>OX387959.1:13881221-15278707 GCA_947578425.1 Eugnorisma glareosa
GTGCGCGGTGTCCCCTAACCGTAAGCGCGGCTTCGCCTAGCCGTAGTCGAGTTGACGTATCGGAGCTGCTGATCCTCTTGCTTACGTGAGATTGACGCCTGTTTGACGGCGAGGCGAAAGGCCTTGCGGTGCCGATCCCTTTCCGATTTGCTATGTGTAGTGTGTCCTTTATACGTATTAAATGTTGCATAGCTACAGAAATATAAAAGGTATAATATACTTCGGTAAAGCCTTAATTTAACGTAATTGTTACAACATATAAGCCCGAACACGAGACGTCATTAAATTAATAATCATTAAGCTTAATCAGACAGTTGCTTTGTTGCGACACAGGAAACCAATATCCGATCTGTTATAATTAACACAATAATTGTTTCAACAATATTGAAAAACGTCGTTTGATATACGCGTGGGGATTTGTTACTGCAGTTCTCGGCTCCATGACACCCTCGCCTGCAGCTCGGGTGTTAATTCCGCACTCGAATGCAATAACAAAGTTTCCCCACTTATATCAAAATGTACTATTGATTACACAGTTTTCACGACGGTGCCTCTGCTGAACATGGGTCGATGAAAACATTGTGGATTATGCATGATGAAGATATTTCCATGACCAGGTAGGTGGTAAAGTGGCTTTTGCTGAGGATGCTACCACTCATCCTCCATAATAACTTATACTCAGTAACCTGAACGGCACCCGCAAAAACCCTCACTAGCGAGTCGACTTGATAAACTAATTTACGACGGAAACTATTACAAATTGACTATTTCTTTGACCGGTATTACTCTTTTTTTGTAGCTTTGTATGTCCCACTGCTGGGCAAAGGTCTCCCCCATACCCTTCCAGGTACTCTTCTCCTGCGCCACCACGTACCAGCCTTCGTGATGCGGGTCGAGATCATCTCGCCACCTCTTTCTAGACCTGCCACGGCGACACCGTCCATCCTCAGTCATTTCTCAAACTTACATTATAAAGACAATATTTCTATTAAAAAATCAGGTAAATTATCATAAGTACTAAAGCTGATAACAAATAACAGCTAGAAAGTTTTCCTTACAAGATAAACCAAACAACGGCCAAACATAGACAAGAACCCGAAAATTACGATGCTATTAACTATAACGATGGCGATGGCCAACAAAAATAATTGTTTCTCCTAACAAAAGCCTCGCTCATTCCTCTCCTAGTCATCAACAGCATCCCTCTACAACTGATTAGTTTCTGCGGACGTCCATAATCTTATAACAGATAAACCAATTTGTGCCATCCCTACTGTTTGGCTCTGACAAGCGAATAATTGACTGGATGGAGGCAAACAATCGAAATGTAATAAATATACATTGTTAATAACGATCGCGATTGCATTGTCTTCAGCTTTTGTGCTGACGACCACGGTGAGATTTGGCTGAGAAGACGGCAAATTACTTAGTATTATTGATCGGCGTTTACTATTACTTACTTATTAATTATTTAGTAAGTAATTAGCTATCGTAATTGTAAATGCTGAACTACATAAATATGTAAGTAGTCCCAAAATCCGCAAACCCTTTAAAGAACCCATTTATAAGAAGGTTCACTTGTTTTGTGTAATTCTAATTCGAAACTAACGCTAAATAATTCGCATTAAATAAACTTTTTTTTAAATAACGCGCTTAATGAAAGAGTTGAGTAACTTTCTAGTAGTTTCAATTCATTAAGGTATTTCCGCTTTTAAATTACCTAGACTTTCGATATTTCTCTAAACAAAGAAAACTCAGGCTAATTTCCCGACGTAAACTACGTTAAACCTCCTTTTGCCTCTGGTCTTTTTTATGTTTTTTTTTAAAACTTTATTTACCTTCTATAGTGAATAATAAAAGCTCATTAAACCGTCTTTGCAGCATAAAATGTACTGGCTGGAGGCTCTTACCTTTAAACTTCTTGAAATTTTAATTTGCTTATTTGCATTAAGTTCGAACTCATTTGTCGCCGCGGTAAGGCGAACGTAATCTGCATTTCTTTTGAAGTAACTGTGTCAAACAACCATTTTAAAGAAATGACTAGTGTATTTTAAACTTTACGGAAGAGTGACAATTTGTGTTTAATTAAAATCGCAATCAATTCGACGGATTAATTAAGACAAATAAATATACGCAGTTTTTGTAACGACAGTCAGCGAGAATATCGTGACGAATCCAATTTTCATGAGCATTCATTCGATAAAAAGCGTTCATGCATGCCTTCTGTGGAGCACCTCGCGTCCGATTTATCAATGATTTTCCCATTTTTACGCGTTCGCCATCGGCCCGACGAATATGTCTAACACCAGCACCAGAGCTATGGTACAGACATGCGCCTCTCTATGTAATTGGGGCGTCAATATTCGTTCGCGGAGCGCTTTGCATATTTCATAACTGGAGTGTAGGCCTTTGAAACTTTGCAAACGAAGGTAGGACTGGAGGTATACCTATAGTTTAAATGTCAAGGGCAAACTTATACAAATGCGTTGTATTTGTTCGGTCTCTATCTTAGTATGCTGATCTGACAAGGGACAAATGTTCGGCTGCAAAGGTAAGAGACAAGCAAAGGAATGATTCATTAGGATGCAGCTCGTAAGTGATCGACCGGCGTCTATCGCTGATTGCGTATTGTTCGGTCCTTGCAACGAAGACTTGCTATTTGCAACTCACATGCTAATGAAAGTTGCATATTTACTATTCAGAGTATTGTGATGTGAGAATGCTACATTGCTATTCATTTGTAAACTTACTTAAGTGCAGTTTGTAGCTTGATACGTGTATGTGAACTATATAATACGTATACATAAAATTGAAGAGCCTGTTTGTAATATCTAAATAACAGTTTTTACTAAATGCATATGAAATTAAATGTGACGTTTTCATGAAATAGTTATTAATAATTGACTGCCCCGTTGGTCTAGTGATCGCAGGCGCGACTGCTGAGCGTGGGGTTCTGGGTTCGATTCCCGGGTCGGGAAAAACGTGCTATTGAGTATATCCATT
This sequence comes from Eugnorisma glareosa, assembly GCA_947578425.1. Lineage (NCBI taxonomy): Eukaryota > Metazoa > Arthropoda > Insecta > Lepidoptera > Noctuidae > Eugnorisma > Eugnorisma glareosa. Next base: position 13,884,225 of record OX387959.1, read on the forward strand.
AGAAATTTCTCAGTAGTAGCCCGGAGTTTGGAGGTCCTGCACCTGATCTCTCTCCAGTCGTGTCGGATTGCCGTCCCATCGGACTATGAGAGTAAAGGAACAGAGAGTGCACCTGTTTCCGCGCACCCACTTGTGCACTATAATATCTCCCGCGCCGATGGCTAATCACCGCTTAGATTGGCCGCCGTGACCGAAAACGGTCAGGAGGACTATTATTATTATTAATAGTTATATTTTGATATTACAAACAGACACTGCGGTTTTATTTATTTGTATAGATGTACATCAAAAACATATTATGTTTCTCTTATCTTCAAGATCGCAAGACTTTCGCTTGTATTCAAAAATTTCAGTTTCCACAGCCAATACCGTACCTATTAGTTTACACACTAAAGGAGTATTTGTCATTTAATACAATGTATTATGAGCTCAGTGCGCCGTTTGTGCCAACAGTTTCTGTGGTGACCCCCCAGTGCACACTGGCTGCGTTTGACGTGCTTACATGAAGCACGTAACCAAGCGGTTGTGTTCCGACCCTTGTTCCAATATACAGTAGTTCAAGATGTAGCCTGTTGCAGATCAAAGAGTGACTAATTCTCGACAGTATATTCGTTTTTACGAGTATGTCCGATTTCTTTATCCTAATTTGATACAGAACTTTCACAAAAACGATATTATTGATCAATGAGCGTAACGAAATCGTATTGTTTGAAGTGAATATCCAATTAGATTGCATGTTGGTAGATTCTTTTCAATGGAAATAGGATAACCAACCCTTTGAGTGGGCTTTCCCGATCAAAATTTAAATTTTCTCGTTTTCAATTTTTTTTTCAGCTGCTTTTCATTGTTTCATTGTCTTTGGCTTTAATGATTCTATTAGGGGTAAGAATTCGATTTAGCCAGCAATGCTGATCGAGAAAGTCAATATTGCCGAAAATTGTTTTGCGATCGTCGGCCGATAATTTAATTATTTCGGGATCCAATTGAACAGGGCGGTTGTTTGGGCCGCTTACACTGGCCGCCACAGATGTGATTACCCCGGCTCCCAGGCTGGGCTGTAGGCCTCTGTTTGAATTAATCTCCAATATTGTTGTTCGTCAGTTACACTCTCGGCTCGACGATGTGTAACATATTGTTGTTAACTAACGCTAGGAAGGGGTTAAGTTAGTGTTTATTAGTGAGTTTGGTTTGTTAAATCATGATTGAAGTTTAACAATCAACATACATCGCAAAGTGTTTTGTTTTAGCCAAAAAATAAATAAAAAAATCCAATCATGCATACATAAGTTATCAACATCAAATGAAACTAAACATTGAACAACACGCTAAACAAAATAAAAAGGGTCGGGGAATTGTAAGAGCATACTTTAGCCCGCACATTTACTCTATGGGAGCAAGGAAGCAAAAACCGAAAGTAAATGCAATCTCATTAGACGAATAGGCCTCTACCCATCCGACCTAGCAATATTTTCCCCAAAACACGGCTTGCTGAAGATAAAATCTAACAAACGTACGCAGGAAAACATCCTTCCAGTTCTTGGGTGTACCATAAACACTTACCCTTGGTACCATTTAAAGTGAGCCCAGCAAGAAGCCCAGTAATATCTTGACAGCTCATTGCGGTGCCGTTTACATAGGCAAATGTCAATAACATGTCAATTTCAGTACATTTCAATTTGGTTTTCTATCTCGCCGCGTGCCAAGAAATACTGGGGCATTGTAATGTTGTTTATGGTCTGCCCCCTCATTGTCTATTCCTCTTTCGCAGTGAACGTAAGCGGAATTCAAACGCAACTTTTTAATTATATTTTCGATTTGTGCTGTAACTTTTTCGGAATGCCTCAAGTGTACCGTTGAGTACGGCGCCTGAATTTCAGTGCAATCGATTTTGGGATTAAAAGACGAGGAGATAAGCTGGGGATAATTACATTCAGCCCAGTCTCATATACCTACATAATATATTAACAACACAGTTTATTTATCAGAATCTTGTATTTGTAAAGGCTTTAGTTGATACCAGAGCAATATCTGTAGGTAATTCGATATCTTATATTATTCATAAATAATACAGCTTGAGGGAGTTATTATAGAAAGTCATGTTTAAGTCAATAATATTATTTGAAGATCTTGCTTATCTTGGAAGAGTAGCAGTATGTAGGCAATATTTATGATATAACATACCTACTAAGGTATACTTAGAGAGAAGCTCCTGGCTCAATAATAACAGCTGCTCGGATCAATCTTCAGGTTAAGCCGCGCTTGCTTAGGTTGGTCCGTGGATGGGTGACCAACTAGTACATACCGAGTTTCCTCCGTAGCCAAAAACTCTGACAATCATAGTTTTACCAAGAGATATCGTATTACCCAGTACTAACTGGGTTGTGGAGGTCAGATAGGCAGTTGCTCCAAGTAAAATACTGGTATTCAGCTGCATCTGGTTAGACTGGAAGCCGACCCCAACATAGTTGGGAATAGGCTCGGCAGATGATGACTAAGGTTTTCTTAATAAAAATGTCACAAATATACCGTCTAAACCATTGGGGTTACAAGTATGAAATTTTGCAAGAAAGATCCTTTTAAGATACAATTTTAGAAAATTAATTCCCTAAAGGGGTTACAAAAGTTCTGCCGATGGGAAATCACATCGGAAGTGCAGCCTGTGGGTACTCCCGAGTTCACTTTATATTGAGTCCTACCATAAAACGTGATTTTTAACCCAAAAAAAAGTTTAGTTTTTAATTCAATATTTTTTGCGTAGAGTTGCTTAATTTGATATACAGAATTCTTGATTAACGACTTCGTGAAGGGTCCATTTACACTTTGTATTAAAAAGATATAATAATACCAGCCTATTACTGTCCCACTGCTGGGCAAAGGCCTCTTCTCAATAGAGAAGGCACGAGCATTGATCACGCTCATGCTTGCTTTTGACCATCTCTGGGCCCCTTTTCATGAATCTGAAAACAAAAATGTTCAAAGTCTCTTAACTTCCGATATCCGCCTAAAGAGGTGGAGAAGGGCGAGAAGGGGAACAATTTTGAAAAATAGTTTTTACTTTTTCGAGCTTCTTCTATACGAATCCGTAAAAAAATGTTACGCTTTACCCACTCAACCTTCGTTTGCTACCTTTCAGTTTTAGGGGAGGTTGGAGAGGGGAGGGTATACAAATTCAACACCCTCAATAATAAAGAATAGCGAAAAATCTAAAAGCTGCTACGTGTCCTAGTTTCCGAGATACGATAGGGGGAGGGGTGAAGGGGAGGAGAAGGGGTATTTTTGAAAAATGATTTTTACCTTTCCGAGCTTTCTCTATATGAATCCGTAAAAAACAGAACACGGGTTTCTTACTTTCCGAGATACGATAGGGAGGGGGGAGATGGGGGAAAGGGGGGGTTTGGGACTTTTCCCATACTCGCGAGAGTCATTCGTTTACGAATCTGCAAAAATATACCCACCTCCCCCTCCACCATCTGGGAGAACAATTATGTCAGTCAGTCAATGAGTGGTAATCGACGGTAATCGCTCAAGACGGGTTGGAAAAAAGATATAGCAACATATATTATTGTGCATGTAAAAAAAAATGTTCCTACCATCTTTTGTACCGAAGTATCTACCTTTCTTTTTAATTAGAACGGCACGTTTACTACGAACGAAACAAAACTCGGCCTACAGGCAAACAGTATAATGGTTTTCGTTATTATTATTATCTAATATGAAACAATACAATTACAACGTTGCCGCGAGGCATATCGACATAACTTTCGCTGAACCTACTACATTTTTGGATTAATTACTTCTTATTTTTTCTTAACTAAAACCATTGGAACTCAATCTAACGCAGTCCAGGGGGGCAACTATGACGTCTTAAAGCAGGAGCAATGCCAGTGTGGGAAAGAGATGGCGCTGGACGACCTGTATAGCTCTGTCTCCTACCCCCCAGGGGGGTAACAATGACGTCTTAAAGCAGGAGTAATTCCAGTGTGGGAAAGAGATGGCGCTAGACGACCTGTATAGCTCGGTCTCTTTCCCACACTGGAATTACTCCTGCTTTATGACGACATAGTAACAACCCTGGTTTTGCGAAACGTGAGAAACGTGCTATGACTTCTGCATAGAGTTTGTCCCAGCCACTTTTTTTAAGATTATCAGACATTTTAGCTCCCTAGCCAGCCGTTGTGTCCCCAGTGACAGAAATAATCCTCAGTGAAGGAATATCCCCAGTGTCTGACTATCTCGGGCGAGATTCAAACGCTATGCTTACTGATCATGAAAACATGTATACAGGGTGTTAACGGACCCGTCAACTAAGCATTATGAACATGAAACTAATCAACTTTGCGCAAAAAATATTGCTGGGAAACGACTTTTGTTTTTGGGGTGAAAAATCACGTTTTACGGTAGGACTCAATCTAACGCTCTCAAAACATTGTGCGGATTGAAAAGTACGGGAGTCTTAGAGGTGTTTAAAGTAAAAATCGTACATTAAAAACACGTTTAAAAAAAAAAACTTGTGAAAAAGTTAAAACTTTGACCCCCATATCTCTGTAACTACATAGAAGGTTCACAGGTATGGTCTAGAACAAAATAAAAATCGCAATGACGGGGAGAATAAGTGCCTTTCAGCTTCGTTAAGGGTCTTTTTACACCGTTTATAACATAGAATGGAAATTGCTGCACCGACAGTTCAAACCACACGTCGAAATAAGCAGTTGCTTATACGTTAAGTTTAAAACAAATTACTCAATACTTAAGTTTATCTAAATTATTTTGACTGTACACGTCTCCAGTATGAGCGAGCGTTGTTTCAGTTCTACGGAAAAACTCGAGATTAACACGTGATGCAAATCATAAAACATCATGAAAGTTATAAGTCAGCTCATGTGGTTGGTGCCCGGTTGATGGCAATAGGCTTATACCCCCTATTATATACATAGGACTTGATCAACCCGAAACTGTCATTTCCCAATCAACCTTGAACCACATGCTGCTAGCGATAAAGTTGAAAATCTATTAAAGAAATTTGACAGATCATAGTAGTTTGATGTACGTGCTGGCGTCTGTACTATCGACACCTATACCTCTGCCTTACCCGACGGAGATTACACGCGAGATGTTAAGTTACGTTTTATAAAAAGTTTTAAAAAAAATACTGAATTTGTGCTAAATAAATGTATGACATTTAATATATTTAAAAACAAATAGCGGGTGTACAACATAAGCAAGAAGTCGTGTCCCAGTGGATGAAACAAGGATGTTGGCAATCCGACACCTTCCCTCAGGACAGAGCTGCTTGATCTTGTTCAAAGGTGTTGTGTACGGTAGCTATTATGTTTACCAACCATTATTTACTGCTGTGTCGCCCAACTGTACCCGTCATAATATGTAAATATGACTTAACTCATAAGAGGTTAGGTGTGTATGAGCTTGAAGGAGGAAGAAAAGGAAATAGATATTCATATTAAAACTAGTAAACCGCCTCTAGTTGCAAGGTACCGACATCTCTAAATATTTGGTTTGGATAATAATATCAAGATTTCTGTGCAATAATCAGCCTATAATATTCCCACTGCTGGAACACAGAGTAAATGGGCCCACCATGCAGCTGCCAGTTCACTGCAGGTTGGCAGATGTCACAATGACTTCAGTTTTTTTCATAGATATGAAGATTCAGCCAAACAAAAAGAAGCATATACATAGTTACTTCGTTTGCTACATGGTTCTTACCAAAGTGACCCCAAAAAACAAGAGACCGAATTTTATAATTATAAAAAGACCAATAAAATTCCCTGTATGTCAAGATTATAAAAAGATCATTAAAATTCCCTAGAAGTCTTATGATTATAAAAAGATCTATAAATTCCCTAGAAGTCTTGTGATTATTAATAGATCAATAAAATTCCCTAGAAGTCTTATGATTATAAAAAGATCAATAAAACTCGCTAGATACCTGGGAAAAGTCTGGTTTATTTAATAATTCGAAAAACAAACCACAAACTAAGTAGGTATCAGACGAATGTTAAATGATGCAGTTATATCAATGCCCGGCCATTGGCAGTGGCACAAAGCTGAGACCAAACTAAGTTTACCAACATATTAGGTGCTTAAATCGCTAAGTTTATAATGCCGTTATTAAACGGGGTGCTTTTCCCAGCGCTTCAGCAGAAGCTCTGAACTTATAGGCACGGATATAAAGTTATTGGATATGCAAGAGTGATTTCAAAATAGGAATATTTACTCATGTAGATAGTTCAAATGAGGGCTGGCCTAGACAAAGTGACATAACATTTTAAAACCAAAGTTTTTTTATTTACTAAACATAGGTGTAAAAGGTGTAAAAAAAAAGCATTGATCTCTGTTTAGCTATAAACGGCGTACAAATATTAAAACAAAATTGACATTCAGAATTAAAATAAGTTAAAATATGATACCAGCTATCAATCTTTTTTTTACACTAAATCTCCCTTTTCGATTCGTTTTTCTTGGAAACAATATAACTACAGCTGTAGCGTCACAAATACTGAGTGAGAACAGTATTGTTTTTTTAATTCAAATTAACCTAAATTAAATCCATAAACCAAACAATTTTACCCTCATAAAACAAGAAGCATAAAAAGCGGTTCGTTCTTATTTGTTTTATATCTTCAGAGTAGTTGACATTATCTGAAAACTAATTAAGTCGAAAACAAAACTTTAAACAGTGAAACGCAATAAAACGTAAAGACGGTATTGTACCAGTAAGGTGCCATCACAAAATTGGAGTTTAAATTGCCTGCAAAATGGCAATATTAAAGTCTTTTTATTGCATAATGCCGACGCTCACGAGCCCGGCCCTCAAGCCAAGTAGCTGAGCGACGGTAATCTGAAATGACAATATTATCCTTCTCACGTACAAACTCCTCATCCTCTCTTGAACATAAATGCCTACATAATGTGCCTATAACACTTTTCATTTAAATCTGAAATATCGAAACATGTTATGCCGCGAATCAATTTTAATTGGGCCCGGTGATTAAAGACATTCGCTCGCATTAAATTTTCTTTATGTAACTTTGACGTAAATGATATATAATGAGGAAAATAACGTGAGAGGCACGTTATTCCACATTGTACGAGTGCGTTATAAAACATAGACAATGACTTGATTTATGTGAAAATGGCATTCATGACTGTTGGCGCCATTGAACTAGAACTGTCAATGCGTTCACATAATACTTAAATAATAATAGCATTTACTTCTTAAGTCATCAGGAATCGACATTGGAACTATGTTTTCAACTTACCAAACCCTGGTCACTGACCTTATAGGTCTTGTTACACAGTCACGCTCTAGATTTGACTCTACACGAGTAATACCTCCCACAAGGCAATGAGCCTGTCAAAACTAAGCTACAATCAACCCCACGCTTACTGTATAAGACAGTAGTTAAGTAGCTACACAGATATCCTCAAATGTTCAACATTCGCCATTGTGTAAAGGAACCATAACATTATCTACCAGCGCTTTTCTTTTGTTTTTCCAACAAACATTTTCCCCGGGCGACCGCAACCTAGAAACTCGAAATGACATTAAAAATAAATTCACGAAGGAATGCGACACGCTGTGCGACCCCTAAACTGGTGTTACAACTATAAACAGAACATTAGGGAAAGCATCTCCCTACCTTCGTAGCAATTCAACTTTCATTTGGTATATGTTCACACATTAGGACGGGGCACGGGCACGTTTATATTGTTGTGGTGTTGGCGGCCGCGCAAACTGCCAGTTAACTGGCAGCGGACACTCCGGACAGTCGGGGACACGGACACCGCCACATATTATACTTGCAATAGAATTTACTCGCGACAATTTATCTTTACAACTGCTAGCACGAACAACGCGGTTAATGGCACTGCACGCCCACGCGAAACGAGCCTGAGTTCCTGTACAGCCTTTAACATATACCATATATACATACATACATATATTTATGCCTCTGTTACAAATTCCGTCTGCTAGTACAATACTTTTATTACAATAAAAGGCTCTTTAGTTGCGTCTCGCTGCAACCACTATTTCTATTTTCGAAGTACCAATATCCTCTTTTTGCATGAACGAGTAACACACCAATAACTTTCATAATAGAAGAGATGTAATAATAGGGTTTCTCTTATTTCCGATCGTATCTTTCAAGATTATCGTAGCGAATAAAAGTGGACGAAATTGAATTCGGCCTGTGATTGGGAACTGAACAAATGGGTCAACGATGCCTGACTACTGAAAGCTAACCAATTAGGTATTCACCTTCGTTCGTGGTTGATTACACGATTCATTTAAAATAGCGTACGGAATGTAACAGAAAGGAAGGTAATCATCCCATCTCTATTCAGTATTCTGTTATTTCCGTTGGTTGTACTTTGATAAAATCAATGTAGGGAGCATTTTTTTAAGAAAATGATTAGGTAAATGAAAGAAATGCCACAAGAATAAGGTTGTTTTATTTTAGTCAGTCGTAACTAGACAACACTTTAGTGCAGTCTTCTAGCCGACTGCGAAGGTAAGGTTATGTTTTTCGCGCGTATCTTGTATGTTTCTGTTTTTTTTTTTGCTAGATTTATTTCGACAGTTAAGGTATCGTTATATTCGTCTTAAAAACCCAAGTGTCTTTAGATAGTTGTTTGAAGAAAAAAATGGGGGATTTTAAGCGCGTCATATTAATACGTTAATAAAAAAATATAACCAAACCTATCAAGTAGGCCGTAGGGTATCAAAAAGAAGGAAATTAAAAGGGAATCCCAAATATTTATATAAATCATATGTTTAAATTTAATTAGGAATAATATAAAATAATAATATTTGCAGTCAGATTTTTGATTTTTCTAATTATGTAACTTGTTCATTTATATTCGTTTATTAAATCGCCATTTTGTTAGTACAAAGGACATTATAACATTGAATATGATTTTAACTGTTCTTAATTTGGCATTGTAGAAACAATGCTTCCCCTTATATGCTCAAGCCCAATAAAGGTGGTGCCAAGACCATTTGTAAAGCTCTTCCGGCTAATTACTTTGTGCAACATTAATATCCAGGAGTCTGTTGCGTCTCCTGAATTAGTGAAACGTCCCAAATTATTATGTCATACATAATACTCGTGTGACGACGTTGGTGAAATTTAAGGGAAGAGTTTGTAAACATTTTGTACAAAGAGTCGACAAACGTTGGGCACCCCTGTTTTTAACGTTGTACCTACAATGAACATATTTGTAGGTAAGCAATTATCGTTAAACAATGACCGCGTACGACCAAGACGATGTTATAATAATGGAATACGGTTTTGACCAGGGACCAAATTACTCGGTTATTCGTGACTATTGTTACAAGCTGAGTTTGGTAAATAAAAACACTAGGTACCAATTAAACACCAAATATCTTTATTAATCACAAAACACATTATAGCTCAATCACAAATTAACTACTGATTATTCACTTAGATAATTATCGTACTTGTAGATCCTTCGAGAAAGTTCCACAACTTTCTTATACCTTCTTCACAGCTCATTCTAGGATTATTCTATCATCTTCTACACAGTTCCATCGTCGAACATTCTAGACTCGAACATAATCTAGAATGTTCTCGTAAAACAGCCTACGTAATAGTATTGTAACTGATCAGTTTTTGTACTAGATACTACAGATACCTTTTTCGTTAGTAAAATACTGCCATATATCAATTCTGTTCGAAATTGGAACCATTATTCTTTTTTTTTCTGGTCCGTCCGTTTGATTCAGTGCCTAATCCCAAGCTTAGTTAGTTAATAGATACCTCAGGTTCTCTTAACATTTCCAATTAAGCCACGAAATAATCACAAATAATAACTCAGATCGTGGGTAGTGTTACAAGTATCTAAACGAGTACGCTGAAGGCATTTTTTATTTACTAAAGGCAAAGAAAACACATATAACGCCTATCAGTCTTTAAGTTAGCTAAAAAAAAATTTTTTTTTTTTTGTATGCAACTTGTCGTCCTCCAATTAGCCTTCCTTTAGTGTTTCGCCTTTTTTATTCAGAAAATATGATCGAAATCGACGTGATCATAATTTTGTGGGTAATGTAGTGGCTGACTGTTAGATTGAAGGTTTCTCTACAGAAAACGATGTTCTAACTAAATTATAGTATTTTATTAGAACACTGTTACAACCAAAAGACTTTTTATTAATCATAGACAAACAAAGTTCAACACACAGACAAGAATTGTACAACGCTTGGTTATTCTATACTCAAGACAGACAGTGTTGCCGTCTGCTAAAATAACCACCATTGGCATTTTATCCACCACTGGCGTACCTAGTTGTTCATTATGAAGTCTACCACCGAAGCCGTCACATGTCACCATGTCGGCGGACTGTAACTAATGTTTCAATCTCGTGCCACCGGCTTTGGTCTGTAGATTACATTACAGACTTGTACTGATACTTAGCATAAGGCGTGTTCTTTCGTCATTTTCTTGTTTTGTTCATCACGTGTGGGTACAGTCACGAGAGGCACACATTGCACCCCTCCCCCCTGCCTCTTTACACCTTCCCGCTGATCAGTAACGCTGTGGATTCACTAACGAACGTTATCGGAAATCGTACCTAAATTAAGATAGTGGTTTTAGTAAATTACATTACAAACACCCAATTTGTAGGCACCTATCAAAGTTCCAATTTCTCTCATTGTGCGTTTTGGAAATCTCACATTTCCCCCAATCATTTTCTCGTTAGTTTTAAGGAGCAGATGATACAATCAACTTTCTCAATCGAATCAAAAATAATTGACTAAAAGAACGTAGCAAGAAATTGAAAGGTATGAAAGATGTACACACACCGAGATATAATCGCGAGACAATGTCAAGGGCAGACTCATTGTTAATCCGCAGCCTTCGCTCAACTATTCGAATGAAAGGAGTTTTTATTGCTAAATAATACAGAGGCTACATCAATTACCCAATATGTCTATTCATGCCCTATTATTTGGCGAGACTCCCGCGATGTTGCACCGCGTTGCCTCATCTCGTGAGTACCAGGCTTAGGCACAAATATTTACATGGTAATCCAATTCTCGCCTGCAGTGCTTCTAGTTTAATTTAATCTCGTAGAATTTCATTTAACCTGATGTTATCTACTCTGTTTCTTGCCAGGACATTCATTAAGTGTCCTAGTGTTTATATTGCTCAGTACATCAAGTGTTTTTAGTGTTTCTTTATTAACATTCTATGCATAAATAACAACACCGGATAGCCTGAGGTACTAAGAAAATTTACTTGGTAACGAATTGTATGGGAATAATTTCATGAATAATAAACAAAGATTAAGCCATTGATTACAACTCCAAACCAAAGTTGGAATTCTAAAATACTTACAAATTGAAACAAATGACGTTCTGAATTAGAAGTCATAACGCTATCAACTCGAATGCTCAACATAAACATCCTATCCTCTCAAATTTCCACCTTAATGCTTGCGAACTCCAATTTACAAAGTTAAAAGACAACTTCTAAATGGGCTAATGGGGCACAGAAGACTTTTAAACTTTTCAACGCATTAATTAAACACAATGAAGTTTCTTAGTTGCCAGCCAGTTAATTAACATCAATTACTTATACAATGCCTTATTTGCGTCATTACTTTTTGATAAGTATAAGCATGTAAGCTACCGGCAACTCGACCCAAGAGTTGTTTGAAAAGATCAACTTTATTAATTGAATAGACGAACTTGATACAATTTTAAGTTTGGAACGCTTTCCGGACAAACCCCTGACCTTCTAGCAGTTCTTAATTATAAAGTTTTCCATACAACACGTCAGACGTTGAAAAAAGATTATTCTCAAAGAAAGTCGACAAATAAAGAAAAGTAAACTCGTTGGCTGTCAGCTCCCAGAGGAAATGTCCGCTCTCGCCTTTAACATTTTTGCCCTTTTTTCCAATTGCTTGACGTTGACTGTGTAAACCTCAAACACTAATGAATTTAAGCCGCAGTGTTCCCCCGTGTATCGAGCCAGGTTAATTAACGGGAGCAGCGAAGGTGACAACTACACCTAATTTATTCTCAGAATCCCTGATGTTCACAGCACCGACTTAAAAAAATAATCGATTTTTTTGCTGTGGGAAATTTACCTTTACGAATTATTTTCAAAAGACTACCTATTTGAACTTATGTACATAGCACCACGCCGGTAATCCCCGAATTATTAGGCAGATGTGTACCTAAAAATACACCCACATTTCGCCCTTTATGTTTAAGTCCCAAGCAACAATAAGTGGTGAGCCATCCGAGCATAAATCCAGATTCCGCGGCTGCTTCTGAGAAGTTCTAGATGGAAAATACTTTGCCCAACATGGGAATCGAACACACGACCTCATACTCAGCAGTCGCGCTTGCAACTAGTAGTAGACTAGTAGCCCAACGACCTTCTTTATTGACAAATATTAATATTTACAAACGGCTTTCACTTGAATACTGTTTTAAGGTTTATTACTTAACTTTCACTGTCACCGACGACGGGAAATCTTCCGTGATTTTCAATTATTTATTTCGCTTGTAACACTCGAAAAAGCATGAAATTTTACTTATCCCCCTTTTCCAAATTCTGAGTGAAGTATTTCAACCGCGCAACGAGAGTTGTCTTGTAAAAAGCTTTTGTTGTTCCACACAATCAATGAGTCCTAAGTTTTTTTGGGATCCGTATCCAGCCACCGTACACAATCCCATTGACACTTTATCTGTCTATCCAACTGTCGAAGCAAATATAGGTAAGCTTTTACCGTACCTTTGTTCGTAATACTTGTCGATCAACTAGCGTTTTTATCTCGGGAAAACAGACGGAAATCCCGGGATTGGGGTGTACGGTAGTCTAGGGACATTGATACCCTTTGAAAGTAGTTGGGGTATAACACTAACCGAAATTATTGATTTATACAACACAGTAAAGTAAATATTATATTTTTCTTACTCCTCCGCTATTCTTATTCTTTCTTTTCTGATTAATTTTGTTGCGGGATCCAAGGGATCCAAGTTAAAATGTTTCTCTGGGGCTTCGTTGAGCTTCATTGTATCGACGTTACGCTGGTGGTCACCACTGTTGATTCTGGCTTTCAGGAGTTGCAGTGGTTTGGGAACAGAGGGGCGGGCTTATCCCAATAAAAGAAACACAGTAGAATAAATACAAAAAACTCGTACCTTTTTAACCGACTTTTTTCAAAAAGGAGGAGGTTATCAATTCGGTTATATTTTTTTTTTTTTGTTTGTTACCTCGGAACTCCGTCATTTGTAAACCGATTTGAAAAATTATTTTTTCATCTGAAAGGATATGCTTTCCGATTGGTCCCATAGAAATTTCATCAAAATCGGTTTAGGAATTTGGTTGTTTTCCTCACGTTAACTGTCAAATCATGCGATGTCGCGTGCTGGCGCTCTGATGTACATCACGCGACATCGCGTGATACTTGCTAGTTAAATTTGTCACACCTCCCGATTTCTGATTGAATTTTGCACGCATGTGTATATCGCGATACAATGCAATATTATGATGACATGGAGCTGATCTGATGATGGAGCTGGAAGGTGGCCATACGAACTCTGTAATAAAATGACGCAACGCCGTCGAGTTTGGACTCGTTTGTCTTGTCGAGTACTTTGTCTCTAGATGGTACCCAGGGTCTGATGATGGAGCTGGACGGTGGCCATAGGAACACCGTTATAAAACGACAAAACCTCATCGAGTTTGGGCTCGTATGATTCGTCTTGACGAGTACTTTAACTAACTTCTAGTTACAATGTAAAAACTAATTCATGGCAAGAATTTGTGTGGTATATTACAACTAAAAAGGGTAAATTAAAAAGAACTTTCTGCGAAAACAAAAGAGACTTCTAAAAAAACCCAAAAAAAAAGTCTTCCGGAAAAAACTTTCGGAAGTCGATGGCAAAAAAGATACAAACAAAGACACCGACTTCCGAAAGTAAAGTAATTTTAGACGTTTTTAGTGTTTTTTAGAAGTCGGTTTTTACCAATGGTATGCAGAAATTGTAGATCGCCAGTTGCGTTCTCCAATTTTGCCATGTTCACAGTAAAGTAGTTTCCTAATTATTAATTATGCAGTAATCCTGTAACAGTTGCAACGTGCACAAAGTATAGCAACTATTTAGGTATGTTCAATTGAGTTTGCTTTCTACGGGAGTCGGGAAAATAACCCGTTTTTGCAAAGTTTATCCGATTATTATTTTCTCGTAAAACGTCTGACAGCACCTGTGTATCGTATCGAAATGATTCCTTTGAGCAATCGTGATCCCAATTGGAAGCTGGACGAGAAATCCTTTTCCCTGTTTAGAAATATGAAATTGCCGTCGGCAAATGGTTAGAGAATAAAAGGCAGCCCCTGCCATCTGGTAACGGCAAATGGAACTATTTGTCACAACGATGTATAAGGTAATCGATTGACCCCTGCCACCGTATCTCTTCCAGGGATAAATTGCTCTTTGTTTTGATTCAGAAATTCATCCTTATATTTTTGTATTTGTTTTAGAACACAAATGGTTCAGCGCGAGTTACTGTGTTTGTTCCTCGTCCAAAACAAATAACTACGTACCTTTCTACACAGGTATCGAAAAGATAAATAAACAGAAACATAAATAAATATAGCCGGCTCGTGTAGAACCAGCATTATATTTATTTAAATACAAACAAATATGTTACGAATATACATTGTCCGCATGTTTATTGACATTTTCATTGTTTCCTCGACAAATGAACAGCCGACGTGACGCTAAAAATTGTATTTACAATTAGGTATTACCTAAAAATCAAGTAAGTAATTTCCATTTCATTGGGTAGGTACACACGGCTACACATCAAGCTATACATTTCCAGTTTAAGCTGATCTCGCATTGTGTAGGATTTCCGTACAATGCGAGGTCATCCTATACTGGAAATGTATAGCTTGATGTGTAGCCGTGTGTACCCTTCCCAAAAAATATTCACGATTCTCAACAGTTTTTTTGAATTCAGTCCCTGAATCACACGACTTTAACATGACGGTGGACTGGAGCTTTTGTTCACCCCGAGGGCCGATGAAATCTGGAATTAAGTACCGCAACAGTTCAGTACCGGCGTCAGACCAACACATACGGGGCGATAAAAGATACAATGACCACACATCGGCCCCTGAGGAGGCACGGTGCCCTTGGCAACTACGTCACAACGATTGCGCCATTTTTCATTTACAGCCCATTAAATACACTGTTCCCGAGGCTTATGCGACGGCTATTACCACGGTCATAAACATATACAGCAGCAGTCCATAAAGACATAATCTCAGCCCCAAGTCCGCTTTTCGTTGTTAAATTAATTCAATAATAGGATTACACTACAAATTATTACATAGTTGAGACGGTCGTATAAAATAACAGTGGTTTTAGAGAATTTAAATAAAGTCTGGTTCTGCGGACTTCTGTGGGCAGCGACTTGTAATTCTAACTCACGTATTTGCGGTCGAACTTTATAGTTTTATGCTCCGGTCAAAGCACCCAGGAGTTGCGCACTAAGCACTTACCACAAACCCTAGACATTTTCATTGTTATTTCCTGTAGTCACGATCTTTTATTTCTAATACAATTTTTAGTGGGAAACAAAGCAGATATTCAGTCACCGTGAATTTTCCAAAAACGAAAATACAGCTACCTAATTTATTTATAATCAATTCGTGTGTGTTATTTTAAAAATCTGTTTGTAAACATTGTGGCAAATGGTTTACATTGTAAAACCAAAATGGAAGCGAGCACAGCCGGAGTTTGGACCAGCCATTGTTTGATGATAAATAGATGAAGTATTACCGCGCGTCGCAACCTGAACTTATTGGATGTCAATCATTCCAGTGTGATTGACACTTGATTAATTATAGTCTTACTGATACTTTAGAATCGAGTTTCGACAGTAGCGATTAATATTATTCAAATAGCGATGTCATTATAACATCAGAAATAATTCATATTGTAATATCATCACATTACAACGTCGACATAAGCTGATGGACAATTGGTCATGCATTCAAGATTTCATGATTAAGTTGTAATCACAATGCTGTTGGTCTTAGGAATGGGTCATCCTAATCTTTAATTTAGTTAGATGTTAAGGCAAAGCATTTACTATGTATTATGTTAGTATATATTAATCACCAATTCTATAAGTGCAATTAAGTGATTAATTATGACATCTTAAAAGACTGTGGTGTAATCGGTACAAGTGTAAAGGCGCTTCCTAATCGGGATTCGATTTTGTACAGAAACAAGTGAATCTGAACTGTTACATTAGAGGCGAATCCTCGATTTATTCTTCGTTCGGCCCACAGAGTTTCGTCCCACAGAGTTTCGTCCCACAGAGTTTCGTCCCACATGAATAATCTCCCGTGTCAAACTTAGCAATAAGGTATGTCATTAAGGGGCCTATTCCACGATATCCGAATAGCCACTACTTACCGAATAAATTCAAAAATGGAACAGACCGTATGAAATTATCCGTCAAGTTAGTTAACGGGAACTTAAGCGTAGGTGGTGAAACAGGCCCTTAGGATTGTACTTTTTTATTAGATTTATTTTAAAAGCCTCTCTATGTCTTTGTTTATAGAATATAATTTCATATTTGTCATACTATGACAAATTTTGAGATTCATCTATCCTTTCCGCAGAGGAATCACTTAAATTGCCAAATTATTTTCCCACCTACTATTATAATTTTCATTTCCATAGAAAAACCCTGCTCAATTATCATTTCCAAAATACGGAACAACATAATCATCCCGTGCATCAAATCAACTCGTTTGTGTTACCGACACGTACGGAATCTTCTCGTTATGATCCCGCCACAATTTTATATCTGTTGATTACACTTTGATCTCTCACATCATTGGGTGACCCTTCCGGATGTAAAGTAATTCCAATTTCAAAACGGTGGGGTTTTATTCAGCTGCTGGTATTTTTTTTTTTAATTTACTGGTCCGTTATTTCAAACTAATGAATTTTTTTCAGTCTAATAACATGCTGTGTTTGCCATAGCCTACCATAAAATACTTACACCCGTATCTACATTAAACAAGTCAAAGTGATTACTCGAGTAAAAGTAATTATTTAGGATACATTTTTTTTTTTTGTAGTAATTGCTTGAAGTTAGAACTGTCAAAAGTCAGAATTCCTAGCTTGACTGTCTTTGACGGTTCTTACTTCGTTTTAGTTCTTGTCTATTGCATAAAAATGTTTTCATAAATAATTACTTAAGGTGGATGCGCAAGGGTAGCCCGCGAAATTTAAATTTTCTCAAGTTTATTGCAATTTGCAGGTCAGTGTCAAGTTGTACGTTGATGAAAATATGAATCGCGACAGTAACATCACATTCAGTAGCTATTTCATGAAAAAGTCACTTTTTGAGATTATATGAACTTGGAGGGTTGTATTGATGATTTGAATGATTATAATTCTGTAGCTCCATACGTGTTACTGGCGCGATTCATATTTTCATCAACATACAACCTGACACTGACCTGCAAATTGCAATAAACGTAAGAAAATTTAAATTTCGCGGGCTACCCTTGCGCATCCACCTTAAACTCAAGTAATTAAACCCACCCACCCTCACCCACCCCCACACCCCCCCACTGTAAATTAGTGCTAAGTTTTTTTGGAAAATAAACTATTATTTTTATTATTTCCTTTATTTAACTTGTATACAAATTATTTACATTTTTAAATATTTCTTATAAAAAAACAATATAAAAACATTTAAAAATATAAAAAATTGTTGCCCGCCGGTATCGGGAACAGGGTCCAAGCTATTATTATTATTATTTCCTTTATTTAACTTTTATACAAATTATTTACATTTTTAAATATTTCTTATAAAAAAAACAATAAAAAAACATTTAAAAATATAAAAAATTGTTACCCGCCGGTATCGGGAACAGGGTCCAAGCTACCGGTGGTCAGGGCTCCAGAGAGAGAAACCTCCTAACAATACGAGCCGTGTCCAGGAGTACTGCTTTCTGAATCAAGCCCTTGATCCAGCTGCCTAACGAGAGCCTCCTCAGGTATTCATCGAGGCTCTTAGCAATTAAGCCATGGGCTGATACGACTATCGGCACAATGATCGCTGAGTCCACATCCCACATGTCGACAACCTCGCGAGCCAAGTCAAGATATTTTATTTGCTTATCTTTCTCGGCTTTCACGAGGTTCTCATCATGCGGGACCGTTATGTCAACAATCATTGCGCGCCGCTCTGATCGATCCACCACCACTATATCAGGCTTATTGGCTAAAATAGTCCTGTCAGTGATGATGGATTGATCCCAGTACAATGTGATATTGCCATTTTCGAGAACTGGGTCGGGCACATACCTATAGTACGGCACTTCCGATTCCACAAGGCTGTATTTTAGAGCAAGTTGCTGATGGATAATCCTGGCTACAAGGTTGTGTCTATGCAAGTACTCTCCGTTAGCCAAACGAGAACACCCAGAGATAATGTGACGGATTGATTCACCTGGACGGTGGCATGCCCGACATATGTCAACCGTGCCGTCCTTCACAATAAATCTCCGGTAGTTATTCGTCATCATAACTTCATCCATAATTGCACAGACAAAACCTTCGGTTTCTCCGAAGAGGTGCCCGGAACGTAGCCAGGCTACGGACGCTGACAGGTCTACATCGGGCCCGTGCAGGGCCCGGAAAAAGCGTCCGTGAAGCTCCTTACTCTGCCATACCTCCTTAGCTTATTATTATTATTATTAATTACTTTAACTTGACTATAGATACGGTTGTGGTCGTAGTACTTATTATTTCCTTGTGTATGATCAAATCCCAGGTACATTCTTAAAACTGTTAATAACACATTGCGCAATGTCTTTTAGTAATTTATTTACAATAATTTCCTCCTCTGGCAATTTTCTATGATGAGATACAGTCTGTGAGTAGATTTTTGTCATGTTTGTTTTATCGGGATAGGTAATCGCACAATTCTTTTCGTCAATACACAAATATTATATGAAAAGGAAGGTCGCCCTTTGAAATAAACATCAAAGTAATGGTTTCGTATAGTCGTCACACGATTTCATTCTTTGGCTGTGGGTAGGGCACTTTTATTGAGTGGGTATTATTTATGCAATCTATTATGTTTATTGTTTGTATGCTTCAGGTTTTTGGAGTTGAGTGACTCACAACCAAATTGGAAAGAGAAACAATAAATTGGCATCACTTACCTGAAGACAAGTCAAAGAGCCTTGCCTTTAAGACTAAAATATTCATATTTAAATATAGTTTTGTGTAACAATTATATACTGGTAAGTCTGGAAGCCGACCCGGAACATAGTTGGGAAAAGCTAGGCAGAGGACAATAACAATGAAAATCGTGAACAAAATGTACGTAAGAAAATGAAAATACTAAAGCAAAGCTGTTCTCACTGTTCTCAGCATAATAGCGTGAGGTGCCAACAGCTGTTTTCTATTTTTTTTTTTTTAGGAACTGCGTTCATGTTCTGGCCTAATGTACAGACGCCAGCACATCAAGCTAATACAATCTTTAAAATTTCTTTAATAGATTTTCAACTTTACAGCTCTTTAGCTGTAAAGTTGCATTAGGTTCAAGGTTGATTGAGAATATTTTACAGTTTCGGGTACCTTAATGTGCTGGCGTCTGTACAAGAGCCAATCGCGGCGAGTCACCGACGACGTCACAATAAATAATATAGCAATGGAACAAGAGCAATTTAAACTTCATCGTTTCGCTCATATTTCACAGGTCCGGGGGGGAACAATTGGTGTTTTGTTAACACGGCAGCGCCCGAACTAAGTTGCCGTAAAAAAGAACGAAACTGTTCCGTTCCACTGTTCTCAGCGAATTCCCTTGGTTGAAACATGCTCAAACATTTCTGGCACAGCACTAGCACCCAGCTTTTTTATTGGAAACGTACCTACGCTTGAACAAGACAAATAACAAACAAGGGACGGAATTTAAAATTTCTGTTGATTTTCTTGCAAAAGAAAACACCCGCACGTTTTTATCGATAAAACAATAATATTTATTGTATCTACAGGACTTGCTTATCTCGAGGGTTAGAGTTTTAAACTACGTATATCTGTATTTATTGGTCTCTGCGGTTGGAAAAAGAATTAGTAGTAAAGGACAAATGGGCCAGAGTCGTCACACAGTGGGTGCCTGAGTACGGTCGTCGACAACGAGCCAGGCCCAAGAAACGTTTTTTTTTTACGGATGGGAAATCATCAAATTACCTCTCCCACTCTGGGCAGAGCGGAACGGAGGTCTGACTTGTACTGACTAAAACCCATCCATGTTCCTTCTTTTACCCTTTGTGTTTCAGGGCCGCGGTATCTCTTTCGAACAGTCCCGCAACCCTGGCAGGCATCGGTCCTTTCGGACCCCTTACCGTTTGCTGACATCTCTTTGAGGCGAGCGTGAAACACGAACGCGCCGTCGACACGGCCTGGGCGTGACGATTTGGACTCGTTCCTGACTGATTGGCCAGAGAAGGCAAAACGATGCAATAACGATGAAGGATGAAAACAGTAACTTATGCATTTACGTTTCAGGATTGAGACATCACGAACAGAGTCTGTTTCTACAAGTTTCTTATAACCACAGGAATAAAACTAGTGTTGTACTCATGAATATTGTCCAGTAAAGAATTGCGTCTGTGAATAGAATTAGAGTGCTTGTCAGAGCTACTTACTTTATGTCCAGAATTCCCGTATTTTTTTATTAAGCTTTCAGCGATACATTTGAAAGCAGAATTTGGGATCGTACTCGTAGAACATTATCCGAAAAGCAACGTAATGAACAATGTTATCATATAATTATGAATTGTTATCCTTACTTCACAAAAGATGAAATAAAAAAATCAAGGCTTTTTAAAACAAAGTAAAAATATATAAAGTTATATATAATAAACGAGGCTTTTAAAACAGTAGAGCCGTTTAATTTCAGCAAATGTTTCAGTGGCTTAATTAAAAACATTTCGAGCGAATTTTTGTGGCTTACAACGCTTTTAATAAAACCTTCACAATGATCTCTGAAACCTTAGGAAAGTTATTAGGGTAGTCTTTTGTTATTTTGAATGCCCACGGGGCTGTATAATTTCAGGAAAGTTTTGTACATATCTTGTAACATACTCGTACAGGGCGTAATGATGTTATACGTTTCTCAGAATTATTGTACATTTGTAAGGATTTCGCCTCTTTGTTATTTTGTAACCGTAATTATGTAGACGCGTTCCTTATGTTACAAATTGTTATAAGCTTACTGGTTAGGCTTTTTGATTTACAACCTAAAATGAGCTTTGAATTACTTCGTCTTATAACATTAATTTATTAAAAGATAGCTTTGATATTTTTCATGTAAGACCTTTTATGTATCACCCCTAAAACCAACTCTCTGAATATTCAAAATCAAAAGGGTCCATTCAATCTTTACTATAAAGAATCGTTTAGATGACAGTACATTTAGTTTCCCCGGAGTCATGCCGTCATTATGGACACATGACGCCGTTATTGTTCCTAATATTATGAGGGCCCGGGTGATGTATGACGGGCTCCCAGTATGATCCCGGGATCCTATGCATATAGCCCGCATTGTAATATGGGAAATATTACATGTGCCTCTTTGTATTTGAGCGGTGTGACGGAAATTGGTGTGGTAGAAAGGGAATGGGGAGGTTTATTATAGTGAACCTTTAGCCACTACTAAACACAGCCTTTGAAGCTTTGTTGCCCTCTATCTAATGTCCTACCATTAAGGAAAAACAAATCTTCAAGCATGGTTTAATGAACCACGAAAAATGTTGTTAGTGCTTGCTTATAGGTTCAGCAGTTCACGTTAGCATCACAGGAAAACGGATACTTCCTTTTTTAAATCACCAAGACCTCATAATAATGTTTTACGCCGAGATCTATAAAACTTTATTTAGCACTATCTTCGGTTAATAAGTTTCATTCCATTTACTGGCGCGCAAATAGCTTACTACACGTACAAAACAGAAACGTTTTAGTAACGTTTATAGATCTCAGCCTCAGTTACAACTTAAGAGTTGTGGTTAAGAGAACGCTTAACTCATGATCACAAATTAGGATCTGCGGCATTTGGCTTGAGTACAAGCAAACAGTCTTCGATCACACAATAAAGAGCCCTAATACGAGCGACTGGTGTAAACGTTACGTACTAAAAACATCGATTTTAAAATTAAAAATACCCGTTTCAAAATTATAATATTTACATTTATGAATTCATATATCAAATTTTAAGAATTTATTCATTCGGTCTATGGATGTTACGGATTGTGCTTGCTGCAAACAATTTTATTAAAATGCTAAAGGATAATTGTTTTTT
Source organism: Eugnorisma glareosa (assembly GCA_947578425.1). Taxonomy (NCBI): domain Eukaryota; kingdom Metazoa; phylum Arthropoda; class Insecta; order Lepidoptera; family Noctuidae; genus Eugnorisma; species Eugnorisma glareosa. The sequence continues at coordinate 13,906,628 of OX387959.1, forward strand.
CGATTCAAAAATCGACGTATCTCTGGTACTGTTTAATTGACAACCTACGTACTCTCCGCCTACACAGAAGAAGGGTATAGGTGTTTGTTTAACATCGTGTGTTGACAGTAGTCTACACACATTATACACCAATCAGCGCTTTCCTAGCGAGCTCTTTGACAACGCCGCTAAGTAATTCATTTCATGCAAATTGGAGCTATATGTAGCACCTATGAATAGGGGTATTCAATTGCCACAATATGCCATACAGTTTTGGTCTTTGATGTTGTGTATTTGTGAGTGAATACGTCATGAGTTCTGATTATATTCGCGTTTCATTCCCAGCGACTTTACGAGGATGTGAATAATTTGTAATTGGAATGTTGCGCCAGCTTGCTAGTTTAACTACCTATTTCTGTTTGGGAAAATGTATGTATGTGTGTGTTACGGGTTGCCTCTAAAAAACTTATTGTTGTGGACTAGTATTCAACACATATCTGCTGTATTTGTAACCAGGTTGTAAATTCTGTAAATGACAAGAATGTATAGTCGCTTAGCTGGCCAGAAAATAGTCTAACCATAAAGGGTGTAACAAGACCCTTAACGAAGCCGAAAGGCACTTGTTCTCCTCGTCATTACGATCATTTTTTTATTCTAGACCATACCTGGGAACCTTCTAGTGACGGTGATATAGGGGGTCAAAGTTTCTACTTTTTCACAAGTTTTTTTTTTACATGTCTTTAATGTTTTATTTTTACTTTAAACACCTCCACGACCCCCGTACTGTTCAATCCATCCATCAGCACAATTTTTTGAGTGCGTTACATTGAGTCCTACTGCAAAACGTGATATTTCACCTAAAAAAAAAGTCGATTCCCAGCAATAATTTTTGCGTAAAGTTACTTAGTTTGATGTACATAATACTTGTTTAACGGCTTCGTGAAGGGTCCTGTTACACCCTGTATGTATTTCCATTTGAGAAATTACATAAACACCTGCAGTGGATAGTACAAAAAGTACTACAGTAACATAGTACAAAAAGTACTACAGCGCCATCTATGCCACAACAGAAGAACTAACTTCAGATTCTGAATAGCGCTATTAAAGTTATCCGCGACTAAAGACGATTCATAAAAAAACGGCAACAACTGACGGGCAGTAGCCCACCAGACATCACCCATCTGGTCGGAGGATCCTTCCTTTTTTATGGGGGATGAAGAACTGTACACTCTGTTTCTCATTATAAATACTCCTTTACACCGACTGGTGTCATAATTATTCATGTTTGAAAGTTTTCATCGGGTAACTGGCATAAACTAGTCGATCCAACCAAATATGGACGGAGTGAATTATGACTATTCTCCCAGGACCTCTAATTCAAATCTAGTTTATGCAGTGCGCTGTAATCATTTTAATCAGTTACCACATTCATTGTACCTACCATTAACAGGAACAAGCACACTTTAGCGTGTCAGAGAAGTATTACAGCTCTGAAAGCAAAATAGAAATAATAAGAAAGGATGAAAGAAGCGCATTAGTGTTGAGAAATGTATCCTAGCTGTCTCGCACTTCAGACGCATTGCGCTATTCATTGCATTGTTATACACGCATTGTACATTGGCTGGACGATACTTAAAATATTAATACATATTTCACATTCTTATTTATTTAAACTTCATGTACAATAGAATCCAGAAATGAACCCCTTTTTTTTGTACGTCAGGAAATCGCTTTTGAATTTTGCTAAGTGTAAACATGTTATTGATTGTGACTATGAGACTTACATACTTAGCTTTGTGTCCGCTTATTTTTATGACACCCCCCAGCAAATTGCTTCTGCACATATCCCAATTTACTTGGGGTCTCCACTATATCTTCTTCTTCCATACTTCTCTATTAGTCGTGATCCAGGCAGGAGTCTCTAGTCACCCCTATTCTAACCAAGCTCTCATCTTTCTCACAATCTATTAAAAATACATGATATTCTAAAATAAAGCCGAAAGCCGTATCACCCAAAAAAAATCGCAGACGGAAAATTTTACTGTGTGTAAAAAAGGCATGGTTAAAAACAACATGACAGTTATCATGAAACGTATTTCATTATTAAATTTAATTTTCATGTACATTTTTATCTGTGTACATTAATAAAATGTAAATAAATGCAATGACTGCGTTACTTGCCATTCAGGATATTATGACATTAATAACGTGAAATCGGTGGATGTGATGAATAACAACTTTCCGCCGGGGATTTTTGATAGGCTTTCGTGTCAATTTTAAACGATTTATGAATTTTCTATTTGAAATTGATTTTGGATCGCACAGAGTGAAAAAAGGTGATTTCTTGAAAAACCTGAGACATAGGTTAAATCGGCTTAGTCGAATAATGCCCAATTCTTAAAATGCCTAGCATTCTACAAATGCCTAGTTCTTAAAATGGGCAATTCGAGAAAAGGCCAATTCTTAAAATGGCCAATTCGCAAAAGGACTAATTCTTAAAATGGCCAATTCGCAAAAGGACTAATTCAGAGAATCGACTGAAATTGGGGAATCTGCCTGAAAAAATCTAATTAGTCCGTCAGTTAGATTATCAAAAATTATTGGACACGTATTTTTTCTTTTGTCATGTAAATGAAAAATGACCACGATACATACAGCGCGTTGAAATCTTGCGTGACGTCACAAGCCTGTTACTTTTTACTAGCCAGTGACGTCACAAGCCCCCTCTCTTGAACTTTGATGCGCTGTATCGTCGTCATTTTTGATTATGTGACAAAAGAAAAAATACTTGTCCAACATTTTTTGGTGATCTAACTGACGGACCAATTTATTTTTTTCGATGTTGTCAAATACTCTACTAAGCCAAACTACCTACATACTTTTATACAGGTATATTATGGAAAATTCCACACGAAATGTAACGAAATTCCCGAGGTTGACAGACAAGCCAAAGCTGGGTATTTGACGGGGCGCACGCTCCTGTCTGCACATATATCGCACATGCAATGCCTGCACATTTTACAAGGCGAAAACTAAATCCACGTGAATTTTCAGTTGCATAACCCAAACCACATTCCATATGTAGACATGACTAAATAATATAAGTAAAATTGTGTATCACTATTACATTCGTTCAGTGTGTATACATTTTGCACACAATATTTTGACAAAGTGAGTGATTAGGAAAGTTTGCTCCATAAATTTTTTAGCAAAATACAAAACAGTTCCAGCAGTTTTTCAGCCTTTTTTTATAAACTACAAGTAGACGCAGTTCTCGTAAAATGTTGTTTATTCGAATTCCTTATTCACTTTTCCAACTACCGGAACACTACACTTTGAGTCCACTCTCCTTTCAAGAACAAAAGCAATAGAGATTCTTTGAAATAAAGTCTTAAAATATGCACTGCGAGACATTATTCACCGTTTGTAAGTGCACAACGAGACTACGACTCCAAGAATTTGATATTTCTACTCCGTGTGAGCGACTGAGCGCACGGAGTACACGTGCGGACAAAAACAAATAGAAAATACCATTTCCACATAAAATGTAAAGGGAATTGAATAGCAATCCTTTGCTTATTTTAAAATTCCCTTTGAAGAGCGTATTTTTAACGACCTTAACTTTTCTATGAAAATCATACTTTGACATCATCTGCCTAGCTTTTTCCCAACTATGTTTGGGTCGGCTTCCAGTCTAACCAGCTGCAGCTGAATACCAGTATTTTACATGGAGCGACTGCCTATCTGACCTCCACAACCCAGTTAGTACTGGGTAATACGATACCACTTGGTAAGACTGGTGCCAGCTTTCGGGCCACTGACTACCTGTAACGTATGTCAAAGATGTACAAATGACAGCCGGGACCAACGGCTTAACGTGCTTCCCGAGGCACGGAGGAAAATCGGTATGTAATGGGTGGTCACCCATCCACAGACCAACCTAGGCAAGCGCGGCTTAACTTGAAGATTGATCCGAGCGGCTGTTATTATCTGGCCACGAGCTCCTCCATCACATCCCATAGGCATGCCTAGATGAAGTAATAAAAGAGGGGTTTCATGAGAAATCGTAATATCACGTTGATACGCATCTATTTTTAAACCGCTTCTCTCCCGGACACAATTCGAATAATACATAATATCTAATATTTCACTAACGTTTTTCGTTTTTTCCCAATTTCTACAAAAACGTAATTTAGCGGAAAATGAGGCTAATGAATTATAAGGGAAGTTTATTCATTTACTTTAATCAAACAATGTGCCGGTAATGACTTTCACGAGCGTAATGATTTGTTTTAATTTTATGTTTGTTGGATTTAGTGACGATTCAAGAAGTTATTTATTAGCTTTGAATTTATTTCGTCTATAGTGGATTTAATTATATTTAAAACAGGAGCACGATTCGTTACTGATGACGAATTTCAAGTCATCATCATCTTCCAAGTCATCATTTGCCTAGCCTTTCATTTATTTATTTCATTTTTAGGAAAACATACAGCTAACTAAACAGACAGTGAGTTATAGTATGTGTTTTTCAACTATATTGGGGCTGACTTACAGTCTAACCGGATGCAGCTGAATGCCAGTATTTTATATTTATCTGACCTCCACAACCCAGTTACTACTAGGTAATACAATAAGCCTTGGTAAGTGGTTGTGAGACTTTTGGGCTTCATATAACGTCTGTCAAACATCTAAAAGTGTCAGCCGAGACCAAGGGATATAACGGTATGTAATGGGACCAACCTAGGCAAGCGCGGCTTGACCTGAAGACGGACCGGAGCGGCTGTTATCATAAAGCCATGAGCTCCTCCTGAATCCAGGTCGTTTATCATTCTTCTGCCTTTATCCCAACTTATTTGGGGTCGGCGCATCATGTCTTCTTCTTCAATACTTCTCTATTACTCGTCATCTCTGCTTTCTAGCCATATCATCCTTCACACAGTCCATCCATCGTTTCTTTGGTCTTCCTCTACTCAAGCCATCTACATTCATACTCAACATTTTCCTCAATACATTCTCCTCATTCCTCCGCATCACATGTCCGTACCACGATAACCGATTACCACACAATTTTTCAGTCACCGGCGCCACTTTCAGACTTCCTCTTATGTACTCATTCCTTATTTTATCCATTCGCGTTACACCACACATACTCCTCCTGAATCCAGGTGACTCACAATAAATCCTAAACCGAAATCGAAATCGTTCATGCTCAAAACTTGATTTAATAATTTAATACAAGTTTAATTATTTGATGTACAGGACTCCAGCTATTATTTTTAACATTTCAGAAGATTATTCTTTAAAATGTTCCTTACTCTTCAATACCTTGTTAGTAACGAGTAATATCTAACAAGTTTTTATTAAAAAACCTGCTTTGAAACTTTGAGTAGTGTTAATCTAGTTCTGATGCTGACTGTACAAGTGTACATACCAAGACCCCAGTTTTCCTCTACTTAGGCCATCACATCAGACTAAAGTAAACTAAATCTATTGCTTAAACTTAGTTCTTTTATGCTGGATTTATCTCCTGGATCTCCAGATCTATTACTGTGTCATGCAAGAAGAACTTAACTAATTACCTTCGTATAACTTTATGAAACTTAAACACCGCACCCACTAAAAGCGGAGTAAGGCGCATTTTAGTCAGAACAGCAATAAGGTTAGTTCAATATGCTCACCACCGAGCCTATGTAATCAGGACACACTTGAGCAAAGTCTAATAGAAACTTAATACTCACACATATTCTCGAAGCTAAGGGCGGGGATCTTCGTCACGTCACTGTCAAGAAAAGTCATCCTTTATTATTACGTGCAATATTAATTGTGTGTCGAGAGCTCATATCGCACGCCATTGTGCGTCTAATGACAAAAAGATGAGACCCGAAACATGATACATTAAGTATTTAAGTGTGGAACATAATGTGCGTATTAATGTTATTAGAGATAAGTACTGGATATGTAAAGTAGACTGAGAAGGAGATACTGTGGTGCAATTAATCTCACTTAGAAGCGTTAGACAAAACATTTGGAAAAGAATCGTGTTATATAGAAGACCTATTATTTTACAACTACAAAATACATGTTTGTTTGATGAAAATAAACTAATACCTACTTAAATAATCGAAGATAAATTTATTTTAAAAAAACATTTCTTGAAAATATTCAAAGGTTTAAACGGTGCCATACACTTTGAGTAAAAACGTAGCTAGGCCAACGTTCAGTAGAACTATAGCTGAGAAAAATCCTCAAATGTTTCAGTAAAATAAAGTAGTCGCCATTCATAGCAATCATTTATAGGACCGTTGGCAACACTGCGATATTCATTTTTGTTCTAGCACAAACCGGGTCATAAGGCGAGTCTACACGATGTTATAAACTTCTTACGTGCCCGAAAAGTAGAACTTAAAAACACGTAACAATAACACCAACACATTAGGGTCATATTTTCAAGATTCCTCGCTGGAGGCCGCGAACAACATGTCGCCATGGCAACGCTTCCGCTGAGGAAATTGCCTCTCCCCAGCGTTCCATAAATCAAGTCTCAGGTAAAATTTAATATCATTGCACGAATCACGGCTCGTCTTGCTAGTTGACATTTTGTTTTAAAAAATGGCAACACTCCAATTTTCCGGACGACATTGTGGGGTTACGGTATAGAATGTTGGATCAATTTTGTGATATACTCTCAAAGCTATTTCATTTTATTTGGTATTTGCTCGCTCTTTCATTTCCTCACTTGTTTAGCCCTTGGCGATAGTGTCAAGTAACGAGGTAACTTGATTTTTCTCATTATTTCTATACTCGTGTGTACGGTACTCGGGTTCTGCGGAACAATATTTTGTTGTGTAACCCCAATTAGTAATCATAAACGTCTCCATATCACTAGTTAGGAGTAATTATGGGAGCTAGGTACTCGTTATTAGATAAAGGAGTATCTGACATGTTTACCTCTATTTACTTATCAACGTTATTTTCCTCTAAAATATTATTAATATTATGATGATTAATTATATGATGATTATATTATGATGATGATATTATTAATCATTAACCTATTACTGTTTGTTGGACAAAGGTACATTGTTTTAAGTCTTCTACTGGACAGAAAACAGTTGCGCTCCCTAATGTAGACTATGCGGGGCAAGTCTCAAGTGAGTTCATCTACATAATGTGACATAATATTTTATGACCCACGTAAAAGATCTACCACTTACCACTTGTGACTATTACAGTGTTTTTTTTTTATTATGTAGGTTAAGTTTTATTTTAGATTTTATTCTTTTTTTTTTCTTTTTTTTTTATAGCATGTGCCAAATAAATATGTTTTCTTTCTTTCTTTATAATACATACTGTAATAATACATACTGACTATTGGTCAACCGTCTGATCATAAAAGGTTTAAAAGTACCCAGTAAGTGTAAGTAAGTTAACGAAGCCGAAAGGCACTTGTTTTCCCCGTCATCATTGCGGTTTTTTTTGTTCTAGATCATACCTTCTAGTTGCGGAGATATTGGAGGTGAGGGATAAGTTCTAACTTTTTCACAAGTTTTTGTTAAATACAGGTTTTTAATTTTACCATGACCCCTGTACTAATCAATCAATTCAATGCATGCATCAGAACAATGTTATGATTGCGTCACATTGCAGTCCTATACCTTGGTTTTTACCCTAAAAAAAAAGTCGTTTCTCAGAGTCATTTCTGCGTAGATTTACTTATTTTAATGTACAGAATGCTTGGTTGACGACTCCATGAAGGGTACGTTTACACCTTCTTTAGTGTCCGTCCAGCCTTGAGACACGTCACTACAACTATTTGTTCCAATCTTGAAAGTTTTAAACGTTCATAACCGAAGCTTGAAACAAAAGAAGTAACTGTTTCCGTGTAGGGCTCGAGACTGGAGTGAACTCGAAACGTCGAGAACTATTCCAGTCGTGAGACAGACTTGGTTTGAACAAGTCAGCCAACGTTCCTCGCACGATAGCACTTGAGCTGATGTCGACTTATCTGCAGCGCTGAGCGCTGAGCGCGCCTCTAACTACACACGGAAGAGTCGTTCAAACAGCCGCTGCCTACACGCTTGAAGCGCTGCAAGTACGAGCGGACTAATGAATTTAATTTAACTTCATAACATTTGCTGGGTTAGACTTAGAATAAACTGTCTGACTGACTGACTAACTGACTGACTGAGAAGTAAATTATGCTATTCATAGCGGACGTTGCCCGCAGGTATTTTATATTTCATGTCTTTGCTGGTATACTGTAGTAGGTGCCTAACCTAAGCATCCCAAATTTTCTAGGCCAACATTTATTCGTAAATGCTGGTCTATCTATTAGAAAACTGCTAGATTAAATACATCGGGCGGTAGGTGTTAGGATAGAACTGGCTTACTGGCCCGTACACTACCACTGAACACTATTCTCCGATTTATTTGACTGATCAGTAAATAAACCATGGCTGCATCCTCTACGAATTCTTGTAATTAGTATTAGTAGAAAGCAAATTATTTATCGCAAGTTTTCTTTCTTCAAACTGTCTTTTAATTTTGGCTCGATATAAAATAAATATTACCAACAACTTTCATACTATTCTTAGTGCGTGGACCATAGCATCTGTATCTGTCTGAAGTATGAAGAACTACGCCAATCATAGAGCTGCGAGTACTAAGAACCAAGAGAACAGACGATGCACGCCGGCGCGCGCCGTCATGCGCGAAGCCTTGAGTGTTTTCATCAGCTTCCGCGCACTCACTCACTTTACAAACTCATAGATTACAACTGTTACATAGGACTTCAGGACTTGTTAGAGTAACTAATGTACACCAATGTAAACCTACACCTTCAAAGAAATAAAATCGTGATAAATACAATTAATGTACTTATGTTAGTTTTGATTTTTTTTTTTTTTTTTTAGGAGGGACCACTCGCAGCGCAACAACTCTCTGAGGTTGATGCTGCTTAACCGGACTATCCTGTGGTGGCCAAAAATTACTTTAAGGCCCCCAGCCAGGGCTTACAAACTAAGGATATACATTAAATGAACAGACACTAAGGGCACCCCCTGCGGGGTTCGGGCCTAGGCTTAGTGCGTCATTGAGAGGGGGGCAACTAGAGGTTGGCTGGGTCGGATTATTTAATGGGGAATTTAACGTTACATGCTCAGCGGCGCGGGCTGGCTCGTCGAGCAAGGGTCGGTCGGTGATGTTACGGGGGGGTCGCGGTGGGCCTCGGCGGCGGGGCCGGAATCGCGGTCGGTATTTGTTTTTGTACTTACGTAATGTACTAGTTTCCCTACAGCTCTCTTGAAGGAGGGTGATGGGGTCATCGGGTTGGAGGAGGGTGAGGCGGGGTCTCCTAATCCTACTTATGTTGGAGGGGGCGTATCGGGCGGCCGATGCGATCAGCGGGTTGGGGTGTTTCTCGGAAGAGTCTAGGAAACGCTTGGTAAGACGTTTCATGCACTGTTTGATGGTCGGAATTCTAAGGTCGACATGGAGTCGTTCGTTCCTAACGAACCACGGGGCATCCGCGGCTCGCCGGAGAAATCTATTTTGCAAGGTCTGCATCCTATGGAGGTGATGGGGCTTGGCATGCGCAAACACGGGGCAAGCGTATGTCATTATGGGCCGAATGCACGCGGTGTAAATACGCAATTTGCACCTAAGTGACAATTTGCTGCGAGCATTCAGCACGGCGTGGAGTCTACCAAGAGCGAAAGCGGCACGCGAGCCCACCGTCTTTATGTGCTCACCGAAAGATAGGCGTCGGTCCAGAATGACCCCCAAATATTTAGCTTGCTTCTCCCAAGGGATCGGCTTGCCAAACATAGAGATCGGTCTGGGGGTAGACGGGAAGGTTTTATGGGGGCTACTGAAAAGTATCGCCTGACTCTTATCGGGATTGACTTCGATTCTCCATTTCCGGAACCAAGCGCCTAGTACGTTTGCGGAGGTTTGGAGAATGCGGGCAATGTTATCGAGGCTCTTTCCTGAGTAGTAGATGGCAGTGTCGTCAGCAAAAAGTGCTAACTCAGCCTTTCTACTCAGGGGGATGTCGCTGGTGAATAGCGTGAAAGCTAGGGGGGAGAGCACAGAGCCCTGAGGGACACCTGCGCGGATCGGATGTGGAGCGGAAAGGGCACCTTCAATGCGGTACTGGAAGGTGCGATTCGACAGAAAGTCTCGTAAGATGAGCACGAGGCGATCCGGCACACCGAGCCGATACAGCTTGTATATCAGCCCGTTGTGCCAGACCTTGTCGAATGCTTTCGCTATATCGAAGAACAGGGCACCAGTCATCAGGCCTCGCTGGTAGCGGGCGCTGATATGCTCGACTATACGGTGCACCTGCTGGACACAAGAGTGGTTTGCTCTAAAGCCAAACTGTTCTTTTGGAATTAGACTCTTAGCTTCGGCGTAGTCTTTGAGACGCTTGTAAATGAGCCTCTCGTAGACTTTGCCTAGGACATTGAGTAAACTGATGGGACGGTAGCTACTGGGGGAGGTCTTCGGCTTACCCGGCTTGGGTATGCCGATGACTGTGGCCTGTTTCCACGACTGTGGGAACATGTTATTTGCTAGAGCGCCATTGAAGATGGCGGTCATTAGCACAATAAGAAAGGGGGGGAAGAGTTTAAACACCCTGTTGGTGATTCCGTCAGAGCCAGGGGCCTTCCTTGGTTTGAGTCTCCTGATGATCTCCTCCACCTCGTCAGGGGTGACGGGGGGCAGAGGATCATCAGGGTCCTCCACGGGGGGGAGGGAGGTTCGGCGTTCGACTTCAGCATCCACTTCAGCGAGGTGAGCTGGGTCTACTGGCTGGGAGCTGGGGGAGCACTGGGACTCTAGGCTGTCGGCCAGGCATTCCGCTTTGTCGTCGTCGTCAAAAGCGACGCTGTTGTCGGGTCGAATGAGAGGAGGCATGGCGGAGATCTCAGAGGAGCGAAGCTTCCTCTGTAGGTCCCAGAAGGCCTGATGGGTCGGTTCCAGTTCGTCGAGCATCTTGTCCCATTGCCCATTACGCAGCTCTTTGACGCGTCTACTTACCTTACGTTGTAAGTAGCGCATAAAAGCCTTGTTACTGGCGCAGGGGAAAGCTCTGTAGGCCCGAATAGCCGCGTTCTTCTCGGTCACGAGATCACGCACATCGTCCGGAAAGCTCCAGCGATGATCAACCGCCGGAGCCTCCCTTGAACACTCGTTCAGGACGGATTGTACGTGTTCCGTGAACAAGCCGATCGCGGCCTCCGTGTCGGCCACAGACTCGATATTCTCCGGAATTTGGTCAAGGTGAGGGGACTCGGTGGATTTCAGTAACTCACTTACTTTCCCCCAGTCCGTAATCACCTTGGTGGGGTGGGTTTGCGTGGGATCGAAGGGGCCTGATCTGGGAGCGAGCTCCAAGACAACAGGTCTATGGTCCGAGTTGAGTTCGTCGATCGTCTCCAAAGAATGCAATCGTAAATTTACATTCTTCAGAAGCGCGACGTCGAGCACATCGGGGCGCTGATCGGGGTCATGAGGGTAGTGGGTGGGATGCATCGGGGCGATGACATCAAAGTTGAGTGGGGAGCAAAGGTCGAACAGTACCTTGCCTCTGGAGTTTGCCATGTGGCATCCCCATGAGAGGTGTTTGGCATTAAGATCCCCCGCCAGAAGGACGGAGTCACTTAAGCCAAGAAGTGCGGTGAGATCGTCTCTCAGAGTGGCGTTGGTCTCCGCGAGGTTGGAAGGTGGGAGATAAGCCGAGACAATCGTGATGGGCTGATGGCCTGTCATGCCCAGCCGACAGACAGAGACCTCTAAGTTGGCGAGGGACGGGGGGTCCATAGGAATGCAGTAGAGAACGGACTTGTAATAGATGAGAGTACCTCCTTTATGACAACGAGTCCTGTCATTGCGAACCATGCGATAGTTTGCAATTCTCGGGTCTCGCTGATGGGGCTTCAGGAAGGTCTCTTGGACTAATAGGATGTCTAAGTGATGGTCGCGGAGGAAGTTGGCGATCTCATCACGCTGGCGACTCAGGCCATTGGCGTTAAAGGTCCCTATCCGGAGGGACTTCGGTTTGACTCTACAGGGGGTGGTGTGAGACATTATTGGTTGTTATGGGGAAGGTTGCGGAGGGCTTGCGTAACATCCGGGTACGCTTCGTAGACTTGGGCGAGGAGGATAAAGTCGCCCTTGCAGGCAACGATATCGCGGGCCATCTGTTTACCCCTAGGGCTGTGGAAAACCCCAAAGGTACTTGTAATAACCCTGAAGGGGTCAAAGGGGTCGACCGCGAGATTTCAATGTTGGTTTTGTATTAAAAAAAAAAAACTTATTCTTCATTGCGCACAAAATAAAAATATACATGATCAATTTTCCAAGTGAGCGTGGGTGGCCAAACCCGAAATTATGAGGAATAGCGAAAAATGTTCAAAGCAGTCTCGAGGCCGATTTTGATGAAAACTAAAACTCTATCATAAGATTTTTAAAAATCAGTATTCCTAACCAGAAGCCATTGATTTTGGAGAAAAAAAAACGGATACTGTATTATGACACCATTCTAGTGTCACTAATAAGGATCAAAATCTGGGAAGTAGGTAATGACATGCGGAAAACTTAAGAAAAATGTAAAATTTTATGTTTTTTCATATTTTAAATTAATTTCCTTGATTAAAGACAGCGCAATCGATTTTCATAACATTATGTTCTAATTTCAATTTTGTTGTCTTCTCGGCTACTCTTCGCGGCTAAAGGCCACAGTAAAAGACAAAAAAAAATCGTAAACAAATTAGTACTTGAAATTAGTACTTTCAAGTGAGTTGGCGCCAATAGTGATTTTGTTCGATGTTTCGTTGATTACTACTAACTGTTATGTATTTTATCAAAATTGAACTCTTTCCTTTATTTTGCCGTATGTCATTATTTCCCATAATTGGATCCTTATTAGCGACACTGTCGAATGGTGCAGGTAATAATACAATGTGTATTTTTTTCCGAAAAGCAATGGATTCGATTCCTGGCTAGAAATATTGATTTTTCAAAAACCTAATGATGTACGAGTAGTTTTAGTTTTCGTCAAAATCGGGATCGAGAAAAAAATACTCCTTTGAGTATATTTCGCTATTGCTCATAGTTTCGGATTTGTCATCCACGCCCACTTAAAAATTTCACCCTGTATACTCGTACAAACAAATTGCAATAATATAGGCTATAGCTTAACCCAGATTATTATATAAAATGAATTTGATGTAATAACCCATTAAGGAGTTTTCATCTTTTCTATCTTATTTCAATCAGACCTTGGTAGACCTTGTTAATCACTATTATATAATAATTGTAATCCTTTTCCAGCGGTTAAAATCTTAGCAGAATCGAAAAGTTCGCTCGACCAACTGTTTATTTAAACAAGCAAGAGATCAGTGAAATATTTATTGGAAATATGAATATGTAGGTCGCCATTATTATCCTGGGCAATTAACCCAAAACTCAAACTTGAGCCTACTTGTTTTAGATAGGTACGTATTTCCCAAAATAAATTCAGCACAATAAAATAACGACACAACATCTCAAGATTTTCCACTCCTCATTAACTTCAACTTAAGTTAGATTTAGGCTCAAATATCAGACAAGCAAATACTTGGCTTGCGTCTTTTATTTATTCACGTTTATAATAGAAAATTTGTTCATAAATTGCTTCACAAACGTGGGTACTCTTAAATAACATTATTATGACATTAGGCTTACACAGAAAATGGTAATTGATAAAAAATGGAAGCGACCACCGCCGGCCATTTCCGACCTAATAGATTCTGGGTCGGAACTTACGAGGCACTTTAAAATTTACATGTGTCGTTATTGCACGACCACTGTGATTAATGTTGGGAATCACCTTGGATATTTTTATTTAGAACTAATTGATGTTAATTAATGACTTTGATCATATTGAGAAATAAAAAGAAACAAACAAAAACTTTGTTTACTTTTGAATGAACTTAAAATGCCTTTAGGGCACTATTCCTGTTCACAGCGAAGTGGACGAAATTTTTTGACGCCCTTTAATGCTTTTAATCTTTTACATTTGGATATATTTTATTTCCTTTATTTAACTTTTATACAAATTATTTACATTTTTAAATATTTCTTAAAAAAACAATATAAAAACATTTAAAAATATAAAAAAATTGTTGCCCACCGGTATCGGGAATAGGGTCCAAGCTACCGGCGGTCAGGGCTCCAGAGAGAGGAACCTCCTAACAATACGAGCCGTGTCCAGGAGTACCGCTTTCTGAATCAAGCCCTTGATCCAGCTGCCTAACGAGAGCCTCCTCAGGTATTCATCGAGGCTCTTGGCAATTAAGCCATGGGCTGATACGACTATCGGCACAATGATTGCTGAGTCCACATCCCACATGTCGACAACCTCGCGAGCCAAGTCAAGATACTTGATTTGCTTATCTTTCTCGGCTTTGACGAGGTTCCCATCATGCGGGACCGTTATGTCAACATCATTGGATATATTTTTATTATTATGTTAAGTTTGGTTAAAAATCAGAATACCAGCGCTGTGACTTTTTTTTTTAAGTAATAGCTCCATGCTGAGATAGGGGCCTTTTGGCCTCGCACAGGTCAGATTATACTTGTTTTTTCTTGTAAAATGTTTACTTTTTATATAATTTTGTTTTAATGTTATGTCAACCATTTTTTGTATTGTCCTGTGTGAGTCTAATAAATACTTTGTCTTACTTTCTTTGTAGTTAATCATGTACATAGAAAAAATTTAAATATCCCAAATCGATTATCAAAAAAAAAAAAAAAAAAATATGAAATCGCCTATCCACTTTGAGTACGCACAAGATGACTGTTCACGAGTTCTCTGTATATAAAGAGTCGTTTTCCCTGCAGCTGCACCATAATAGGCTCGCCCGTTTATGTACCTACCTACACACACAGATTTATAATTGTTTGTACACCAAGTAAATTTAAGCTTCGGAAGAGCGAAGTGACCTAACACAGGCATTTTTTGTCTAAAAGGTCTCTTCAACCACTAGATGTAGTACATACCTTGTAAAAGAAAAATAAAATTATTATTATTAAATTATTATTATTACTATTATTTTCTTCCCCAAATACAATAATAATTTTGCTGTTACAAAAACCAGAGTAATAAAGGTAAGTAAAACCCTTATAGAAACTTCACTAAGTACCGAAGTAACACCGCATAGCAGTGATTTATATCCATCCATTACACATTAAACCACAGGATCTTAAAATGAAGCGGCTCATAAAACAAGTGGAATACTCCCAAGTTCCCAACCCAATGGCTTTATTTCGCTGATTCGGCAAACGACATTGATAAATGGACCACTCTATCAATCAAAGCAAATTGTACTGTAAGCTTTTAACAGGTAGGTTCAAATGAATGGTAGTGTCAAAATATGATTAAAGTGATATTCTCCCTTTTGTGGATGTGAAACGCATAATACAATGTAGAAGCTGTATTATAAACTACCGGCCCGTCCCGGCTTCGCACGGGTACCTATTTTACTCAGGGATAATGTAGCATCCTAATGGTGAAAGAATTTTTGAAATCGGTTCAGTAGTTTTTGAGTTTATTCCTTACAAACATGTAAATCTTTCCTCTATATAATATTAGTATTATACAACAAAAACAACCAACTGCCTCGTTAGTCGAGGGCTCGAGAGCACGACTGCTGAGCATGAGGTCCTGGGTTCAATTCCCGGATCGAGCAGTGTTATTAGGTTTTTCCATCAGGATTTATCTCAGTAGCAGCCACAGAGTCTGGATTTGTGCCCGGTTGATGGCAATAGGCTCGCCCTCTATTATATGGGACGACAGGTGGATGTACTATAATTGGGTACATCTCTGCCTAACCCTTCGGGAATTACAGGCGTGATGTTATTTAACAAATGACCAAATAAACATATTCTTGACAAGACTTAACTTAAAGATTATCTCCTCATGTTTTAGTTATTAGTCAGGCATTAAAATGAAATAAGGGGACGAGTTGGACATAACCAAAAATTAGTGCTTCCCATATTATTGTAATCCAGTGGGATGACGCAGGCTCACAGTAACAGTATTCAAAACATACACACATATACTCACGTCTTTTGCGGGTAGGCAAAAACTTCTGAATATCACTCGTTACTTTACTACCGTCAGGCATCACATGCGGAGAGAAATTTCCGAACGAAGGACTGTCAACGATGTCTGAATTTTATTTATCAACGATAAAAAATATAATTTAATAAACTCATTTACTCAGTAAACATCAAGTGGACACTTAAAAGGCCCTTTTAAATAAAGAGCACTTTATTAATCCGGGACTTCAAGTAAATTACCAACATGAGAAATATTACAGCGAAGTTAGAAATAAAATATCGGTGTAACTTGTAAGGCGTATACGCAATGGAGCGTTAAAAAGAAGAATACACGTATATAAACATAAAATCACGCCTGTAGTCCTCGAAGGGTATCGGCAGAGGGGTAGGTACCTATAGTAGGTACAGCCCACATGTCGCCAGCTATGTTTAAGTCTCATGTTAAAAGGAGCAAGCCTATAATCGTCGACCGAGCACAAATCCAAACTCGATGATAATTATAATATACAGCGTGTAACAGAAAGGGTATAATCATATGGAATACTGTGGTACGGACCATCAAACTGAACAACTTTCTCTATGGGAGCACCATCGAAATCGTAAAAAAATAATCAGCTGTCCCATACATTTGGGTCGAGTAGGTATTGAAATTTTGTATAGGACAGCTGATTATTTTTTTACGATTTCGATGGTGCTCCCATAGAGAAAGTTGTTCAGTTTGATGGTCCGTACCACAGTATTCCATATGATTATACCCTTTCTGTTACACGCTGTATACTTATTTACTTGGATAATTATTTAGGGAAAACCCCAAAAACACTGCCCGACCTGAGTGAGAATCGAGAACCCAGGATCACACGAACAAATAAAAACAATTATTTGTGCCAAAAATGATCCATGACAAATAAAGCACACCAACAACAAGTAGGGAAAAAATGTGCGTCACATCCCAAAAAATACAGCACTAGTTGCGTTTGCAGCGCGTTTTTGTTGCGTTACAAATTCGAATGTCGTCGCGTAAAATGTCGTCTGCTTAGTCTACATCTATACAGGGTGGAATACACGGTTACCGCATATTCAGAACATCATTCTGAACCCCCCATAGAAATTACTCGTCGGTTATTAAAAAAAAATAGATTATTCCTACTTAGTCCAGTATAATTGTCGCCTGAAATCACGGGGTAGTTTGCGTCAAATCCGGTAGTTCACATTTTTTGCAGACTTGTTCATGATGTTGGCCGAATGAATAATCCAAGTTTGTGACCTCGAGCGCCGAACGCAACTTTTTCAAAAATCGAAAAAATCGCGAATATTTCGGACTTTTTTCTGATTTTAGCGATTATATCTCTGAAGGACTAGTTTTTAATTGTATCTTTTCACGACGTTTTTAAAATATACTAAATTTGCTACAATATAAGACTAGAATTGTCTCTACTCTGATGTATAAATTTACTAGACTATCAAACCTACAATACCTATACGGTAAACATGTGTGGAACAGCAGATTTAAAAAAACACACATTTTGACATTTAATTCAAAAATAAAAAAAAGGTTCAAGTTGACATTGTATAAAAATTACTTAATTTCATCTCAAATAATTTATAATTATATTGTTGCGGCCTAGAACTCGGCCACTTTGAATATTTGTAAGTCAATTTTAATATTTCTACACCGGCAACGGTAGTGTATGTGAAACTGTTTAATATTAAGACCTCAATGTATGTACCATATACTCAGAAATTAATAAATCTAAATCTAAAAAACCTATGTAGTGGTTCAGCAGGGCTATTGCGTATCTCTGTTGACAGTTCATAGTGATCATCACTTGGCGAGTTTTGATATACAATGACAGTTCTGCACGGGTAGCGTCTGTTGAAACCAACAAGAACGATCATTGGATATCAAAACTCGCCAAGTGATCATCACTATAAACTGTCAACAGAGACACGGAATGGCCCTGCAGAATACGTGCCCAAGTTAACCGTTTCTGAGTCACGCTTGTATATATCACCATAAAATTGTAAATATCGTTAGATTATAATCTATCTCGCGATATTGTAATCGTCGCATTGGATTTCACAATTTGACGGTTGCACTTCGATTATAATCTACCGAAAAGTAATGCGTTAAATTGTAAGCAGTTAAATTGTAACTCATCCGAGCAGCATCATCTATAAATCGGCTGATTGAGTCGTGAACATATCACCTAGTGTAGATGTAGTGTGTTCGATTCAATCCCTTCCTCTCAATTACGTTTTAAGCGTTTCGCAGTTTGGGTGATTGGCGAGTTAAATGCGTAACTATTTGTAGTCCTATTTTATCCAACTATTTACTTTAGGTTACATTTCCGCACTTGGGTGGCAATCAAATACTGCAGTTCTATGTATGATGTATGAATCTTAGTTATCTTGTTACTTATATTTTTGCACAAGTTAACTGAAGACTTTAGAGTTTATGTCGAACTAAAATGGTCTTCCAACTCAATATTATTATATTTCTATTATATTAATATTTCTAAGAAAACATATCTGAATATTAATATACGTAACTGTATTGAATTCCCAATGAGTAATGGTTTCGTAGAATCATAATAACTTATTTATTGGTTATTGCCCAGCTTCATTTAAATGTTCCTATTTAATAAGAAATAATAATGAAAATCATCGCATTTACAAACTCATCGGCGTAATATTAGTGTAATTTCAACGTCTGCTGGGCTCATATCGTTTCATGCCACGCTCTACGGCGCTGCGAATCGTACTCACTCATAATCATACTCTCAATTTAATGTCATCAGTTTCAAATTAATTCTTATTAAGAGTGGTGATATTCAATATTAAATTAATTATTTTTCCAATCTTATTTAATCAACTAAATTACCAAAGGTACAGAACCGCCTATTAAAATTACATTACCAAATAACATTGCCTAGTTAGTTACCAAAATAAACATGGAGATATAGGTAGCAATTACAAACGCTAATAAGTAAGTATAAACTCTAACGAACTATAATTACAAAGAGTGCACAGAGTTTCTCAGGACGGCAGCCGTCTCAACCTTAAAATTGGAAATCCGATTCGAACTAATTTAATTTTACAAGCTTTTTGGGACAGCCCTGACGTAATAAAATTTGCGCCGATCGAAGGGGAAACTTCTTAATTAGCGACGGCCTATAACGAAGGCCTCCACGTGACACCCCGCCGATCCAACCACTAGACATTTTCAATTCGTAACTAATTCGCTAAGCGATAAACTCGTCCTTAGATACTAACTTGGGTAAAACTAAACAATATTCAGTATGTATCTCACGCCGAGAGTTCTGGGTAAATAATATTGAAGGCTACAGAGAACGAAATAGAGATTTTAAATTAGGAAGCATGTTGATTTAGGCCTTAATACACTTATGAGAGTTGCCTTGTGGGAAATGTGTTCGTAATAACTTTGATTTTCCGCAGTAATACATCAAATCTCGGCAAAATGGCAAAATGTTACGACTATTCGCGGGAAATGAAAAGATATAATTTCCTGCACATCTGTACGAGAACGCTCGTCGAATTCAGTGTTGCCGTGGAGAGTGAACACTGAACACGGCGCACGGGGCCCCGGGCCGGTGGACGCCGGACGGTGGTGGACGTTCGTACACCACACTAATCGAATGACCGACACGTCCCGTCCCCACTCAAGCAAATTACAGCTGTAACAGCTAGAAGAGGTGTCCGACACAGATTGTCGAGTTACTGCTGACCTACAATTTTCCAAGTGTTTTATAAAATTGACTTTTGTTCTCAATTCGTATTACGAACCCCTGCAAACACAGCGGTTTCTTTTCGTTCTTTCTTAAAATTACTTAGCTTTGTATTCAAAGATTCTGGAATATAACGTAAAACTTGAAGGGAATGTTATCAAAGGAAACGGTTTGGTTTTGTATAAAAGGAATATTTCGTTTATTTCAGTTTCGTTTTTGTTTTTGTTAGTCAATATTATATTGTATTTAAAAAACAATGAAAAGCTAAAACATGATGTTTTATTTTGAGATATCAATTACATTCTCGGATGTTTATTTACTGTGTATTTTTTTTATCATTTTAACGACTTATGCATATGCTACCTGTTATTTACATTCATGAAAGTTCAATAAACGCTAAAGTCACGAAAATTCCATTCTATTTTGTATACAATTTCGAGAAAGTGCATAAACACTTTACAAAGGCTATTTATCTTGAGTCCACATTAAATATTTAAACCAGCAGTTAATATTGAACATTTAAAAGTCAACGAACGCGAATTTTGAATTTCAAACAGTATAAATGATTTATTACCCGCAAGCGCTTTTCATATTTGGCGACTTGGTTCGGTAAAAAAGTTCAATATTAAAAAACTTGGGTGCCCTGTCGATGTCATTATTTCTGCAAGTCGCCCCTAAGTTTACGTAATACGTTTTCAGAAAATTTTCTCATAAGTTTACCCATTCCTTTATTTTCATCTCTTTCAGGACTTGTATTGGGGAGTTATGAAAATACCGATTTTACGGCCACTGTTTTCTTAGGAGTGCTTTAGTAGTGCGTCTGTTTGATTACTAGGCAAGAGACAGTCCGAAATATACTTTATGGACTAACGTTTAGAATACTGAATACCTTGCATACATTAAATATAAGCTTTATATAATGCACTTCATTGTGTGAAGAATCCTAAGACGAAAAAAGGAGTAAATGATAGCGGGACGATTGACAGGGGTGAATAGAAGAAAAAAATGTGTTGCGCCGACCCCAAGTAACATAGGACCAGGACAGGATGCTGATGCAGTGCACTTCATTATGGACATCTGAATTTCAACCTGTGAAGTCATCATGGGACATGGTTTCCTCGGAGGATTTATTCTCGAATTTCTTACACGGCACTAAAAGGTATTCGAGAGTTTATTAAATCACACTGTAGTGACCGTATCAGAATTTCCACTATGTATTTAATTTCACCCTCTAGTATAACACTACATCAAATCTATACATCTATACAGGGTTAGTTTCCAAAGACCAGCCAAATTCTCAGATATCATGCAGTACGACATTCTGAGCCCCCCCACATAGAAATTTTTCATCGGTTATTATAAAAAAAACAGCTGTTTCATACATTTTGACCGTGTAGGTATTGCACTTTTGTAGGAAACAGCTGATTTTTTTTTTAATAACCGAAGAAAAATATCTGTGTGCTCAGAATGATGTACTGCATTATATCTGAGAATTTGGCTGGTCTTTGGAAACTAACCCTGTATAAATAAATACAATAATGAAATTGAAGTGTCTGTTTGTAATACCAAAATAACAGTTTTTTACTAAATGCATATGAAAGTATATACGGTACTTATAAGAAAAACACATTTTTTTTTTTTTCAATTTTTGTCTCTTTGTTTGTTCCGGCTAATCTCCGAAACGGCAGGACCGATTTTGACGGGATTTGTCTTAAGCAGTTAGCTGTTATTATAAGGAGTAACTTACTTCCTTACTTTTATTTTAGAAAAAATATTAGGACTCCGCGCAAAAAAAATAAAATTCTTGGAATTGCTCACAAAATTCGATTAAAAAACGAAAGTAATTTTTTTTTATACTAATGTCACGTGAACGAAGTTCGCGGGGAACCGCTAGTTACATGATATACGTCTGACAACAAAGCAAAGCCCTACAAATTCTTCCTGAAATTTTCTCATAAGGTAAAGAAGCGTGACCTTTACAATTATTATGGGCGAGGAGGGAAAAGAAACCGTACCTGTTCACTACAGGAATGCGGGCCTTTCGCTGAAGGCATTATACAACGTTACCGTGAGCCTTTGCAATTATAGTTGCCTGTTTTGGGGGTATTTGCTTTCAAATACTCTGACCTTAGACCTGTTTCATTTTGTGGATTAATTTATTCATTTACGGTTTAATTAGGTAGGGGAATCCTTTGTTAGGACGAATATTGGTCTTAGTAAGTACGAGTACGTATGGTACTTCATTTCATCTCTATTGTTTTGTACGAGTTATGAAATAAGTTCTAACCTTGTATTCGTTTGTATTGGTGTCGAAAAGGACTACTATTAATTACATTGTTAATATTCAGCGTCAGGTACCTTGTGTCCTGGGGCTGCGGGACTGTTCGAAAGAGATACCGTGGCCCCGGAACACAAAGGGCGATGAAGGAACATGGATGGGTTTTAGTCAGTAAAAGTCTGACACTCCCTCCTGCTCAGCCCAGAGCGGGAGGAGTCATTTGATGATATCCCATACAAAAAAAAAAAAGGTTACCTTGTGTTGCCATCTGGCATTATGAGCTTTTTGGCATTAATGGGTGTCAAAAGACCCTTAAGGAAGCTGTAAGGTACTTGTTCTCAACGTTATTGCGATATTTTTTTTGTTCTAGGCCATACTTTCTAGTTACGGTGATATTGGAGGTGCAGGAGTTCCAACTTTTCCAGATTTTTATTTAAATATGTAGAAGTTTTTAATGTTAACTTTACTTTAAATACGTCCATGACCTAACGTAAACCCTTTGATTATATAATGTCTAGATGGAGTGGAACGTGTCAAAAAATATCAGCCGACTGTTGGCTTATAAGTTCGCACACAGAGATAGACGCTCTATTGTCTCTGTTTTTGTTTTTTTTAGGTATGACCACTCGCAGCGCAACAACTCTACTGAGGTTGAAGCTGCTTAACCGGACTATCCTGTGGTGGCCGATAATTACTTTAAGCCCCCAGCCAGGGCTTACAAACTAAGGATATACATTAAATGAGCGTTCACGAAGGGCACCCCCTGCGGGGTTCGGGCCTAGGCTTAGTGCGTCATTGAGGGGAGGGCAACTAGAATTGGCTGGCGACGCTCCATCTAGGCATGAAATAATCAAAGCGTTAAACCGTGATTTTTTGGCCTCAAACCACCCTAAAGTTAGACCAGACCAGTCACAATAAGTAATGACATCGATATTGGGCCATAATGAGGTTGTGTTTGATAAATGGCAATAATACTCCTTGTAATTACAATCCTTATTTCACGAAAACAATACATTAGTATGTGTACCTTCTATTTTCGTTTCTGTAATGTTCCACCGACATATTGTTTCGTACATTATTAACGTCTAGGCTGTTACGTCACTGACACGATCACTATCTGCCTAGCTTTCTCGTTAACGCTAGAATAGCCCTCACACCGATGTGACACTATTTATATAAATATGGATAATACTGCTCTCGCAAATCAAATACGGGTATCTAAGTAATATTATAAATAGGTAAAGTTTATTTATCTATAAGTATGGATGTAGGGGTAATTTTCAGGGGGCCTAAAATGGCCACTTTATCGGAATCATAATACGAATCACGTTAAAAAATTAAAACTCTTAAAATGGACTTTGTAGTCCATTATATAACCATAAAGATCATTTTAAGAATTTTAAATTTTTAACGTGATTCATATTATGATTCTGATAAAGCTTCTATTTTAGGCCCTCAGAACCACTGATGCTATTCCGAAACGAAGAAAAAGGGACACACTTCTTCTTATCATCATGTCCCTGAGCTGAGGCCATTTTTGCATTAAAGTTTGTTTTTTCTTTTGTTTTTAAGGTGGTTTTCTATTGTTTTAATGCCAATAGGCACGATTTTCTTTCTACCTTTCTTTTAATCTCGAAACATAGATTTGTCGAGTTACCGCTTTTTGCTAATGGTGCCCCCGAATATCGGACCTAAGTTTATTACATATCACAAGAATAATGTTTGATTTGGCAAGACAAGTTTCCTTTGTAGTTCATGAAATAAGAAAATAAAGAGGAAAGTAATGTAATTTTTTTTTGAACGCTATGTTTTTCTCTCCTTGACGCGAGAACTGACGCGAGCGCTTGTGTGAACACTTGCTTCCAGCACTGCTGCAAGCCCTGGTAGCAAAACGTGCTTCCAGCAGTGGTGCGAACACAGTCGCGAGCACTGGTGCGTACTCCTTGAGAAGACTGGTTGTCAGACTTTCGGGCCACCACCTACCTGTAACGACTGTCAAAGATCTACGAATGACAGCCGGGACCAACGGCTTAACTTGCTTTCTGAGGCACAGAGGAAACTCGGTATGTAATGGGTGGTCACCCATCCACGGACCAACCTAGGCAAGTGCGGCTTAACTTGAATTTCTACCCGAGTGAATGTTATTATTTAGCCGCAAGCTCACTTCAGTTTCAGCTCATTTCAGTTGACTGAAATATACCATGTAGTTGATTAAAATGTAATGCTACGTCTACGGAAAATCGGAAATGAAAGGTCTTCCGACAGTGTTAGGTGGGACGTTACAATATCCGCGGTTGGTTCAACTTCCATTTGCGTAGACGTCAACGAGGCAATGATAAATCATAACTCAATTTGAATAAATACTTGGACCAATAATAACTTGTACAATTAATATTATAAATAGGGATCAAACTGTGCACTCCGGTAAGAATTTTCTTTTATTTTCTATTTTCATTCAATGTATTTATAATTTGTTAAAGTATAACTAATAGTACATTATGATATAACTGCGGTAAGTTGAAAACTACAGCCGAGGCGATATTTCTAGCCCGAGACGTAGGCGAGGGCTACAAGAAAGCAGAGGCTGTAATTATCAAAGCGCACGTATGTCATACGACGTTTTATAACATATTTGCGAGGAAATAAATAAAACTCGGATTTTTTTAAAAGAATAAATCTTTTCATCCCTTCTATTCGAAAAGTGTCGTTTTGTTGAGCAAAGTAGGTCTTTTCTCCATTAGACTTTTTACCGGGCAGTAATGAGATTTGAATTTGGAACATGAATCGTTCAATGAAATCGAACGCAAATTGTATAAATGACTGGCTGTAAGTGTTGACTGTACGGTGGGGGCAGGCACGGCAACTGAAAAAAAAAAAAGCGCGCGGTTTACTTCCTTATTCTTGTAATCGGTACGGATTTTATTGTATTTTGCAAAAAAAATGAGTTCGAGTTCTGAAAGTGCATTAACTCCTGAAACAATAACAATCGAAGCTAATAACGTCATTCAAAACTTAATGCCTACGAAATCCCGGAAAAAATATTAAAAGGCCTATGACAATTTCATACTATGGCAAAATAGAGAAGGACGGAGAACATTTTCGGAAAGTGTATTTTTGGCCTATTTTCAAGAATTTGCCAAAACTAAACCACCTTCTACTCTTTGGAGTGTATACTCAATACTTAAATCTATAGTTAACATCAATAAACATATTAAAATTGACAGCTACTCAAAATTTGTAGCTTTTCTGAAGAGACTGTCTGAAGGACACAAACCAAAGAAATCGAACGTATTTTCCAGACAAAATGTTGAAACTTTCTTGAATGACGTACCTGATAAGGAGTTTCTCGCCATAAAAGTGAGTACCTTTTAGTTATTCCATTATAAACTATAAACAGTGTTTTATACCGTGTACGTATTCGTACTGTACTTAGTCGTCTGATTCCCTTTCTTTCAAATTTTATTTTTAAAAGTGTCTCTTATTGATTTTCTCATAGAAGGAGATGAAAAGTAGAGTGTATGACTCGAGAGCAAAAATATTTTTCCCTCATACGATGTACTTTGACTCCCTCGCCTCATCTCAAATCCTGAGAGTACTCAGGATTTATATGATATTATTTTAGAATGCCTCGCTATGCTCGGGATTCTATTCTAGAATCCTTCGCTTCGCTCTGGATTTAAAATAGCACCCTCGCCGTAAAAATATTATTTTGCTCCCTTGTCATACAATCTACTATTAATCACTTGTTAAAGCAGTTATAAAAATTTAAACAATTTGTAAAACTGATTATTTTGTGTTTTTGTTACAGATAAATGGTTGTAATTTATTTTCAAAATTAATTAAATTAAAGAATTAAATGTTTATTTATTATATTTTATCTCCCAAAGTTAATTTTATTCAAAAAATGTTGACCAGTTTTCTGACATCAAAACTCTTTGCTAAGATTTAAAAAAGTACCGTTTGTTTTAGACGGAGCATCTTGATAAACCGTGCGTTTTATTTACATTACAATAACGCACAAGTACATAATGACATACAATACGATATTGAAATTGGTGAAATAAGAGACCCTTTACGAGCAAATGTGTTATAAAAATATTTAACTACTATCAGGGCGAGCTTGTCAAAATAAGTTAAGATTGGTAAACATCTCAGCCAAAATTATTATAGTTGATATATCAGTCATGGTAATACACACAGCATAAATATCAAGTGTCAACCTACATATTACCGATCAAAAGATACAGATGTCGTAAGACAGACGGACGGACGGACAGACAGCGTAACCTTAGTAATAGGATCCCATTGGCACCCATTGGGTACGAAAACCTAACAATAAAAGCGTTTGTCTCACACATTGGAAACAAAATACAATCACAGTAAAACTAAAAACACTCAGGTTAAATAAACAGAATGGCGTCGGAATAAAACAGAATCCAATCTAGGGTCACAGTTGCAGTTATAAAAGACTTTAATCTAATCCTATTTCCGATACTCAATTTCGTTAGTCGCACAGTCGAGGTCGATCGTGAACTAAAGTGCTTTCACGCCAGCTCAGCTATTAATTTTACTTCAAACTAACGTCCAGCGTCCATTGTAGGGCTGCTAGTATTGTTAAATCTTGTGTAATTTTCGAAACCTGAATGTATTTTACGAGGTAGATATGATTATGTATAACTGAGTAAGTACTTTTATTTATTTGACATGTGTATTTGTGTATATCTAAAGATTTAATATTTTAAATCTTTGGATATAAAAAGCCCGAGCCGCCGAGGGGCCGCCGCCGCGCCGCCCGGGCCTTTTACCTGAGTAAACTACTAATAAATCTCACAGCCAGTCAATCAGTGTTTGTATTTCGGGCTATTAATGCGTTCGAATGCACGTTAACTTATCAGCACGAGTTGCCATGGCTGACCTACAGGGCTATTGCGTATCTCTGTTGACAGTTCATAGTGATCATCACTTGGCGAGTTTTGATATACAATGACAGTTTTGCACGGGTAACGTCAGTTGAAACCAACAAGAACGGTCATTGTATATCAAAACTCGCCAAGAGATGATCACTATGAACTGTCAACAGAAATACGCAATAGCCCTGCTGGTAGTATTTGAATAGACTCTGGACACAGGTCAAGCAAGGGAAACCTGTGCAGGTGGAGATTCATAGATTACTCTACCCTGGATTGTAAAAGTGGTGTTACCCCATACACTTAATATCGTGTTGCTTGCACATCACAAGAGCTGATGGACGCTACTGAAAGTGCCAAATTCATCGCCAAATTTTGGGCGGGCTCGATTTAAATTGTCATCGACACGCTAAGAAAAAGTATATAATAATATTTTTTTTAAAACACAGTACACGGTAAACATAAACCGGGAATAAACAGTAAAACTATTCGCGAATGGTTTGAAACATCGTCATCCACTAGTGGTGTTGTCAGCTTAGTGCAACCGCGATAAGGATGCGTTCTCACAAATATTTACAAGTCTTATTTTTTAACTGACCAATTGAAATTACCTTGTTACATTTGCCAATACATACGTTGCCGTGGCTGACTACGAACTCAAGTCGGCCGGAGTAAAAACAATCTCTGCAGATGGAGGTTCATGGACGGCTCAGATCTCAAGTGCGTATGCGGCATCTCCCCACAAACAATAGCCCACCTTTCACCTTGCACCGCAAGCCCACTCACCTTCACACTTGAAGACATTTAGACTGCATCATAGAGCAGAATTCACGTGAGTTTTGAGTCAAACTAATTTGAACTATTTGCCATCGATACGCTAAAAAAGCAACAAGAACTTGAGATTCATCTAAGAACCCAAACTAAGTGATTTAAATAAGATACGTTTACGAGATTTTATTCCATATTTATCTCTATGACCCCAACCTTAATCCTAGCCACTCGCTAAAAATTCTGAACCAGAACATTAGAAGCATAACAAAAAATATAACAGGATTTCACACCATACTTGCCAGAACAAAGATCGAGTGGGACATAATAACGCTGACCGAATGTTGGCTTCCTAACACACACTACATTCCTGATCTACAAAACTACAATTATTTCAAAACCGCAAACAACTTCACACAAAACGAGGGTGTAGTCGTTTATGTTAATAAAAAAATTACAGTTTCCGTGGAAGAACCCTCAATCTTGGAAGCCAACAGTCTACTAATAAAAATCGACTCCAACACTATCCTTGTAGCAATATATCGTCCGCCGGGATATAAAGATATTAACAAGTTTCTAAACTCACTCAATTTGCTCCTAGCAAATATCACACACTGCAAAAACATTATTATCACCGGTGACATAAATATAAACATTCACGATCAATGTCTTGACTCTGCCTCACAGAGCTACCTAAACCTACTAGCCTCGCATGGACTGCTGCCTGCCCATTCACTGCCTACGCGTCTCCAAGCATGCCTTGACCATGTTATTCTAAAATCCACTCTGCCAGCTTTCACTTACGTGGCTCACTCCGCACTAACCGATCATGAAACTGTACTGTTTTTCCTAGTGCAGGAAATCCCTAAACCTGCTATAAAACAAACAGCCACCCGTATTAACCATGACCAGCTTGACGCAGAGTTAAACAAACTTAATTTTGAACCTGTGTATTGCACGCAAAATCCTAACGAGGCAGCAGAGCGTATGATCAATCTAATCACAGAGGCCATTGAGTCAAGTTCCAAAACTGTCAAAATACCTAACCGGAAAAAAATCATTAAACCTTGGCTCACTCCGGGCCTTCTACGATGCGTCCGTCACAGAGATAGTCTGCACAAAAAATTAAAAAAGTCACCTGATAATGAAACTTTAAAAACATCATTCAATAGATACAGAAACTACTGTAACAAGCTTTTGAAAAAGATCAAGAGGGACTATGAGAGGAACGAGATAAGCGATGCTGGTAATAACCCCAAAAAACTCTGGGAAGCAATAAATACAATTACAAACAGAATCAAAAAGAAAGACAACACATCAGATTTATTAAATTTGTCTGCTACTCATCAGGAGTCGGTTAACATAGTCAATAAATTCTTCGCAGAAATCGGCAAAAATCTCGCTGAACAGATACCTAATAGGACGACCTACAGCACAAATAATACCGTCAACCAAGAGGTCGCACAATCTATGGTTCTTTTACCCACTGATGTCAAAGAAGTTGCCAAACTGATAATGTCCTTACGTAGCGACACTGCCGTAGGGTGGGACAGAATATCAAGCGGTCTCCTAAAAAAACACATAGACATTGTTGTTCCACCCATCACGTATATCTGCAACCTTGCACTTTCATCTGGGCAATTTCCTGAACTATTCAAAAAAGCCATAATCCACCCAATCTTTAAGGGTGGGGATAGAGGCCGTGTCAACAACTATAGGCCTATAGCTGTACTTCCTATTCTATCCAAAATACTGGAGCGGATTATGAACAATAGGCTCGTGGATTACTTGGAGAAGTTTAACATCCTCTCACCCTCACAATATGGTTTCAGGGCGGGCAAATCCACGGCCGACGCAGTTCATGATCTAACCAATTATGTCATCACAAACCTGGATGAGGGACAGAAAGTTTTGGGCATTTTCCTTGACCTTGCGAAAGCTTTTGACACGGTGTCTATCCCTACTCTGATTCGTAAGATGGAAAGCATAGGAATCAGGGATGTCCAGCTCAAACTCTTTGAGGACTATCTGAGTGAGCGTACCCAGTGTGTTAAGATAGGGGATGTCATCAGTGACGAACAAACTGTCACCTATGGTGTGCCACAGGGCAGCGTAATAGCCCCGACACTCTTCCTAATATACATTAACGAGCTGGGTATGCTCACTCTTCCCAAAGGTAAAATTATAACCTTCGCAGACGACACTGCCCTTCTATTCAGTGCTAGTACCTGGCACGACGTATACACGCAAGCCCAGTTGGGTTTCGACGTCGTGATGGATTGGTTGCGAGATAATGTTCTCACTCTAAACGCTGAAAAAACAGTACATATGCCCTTCTTTTTTAAAAACAATGCGTCTACTACGCACATGATCTCATCGTACTCTATAGTAGCCCACACATGTTCTAAGGAAAATTTAAATAATTGCACCTGCAACACCCGCATTCAGAAAACAGCCAGTGCAAAGTACCTAGGGGTAATAATAGATAGCACCCTAAGCTTCAAAAAGCATATCAATACCCTTAGCGGCAGGTTACGTAAACTTATATATGTCTTCAAGACCCTAAGACACGTGGCAGACGAGAAGCTAAGGAAATCGGTTTACTTGGCTCTCGCCCAGTCCCTACTAACCTACTGCATAACGTCCTGGGGTGGTGCTACAAAAAGCACTATGCTAGAGCTTGAACGAGCGCAGAGAGCCATTCTGAAAGTCTCCTCATTCCGACCTTTCCGATATCCAACGGTTATATTATATAGGGAAGCAAAGGTGCTAACTGTTCGTCAGCTGTTCATACTGCAAACCGTTATAAAACAGCATGGCCTCACTACCTTCAACCACTCACTCCCACATAGAAGTAGACGATTCGATCCCATAGTCCGCCACCACATCCGGCTCACGACTACTTCCTCCCATCGATTCTTTTGCTACCTTGGTTGCTTTCTTTATAATAAGATAAATAGGATACTCCCAATTTATAACCTCCCCAAAACCCAATGCAAAATAAAACTAAGAAATTGGCTCCGGGAGTTAAATTACGAAGACACAGAAAAACTACTTGCTGTCCCAAAGTAGCCAATTTAGCACATTCTGTTCCCCCCCCAACGCTCTACCCCCACATATACACCCACACATACACCCACACATACACCTTACCCACTCACAGATACACAATCATACAAATACCTACTAAGCATACTTTCACCGAGCACCAAAAATTTGTAACTAAAATTTTCTATTGTTTATTTTATCTTTAATCTTAAAAGCTTTGCTTCTTGTTAATTCTTACCGCCTTAATTACTGTACAAAACATTAAAATGTAAGCATTACCCAAGGGGTGGAGACCTGGTGTCCTGAAATACAGACCTCACGTCTAGCTTAGGCACCAGTCTCCCACAGTATAATTATTCCTGTTAAGTACTTTGTATTGATATACCATTCTAATGTACCTATATTGTGGTGAGAAAATAAATCATTATTATTATTATTATTATTATTATTATGAGGTACGTACGTATGTAGAGCAGCTTACTTGGCTCAAAAACAAATTGAAATCCGCAAAAGTTTTCGTTCGAGTTACTCGCCTCCTTCGAAGAACATAAAAAGTTTTATTTTCTAGCTGCATTGCTACATAGGTTTTAAGTTTTTAGTACTTTTCATATAAATTGATTGCGTTGGGAATTTTTATCGAAGTATGGAGACCAATTTTGATTTTTTCGCTCTTGAAGTAATATTCCATTACAGACTTCGGATTTCAGCTCGTAAATATTGGGAAAAGATATCAAGTATCTTAAAAATCCCAAAATTCAAAGTTATCCTCGACAAAAATATCGTGCAGAATATTACACAATACATGCGCACAAGTCGGTTGTATCCAAATCAGTATAAATCTTATCCGGATACGCAACCATTATTCACGCTCCTTTTCGCTTCTTTCAGCATATCACATATCGCTTTGACGTTATTCATTGATGACGTAGCTGTCAGCGTGACGTCACACTTCCGCAGCACGCCAGCCAAAGAAAATAATATCGATATAAAATTGCGTGCGAACATTTTCTTCGCCGACGGGAACTTTCGATTGAACCTCCCGGTCTTGGCGAATATCGAGGGAACTTGTCAAAAGAAACTTACCGACAGGGCCTCAAACTTTGAAATTTCGTGAAGTCTGCAGTGTAAACGCTCTCGAGTTTCTGGTAGCCTGGTACTCCCGGTTGGTTCGCATGTGTTTTAAACGCACGATTATAATATAGCACGCGTTATTACTTTGTTGACACACCATTCCTCTGCTTTTATGTTTCTGTTTCAGTAACACAAAAGTTTTGTGTAAGAATTCGTGACATATTTCTTAAGAATGTTCGCAGTATGTCGTGAATGTAAGAATTTCGTCGCTGTGTAACGTATGAGTCTTGGCGGGCTTCAGCTGTTACTTTTGACTTTTTTCTGTGTTTATTTGTTTGTTTTTTCTTGGTTGGCAGTAGTAGGGATCTGCAAAAAAAGTATTTTTTATAAATCAACAATTAAGTAAAATACATGCTATCACATCAGCACTTGAGTTGATTTAAATTTTGCTACAACCCTCTTTTTTCGATTTATTTTCGATGCTCCAATCTTTTTGCATTTTGTTTTGCAAACACCAATTTATTCAAGACAATTTTTTACGGTTCTTTCAAATGCAGAACATCCCTCCCAGAACCAACCTCTAAACATCAACCTCTGAAAACTCCCTAATCCGCATCTAAGTAAACCTACTACCTATCGATCCAGCTCCTAAGTTATGAGCTGAATTAGATACTCTACTAACTAACTAGTTAGTTTTAATGAAAATCAATTACCAATAGATACTCACAAGTATCTCAATCGCCACTTGGGAACAAATAGCGTAGCAAGTAGCAACTGTGCCCACTTGAGACATCAAATTTCTATTACCTTCACAAAGAGTAAGTTAATGGATATTAAACGAAATCATTTTAAGGATTCCTTTTGTATAGTTCACGCAATGGAAGAAACCCATAGCACGAGGCGCACAGTTTCTGCGATGTTATTTAATCGAGCTTCCGAATGGAAAGTTCCTTTATTTAGGTAGGTATTTTAAGGAAATATGTTGATAGGCAATAATATCAACGCATGAAAACTAACAGTTCAGAAATTCACAACAGGTAATGGACAGGATTGGCTTTTCGAAGACTCATGTCAGTCCTACACATCTTGACTTTGCATCATCTTAACGCTCACAGAATGCACTTTTTCTGTGCCGTCCAGTTGCATCCTTGCCTTGATTTTTAACCGACTTCTAAAAAAGGAGGAGATTATGTATACCACCGACATTTTTTTTCACGGAGTAATCAGTGTGCACACTGATTACTCCGTCTTACTGGGCCGATTTACGCCGATTTTATTTTTTTATTTGATAGAGGTAGCGCACGGTGGTAAATATTTTTTATTAACTTTGCTTGAGTAGTTTACGAATTAGCTCCTTTTATTACGTATTTTTTTCTTCTAGCTGTACCTAATGTAAAATTAATTCATGATAAGATATTGTGTGGGATCTAAGAAACGGTAAAATACTTAAGTACGTGTTTTTGCAAAAAAAAAACCGACTTCCAAAAAAACACTAAAAAAGGCTAAAATCATTTTCCTATAAGTAGTCGGTGCCTTTGTCTGTTTCATTGATTTTATCGCCACCGACTTCCGAAAGTAAATTTATTTTAGACTTAGATTTTATGGAAGTCGGTTTTTTTTGTGACGTATGTAGGTAATAAATAATAAAAATCTAGAAACACGTCACAGAGCGTAGCGAGAGTAAAACACACGGACACTTTGCTACAGTAAATGCTATATTGCTCAACAACGTAGTTCACAGGCAACGCAACGTAACTTACCTAAAGCAGTTGCAAACTTTTTTATAACTAGACTAGTTAGGGAGCCAGTTAAAAGTTAGGCACAGGAACACACCCAGTCATCGCTTGTTAGAATCAGTGACTTTTAACGTAACGAACATAGATTAGTTACTGAATAACCCTGGAATTTAAAGTTTATAAAGCTAGGCTAGAGGCTATTTTAAAGTGGATTTAATTAAACGTATTATGGTAAAAGCTTATTTGGATGCTCGCTTAGATCCACGTAATTAATAAAACTTAATACCTAGCTAGCAGTCGCGAAGGGTCAATTTTTGTAAGAGGTAAGCCGGAGTATATATTATTATCTTTAATGTGAGTAAATTATTTGTCTATACAGGATGTAACAGGACCCTTCACGAAGCCGTCAACCAAGCATTAGGTATACATCAAACTAAGTAACTCTACGCAAAAAATATTGCTGGGAAACGAAATTTTTTTTTGGGTTGAAAAATTACGTTTTACGGTAGTACTCAATGTAACGCACTCAAAACAATAAGCATGGATTGAATAATACGGGGATCGTGGAGGTGTCTCTCCAAAAATCTTAATTTAAAAACACGTATTTCAAAAAAAAGTTGGAACTTTGACCTCCAATATCTCCGTAACTAGAAGGTTCCCAGGTTCGGTCTAGTTGTACGGAACCTTGGCCACAGGTAGTCCAAATTAATCCATACTAACATTAAAAATACGAAAGCAGCAGCTTAGTGGTGTGACCGTCGGACTGCGGACTGCCAAGTTAGTCTCAAGTTCGAACCCAAGACACTCACTTCTGATTTTTCGGAATAATATGCGTTTTTTTTTTTTGTAATTATCACTTGCTTCAGTGTAGGAAAACATCGTGAGGATACCAGCTTGCCAGAGAGATATGTCTCGACGGCATGTAAAGCTAAGTCAGAGTCCAAGGCGGCATAAAAACTCTGACACCAAGTTAGGCACTAACCACACGATAAAGAACGAAAGAATACGAAAGGAACTCTTCTGATCTCTGATACCTTTCCACGCCTTTGCGGCTGAAAGGATAACTATGACATTTTGCACACAGGTAGACTATGAACTAATTTTTATCCTGGTACCCAATACTTTCGCTTTGAATAAATTCCGACATTCAAGTAGGAGAAGCCACGATCAAAAGCTAGATAATCTTATACATCTTACTTGTTATGTTTATTAACAGAAAAATATATAGCTATGATCCATAGATCATAGATATATTTCCTGGTAGCTTCAGGGCTTACCCTGAAGCTACCAGCACAACAAAAACAACAGTAGATTGTACATCAAGTGCATAAAACGCATCATTTTACCCGAGATGTACACTCTACTTTTCACTTCGATTGCGAGGAAATGAAACTGCATGTAACATGTAAAATTTGTAAATTTAATTAAAATTGAAAGTTACATTAAGGCAATGAGAAATATCCTTGCCTTGTTCTTAGAATACTAACGAAACTAATTAAAATAAAGAGGTTATTCTATGAAGTTGAAGTTGTTCGTGTGGCTGTTGGACCGATTGCCTTGGTCTCCGACGAAGATTTTACTTTATGCTCTAGAGCATAAAAAGCGACTTTATGTCGCCTACGCACGACATAAAGACGAACTTTTAGAGCATGAGAAGTGAAAAGCATTTTTGATACTTATCTTAAAATCAATCTTCTCCAATTATAATATTTCTTTCTTATTTTTACTAATAAAAATCACAAAGGTCATATCCATAAACTTTAACTTTAATTAAATTGTTTTGTTGTTCTATCTCCGAAATAACATTGAATACTTGAATAATAAGAGCTTTTTATTATCAACAATATTTACTTTTATTTGTCTTTATTCAATACCAATCACAATTTAGAAAATATTTTAACAAAATAAAACCTTAAGTAATTGAAATCTTTTATCTCCAAATAAATTTGTTTAAATAATAAAACTCGATTCAAAGCACAAACTAGATTACTATCAAATCAAGAAGATCGAATAGATATATTTTTAAATAAAATAAGCTTAGCGTTGGGTATTCAACAAAACATCTATAGCTAATATTGAAGTTCAACTATATCTACTGCAGTGGATAAGTTACTCCGCAATACGAATTACCATATAAACTCATAGCAATTTCAATGATGATGAGGCTTTATGTTAGTACACTGACCCAAAAACTTAAGCAAACATGAAGTTTTCTTGAACGACCGCGTCATAATCGACATGCGCGCACTAAAGGAACATTTGCAAACTTCCTCCAGAATTACGTGAAGCACAGCACTCCCCGGACTCGCTAAGTCCTTAGTCGTTAAAACTCCGTAACTACCCGCCCCATATTCACGAGACCCGCTGCCCCTTCCGCAGTTTAATCTTCCATTAACAGAATATGAGCGGCGCCAGTGGGTAAGACACGTGCGCTTCACTAAACAACTCGATGACAGTAACACTACCCGACAGCCGACAGCACTACTGTCCTCATTAGTGTTCGGTAACGGATGAGTCCCTCGTGAATGATTACTCACAAACTTTCACTCGACTGGGGACTGATCACAAGTCTCATTTATCAGTTGTACCAAAATAAATGAAACCCGACGCTTCTTAAAGTTCCTATTTAAAACATCTAAAAGCAGCAGAATTAACCAAGTTCCCTAAAAACAATTCAGATAAATTCGACGATCTGGATGAGTGAAAAGGACGCGTTTCCCGAGGCTATTTCTTGGCCACGATAGTCTATTGTGATCGTGCCCGCGGCGAGCCGCCACCAGCGCAACCCTAATTGATATCAATTACCCGCCATCTCTCAAAATCTCTTTGAAACCGCCTTACATCTCCAAATATTCGAGCTCTCAGTTCGCGTTTAATTTTATGAAAGTTTAATAAATTATTCTCATCTTCTAAAAGTGCGTCAGCGTTTTGTGTGGAAAAATGTATAGTAGGTACCTATATAATTTAATTAAAGAGTTTTCGATTTAAGTTCGTATTCTTCTAACTTACCAATTAAATTGTCAGTCACGAAAATCAGGCCTGTCAGCGTTTTCACTCGCCCAACTTCTGCGTTTAGCAGACGTTACATGATATTTTGTTCGCTCGCTCTCTAGACCCCGCCATCCCCTTCGAAAGTAAACTTTCTTGCAACTGTTTGTTACTTGAAATATGAACATGGGGATAGGGGACCATATCGTATTCTGTTATTAAGGTATACCTACCAACTTGTTATTAACCCGTACACGTCAAAAGTAGGATAACAGCTACACATATCCAACAGGCGACAAGTTCAGAATATTAGTTCAAGTTCCGTGTCGCACTAGATGCGCCCTCGCAACTCCCATTAGCAAGTAACAGCTTTAATCCGTCTTGTGTAACATGACCAAAGAAACCAAAGATTAATGAAATGTGAACACAGTTAACGACAGCATTAAGATGTGTTCGAACTGCGATAGTGAGAACGCAATCTATTAACAGCTTCTTTAGTCACGCGACCCTTAAGATATATGAATAAAGTATTTGGAATTTACATTTTCACCCTCCTTTTATCTGGAACGTTCCGAACATCGGAGTAAAAGATATAATTTCCAACCAGTAGGTAAAAAACAAAACGTACCCCATTAATCCATAAGGTAAGTACCCCCGTCCCTCGCATACATTCGAGCCAGTTTTTATACTCACCGTAAACGGTGAGGATAAGCCTTCACATTAGTTCGCCTCATTACGCCTCCAATTTTATCGAACCAAATGTTTTCCGCCAACATTCCCGATCAAATTGCAAGGAAAAAGTTTGAATTTATTAAAATGCTTACTCAGGAGATCGTTTGCTCCCGAAAATACGTATTTTGAGACTTGATGGAACATAATGTAGAAAACGTATTTTATTATTCTTTTTCTTATTTTATTTCTTTTATAGATCTCTTATTTTGTCCAAGGTAATTGATAGTACGTAGTGACTCTGGACCAGTCTCTCGTTGCTCTCTTTTCATTTCAATTCCAAGATTTATAGATGACGGGCAAGTTATGAATTATCATGAGAACTGTTCTTCACTTACCCTGTGTATGAGATATTATTTGTCAGTAGATAAGCTACATCTAATATTTTACGTAGAATCCAATTATATCAAGCTCCCAAATAATACCCAAGCAGAATCATTTGGGAACTAACTCAAAACCAACAGACCAAGCAGTGTCATATTTGCTCATACAACACA
This sequence comes from Eugnorisma glareosa, assembly GCA_947578425.1. NCBI lineage: Eukaryota > Metazoa > Arthropoda > Insecta > Lepidoptera > Noctuidae > Eugnorisma > Eugnorisma glareosa. The sequence goes on from OX387959.1 coordinate 13,944,488, forward strand.
TCATAATTAGCTAGGTAAACCAATATAATGAAACAACATGGAGGATGTTGGCACAGAGTTGTGTGAGGTAGTTGTAAGTGAAGCTGAAACTATCGGCATTAACTAGGGCAATCCTCCAATCGACTAATCCTGAACTAATTGAATGGATTACTTCCCCTGACGAATTGTTAACGTCTGCCCTCGTAGATCCTGCGTCAGTAGATAAACTATTGATTATGTTTAGCTGACAAATCTTGCATACTTAACACAATTTATCTTTAATTAGGTACTATGATATCGTACAACTAAGCATACAATTGTGAATCCTTTATGTGTTAGGTAAGTATCTGTAATTTAATAGTTAAATAGATAAACCGAATATCAAGGATCAAATTTTCAGGGTCTCAAAATTAGTTTTTTTTATCAGTTCCTGTAAAACATTTTTTCACTTCAGCCTGGCTTTTTCCCAATTAAGTTCGGTGGGCTTCCATTCTCATCGGAAACAGCTGAATACTAGTATTCAGCTGTACATGTAGTGGGCTGCATCAATTTGGTACACCAGTTGTATTAAAGCTTTCATACAAATGGGGTACCCAATTGATGCAGCCCACGGAGCGACTGTCTATCTGATCTCCACAACCCAGTTAGTACTGGGTAATGCGATACTTCTTGGTACCTGTAATGACTGAGAAAGATCTACAAATGGCAGCCGGGACCAACGGCTTAACGTGCTTTCCGAAGCACGGAATAAACTCGGTGTGTAAGGGATGCAAACATCCACAGACCGACCTTGGCCAGCAAGGCTTGACGTGAAGATCCACCTGAGCGGCTGTTCTTATTTTGTAACGAGCCCCTCTTTATACATAACTAGGCACCCGCCCCGGCTTCGCACGGGTGCAATGTCATACATATAAACCTTCCTCTTAAATCACTTTTCTATTTAAAAAAACCGCATCAAAATCCGTTGCGCAGTTTTAAAGATCTAACCATACATAGGGACAGAAAGCGGGAAGTGACTTTGTTTTATACTATGTATTTATACATTATTTATAAATGTTGTATACTAGTCAGTCAGCCAACTTCAACTAATACAACTTGGCCTTTTTCATACATTTCAGACAGCCACTACATTGATACATTTCAAAGGACTTAGCGATTACGTCAGCAATAGTTAATTCACATTGGAGTGACCCTGGCACCCTGGCTGGCCGGCAGCCGGCAGCCGCTTGAATAGGTGACCCTGTATCGATCCCGGCTTACCAAACTCCCTAAAAACATTTGTCACTCGCTTTCCGGCGGAAGTAAACATCGTGAAGGAAATGTGAGGTCGAATAAGTCAACCTATATAAAATATATACCCAAAGTCCGGACATTTATAGACGTTTCATAAAAGGTATGGCGACAGAAACGTCGCCAAGCTGACTTTGGGCGTTTTTGTGCCGAATTAATATATGGTATTCACATCACTCATTAAATACACAAACTAAGCTACGTTTTCTATTACATATAACACACCAAAGTTACGAACGGATTTACCTAAGTTATAAATGTCACCTACATTACAATAAGATTATTAAAAGCCTTAAACCTGCAAGTAAATAAGTCTAAATATATGCAAATCTACTCGTGATTTGCATCTCTAAGACTTCAAGTTTTTCCTTGACACTAATGTCGACACCTAATGAGAAACCAGTAAATACCTTATGTGCTAGATAACGAGAAAATGCCATAAAGTTTTGTCGCTAACAAATTGCTTCCACGCGCCATAACCCGCACCACATACTTGTAACTACCATTTAAACTACTAAGCACATATTAATTGCCCTAAATAGGTAATTCAGTACAAGTTAAAACGTTCACAGTTGCGTAAACTAGAATTAGACCTCAAAAAGGTGCATGGACCCAAAAGTTGTAGTGCGAAACCGACCCGGTAAAGTGGCTGTTAACTACACTATAAATAAACTTGCCTTGCTAGGTACATTATGTTGATACTTATGTAGAAACAACTTGGCCAAGTCCTACACTGACGTTTCATGAAATATGTATAATAATGTGGGTGCCACTTGGAACCTTAATAGCCAAACTGTACCAGTCTGGCTTAAATACTTGAACTGTGTTAGGTGCTTGTACCTACTAACATATGAAGGTGAACGTAGAATACTAGAGCCATGTTAAATCTCATATAAGGTAACTTCCTCTATTGTATACAAAGTAGCGGTATATCGGGAGCTCAAAATAATAGACAATCACGGAAGATATCCTGTAAGTGACAGTATGAATGAATGAATGAATAAGCTTTATTTAATTCCATACAAATGACATTAGCAAATAATAAAATAAATAAATAAACACTAGTTAACATTAATATCACCGCAATAGATAATAAAATTCAATCAAATCAATACCGACTATTAAAAATAACAATAATAGATAATGAATTCCATCAAATTACTAATAACAACAATCGTTAACTAATTCCATCAGATCAATAACGACAATAGTCATTAATAATAACTATATAAAAGTTATTAATAATAAATAAATAATTCAATCAAATTAACAATAACTAACAATAATCATTAACAACCAATAGATAATACGATCAAATCAATAATAACAATTAAAATTAACAATAATCTAAAATTTAAAATTAATTCCATCGAATTGCTACTAACAATAATCCTTAAATAGTTCCCTCAAATTAATAATAACAATATAAGTATAGTATAATATGTTTCTTTAGTTTGAGACCTACTTGCACCCTACTTACTTATACCATCTTTTTTTCATGTTCTTTAAGTATTTTTTTATTGCTTTTATTTCATATTGTGTTTTTGTGGCATGTACCAAATAAACATGTTTTCTTTCTTCTTTACTTAGGTAACAACAGGTAACTACTTAGTCAAATAGAAAAAGGTTGAGAGTGTGTGACCTTCCTGATATTTTTGGAAACCAATTATGGTAAAACTACTCAAGTTGAAGTGTGTTCACAAATAAGTAATGTTTAAAAAAATACAATCTTTCCATATACGATTGATTGATTTTCCAATTCAACTTCAAACATATTTTCTGTCGCAAAAAAAACCTACGTCCAGATGTAATTGGGGCCACTTCAAAGCGAGGAATTACTCCGATAGGCTCGTTCAGTGCACCGTGCAACTTGGACCGGAGCCGCAAACCTACATAGGTAAGTACGCATCAGTACGACAGAACTTAGAAGTTCCTTTGGCAGTAAACACGAAACATTTCAACGTTTAAACGAACAGAGCAGAGTTTAAACGAACTCAAATAGGATTGAAGGAATTGACAGAGCCCGAATGACTTGCGTTGTGAGTAAAGCATCAGTCAAGTTAATACGGACAAATTGCGGACCGGCTGCGGACATGAAACACTTGCAGATATCAGGAAAGTAACCGTCAGTGTCCGGTCTCTAGAACTGCGTCCACAAATTTCCCGTGGTTTGACTGAACCTTAAAATAAACGAGAACTTTCCAGTATTGATCGATACATTAGATGCACTTATGGAACCTCTAAATTGGGTCGAACTGTACCAAGTAATGAATAAAAGATCCAGTGGAAATATGAAGGCTTAGCCCTAGACGTAGTTACAAACGACAGTTATTTCAATTTATATGTTTGGGCTAGTTTTCGCAATATGTGTACACTGTTGTGGAATGTTGGAATATGAGATCAAATGCTGAGAAAATTACGACTGTAGGTGGTAGAAAATACACGTATGTTAATTAGAATTAATTGACAGATCTGTTTGGTTTACTTATTCGTTACAAATCTATTGGTCCAGTAATGGCATGAAACGCGACATTGGTGGTACACTTGGCGCAGTGGCTGAGCGATTGACTGCTGCGCTGCGTGTCGCGGGTTCGATTAAACGCACCCACCATACATGAGAAATTTCTAGTGTGCAGCAACGTTTTTTAAAACAGCCTTTTGTTGTCAATAAACTTAGATTTAATTTAGCTTCAGACTCGTGATCACCTTATCTAAGTAGGTAGCAAACGGAAATAATATAGCTACTTACAACATTCGATTAACACTCAAGACTTCAACAATGAATTTGTTTAACTAAAACAGAATCGTTAATCTCATTTCATACTACAAAAAGTTTAGTTTACACAAATTGCGCGTGGCTCCGTATCCCACGCGAGCGAAGCTGCGGCTGGAATTAATTAATTATTTAATTAACGACAAGCATTGACGACACAAACATAAACTAGATTATTACCTACTTACTTGACGTGAACGTTGTGTTCGTACACGTGGCTTGGGCTAAGACTGGCGGATTAAACAGCCATTTGCAAGTAAAATTATTCAAATTATCCGTTAATCCTTTACTTGAAACTGGCATGCTCCTGTAATATTAGAAATCCCGCTTGACATGAGAAAAACAAAATGGTTCTCAAGATTTGTGAGAAAATCTGGGGATAATATGAACTGAAAAACCCTCCTTCATTGAAGTTCCGTATGCAAAAGTCCAATTTCACTGAAAAGGTAAAATTGCACAAATATATGGAAACTTTTGGCCTACAAAATTTTTATTTCCAAGCGGTGAAGTCTAAAGTATAGAACCCGTTGGCTAGGTCCTGGGATTACTACGCTGTCGACTCAAGACACGAGAAACACCTTGGGATTTTAGTTACTAAGAAGCAGTCATAAGAATCCTAATCTCCGACAGGAGACAAGGCGAGAGACATCTCTGGAGGTAGCAGCAAGTGGCAGCCAGTCCCTATTAAATAACTGTTAATGTAATTTCAGCTGTAAACCGTTTATAGTCATCACCAGCCTTTTCCAATCTAGGTTGAGATCGGATTCCAGTCTAATCAGCCTACCATCAGTCATCCATACTTGTAACAACTGCGATAATTATATTATTGTGATAATAAAATTATATTTAATCACTCATTTGGATAATTATACCAGGTACTTTCCACAAAATTATCGGGTTAGTCACCAACTGGACATGAGAGACTGGACACACACACGTGTGTCCAGTTGGTGAAACTTAAAATTAGTATCACTTATTATTTCGTCATCTGGACACGCCAACATTTTTACGCGTGTCCAGATAGTGAAACTTAAATTAAATCACTTTTACAGTTTCACCAACTGGTCACACCCAGTTTTTTTTTGCAAAAACAGGGTAGAGTCAGGTTAATAATCGTCGTTAATTAAATTAGTGAACGAAGCGATTTCGTGAAAAGTCTAATTAGCTTCTATTTAAGACAAATTTTGAAATAAAACAAATACACAATTTGTTAAAAAAAAAACTGGCCGATCCAAAAGGGGCATGTAGGTATATCAATGGTATTACCAAATATAATAAGACACATAAAATATTCATGAAAGTGAAAATATTAATAAATTTTAAAAGGCATGAGTTTTGTCCCGAATTACCAGCGTTTTCCAAAATTCTAGTTAATTTTTAAAACGTGAAAACACCATCTTCTTTTTCTTTTTCTTATTGTCCTATACTTATTGGTATTAAAAAATATTGTTCGTATACAATCTCTTTGCTTTTGCACAAAGAGATTTGTTTTGAAATGTCTTGCACAAGGGAACTATATTCAAATTATAACAACATAAATATATGTCAATCAAATTGACATTGACTATGACATAAAGTTACCAGCGTAATAAAAATCTATACACATATTTAAGCTTCCTTTCGTTTTATTTAAAAAACTTTTCTATATAGAAACCCCTAACAAAGTTACACTGATAGTATACTCAACTAAGTACTTTGGGAACTAGACTATTAATTCAATTAGAAATATTCCTATTTATGGATAAGAAAACATAAAAAATAATAATGATGTACATTTTAAGTTACGGTAAGTTACCAATATTTCACATTTTAGGCCCGGTATGAGTTTATTTTTCTGTTATGTGCTTTGTATATATTGAATGGCAACGTTGAGGTACTCTCGACTTATCGAGTCATCATCATTCTCCTGCCCTTATCCCAACTTATTTGGGGTCGGCGCAGCGTGTCTTAATCTTTCATACTTCTCGACTTTTAAAATTATTTTATTATGAGTTGTTTTCAAAATCTGCTATATAATTTTACAAAATTCTTCACTTTTTTATTTTACTATTTGTAATACTTTTATTTTTGTACAATAATAATAATAAGTTAACCTAACCCCCGGTAGCTTGGACCCTTCTCCCGACACCGGCGGATAACAATTTTTTATATTTTTAAATGTTTTTGTATAAGTTTTTTTTAAAGAAATATTTAAAATGTAAATTAAATATGTTAAGAAAATGAATAAAGGAAATAATAATAAGGCCAATGAGAAAGAGAAATAAATAAAATATCTCGACTTGGCACACGAGGTTGTCGACATGTGGAATGTGAACTCGGCTATCATTGTGCCGATTGTCGTGACGGCTACTGGCCTTAAGGCCAAGAGCCTCGACGACCATCTGTCGAGGCTCTCCTTAGGCGGTTGGATCAAGGGCCTGATTCAGAAGGCAGTACTCCTCGATACGGCTCGTATTGTGAGGAGGTTCCTGTCTCTGGAGCCCTAACCACCGGTAGCTTGGACCCTGCTGCGGACCACTATTTTTTATATTTTTAAATGTTTTTTTAATATTAATTTGTTTAGAAATATTTAAAAATGTAATTTATATGTATATATATGACTATAGGAAATAATAATAATCTTTATTTTCTCGCCACAAAACACATTAAAAACATTATTTCTATGGGAACTAGTGGATACAGTAAGTATATTGTGGGAGACTGGTGCCTAAACTAGGCTTGGGGCTATTTTTTATATTTTTAAATGTTTTTATATAAGTTTTTTTTAAAGAAATATTTAAAAATGTAAATTAATGAGTTCAGAAAGTGAATAAAGGAGGTAATAAAGCTAATAAGGTTTACCAAGCAAAAAAGTAAGGCAGGTTTTTCATGTTTGTGTGTTTTTGATGTAATAACCTGACTGTACCCTTTTTTCACAAAAAAAACTGGGTGTGTCCAGTTGGCGAAAACATAAAAGTGATTTAATTTGAGTTAAACTATGTGGACGCAGGTCAAAATCTTAGCGTGTCCAGATGACGAAATAATAAGTTATAATAATTTTGAGTTTCACCAACTGGGCACACGTGTGTCCAGTCTTTCGTGTCCAGTTGGTGACTAACCCAAATTATCTATGAGTGGCTAGATAGTGTACATATTTCAATTGTTTTGTTTATTGGCATTATCAAGGGAATTCAAACCAAACTATCTACATACATTGCTGAAGGTTGAAACGTACAGAAATACGACCCGTATTTTCACTAATCTCAGGCACCGAGGGAAACCCCGGGTGCCAACAGAATTACAGAACTAAAGTATATTCAACTTAGACTTACCAATTCATAGAATTACCAATTAAAGGAATATCAACTTTACGTTAGTGTAAAATAAGTTAATTTCAAGAATACCTAGAGCTCTGAAAAAGTCGTAAACATTTTTGTAGTAGTAATTTTATTCAATTGTATTTTGGGGTATTCATGTCGCGAGTTTCTAGGATGAAGCCGGATAGATGGGGACACAGTGGGTGCCTGAAGACAGCCGTCGTCGGTCGTAACAGAGGGAGGCCCAAGAAACGCTGGCGTGACGATCTGGACTCATTTTTAACAATATTCTTATTCTTCATTCTCATTCTTTTCTTTCTCTCTTTTTTAATATCAGGCACTTTGTGCGCAGGTTGATTAAATAGGAAACATGTATTTCTGCCTGATCGTCCTTTGTTTTAATAATATTATTTTTATGTATATGTTACTAACAATAGAATATAAGCCGTGAGAAATACTAATAAAATATGGATCACTGTTATCCCAAACAAATGTTTTTTTTTTTAAGGGTTTTCCTTATCCAACAGTGGGGCAGAGTAGGCTGATACAAAAAAAAATGTTTTTCCAAAACCACATACGTTTGTTTACATGTTTGGATACTAAATCGCGAAAGCAGTATACATACTAATGAGCGTCCTTCAACCTTCGAACAACATTCCAATTTACCCGTCCATAATTCCGTAATTGAATACACATGTACCTAGGAGTATAACAGAAACTCCACATTACGCTATATAAACATAGAAATTTCAGTTACTGTATAATTTTGTAATAACTAAAGCTCACATAAGCAACGGTCCTGAATTTCGAGAGAATATTTTACAAATGTTTTAGAAGTAGTTAAAAGGATTATTTAAATATTTGTTTCGAGCCAATTCACAGAAGTTATATTGACTTTGGAAATTAATATTCATTATGATGTATTTTGATACCCAAAACTCTGAGAGCACTTTCAAAAACTCTCTTTTAGAAAGTGGCCTTTCAGAATATTTTTAACGTTGTAAAGGGTTTTTGACACTATTTCAAGTAGAGAAATATGACTTTATATTAACTTATAGGGAAAACCAAATAATAAATAAACTGTGTTGATGTTTGTTTCGTTCATGTGTCATCTTTGTGGTTTAGAGACAATTCATTAAATACATACTAAAATTAATGATATTAGGTTTTTTATGTTGGGTTTTTTATTTATTAATATTGTACGTATATGTCGACGCAAGGCTAACGGTCACTTTAAAAATATTAACTTTTAGTTCCAATCTAACTGTTAAAAATTACTTGATAGCTTTAAATTAGTTTAGATTTGATTATTGTTGTTAGTTTCCTACTTTTCAATATAAAAAGCCGTGTTATGATTTGCGGTTACTATAACAGCAAATCATGACTGAAGGTTTATTTAAATTTAGGTTTAAAAACAAGTTATCTATTGCTAAATTCATTTATTGATTAATAAGTGGTATGCGTTGGTTTTAAAAGAATATCTGTTTAATTATTGTTTAAGAAATAGTTTATTGAATTAATGTGTGTCAACCGGAAAATATTGCGCCGGTTTAAAAATGTGTGTTTAGACAATAGAGAATTATTGCAATGTTAAAATCGAATGCTAAAAATAGTAAAACTAATTAACAAATCATAGTTTATAACTCCAATCAATGTTATCTGTAATTCGTAAAAAAAGATGTGTAATGACTTCGCAACGACGACGCCATTTTTGGGTATTGAAAAGGCAAGACGCTGCGAGGCCACATTTTTGAAAAGAATATCTTGTGAGTACGATTTCAATTATTGATTTAGATTTTAAAGCTGTTTTAATTGTGTTTTGCTAATAATAAGAACAAAACGTGAGTAGATAAACTGTGTGTATTCATTTTTGCAATGAGTGATCCTAGCGGTGGAGATGGTGACGTCAGCTCTGCTGACGCCACGATTTCTAAAAATATGAATGGTCGAGGTTCTTCGTTATGTATGTATACAGATACAAACATACCCTAATCCAATGTTGGCATGGTCTACCTAGCCTGCCGTGATGCCTAGGCATCTGATGAGGTTCCTCCCAACTATGTTGCGGTCGGCTTCCAGTCTAACCAGATGCAGCTAATACCAGTACTTTATATGGTGCGACTGCCTATCTGACCTCCACAACCTGGGTTGTACGATACCCCTTGGTTCCATAATACCCCTACTGATTGTAAGACTTACGGGCCACTGACTACCTGTAACGACTGTCAAAGATCTACAAATGACAGCCGGGACCAACGGCTTAACGTGCTTTCCGAGGCATGGAGGAAACTCGATATGTAATGGGTGGTCACCCATCCACAGACCAACCTAGGTAACCGCGGCGTAACCTGAAGATTGATCCGAGTGGCTGATATAACTAATCCACAAACTCCCCTGGTATAGTCTACTTAAGACTAAAAATCACCTAGGTACCGATTTACCAAACATTCTACTGGTCTTTTTAGCTTGGTGCGTTAAAATGTAAGTTCAACCTGTGAACCCAACAAAATTTTATATTTCTTCAACACAAAAATACACGTATGTTTTGAAAAGTACGTAAACCCACATGAGGTTGTCCTCTCAAACATTCCCGGAGTCCGGGGCAGTGGCGCCACCTACCGCCGTTCTCACGGAACTGCGCACTCTAGGAATTTATTATTAACGTGTCGGGTTCTTTGCCATGTTTTCCTACACCTTTTTAGACCCGTAATAGAATTGTTTACATTGTGAACCTAAACACTAAGCTTGAAAGCAGTAGGTATGTTTACCTAAGTACCCCGCCATTATATTCTCTCCAAATATACCTGCCTGGTATAATGATATAAACCTCGTATTTTGTATTATACTGCAATATACCTACGTTTAAAATAAATATGTTATGCTAAAAACGGCTCAAAGCGAGTGAAGAGAGCGTCAGGCAATAATATTCTTTCATCTTTTCACTTCACTCTCATGAGAACATTATTTTTCGTAGATATCCATTTTATTTTCTTATCTTTCACTAAATACACTAGGATTTTCAAAAGGGCACCTACTTGGTAAACTCTAACAATATTAATCTTTATATTTTATTTACGTGTTCCTCACTACGTACATTTCTTCGAATATTCTAGAACATTCGATTGAAGGATCTCAGCGGGAAATAACCATTTGAAATGGTAATAGACAAAGGCCGAAAAATTACTTTTTACAGTTTCAGTAACACAATGAAAAATTAGCGTTTATAAAGACACAAACGTTATTTTCTGAAATTGACCATATTTGGTAAAAACAAAACAGACACGGCGCATATTCTGGGCAAGATACTACACCAGAATTAACAAGCTTCATTTACATGCAAATCGATGATAAATAGGACTGAGACGTAAGCTCTATATCCAGCTAAGCCCAAATATATTCAGATACGATTGCCATTTGATTGCATCCGGCCTGATAATTACCGCATGTTGATATATGCTGGTATTAGCGAGCAGCAACTACATGATTAATATTTAGTTACGGAGGAGAATCGTAATCATGTTATTTCTTGGAGGTTCTGTTCGTAGACGAATTATTGTGACGAAAACATTTCCTGTAACTATTTATAGTATGCTTCATAATTATGAAAGAAAATCATTTTCATATTCGTTGGAAGGATTGGAGGGATGCCGCTTGGCAGCTGGATCAAATCAAGGAGTTGATTCAAAAAGCGGTACTCTTGCACACGGCTCGTATTGTTAGGAAATTCCTCTCTCTGGAGCCCTGACCGCCGCGCCGGTAGCTAGGACACTGTTCCCGGTACCCGTGAGGGGCTACTATTTTTTTATAATTTTTTTATTGTTTTTGTTTTTATATTAGTTTAGAAAGAAAATGTAATACCTAAATGAGTCAGGAAATACTTATAGGAATAGAAATAGAAAGAAAATTATTGAATGTTAGTAGTGTTTGAAAATTTTACATTGACAAGAGATAAGAATTATACCTAGTTGAGAAAGTATTCTAGTAGAAAGTATCTGTTATCTAGACAAGCCTTACCTTGGAAGATAATGTCCTTCACAATCTTCAGCTATATAGCGGTTTCTTACCAACACACTTAATTGTTTCAGCAAATTGACACTAGTAATCTCTTGATACATCGAGAACGTTACGACCCTTGTGTGGAACCATATCATAAAAGCTTCCAGAGAGGCCACTACCTACCTATGTATATTTACAGGGGACGGAGGTTCACACATAAAGTTATTTCCAAGTCGAACACCGAACCCACGTTACTGGAAATATCTTTGATATTACGACGGTCGGAAAATATATCCAAATAAAATACAAAGTTTATATATGTATTAAAATTATATTTCAATCCATTGGTCACCAATGGGAAATTCCGTAGTTGCTTCATACAAGGCCAAGCGAAAAAGCCTTATGTCAAAGGAAAAAGGTTCTCATTCGTTCACCGCGACACCTATCTCTAAAAAGTCATATCCCAGTCCCTGTGAACCCGGCTTAGTAGAGCACAATATATCGCCTCCAAAAGACTTTAGATAGGTACCCACTGTTGACTTTATCGGAACACCCATAGACGACATCGGATTAAAACCGGATTTCTTCAAACCTATTCATAAAATCGAGTTTCTGGAAGTTATCTTTTCCTTGTAATAATTATACTAGAGTTTGGAGTTCGATAATTGTGCCACGGGATCATACTACCTGTATAAAAAGTATCCTATGTGTTAATCCAGTTTGTAAACTATCTGTATGCCAAATTTCATCCAAATCCGTTCAGTAGTTATTGTGTAAAAATTGCATCCACCCATCCATCCATCTTCACAAACTTTCGCTTTTATTATATTAAGTAGGATAGTAGGATTCTTACTTAAATTAAAACTTTCCTTTTAAATTTTACTTACCATAGGTAATAATTCTACTACAGCGGAATAAAAAACGCGCGTAAAAATACAGGGTGTTACGAACCGTAGAGCAATTTTGTCTTTAAGAAAAAACATACGGGACTGTATTCATCAAGATTGTGTGTTACCACGTTAAGGGCCCATTTGTATTCTTTCGTTTTTAGGGTTCCGTAGCCGAATGGCAAAAAACGGAACCCTTGTAGATTCGCCATGTCTGTCTGTCTGTCTGTCCGTTTATGTCACAGCCACTTTATTCCGAAACTATTAGGACTACACAGTTGATACGTAGTAGGTAGATATATTCTGTAAACCGCTATACGATTTTTTTACAAAAATTAAAAAAAAAAAAGTATTAAGGGGGGCTCCATGTATGGGACATGGAAGTGAAACTAAAAATATTTTTTTCATCAAACCTATTACGTGCCCTGTCTATAGTTCTTTAAAAATGACATTGAGGTTCTTAACACCATTTGTCTCAAAGTCGATCGTTTGAAAGATAGACACTTCTAGAGTGGTAAAATGTGTCGCCCTCCTCATTTCTAAAGTAAGACGAGGAAAATTCAGAAAAAATGTAGGATTGTAAAACGTAAAAAACTTTCAACGAAAATTGGTTTGAATAAAATGTGATGCTTTCTTTTCGAGATATGGGACTTTTTCATCAAACTGCAGCAGTAACTTTGTTTTTCATTAACATACTATGAAAAACAAATTTAGTTTTGCTGTTGAATGTAATATAATACCTACAACATTATGAATGAGCCTTCAAAATATTTTTATTACATTGTTTGCTGCTACGGAACCCTATGTGCGTGTGAGTACGACTCGCACTTGGCCAGTTTTTTTTTTGCTTCTGCGCCTGAGGTTAAAATCCAGGCGTAGTGCCTGGATATTAACCTCGCCTTAATAGGTTTTTCCATCAGGAAATTCTAGATTTGTGCCTGGATAATGGCAATAGGCTCGCTGCCACCGACTTAAACAAAACTGGCGAATTGTGGGTAATTATTAGTTAAACCTCTGCCTGGTATTGTATTGTATTATTGTAGTACAGGCATGGTTTTGTTGTTTTTTTTTATAACACGAAAATCATTTCTATTATTCTGTCAGCCCCAGTTTTCGGTGTGATTGATCCTCGAAACAACGAGATACTAAAAACACGTAGGCACTGCGATATTAAACGTACACCATAGTTTCTGATTGCTGAGCTCACGTACGTAAGTTACGCTATACGCACGTGCGATATCAAAGAAAATCGTAAACATTTAAAGGGGTGCGGTCCCGCGGGGAGGGAAGTGCGCAACGCTTCCGGTTTCAGTTTCATTACAGATATTGGTACGTAAGCTGCTTCGATTCAATTTCCTCGGTTCGGCTCACGTCTCCAGACTGACGTTTATATAACGAGCCCATGCGGGATGCGCCTTACGCCCTAGCCCTACCTACTCCATATTATAAGTAGATGAGCTTATTTACATAAAATTACTCCGACACGCTGCTGAACAAATTCGTTCTTGGGCACAAGGTTAGATACATCCAGACTGCTTTAAATATTTATGATCAGCTACTTTATTTGCTAAATAAGTTAGGTATTTACTTTCAAAGACCCATCATGGTCTATCTACTTACACCAACCCACTCATTGCTATTCTTTCCGAATTCTGAGGCACGCAGAGATAAACGCTTGATTTTCCTGTAAAAAATAATAGGCACAATTGTATTTCAGTGTGTGCTTTCCCCCCACTTATATAAAATAACATCTATCCCCTGCCGCTTCGACATTGCGTTGTTGACGCCCTCAGCAGGACAGGAGCTGAATAAAAATGTGGCCATTATTTATTCTACCTCTGTTGACTCGTAGGAGAACTGCCATCAAACCTTCGTACCAAAATTCGTCGACAAATAGAAAATATTGACGAAGGCCAAATGTTTTTTCGTCACTAAAAAGGTGCTCTAAGGATTTTTTAAACTGATCCTTAGACGGCACTTGCCATTTGCGTAACTAAATAACACCTGCGTGCGAATAACGATTGAAATAAGTACATCGTATTTCGCAAGAAATCTGATTCAGAGATATCATTAGGTAAATATAAAAGGCAATAAACATCTTGCGCCAAATATTTTGGAAAAGGTAAAGAGCTGCTTTACCTTTATTAGAAAATTGCCTTCATGTTTTTGAACGGAATGAGGGTTGACATGAAAGGCTTCGCCGTAATTGCTATTTGCGTGTAAACTCCATTATTATAGGTCGCGTCGCATGTAACAAAAGGCTATTATGTCAGAGCACTCGGGTTCACAGATAAATCTAATGCTCATATCAACTTGATACTGTCGCAACCTGCCAGATTGATTTAATATTTAGATAGTATTTTTAACGAAGACAAATTTCTCTCATCCTTAGGGTTCCGTAGTCGACAAGGAACCCTTATAGTTTCGCCATGTCCGTCCGTCTGTCTGTCCACAGCGTAGCTCAAAGACTCTTAGTACTAGAGAGCTGTAATTTGGCATGAATATACAGATTAGTTACGCCGACAAAGTGGTAAAATAAAATGTCTAAAAGTTTTTTTTTTAGGGTATGTCCTGGACACGTAAAGGGGGATTTTTTTTTCTCGCCTTTTAAAATGTACTTGGATAACATATTTTCCAGGTTTTTCATCATTTGTGATTTGTTATTCAATAAAAAATCCTCGTTTGGAGGCAAATCGGACCGTAGGAAGTGTCCGCACATTATGATGGGCAACTTCGGAATCCTACATTGTGCGTGGCCCGACACGCACTTGGAAGGTTTTTAGGGTTCCGTAGCCGAATGGCAAAAACGGAACCGTTATAGATTTGCCAAGTCTGTCTTTCTGTCCGTGTATGTCACAGCCACTTTACTCCGAAACTATTAGGACTACACAGTTGAAACTTAGTAGGTAGATGTATTCTGTGAACCGCTATAAGGTTTTTATACAAAATTTAAAAAAATATAAGATTAAGGGGGGTGGTCTCCCCAAATATGGAACTGAAATTAAAAAATATTTTTTTCATCAAACCTACGAGTATACGTGCGGGTGTCTATAGCTATAGGTCTTTAAAAATGACATTGAGGTTCCTAAAACCATTTTCTCTCAAAGTCAATCGTTTGAAAGGTAAACACTTCTAAAGTGGTAAAATGTGTGTGCCCCCGCTCTAATTTCTAAAGTAAGAGGAGAAAAATTCTGAAAAAAAATATAGGATTAAAGAACGTAAAAAAAACTTTCAATCAAAATTGGTTTGAATAAGATTTGATGATTTTTTGAGATATGGGAGTTTTTCATCAAACTGCAGCAAAAACTTTGTGTTTCATCAACATACTATGAAAAACAAATTTAGTTTTGTTGATGTATGTAAAACAATACAACATATGAACGAATGCCTTCAAAATAGTTTTATTATATTGTTTGGTGCTACGGAACCCTATGTGCGTGTGAGTACGACTCGCACTTGGCCGGGTTTTTTTTCATGAGTAAGTACAGTTGATGTAAAAAGGTGGTAAACAGCTATAAAACATCATAAAGGGTGTAACGAGACCCTTAACAAAGTCGAAAGGCACTTGTTTTCCTCGTCATTGCGATCATTTTTTTGTTCTCGACCATACCTTCTAGTTACGGAGATATTCGGGGTCAAAGTTCAAAGTAACTTTTTTTTTAACTCGTTTTAATGTGAGATTTTTACTTTAAACACCTCCACGACCCCCGCACTATTCAATCCACCCATCAGCATAATGTTTTGTGTGCGTTACATTACGTTCTACCGAGAAACGTGATCTTTCACCCCAAAAAAATAATAATTTCCCAGCAATAATTTTTGCGTAAAGTTTCTTAATTTGATGTACAGAATGCTTAGTTGACGGCTTCGTGTTACACCCTGTATACTTGTTTGTTTTTACGTAATAATTTTACAAAGTAATAACAAATTTCAATGTGCTATAACTTATATATTTCTTCATAAATAAGTGTTAACAATTCAAAAAGTAGGAAAATAATTTCACAGCACGTTTAAAAACGTATCCGCGTGAATATCAGGTGTTCAATATCAATCACGTGTTGGCATTCAACATCCTTTACAAATGCAATATCTTGGGTGCTGAAGTATCAAACAACACACTCAAAGCATTTAGGGAATAATATTAAAAGATTAAATGGAAAAAGGTGGGTAAATATAATGTAAACAGTACACGACCGTAAATATAACACAGCGGATTTTACAAAGAAAGAAAGAAAAAGCATTTATTAGACCGCAGAGGACTAAACAAAAAAAAAATGGTAAAAAAGAGACACGTATGAGTGACGGAGGCGACACTCAAAAAAGCTTTTTTTTTTCTAAAATGCGATGTGTAATATTTCGGCCAGTTACTATTACGTACGTAGATATAGTTTAAAGACTACAATACTAATATTTAGATAAACCACCAGAACATCAATATGGCAACATAGTTAAAACTAAACTTAAACAATAGGTAAATAATACGTATACAATAGAGACTATTGCATAACAAAACATAGCGCCTGTAATCCTCGAAGGGTTTGGCAGAAATGTACCTAAGAGTACACCTATACATTTCGCCAGTTATGTTTCATGTAATAGGGGGCAAGCCTATTGCCATCAACCGGGCACAAATCCAGACTCCGTAGCTGCTACAGAGCAATTCCTAATGGAAAAACTCAATAACACTTTGCCCCACCCAGGAATCGAACCCAGGACCATGCTCAGCTATTGCGCTTCTGACCAATTGACCAACGAGGCACTACCATAGATTTTGTATTTCTATGGGCACTACTATTACTAGACTATTGCCCGCTGTCCTTACGCTACAATAAGCGATATCATAATAAAAGCGCGCAATTGTATTTTCAACTTTCAGCGCTTAACCTAGCAGCGGAAATTCAACAGAGTGCTTTTATTACTGAAAACGGGCAATAGACAACAAATCTTTGTCATAAATGTGTAGATACACTTCAACCAACTTATCTGTTCAGGCGGGAAAACACAGAACTAAAATAAATGTACCAAGTTTCACATATCGATGCATTCTTTCTTGACAAGCAGCGCCACCATGAACTGCAAAACAAACTGCTAAAGTGTTCGTCCTGTACCTACATATTTATGATAATGATTGTCACATCCACGTCGTCTCATTCACTATACTCAAATAAATATGACGCATGGTATGATTCGCAAACTGTAAATGCCGCAATGTATTGCACTTTCTATAGTATAGGTTGTTGCATCAGTAATTAAAAATATTAGTTAGTTGCGAAATGTAAATCCGATATTTGGTCAATGGCGATGTGTTGGTTCGTGTTTACCCGGTTACCCTAAGATATTGTTAGCCTTACTTACGCCATCTGTCGAATAGGTTTAAAACCGAGTAGGTCACCAACGGAAAAATTCCTTACACCCGTATCTATAGTTAAGAAAAATTACTTGAGTTTTAAGTAATTACAAGCAAACAATTTTATACAATAGACAAGAATTTAAACGAAGTAAGAACCGTCAAAGAAAACAAAGATAAGAGTTCTAACTTTTGACAGTTCCAACTTCAAAAATTACTAAAGTACAAAATAAAAATCGTTATCTTCAATAATGGCTTTTACTCAAGTAATCACTATGACTTGTTTATAAATACGGGTGTTAGAGTTCCTAGGAGATTTATATTTACTGAACAGTACTTAGCACAGTTACAGTATGTTTATTTGCATTTAAAAAGAGGCTCGGGACATCGGCAACGTTGTTGTAACTCCTTATATTTTATCTCATGATGCGGTACTACATTAAATCATACACTTAACTTCCAATATCATGTGCATTATTGTAACAAATCTTATCGTATTACTTTATTGCTATTACATAGTCTTAACTTGTTCCAATATATTTCATAACAATATGTAGGTATTCTATGGTCTGATACACCTTGTGAGTATGATACCTTATTTTATTAATTCAGATAAACTAAAATCCATTACAATACCATATGTATACTATTACTAAATGGCAAGTTGATTTAAATGATATTTTTAAACAACTATGTTAGTGTGTTCATTATAATAATTAGTCTTTACCGCTTATTGGAAGAATTTAAGGGTGCTTTCACAACTTTTTGCCAACATTTCTAACTCTGCCTATCTTATTCATAGGAATTATGATGTACAATAATTTTAAAATACTGATTGTGAATAAATTGATTTTTGTATAGTACGGACTGTGGTTTAACTTTTAGTTCTCTACCTATATATTATCCTGTATTCTGATTTTCTAAGGCATGCTTTGCTATGACACGCCGACGGTGCATTTTTAGATGCATTATTCATACAAATAATAAATCAAAATAATTAATAAACAGAAAATTGAGTCTAATCTAACAATGTTTCATACGGCACTAATATAATTCTAGTTTAGTCACCCAAAATACTTACCAAACATGAAATCGGATTCATAATTTATTTTCTTTCAAAAAACTTTTCTACCTTTCAGATACACAAAGTCATTTACTTATGTAAATTGACTGTATACGGTAAGGTGACTCTTGGTTAACAATATAAATTCATTTTAAACTTAAAAAATCACTCTTATGATTTGGTGCATTGGCACTCCTCCAGAATGTGCTGTGTCGTAGGGGCAGTTACTAGTGCGTGGTGACAACCGGGCATCGGATCCCGACCTATACGGCACAGGCAATTTCCGAAGCACCCCCACCCACTCCCTACCGGTTCATATATATGTACAGACTTCTCTAGATGGCACACAGGCTGCCAAGCGTATTTATTTTATATAACACTGCGCTTCATCTTGTAATAGTCCTCTTAAATCTAACTCATCTAAATTTGGTACTCATTTTGTTCACCTTAATACACAGATAACATATTACTCACATCTTATTGCCAGTTACTGCAATGTTTATCCAAAGTATGGTACAGTACTTTAACATTCCATAGTCGTCGCATTCCACAGGTGCTCATCGATTTAACCCTTACATCAGTTACATACCAGTCAACTGATGACGTGCACTAGTGATTCGCAACGACTATACCATGTTCGACTTTCTTACAAACTAATTTTGTTTATACAGTGTACTATAATGTGCTTTGGCCTAAAAAAAAACAATACTTTTGAAATATACAACCAACAAAACTTAATAATATAAAAAGCGCTTTCGATATATTAATACATCTATTTTATAATAGTACAACGTTATGTCTTAATTAAAGAATAAATGAGCGTTTTATGGACAAAGATACATTAGAAAATATATTATATTATAACTAGACTTTATTTTCATGATCCAATTGGCACAGCCCTTGCAAGTATTTTCTTTGATCATTTAAAAGCCGTTTGACCGCCATAGTCACATATACGTGACAAGCAAGCGCGTGTCCTGTACGCCAAACGACACGAATATGAGACAGAATGGAAGGTGAAACGCACGCGCGTGCGTTTATGCTCTGACGGTCAAAAGGTTAATGACAAAACTTGTTCATTGCATGAACATTTCTAGAAGACAGTGATTGAAACAATGTCCACCTCGACACGGGCATTAACTAGAAGGCACAATCTTTTAGATTGACTCTCATTACAAAGTCACAGCCGGTAGCTGATTAAGTTCTATGTTACAAGATATTTTGACAATTTAAACACGAATTATTTTGTATAATAACACCTGGCGAACCAAATTGATGCGATAAATTACAGTGACTAGTATGTATTTACATTATATTAACAATTTAGTTCCTTAGATACATAGGCATGCTGTGGGTCCAGTCTTCTTTACTTGATTAACAATACTTTGGTAATTAAGCTAAAAGGCTATCATTATTTTTCTGGGGGAACCCATCATGCCTGATAAAACTTATTGTTCGAAACTTATAATATAAATGTGAAAAATATTACAGACGCCAGCCAGCACATCAAGCTTTAGATACAATCTGACAAATTTATTTGATATATTTCAACTTTAAAGCTAAAGCATTAGGTTCAAGGTTGATTGGGAAAATTTGACAATTTCGGGTAGCATGATGCATTGTACCTAGTCATTATATTATCTCATAACAGGGCAATAAAATAATTGATTAACCTAATGGTTGGCATTACTAAAATATGCCGAAAATTACGACAAAATTTAAACAAAGAAATACAAAAATGGAAAAAATAACGCCAAATATATATTTATGGACATGATTGTGAAAATCTAATTCCTTCAATTTATTCCATTAGAGAAAATCACATTCGAATTTTTCAATGATAAATATTACCCAAGTAACACAGAAAGCATTCTAACAAACGAATAGCAAACTTGTGTAGAACTTAAGGTCTTTATAAACTCATAAATAAGTTCACCGAGCATCTTGAAGCTTTATATTGGTATTTCAAAACCTTTAGGATGCTTTACACTGTATAACGGTTGGATAATAGCATATCAAAATGCTTTTGTAAACCCTTTAGTTTTAGTGCAGCAAACCACAACGCAGCTGAACGGCTTTCAGCAGTTTTTAGTGCATTTGGAATTACAATAGCATTTTAAGTAGTAAATAAATGCTTAATGCCGTTTAACAGCACAAATAAGAACCATTATAATGCCACGTAAATCCGCTATACAACTTTCAGCTGTTTTTAGTGCCTTAGGTTCTACAATAGCATTTTTAAGTAGGAAGATAATGCCTAATGCTGTTTAACAGCACAAATATGAACCATTATAATGCCACGTAAATCCGCTATACAACTTTCAGCTGTTTTTAGTGCCTTAGGTTCTACAATAGCATTTTTAAGTAGGAAGATAATGCCTAATGCGGTTTAAAAGCTTAAACTTTTACCGTTATAATGCACCGTAAAACCGTTATAGCTTTGAGCTGTCTTAAGTGCCCTTTGTTGTGTAATAGTACTTTTGAGTGGTAAGTAAAAGCCTAGTATTGCTGAACAGCATAAACGTGAATCAATGTAATGCTTACGTTTTTTAAGATCAACTTAGCTGTGTACAGCTAGCAGCTCTTTAATCAAATATACGTGAGTTATTGTAATGCGTAAAACTGTTTATACATTCATTTTACTGTATTCGTAGAACCTTTTGTATCTATGTAGTAGTATCAACTATCTGGTGTCCACGACACAAGCCTCGTTGCTTAGTGTGGCACCTAGATGGCGCTGTGTGTAATGTCCAGCGATATTTTTTTTTTTTTTTTTGTCGGACATATTGGGGAAAAGCACATATTAAATGATCAATAAAACAGCAATTTTTATGGTTGATTTTTAGTTTCATTACTTCTTGATTTTGAACTATTGTCGTCCAGGTGCAAACGTGCCTGTGTCATTCGCGTCTGTGTCTGAATGTTCTTCCATGAATGATAATTCAGCTTCGGCAAGCTCATATGTTCAAATATTGTTCATTTTAAAATAGCACTCCTATAATGTCCATTCTTTTTATCGGGCTTGGATTGCTCGTCTTTCATTAATTTGTACTGTGTCTTTTTAGGCGGCCACCACAATTTACCATTTTCTTCCCACAAAGACTACCTCGTATTGTTTTTCCTTTCTCTCTATCGTCTGTTCCATTTTGTACGGCATTGTATGGTTGGTATAAAAATCACTGAAAATAAGAAAACAATATTTTTTAAAAGCATCACCCATAAAAAAGATATTATTGCGTTTTCTGAAAAGTTTGGCCATTTTAAAGTGTACAGGTATATTTGATGGCTACTGTACCTGATTGATACACCGGGTATGAAATAAATAACGGTCCTGTCTATAAAATAGTTACGGAAAAATATCTTAATGACGCCTTTTTATCAACTTGGCAAACGAATCAAATTGTATAAATTCTGAAATGGGTTTTATTGTTTTGCTCAAGGATCCCCAAAATTGCGTTCAAGTAATGGCACTACTTCAGTCTACATCAAAACTACTGGTATACCGGTGAACCCATATAAACCTACTTTATAGACAATGCCACTACAGTAGTTCATCAAAAGCCTTCTCTCTTGCGTCTGGCTTAATAATGGTTCACGTGTGAGTATTTATACAGCTGGCAGCATTAATTAGCCTTGTTAAAGGCTCACCGGGCTGCTATACCCCGACACCATTTTGTAAACATTTTATAACCAAAAAAATTATCATTCGGACCTATTTATGAAAGCAAAAGATCTTTAACATAATGATATAACTTGATTTAATACTGCCCAACCAATACTATTATTTTAATTAAGCAAAATTCGTTCTATACTAGGAATACACAATTGTTTTGATGATTTCACACATATTTTAATATGACATTTTCTATCAAAACCACAAAATATCGAAGGCGCGTGAAAATTTTCAATGAAACTTATATAGACATTTACAGTAAACTACATTGCGAATAATATTTGAAGGCATGAAGTAACAAAAGAGTCAAAAACTTACCCAGTAAATTTTGTTTTGATGCAAACAAATATGGTGTCACTCACTCAGTTTTGACAGTCTTCGTCCATATTATATTCCACGTTAATTGTATTATGACATTTGTACCGTGGTATTAGAGATGTTTTTGCAATGATGTAGGGTTTATTTAAGTTCTAACTGTGAACACTTAAAAAGCTCCAATCATTCTTTTACTACATTCAAATGCTAGTCTAATGCTTTTGTAATGCAAACAACATCTTCATTATCAATAATATTGCTAGTATAATGCTTCTGTAATGCGATTGGTACGTTCTTTGGCCATAATAATGCTAATATAATGCGCCTGTAATGCAACTAAACAACTATTGTGAACCTATTTAGGATCTAAAGCCGTATAATTTGTGCCCAAATAAGCATTACAGTAGCCGTATAAACGTTTGTAATGCTAATATAGAACTAACTCAAAATGCGAAAACGATACAGAAATGCTGTAAGTCGGCCGTTATAATGCTTTGATGTGTTACTTGGGTAGTCGCGTGACATGTTATCAGTTTGGTTTTTCCAGCCACACTTTCATGACGCAAACAAAATCAAATGTCAACAAAAACACTTTACTTTCTGGAAACATTCACCACTATTTTTAGATTCTTTAAACTTTTTTTTTTTTAAAAAGCTTTGAAATCGTAACAGTTATTGATTCACAGATTATGACCAATTTTACTTAATGAGGTCATAGATTAATTAACATCATGCCTGTATATCCGGATAGGTTAAGTATTCAGTACACGGAATACACTCACATTTAGGTATTTCATTAGTCATAGATAAATAAGTGATTAATAATTTACAAAAGGACCACTTGACATGGATAGTAGGATAATGTTGTAATAAATGCTGTTTCTTTGTTTCTCTGCAGTTTGGGCATCCTGAAATAAGAAACAAATATTTTAAAACACATCCTGGTTTGCGCCCCAGCACTGGGAAAACCCATGCGCAAAAATAAACATCATTTATAAAACATTTGCTAACATATTTACCTTATTGCTCAATCATCATGCAATCATAACTTTGATTGTCCTTTCTATGGTACCTCTACACATAGGACAGTTCTCTATTCCTTTGTTTGCGCATGGGTAGCAGCAACACATGTGTCCACAAGGTACAAATACTACCTCGCTCTTAACTTCCATACAAATGACACATTCTGCCTCGGACGTATCATCAGATTGGCTAGGTGTCACCACTCCTGTACATTTCTGGTCTTCAGCAAGATCTATGTGAGACGGAGCACTTGGTGCAACAGAAGAAGATGCTTCAAAGTTGTGGTTTTGACTTTTAGCTGCTACATAACAATTAATTGCTCTAATAATACCCTCTCTGTCAGTGTTCAATGAAACACCACATGACTTTAGTTCCTCTGGAGTGATGTTCAACAATGGTTCATCAGAAAATAAGAAATTTACCAAGAATGGCAGACAGTGTATAACACCTTCCTGTAATAGATAGTTTGCCAGTACTGGGTCTAAATTTTTCCCTATCTCCAGTAAAGTTTTTGGTGCTGAGTTGATTAACTTTTGATAATTTTTCAACCAAAAATCATTAGACTTATTTTTTTCACTGTCCATTTCTCTCAAAGTTTCAACAAGCTGTTTTCGTCTTTTATTCTGTTGACCAAAAAGATCATCTAATAAATAAACCAATTGCACCCTCTGGTGAAGCAACTCATTATAATTGTAAGATATTTGCAATTTCTTCTTTTCTTGTTCAATAACACTGAGCCGTGCTAAATGTGAAGAAATCAATGATATTTCTTGGTTAAGACTCCAGGTCCTAGCATCAGTTTTTTCTAGCAGTGATGCAACCATTGCCATTTGAATGTCCTGATCTTCCAGAAGTTGTCCGACTAAGGCTGTGCGTGACTGATCTTTAGCATTTAATAACTGCGTCAATTTCTCACCTACTTCTAAATCTTGTAAGAGCACACTTTGTTTCATATTATTCATAGAATCTTCATAATGTTTCTTGGAATGCCTCATTGAATAGTCTTCTTCTATAAGCATTTCCATTGCTCTTAAAACATCAGCCTTTTTAATATTATCATAATTTTGTCGGGTGATTTCAAGTAGTCTATCGTGTTCAGCCTGTTCATATGCAAGTTGCTGTTGTATAATTTCTGGCTTTAAATTTTCTGACTGAATAAAGTTCTTGACTAAACATTCAATTTCCTTCTCGTCTTCTTTCATAGCTTTGATAAGGTTTTGCCGATCTATTTCTCTCACACAGTGAACTTTAGCTATTTCATTATCTAGCTCCATCTGTTCTTGTATAAATGTACTTAAAAACTTTTCTCTTTGTTCTTTAGCTGCTTTATGTAGCCTACGTTCTTGTTCTATGATGGAAGCTTCTTGTTCTTCCCAAGTAAGTGTATTACGTCTTGCAAACGGATCCAGTACTATGTTTGGAATTTGAACTGTGGGCACATCTTGCTCTATGGATATTGGAGGGTTATAGTCTATGTTCATTTTACCACATAAATATTTCATTATTTCTGCAGTATCCTGAATGGCAATTTCTGATGGAGGGAATAAAAACTGTTCTCCATCTATCATTAGTGTTATCAGATTAGTAGCTAAACATAGTTCTGGACAGACTTCATATAAATCTTTATTTTCAGTGAGGTTTAGTTTTCTTAGATTCTTCAGCTTACCTACTGATGATGTTAAACTTTGTAGCTTGTTATTTGATGCATCTAGTATTTTCAATGATTGCATAAACTGTATACTATCGGGAAGGGTTTTAATTTGATTATCTTGAATGTACAGCTCAGTTAAGTTTACCAAATATCTAATATCACTAGTTAGCTGTGAAAATTTATTATTGCTAAGGTTGATTACCTGAAGTAGGTATAAATCTGACAATTGACCTCCCTCCTCCAATGACTGTAAACTGTTATTGTACAAATACAAACGTTCTTTCCTGTATACCTTGCATATTGAAAATGTACCGGACGGTACTTGGCGCAGCTGACACTCGGACAGATCAAAATCTGGTTCAGGCGATTCTCTAGCAATGTATAACTTCCTTTCTAGTCTGGCTCGAGCATCATTATTATCATTATTTTGTCTCCCAAACAACGACATTGTCGCTTGGTTGACGCACGACACAACACAACCCATTAAACAATACGTATAATTTGTTAACAAGCTTCACAATCGTCACCGACTTTGGATATTCATTGCAAACTGATTGTTGTGCAATCTTAGGTACAAAGGATTACGATAGCTTCCACCTCATTATCAAGCAAATATGACAAATAAACCGAAAAACAATAGTAAATAATCAATCAGCAGTACACAAGAATTGACAAGAATGTTTTGAATTAGCACCTTGTGACAGATGACAGGTGACTTGTTTTTTTTTTTATTTACCCCAAAGTAAGGGGGCTATAGTCTTTTGACTATATTGCATAAAATCAATATCTATTCTGTTAAAGCATAATATTAGTCCCGTAACTGTACTCCCTCGGAGTGATTTTAAGCTGGAGACATTGGAAACTTGGATTTTTGGACAGAAACAACTTTAATGCAGATGTAGATGGCAATCTAAATTGAATCAACCCAGAATTCAGCGACGAGTATTGCACTATCTATAGATAAATAATAATATAATTTATTATAAAAAAGCATGTTCATTCGGACTGTGGAGACTGTATATGGAGATGTGGTCGCGGTGGACAAGCGCTTCACCCAGCTCTCCTTGGCTAAAGATAGCTTGCTCAAGCCTGTAGTGTTTGACACTAACGACCACAGGGAGGTATGGCAGAGTAAGGAACTTCACGGACACTTTTTCCGGATCCTACATGGGCCCATGTAGACCGGTCAGCGTCCGTAGCCAGGCTACGAACGCATTATTGCACCGACAAAACCTTCGGTGCACGAAGGTTTTGTCTGTGCAATTATGGATGAAGTTTTGATGACGAATAACTAAAGGAGATGTAATGTGAAGGATGGTACGGTTGACAATATGTCGGGCACGCTACCGTCCAGGCAAATCAATCCGTCACATTATCTCCGGATGTTCTCGTTTGGGTGACGGAGGGTACTTGCATAGACACAAACTTATAGCCAGGATTATTCATCAGCAACTTGCTCTAAAATACAACTTTGTGAAATCGGATGTGCCGTACTCAGTGGCGTAGCTACCGTAGGGCTAGGCGGGGTAGTGCCCCGGGGACCCCAAGCTCAAGGGGCCTCTCGGCCTCCATGAACGACGTTGGAAAAAGTGCTATAATATCCTAGTTCAATAAAGAATTTTGACTTTCAACTTTTTACCCCCTGACCCCAACAAACCTCGAACGGTTCGAACCAAAATCACAAAAACTTCTCCCACCTCTAGAACAAAAACATAACAGGGTGTCATCATCTCATCATCATTTTCCCCTTTGACCTTTTACTATCTTCTGCCGGACTTCGTTCGCCTGGTACGGACCAACATTGAAAATGATCCTTTTATAGGGATGAAAGTATCATAGGCATTCATATGTCACTTTTACTACCCAGGTCAAGCTCTATCCGTGTGCAAAATTTCATCCAGGTCCATGGGCGTCGCCAGGGGGGAAGCTCCCCCAAGAGGCTCAGGATTTGATATGTACGTAACAAATTGTATTGCATAGTAGAATCAATCTCAATCTAAAATATTTTTAAGGCGAAAAATGAGCATCTGAGTACTCGTATGTACGCGCTACAAACTTTCACATTTTCTTTAAATCAACGCATAGGGTTCGCAAAAATCCTGAAAATTATCACAGAGGCATTTTTTTCTGCCTCTGGATTGGCATTCCTTTTGGATTTTGACAAATGATTTACCGATATAGACAGAGGCTGAAATTAATTAAGAGCCCTTTGAACCGAGTTGCATGGGTAATTACTTTGATTAATAAAAATAAAAAATATAGCAAAAAAAGGGCGCCATATTTCATAAAAAACGGCAATTTCATAGGACCTAATATTTAAGAAGGCCAAAAACAAAGCAAATTGTATATTTGCTTTGTTTTGTTTGTTGAGAAGTCGATCCAATTTGTTAAGTTCTTGGGAAAGATCAGAATAACAAGCATCAGCTTAGTCGATAATGGGAAGTGGGAGGAATGCTTGAATCTATCTACAGAGAGACCGCAGTGAGAACATGACTTTCTAGCTCACCTGAGTCACGTGTTTAGTGCAACTCAAACTGCCGTCAATGTACCGACAGACCTAAGTCTTTTACGTGAGATGACAGAGAAAGGACGGAGTTCTCGTACATCAGTGGCATAATTACTTACTTAATCTGTGGCATAACTGGCATAAGTTGGCTAGTGGTCACATTTTTCAAATAGTACGATCTACCAATGAGGATGGCCTGGCAAAACTCCAAATTTGCTAGACCATTCATCGATAGTTCGAAGATCAGGGGGTCTAAAATGGCCACTTTATCAGAATCATAATATGAATCACGTTAAAAATTTAAAATTCTTAAAATGGTATTTATGGTTATGAACCCAAAGTCCATTTTAAGAGTTTTAAATTTTTAATATATAGATAAAGCTTCCATTTTAGGGTCCCAGCATTGAATGATGAAATGCAATTGTCAAAGTTGGCAATGTCTGACTGAGCGTATACGAGCAAGCCATCAGCGTACAAATGGTAAGAGCATTTGAGGACAGCAGTAATGGAGTTTATAAATACAAATAAATTGCTTATCTACACTAATATTAAAAAGAGGAAGGATTTGTATTTTTGTGTGTACTTATGTTTGTAATGAATAAACTCAAAAACTACTGCTCCGATTTCAACAATTCTTTCACCATTAGAAAGCTACATTCACCCTGAGTAACATAGACTATAAAATATATTTAAAAAATCTTATGTCCACCCGTGCGAAGCCGGGACGGGCCGCTATAAGTTTATAAATACCTATGTTACTCAGGGTAACAAGTATCCTTAAATATTTCTATTTCTATTATTATACCTCGTTAGATAGCTAATAAAATGAGAATTTATAGAATCATTTGAACATTGAGTTTATTCGTAACATTTTGGAAAAAAAATACCTTCATTAACATAGACGGTTTCTGACATAATTGCGAATGAATTTTAATCACTACACTCATGAAAGTGGTCCGATTGTCTATGTAAAAGCATCAGCTACCAATTTTAAAAGAAATCTTAGTTTTAAAATTCGATATTTTAGAAATAATTTAAGAAAATGGGAAAGGAAACGGAAACGATTACATAAAATCTTGGGCCTAAATGTAACGAATGAAAATGCTGTGAATTAATAGATTCAGACTTATCAGCCCCTCACTGAAAATTTTGACAATCTGAGAGCAGAGTTATTAGAGGTTTAGTAAAAGAAGATATAATTAGAAGGAGATTATTTATAATTAGAGGTTATGTTACAATCTATAACTAACAGCTGATTCCTGAATGAAAAAGATTTATGCACTAATGTTTATTGTATTTAGTGGAAAATCTTTGAAGTTACTTGAAGTCATATTTAGGTAACAGGTATGGAGTTATGGAAAGGGTACAGTAAAAACAAAACATTTTAAGTTATTCATCTATTAGAGATAAAATGTCGTCTAGAAATTGTGCAGGTGGATTAACAATGTGATCTTGATAGGTACTTTTAATGCGTGACTTAGGTCCGCCATTAAGCTTTTATGATTATTATTTAGCATTTTTTAAAGCCTTATGTTCGGATTGGAACTTTTCAAACTCCTCAGTGTGAAAATTTAACGAAGTTGCCAGCTCTCTAATATCATGCTTTAGAGGTTCGAGTTCCTTGTTAACGACGTTTAGTATGGTGTTTTGATTTGCTGAACCATGGAAGCGAATTCCGCCTTCACAACTTCTTGGACAACGGTGCGTACTTCCTCAGTGGTTACCGGAGTCGCTTGAGGGGGAGAGCTCAAGGCTGGTCTTTTATTTCCACCTGTTGTTGATACGTTCCGATTTGGTTTGCCCTCAGTTTTGGAGGTGTCCGTTCCGTAACACAACCCGAACATTTCCACTTACGATATGCTTCGGAATCAGCAGGAATTCCCGGGATAGGTAAGCACGTGAAATGAAATGATTTATTGCAATTTATACAATTAATAAGTTTGTTTTTTGGATATCTTCGGAGTATGTATTTTGCACAGCAGCCCCAAGACCGTGTTGTCGAAGCCATGTTGTGTTTATAATTTTATTTTATTACCTTTTCGCCCTCACAATACTTTAGTAATCCACGCAGTTGGGTATTGTAGTTTGCACTTCTGCACACCAATAAAGGCCCTCCCTGTTTTGGTACGGTTCTTAAAGCAAATCGCACCCGCAAACCGGGAGTTGTTATCGACGAGGCGACGGCTTCTCACAGAGAGTTCGCGAGAAGAACGTCGGCGTCGCGTCGTAAGCGCCGTCCGATTACGACTGATGGTAGGTCGGTTTCTTATTATTTAAAGTACGCACTAAAACCCCAAATTATTGTTGCAAGCATATTGTTCAAAGTATGTCCATGCGAACTTCACTTTTAACGTTTTTTTAAGTTCTTTTCGCACGGATTTTGTTTATTTTTTATTTTTTGTATAGCTACAATAAACAGCGGGCACACATTCAACTCACTCTATCAAAAGTTTGAATAATATAATGTCTGTAAATGGATTACGATTCGTCTCCCTTTCACCAGCTTTTTTCTTAGTATTATTTGGAGGGTTTTCGTGAAACCGCAACCAGTTGTCCGATGTAGCGTCGCAGTACATTTTGATCACCCGTTGTGCATCCTTTTCTGATAGTCTTTTTCTTTGACCAATTCTAACACCACCCTGGAAAAAAAAAAAACGAATCGTTATAGTTCGGTACTATTGGCCTTGCCTTTGCTTTTTACAGTAATGCGGACGAATTTTTTGACGCCCTGTTATTCTCTTCTGTTTTAGACACGTCATGAAGGTACTTATTTTTATTATTCTTCTTCTAGGTCGGTTACAACTAGAAAAGAATGTAAATATGTCAAATAAAAATAAATCTTTCAAAAAAATCTCAATCACCACTTTGGGAACAATCGTGTCTTCACCGTTCGAGGAGAAAGCTCGCCGGCTGTAATGCAGGATACTGCCGTAGTCGTACCCCACGGTTGACACGTGGGACAAATTGTATTTCATAAAGTTATTTCTTATGTTCTTATCTGCAAACAAACAAATATCCACTCAGAAGCGAAAACTACATTTGGACGATCGATTTCTCGACTACTAAAATGTACCGACTTAGCTTCTGTTAACATACAAAGAAACTTTCAATAGACATCGAATTTACTTCACACCGTTATTTTCTTTTTTAAGACAAGCGGGTGGGCTCGTACCCTGCGCGCGATCACTGACGTTAGAACTTAGATAATAAGTATCAAAAATCGTTAGTGTTTAGTGCTTCAGTATGCAGTGCGTTGTTCTCAAAAGTCACTCACGTTTTTTTATGTTGGCCCAAACAATGTCGATGTAGTCATCTCTATCGGGGCTACAATGCATGTGGAAGAAACCAAGCACATGTAGCAGCTCATGCAGGACGGTGCCATGATGGAAGCAGCCGGTGCCGGCGCGGTGACGACCACTCAGGTTCATCAATTGGTACCCACCCTGGTATCCTACTTGAGAAAAACAACCAGGTCGGGTACCCTGTAACAGAAAATGAGGTTTCGGAAGAGTTCCGATCTCGCTGAACAGTAATTGTAGATAAGTTTTCCGATTTCCGACGAGATTTCATGATAGATATTATGGATAAACGAGTAAGTTGGAAAATACGGCATTAACGAGTGTATCAATTATTGCACTTGATATGTAAACACTACATAGCCTATTGGAAGCAAAGGACGAATAACACTCGTCATTTCAGGATAAGCTTAGGTGCTGAAACATAGAAATGGGGACAATACCTGAATAACGACCGCATCACGATCTCCATCCCGGTACGGACGGAATTTGACACAAGTCGTGCTTGTGAGCTCTTTTATTCCATTTCTAATGACTTGCACTTGATCGCTAGCTGTAAAATTAAATTAGACTTTGATTAGATCCATAAATTGAGCATTATTCCCTGCTGGACACCATTCCAAAAATAAGCAATCTCCTCATGTAGGCCAACGTAAATTGGTAAGTCAAAAGTTCCTTTGCACCAATAGATATGTAAAGATCGAGACTGCCAATTTAAAAAAATAAATAATAATAATACCTGCCCATTGTTAACCCGCTGCAGGGCAAACGGTTCTCCTACAGAGAAGGCTATAGTATATATTGATCACTACGCTTGCCAAATTGAATTGGTGCTTCGACAAGGCCACCGCTTTGTTTATTACTTTTTTTATATTCCAGATAAAAAACGTGATTTACCGTCCCAAAATAAACACAAAACTCACTGAAATGGGCTACTTGAATGAGGAAAATGACTTCATTATTGGGCCACTTCTTAGTACCGTTTCCGTTGCCATTCCTAGAAATGAGCCCCTCGGCGACTTCCTCGAGGATCATACTCTGCTGGCGCTCGTTGAGGATCAAATCACCCTCGAACTTGCCACTCTTCTCCCAGGCGTGGTCAGACACGACTTCGTCATCATAGTCGTCGTCAAGGTCTACACCATCTGTGAGATGATGTGATAATAAAAACCGAAACCCGTTTGGTTCCATAGCATACAATATAATAATAGTAGATTATACAACAAGTGAAAAAAAGGCAATTTAATTCGAGGAACAAAGTTGGATCCCGAGAGCAGCGAAGGATTCTAAAGTAGAATCCCGAGCGTAGCAGGGGATTCTAGAGTAGAATCCTGAGCGGAGCGAGGGATACAAGAACCGAGATAAATTATTTTTTTCACGAATTGTGTACTCTTCTTTTTACCATTGACTGCGAGAAAATAAACAGAAGTATATTATTTATATTTCTCGTGGGTTAATAATAACAACCACTTGGATCTTCAAGGTTAAGCCGGGCTTACCAAGGTCGGTCTGTGGATGGGTGACCAGTAATTCATTACATACCGACTTTCCTCCGTGCCTCGGAAAGTACGTAAAGCCGTTGAGCCGGCTGTCATTTGTATTTCTTTGACAGTCGTTACAGGTAATCAGTGGCCCGAAAGTCTGACAACCAGTTACTTCTAACCCTTTGGTAAGACCAAAGGGTTTTTATTACCCACTTAGTACTAACTGGGTTGTGTTCTGGGTCAGAAAGGTAAATGTAAAATACATGTAATGTAAAATGTGAAATACTGATATTAAGTTGCACCCGATTAGACTGGAAGCCGACCCCAATAAAGTTGGGATAAGTCTAAGCAGATGAGTATTTATCACATTTTATTATTTACCTAATCGGTAATATAATAAGATAACAAAGGAATAAATATAAACATTAAAAATGTATAGTACAAAAAATTAGAACAGTTTTCGAAATTCAGTTCTTGTCGTTTATTATTATTATTCGTTTACGTTTTATTTATTTTTTGTTCGTAATTCGTGCTTGTTCCAAATTCAAAATGTTTTTATTCACTCAGTGAGTAAAAGAGCGTTTTATTCACTGTTATCGATGAATAAAATGCCCATTTTCGAGCGGCAATAGTAAAAAAATATTTTGAAGGCTCATTCATATGTTGTATTTTTTTACATTCAACAGCAAAACTAAATTTGTTTTTCATAGTATGTTAATCAAAAATAAAGTTACTGCTGCAGTTTGATGAAAAAGTCTCATATCTCGAAAACTAAATATACAAACCAAATCCAAAGACAAGTCTTATTCAAACCAATTTTGGTTGAAAGTCTTATTTACGTTCTACAATCCTACATTTTTCAGAATTTTCCTCCTCTTACTTTAGAAATTAGAGGGGGAGGGGGGACACACATTTTACAACTTTGGAAGTGTCTTTCTTTCAAAAGATTGACTTTGAAAAAAAATGGTTTTAGAAACCTCATTTCATTTTTAAAGGTCCATCTATATACACTCTGCGCTTATAGGTTTGATGAAAACAATATTTTTTAGTTTCAGTTCCATGTGTTCCCCCCTTTATTCTTTTTTATTTGTATAGAACTCGTAAAGCAGGTTTACAGAATACATCTACCTAATAAATTTCAACTGTGTAGTCCTAATAGTTTCGTAATAAAACGGCTGTGACATACACGGACAGACAAACAGAGATGACGAATCTATAAGGGTTCCGTTTTTGCCATTCGGCTACGGAACCCTAAAAAGGATATCAAAAACAATTCAATAGCTAATTATCCATGAATATTGAGTTGTTCCTGTCTGACCCAGAAAGCTCATAATGACATAAGTATAATCTGTCTATTTTGCCCTCCTAGGACACAAGAGTCATCTCTGTGGGAGAGTATCCTCAAAACAGACCGACCGATAAATATCTGACCAATCAGTGAATCTTTGTAACTTCGGAGGGAGGGAGGGAAGTTACAACGCAAAAGGTAAATCAGTGAGCTGGGATTTATTTAGGGGCTCTAAATATTCTAATATTCTTCTTCTTCTTATCGTATCGATGTTCTTTCCATATGATACGGTTTGGGCCCAGTAGCTGGCCAGTCTGGCCACGTTTATAAAACAGAGAGAGCTAATCAGGTCGTCAAGAGTGGACTGCTGGAGTATCTCAGGTGTCTGTTTACCTGCATAAACGGACACCTGGGACACTCCAGCAGGTGGGGCATAGTTTGTTCCGGAGCGCCGCACTCGCAGTCGTTGTTGGAGGAACCAATTATACTCCATTTTG
Organism: Eugnorisma glareosa; assembly: GCA_947578425.1. Taxonomy (NCBI): domain Eukaryota; kingdom Metazoa; phylum Arthropoda; class Insecta; order Lepidoptera; family Noctuidae; genus Eugnorisma; species Eugnorisma glareosa. The sequence goes on from OX387959.1 coordinate 13,978,852, forward strand.
CCAGATTATATTTGCGGCCTACTTGGGTACGCAATCGATTCAGAGCTGTCCAAATAGGCCACTGTAGTTCACTGCCGGGAGCCAGGTGTTCTTGGGGCATTAAGAAGTCGTGGGGTGGTGGACACTTCTCTTCCCATAACTTGCTTCGTAGGTGGCCTGTCTTAGATTGCCTGAGTGGAGCGTAGGAAGCTTTTGCGGCTTTTTAGTCGGCCCCGGGGTTGTTCTGTGGTCATAGAAGGGATGTCGGGAATCGAATTCTTTGTTCTTTTTTTCCAGCGCGTATGCGACATCCCTTCGTACAGCAGGTAGTGCGATAACTGCTGGTGGGTACAGCGTATCGAGGGGAGTCGGTTTTAGGCAACCCAATATTATCCGGCACGTCTCGTTTAGAGCTGTATCTACTTGCTTTGCGTGAGCGGATCGGTATTCGGTACCACACTGGGCAATTCGCCAGCAGGGACATAACATAGCAACATAGGGACATGCCGGTTATCCGAAAAACATCGGGTGCTCCTCCCCAGCTAGTGGAAACTAGGCGACGTAACAAATTGTTTCGGGTCGCGACCTTCGGTTTAGTACTATGATGACAGTGTGACTATTATACGTTAAGGCCTTGTCCAACGTGACACCTGGATACTTTGAATTAGGACAATGTTCTACATTAGTTCCGCCACGAGATGTTGAGTGTCCGGTTCGAGTTCCTATTATGGAGCTGGAATGCACAGTACTGTGTCTTGGACGGATTCGGCCGTAGTGCATTACTATCATAATATTTCCCTAGTACGTCTAGTACATCTTCGAAAATCGGTGACTGTGACGCTAGTGCCAGGTCATCCGCGTACAGAAACCGCTCAGTGTGTTGGGTGTTAGGTTGGTCGTTAGTATATCTATACTAACGACCAACCTAACACCCAAATTGTTAATAAGCATTGGCGCCAACACACTGCCTTGAGGAAGACAGTTCCTTTGCCGTCGTAATCTACTCTCACCAGATTAAAAGTAAACCTGGAAACGGCGGTTGTGCAAGAGTTCGCTTAGTATACACACAAGTACAAGCCCTGGTCGTTGATAAGAGTGATCACTTTGCCGAGTAGTCTTTTGATATTTATAAGTGTGTAAGTTTGTATGTAGGGGTAACTCCGGAACTAATGATCCAATTCTAAAGATTATTTCAGTGGCAGAAAGCTACACTATTCGTTGCTGCTAAAGATTTTATATCATGCATATTAGCTGAGCCATCACAATTTTTGCGGACGAAGTCGCGGGCGAAGTGCTAGTAATTTTATATAGGAAGAATGTTATAAAACCTCAACCATACATCGCAAGTTACTGTGGCGATTTAGTGATATTTGACTTTATCTTTAGGGGTAACTATTTCTGTTAGTTGGTAACCCTGAAGCCATTGTGTTGACATTTGCATACAAGAGAGCTTTAGTTCCCCTTTTTGCGTTTTCAGGATTCTATACCTCAAAAGGAAAAAACGGAACCCTTATAGGATCACTCGCGTGTTTGTCCGACTGTCACAGCCAATTTACTCCTAAACTATTAGACCGATTAAGTTGAAATTTTATACACACATGTAAATCAGTGACCCAAAGACGAATATGTAACGTAAATTAATGAATTTTAAACATGGGTGTCACTTTTGGGAAGTAAATTAGAAAAATGAAAAAAAAAGTTTTGCTAACTATATCGTGTTACTTAGCATACGAAAGAACTCATTGTGAGCATCTCCAATATATTTTTTTTATAATTTTTAGATAAACAGTTTTAAAATTATTTAAGAAAATAGGCGAAAATTTACCATTAGCCCTTGTGTGAGTCTGTCTAGCAGGCCCCAACGAGATTTATCAACAGGTGATAAGTTTAGATAAAGACATTATTTTGTTACCTATTCGCTGGGTGCGAAGTACTAGGTGGGGGTAATATAATCTATCGCAGCGCTCATGGTGGGCAAAAGTAGAAATAATGTTGGCTCTGTTCTAACTGTCAGTGTCAAAACAATCTGGTTTCAACATAACTACCTAAGAAAGGTTACATACTCTATGCTACCTAATTTTAGTAGTCGGTTTATTTCGCCAACCAAAATGAGAAACAGCAGTTGTTGTGTTGTAAATTGCAAGAATACTGGCAGAAATAGTAAATGCATGTTTTAACGATTCCCAACAGCTACTTGGAAACTGGGGCCTTAGTCTGCTATTGTAATAGTGTCAGAATGGTCTATAATTGATTTAATAAGGCCCCTAGCCCACGGCGTGTTGAAGCGCGTTCGAAACTCGTTTGACGTGCGTACAAAGGATAATTCGTCTGCGCGGGGCCTTATTAAATCAATGATAGACCATTCTGACACTATTGCAATAGCAGACTAAGGCCCCTGGAACAATGCAAGTAATGCATAGCTTTCGTCAAGAAAAAAAAGAAGTAATAGTAACACCTTAACCTTATTTAAATCCTTTATTTGATATTATTCTTATATAATACATTTTACCTACATAAATTAAATTTTGTTTTAGTGCTGATGGATTGCCATGGTACCAAAAACCAAGTGATTTAATAAGCAGTGATCATTTTATCGGTGGCTAGAAATCAGACGAGTCAGCCAGTCCAAGTTATGGACCGATCACAGAGCATCATATATATACTGGTAGATGATATTTCCTTCAATCTATTGTTAAAAATATCAGAATTAGATGAATCTGTAGTTATATCGCGGTACAGGCGTTTTATGGAACGGAGAAAGAACTTTCCAATACAATACCAACCATCCAACCATTTATTTATTGAATTACAATAATTGAATTCTGTCCCTGTTTTGTTCTTAATCCCTCTACATCCCGGACATGTCCAGCAGATACCAACAATTTTCCTTTTAAGACTGTTTGTGGTTGAAATTTTATATTGTGTTCACATACCCGGTCTTTTGAATAATACTCATTTCAATCGGAAAACAATACTTAATTTATTACTAGTTATACAGGAACAATTATTACGAATAACGTTACGTAACGTAACGTTGCGTTTCGTAACGTTACGTTACGTTATTATTAATTATTATTTATGTTTACTATTATTTAATGAAACCATTCAAGTAGGTTTAAATTCTTGTTTTACAGTAAAACTACAACTAAACATAAAGTAAACAAACCCTGACATAACAGAAATAAAACGCACCTTTTGAATAAATTTTACTTACCTCATTTAATTTGAATGACAAAAATAATTTCACAACTCTTTTTCCACCCAAATCACGGCATCACCGTAATTTTGTAATATCAATTAAAAGATAGTTTTCGATTTTAATATTTTCTCACAATGGCGCGATGAATGTGAAAGCGTCAGAGCAGTATATATAAGATGCTCTGTGCGTCAGAGCTTATATATAAAAGTACTCTGTGGTCAGAGCCAACAAAATTGCGGACGCTAGGTGGCGCTGAAGTTGTGCATAAGTTTTAAAATTATTTTGTACCTCGACAGTTTTTGATTAAATGACGTTTCTATGAAGTATCTAGCTAGCGGGCCCCTTATGATTAATTTTATTGTTATTATACTTTCAGATCGCCCAATAGTGCTCGGAGTTAGAAACTATTAGGTACCTTTCAAATCCAAAATTTCGACTTTCTTTGAGCCATACTTTAGAAGATATCCATTATATACACGCGTGTTACATTTTGACGGCAGGAGAAATAAAGAAGGTGTAACGCGCTTTTATTTTAAAATGGGATATAATGTACCTATAAAATAGTATATTTGTTATCAGAATTAAATTATTTTGTTAAGTTTTTAGTTTATTTATTCACAAGTATTAGAAGCTCATTTAAAAAAAATCTGTATTTTTAACTTTTTAGTATTTATGATTCGGGATTTACTACGGCGTAGTTCGTAGCGCGTAACGGCGTTTTTTTCCGTAGCCCGTAGTAATTCGTAGTACGCGCAGTTTCCCAAATCTGATGGGGCTGCATTATGGTACTCCGGTCCTAGATAATACATCTAGGACCAAAGTACTCATCAAGATGATTGATGATTTGTGGTTACGTCGTTTTAAAAGTGTTAAAAATGAAAGTGGTCAATTGCATTATCGTGGTTGTTTCACTTTTCCGGCGACCCACTATTATAATAATATCTAGACTGTGCAATAATTAATTGTTCAATTTATTACTTAGCACAACTCCTTACGTACTTTTGCATACGCTGCAGTGTATGCAAAAGTTGAACTAGAAATAAACTTACCTACTTTTTCAGGTATGTATAGTCAAGTCGTTTTAATTCGACAATATAGGGCATGCAGTCTCGACATTCGTAAAGACGCCGTCACAAACTAGCGATCGCCTGAAACAAGTAGGTAAGTTTATTTCTAGTTAAACTTTTGCTTACACTGCAATCAAGTTCTGGGTAATAAATTGAACAATTAATTATTGCACAGTCTAGATATTATAGTCGACCACTGAAAAAAACAAAACAACTACGATAATGCAATTGACCACTTTCATTTTCAACACTTTTGAACCGGTATTAAAACCTCATAGAAACTAATCAACTTTATACAGCAGTGTTGCCAATAGCGTTATTAATTTATTATTTTAATGTTCCTCTATCTGTTAACTTATGAACTTGAACCTCTTCATTAGTTACCTACCACCCTACGCGTACAACCAGTCGGCACCATGCCAATATTTATCTTGTGGAATACGCAAATCAATGCGTAGTAGAGGCACAGAATGGTAATTTTTTACCTTACTTACAAACCGTCCCTAAGATGGTCATCTTACACTGACCAAATTAAATAACATAAGGAATACTCAAAAACATGTAAATATAGGTATCTACTGTCATGGGGAACACGGCTGGCCTAGAGGCTAAAGGTTACTTGTTATTAAATCGAGTAAATGGGGTTGCAACTTTATTTATCACCCTTTAGGTCTACTTAGTTAGGTATATATCTAGATCCTGTCATTAACTCCCACTATTTTTAGAGTCTTAAAACCCTGCGAAAAATATTTAAATGGTAGAAAAAGAATGACACTGAGTCTATCAGTTTTAAAACCGTATAAACATATCAGAAGAACAAGTATCACTTACTTTTCAAAATTGGGGTCAGTAGCGACGTCTTCTTTAGGTACTCCGCAAAATCCTCAAGTTCGTCATAGGTCATCGCCAAACATTTGACCGCGCAGACGATAATGAGAACCACCGATAACTTTTTCCGTCCCATCTTATCTAAAAATATTCGCCTGATTTAAATTAATATTCATAAATGCATGCGATATTGATTTCGCTTTTTATAAACTTAACTCACACGATGTATACGAAAAAGTATGTCTTGGTTTTGCCCGTGACTTCGTCCGCGTGGTAGCCTACATCAGTCATCGTAGAGGATACAACCAATCAATCAAGATCATATAAATTGTTGGTTTGTAACGTTTATTAAACAGGGTCCAGGGCCCTGTTTAATAAACGTTGCAATCCAACAATTTTGTAAATAAGTAATTTTTGTAAAGTTGTATGACAAGTGCGTATGTAACGTAACCTTGCAATTATGTAAGAAATTTAGAAGTAAAAACATTACAAATATTACGTTTATAAATGCTGTCTAATAAACGTTCACATGTGCAGAAAACGCCTGTAGATTTCGGTTCAGTTTCGTTTCGGTTTTCGCAACGGGTTTCAATGAAGTTTTCAGCAATAAATAGTATAAAACAAAGTCGTTTCCGCTGTTTGTACGCTTAGATCTTTTAAACTATATCTTTTATACTTTTTTTTGGAGTGAGCAATAATAAATACTTATAGAATAATTTATAACTTTATTTTCAATTAAACAATTATTTTATCATGATTTAATAAAAAAAAACATTCAAACAATTGTATTAATGACTGCAATACTCCAACACCCTCCTTTTCAAATACTTCATTCTCGTCACTATTATTGGCAATTTCGTCATCGTCATCGTCATATAATGCTGCGATCGTATAGGCCAATTTTTTTGGACGTTCCACTGGACGTGTTTCAAAATTATGCAAAACTTTGCTTGCAATTATCGGCTGTACTCTTAAATGATTGAGGCACGGATTTTTTTCTTTTAAACCCAGGGCATTTTCGACCATTCTTCATGTTGATTTAAAAGCACGTAATAGTTATTTGTGCAACAAGAGAGCAAAGTGGGTTTTTGCTGCGAGTGTTGATTTTGAATCCCGAATAAGCGAAGGATTCTATAGTTGAATCACGAGCGTAGCGAGTGATTCTAAGATAGAATCCTGAGCGTAGCAAGGGATTCAAAGTCACGAGATGCAAATAACTTTGGTCTCGTGTAACACGTACAACTTTTCACCTCAGCAGCGAGAACATATACCTAAAGGTAAAAAAAACAACACGGTAAAAATTAAACCACCATATATATTTAAACAATATCAAAAAATCAAAACTTAAAAGTCAAATGGTTGCAGTTTTGCAAATTGAAAGTAACAGTTTTGTTTGGAACCGATATTGTTGTGTTAGCGACTTGAGTTTGAGTATTCGCTGAGGTTTCGGCTTCCTTACTTGTGGAATGTGACGGGAGGATAGTGAAAGTAGGTGACTCAGCGGCGCTATCCGTGACTCTGGTAGTAGACGGGCGAGCCCAAGGATCTGAGGTCTGTTCCAAACTTATAGTTTCGACTTACTTACTTGTGGATTGTGACGGGAAGATAGTAAAAGTAGGTGATTCAGTGGCGGTATTCATGACTCTAGAAGTACGCGGACGAGACCAAGGATCTGAGGTCTGTTTCAAGCTTATGGTCTCTATATACGCCTACAGATTTTAGATTTATTTTGGATCGAATCCTCAATATATCCTTCCGCGACTGTATTCCACCTCCATCCGCCGTGTCGTTTTATTGTAGTGAGGTCGGCTCCTGAATCAGCCAAAAGCGTGGCCGAAGTTCGCCAAAAACAATGTCCAGTGTAAAGCTGAGGTTCCTGCAGTTTCAGAAAAGTGGCTATTGCTTGCGGCGTCCCGCCTATTTTGTTGACTCCCATAGGCAGTCTCGAACACGAAGAGGCCTTTGCCCAGCAGTGGGACAGTAATAGGCTGGTATTATTATCATTATGATACTGTACCTAACAAAAATCGATCTGTTTTCGTATTAGCAGGGCGTAATGCCTTATATCTCTCAATAATATTTACATGTTCGTCGCGAATAACAAAGGACCGGTCAATGTTCGTCTTTGTATTCGGCAAGTTGATTAGCAGTAGGTAATTTTTCTGAATGCTTTTCGATGGCTTTAACAGTTAGATTTAATAGTTCGTTTGCGCGGCATGCTCCATTTATTCCAATAATGGGGATAACCTGCAAAAAAAACCTATAAAAATATTAGATACATGAGTAATTACAATTCACAACAGACAAAACATAAGTACGTACGCACTGTCTTTAAACCACTATGCACGACAGACTTTTGACACATGAACATGACACCTCAGCTGAATCGGCGGGGTGATGCGCATTATCATGAAACTCAAGAATTTTCGTGAACTTTCACCATTCGATTTTATAATGAAAAATATGTCGCGGCAGCTGTTTCATACGTTAAGTTTGTGGTTAATATCTCCAAAAGTGTTCATGTCGGTAAAACGGCGTCAGTCTATTGTCAAATATGTGTAAATTACATACCACTACATCCTTCCAAAAATAGGTAACTTTGATGCGCTGGAAATAATGTACATGGACAAGTTTTTCGTTTGCTAAAAAAACTCGAAAGGGCAAAATAAAGACAGTAACATTCTATCTGCGTTCTTATTTTTACCATTATTCATACAAAATTTCATAAAAAACACGATCAAAGTCTTGACAAATATTACTCAAAACTTTTAGTAATATTTAAGATAAACAGACGTGCCACAAATCTCGACGACGTAAATAACGTCTTAATGCAGGTCCATAATTGGTTCACCGCTAATAATTTAGTATTAAATGGGAAAAAAACGAAGTGCATAAGATTTGCTCTACCGAATGTTAAAAGTAGTGATAGTGACATAGTATTGAATCAAGAGAAACTGCAATTCGTCGAAAATACTGTTTTCCTGGGGATCACGCTCGACTCAAGGCTACAATGGGGTCCGCATATAACATCTCTTGCAGGGCGGCTGAGTTCAGCAGCATATGCTGTTAGAAAAATCCGCCAATTTACTGATGCAGATACCGCGAGGCTAGTCTATTTTAGTTATTTTCATAGTATTATGTCATACGGTATTTTACTATGGGGACGGGCTGCAGACATTGAGTCTATATTTATTCTGCAGAAAAGAGCCATCAGAGCCATATATGATCTACGTAGGCGCGATTCTCTAAGGGAACTGTTTAAAGAAATTAACATCATGACAGTACCTTGTCAATACATCTATGAAAACATCATGTACGTTAGGAAAAATCTGCATTTGTTTAGTAAAAGAGGTGACAGACACCACTATAATACTAGAAACAGGGACCAACTAGTACAGCCAGGTTTCAGGCTAGCTAAAGTAGACTCATCTTTCATGGGGTACTGTTTAAAATGTTATAATAAAATACCTCCCCACATTCAACAACTGAATGAGACAAAATTTAAATCTTGTATAAAACGCACACTATGTAGGCAAGCATATTATAAGTTAGGGGATTACATCGATGATAAAAATGCTTGGCTCAATGCTGGTCCTGCTCCACAACCATAGGGGCAAACTAATCAGAAGCTCATGTGAAATTATTGTGGAAGCTGCAGAAGATTGTAAAAATATCTTTGCATTGTATAGATTCAATCTCTTAGTATTATATAACTGCATAGCACATGTGTGTGTGAGTACTATTTACTGTAAAGCTACCATTTACATTTAGTTATCCTTCATTGACTCGAATGTGCCCTGGTGGCTGAGAGAATGTCAGGCTCACTCAAATGTCTCGCTGATAGTGGCGGGTGTGTTGGGTCGTTTAGTTCCCTTCAATATGGTTGAGCTGAATGGAGCTGATGCATGCGTCATGTTCGTGAACGGGCGCTGTCAGTTGGGACTGGTCATCTCTTAGCTGCCACGGTTTATTTTAACTACTTTGTTTTTAAATTGTTGATAGTTATAATCTTTTACTCTGGACGCTCTTAATGTGCACGTCTTTCTACATCGTTCTCACATATATGTATAATCTCAACATGAATGATGTAACCAAGATCTTGTAACAATATTTTGATTGAAAAGAATGTCCATGGAGTTTCTTGCCCATTCTTCTCCATAGAGATCTACGCTTTGGAATGGGCAACTACAGTACTTTCACAAGTTATTATGCCTTGTGTCTGTGACTGTAGCTTCGCCTTTGTTTTTCTGACTTTCAAAAGTGCCTGCGAAGGTCTAATTGAAATAAACGCTTTGAGTTTGAGTTTGAGTGCTGACCGTAAACCCAAGATTCCTCATTCAATTATAAAATTGCAGTCAGCCTAATCGATTACTCGCAATGAAATCAAGTCTGGAAAAAAAGTTGAACGGAATAAAAACTCCTTGGTATAATTTCAAATAATTATTTCATTTTAAAATTAACATTTATGCTATCTTTTAGAACAATCTTATTTAGTAATTATTCGATGCTTTTGGCTGATTTCAAGAGAAGGAGAATAAATCTCCTCTCCTCCTCCTCTATTCTATACTAATATTATAAAGAGGTAAAGTTTGTGAGTTTGTGAGGTTGTAGGGGGTAAACTTTGGATCTGCTAAACCGATTTTGAAAATTCTTTCACTAATAGGAAGCTACATTATCCGCGAGTGCCATAGGCTATATTTACAACGTGCGCGTGGATAATTGCCGACCAAAACGCTAGCGAAACCGCGGGCAACAGCTAGTAAATGATAAGAAACAAAAATGTGAATACTCAAAAAGAAAACTTGCTTCAAGTAAACATTCTGATGACATTTATCTTTCTTTTAAAAACTTATAGATAGTCTCCTAACTTTCCGTTGAACTAGCAGCGTGAGATTTGGCAAGAAATAAAGTCTCACAGTTCAAGCAAATAAAAAATCTGGAAATAGATTGATTTTCAATTGTACGTACGCACGGTCGCATTGTTTTTGTTTCAAAATTCAAATTAAGAATTCGCTCGCATTTCACATTAATTATAGTATTTATTAATTTAATATTATCATTTATTGCGAATTGTGTTTTGTAATATCTGAAGATTGTATAGAATCTTAGTCATAGTAAAAAAAAATGATCAGCCAACGATAAATTACATTTTATTTCTACAAAATTGTGACCGGTTGGTTGCGTGTTGTCGGTTGGGTTACTAAGTTAGGTTAAGAGAAACTTTCTTTTTTTATTTAGCCTATTCTTTCCCACTACTGAGCAAAGGCCTCCTCCATTCCTTTTCAACTCTGTCGGTGATTTGCCTACTCTGGCCAATCAGCCAAGAACGAGTCCAAATGGTCACGCCAGCGTTTCTTGGGCCTGCCTCGGTGACGACGACCGACAAACTTATTGTCTTTTATATCGCAATCGGCAATTCATAAGCCGTATCCTAAAGAAACGTTTACTCTTTGAAAGCGGTTCACTGACCACTCTAAAAACTTTTTTTACAACTGCAAAGTTCAGGTTACCCATGAGAGGCCTTTGCTCCACAGTGAAAAAGAACAGGCTCATAAAAGAAGTATTTGTAAATGGTGAATACCACAATAACCAATCCAACCTAACACAATAACTTAACCATACTAAACCCAATTTTGTATACTAAATAAAATTAATCTTGGGAACCAAATCAATTTTTACTAAGGCTCCAAGACTCTGGGTATTCTATATCCAACCACAGATAATAATTATAATACTTCGTCCAACCGACCAAACAATAGAACATTTTTTTTTAGTAATTAAAAAAAAAAATACTTAGTCTTATTTAAAAAAAAATAGTTTTGTTGTATTCTGATACCGCATCATTATATTATGCTATTCAGCGTTGAGGAGTGTCCTCAAGAAAAGACAATCCTGGCTGTAGGATCAAATACGATTGAAATTATGTCTATTCTTGCAAATTGAACCAGTATCTATACAAAGTTTCGTTTCTGGGCTATTAACCATTGAGGGATTTTCATTTTTAAATTTTTGTATCCGTGCTATTTAACTTTGAGGAGTTCCGTCGTGAGAAGACGATTTTGGCTGTAGGATGAGGTCATGATAGAAATCATATTTATCTAGAAAAATTGAAAGCGTATACAAAATTTGGCTAGACACTTATATCCATACTTTAACCTAGGATGTTGTAATTTTTATTGTAGGTTCCTACTAATTTAAGAAAACCATTTGTGAAATTTCAACCATCGGAGATGAATAGTTTCGGAGATATTAATTGCAGAATTATTGATATTATTGTATAGAAAAAGATGACATTTACACCATGACACATGATAATGACTTTTTTGAACCACACCAAAGACTATTTTAGCATAGAGTATAACGTACGTGTGGAATGTTCAGCGAGCAAAGCACACTTACTACTGGGAACACCCAAAAATTCCAAAAAAACTTTATTCAGAATTTTGATATTACGATACTTCAAATGGATAAAAAACAAGAATTTCGAAGTTCAAATTTTGTTTGTAGATAGTACACATAAATAGAAAGCTTTTTTCAAATTTTCAATAAGCCCCCGACGCCCACGACGACCGTCTCGCGGCAGTATCATTTAAGGGCGGCATGGGCACCGGGCCGTAGGCCGACGAAGGAGGCCGGCGGAGGCCCGGCACTTCGGGGACAGAAGTCAAAGAGTGTTATTTAATATGCGAGCGAAGCGAGCGCGCGTCATGGAGTCTTAGCATGGTATAATAATATACCCCCATTCCACGATATTAAAAAAAAAAAAAATAGCGGGAAAGCATTTATTTTGGGCTACGCCCATAGTGTTAGTAACAATGCTCTTAAATACTAGGTTAGAAGCCCTATGTACATGATTCATTCAGTGTAGAGTATTATAAGTGTAAGAATAGGAAATATAATAAGAATAAGTACAGGATTCAACTCGGTAAGTAAAATAATAGGTACGGAATTTCTGTGACGGAATACGCTTTTTAGGTGAATAAAAAGTGTTTTGAGGTTAGATTACATTAATCGGTTTTGGTGCATTACCTTTTCATAGGGACCAGGAGGCAAGGGGGACCGCCTGTCCTCCCCCTCCAAGCCCCACTCCCCGCCTGCGGCACGATACTAAATTTTTACCAAAAAATATGTCACTTTTAAAAAGTTCATAAAATAAAAACTATGTATCTCCGACGACTTTTCCTCCCCTCGGAGGGTTCCTATGACCTCCCCCCTCCCCCTCACCAAACCCCAACCTCCTACCTAAAAGTAAAGATATAAGTGTCCTTCCCAAAATTTTGTTTCCGCCCTTTAAATCGTTGAGGATTTCCCTCGTGAGAAGACGATCCTGCTAGCAGGATGAAGTCATGAAAGAAATCATATATATCTATTAAAATTAAACGCTTAGACAGAGTTTTGTGTCCACGCTATTAACCGTTGAGGAGTTCTCTCGTGAGGAGACGATCCTGGCTGCAGGATTAAGTAATGTTTCTCATAAAAATGTATTGTCACCAGAACCAAAAGAGTGTGCAAAATTTCAGCTCAATCGTTGGGAACTGGTTTGAAATTCAGTTGCAAGATTTGATCAATACTTACTAACAAGTGAAGTTAAATAAAAGAAGCATATTTTAATCATAAAAAAATAACAATAAATTATGTACTTAATTAAATACAATATAAATTTGAACAGCGAATGCATTCATAATTTAAATTTTGTTATAGAAAAAAAACGGCGCGAATTGTGCATAGTTAGTCTGTGCTGTTTGTTGTGTCGGTTTTAGTACAACAATGTACGAAAACTATTAAAATTACTATTGTAAACTTAAAAAAGTGTTAGTGTTTATTTTATTGTATTTTACGCTTAAAACAAAATTATTTTAATTTCCATCTATCAATTTTTTAAATTCCTTAATTTAATTTCTCGATTTGAACGAAATTTACAAAAAAAGAATCGATTGAATTAATCGCTTCCACACAACACGATACTTAAAAAAAAAAATGGTCGTCAATTTCGAATACAAATGGAGGAGTGGTAATGGATATTACGAGTTATTGGTCCCGTATTAGTAAATTACGCTAAGATCAGGGCATTTTCATGTTGTTTATAATAATTGGAATGATATTTGTCATATTTGTTATCGAATCTATACGCGCCTATGTGATGTAATGTGAAAAATAAAAATGTAAACACGCACGATTGGCGCGAAACTTCTACTTTTGATATCAAAATTCATCATTACCACTGCTTATTTAAATTGAACCATGGATTAATTCATCACATAATTTAATGACGAGTTAATCATTCTCAACATACTGGAGCTTGGATGTCCGAAAACCACTATTTTCATGATTTTTAGCCTCGGCCAGCACTGGCGTCAAAATGGCGATGACCATATTTACGCACTTGGATTTTAGAAGGGTAAATTAAGAAACTTGCGCGCTAAAGACAGAAGTTTTAATGGCGATGACATATGAACTTTTTATCCAACTCTCTTAATTAGCGCACACTCATAGTATTTGATAATCGGAATATTAAATATTTACATAAATAATGAGGATGACGTATGACTTAAACACTTGCCCCTTTCGGGGTCGGTACCAAGCGAGCGGAGGTTTGTGTGTCGCGCCCCCGAAGGTACCCGTACCGAACTTTATGGTTAATAGGAAGAAATAGAATAGAAAATTTTAGCACCCACCTCGAATTTGATAGGTTTTCATTTGTCCTCTAGAGAAATACTAGCGACCTGCCCCTGCTTCGCACGGGTGCAATGTTATGCATATAAATCTTCCTCTTTAATCACACTATCTATTTAAAAAAAAACGCATCAAAATCCGTTGCGTAGTTTTAAAGATTTATGCATACATAGGGACAGACAGCGGGAAGCGACTTTGTTTTATAAGTACAATGTAGTGATAGTGACGGCTAATTCTGCCTATATTGAGAAAGAAAAGCTTATGAACGTAAAGAACCTAAGTACTCTGAGCGAATATATTGAATATATTGGGATATTCTTATACTTATGACTTATACATAAGTCGATAAAGTAAAATATTAAAATAAAATCTAACATAAGTATTAGAGGCGGGGTGAAAAAAAATCATCCTCTGAAACTCCGTGACTGTAAATTGGCTGTGACTGATTGGCTTAAGAATAAAACCTATGACGACATTGAGGCTATAATGATATCGTCGCTTCCATAATCTGTCTAATATATTGATATGACTGCGGTAATGAAATCGTTAGTGGAGGAAACCGTGCCTGGCTTCTTCCGATCCCAAGACATTGTCGCAGGGCTAACCTAAACCTAAAATCAAACCTAAAAACACAACATACTTAAGTCATAATACTACGCAATGCACACACACACACACACAATAACCCACTCGCATACATCACACAAAAGCACTCCTCTTTACTTTAATTTTTAACTTTTCTTTGAATGTTTTTTTTTTCTTTATATTTGTTTTCAATTGCATACACCATAATGTTAAGACTTAAGGCAAGTGGAAGAGCGGAGTCACCTAACACAAGCATCTTCTTGCTTAAAAGGTGATCTCCAAATCATGTTTGTTAAGAGGCCGGCGACCGATGCGTTTTTCATACAAACGTAATACCAAAATAACTTGTAAATCAAAAACATTCTTAAGGTACTGTCTCTTTATTCCGATTGGAATACAAAATATCTAGGTTCCCAATGAAATATTTTGAAAGGACAATGATATAAAGACGAGATATGAAGAATTTAAAATTTCTATAGAAAACTTATTTTTCTCATAACTCTTGTTTAAATCAGTGTCCATTCAAAATATTTCATTGGGAACCTAGATATTTTGTATTTCGATCGGAATAAAGAGACAGTACCTTAAGAATGTTTTTGATTTACAAGTTATTTTGGTATTACGTTTGTATGAAAAACGCATCGGTCGCCGGCCTCTTAAGCCTATGTAATTGAAATAAACATTTTTTTTTCTTTTCAGTTATATTTCAATCTATGTTCTCTACTGTATGTACTCCTTCTTCAGAATTAACCACTTTTTTTTCTCGGAATAAAATGTTCTTATTTTGTTTTTAGACGCAATTTTTAGTTTATTTTTAATTTAGTTACTTTAGTTTATTGCCTACCTACTACCAATCTGCTATCTACGTACCTACTACCTACCTACCTACCTACCCACCTGTCTACCTACTACCAATAAACATCTTTTAAAGAATAAATAAACATTTTCGTTTTCGTCCTGAAAAAAATGTTGTAGATACAGACGCCAGCACATCAAACTGCAAGCTACTACAATCTGTCAAATTTCTTTAAAGGATTTTCAACTTTATCGTTTTGACATTATGTTCAAAGGTTGACTGGGAAAATTTGACAATTTCGGGTAGCTTTATGTGCTGGCGTCTGTACAAAGAGCTGTACGAAACGTTTCAACTTAGTTGGGAGAATGCTAGACAAAAGCAAATGAAGACGAGCCCCCTCCTCTTAAAGATAGCTTAATAATTAATTCAAATACAAAAGAACAACTTACAAAATAAAAATTATAATGGAGGCGATCACTAATAAAGAACTAGATGCACAATCCCTTGCAAAAGTTCTCTTATAACTGTCGCCTGGTGTGTTTACGTTACTCTAGTTGAAATAAATATACATTAATGTAAATTCTACCATAACTGCATTACTTCAAAGTTGTATTCACAAACTGATGTACCTACAAAAAGCAATAAATTTATACGACTGATTTACAAAGTGCCAAAAAAGCAGTAAAACTTTACGAGCGAGGCTCGCCGCTTGGACAAGGAATGAGTGGAGTCGAAATGTTCATATTTTGAACCCTAATCAAAATACATATAATAACAATAAAATGTTTTTTATGGGATAAGTACGGTCGAGGTGGGAGGGACCAGGGATGTTGCAGGCGTCCGCATCCGCGGATGTCAACCCTGGAATCATACTGACCCGAAAACGGTTACCACGTATTCAGTGCCTCATTCTGACGGGAAACCGACATCTGACAAAAAAACTGTTTCCTACAAAAGTACAATACCTACGCGGTTAAAATGTATGGAACAGCTGTTTTTTTTTTATAACCGATGAAAAATTTCTATGTGGACTCCCCCACATTTTTGCGATTTTTTGAGTTCCTAGGTTGATCCCACAGAAGTTTTTGATCAGTATTAGAAACAGCACCGATTGGCATCAATAAAATGTTTTGTGTAAAATGGTCATTTTCTTGCTAACTTTTTTTTTGTTAATCTCTTATCGGGTATCAAAACTTCATGCAAAATTATGGATAGTCTTACTGTCTTACTAAGACCATTTTCGCGTAGCTGCAACGGTTAAGGTAGTTCCCCTTACTGCCCCGCTGAAAGTTTCCACCCCGTATATTTCAAAATGTTTCTATGAAACTAATAAAAATTAATAATAATAATAAAAAACTAATTCAAATATCTACTCGTTTTAATAGCTACCTAAGTAATACTAATGAGGTACACTTACTAGATGTATATTATTAATTCATTTATTTCAGATCATTAGAATCCATAAAACACATTCATTTAAATTCAATTTGCACATTTATAACCAAGACACATTACATTAAATTGAATTCAATTTGTACAATATATTATTACACAAAATTAAATAATTTACAATTAAATCAAAATTACATCAAAATTAAATCAAAATTGTGTTCGTATTGGTAATAAAATCAATTTGCACATTTATAACACAGACAGATTACATAAAAAATTATTTAAAAGCAATTGGTACAATATTTAAATACAAAAAATTAAATGTTTTACAATTAAATCCATATTAATACATCAAAATTGTGTCAATATAAACAATGTGTTAGTGAGCGCCCAAAACATTGCGCATCCTTTTATTTTGGATAGGGCAATTCGTGCGAGATACAATCATCTGCATAGCGGGGCAGCCGCATCAGCATCCAAAAAATGTTGTGTTGTGTTGTTGTGTTTATGTCATAGATATGTGTCATAACTGAACCATTAAATAAAAAACATACTATTCGAGGTATAGCTGTTTTGTGACCCTTCTGATGCCCTTCGTAGTCACATATTCAAAAGTTTTTAAAATATATGTTAGAACATATAACGCTTCCTTGGGTCGGCTTGAAGAATTCTTCAGAGCTTTAACGTGCTATAACTTATATCCATTCTTCACCACACCTCACTGGATCTCGTGGAAAGCTAGAAAATAAAATCTCACACCTATTATTTTATTGCTACTAAGTGCATAGTCAAAATTAAATCTATCAATTGTAACTATAATATTTACAGTTAAGAAGTCACTTATACAAAAAAAACAATCATTCTTTATTATCATAACATAACATCACGCCTGCATTCCCCGACAGGTACGGCAGAGGTGTACCTAATAGTACACCCATATTTCGCCAGGTATATTTAAGTCCCATATAATAGAGGGGGCGAGCCTATTGCCAACAACTGGGCGCAATTCCAGACTCCGTGACTGCTACTAAGAAATTCCTGAATAATAAAAAAAAAGAAACAATAGCGTCTCCAACAAATGGAACAGAATCAACGCACATAACCCGAACAATTTAAGTGGGCATGCGATAGTATGGTGAATACGTTTAATATGAATCAACAAAATTGAAATTCTTTATAACTCCTGCTGTTTAAATAAAATAAAAAAGCCTTTTATTTCACACCTAATAATTAACTAATACCTTTTACATAATCAGTTTTTTAGTGTAGTTATAGTACCTATACAAATATTATAATTAATCAATATACCTAAATGTGGAAATGAAAATCATCATGCATTGAATTGTACATTTTAAAGATTTTTAAATTATTTTTATTTATAAATTATTATTATTGTATTATTATTAATAAAATTACATAGACTTGATTTGTTTTTTCTTTTCTTTTCTTTTAATTTCATTTTGCAGATGAAGAGCGTTTTCGTTGTCTATTTCTGGGGCGTCATATAAGGTTTTGTAAAAGTTAGTGGCTATGTGGAGTATGTTTTTCTATTGTGTGTGACTCTATCCGATTCGCTAAGACCCTCAATCCATGTTTTCTGAGATCTTAGTGCGTTGTATGCTCTTTTTAAGCTCCCTGATGTAATGAGGTGTCTTTCTATGGTTTGTCTTCGATGGTCTTTGTAGTCTTGTCGTATATACTTACTTATAAGTTTGTAGAGGGCACTTAATTAATTCACTCCTGCTGTTTAGTAAGAATTAATTTAAAAAAAAATACGATGATTTCTTGACAAAATACCAGTATTTACAATATTGTAATAACAAATACATATGATAATATTATTTTTATTACTTACCGAAAATACGAAACTTTATTCTTTGTTGACGTCCTAGATGTGTGATTTTTACAGTTTTTTGCTGACTGCAGCGAAGCCCAAAAGGAGGGTTATGTGTTTGACCTGTATGTATGTATGGTCGTTGCATTATTCCCTAGTAACTCTTAAACGCAATGGAGCGAGTTTCACTGGCTACATTAAAATAAAATAAAACAATTGCGGCGCCGCCGCCGTATTGTGGATTTCGTTTTCTTTTCTTTAATACTATCGAGTGGGGTATCAAAATGTAGGGTTTTAAAAGGTGATTGTAAAAATAATAATATACAACATAGTGAAAAAAAAAGTATAATTATAATAAAAAAAGCTAAATCGTCTGCGAAATCTGTCACGTTATTAGACTAAAAAGCAGGAAATGGTTATTGTTAATGGTTAGTTATTGAGATATCTAAAAAAAACCTGACTGAAAAATGTTAGTTTTTTCAATAACTTTTTAAACGAGCACTTACTGTCGGCGTGGGCGGCGTATGTTTGAATGCTAGATGCTAGTAGATTAAAAGCGCGCCTAAATTACAAGTGGACACTCATTTGGTGAGGACATTTTTTGTCGCTGATTGTGTATCTAGTTCTTTATTACTGATCGATGACTGTAGGTAGTATACCAATTGTAATTTTTGTTAATAGACGAAAAATTGTTATGATAATATCTTTAGACAGTTTAAAAAAAAGGACTAGATGTTCTATATTATATTTATTAATACAATTTAAATCGAACTGTACAAAATCTTAAACACTACTTAAATTAACATGGTAACCAACTTATCTATCGTCATGACTCTCGTCATTGTACCAGCTTTTAGTCAGTTTTGCTGGAAAGCGAAAATCAGAATAGTCTTGAATTCTTTTTGAAATTGAAGAGCTATACATATTTTCTTTCTCATGTCCATCACGAGCGGACCCTTCCGAACTGTCCTTTGAATAATCATGATAATCATGATCAGGATAGTGTCGAATATACTTCTGATACCAATCATCTTCATCATCGCTTGACTTTTCTTCCTTACTTATTTTTGGAGAATGCAATCTTGAGTATTCATCTTCGTCTCGATAATTTTCTAGTTGTTTATAATCTGGCACGAGATCATATTCTTTTTCATATTTTTTATACCATGGAGATGTATTGTCTTCGTTATCGGACACAAGTTTCAATGGTTCAACTTTTAGAATCTTTCTTTTTGGTTCATATTTTTCCTCGTACATATTGTTGATAAATCTAATAGCAGAGTTCATTTTTTCTTCTTCAGATCTATTTGCTTCAGTTGGCAAAGGATCTCTCAGCTTTAGCAGTGGGGGGTCATAATTTTTAATATATTGTCCATTAATTTTATAAACACTCAGATCTGGTGTTTGGGAAGGATACACGTGCACTTTTATAATCTTTGATAATCTATCAAAAGCATCGATTAAATCTGCATCAACTTCTTTTGCGTCTGGTGGACTAGAATGTTCATCATGTTTAGAAATATCAACAGCCAAATGAGGCTGAGTTGGATTTTGACTATTTGTTTGTTTAACTTCTGCAACATCATCGTTCTGCGCCTGGAAGTTTTCTTCATTATGATCCGACTTCAATTCTGACATGGTGTCAAAATTAACTTCTGAATGGCCTTCTGGTGTCATATGGTGGTGCTGCGCGGGTTCAGGTGGACTGTAGGAATACGCTATTTCTTTACCAATACGAAAGCCTTCGTTTTCCGACGTCGACAGGATTTGCGGCTCTTTACTAAAATAATCAAATACATGAAAACTGGGTACGTCAGGTAACTTATATGTTTCAGCTGCTGGTAATATTTTAATAGCCACAGCTTTACCTTGGTGGTATCCAATCCCATGACCTTCAAATGGTTTATTCTTCTCCTTCTTTTTCTTAGTTTCAGTCTTTTTTTTAGGGTTTTCGTCTGCTTGGCCGCTGTCCGAATCAGCGTCGCAGTACATTTTGTTCAACTTTTGAGTATCCTTTTCTGATAGTCCTACTCTTTGACCGATGTCAGCACCACCCTAGAAAAGAAAAAAATAATCATTATAGGCCTTGCCTTTTGCTTTTTACAGTGATGCGGACGAATTTTTAACGCCCTTTAATTCTTTTCTACTTTTGATACGTACTGTAAATATGTTTATTATTATTCTCAGTTACAAGTCAGTTACAATTATTAGAAAACAATGTAAATATGTCAATATTTAAATCAAGAGAAATATAATTTTAACTTAACTAAAAATAATTCTGATAAGTCGGTTACATCTAGAAAATAATGTTAATATGTCAAATAAAAATAAAGCTTTAAGAAAAATCTCAATCACCTGTTTTGGAACAATCGTGTCCTGACCGTTCGAGGAGAAAGCTCGCCGGCTGTAATGCAGGACACTGTCGTAGTCGTACCCCACGCCGAAGTCTGACACGGAGAACGAGTTGTATTTGCGAAAGTTATGCCTCGCCGCTGCGAACAAACAAATATCGACTCAGAAGCGAAAACTGTTAGGACGATTGATTTCTCGACTACTAAAAAGTACCGACTTAGCTTCTGTTAACATACAAAGAAACTTTCAATAGAAATCGAATTTACTTCACACTGTAATTTTATTGCTTAGACAGGCAGGTGGGTTAATTGAAATTCGCATTGTGTAGCGTTCGTGACAGGCTTGTACCCTCCGCGCGGTCACTGACGTTAGCAGTTAGATAATATGGAATAAAAATCGTAACTGTTTAGTGCTTCACTATGCATTGTTCTCAAACGTCACTTACGTTGTAATATGTTGGCCCAAACAATGTTGACGTAGTCATCTCTGTCGGGGCTACTCTGCATGTGGTAGAAGCCAAGAGTATGCAGCAGCTCATGCACGACGGTGCCGTGTCGGAAGCAGCCGCGGCCGACCGGGTGCCGGCCAGACAAGTTCAACACTTGATACCCGCCCTGGTAGCCTACTTGAGAAAAGCAACCTCTTCGACTACCCTGTAACAGACCATTTTGAGGTGATTAGAAAAAGTTCCGGTCTCGCTAAACAGTGATTACGGTTTCGGGTGTCCCATGAGATTTCATGAAATTACAGAAATGGAATATATGGTATCTCCGTGGGCGTTGCAAGAGTTGATTTTAAATTGGAAAATTCACTTTCAATTGCACTATATTGAACCTACTAGAAGTAGAGATAGAGTGTCATGAACATGCTGAACTGAAGTGCTAAAATATATGAAGTGGGTGTACGTGTATACCTGTATAACAACCGCATCACGATCTCCTTTCCTATACGGACGGAATTTGACACAAGACGCGCGTGAAAGATCCTCTATTCCGCTTTCAATAGCTTGCACTTGATCGCTAGCTGAAAAATGATACGAGAGCCACATTAGATCCATTAGGTTGTATAAGGTAGCTGCTAGGTTAGCAGCAGCAGTGGATAATGCTAGGTTCTAGCATTATTCACTACTGGCACCTAGGTAGGTTCCAAAGCGCCTGACAGTCACCTCAAGTAGGGATAAGTTGGTAACTCAATAGTGACATCGTACAGTTAGTAGTATATAAAGGGTGTAACAAGACC
This sequence comes from Eugnorisma glareosa, assembly GCA_947578425.1. Taxonomy (NCBI): domain Eukaryota; kingdom Metazoa; phylum Arthropoda; class Insecta; order Lepidoptera; family Noctuidae; genus Eugnorisma; species Eugnorisma glareosa. The sequence goes on from OX387959.1 coordinate 14,000,796, forward strand.
CATAACGAAGCCGAAAGGCACTTGACCTCCCCGTCATTGCGTTTTTTTTTTGTTCTAGACCATACCTGGGAACCTTTTAGTTACGGAGATATTGGGGGTCAAAGTTCCAACTTTTTCACAAATATTTTAATGCATGTTTTTAGTGTAGAGAGATAGATTTTTACTTCAAACACGTCCACGACCCCCGTACTGTTCAATTCATCCATCAGCACAATGTTTTAAGTCCGTTACATTGAGTCCTACCGTAATACGTAATTTTTCACCCCAAAAATAGTCGTTTCCCAGCAATAATATTTGCGTACAGTTTCTTAGTTTGATGTACATAATGCTTGGTTGACGGCTTCGTGAAGGGTCCTGTTACACCCTGTATGTATTTAGTATGATGCATGCGAACTTCTACAAAATGGATTGTTCGGTATAGTTCAGACATAAATCAAATATAATCATTACTAATTGTCCCAAAGTACCTAAATCACAATATAGTTACTTACTGAAATGTTCTATTTGAATGTAGACAATGACTTCATTATTCGGCCACCTCTTAGCACCGTCTCTGATGCCGTTCCTAGCGAGGCCCTCGGCGACATCCTCGACGATCAGCCTCCGCTGGCGCTCGTTCAGGATCAAGTCACCCTCGAACTTGCCACTCTCCTCCCAGGCGTGGTCAGACACGACTTCGTCGTCATCATAGTCGACGTCGGGGTCTACACCTTCTGTGAGATGAAGTGATAGTAGGAATTATCGATTAATATTGAGTTGACTGATCCGTGGGATGCTCATAACGGCATAAATATAATCGATCTATAACTTTTCCATCTGCTGCTATCCAGCACAGTATAGTATCCCAGCAGATCGTCTGCAAAATCTGACCCACCAGGATTCTATGGGGTCGACTTAGAATCTATGTAACAATAAAATTCCTACGATAGCTAATTATTGCAAAGACAGTGATAGTTGGTCACTGGAAAAATCAAAAGAACCACAATAATGCAATTTACCACTTTCATTTTCATCACTTTTGAACCGGTATTGTATCCTCATGGAAATTAACAACTTCATACAGCAGTGTTGCGAATAACGTTATTATTTTAATGTTCCTCTACCTGTTGACTTATGACTTGAATCTCTTCAATGTAACGCGTCGGTCGGTGACTTTTGTTTATTTCATTGACTTTTTGCCACCGGTTTCCGGAAGTAAAGTTATTGTTATAAGTTTTCACTTTTTTTTGTTTTTTTTTGTAAGGTTTTTTTTTTGCTTGAACCTTTTTATGTCAGCCTTTTTAGTTGTGGCATGATGGTATATAACACAAATTCTTGTCGAGTATTAATTTTTTCATTGTGATGTACTAAAATTTATTAGCAGATCATCCACATAGATATCAAAGAAAAAAATATGTATTATAGAAGATAACGCATAAACTACGCAAGCAATGTAAATAAAATTTATATGCAACCACCTTGCAAGCTTTCTCTACCAAACACAAAAGAATCACGTAAATCTGAGCAGTGATCACAGAGTTGAGGAAAAAAATAAATAAAAAAATAACTGCGAATTGAGAACCGCCTCTTTTTTTAAAGTCGGTTAAAAACGTGAAGATAGGCATCTACTACCATGGGGAATACGGCTGGCCTAGAGGCTGTAGGTTCCTTGTTATTAAATCGAGTAAATGGGGTTGCTCCTTTATTTATCACCCTTTAGGTCTACTTAGTTAGGCATCTATCTAGATCCTGTCATTAAATCCCACTATTTAAAGAGTCTTAAAAACCCGGCCAAAGAAGCTTATCAAATCAAATCAAATCAAAGCATTTATTTCAAGTAGGCCAGTTACAGGCACTTTTGAATTGTCGAAACAAAGATAACAATTAAATGTAGCTACAGTCCCAGTCACAAGGCATAAAAACTGTGAAAGTACTGTAGTTGCCCATTCCCTATCGTAGATCTCTATGGAGAAGAACGGGCAAGAAACTCCATGGACACTCTTTTAAATCAGCAAATTGTTACAAAATCTTGGTTACATCATTCATGTTGAGATGGTACACTATGTGAGAACGATGTAGCAAGATGTGCACATTAAAAGTGTCCACAGTAAAAACAAAAAAGACAATTAAAAAAATAAAAATAATTAATTCAAATAAGCCGTGGCAACTAAGAGATGACCAGTCACACTGACAGCGCCCGTTCACGAACATGACGCATAGATCAGCACCATTCAACTCAACCATTTTGAAGGGAACTAAATGATCCGACACACGCGCCACCATCAGCGAGACATTTGAGTGAGCATGACATACTCTCAACCGCCAGGGCACATTCAGGTCAAGAAAGGACGTAGGTTTCCAGTGAACGATAGCTTTTTAACACATAGTTCTCACACAATATGGGCTTTATATAATACTAAAGAGATTGATTCTATACAATGCAAAGATAGTTGTACAATCTTCAGCAGCTCCAACAATACTATTTAGTGTTATCAATTTGTGCGTCCCTGTCCTTGTGGAGCAGGACCGGCATTGAGCCAAGCATTTTTATCAACGATATAATCGTTCAACTTGTAATATGCTTGCTTGCAAAGTGTGCGTTTAATGCATGTTTTAAATTTCGTCTAATTGAGTTCAAGAATACTTTGTGGAATTTTATTATAGCTTACAATTGGTAGAAAAAAAAGACTTATCTGAGTCCATCAGATTTAAAACCGTATACACTTATCAAAAGAACAATATCACTTACTTTTCAAAGTTGGGCTTAGCAGCGACGTCTTCTTGAGGTGCTCCGCAAAATCCTCAAGTTCGTCATAGGTCATCGCCAAACACTTGACCGCGCAGACGATAATGAGAACCACCGATAACTTTGTCCGTCCCATGTTAACTACAAAATCTTCGCCTGATTTAAATTAATATTCATAAATGCATGCGATATTGATTTCGCTTTTTATAAACTTAACTCACACGATGTATCCGAAAAAAGTATGTCATATTAACGGTATATTGTTTTTATAAATATTTTGAATTCTTATTAATTATGCTAATGACTTTTAAGCTGCTGCTGGTTTAGTCCAGTCCCGCGCGATTTTTTGTGTAGGACAAAACCCGCCGGGGTGGGGCGAAGTTTAATATAGCTTCGGATACGACCATTTCACAAGGTGGTAGGCCGCAACTGCGCCGGCGACGGCGCCGCTTGCGTCAGCGCGGGCGCTGGTGACAGCGGCAGCCACTCCACGCCACCACCCATAACTCGTGCAACACAGAGTTGCTACATTTACTGGCTCCAGTTATTCTTAACGTTTACGTCCTCCAACAATAATACCAACTTGCCATTTTTGTAATTGAATGAGTGAAATAGTAAAGGGAAAGCAACAGTTGGCCGTTCCGGTGAAATAAGTATTGACATGCAATCGGATAAATGGTTCCTTTTGTTGAAACAATATTTTTACAACAATAACTCCCGAAAGGCATGCAATGCTCTAAATATGTCGTGGACACTGGATTATCTAAAATGAAAGTGTAATCTTCATAGGCAAAGTCTACACACAGCTCCATAACTCACGCGAATTCTTAGAATGCCATAGATTGACTGATAGTATGGACTGTCGATGATGAACAGCGGAATCTTCTTCATTGGAATCCATGAAAGATGGCGGCCTTTAGAGCACACGGCGCGTAAATATCGTGCCCAAGAAATCGGTGATATTAGAATGATAGATATCTATATTAATTAAGGTACCAAGGCCGGATTTGTTATGTTCTTTCTATTCAGTAGCTAAGTTAACGAAGCCTGAAGCCAGTTCATTAGTTAGAGGAGAGGTTTTTTCTCCATTCCTTATCCAATCATAGCCCTGTAATTATTACGACAAGTTCATCCGAGCAAAACAATAGATCACTCTTGATTAGTTTGAAGACATTATACAATACAAATAAACTATTATCGATTCTTGCAAAGTGTTCTGCAATCTTCAATGACAATGGCATTGTCAGACGAAAACGCGTGTAATTTCAAGAATGCAAAAACTATCGGATATTTTATTTTATTTAAGTGTCCTTGTATGAAATGAGGTCGATGTCGTAAAGAAAATTGACCGTGACTATGATTAGTAATTACGATAAAATAATAGTAACATATTTTATTGTATCAATTATTTTATTTGGAAAGTTTTTCCCACTACGCCGCTCGATATTTTTAGATTACCAATGAAAAAATTATATGTGGGGGGCTCAGAATGACGTACTGAATACGTGGTACCTAACAGTTTTCACGTCACGACTCGCTTCCAACCTGTATACTACCTTCATTTTTAATATTACGGTTTTGGATGCCAAACTTTTGGAGCCCATAATTTCACTCATAATCTAGCCAGATGTCTTATCTGAGTGGGCTACTCAACTTCAAAAAACAAAACATTAACAATCAAAATATCACAACTTTAAAACCAACCAACAAACCACCAACAGTTTAATGTTCAATGAATTACAATAACATTAGCATAGAACATAAATGGTTCAAAATCTCAACACTTCAGATGAACAACGAATGTGAATAACATTGATATAAAAAAATAAATAGTTAAAAATATCAACACTTTAGATGATCCATGATTCTTTTTCCGTATTACTTAGCTATTACTCACTCCTATGTCGCTGACCCTTTTCTTCAAGTCTTTTATAATCCTACTTTCCATTTTAATCTACATAGAGTGCTCAACCACGAAGATGTTACGCTGCATCTTACAAGTGCACCTATATTGTTGATTGTTATGCACCAATTGACGCACTCAGCCGAAACTGATACATCGCGTGACACTTGAGTAGCAAGTTTGCTAAACCTTGTTGATGATACAGTTTGCTTCATGAATAGGGTACGGGTAGGTAAAGGTACAATAAGCAATGTCGTCTGTCATCTGTATAACTGCGTTCCAACTGTCGAAACAATCTCATAAAACATGTTTCAATCTCTATTTTATTTCTCTCTCTCTCTCTCTTTAGTAAATTGTAATCTATTTATCGTTTCCTCAGACAACATGGTTTATGAGAATATTTCACCGGTTGGAAAGCGCAGTAAATCATCACTAACTCTGGCCATCGGGGAAGCAAAAACCCAGTGTATGGCTGTCTGTACCTCGCCTTACACCAAGAATTAAACACAATTACATAAGAGTCAAGCGTTGTATTTCACACTTAATTATACAACACTTTATTGTCCTATTTATGTTTATAGTTAATCATCTATTTGTCAATCACAGCCACTTTATCGCCATTATTATTGTCAATCAGTATTATTTCCTTATCATCGGTTTCTTCGCAATACATTTTGTTCAACTTCAATATGTCACTTTCTGATAATCCGATTCTTTGGCCAATGGTCACATTTTCCTAGAAATGTAAAATAGTTGGGTAGGTTTATTATGAAAGTGTGTCAGATTATGTACATACGATGCAGTTGTAGAGCTAAGCTGTGGCACGCTATTTAAAATAATAAATCTTGAATATTGGAAACGTGAAGTCTAATTATTAATTAAGGTGACTAGCATGCACTTCTAGGGCAAGTTTTCTACGGCAAGATTTTTTTCACGGCAAGACCATACTGCGAGCCGAGTTCGTCTTTGTGTGCTGCAGGCCCGAAGACAAACTTAACGCCTCGCCACTAGTGTGCTAAGCAAGGCGGTCAGCCACGCCGTATCAGTGAAACCACCGTACAGCACTTTTCGAAACATCGGCCAACTTTCATCTTTAGCCAAGGGCGGGATCTCGCCTGGAAACTACAGGAGAGTAGCTATCCCTGGAAGTGACAACAGACGTCCGTAACCCATGACCTACTTTGTGTACTTTACTTTCGGCTAAACTAGTTTGATTTTATATATTAAAACATGTACAGGTATACGCCCGTTTTTGTTTTATTCAGTCGCCAATTGTTAGGTGGGCATTCAACTAGTGGAGGCTACACTGGCACATACAGTACAGAGAAGGCACGAGCATTGATCCCCAAGCTTGCTCGAGACGGGTTGGCGATTATACTACCTACTCGTAATTATAAGTTCAGGTTTCCTCATGATGTTTTTCTTCACTGATGTTAATGATGTCCAAGATAACCTAAGAAAGTACATATGAATGGGGAAGGCAACCGCAAATCTAATGGCGCAAGCATAGCTTGTACCAAGCATCGTCATTGGCTGAAGATCTGTCAATGTCATTTTATAGTTCGAAATAGCTTGACCTCATTGGTCAGATTGATACTAAGCTATGGACACGCCATCTACAATCAGCTTTGACTGGCCTTCCCCATTGAAAAAGTCACATTGGGACTTGCCATAACGACATTTGGGCATTCACTTATTTTTTTTTTAAGTTTCTGTTTTTTTAATATCTGAAGAGTAACTTTACCTTTAACGGGATAATGGTTTGATTGCCATTCACAGAGAATGCTTTCTCCGGATAATGCATTACACTCTCGTAGTCATACGGTACGCCGAAATCTGTCACTGTGTCATTGCTGTACTTTGCGAAATTATGTTCATGACCTGTAAGATGTCAACATTGCAACATTACTCCAATTTTACGGTTTATTGAAACCAATGATTGACCTAGTACCTCATTTTTTAGGTTTTTCTAAAAAGCCTGAATGACTGTGGTGACGAAGTAAGCTTTTTGTATGTACGCACGTAAAAAGTCTACAGTATACGGCCCAGCAAATCGAGCTTTCGCTCGCTCGTGGTCGCAACTGCAACTGCTAAGCGTGGTATCCAGGGTTCGATTGCCGGGACGGGGAAAAGAGTTATATTGGGTTTTTCCATTAGGAATTCTCAGTAGCAGCACAGAGGTTTGCAAGTTGCGTGCCTCGGAAAGCAGGTTAAACTGTTGGCCCAGCGCCTGATCCCATCATCGACATCGGACTATGAGAGTAAAGGAACAGAGAGTAAACCTGTGTCTGCGCACACCCTTGTACAACACAATATCTCCCGCGCCGATGGCTAATCTCCGCTGAGATTGGCCGCCGTGGCCGAAAAAAGGTCAGAAAGAATATTATTATTATGTGTGACAGAGACGACTCACTTCAAAACCTTTGCATTCTAAAATTCTATCATCTATGTGACAATCTTTGATTATCTAATGTCTAGATGGGGCGTCGCCCTAATACAATCAAAACAAAGAAAACGAGCCAACAATTTCAAACATGTGTGCGTGCGGCAGCGTGCGGTTAGTGTACAGAGATAATAGACGCACAGTGTAAACACTGTGCGTCTATGTTTCTGTATGCGAACTTATAACCCAACAGTTGGCTGATATTTTTTACAACGTTTGCGCATATTTGATGCTCTTGTTTTGTCATTGCTTACTCTGCAAGAGTAAGCAATGACATGAATTGTCAATAATAACGGCACTCGTCACTCAACATTGTTTCTCCTACTACTGTAGCAATCGTTATTTTATAAAATTCCTCACCAGGTATAATGTTTTCCCACACGATGGTGACAAAGTCATCTCTATCATAAGTGCTCTGCATATGGTAGAAGCCGAGGGTGTGCAGCATCTCATGCACAATGGTGCCGTGTCTGAAGCAACCTTTAGCCAGATTCAGCACTTGTCGAACTTCACCCTCGTCATCAGGAGTGGTTAAGCCCACGTTTGAATAGCAGCCACTGTTTTTGCCCTAGAAACAAGTATAAATGGATTTGTAAACAGGATTTTTATGAGAACCATGAAATATAAGCAGATATTTACGTGTATGAGAACGGCATGTTCTTCATTTTCTCGTCGGCGGAACGTGAGGCACGATTTGTTCGCAATGTCAGCGAGAGCATCCTCTATCTTCTGCACGTGTTCCTGATCTGCTGCATAAAATCATAACATAGTAAGCTTATTATATTTAAAAAGTTAGTTATTCGATGACGACTTTTCAGGAAATTCATTTGCGGTTAAAACTGCAAAACGTGGCCGTTATGCTACAACACAAAGAATTAATCATTTGGCACACACCTATGACACAGTGTAACCAAATAATCAGGTACACTGGATTCATAAGGATAAACTACCTATGAGTCTATTGTTAAATAGGTACAATGGAAGTTTATGGAAGTGCTCCAAATACAATTTTTTTAGTATTAACGAATGACTTATTTATGTTGACCACCGATTAGTAATATAATTTTACATAGGTATTTCACCTTTTCACTAGACACAACATCTTCTCTTGGACTAAAATCATCATTTTATTATGATTTTTGGCCACCCACTTGGAAACGATTATATGCAGTCAAGTCAGCTTGGTGCAATGAGGGTCTGTATAAGTGAGCGAAAAAAGTAGATCTTCTTCAAGTCACAGCCACGACATTGTTTTATATTTTGTTGAAATATGCCACCTCGGTACATAGTACCGAGCGGATAAAGCAGTGTCTCATGTACTCGTATTTTAAATCCCGAACGTAAAGAGGGTTTTCCGGGCTCCCAGCAAGCAGCAAAAATTTCACAGGAAACTGAATATAATACCCACAAAAAAATCTCAAAAGCATTGTGCTTAGATACTCATGTTTGTGCTACGTGATCAACGTCATTGTTAGTAGCAACCTGCAGCGTCAAGCAACTACTTAATATTCTCGCCATAGCTAAGAGCGAGTAACGGAGCGGTTACCTACTCCGTTACTACGTCATTGTGTGAGGTTTTGAGTAATCACCGAATAACATTACAGAAATAACCAGATCCACGATGACCGATTACATCAGTAAGCAATCGTACCTAAAATGGGGCACCCCTCAAATAGAAGGTCAATGGAGGCAGACTGAATGGGGACTAACCAGGTGATGTAGCCAAACAAAACTTGGGAAGGTTTATGGAAATCTGTGATAAAGGTATCTTGAGAAATAAACGAACGATAACAATTTTATCAGGCGCAATGATTAAAGGACATTAGGACGTATTGGCGATAAAATCTAGGAAAAAAACAATTGAATTCATGAAATCTGATGCAAATGACAAACCAAAGTCATCTTCTTCGATGTAATACACGACCGTGCGGTTCGGCCAGCGCTTGGCAACGTCCCGCAGCCCGTTGCGACTGTCAGGGTCTGCGGCCTCAGCTATTGCTTCTCTCTGTGTCTTCGTCAGCAGCATATCACCCTCGAAGTGCTCTCCAAACTCACCTAAAGCAGAGTCATTAGTCATCCAAGAATTTATTTTCATTAGTAAAATAATGAGGCACCAGGAACAAAAACATTTTTGCATAAAAAAAACCTATTTCCAAAAGTAAACATTAAAGAGTACTTAAAAATTACTTTGCCAAAGTCGCCGACGACGTCCGAAAGTAAGGTAATTTTTTCATCCGAGTTGTGTAGAGAAGTTTTTACATCGAAAAATATAAATTTAATCGTGCATGAACCTCCAATGAAGAATGCGGGTTGACGCATACAATGTCAACTCATGTATGCGGAGCAGATCCACAATCCGCTGTACCCGTATCCGGTTGACAAGGGAAAGCACCAGCATTCTAGCTCTGATGCAAGCTAAGCTAAGAGGCTCATATCATGGCAGCCATAACAATAGACAGAGCTATGAAGATGTTATTAACATAGGTCAATGTAGCAGAAGATTAATTCTACAAATTAAGGAATAAGTTATAATTTCTTCATTAATTTAAAAATATTTACCATCGTTCTCGAGATCCTCGTCCTCCCAAATTGGCGCAGCTGTGGAAGCAACTAGGATTGTACTTAAAATTATCAGTATCATATTAAGAAACAGTTCCATATTTAAATACTCTGGTTCGACCGCCAATAATATGAACCACTAACGCACTGAACATCGTGAGTACCTCCTCGCCTTTTTAAACGAGTGTTGCTCCTACTCACAAAGGTATAACAACGGGACATCACAATCGATCACCTAATTAGATAGTCAGGTTATCTTTTAACGCGTTCACTTACGAAATGGAGTGGTTTTTATTTCGCCACTCGAGTTATCTTTAAAGAACCCTGGGGCGCACTCATCAGGACACAGTTAAATTTGAACATGCATTTTCATATAAGTTCCTGCAAAATAAAGGTAAATGGCAAATTAAAACCTCATTGAAATAGCCGTTTGGCATTTTTTTTTAATCTAAGTAAATTAGGGTATTTTTTTGAGCTTTTGGTCTCGTGTACTTGAAGTCTGGAATAGAACAAGCGCGAATAAAATATGACTTTTATTCACTCATAACTTGCAGTCTAGTTTGACAAGAGTAGGCACTATAGTAAGGGAGAATCCCTCTCAGGAGACTATGAAGGAGTTCCATGCACGATATAATGTTGAAACATTATCTTATTTTAGTATAAACATTTATGATTGTTCACAGTTGAACTCGCGGCATTACGTGCAAAGATTAATTCACAAGTCGCAAATTCCGACCGTATTGCTGCAACGAATGGTATTGAATTAAATGTGCTTGATCGGAAGATCTTAGTAGGTTTCGCCAAAGACCATTAATTTTATTCAAAAAGACTTGACTGATGGTTAAGTACGTTTGTGTATACCTACTACGACTGCTCCATTAGTCTTGCGGTCGCAAGCTCGACTCGGGTCGGTCAACCAGTTTTATTGGGTTTATCCATTAGGAATTTCTCAGTAGCAGCCCTAAATTTCGAAGTTGGTAGTATGACACCCCCGTGCCTCGATGTGCACGTTAAGCCATTAGTCCTGCACCAGCCCTCATAGCATAACCACCGTAGAAACGGGTTTCGTCGACGGAAGAATCGACTAAGCCACTGATCTATCTCCGGTCGTGTCGGATATTGCCGTAGCATCGGACTATGAGGGTGAGGGAAGAGAGTGCATCTGAGTGACCTGTGCCTGCACACACACGCCTGCACTATAATATGTCCCGCGCCGATGGCTAATCTCCGCTGAAATTGGCCGCCATGTGACCCAAACCGGTCAGGAACTCAGGACTATTATTAATATGTGTATTTTAGAGATGTAGCTTTTGAAATTTAAGAAAGATTTCAATGAGACTTTAGAGTAACGTACCCAGCTGTGACGGGTTGCACTGAAACATGGTCCAGGTTGAAGCTGAGGCTGAGTGAATTAGATTTTAGTCGTGTTATTCACAATACGTCTTATAAAAGCCAATCCTGGCTTTATTGTAGGCCTGACCCAAAGACTAGATACTTTGCAATTTGCAAGGAAGGTATACCTTTTTTTTTATCGATTGGAAATCATCAAATAACCCCTCCCGCTCTGGGCTGAGCAGGAGGGAGTGTCAGACTTTTACTGACTAAAACCCATCCATGTTCCTTCCTTTGCCCTTTGTGTTCCAGGGCCGCGGTATCTCTTTCGAACAGTCCCGCAACCCTGGCAGGCGTCGGTCCTTACGGACCCCTTCCTGTTTGCTGACTCTCTTTGAGGCGCGCGTGGAACACGAACGCGCCGTCGACACGGCCTGTCGTCATAAGACGGATGGACGGCGAGCTAGCCCATAGCTTACCGCCCACAGGCCCGCGCCTACGGTGGCCGCACCGGCCGGTGGCGCACCTGTGCGTCTCCCGCGGCGGCTGAGACGTGAGGCTCTCTCCCTCTCACGTCCCGCCACCTCCTTCGCTAGCATGACTGCTTCGCAGAAGGAGGTGACGGCGTCCCGTTCCCTCTCGCTCCGGACCATAGATTGAACCAGAGCCGAACGCGAGAGGTCGCCGCCGCCGAAGGAAGGTATACCTAAGTAGCACAACTATATCTTGCTCTTGCCATAAGTCTGTTTATAGTAGGTAAATAGGTATATTATTAGATAAGTCAGTTTTATTCACCTGAATAAAATTATTCTATGACACTGTATTTAAACCGAATCAAGCATGGTTATAATATACTTAATAACTTTAATTTTAAAAGCCGTGAAGTCATAAATCGTTATAGATTTTTAAATAGCACAATCTGCCAACATTATAGATTAAGGATTCACGCTTGCCTAGCGTAAAATACAGGTAGAAGTTCTAAGGTATAGGCAGCAGCTATATTATGGAACTGTTCTAAGCTCGCACTAAAGGAATCATGCAACATTGTGTAATAATATACCTATCTGTAGGGAAAGGTATGAGATTGGTACGAAGTGAGCCATTGACAATATCTTATATCGGAAGCACAATGAAGTATAAGTAGGTAAACGTGGATCTTGCAATGTGGCTGCTCTCCGGTCAAGAATGGACGCGATGAAACTTTCAGCTTATCACTACCTGTGTAAGGAACGTGCGTGACCACAGTTACTAGTTTTGGCAGGCGCAACGCCGCCGCTGAGCTGCTGCAAAGGATATGCATAGTCACATTTCCCTTACACGTGTTCAATTCGAGACACCACAGTTTTGTGAAATCACCACGCACGGTACATTGTCTACAGATTAATTAACCTTAACCGTGACCGTATTTTATTTTCTCTCGATTTGCAATTATCCTCAATGGATGTCCTCCGCCCTGGGGAGAGCGGAGGGGTCTGTCAGACTCGTACTGACTAAAACCACGCCGATGCAGCTGTGTTCCCTCGCACACTTGCGTCGGGGGTTAGCGGGCTCTAATGTAACTTCCGCTGCCCCGGACTTGTGCCAGCCCGCTTGAGCTGCGGGCCTCTTCCCGCCCGGGGGGAGTAAGGTGTAAAACTCCCCCTGTTACGTATAAGAGAGGCGCGTGTGGAACACTACGCGCCACCTTCTCGGGTCCAGTGTGATGGGGGACGATGAATGTCCCCGGATCCGTCGCCCTGGACCTTTTTAGGGGTGCCGGAAGAGGCCGACGCCCAGTGCGGGATGGGAGAACCTTATCCATTACCTTAGTCTAATTAATTACTGTTGAACTATATAACACTATCATTTGTGAGCGGCTTCCCTTCGGCGGAATACCTTGCGGAAACGTAGATACTACCGTCATCCTGTTTACTAAAAACTGCTATGAAATTCTAATGTCATTCTTGTTATTGACTTATTGTACCAACCCACTACGCAAATCGGCCTCATGTATTTATAAGTTATAATATTGTATTTTCTCTGTAAGTGATTGTAAATCTTTTGAGAAAATAAATGTCTAAAACCGTATTCGTTAAAGCGTGAAATGTTATGAAACACATAAATAGACTGACAGACGGACATAGGAGAGCCTGTTTCAGAGTAGAGTGGCGTAGCGGGAGATTGTTCCCAGGCGAGGCGCCCACGGCGAGCACGGGTAATTGGGAGAAAGCGCGGGCACCGACGCACACATTTCGTCTCTCTGCATTTGCGCCTAAAAAAAATATCTCTTAAAACACATCGCCGGCTGAATTCGCCACCAATTTTTTAAATTTTAGAGCATAGACTGTTATCCGAAAATTAAACTTCTTAGTTTGAGTTTTTCGCAAATATCTAAAAAATTAGACGTCCTGCGTGAACAATATTAAAGTAAGTTTGTCTGGCACATTTATAAACGACTTCGAACTGGCCTTACCGTGAACATTTAAAAACAAAATGATGTTTAATTCGCATCACCTAAAAAATGTAAGAGCCTGAACTATAATTTGATTTTTAAATTAGGTCCCCGTTCTAGGGTTCCATACCCAAAGAAGGACCTTATTAGGTAGGTACTAAGGCTTCGTTGTATGTCCGTCCGTCTGTCACAGGGTTGTACCTCCTGAACCGTAATAGATAGACAATTGAAATTTTAAGAATATAAATGTCCTATGTCAAATATAATGAAACACCACCCCCTTGTAATATAGATAAATATGACACACGCCGAGATTTTTATTTACTGATAATTGGTCGACTCATGCATATAAGCATTTATCAATACAACAAAATGCAGGGAGGATACAAGAGCGAGTGAAATAATTAATAACTGATAAGTTTCTGAGCTGACCTAATTACATAAGTTGCATGCTCATTTCTGTTATGCGTTGGGAAGACAAATTGTGATCTTCTCAATCTCTGAAGTCTTATAACCAGCGGTATTTTTAACAGACTTCAAAAAGGGGGAGGTTGTCAAATCGACTGTTTTTTTATTATATAATTATCGTATAATTCCGCTAAACAGCCTAATACGAAAATATTTGATTTATCTATTTTTCATAGTAGGCTGTTTAGCGGCTTCATACGTAAGCTTCTAAAAAAAATCAAATTAAATCAGTTTCCTAATAATTCATGACAAAAATATGTTTCGTACTATTATTTTATTTCTTCGAAAGTGTATTAAAAAACGTCGTTTCATAACGTGGGCATTTCTGCAGTTCTGGGCATAAAAACCTTGCCTGCGGCTCGGTTGTGAATTCCGTCTCGAATGCAATAACAAAGTTTCCCCACATATATCAAATTCAAAATGTACTAATTTTGTCGTTCGTTTCAAAAATAATGAATTAGCTACAGTATTATGATTCACCCGACTTTTCAGGCTCAGTTTCATGTCAGTATAAATATATTTATACTGTGGTTTCAGGCGACAGTGTTTTGTCGCTGAAAACAAAACAACACGTCTGGAATTCCCGGAAGGTTAGGCTCTCTATGGCTACACCCACATTCCGCCAGTTACCGGGCACAATCCCAGATTCCGTGGCTGCTACCGACAAATCAGAAGACTCAGACTAGAGACCTCACCGGAAATCAGCTCGCAAAACATCAATGTATCAGGACTGGGGATATGTTAAATGGGATTATGGGATTTAAAGAAAAAGATGAACTGTTGTAAATAAAGTGCTATATTTATTTTACAAAATAGTTACAAAAAGAACTTGACACACAAAATTTTACTGTACACACTTGCGGTTTTGATTACTTTGAAAAACCAACTAACTCAATAAATGTACAATAAAGTATAATAATATTATAGTAAAACAAACTTTACTTAAAGTAAGAAATAAACTTAAAAAACGGTCCCAAAAAAAGATAATAATATACTAATATTTAATTCAATTCATAAGATTATGGCATTTCTTTAATTTAACGTAATACTGAACTTGCTAATACAACAAAAATATGTACGCTGTTCACTATAATGTGATCTTTATACTTCTTATGAATACTTTAATAATGTATGTATGTAATAAATATGAACATTGTGACAAATTATCATTGTGTATTGTAAAATTAAGCCAAGGCTACATTGCTTTGCGATTAGAAATCTCACACGCGAGTGATTGCATCAAAGTTAAAATGATTTTCATGATAAATCAGATACATAGTTGTATAGTTACCTACATGTTAAAGTGGTTTCGTTAATCAGTGATCAACTTTGATGCAACTCCACCCTATAAGACATCCTTTGGTGACATAATGGGACAATTTTAAATATTTTTCTAATTTACACATCAAATACAGTGAATAATTAATTTAGGCAGTCTTTAATATACTTTAGATAATAATTATATCCGTTAATCGCTCCGTATTTTCATAATACACTAAATAAATAATAATACCAGATAAAGAATGGTAACATACCCTATTAACTTAACTATCAATCAAAATATTTTACATACAAAATACAATATCAGCACATAATTCAGTAAAGCACTGTAAAACATTCTAAATATTGGTCTAGTTATTATTGCATGGAACGTTATGTTCCTTTTGAAAATACGAACTACCTGATCGATGCAAATACATTTTTTATTCTTAGCCTGTAGTAAAAATGGTATTGCTTGTTTCAAATCTTGACTATTGTTGTTACAGTGACACTTTGTTGTAGCACGATTACACATATTGCGCGTACAATCGCAAGTCGCAACATACGAGGCAGCTCGGCAACAATCGTTAACGTAACATACGTGCACACTGCACACCTCAGCAACACTATCATATTGGGGTTTATTACGCTTACTAATAATATTCCTCTAATACAATTGCCTACGCGTACAGGACGTCAATAAGACTGAGTAGTAAGCGGCACGCTACATGATTAGTATCACAAATTGTGCAGCAATTCTAACAACAATTAAATTTTATTGCTATTTCACTGAAGACTCAATCGTCTTAAGGCAAATTAAACGTTGATTATATTACACTATTCGAATTTGACCTACCATTATCTATTTAAAAATGCGATTACTGTGAACATGAGACTATCAAGTGAATTTAAATATTTATCCAAAGTTTTCGTTCAATACCTAGCTACGTGTAGCTTCAGAGCTAGCAGCGTTGTATCTAAATCTTACATTATAGTAAAATTACGCAAACACTGAAGAATAATGTAAATAAGTATACATCTCAAAAGTATGTAATTTCGTTAGCTTCCTTGCAGGTAGCAACCTATAGGAAAAAGTTTTTGAATATCAAAAATAAAATATGCATCAAATTCATTTGAATACTATAAGAGCATGCACAAAAATATTGCATTAACAGTAATACTTCAACAAGAATGAAATGGCATCGACGCGTTTAGACATCGTGATCTTTTTTCATAAAAATATTAGAGACAGATCTCATATTAAAGTATGGACTACTTATTATTAAATGATAGAAGTTCATTATGTGTTATATTATTAGCATTGCAATGCGTTCAAACTTCTAATAAACTCTCTAAAGTAGTATTTCCCATCGACGGTCAATGATAGCCTAATAATGTTGCAAGTTATTAATTACATATTATTATCTTTTCTATACTTGCTTTATGCACCAAGCAATTAAGTATATTTAAATGTGAGTCTTTGTTGCAACTTTGTACCATTAGAGCATTTCTACAAATTAAACATTTTCGCAGAGGTACTTATTAAGTAATTACTTGTACTAAGTATAGAAATGGGACATTTCTGTGGGTTTCAAAGTTTGGCACACATTTAAAAATGATATGTTTATGTCAAATGCTCAGCTATAAGGGAGTATACTATAGTACAAGTGTATACAAAAATATAATGTCTTTATTTTAACACTTCGTGACAGGTCATATTGTTTAGGGGTTTTATATTTATGGAAGCCCCTTACGAAAATTGAGTTTTGAAGCGTGCACATTTATCTTTCCACTAAAACTAAAATGAACTGTCCCATTTCATAAAGATACTTACTTACGCGTTAAATGTATGTTATTCAAACATGATGAACAATTTAAAAATGAATACACTCGAAATGCTTAATATCGACTAAGTCACTATGATCAAACAGTAGTTCTGCTACCATTCCTAAGACTTCAAAAAGTTTCCTCTAATTCGATGTATAGAAAGCTAACTTCCGAAGCTGGCTTACTCAATAATGTATATAATGACATCAATGGCAAATACAACAACGAGATGGTTCAAGGACTTTACTCTACACACCCAAGGCGTCGCTCGTTTCATCATTAGTACACTATGCAAGTCACATGCTGATATGTAATAGACGACAGTTATTCGATTTAAATACTGATATAAATAATATTTACTCGATTATTATCATTTGTTGCACATGAAAAGCGTTGTAATCGTAAGCGCGTAACGTCAACCCTCGTCGCATCGACCACTCACTCGGTTCAATCACAGTCGAGAAAATCGCACAATTAATAAATACACTAATATTAATTAGGCCTTTTTAGGACAGATAATCACAATTTCTCTAAATTAATGGATAGTATCTCCTCGACATACAATTCAAGCGACTCGTTTAATACCCTATTCCGTCTTCATATTCTTTGGATTCAAAATTCACCTGCAAAAGAAAACATAACATTAACTTTTTGGTGAGAACACATTAGTATCTTGTTCTTAAACCTGGCGCAGTAAAGCGCGGTCTTGGTACTTTACTCAGTAAAAACGACGCTACTCTGAGCTCCGCTGTCTCCGTGTGTGACGGCCCTCAGTGTCGTCTATACTGTATAGGGCAGTAGTGTAGTGTGGTGTAGGTACCGGTAGGTCGGTCAGGCGGCGGCCTGCGCGGGCGGCGCGTGCGCGGGCGGCGCGGCGCGGGTCCGGCCGCCGCGCGGCTTGATGCTCTCGGACACTTGCCACATCGCCTCCTCGCTCAGCACGTCGTCGAACTCGTTGAACATCGCCAGGATGCGCTCGTTCTTCTTGAACTTGTACTGCCTGCTAACCAAAGTTTTATTAATTTTTGCAAAGATCGGCCACGTGACGTCAATTAGTGGGTGATCGCGGCAGTTAACTTTTCTTTTTTGTCATTGAATTTATTTCGTATAGACGTGAATGTTACAACAGTTTGATAAAAGTTTCTGTTCAACCTTTTTTATTATTTAAACTTTTAGTATCATGTTATGACCCAATACAATAACTCTACAATGTAAGAGTAATCAAATCGAATTACGCACTCTTTATGGAATCTCTTCATATTCTCCATGATGTGGTACTGCTGCCACCTCTTGGTGAAATTGATGCAGCCTTCCGGTAGGAGGTCCGGATTGCCGATGTGGACGAAAGTCAGATCTTGAAGGACTAGACCACTGCAAAAAAAAATATTATGTAAAATATTTGCAACCATAATACAGTATCTGAACAACCAGCTTTCAGACACTTGAATGTCCTTGTCGGCTTGCCAATACGGCAATAGAATATGTACTAGCTAAAAGTCGTCGAGTCACTCTGACACCAACAATGTGACTGAAACATTTTTAAAGTCTTGTTTACACAAGGAGTTCCTCGACTGACGTGAGGTGAATATAATGTCGGTCGGTCGATTTGTCTTACTAATGATGAGCCAAGTTTACTTTTGATTTTAATAGAGATAGAGAATAATAATATAACAAAACGTACATGTAGGGTATGCAGGGCGGCTGCGTCTCGGCGAGCGCCTGGCGGTAGGCGCGGAAGGAGGACGACGAGTCGATGATGGTGCAGTAGTCGTGCAGAGTATCCACGATGGAGCGCGGCCAGCCCAGGCGCCGCACGGGCGGCGAGTCCAGCGCAGACACCAGAGCTAAGTACGAGTTGAAGTTGTTCATCTTTCGTAACGCCTTCATCACCTTCAGGAACTTGCTGGCGTACTTCTCTCGCTCTCGGGCTTCCTCCTGTAAGTATTGTAATTTTTAAATGAAATGCGTGACCAACAAACAGGCGGCAGATGGTTAAGTTGCCTCAACCTGCACCAAAGGAATCGCAGGTGCGTTGCCATTCAGAGAAATCTATCTCATGTGTCTGTAATTCTACTGGAACTAGCCTTGCACCTGGCTCAGACACTATAATACTGACTGGCAGTAACAAAGAGGCATGGCAGGATATGGTAATAGAAAACCATTTCTTTCTTATAGACATTGTCTACTACTGTTTTACCCAAATCTAAAATAACAATTTGCATCCTCAGCACAAACCAAATTCAACTTATTTGACGACTACGAACCTGTTCCAAAATCCTAGAGCGTGCCCAATAGCTCATCTTGTTGAAGTGTTCCGTGAACCGCGTGAGGTTGGGCGAGCTCTCTTCGGACTGGTCGCGCGGCCACAGCAGCACCTCGGCGGTAGTGAGGCGCACGAACAGCGCGGCGTCTAACAACGTCATCTGTTCGGCTAACTCCGTCGCTTTGAAGTCGAGGAGTGTGTCACGACGCGTCGATACGCTGCCGAAGCACGGATTTTCGTACTCGTATCTATTGTTAGTCTGTAACAGAAAATGGATTTTGTGGCTTTTCTTGCATCGCTTCCACACTTGTACACCTCACCCATGACGTTCCATTGAACATAATTACTTTCACTGTTTTGTGTACTTTAAATGGGTTTTTTTTTTTCGCTCATCAAATGACAATAAAAAAGTGATACTTTGCCAATGAGTTATTATAAAGTTTGTAACAATCCAGTGACTGTTCTATTTAAATCAGTATGTGAACTGAACTTACTTGTTGGAAGTGAAGCTGTTTCTGCTTGTCGACTAGAATCTGCCTGAGAGCCTTCGCTATGATCAGCTCCTCAGCATCCACGAGCCAGTAAATGAACTCCATTATCTCCTGCATCAGCGGGCAATCCAAATCGGACATCCTGAAGTCAAACAAAAGAACGTAGTCAAACTAATAAGCTAAGTGGTTTGCTTTTATTCGCCCGACTACCTCTTTCGTCTGCCGATCTGAAGCTCTATTGTTGGCTGAAGGATCTTCGATTCCCTGGTATGGTAGTTTTTTTAGCCTTCTTGTCCCACTGCTGGTCAACGGTCTCCCCTTCCTCATTTCTAAGGTCCCAATCCTGTGCGATTGTCCTCTTGGCATTTATGCCCCGCAAACATGCACCTTCGCGTCGTGATTGTTTTTTTTTTTTTCGAAACCGAATCGACATGTTCGATCGGGCGTTACGAGTAACCATTTTTAATTTGTTGATTAAAGATGTTAGCGGTAATACTCACGTGAGGTCGGCAACGACGCGCGTGAGCAGACACAGCGTGGAGCGCAGCTCGTGCGGACGCGGCCGGAAGTGGTGCGCGCGCCGCACCAGGCGCGCCACCAGGCCGCCCGGCGACACCCACGTGCGGTACGTCGCCAGGAAGGCCTCCTGGTACGTGAAGTCTGCACCCACAGGTAGCGTCAGTACACACGTCAAACATGTTTACAGATAATGACGGAGTCTACAGATACTAATCTGACAGGTATGCTAAATTCAGCAAACGTTACTATTGTGACAGATGTTCACCTTCCGGAAGTCAGAACTCAAGCTTCCGTCTGCACTGTTTATTTTTGCTATCGGAATAATTCACGATAGCAGAAACATACGGTGAAGCCTTATGAGTCGCTTATGACCTTTGACAAGACATTGTAACCGAGACTCCAACATTTACCTGTAAACTTCTTTGTACATTTTACTACACAATTTTGAGCGGCCTAATGCTGATATTAATCAATCCGTGAGGTTTACCCTCCGTTCGCACAATGTTCAAAATGCTTGGGATCACATGGCAGTTCCATGCTGCATTTGTTTATTACCGCATGAACATTGGGTTTGTTACTATTGCAAAATGTCGTGCGCGACAGCGCCGTGTGAACGGTCGCCTAAAGGGCACTCAAAATATGTGTTGTACACGTCTAAAGCAGAATTAAAGCTGGTAACATATTTTTGATTAAACTGTATTAAACGAAACATTAGCTAAAAAAAACTATAGCTTGCTTTTAAAATAATTTAGATTGTCAAAAACGAATGTTACTATAAAATTGCGGTGCTAAGCCAAAGCGGGAGTTCATATGCGTAGCGGTTAACGACATCTAAAGCTTTTCGTTATGATTTAGTAATACATTCGTTTACTAAGTTTTTGTGGCTTAGCTTAGCCTGCAACACCATGATAATAAAATTGATCTCACGTATTTTGTCGAACCTGACACAAAATTCGACAAAAGACGTTACGTTTCTCTCGTCACAGCTACGTGTGCTATAGCTAATTAGTGAATTATTGTCATTTAGTATTTTAAGCAGCGCAAAAATATCTATATCACCACTCAGAACACATTTCCAAGGCTACTTGAAGCAACATTCAACAAGCTTCCAAATATTAGTAAAAATAAAAACCAGCAAGACTTCCAGCCCCATATTAAAGAATGGTTCAACCACTTACACTCGTCCGTTTCTGTAAAGTGAAAGCATGAGAGTTGAGAGGTTAGAAGCAATGATAAGACAAGACTTAGATAAAGATACAGACAGATTATATGGAGGTGGTTTTATGTTAAGTCCCAAATCTAATCTATTTGAAGTGTATATTACTGATTATTAGGTATTGTTTGTAAAGTGTATGATATGTATCCGTACCCGAAATGCATTCGTACCTATAACCACCATATTAATGAATTATGAGATGGGTTAGGAATTTAAATACCATCGCAATCATTCAGGATGATGCTTCTTGTCAATAAAAGTTAATGACCCCTTATCCATATTATTTGAGCCGGTTGGTGACTAACCTTTGGTGGCCTTGGTGGCGAGTACGATGAGTGCGTCGGGCTGGC
Source organism: Eugnorisma glareosa (assembly GCA_947578425.1). NCBI lineage: Eukaryota > Metazoa > Arthropoda > Insecta > Lepidoptera > Noctuidae > Eugnorisma > Eugnorisma glareosa. Next base: position 14,022,583 of record OX387959.1, read on the forward strand.
CGCCGCGCACCTCGGGCGGCTCCTTGCCGGGCCCCTTCAGCACCAGCCACGAGCTGATGTCCGTCTGCAGGATGATGTCGTCGGGGTCGGCTTGAGGAGGCGAGCTGTTGCTTTCAGCAGCAGCCGGTGCGGGTTCCGTACTGCCTTCACTCCTCTGAGACAATAATGATTAAAACATATAACGGTTCTCTCCTTTTCTCCCTTCTCATGGTAATCAGAGCGTTGTGTCGATGTGTCACCTGAGACGGAACAGGTGAGGGCGTCGGTGGTTGTTGCACAAGCATTTCCAACTCATCTTCAAGCGGGAACTTTCCAGGTGCGGGAGCAGTCGTACTTGTAAATGATTCATCAGAATTCTGAAACAAGACGCGATCATGATTTGAGCAATTAAATATTCATTAGAATCGAATAGGGTTTAAGAGGCCGGCGACCGATGCGTTTTTCATACAAACGTAATACCAAAATAACTTGTAAATCAAAAACATTCTTAAGGTACTGTCTCTTTATTCCGATTGGAATACAAAATATCTAGGTTCCCAATGAAATATTTTGAAAGGACAATGATATAAAGACGAGATATGAGGAATTTAAAATTTCTATAGAAAACTTATTTTTCTCATAACTCTTGTTTAAATCAGTGTCCATTCAAAATATTTCATTGGGAACCTAGATATTTTGTATTTCGATCGGAATAAAGAGACAGTACCTTAAGAATGTTTTTGATTTACAAGTTATTTTGGTATTACGTTTGTATGAAAAACGCATCGGTCGCGGGCCTCTTAAGCAAGAAATACAAAACTTTTTTTATTTCTTTAAAATGACTTGTATTGGGCCATAAAAACATTGTGGTACACTTGTTTAATTCTCTAATACAACACTTATTTTACAATTTAATATTTTATTTAGCGTGTTTTTGGTGAAACGGAACGCAAACACAAAACGCATCGATTCCGGTAGTGACGTCAAAATCCATGTGTCAGAGAAACACTTTTAATTGAAAAGTACTTAAAGTTTCACTAAGATTTTACTATAATATTGTTATTGCAATTTTTGCTTAAATAAAGCACTTACATTTTAGTAAAACTAATCTACTAAGGGCAAAAAATTAGATTTAAACAAGGCAGATAGAGGTAAGTGACATCAAAGTCCTGACATGAATGGCCGCGATAGTCATGGACGTTTGAACTGTCGTAGAAAATTGCAGGAGTTTAATATTTTTTTTGTGCGACAAGCAGTAGTTGAAATTAACTTTTAATTATTTTCTTGGGTTGATAGTACTGCATATTAATGATTTAATTGAAAAAAAAAATTACATGCATATTCCCTATTGTCTGGTCATTTTTAGACTAGTACTTAAATGCATTTACTGCCGGAAAAGGTATCCGGCTAGAGCAATTAAAAAAGCCGGCCAAGTGCGAGTCGAACTCACGCATGAAGGGTTCCGTAGTAGGGGAGCACCCTTTAATTTTTAATTAATTTTTATTATTGTTATTATAGCGGCAAAAGAAATACACATTCTGTGAAAATTTCAACTGTCTCCCTATTACGGATCATAAGATACAGTCTACTGACAGACAGACGGACGGATGGACAGCGGAGGCTTAGTAATGGGGTCCTGTTTTTTACCCTTTGGGTATGGAACCCTGACAAGGAACAATTTTAATAGTATTATGTGCTGCAAAAGTTATTTGAAATGTCATAAAACTAAGATGAAACAGCAAAAACTTACATTATTCAACACGGTTTCATCAGCGGAGCTGTTGTGTGATGACGGCCGCGGCGACGGAGGAGGCAGTAACTCGTTGCTCGAATTCACAGAGAGCTACGAAAAGAGATTAAAGTATTCATTAATAATGCGCTGCAATGAGCACTGGTGAAACTTCTTGCATCTTCTTCAAACAATTTAATTACAGTACATACCCGAGGCCCTAGTATAGCACGAGCACGCGGTGTAAACGTAACGTAAATACGTCGATTGTAAAATTAAAAATACTCGTTTCACAAATAATAAAATATTTTCATTATTTTAAGAATTTTATAATGTCTATACAGGATGTAACAAGACCCTTCACGAAGCCGTCAACCAAGCATTTTTACATCAAAGTAACTTTACGCAAAAATTATTGCTGGGAAACGACTTTTTTTTTGGGGGTGAAATATCACGTACGACATTGTGATGATGGATGGGTTAAATAGTATGGGGGTCGAGGAGGTGTTTAATAATCTTACATTAAAAACATGTATTAAAAAAAAAAACTTGTAAAAAAGTTGGATCTTTGACCCCTATTATCTTCGTAATTACGGAGGTTCCCAAGTATGGTGTAGAATAAAAAAAATATCGCAATGACGGGGACATCAAGTAGCTTTCCGCTTCGTTAAGGGTCTTTTTACACCCTTTAGATGAACACACAGGATTGTGCTTGTTGCAAACAATTTAACTTAAATTATGTAGTAGGTATAATTTGTATTTTCGAATAAAAAATCAACATAATTTAAGTTACATTTACACCGCGCTCTCGTGCTAGAGCCTCGGTCCGCGTAGCATGAACAATAGGGTATTAAACCCATTTTTGAAGTGTCTCAATTAGATTCTATAGGAAAACAGGAACTAGGCATTCAGTAAGGTGTCACTTAGTGTTGTGAAAACGGCATTAGGCTTTGAGTTAGGTTAGGTGACATACAGTGTTGGTGAAAACTGGCCTTATGCACTGAATTAGGTGTCACATAGTGTTGGTGAAAACCTAGTGTTGGTGAAAATAGAAACTAGGCATTCAGTAAGGTATCACTTAGTGTTGGTGAAAACGGATAAGACATTGAGTTAGGTGACCCTTAGTGTTGGTGAAAATGGATATTAGGCATTGAGTTAGGTGACCCCTAGTGTTGGTGATAACGGATATTAGGCATTGAGCTAGGTGCCATTTAGTGTTGGTGAAAACGGGCATAAGGCACTGAATTAGGTGTCACATAGTGTTGGTGAAAACAGGAACTAGGCATTAAGTAAGGTGTCACTTAGTGTTGGTGAAAACGGGCATTAGGCACTGAATTAGGTGTCACCTAGTGTTGGTGAAAACGGGCATTAGGCACTGAATTAGGTGTCACCTAGTGTTGGTGAAAATAGAAACTAGGCATTGAGCTAGGTGCCATTTAGTGTTGGTGAAAACGGATATTAGGCATTGAGTTAGGTGACCCTTAGTGTTGGTGAAAATGGATATTAGGCATTGAGTTAGGTGACCCCTAGTGTTGGTGATAACGTATATTAGGCATTGAGTTAGGTGACACTTAGTGATGTTGATAACGGATATTAGGCATTGAGTTAGGTGACCCCTAGTGTTGGTGATAACGGATATTAGGCATTGAGCTAGGTGCCATTTAGTGTTGGTGAAAACGGGCATTAGGCACTGAATTAGGTGTCTCATAGTGTTGGTGAAAACAGGAACTAGGCATTCAGTAAGGTGTCACTTAGTGTTGGTGAAAACGGGCATTAGGCACTGAATTAGGTGGCACCTAGTGTTGGTGAAAATAGAAACTAGGCATTCAGTAAGGTATCACTTAGTGTTGGTGAAAACGGATATTAGGCATTGAGTTAGGTGACACTTAGTGTTGGTGAAAACGGGCCTTATGCACTGAATTAGGTGTCACATAGTGTTGGTGAAAATAGAAACTAGGCATTCAGTAAGGTATCACTTAGTGTTGGTGAATACGGATATTAGGCATTGAGTTAGGTGACCCCTAGTGTTGGTGATAACGGATATTAGGCATTGAGCTAGGTGCCATTTAGTGTTGGTGAAAACGGGCATTAGGCACTGAATTAGGTGTCTCATAGTGTTGGTGAAAACAGGAACTAGGCATTCAGTAAGGTGTCACTTAGTGTTGGTGAAAACGGGCATTAGGCACTGAATTAGGTGTCACCTAGTGTTGGTGAAAATAGAAACTAGGCATTCAGTAAGGTATCACTTAGTGTTGGTGAAAACGGATATTAGGCATTGAGTTAGGTGACACTTAGTGTTGGTGAAAACGGGCCTTATGCACTGAATTAGGTGTCACATAGTGTTGGTGAAAATAGAAACTAGGCATTCAGTAAGGTATCACTTAGTGTTGGTGAATACGGATATTAGGCATTGAGTTAGGTGACCCCTAGTGTTGGTGATAACGGATATTAGGCATTGAGCTAGGTGCCATTTAGTGTTGGTGAAAACGGGCATTAGGCACTGAATTAGGTGTCTCATAGTATTGGTGAAAATGGATATTAGGCATTGAGTTAGGTGACACTTAGTGTTGGTGATAACGGATATTAGGCATTGAGTTAGGTGACCCTTAGTGTTGGTGAAAATGGATATTAGGCATTGAGTTAGGTGACACTTAGTGTTGGTGATAACGGATATTAGGCATTAAGTTAGGTGACCCCTAGTGTTGGTGATAACGGATATTAGGCATTGAGCTAGGTGCCATTTAGTGTTGGTGAAAACGGGCATTAGGCACTGAATTAGGTGTCTCATAGTGTTGGTGAAAACAGGAACTAGGCATTCAGTAAGGTGTCACTTAGTGTTGGTGAAAACGGGCATTAGGCACTGAATTAGGTGTCACCTAGTGTTGGTGAAAACGGGCATTAGGCACTGAATTAGGTGTCACCTAGTGTTGGTGAAAACGGATATTAGGCATTGAGTTAGGTGACCCTTAGTGTTGGTGAAAATGGATATTAGGCATTGAGTTAGGTGACCCCTAGTGTTGGTGATAACGTATATTAGGCATTGAGTTAGGTGACTCTTAGTGTTGGTGAAAACGGATATTAGGCATCGAGTTAGGTGACACTTAGTGTTGGTGAAAACGGGCATTAGGCACTGAATTAGGTGTCACATAGTGTTGGTGAAAATAGAAACTAGGCATTCAGTAAGGTATCACTAAGTGTTGGTGAAAACGGATATTAGGCATTGAGTTAGGTGACCCTTAGTGTTGGCGAAAACGGATATTAGGCATTGAGTTAGGTGACAACTGAAGGTTAGCTGTTAGGTGAACTGTTTAATGACATTAACATCATGACGGTACATTGTCAATACATCTATGAAAACATAATGTACGTAAGAAAAAATCTGCATCTTTTTAGTAAAAGAGGTGACAGACACAGTTACAGTACTAGAAATAGGAACCAATTAGTTCAGCCAGGCTTCAGACTCGCTAAAGTAGACTCATCTTTCATGGGGTACTGTTTGAGATGCTATAATAAAATTCCACAAAGTATTCTTGAACTCACTGAGACGAAATTTAAAACATGCATTAAACGCACACTTTGCAAGCAAGCATATTACAAGTTGAACGATTATATCGTTGATAAAAATGCTTGGCTCAATGCCGGTCCTGCTCCACAAGGACAGGGACGCACAAATTGATAAAACTAAATAGTATTGTTGGAGCTGCTGAAGATTGTACAACTATCTTTGCATTGTATAGAATCAATCTCTTTAGTATTATATAAAGCCCATATTGTGTGAGAACTATGTGTTAAAAAGCTATCGTTCACTGGAAACCTACGTCCTTTCTTGACCTGAATGTGCCCTGGCGGTTGAGAGTATGTCATGCTCACTCAAATGTCTCGCTGATGGTGGCGCGTGTGTCGGATCATTTAGTTCCCTTCAAAATGGTTGAGTTGAATGGTGCTGATCTATGCGTCATGTTCGTGAACGGGCGCTGTCAGTGTGACTGGTCATCTCTTAGTTGCCACGGCTTATTTGAATTAATTATTTTTATTTTTTTAATTGTCTTTTTTGTTTTTACTGTGGACACTTTTAATGTGCACATCTTGCTACATCGTTCTCACATAGTGTACCATCTCAACATGAATGATGTAACCAAGATTTTGTAACAATTTGCTGATTTAAAAGAGTGTCATGGAGTTTCTTGCCCGTTCTTCTCCATAGAGATCTACGATAGGGAATGGGCAACTACAGTACTTTCACAGTTTTTATGCCTTGTGACTGGGACTGTAGCTACATTTAATTGTTATCTTTGTTTCGACAATTCAAAAGTGCCTGTAACTGGCCTACTTGAAATAAATGCTTTGATTTGATTTGATTTGATTTGATTTGACACTTAGTGTTGGTGAAAACGGATATTAGGCATTGAGTTAGGTGATCCTTAGTGTTGGTGAAAACGGATATTAGGCATTGAGTTAGGTGACACTTAGTGTTGGTGAAAACGGGCCTTATGCACTGAATTAGGTGTCACATAGTGTTAGTGAAAACAGGAACTAGGCATTCAGTAAGGTGTTACTTAGTGTTGGTGAAAACGGGCATTAGGCACTGACTTAGGTGTCACCTAGTGTTGGTGAAAATAGAAACTAGGCATTCAGTAAGGTTTCACTTAGTGTTGGTGAAAACGGATATTAGGCATTGAGTTAGGTGACCCTTAGTGTTGGTGAAAACGGATATTAGGCATTCAGTTACTTAGTGTTGGTGATAACGTGTATTAGACATTGAGTTAGGTGTCATATAGTGTTGGTGAATACGGGAACGGGCATTGTCTGATAAAATCTTTGCCGTACACAGCAGGGGGAGATCTAAGAGCCCCGGTTAATGTTGGTACAGCATTCCTTTTGGAGTTACTTTCATTCTTCTACTGAGGAGACAGCAACGGTAGAACCCCCGACATATTTTTTAAAATCAATATAGGTCAATAAACACAAAGAATATTAATAAAAATAATCTTGTGTAGGTCCGATGTGATGTAGACTATTTAAAATTATTATTGAGAAGAAAGTTTCTACTCCCAAGTGTCAAAAGTATAGAAAAACCTTTGTCGACTGAAGAATAGAAACCTTTCTTTTCTACATTTTTAACATCGCCATGCTTTGTAACATCGTTGTAACGATAGAAATATTTCTACAATCTGTCTTTTTGTCGAAACTTAGGTCGACATAACTCCACGGTGGTCATGCTACGCGTGCTGGTCGTAAATGTGACTCACGAGTTTTAAAAATGTTTACCTTGTAGAACCTCTAGTCTGTATAAAGCTCGATGTAGCACATTAGCGAGAGGACATGCTGTTAATAAGGTCGTAGTTACCTGTTTACTCTTGTTCATCTTAGGCGGCAGAGCGGGGGGCGGCTCCAGCGGGATGGGACTAGTACCACTTGACGTGATCATGTTCACGCTGTCTTCTGAGCCACTGCTAAAGAACAAAACAAACATGATCATTATAGTATGCTGCTCATTTTGATGTACAGACGCAAAGCACATAAACAAACTACAATCTGTCAAACTTTAATAGATTTTCAACTTTATCGCAAACGGATTAGGTTCAAAGTTGATTGGGAAAATTAGACAGTTTCGGGTAGCTTGACGTGCTGGCGTGTGTTATAAAATACATTTTATCTAGTATATCTCTCGTATAATAATTTTCATGATACAAATGACAAATATTTTAATAAGACGGTTTTGAAAAACGATTATAAATTCTTTTACAGAATTAATTGCTATCTTTATTGTTTTGATTGAGTAATTTAGATAAATAGCGTAAAATTAGACAGTGTCACGTAAATAAAAAGGAAAACAAATTCTTAGCTTTCATACCTCATTGGTGGGTTTCCAAAGTGCTGAACAGTAAATGACTGCGCAATAGACCGCTGTACTTGTTGACGTTGCAGACTGATGGCGCCGTCCCCGAGTTGTTTGGCACTAAAAACGAAAAGGTTTTATATGTTAATTAAAGAAAATTTTACACCTGTTAACTATACATCACAGAGCCGTCAAGTTACATTAATTGCACAATGAACATTAAAATAGAAACTTTAACTGGGTTTATTGCACGGCCTAACGAACATTAAGGCTCTGTTGCACCATAACTAAAAACACTTACCACTAAACGAATTCAAACATGATTTTATTTTGGTCAATTGTTTGAAGTTGACAGAGCATTACAATATTATGGTTGATGCTAAATGTGCTTAGTGATGGTGCAATTTGGAGGCAAAAGACTAAGTTGTTGTATAATTACCTGGCTACATTATACGTGTGTATCGAGTGACGGAACATGTCCGGCGGTGCTGCGGCTCCGGGAGCATTCGGCGGGTGACTGCAGTTCCCAAACATCTCCATGTACGCCATAACTACACAGATAATCACTTCAGTTATATTTCAGTTCACTATGGATATCACAAGGCGTATTCGAATTAAACACTGTATTTCACTTGAAGATCGATGTTCGAACTAACAATTAGCGGAACATAAATGATATTTTGGAAAGATAAAAATTATCTTATCATCGAAGTAGTTATTTTTTATCAATACTTGTTTAATTACAATACACCTTACAGTTAGTCAAAAAGATGATCTGATACACTAAGAGCGAAGGCGAAAATGTGTTTTCCGAAGAAATACAGTCATATTAAAACATGAAACAGCAATAACACATGATCGTAATGAAGCGCTAAATACATTCCTCATCTCTGGTGATAATTAACTACGGCAAGAACCGAGTTCCGCTGTCGTCAACCAACGCATGTAAGCTGCGGAAGCTTATTTGTACAAACGTAGTCATTTCGCGCGTGGAAGCAAGCAAGGCATCCGCCATGATAACAACACTTTATCGCCATATCACTTTGAAAGAAAATACGGGCATAAATTTTGCATATTCATGGTAGAGCCTCCAAACATCGAGTGAAATTGGCGCCTAATTTTGCTAGTGTAAGTGACAAGAAGCTTTGTTGACTGCTAAAGCACGTCTGATGAATCTCCAACATGTCCGTTCATGGAGTGGTCCTTTATGTCTAAAACATTATGAAACACGTATGCTTGCATCTTCAAAGAAACAGATGTTTTATTTTGGAGCGAAATAGCGCTTTACATGCATTTATCCACTCACCGCTGTACGCGACGCTTTGGAACACTGCCGCGCCGCACCGGCACAACAGACAAACATGCCGTTATATCCCCACACATAACATTATCATTCATATACCATAGCGCCCAAGAAATCACAATGACCAAAGGATTTTTCAAGAGAGTATCAGAACCATTGAGTGAACATTTCAAGCATTTATAGATTCTCATAGATCACATACAAATGAAAACAATACTTGTTTAGGATAACATACAAACATGAATAGTGCCATTGACAGTGTGACAGAACACATTCACAATTTTCTTTTATTGACAGTATAGTATTTACACCCATTATTGTTATTGATTGTGGAGATCTTATGCAGGCATTCCCAAGAACTCGTTGTTAGCAATCGAAGTGAATAGTTACATTAATCTTTTTTATTTAAACGAATCATTTCGTTCCGCCACCAAAACTGGGTCAAGTAGTTTACATTGGAGTTTGTTTTTTTCAGGACTGTGCTTGAAAAGCTGAACAAAAAGTATACTGACTGTGTTTCTTCTTCAGCGGCAGCGGCGGCGGGCGCGGCGGCTGGTGCACCGCCAGCGTGTGCGGCCGCGCCTCCCCGTGCAGCGAGCACAGCGCCGCCGGCCTGACCACACACATTATTCACCATGAACATTCTACGCACTACACCTCATGGTTACGACGGACGGCGATAGGCGGCAAGGTTGTATGTGCTAATCACCTGATTTCGACAGTTGGGAAATGTTGTTGCACGTCGACGCGAATGTTCCGGCGCGTCTTGACGGGCAGCTCGGGCGGCGTCTCGTTCTCGTCTGATGTGATGCTCGCCAGTCTGGACGGCAAAAAACTAAGTTACGAAAATAAACAAGTAAATTGGTTAGTCCGCCTCGCGTCCTTAGTGATGTAATTTATACCGTGTTGCGATGTTTTGAGTAAGTAACAAAATTAATGTACCGAAGTATGTTAAATTGTTGGTGGAATCACTGTGCTCATCAAGTTGAGATTATATCAGTGCTCGTTATTTGTGTTTGTGCCAAGAATGGAATGTTATTTTAGAATGACGTGTATACAATTTATAATTGGTGGTATGTGTGTTAATTTCAAAACTATTTTAATTGGATTTAATCACATCTAAAAAACCAAAACAAGCCAATTCACTAAGTTTTTACAAAACTACAGGTAAGAAGGGTTCTTATAAAACTACAGGTAAGAAGGGTGTGATGTGTGGTAAAACATAGGAACACTCACTTTGAAGAATGGTGCGTGGATATACTGTTCATATTGGTTACATTCATGCGGCTCTCAAAGCTTTGTAGTGTGCACTTCATTTCGGTCACACAGTCTGTACTGTTAAAAAAACTGCAAAAACAATAACAGAAAGCATGATACTTAAGATATTTAATATACTTTGCTATAAATGGTCATTTTAAAAAATGAATAACATTTAGTTTAATTATTTCAAATGCAATCTGATTTCCATCACACTCAAAGTATATTAAACGTTTTAAAAAACACAGAAACCAGAAACATGAAAAAGAGGAAAGAGTGATAATTAAAAATGTAATAGAGGTGTATTAAAAAACGGATGTGCAAACAAACAAACAGTAGAAAAGACTGGAAAACGAGATAAGTAATGGTGATACAAGAGAGGTTGGTTACCTGTCCGTATGGCTAGTGTAGTGGTGTGATGAGAACGAAGATGTGAAACTGTGTTCAGCCGATATCTCTGCATGGCCGACTGACACAAAGCCGGATTCATTGGAGAAACTTTGGACAATCATACAACACAAATGATACGAAAATAGAAATACCTGCTATTATGGGTGTAACAAGACCCTTAACGAAGCCGAAAGGCACTTGTTCTCCCCGTTATTACGATCATTTTTTTCTTCTAGACCATACCTGGGAACCTTCTAGTTACGGAGATATTGGGGGTCAAAGTTCCAACATTTTCACAAGTTTTTTTTTTTAAATACTTGTTTTGAATGGGTACATTTGTAAACACCTTCACGACCCCCATACTATTCAATCCATCCATCAGTACAATGTTTTGAGTGCGTTACATCGAGTCCTACCGTAAAATGTGATTTTTTACCCCAAAAAAAACAGTCGTTTCCCTACAATATTTTTTGCGTAAAGTTACTTAGTTTGATGTACCATCGCACCAAAATGAATCTGCTCACTTTTACAACAAAATCCCGTGCACACGATATCCACATCTGTTCACCACCCTTACTACTATTGGTCAGCACAAAGAAAGTATGGACCAATAGTAGAAAACCAATAAAAAATATGCGACCTCTTTACATTATCTTTTGTTTTACAAAAATTCTCAGCCTCAGTTAATGATAATGATCCCAGATGTTTGACCACCCTTTTTTGACTAATAGGAATAACACAAAAAAGGACCAATGAAGAGAAAGTTTTTAACTTAGCGCTTCTATAGCGGCCGGATGCTGCAAGCAAAAATAGTCCGTAAGGTGATCAGATTCATTTTGGGTCGATTGTACATAATGCTTGCTTGACGGCTTCGAGAAGAGTCCCTGTTACACCCTGTAGTGCCCTGATACATAGTTTAGGACTATAAATAAAGTGTGTCAAAGATAAACACTGACCAGACTTGTTGAGGAAGGAAAATTGTATGTCGTATTTATATTACAAAATTACTATTTCTGGCGCTAGCCTTACTAAACCGTTTGTATTATATTTAATAAAGATTTTTTGAAGCACCTCGTTATTTGTGTTCGTATTTCCTGCAACGTATGCGGGTTCATTACATAATATCGTATGACTTACCGATTGTGGTTGGAATTGGCGTGTGCGTGAGTAGAGTTCATGTGCGAGTCTTGCGACTCCACCGAAGTGCGCATGTCGCTGACGTTGTTGCAACTGCACATGCCTGTAATGTAATATTCATATTACGAATAAGTTCTTAGTAATGGAGCACTCGCAGCTGTTACAGTTCAAAGTCAACCTGTACTAATTAATCATCTAACCCTATTACTCATAAAGGTTTTGTAGTAAAGCAACTAAAAATATGATTTTTTTTTTTTTTAAATCTCGATTATCTTGAATGGAATTCGAATGGCAAAACATTAAATTAAAAAGCTTAGTCTTTAGTGATGTTTACACCAGAGCTGCTAACGTATTGGAGATCTGATCACAGTATGCAGTCATGGCTGCACGGGAAGATAACGCAAACCCGTCTAGCCTGGCAGACTTTCGACGCAAGAGAGTCTTATCAACCGGTAATCTAAGGGTGTGACTAGACCGTGGTCGATCGGCAACATTGCGGCATGTTTTAGGGCGCCTTCCAATAAGACGCGTGAAGAAGCGCTGCAGTGGAGCCACTGCGGCGGGCCTTATTCAAATCGCTTTTACTAGCCAAAACAAGAGAATGTCAACTTGTAACAAAAACTCGCAAATGTAAACGATAGCTATCGCTATCCATACTAACTGTCGCTAAATATCATATGGCATGCGTATCATAATGTACAGGTCCTGTAGCAGCGCGTCTTCTCACCTCTAATTTGAAGGCACCCTTAAGATGTGTGTGCATCCTACAACACCGTCCTGGTTTCACCATAACAGTTCTTATATAAGTACTTTGAAGTAAATGCTGTACTAACCAACTAATTCCGAGTTAGGCGGAGCAAACACGTGGTCGTGATTAGTGGAGTCGTGTGCGTTCCTTTCCTCGTCATTTGACACATTCAGCATTGAGTCCAGCGAACCACTGCTATGAGATTGCAGAGACAGTCTGTAAATGTACAAAAAGACGACAAAATGTTATAATGCTGCTATTTTTATCCAAGTCTGTTTAGTGCTTCCGAGTGCTTGCCAAATAAAAATGATCCTTATTGCAAAGTAAATCATAATTAAAATTCTAAATCATAATTTAAAACATGAATGTATCTAACAGTACCTAAGTACGCATGAAAGTGTTAACAAGCTTTCGAAGCGTAGCATAGTTGAACGTTCAACTAACCTATCAATAGAGAGAGCCTGTAGGGAGTTGTCGTTCGCTGACTTACGCTTAGGCGGCAGAGGTGGGGCCAACTCGATTTTCCTGCAAACACACATTGCACTCTCACTGACCATACCTTTTAATAGCCTTCGTTAAGATTAAGACTATGCACTATCCTAGTGAGCTAACGCCAATAACCTTGAAACTAACTATTAGTATTGAAATGCGTACAGTTGAAAACATATGCAAATAACCAATAACACCAAAACAGTAATTAAAATTTGCATCCTGCGTTCCGTAGTATCTGAAGCTAACGGGGCCGGGATACTTTCAAAGTGTTATAGAGTCGCCATTAAACTTTACGCCATCCATCAATACTGTATGTGCTATTGTGACTGACTTTCACGTAGTCGACACGTTTGAGTAGTGTTTGTTGGCGCGGCTATGTTAGGTTGAAGTAAAAGTTTAAAGCCTATTCAAATCTTAGTCTCTAAGTGACGCTTTCCAATATCAACTTTCCGCACGTGTGTTTTGAGTTGATTTTAGAATGGCTTTTAATATTGGAAATGTGAAATGTCGTGTACTGACCGGTTGGGCCTGGCAGGTTTGGGTGGTGGTGAGTCGGGCGCGTCCAGCACGGACTCGGACGAGTGCGATGCGCGTACGCCGCTGTTTTCGGACCCCGTCTCGCCTGTCAGCAGCGACCGCTCCTTCGGCGTCAGCGGGATATCTACAACAGACGTAACAGTATGCTAACAAAATACTTTTATAACAGACAAATTATTTGTTTTACATAAAACTATTCACATACCAACAAATATTTAATTTAAGATTACATCTAAAACGAAAACTAAAGATAAGCATGATCAAAGAAATAATTGTAAACAGTTAAAGATTGTTGGTTTTGCAGCTACAAAGTACTCGTATGAACAGCTAAATGATAGCTAAGAATTTAGCCGTTGTATTTAATTGGCGGAACTGATTAGTTCCATCACAGTGGTTTTGTAATGGAGGCTCTATTATGTATGATAGCGTTTCAACAGAAATGAATAACGCACCTGGCAAGGAATTCCTTTGTGTCGAAGACCGCGGCGAGACGAGCGCGGGGCGTGGGGAAAGCGCGGGCCGCGTCATGTGTTGCTGAGCCAGCGCTGACACTTCTTCCACAGCACCCGTCACTCCTTTCACCACAGAGCTGACGTACTCTGGCGACAAAGCTTCAGCCGACGTATCCAGTTCCTCGTTACTGGCATCAGCTCGCAAGCTCAGAGCCGTGATCTCGTCGCAAAGTCGTATAAGCGTTGCCAATGCCGCACAGAGACGCTTTACGGCACTTGTTAATTGTGGTGATCGGGTGCAGTATGGTTTTATTGCTGAAAATTGTATGATACAAAGTTACATTAATTACCTTAATAGGTCCTCGTATGCAAAACTAATCAAATGGTTTTCGTGGTTGGGTATTAATATCAAAATAGCAGGAAAGATTTTGTTACGTTTGGTCATTGATACCTAAATATATAAATTCTAAGTACCTAAGTAAATTAAAATCCAACAAGTTATTTACCTTTATGTATATTTGCAATTGATTCAAAAACAATAGTGCCATTGTCGGGGAGCATTTCCAGTTTCCCCTTTGTAATAACATCAGAAAAGTGTTTTAAGCCGAACGTAACCTGCGGACAATAGACGTGTTACGATAAAATGTGTGTATATAATTGACGGAGAGGTATTAACTCTGTTGAAGCAAATACTGACCTCTTTGACTAGCCGTTCGAGTTCTTTGGCAGGTGTGACTTCCCCATCCTCAGCGGTGTTATTAAGGTTTTTCGCCATATTCCGAATTTTCGGGCTAAGTGGCGAGTGCGATCTGCTGTAACAGAAGCAAATAAAATACTAAGTTCCAATAAAAGGGATAGTTAGCAAGCAAGACGGCACGGTTGGCGCTGTGGCTAAGCGATTGGCTGCTGCGCTGCGTGTCGCGGGTTCTATCCCCGCACGGAATAAATATTTGTATGATCTACAGGTAGTTGTTCCGGGTCTGGCTGTTTGTGTATGTGAGTTTAAATGTTTGTAAACGCACCCACGATACAGGAGAAATTCCTAATGTAGAGCAAAGTTTCAAAAAAAAAAAAACCTGGCGGCCAGTACAAAATACAGAAACCACTATCACTAAATTTTTAATGTCCAGTATTTAAATAAAATTAATTCGGAACGTAACTTTAGTTTACGTTGTTTCAACTTCACAACAATTAATATTTCATTCAATTAAACCAAAAATAAACCACTTGTTTATTCAATCAACGCGAGTACTGTCTATTATATAATCTAAATGATCATTTAAAATGTCATTGCTTGGTATGCGTTGCGAAAGAATCTGATTTGCATGCAAGTCCACACCTGTGCGCGAATACAAAGCTGAGCTATATTTGATATTCAAGTAGGAGGTCCCGGTTCACCTTACTCTATGTGAGTTCAACTAAAAACAATATAGACTATACGTCTGATATAGCTTTTTAATTGCTAGGTATTAAGGTCACGCGACTCGAGCATCTAATGTGTTTTTTACTACTCTTCATATTTGGTAAACAAATATTGCATAGACTGTACAAAGATTTTATTTTGAGAGAAATCACGAGTTCAGTGTTTGTGTTTTTACACGGATGATGATGTGAAAACTCGTGATTTTCAGTCGGTGTTTGTCTAGCAAATAAACACGTTAGGGAAAATACTGATGGTACCTTACTAGTTATCGTAGTCACAATGTATGCTTTTTTTGGGATTATCTGTATAATAAATATTCAGTGGGAATTCCCAAATTAACAGGAAAATTTAATACTAACTTTGAATATTGGATTTATTACCTAGTCCCATTGTTTTAAGATTTATAATTAACACTGTTTATATTTTATAAGTTGGTTGGTTGGATGAATAAAACTATTATAAAGATGACGACCATCTAATTCCGTGTCGGACACAAAAAGGAGTTATCATTACTATTCAATAATATTCAGTATAGGTACAGAAACATTTCCCAGCCAAACAAAGAGTAATCGATATGGGTAAATTGTCAAAAATAAATATATTGTGATTCATTGTGATAGCGTCAAGCAAAAAGTGTACGTAAGTAGGTAGATACTCTTTCGGGTGATATTTTATCAGCAGGTAGATTACTGTCCTTACTGCAGTATTCTCGTAGTTATTAATTTTGCCATTTTTATTGTAGTGTATGTTGTTTCTTTTGCAGTGTTATTTCCCCTGATTCGAATTGTATGAACCACGCAATATCACAGCAGTGAGTAGTTTATGATTATGTTTTATCGAGTCATCATTTATTGTGTTTGTTTTTTGATACTTCTTTATCTTGCCTGTTTACTTTGTGTGCCAAATGGTACTTTGATTAAATCCCTTTATTAATTAAACAATTAGATACATTCTAGATATTTATCATTATGAAATATGAGTAGGTACTACAGTCTTCTTTGGAACTAATTTCTTTTTACTATTAGACACAAAAGTCAGTTCGTACCGTTTTCCATTGTTAGCAAATCTCCGGTGAAGTTTATTTTTTCGTTTGTGAAACCATCCGCCGACAGGCGATCTTAACGCGCTTGACATCATATCGCAGCTACGATTCCTTAATCGTAAAGTACACCCGACAACACTACTTGCTTTATAAACTTCTTGGACGGAGAACTACTTTCGAACAAGCTCACTGAGACAAAACAAAAAACTGGTGTCCACCGGCCGTTTAATAAATAAAAAGCGATTCGGTCACGCTGACAGCCCGCGCCGACATTAAAATGTAATCACTTAACATTGCACGCACTAAACTAATGAGATTTCAGCGGACAATGTACTAATGAGTCCGACAGCCGCGGGTCGCACTCATGACTCATAATTAATGCCACATTTAGTGCAATGTCCACACTAATAACAAGCCCAATAGTTAGACTAGTTACTACTTCACGCAACTGTACGACTTCTTTTACAAATTACGACACTACAAAACTATTTACGTGACTACTTCAATAAAAAAATATGATAAAACTTAACACAATAACATTGTTCCTGCACTAGTGGCAAAGATAATACTGTGTGAGTATGAGCGACACTTTCTTGTCGTTGTCAGTCGAAAGATAGGAGAGTTATGTATGTAAATGTATCAATATAGATAACAAGTAATATACAAAGATTTCATTGAAGTGTAAACAAGTACTAGATAAGGTCGCTACACCATAAGATGTAATCAACAAAACATCTGCAGTTTGTAAAGATAACGTTTCTGCCATGAAGGTAATGATTAGTTCCTTACCTACTTGACTTTGCTACTAGAATAATAAGTTTACAAACATTACAATGTGATTGGGATACTGTCACGTACTTATTGTATAGATTGAAGTAGCGTTTTTGGAACATTTGCTTAATAAGGTACGGAAGCCATGAGCGACGGGCGTGTCCAAATCACGCTCGTCTCTTTACAGATTAATCATAATGCGCGAAAACATTGCGTGTTATCATAGAAGCGGATGTGCACGTATGTTGACCTGAGATTTGAGGAGAGATGCGGTGGTCGGTGATGCTGCTGCGCCGGTGAGCGCATGTTGGAGATGCGCTCGAGCAGGTCGTCCTTGAATGAGCGTGCGCGCCTCGCCAACTTGTTAGCGCCGCGCAACGACCCGCGGTGCCCCGAGCTCCCCTCGCTGCCCGATTCGTTCTCTGTAATGTTATTGAATCAATTACTATAAATTACGACTGTAATGAATTTAGAGGAAATACAACAGTTAACAAACTTAGGATTTATTTTGTAACGCATACATACACAAACAATCATTAGCTTATACCATTATTTGCTTCAAACATTACTTTTTTCTAACAATCTCGAAATGGTGCCATAATGTTCCCGACCTAAAGTTTTACTTATATGCAGCATGGCACAAATTCGTGTTGTGTGCACGGAATCGGATGTTAGAACACTCCTAGATAAAGGCATCCATTTAAGAATCAGAGATAATTAATCAATAAACCGTATGTTCCTGAATACTACCTGAAATCGAACATTGTTGATTAATAATTCATACATTGTTACAAAAACGTATAAGTCTTGCAAATCTAACATACATATATGTACATTGTACAGCTACTATTACGGCTGGATAAACAAAAACTAGCGTAAACATAATAAACATTTTTTATATGACCTTACACAGTCATGCATGATACAGTCATACAGTTGCGTCATTCTGACATTGATCAAAAGAAAACACCTTGAATTTGGACCTTAACTTATAAAAAACTAATAACCACATTCCATTTGATTGGTATATTTGAGAAGTTAGATGCTACTGAGTACAGTTGGTACCATTTGAGATACCTGGGACGTTTTATTGGAAATGGTCTTAAAGGTATTTCCAGAATTCCAGATATACCAACACAATGACCTGGAAGGTCATTGTGTTGATATAATAAAATATTTGAAGAACTTGTCCACTGGCAACATAAAGAAGAAGAACAAACATAAAAGATTGTGCTTAAAGTGTTATATAAATAAATAAAAGAAAAAAGAAGAATAAACATAAAATGCTGGTATAATATTCTTTCTAAATTTTTTAGTGTTAAGTTTTTCTTTTTTATGTCTTTATACTGTAATCGTTTCAGATTCGCTGTACAAACCTATGCCCAAAATTATCATTATTGTATGGCCATTGCAAATTACTTTTGTGAAACTTCTACTTTAGTACTTTATAAGTTGACACCTAATTAATGCACACGTAGGTAGGTGAGACTTAAGTTAATAGGAAAAATAATAATTCAACAAGTTATCCTTTAGTTAGGTAAGGTAGTGCAATCTGCAATTGAAACTAAAATAATGGTAAATTATGACTTAAAATGCAAGAACAAAGCAACAATCACTATGGGCCGCCCAAATTGGTTCCACTTTTTAATACCCGACTGCCAAGGAAGGAAGGAATACCCATAATGGATAGAATGATTTTAGTCTGGATTATATAATGGGTCCTGACTGTTGCAGTCAATATGTTCCATATTAGAATTTATATATTATTTATTTTAAATTATTTTAATGTTGTAGTGATTAAATTGCTTTCTACACTTCTGGAGTGAACTTGTTTTTTCTTTTCGATTTTTACTGCTATGATAACTTTTTAGTGCAAATATCTGCCAAGCAGGCTAACCATGATTTGGAGGTGGTGAACAATTTTTTTTCTTTCTATGGGGAAATAGGCGCGAGTTTACGCATGTATTATTATTACAAACTTAGGCTGAAGTTAAACTATGTTGAACTGAATTTACATAAATTAACCTTGATTGCGTATTTTATCCTTTTGAAGCAGGAAGATGTCTACAAAATCAGGGACAAAGTTAGTTTTTAACAGGAAAATATTTCATAAACTTTGTTACAATATTGATATATTCTAAGAATTTATAATGACCTACAGCAAAAAGGAATACGTATGGTAAAATATCACAAAAAATAAGTAACTGCAATTAGAAACAATAACATATGTATTGATAAATTATTATAATTTTTAAAGACTTGCATTCGCTACAAAGAAAAAAATATTGTTCATATAAAAAAAAAATACCTTAACAGATTGCAGTTGCAGCTCTATGACGCAGAACAGGCTGGTCTCCTTTATCCACAACATCAAATATAGTACAAATTTGGAAATTGAACTAAGGGTCACAATAATCGGTAAAATATAAACGTAGTAAACATCAGTTTATCAATTATAATGCCGATGACGCGTGAGTTTATAAATAAACGCGAAGGCGACAGGAGGACGCGCCCAAAGTCGCGGTGACGACTGGCGTCGACTGAACCAGTGAACCTCCGCACTTGCGAGTCGCGCCGCCCGCGACAGACGGACGCCCCGGTACATACTCGCTTCCCAAGCCCGAGTGCGTCATACATAACACATCACCAGGACAGTGCACACTCGGTATTGAGTCCTACTTAGCATGCGACTTCGGTATAACACGCCTGCCTGTCCTGTCGACGCAGTCGTCCCTTATGCGTACAAGATCACTGACGACGACTCTTTTAGCATCGGCGCGACGGCAAAACTCATTTTGATATAATTCGTTCAAGATTTATTCAGATTAATGAAACGTAATAAAAACGGCATTGAAATAGCATCTTTAGTATTACTGACATTCGCAACATCTAGGACACTTATATTTTATTCATGAACGCGATAATCTCTTGCATTTACATCGTAGCTTGTATAATTTATTGGATGTGATGCGGCTATGTGTTACTACTTTGTTTTTAATTATCCGTGCCAAAACTGGCTGTTCATTGTCCCTGAATAAATAAAATAATATAAAAAGATTTTATAATAATATGAAGTTTATCATCAGCGCGTCTTGGTCCATTGCTGAACATTTATCTCCATCTTCGGTTATTCCTATCTAGCTGTTCCAGCTGCTATCGCTCCACTCGCATGACGTAAGTACAGATTTGGAATTTGGCACAGATATCTCAGTGAATGCCCACCATGATCTATCGACCATGGCACGGTGGCCTAATCACTTATAAAAGAAGTAAGTCTTGGCTATACTAATATTATAAAGAGGTAAAAGTTGTTTTTAAGTTTGTATGTAGGAGGTAATCTCTGGATCTACAGAACCGATTTTGAAAATTCTTTCACTAATAGGAAGCTACAATAAACCCGACTGCTATACCTAGGCTATACAGCGTAAAAAAATAATCGGCTGTCCTATACAAAATTTCAATACCTACTCGACCCAAATGTATGGGACAGCTGATTTTTTTTTACGATTTCGATGGTGGTCGCATAGAGAAAGTTGTTCAGTTTGATAGTCCGTACCACAGTATTCCATATGATTAAACCATTTCTGTTACACGCTGTATTTACAACGTGTCCGTGGGATAGTTTCCGACCAAAACGCGAGCGAAGCCGCGGCCAACGCTAGTGTTTAATAGAAGATTGAATTTTGAATGATTGAAATGTAGCGATGATGGTTTGAATATGGGGTAAGGATTAGAACGCCATCCCACGTTTTCAGAAAGGCAGAATAGGTCACCGTCCAAGGTGTCCAATGAAAGTTTAGCCGCGAAAACTTTGAAAATATTGTGCTTTATTATAAGGGATGCACCCTGTACATTTTTCATATTTTTTTACAGGATGGTAATGCGTCCTGAATATTATGTACATTTGTTTTATAATAAAAGCATAATTGATGCGTGCTTGTCTTGTTTTTTTTAAGCCTCTTCTCTGTTTACTGTATAAGTATAATAGCAGACAAAAAAAATGTTTGGTCAGTAGCACCATAACATGCACGACATATTTTGTCAGGATGTTTCAGATTCCACATACAAGATAAATAGGACTTCACATGTTTCAATTCCTAATGATATTATAATATCTAGAAAACGAAAGTCAATCTCATATCTAATCTAATAATTATGTAAATAAGTGAGATTCTCTATTTAGCAATCATCTGGAAACCTACTGACCTTATGAATGTGTCTTCGAAATCGAAAGTTGTTTTCATAAGTTAAATACGAAATAAAACTTTAAGAGTTAGCCTCATTCAAATATTCTATTAATCGTTTTACTAGGTAACCGGCTAGTAAATTTTAAATGTCTTACAACAATGAATTATGTTAATTTGAGAATACACATCATTTTATAAGTAGCAATACGAGTAGCGTAGTAGCATTGTTTAGTCATTAGTCAACTTTTTTGTCAACGGCCTTAACATTATGATAACAATAGACACAATGGTGCAGTTCCCGCGTCTCTTACGTCTTGTTACACAATATCACATTTCATTAGATGCACTACCACTACCTGTTTATAAAGCGCAAAGATACGAACAAGGAAGAAAAATCGAAAGCTTAGCTAGCAGGCTGGTTCTTCTCTTCCGTTTCGCTCGTGGAAATGCCTTATGATAACTCTTTCGACGGCAGAAACAACTTTCAACTCAGAGAATGCCACTGGACTGATATTTTAACTTAGTGCTTGTTTTGCCAATAAGAACTATGAGGTATGGAACGCAGACCAATGTCTAATATACAGGGTAAAATTTATCAACACCACCTGGAGGGAAAGTACTCGAAATACTGGAGATAGAAAATTTAAAAAGAAATAAATCTGCATTCATAGATTTTCGAAAATTCGCTTGCCATACTCGGGAATCGAACACAAGTAATCGGATGGACCTTTGAATAAAAGTGCTTTTTCTTAATCCATTTAATTAAATAGTTTACTTTCATTTAATTTGACATGTTTCTTAGAGAGATTTGATCCATATGATTGACCCTATCGATTGTTGTCATAAAGGTACAGGGTGTCACTTTTTGGAATTTAGCCGGTTCGATTAGTGGCAAGCGAATTTTCGAAAATCTTTGAATGCAGATTTATTACTTTAAAAAAATAAAGGAATGTTTCTTTTGAGTAAAATTTTCTATCTCCAGTATTTTGAGTACTTTCCCTCCAGGTGGCGTTGAAAATTTCCACTCTGTGTAACAATATTATATTAATACATCATGAATAAATACGCAATTTATTTCGTACCGTTCTTTCCAGAATCACCTTCGTTGTTTATTTGGCGATAAACTCCTGGTCCTGGAGCGGGAATACTTAGCGAAGTCCGGCAATGTCCTGGTCGACTTTGCGCATCTACTACGGAATATGACTTCCTAGCATCTTCTCTGCGGCACACTGTTGTGTCACGATCATCCAATGAAAACGTAAAGTGCTTTAATTGACCGTCATCCACCAAGTTTTGAAGACTGCTCCCGTTTCTTATTTTATTTTTGTAAGGGTAGTTTTTTTTCGACGGTTTCAGCGTCAAGTTATCAAAACTTTTACAAGGTGTGAGGGAATACACATTATTATTTCTTAGGTCGTAATATTTATTGGGGTCGAAGACAGTCATTCGTGGACTGTGATCTACAATAATATCGGGGGTTTTATATTTCATTGGACTGGTACTTTGTAATCCATTCTGTGTTACCGGTTTATACCGATTTCCACGGCACTTTATATTTCTAATATTATTTTTTATTACAGATGATCTTTTCTCTTCTAGAGCGTGAAGCACATCACTTGTTTCTATCAACCTCAGGGGAGTTAACCCATTTTTGTAAACGTGATAGCTCCTTTTATTTCTTCTTTGATTAAGATTGTCGTCGTGAATGAAACTTTCGTCGTAATGTGGCATTTTTCTTTTTGGTTCTTCTTGTTTCTTTATTATTGTTTTTCCTTTTCACTTTGCTATTCTTGACTACGAAATAGCGAAGTTTTTACCGAGCAAAGTTTAACACGCACTTTCTGTACTATTTCCAATAACTTTGACGACTGGTTCGGCTCTAGTTGGGGTCACACATTGCGGATATTTCCATAGTAACCGGTGATCGCAAGCAACGAAGCGGATGCTAGCCGCAGAGAAAAGGAGGGCCCTCTAGAAATCCAAGAAAGTGGGCAATGAACCTCGGTTAAGTTTCACTATTTTGTGAAGATATTGGCATTTAATACATGACTTTATATTGTCACGACATGAACATTTCTGTTTCAGGCTACGGTCAGACACAGAAATAGCAAATACGTCGGAAGATACAATTAGATCATTATTTATTTACAGTATGTACCCGTCGTCGGTGTAGATGGCGACGGCCGTCATAATATGAGTATCACGCGCGTTTGTTTTACATTGACTGATGTCCAGCGTCCACTGTCAACCTTGACACCACAAATTCGAGCGCAATAAAACCGATTTAACATTAGCACAGTAACATTATTTCGTTCATGAACGTAACTCGCTAGTCGCAATTCAATTTCCAACACTAGTACACAGTATACAGATTTGTAATTAATTAATTTACCACTTGTTTTATCATTTGAAAAAGTAACAGAGACAAAACATTACACTTAAGGAAAACTTGACATCGGAATTTATATATACTTTCTCTGCAAAACAAATGTCTGATTTGGATACTGCAGTTTTCACTTTAACTATATTTGAATAAACACTGAATTTAAATTCCAAAAAATGGTAATGATTGCCTTCCACCACATAACTTCCTGTAACAACACACGACCGAACAACACCTAATCTAAAAATATCTGTGCGCTTTTTCACAACACGATCTCGATATTCAGCAGAGCAACGAGTGAGCGAGCTCATGCGCAGCGGACCATAGTATTGACACAGGGTGTCGATCGGTCGCGGAGCTGGGCGGCGCAGCCGGCGGCGGCGAGCACAGGCGCGGTACCACTGCCAGCCTGTGACCGGTACCCCGGTGCTGTCACACCGGCGAGAGTGAAAGTGCAGCCACCGCCGCACATCTCCGACAACTAACCATTGCACACCTGTCCTAACAACATACACCATTCCTACGCTAATGCGTGCTCGTTGCATAACAATCGTAATCTCTTCTTTTCTTGCAGTCTCACAAAGTAATCGTCTCTGACATACAATAAATGTAGACCATTGACAAAATCAAGTGATGTAATGTAGGATTGGTCTTAATATTAATCGTGATTGATGAGTTCTCAATGAAGTACATGATGTAATGAATACTCACAAATATCATATGACGAGTTTGGCAAAGAAAGTATTAATTGGTTACACTCTAGTAGGCTTTACAACTTTACATCATACAACAGTCGGAACAGTCGTTTTCTCTTACATTATGCAATATTGACCAAAGCAAGATTCGTGTACACAAAACTTGAATCCCGCTTTTCTGCCTGTGCTTTTGAGGCTCTACTCAAACTCAACGACAGTAAAATTGATGATGAATTCGAAAAATGAAAAATAAGGATCATTCCTGTAACAATTGTATAGCAACAGAAGTATAATGTTCATGTTGAGTTTTAATTAAACGTTTGCTAAATTATGTAGGGACTCAAAAATCTAGTGCAAAATGTTTAATTTTGTATCTCAGGGCATCATATCCTTTACGACAGAATGATTTATTTGCTGGATTTGAGCCTTGCCACCTTCAATCATTAAAAGCTTGCCAGCAACACTTAACCCAACACTACCACTGAGATATTTATACAGGATGTGTTTTTCGTTAAGCGCTACCTTCTAGACTAAATAAAAATAAAATGTTTTAAAATATGAAATGCTGTAACTCAATTAACCAAAATCTTACGCCTTAGAAATGACGTCAATTTGATTAATGTGATTACCAACATTGATGCAAGTATTCCAAATCAAACTTTCATGGCGTACACTATCAATAAAACCAAATAACAGTAACACGATGGGCATGCCAGCCAACATGGTGAGTACAAAATAAAATAATGGAAGCAACGGAACAAAAAATTAACCGCAATGATACTTTTCTATACAAATCTGTAGTTTGAAGTTAGGTCAGCGGAAAAAGCATTACATGTTCATAATAATTATACTAAAAAATAAACCAGAAACATGAAAGATACTTTGAACTACATATTTTACAGTAACTATAAATTGTTTAAAAAAAAAATATTTATTGCTTTAGCAGTCGGATTAGGGTTTTCTTCCGACAGCAGCCAGCCACACGGCGCACGCGCACACGGGCACCCGCCACGGTCCATGTAACTCACTTTCCAATAATCTAGCCGCGGACCCGCGGTCGTGATACCTAGCTAACGGGATCATATACTTCTAGGTAGATTGCAGCCTGATCATTACACTCAAGATAATGTAAGGTACGCCATCGTCCGTTAGCATTGAATTATTGCGTGTCCAAGCTCGATATCATTGCTTGTAATGAATTCACATTTTGACCATCACCTATAACGCTAACAGCGTTTTAAGTGCTGTTGTTATTTTATCTAAATTGAACAGTATTTTATGGCATTCTTATTTAATTCCTTGCCATTTAACATTATGAAATCTAAGCTCATTCCGCCACATCGCTGCATCGTGACGGTTAAGATAGCATTGCGTTTGCGGTGACGACCATCTCATCACGATTCTTCACAACAAGAAACCGTAATGATAAAGCGAATTACACTGCAATTCGAGGTTGCAAGCTTGCAATGTTTTTTTTATACCAATCGTTATCGCAAATTTTGTAAATTATTATATCCAGCCGCGTAACTTCCCGTATTGGCACATGATTATCTTGGAATTATACCACCTCCTGTCTACTAACCACGTAAGACCACTTAGTAAAAACGAAAATTAAGGCAAAATAATAGTTGCAAGCTAGTGTTGGCTCTGGACAAGTGAAGATACCAGTCCATTTTAGGCTTGTTGTACAAAACGGTGCTTAGCATTAGTAACTTCTATTCAAAAACCCATGAAATCCATTCAGAAGGTTTGACGAGTTGCGAAAATGACTGAATAGATGCATTTGTTTTGAAAAGTAGGTTTTGGCACATTTTGTATCGATCGCACAATGAACTCCAGTCACTGTGTATATGGGTTTTCTTCAATTAAATGCAAATAATTTTAAGAAGTAACAAGTACTTCCTTTTCAGTCATATTTTAACATAGACCATAATCCTACCAATATTATAAATGCGAAAGATTGTGAGGATGGGTGTTTGTTACTCTTTCACGCTAAAACTACTGAACGGATTTGGATGAAATTTTGCACACTGATAGTTTATAGCCTGAATTAACACATAGGATACTTTTATCCCGGTAGTAATGATCCCGGGGGACAGTTACCAAACTTCACGCGGGCGAAGCCGCGGGCATAAGCTGGTAGACCATCATTTGAAGACTATGGGGTTTTAAGAGCACATGTTTTTATCTAGGTTTGTATTTAACATTTGATTGAAGGTCAAAAACCTTTCGATAGCAATTTGTCAATTCGTGTACGTAATTGGCCACAATTGGCATATAGCAATTCACACGCAAGTGTTCTCACGTTCATACTGCACTACTGCAGAATTACCATTAATATTTCGGAAACGTCCATTTCAATATTTTTTAACCTACTCTATTTCTTACAATCACACGTTGCAATAAACGATATGCCACGTTCTTTAATACTAAGGAAATTAAAGATAAATAAGCATCATATTTGTAATGAAATATTAATGAAATACTGCGAAATCGAGCGCACGATCATTACGTTCGTTGGGGCAACACCATACTATTATAATTGCGTAAATACATAGCCGAGACGAACCGTACGTCTATCTCAGGAGTATGATAAAATATTTAAGACTGGAAGAACAATATTATGGTTATTTTAGGCAGCAATCTGAGTCTTGTTTGCACAAAACGGCCGAGCAGTTTTACTTCAATTATCATTCAGATTTAGACAAAACAGAAAGAGGAAAAATTGCAAACTTTAACCAATGAAATTTGTAATTTCTTCGTATTCAGAAATATTTTTATCGAATTTACTCTTTCTGCCTTTTCTCTCGTATTGGCTAAGTAAACACAAAAAACTGCGGCCAAATGCGAGTCGGATTCGCGCGCACGACGATTGTTGTATGGGGCCCCCCTTAAATAATAATTTTATTCTGTTTTTAGTATTTGTTGTTATAGCGGCAAAAGAAATAAATCATCTGTGAAAATTTCAACTGTCTAGCTATCACGGTTCATGAGATACAGACAGTGGAGTGTTAGTAATATGGGCCCGTTTTTACCCCTTGGCTACGAAACCCTAAAAAATACTGGTCAGTTATCAAGGTGGCAAAATCTACAAAAAAAAAAAGAATAAACTCGGATGCGACACTCATAAATTATATTAATAAAGCGAGATTCGTGGACTTTAATTATCTAATTGTTCGTTTAAAACCCATGTCATTCCAACAATATCATCAATCAAGCTATTAAAAGCCGCAGCATTTTTTTTAAGTTGTTATTTTAGTTCTTCCCTTTCACTTTCGTCAAATTATGAACAACAGTTATCCAGTTTTACTATCCTATCAAACTTTGTACAATATGAGAACCACCAGTTACATCAATCAAGAGTCGCCGAAGAGAATTGAATTGGCGCACTTAAACACACATTTGCATAGAAGACGCTATGTGAATAGCTTTGTAATGGAGGTAACATGTGGCAAGTGCAAATGGGTTCCATATAACGGGTCTCTATATTCAGAAGAGCATTATGAAATAGCTCGGGTAACTGTTGAGGTACAGTACACATTATGCGAATAAAACGTCAACGTAATACTTTGGGTAGATAGGTACGTACAATATGTTTTATAGACTGCCGCCGGTGTCATGATGATGTAATGATGATGCACGAAAATACAAACCTAATAAATGTAGCTTCACTACATTTGAACGAACAATTGCAAAAGAACTTGTTACAATTTTTTTTTTAGATGCTCTCTTACATTATGTATATTTTTAATTATTTCAGCGCTTCTAAAATAATTCATCCTGAACGAGTTAAAACTAACAAAATCGACTCCCTTCTGTGTGAATGAAGAGACTATTGCAACTATTTGGCCACATTGCCTGTCGAAATAAAACCATAGCACGAAGAGATGGTCAAGTCAGGTGTCAAAGCAATAGAAAGTGCCGCTAAACGTGGTACCCCATCAGACCGTGGGCCGCAGCATATGGATGTCCATTTTTCCGAAATTAATGAAGAGAGGTTACAATCCTCAATAGTGAGAGACAGACTTAGGAAGAGGAATTCCAAAATTGCTTGGCGCTGAGTATGAGGGAGGAATAGGTTGACATTTCAATCACGAACACAGTTTTCCATTTTTGAATGGGGCATATCTAGATGCCATCCTACTTCCTACTACCTAATTGTGGTGCTATTCTCAGACATAATAGCAAAATTATATTGTCTGATAAATTAAATTGCTTTAGTAACAAAGAATGCCAAAAAACCCGTTAGTAGGCAAACTTTACAGTCGAGACAAAATCGTTGTCATTTGAACGATCCCGTATTCTTCTCATAACAATGAACCGTGAAGCCTGGAAACCAAAACATTTATTTTAATTACAACGGTTACAGGAAATAACAGTCGCTGTACGTTGTTCTCTTATGAGCGAAACGAGGTTGTATGACCACAAGCACGTCCAGGCTGCGTCCGTGACTGCTCCGCCATCCAAGTCTATGCACACGGACTACATTATGTTCTTTGAATATTACAGACACAAGAATCTATCATCGATTTACTAAATGTTCTATCGACAAACTGGCACAGTACGATACCAAACTATTAATTAATGTCCCATTTATTGTGTTGTCTACACGGCTTACATATTTTTTGCTGTGCGTGACTAGAGGCAATTAATAATTTCTAATCTACACTGCATTTTTAGGGAGCCAATTTATGTGCTTGAAATACTCAAACCAAAACTATGCGCGGCGCGGCGTGTCGCAGGTTTCGGAGTTAAAATCTTCCGAAAGGGCTGGCCCACGTTTGAAATAGGTGAAAGGAGATGTCTATGCCCGTGGGATAATGCGGGCTAGCTCGGTAGATAAAATGTCAAGAGATAGTGTTAGTGTCTTCCTTTAGCCTTTGTCTTCCATAGCGCATTACCAAACAGACTACATACAATGCACGGAATTTGTGTCAATAAGCTGCGATCGTTCATTGTAGCGGTCGTTGTGAGGCCCATGTACTTTAACAGTCACCAATTTCAGGTGTTATTCATCCTATACAATCTCGACTACGATTAATTTCTAATGTCCATAGGATAGGTGTGTTAGCTGTGTGTCATTTTATTGAACAACGATTGATGCCTTGAAAACTATTGACAATTTAAGTTGGTGAAAAACTTGTCTATCGCCCAGAGAAAGACGAACTGCCCATTAGCAGACCAAAAATACATTATGGACCCTTCTAGAATTATCTTGCTAGAAAATTAAACAACCTATTTACACGAGCGAGTCTCGTAGCTGTGAAATCTCGGAAATATTATAATTAGTGGTGCGAAACAGAACGCATTGTACTACTTAATCTCGCGTCTCTGCCAGTATCTTTCGAGATCGAGACAGGAATGTCTCATTTTAATAGCCCCATTAAGAATACGCGATTCCGTTACGGTGTT
Source organism: Eugnorisma glareosa (assembly GCA_947578425.1). NCBI lineage: Eukaryota > Metazoa > Arthropoda > Insecta > Lepidoptera > Noctuidae > Eugnorisma > Eugnorisma glareosa. Next base: position 14,052,359 of record OX387959.1, read on the forward strand.
CAGATAGGATTATCGTACCACCATAGTCGGTGTCGAACGGTCAGTCTTTTACAAGTTCGACATGGACGATGAATATATGCTTTTCTACTATGTTGTCATAACGTACGTAGGGGGGAAAGTACCGTAAATAAGCTATTCATCACAAAACCACTAGTACTCGAATTCGGAATTTAGTTCTAGTCTTTGAAAATACACTTCCATGATCGGAATTTCGAACAAAAGCGCTAAAAAGTATCCCACTGTCATTCTCCGTGGTCATAGGTTCGTTGTCTTTTCGCCAGCCAAGAATTAGCATGCACAGTTGTGCAGAAACTATTTCCCTTTAAACCTTTCTATTTTGTGAGTGTCCTTAATACCAGACGTGCCTTCCAATTACGTCTTAACATGAACCTACTCCAGGGCCGGAATGACATCACATCATCTCATCATCAACATCTGCCGTACTCAATCGTGGTGAACTCGACGGCAATGTCCTGCCTCAAGTATTACTTGAAATAATTAAGTGGTTTATTCTAATGAGTAGGTGGTAATAGGCAGGTGTATTAAATAATTCACAGAGGTAGACGCAATAAAATTGTGTGTTTAACCAAGACTTGTCAAGTTTAGTACCTATGATGCAAATTCACAGATGAGACGATATAGCGAATCCAATCAAAAAACTGGGACGGAACAAAATTTGCCGCGGAGGATACTGTGCTCGTTGATTGGCACTAGGGTTGCCAGCATAAGCAGGTTTTTCTTTGGTCTTCAAAAAATTTCTTTTGTCGTGATGAAAAATCGGTCCGGATTTTTGGTAATCCTAATCGCATTGCCGAAATAATACAAGGTGCAGTTTTGGATCTGCAAAACATTTTAGGAGGTAATTATGTTAGTGATTCTCGACCCGAATCAACAATAAAATGGGCAGGTATTTTTTTTTCATTTTATTCTTATTTACGGAAATCGGTAAGTGTGAACTCCCCTTTTTAAAACGCAACCAATCTGTACGTATCTTTAAACTGCGCTTTCACACACACAAACAAACGCAACCGACATTTCTTTCATGAATCCAAAGCACCAACCACCGCCCGCTCCTTCTCCCCCGCCACGCCCCCGCGGCCATCGCAAACGCATAAATCGGGTCAATTTATTAGTGTATTTGATGACGCCGGTATGTGCATACGCTTGCAAATTCCGCCCCTCAAGTGCGCCTTCGATTAACGGTCGGGATAGGTACCTACTACCTAGTTGTAAAGATGACGGACCAATACTCCAATGTAGAGTTGGTGGAGATGGTCCGCTTGTATGCCATCAGTGGAGACAATGTATCTCGAGCCATCGAAATGTTCGCGGAGTTATTCCCCAATCGGCAACGTCCCTCACACAGGGTAATGCTGGCTGCTACGCAGAGACTGCGCGATCATCGGCAGTTCGACGTTCCCCAGCATGCTGAAGGTCGCGGCAACGAAGGCCTGCCTGTCGCCTTGCAGGAAGATATCCTGGAATTCTTCCGGCGAGAGCCACGTGCAAGCACGCGGGAGGCTGGTCGACGGTTTGGAGTGCACCACTCCACAGTGTGGCGGCTACTGCACAAAGAAATGCAGCATCCTTTTCATTACCGCAAGGTACAGGATCTCAAAAGTGCAAAAGTGATCAGTGCTTTCGACACAATAAAAACGAATGTGTTTGTGTAAGCTGAAGGAAAATCAGCAACGTCGTGCTAGACTGTGCCTGGAGTGTTACGGTGGAAACTTTGAACAATATCTCCAGGTAACATAAGTAGGTAATTTATTTATTTATTTGTACATAGACGATAATTTGTAAATACGATGTTAGCTAAATCAACTTGATTAGTGTAAATAAGTTGATTTAAAATGTTTAACTACGCCAAAAATACCTATCAGACAAAATGAATCACCTAAAATCCCTAACACATGGGTACCTACCCACTTAACTAGCACAAATTATCTTGATGTATTTCTGTCGGTCCTCAGCCCGTTAAAAAGTAGGAAGGTAAATCTTAAATCAACCAATTTAATCTACAAATAAAAACCGTCCTTGGGGCTGAATTTACCTACAGAGCGCGCCGACTGCGCCGAGTACCTACATGCCTTATTATTATTATTAGGTGCCTACCTAAATCCCGCGCACGCGCTCGCGATCGTAGTTTCACAATTGTGCAACAGGATCTGCTTACGTGCTTTGTAAGGTTTATTTATCTCCGCCTATCATTTTATTCATCAGCTGATAGGTAACTAACGACGCCAACGTGATCTTTTTTTGCCGCAGTTGTATCTACTTCCTACTATTATTATTTATCGTAATAGCCCAGTAGTTAAGGCTTTCTCCTCTCATGCATGAGGTTGCGGGTTCGCAACTGAGCAAGTACCATTGTGTTATTTTTTTAATTCATAATGATGTAAGTACTTTTTAAATGTATCTAGGACATCATTGAAATCCCGTGTTTCGGTAAGCACTTAATTAAAGCCCATGGTTCGAATTGATTTGTAGCTCTCGGACGGTCGTTAGGTACCACACGGGTCGGTACGGGTCAACGACCTTACAGCCCTGCCGTATGGTCGTTGGTACGGGTAGTCAAAAGCCAGAAAGTCCGACAATTAGTCTAACAAATGGGTATCGTGTTATCAAGTAACTGGTTTGTTGAGGTCTGATAAGCAGTCGCCCTACGTGATTCACTGGCACTCCATGTAGTGAGCTGCATACAGTTAAACTGAAAGCCGACCCTAACATAGTTGGGAACAGGTTCGGCAGATGGGCCACGGCATTGTAATGATGCTTAAAAATGAGTTATTATTTAGCGAAATTTTAAACAATAATGTAGGTACCTACATTGTGATTTTCAAATTCGAACTACATCTAAGGTAAAATTATTTGCTATAAGTTGCTGTAGCTACAACAACTTGTACAGATCGCGGCACGTTGGTTGAACCTTCGATGCGCAGTAACAGATTTTCGCGAGCATCGCGGGGGCTCCCCGTAACCATAGCAACGACCTTCATTGTAGTTTAACGTACGTGCCGCGTTCGTTTCATAGAAATGTGGGCGGAGACTCGTACAGGCTGACGTCACTGGTCATCGCATTCACGCACACAGTGACATGACGCGCGATACATCGCAATGGGTGATTCTGTTTTTTTGAAGAGGGTTATTAAGAGAGTTATTCTGAAAAACAATAAAATTGAAAAATCGAAAAGAAAAAGTATTATTGATTATTGACTTGGTATCGTATTGTTATATGATTATTTACGAGTCTCATAACAACCTCCTGAAATGTTTTGCAGGTTCAAAACTGCATCTTGTATAATCGTAATAGTCGTGATACTTCTTTTCTTTAGGCTAGTCTTGAACTACACTTTATAGGACGCTAGTTTTTGCCCATGGCTACTCCCGCGTGGAAGTCGAGAACTACGCGAACGTAGTACCGGGATATAAAAAGTCTCAATGTTAACACATCCAGGTTATAAACTATCTGTATGCCAAATTTCATCCATCCAAAACCATTCAGCCATTTTTGTGTGAAAGGGGGAAAGTTTGTGATGCATCCATCACCAACTTTCGTGTTTATAATAGAAGTAAGATTTTATTTTATAACATTCCATCATCATTTCAGTCGAAAGACATCCACTTCTGGACATTGGCCTCCCCCAAGTGTCGCTACACTGACCGTTCCCGTGCGACTCGCATCCAGCGGATCCCCGCAACCTTCACTAGTTCATCGGTCCACCTAGTGGGCAGATTTCCAATGCAATGTCTTCCGGTTATAAAATTTATACACTACTTTTTATTATCATGCAAGCAGTTGAGACAACTGACTTGCACAGTATTTGCTTCTAAGTCTAGCATAGAAAATGTTGTAATGGAACCCACACTGAACTGCTTCAGGAATCATCTGGACAAACTAAAATAAATATATCCAAGTTATTTGAAACATACATCATGCTAGCTAGCTGCTAGTATGTGTCTATTATTTACCAATAGTGAAGTTCAAGCTAAGTCAGTTATTTTTAGTTTTTAACACTGATTACTAAACTGCTTAATATAGAAGTTTGGATGGACAGTTATTGTGTTGTGATTCTATAGCTTAGCCTTTACTATTTATGGCAAAATTATATTGTTATTATTACAACTTTCCTTCTAATATTTCCTTGTATTATTTGCTTTTAGTAAATGTAATGACAAGTTACAAGATTTTTACTTGGGTTTATTGTAATTTCATTCATAACAAAAACAAGTACATAATTATTATGTCATCCCCATAAGGCAAAGATGTTTAACCTACACTTTAAAAATACCGTCAAACCTGGGGATTGGAGCCCAGAACCCTTAACACAATGAGATATCATACAAACAATGAGCCAACCAGAAAGAAATTCCAACTGCACTGTGTGAATAACTCATTTTAAATAAATTGTCCCGTGGATGAGATAATTTGCAATCAAAAATACGTTGCATTGGTCATTAAAATGAAAAAAAATAGTTTACTTTTATTGTGAAGTGACTTTGCAAAATAATTTTTGATCATTCCTAATTCTATCAAATCAAACATAATATTATTGTCACGTATTCTGGATGGTATCACCAAAGAAATTGTCACAACACAAATTCTACAAATTTCATTATGATTAAGATAAAATAAATTTACCTGTAGATATCACTATAACCATGTTCATGACACACACACAAAAATACTCCTAGCTAAGATTACTTTGGACACAAATCGGAATCTATATTTATTAAGGTTACTTGTTTATTTATTAGTCCTAATTAGTAACGACTAGCGAAAGTTTGGTACAACTTCGTAGCTAGATCGATCAAAATGAGAATTTGTTTAGCAATTGATTTTATTGTTGGGTAGAGTTTGATAACCTTTGTTGTGCTCTGTGTAAATCTTCCAACTGAATGAGGGTTGTGGAAATAAAAACTAACAAGAGCAGTTTTATGATTTCTCATTCATAATGTTTGAAAATGAGCATTCTTACTCAAGATGAGCACTGCTACTTTATCAGAACAGAACACAGACAAAAAAGTTTCCCAGTAAAGTTGCTCGGTGGGTTTCACACAATAAATCCGATTTGAGGACAAAATTACAGAATAACATTGTATTGAAATCTTGTTCACTACCAGTAGGTAGAACATTGACATAGGTACAATTTGTAAAATAACTAGCTCCTCATAAAATTAGTCAAAGATACACTGAGATAAAGAATTACAATTACTATCTAATTTAGGTAAGTTACAGGAACCTATTTCACGTACATTGGAGTTAGCAAATATAAATAGAACTAGAGAAACAGATGAACAAAAACTATAATAAATTACTACAGAATGAAAAGCACTAAGTTCGAAATAACTTACCTTGTCCGCATTTGTCAGTCTTTGGAGTGGAAGTCATTTTATTTAAACTTGGTTACTACTATGTCATATTAACACCGATAACAAAGTTTTTATTTGATTTAAAATAGGACAGAATTCACAAAAAATATCATTAGACTCGACCGGCAGCCATGTTTAGAAAACAATTTATAATTTGTTGCAGTTACCGCCACCTATCCAAATTACAGAGAATCCTTTTTTAAATATTTTAAAATAATCTACTAGATGGCGGTATGGTCAAAGTTTTGTTAAAGTTTTATTTTGAAACATGACATGGACCTAGAAAAAAGGCTTTGAAATTAATAAATGCAATAATCATGATTTTTAAACAGGCAGTACTGTGCCAAAACATTATTCGCTTATTAAGGTGGTTGCGCAAGGGTAGCCCGCGAAATTTAAATTTTCTCAAGTTTATTGCAATTTGCAGGTCAGTGTCAGGTTGTATGTTGATGAAAATATAAATCGCGCCATTAACACGTATGGAGTTACAGAATTATAATCATTCAAATCATCAATACAGCTCTCCAAGTTCATATAATCACATTCAATAGCTATTTCATGAAAAAGAGAGATTATATGAACTTGGAGGGTTGTATTGATGATTTTAATGATTATAATTCTGTAACTCCATACGTGTTACTGGCGCGATTCATATTTTCATCAACATACAACCTGACACTGACCTGCAAATTGCAATAAACGTAAGAAAATTTAAATTTCGCGGGCTACCCTTGCGCATCCACCTTCAGAGAAACACACATTTACACATTTCGGTTTTCTTTGCACAAATGCCGGATCCCACAGAATAGTAATATATATGTGGGATGTGGCGTTTGAGCAAATAGTAAAATACTAAATACACTTCAACCAACATATCTTTGCAGGCGGGAAAACACAGAAATAAAATAAATGGAACAAGTTGACCTATAGATGCGTCGTGACCAGCAACGCCGCTAAAGTGGTCATATTATACCAAACCAACGTTTGGCTTTCGTGGGGCTAGCTTTTGCAAATGCTTTTGCCACGGGTCACGGGTGTCACTAGTATAATTGACCCACGGAAAATGTCAAATAACTTATAAACAGGTTAAGGTGGATGCGCAAGGGTAGCCCGCGAAATTTAAATTTTCTCAAGTTTATTGCAATTTGCAGGTCAGTGTCAAGTTGTATGTTGATGAAAATATGAATCGCGCCATTAACACGTATGGAGTTACAGAATTATAATCATTCAAATCATCAATACAGCTCTCCAAGTTCATATAATCACATTCAATAGCTATTTCATGAAAAAGTCACTTTTTGAGATTACATGAACTTAGAGGGTTGTATTGATGATTTGAATGATTATAATTCTATAACTCCATACGTGTTACTGGCGCGATTCATATTTTCCTCAATATACAACCTGACACTGACCTGCAAATTGCAATAAAGGTAAAAAAAAAAAAAAAATCGCGGGCTACCCTTGCGCATCCACCTTAACAATAAACTTTTGATGCCGAGTGTTACCTATACAAGGTGGATACGATCAATGGGGCAGTAAGAGGAGCTAGCTACATAATCTTATAAGACCATTTTCATGTAGCTGCTGTTGTTAAGGCAGTTCCCCTTACTGCCAAGTTGAACGTATCCATTCTGTATAAATTACTCATTGTAGTCTAATCGGTTGAAATAACGGTGGATCTAATTAATTTTCAGATAATTTAAAAAACTACGAAAAGAGTAAAATTTTACAGCCTTCAAAAATTCAAAAAACTCAGGGTTTCGTGCATAAAGGGTAGACTCTACTAGTCAACTCGAGCAAGCACCATGCAAGCACCCAGTGTGTGGATCCGTCTTCATACACAGAATGCTGTAATACTATTTACGCGTCTGTGGTCAATGGCGGAATTGTGTCACAGTCACAGTGTGTGTGTGTTGATGTGTATCGGTGTCCCGCTATAAGCTTAAAATATGAACGCGATGTTTAATTATTGTAGCACACAGTTTTAAAACGTTTTTTGTTTTATATTATTCGTCGTTCTGTTTAGCTGAATTACGATTTGCAATCGTTATAATTCGCAGTGAAAACAGCAGTGAATGAAGTAGATAATCATGGCCGACCCGCTGAGTTTACTTCGACAGTACAACGTAAACAAAAAAGAAATAATTGAACGTGATAATCAAATTATATTTGGTGAATTCTCGTGGCCCAAAAATGTCAAAACTAACTATCTTATGTGGGGGTATGTATCACTTGATGATTTTCATTTGCAACATACTGAAAATTTCCACAATATGTCTGATTTCATAACAAACTATTTACTTCTTTTAGCTCGGGGAAAGAAGGCAACGACAAGGAATATTATACATTGGAATGTCTCCTCTTCATCCTTAAAAATATACAGTTGACGCATCCTGTTTATGTCAGACAGGCGGCTGTAAGTACAGCAACTTCTTGTGTGAAACTCTCCCAACATGAATATGCAGTGACTATCTAATTTTCTACAGGCTGCAAACATACCCGCTGTCCGTCGTCCAGATCGTAAAGAGTTATTGGCATATTTGAATGGTGAAACTGCTACTTGTGCATCTATTGATAAAAGTGCACCATTAGAAATACCAACACAGGTAGGGGATGTTGTTTCAACCTAATTAATAACATAACATAGTGCTTATAAATAAAACAAAGCTGTAACAAACCATGTGATTGTAGGTCAAACGTACTCATGATCATGATGGAGGTGAATCTGCAGCAAAGAAACCTCGAATTGAGGAAACCCATGTGCAGAAGGTTCGAGAACAACTTGCTGCCCGACTGGATGCACCAAAGGAAGCATCAGTTACAGTTGATAATATCAAGTAAGCAATAAGAAAATGTAAAGGTTCTATTTACATACATGTAATTTGTATGGTGTGAGAAATAAAGAATACTCTATCTATCAATAATTATTTCACCTGACAAATCTATGACAATCCTATGAGATGCATTCTGCTATTTGCACTTAAAATGATAAAAAATATAACCATGTGAATCATTGAACTGACAAGGAGGTAGATGCTTAATGGTTTGCTTGATTGTATTTTTTGTAAAAGACTGACAAGTAAAATTTCATTCATTAGTGTGTTTCCCGAGTGACAGTGCATTGTGCATTTGCAATCCGCAAACAAAAGAAACACTTGTCCTGAGGAGTGCTGGCACATTAAGCTGACAAACTCATCAGCTCGTCAACACATGTGTTGATTTCAACTGGAGGCAATATCCTCCAATTCAGAACTATTAATATGTCGCAAGATGTTCCTGAGCAGTGGTGGAAATATCTAGGAATCCTGAACAAATAAATAAACAACTAAGGATAGGGGTGAACAAAATTAAATATCAGTAAAAAAACTACTTCTTTTAAAAAACTAGCATGGCACTAGGCCTTTCGCAAACTGTGCCACAACACGGTCTTCCGCCTTCTGCATCCAGTCTGATCCCGCTAAAACTGGTTGTTGGCTTGTTTGTCCACCTAGTTTGGGGGCATCCAATACTGCACTCGCCAATACATAGTCCTCACACTAGGACTCATTTGCACCATTGGCCTTTGGTTGACACACATGGTCAGCCCACTGCCACTTTAGCAATGACGAGGCCTATATCCAGCAGTGGACTGCAATATGCCGAGTTGATTGAAGCACAGCTCTATTATAGATGCAGAAGCTCTAGTATGCACTAAACACCGCATGTACTTACACTCCTCCTTACACTTACTGCGCAGTGCGCTGTCACTAAAGACATACTACATAGGTCTGAATTTGAGCTGTTTCAGTTGTAAGTTCCGAATGTTTTGGAATATTTATAAAGTACAATTTTGGAGCTAGCCAAAAACTTAGCCTTACTAAATGATATTTATTTTCCTAAAGGTCTTTATCGGAGGCTATGTCAGTGGAGAAGATTGCTGCGATTAAGGCAAAACGTTTAGCTAAAAAGAGAACCACAATCAAGAGCAATGATTATTCTGACACATTGGGTGTTGTTGGATCGGACTTCAGAGCTATTCTTGACTATGATGTAGACCTTACCAAGGATATTATCAGCCGAGAAAGACAATGGCGTACTAGGACAACAGTATTACAGAGTAATGGGAAAGTAAGTAATGTTGGAAAGACCCTTGATAAGTACCATTGTCAAAATATTAATGGGCAATGAATATAAGCTACCAGTTTCAGAAAGCAAACAGATGGCCTACCATGATGTCTGTCTACCACACTGGAATTACTACTGCTATAAGCAGTAGTAATTCCAGTGTGGGAAAGAGATAGCGCTAGACGACCTGTATAGCTCTGTCTCTTTCTCACACTGGAATTACTCCTGCTTTAAGACGTCATAGTAACCCCCCAGGTAATACAAAATGATAGATTAAAATATTTGTTCAATGTATTCAATATGTTTTTTTCTTTTTTTGTAAAACATATTTTTGTTAAAACTTGTTTTTGTGTACAAATTGCGTACTACTCCATTTTTCTATTGACTCCAACAATTTTTGTGAAAAAACTGGCCAAGTGCGAGTTTAGCTCAAGTGGAGAGGGTTCCGTACCATGCCAATGTCAATTTGCAAAACATTTTGTATTTCCTGACTTGTTCCCTTTATTTTCAATTGATAGAATTGTTATAGGTTTTCCTGTAATCTACAAGCAATGAACAATATTTTGTATTTTTTCAAAATTTTAGGGTCAGTAGTTTCGGAGATCAGGGGCGGGTGGCAATGGTCAATTTTCGTCTTCTTACATGAATAAAATCAAAGCTATATATTTTACAATGATCACAAAAATATATTTGAGATCCTCGTAACCAGCTCTTTCATTTGATAAATGACACAGAAAGGTTGGCAAAACTTTTTTTTTAATTTCCTAATTTGTTCCCCGAAAATGACTTTATTTTCAATTGGGGCTATCGCGTGTGAATTCGCCGCTAGAGGTGCTAGTTTAGCGCGAAGTCGCCGAAATGTCAGATGTCATAGAAAGTTCACGCGTTGCGTGCTTTTTAGGGTTCCGTAGCCGAATGGCAAAAAACGGAACCCTTATAGATTCGCCATGTCTGTCGGTCTGTCTGTCCGTGTATGTCATAGCCACTTTATTCAGAAACTATTAGGACTACACAGTTTAAACTTAGTAGGTAGATGTATTCTGTGAACCGCTTTACGATTTTTATACAAAAACAAAAGATTAAGGGTGTGTCTCATACATGGAACTGAAACTAAAAAACATTTTTTTCATCAAACCTATACGTGCGGGGTGTCTACAGATAGGTCTTTAAAAATGACATCAAGGTTCCTAAAACCATTTTTTTAAAGTCAATCGTTTGAAAGATAGTCACTTCCAAAGTGGGTAAAGGTGTGGGGGGCACACATTTACCCACTTCGGAAGTGAGTCCTCTAATTTCTAAGTAAGAGGAGGAAAATACTGAAAAAATTTAGGATTGTAGAATGAAAAGAAAACTTTCAACCAAATTTGGTTTGAAAAAGATTTTAGTTTTTGAGTTATGGGACTTTTTCATCAAACTGCAGCAGTAACTTTGTTTTTCATTAACATACTATAGCTTAGCTTTGTTTAGTTTTGGTTTTGAATGTAATACAATACAACATATGAATGAGCTTTCAAAATATTTTTATTATACAGGGTGTAACAAGGCCCTTCACGAAGCCGTCAACCAAGGATTATGTACATCAAACTAAGTAACTTTACACAAAAATGGTTGCTGAGAAACGACATTTTTTTTGGGGGTGAAAAATCACGTTTTACGGTAGGACTCAATGTAAGTTACATTGTGTTACATTATGTAACGCACTCAAAACATTGTGCTGATGGATAGATTCAATAGTACGGGGATCGTAGAAGTGTTTAAAATAAAAATGTTTCGTTAAAACATGTATTTAAAAAATAAAAATGGGAAATGTTGGAACTTTGACCCCCAATATCTTCGCAACTAGAAGGTTCCCAGGTATGGCCTAGAACAAAAAAATGATCGCAATGACGGGGAGAACCAGTACCTTTCGGCTTCGTTACGGGTCTTGTTACACCCTTTATTGTTTGGTGCTACGGAACCCCGTGTGCGTGTGAGTACGACTCGCACTTGGCCGGTTTTTTATCACGTATTTTTACCAATATTCATGATTGTGGTCTAAATTGAGCTATTCCTGATTAATTTCGACTTAAAGATTTTAAGTAGCAACTTTTTTTTTTTTTTTTTACCTATGAGAAATCATCAAATAACCCCTCCCGCTCTGGGCTGAGCAGGAGGGAGTGTCAGACTTTTACTGACTAAAACCCATCCATGTTCCTTCCTTTGCCCTTTGTGTTCCAGGGCCGGGTATCTCTTTCGAACAGTCCCGCAACCCTGGCAGGCGTCGGTCCTTACGGACCCCTTCCTGTTTGCTGACTCTCTTTGAGGCGCGCGTGGAACACGAACGCGCCGTCGACACGGCCTGTCGTCATAAGACGGACGGACGGCGAGCTAGCCCATAGCTCACCGTCCACAGGCCCGCGCCTACGGTGGCCGGGGGCCACCACGTGGCCCCCGACGCCCGGTGCGTCTCCCGCGGCGGCTGGGACGTGAGGTTCTCTCCCTCTCACGTCCCGCCACCTCCTTCGCTAGCATGACTGCTTCGCAGAAGGAGGTGACGGCGTCCCATTCCGTCTCGCTCCGGACCATGGATTGAACCAGGGCCGGACGCGAGAGGTCGCCGCCGCCGATTGCCGCTACGAGGACACGGCGTTGCTCCGCCCAAGCGGAGCAGACCTGCACAGTGTGCTCCACCGTGTCCTCCGGTCGATCCTTGCAGTGGTGACACCCGGGCGTTTCCTCCCGCCCGATTAGGTGCAGGAACCTCCCGAAACAACCATGTCCGGTGAGGACCTGCATCAGGCGGAAGGTGAGGGCGCCGTGGCGCCTCTCTAGCCACTCCTCAAAGAGGGGACTTACCGCCACTATAGTGGCGTGCCCTGCACGGGGTTGCGACAGTCGCTCTCTCCATGTCGCCATGAGATCACGCCGGAAGTCTGTCCGCTGAGCGACAATTTGCCGCGGCAGCGGAGTTTCCCCGCGGCGTAGTGCCTCCACGCGCCACTTGTGCAGGGGCGCGAGGACTATCGCCTCCAGATCCCATGGCGGCAATCCGGCAAGGAGGCTCGCCGCCTCGCCGGAGATCGTGCGGTACCCCCGGATTAGCCTTACGGCTACCACCCTTTGGGGCGCGTTCAGATAATGGGCGGCTCGCCGCCTCAAAGAACGCGCCCACACCGGGGCCCCGTAAAGGGCCATGGACCGCACGACCCCCGCGTAGAGCCTCCGGCAGGAGGCGTTTGGACCCCCCAGGTTGGGCAAGAGCCGCTTGAAGGCAGCCCCGGCCCGTTCCAGTTTGGGGGCCAAACGTCGGAAATGCTCCACGAAGTTCCACCGGCTGTCGAGGACGAGACCTAGGTACTTCAACGTCGACTCGACGCCGATGGGAACCCCTCCCACCGTGAGCATGGATCCCGACGGTGGCGCATTCCGAGGCCCATGAAAGGACATGGCCTCGGACTTGTGCAATGCCACCTCGAGACCCAATTGCCGGATCCTCTCCGCAAGTAGCAACTTAGGATCTTATTTGTTAAATGTTTCATGCTTGCTAATTTTAGGGAGAATATTGTAAATAAATGTATCTGAAGTTTACACTATGTTGTTATACGTAATAAAATAAACTTTTTATGAAATTATTGGTACTGTAAAGTATAAAATAGAATTAATGTCATGACCTTACGCGACAGTGGCGCCATCTGGTGAGCTCAAAAACGATAGCCCTCATTGATAGAATTCTTAGAGGTTTTCCAGTAATCTAAAAGCAATGAATGATGGTGTATTGTGTATTTTTTTCAAAATTTTAGGTACTGTAGTTTCGGAGATCAGAGGGGTAGTGGTCAATTTTCGTCTTTTCATGAATAAAATCAAAACTATATATTTTACAATAATAACAAAAATATATTTGAGATCCTCATAACGAGCCCTTATAATAGCCCTTTCATTTGATAAATTAATGACAGTAAGGTTTGCTAAACATTTTTTATTTAAAAAAAAAAAACATTCAATTACTTTGCACATCTGTCTTTGGGTCATAGGATTACACCATCCTACAAAATTTCACCTGATTTGGTCCAGTAGATTCGGAGCAAATTGGCTGTGACAGACGGACGGACAGACAGACGGACGCACGTGTGATCCTATAAGAGTTCCGTTTTTTTCATTTTTTGTACGGAACCCTAAAAAGTCATGAAAAATAAACATTTGTGTTAACATGAACTTTTAATGTTTTCAGATGTTTGCTAAAAGTATATTGGCTCTTTTGGGCAGTATCCGTGCCCGCGAGGAAGGCAGACCGGGAGCACCGCGGCCGCAGCCCATCATCATGCCGCCGCCAACTTCCCTGCCACAACAGCAGACACAGTACAACAGATACGATCAGGAAAGGTTTATTAGGCAAAAAGAAGGTATGCAAACTATGTCCAAGTACTTTGCCTGGGAGCCACGCGATCACATGTATTTTAAAAAATGTTCTAAATTCATCTATTTTGTTTTTTTTTTTCAGAAACGGAGGGCTTCAAAATCGATACCATGGGTACCTATCACGGTATGACATTGAAATCAGTGACAGAGGGGCCGAGCGCTCCATCGGCTGCTCGCGCACCTCAAACACCGAACCACCCTCGGCAAATGCCACGTAAGTATTGACACTATTAGTCATACAGTTAGCATTATGAATGTAGAAATCGATCACGAATTGCACTTATTCTCTCCGAAGTGTTTGCCGATGTTAAAGAAACGATAATTCATAATCCATAAGGCCCCCCTCCCCTTCATCACTGTTATATGCAAATGTTTTATTTTATCTTGACCAGAAAACGGATCGATGGGCGGCAGCACACCAGGTCGTCGTGAGCTCCTTCCTGTGACAGCGGCACGTCCTCCTTCAGGTGCGGGTGGCAAGCGACCATCGCGCACGCCCATTATCATTATACCGGCCGCAACCACCTCACTCTTAACTATGTACAATGTCAAGGATACACTGCAGGATCTGAAGTAAGTCTGTCATCATTAAGGCTTTATTTTGTCCAATAAAACACGAAATAGGTAATCCACTGTTAAATATGGTGGATAGCATAGCACTAGGTAGCCTTATACTACAGGAGATATTTTCTACTTGTGGGGTACTGCAACAAACCTAAGAAGATTAACAAGTACCTACATAATGGATATACAACACAAGAGACTTGTTTGTATTTGTATTCTTCTTTTTTTAAAGCTTTGTAATCATATTAAGTCACTTTAAGATTGTCCATCAGTCCTGCCAGGGTTGCGGGACTGTTCGAAAGAGATACCGCGGCCCTGGAACACAAAGGGCAAAAGAAGGAACATGGATGGGTTTTAGTCAATAAAAGTCTGACACTCTCTCCTGCTCAGCCCAAAGCGGGAGGAGTTATTTGATGATTTCGCATCCGAAAAAAAAAAAAAAAAAGATTGTCCATCAGTAATCTTGGTGTAAGCAAAATATAAATGGAACATGTTAATGCAGATCGCGACACGAAGCCACTGATGACGATGACGCAAAGATTTAAGCTAATTTTTGATAATGCAATATCTGATTTCAGTAAAACCCTGTATATTTTAATTCCTTTATCACTGACAATGGTTTAACTATAAAATAATTTGTTATAACATTCCGACATTCTATTCAGGTTCATGACTGTGGAACAAAAGAAGGCTGAAGGTGTAGCGCGTGAAAATGAAATCCTGTTGCAGAGGAGGAAAGGACCCAGCGGGGACCTACCAAACAATGCGACAACTATGACCGTATGTACCGAATTAATTTTTTTAAATAAAGATACTGTTTTCCAGTATCGTTAAATCGGTGCAGGTAATATACACACAATGAAACAAGTGCATTAGGCCCAGACTCCACCAAAGTGAAGCCGAGCGGACCGACGAGGAACGTGTGAAAACCGAATCTGTTGAAGTTTGAAATCTGCATCGCGTCTCTCGTCTCAGTCTAACATGTGTATGACGGCACGGTTGGTGCAGTGGCTGAGCGATTCGCTGCGTGTCGCGGGTTCGATTTCCGCACGGAACAAATATTTCTATGATCTACAGGTAGTCGTTCCGGGTCTGGATGTTTGTGTATGTGAGTTTAAATGTTTGTAAACGCACCCACAATACAGAAGAAATTTCTAAAAAAAAAACATGTGCTCGTATCTTGCGTTCGTCTCTGCTTTGGTGCAGTCCCGGCTCAATTGTACCTGTTGACCATTCTACCTGCACCAACTTGTCCGTACTGGGAACCTGTATCTTTATGCAAGCACATAGCCCCCGCCCCCCTCTATTTTCTAAAGTGAGAGGAGGCAAATTCTGAAAAAAAAAATAGGTTTATAGAAAGTAAAAAGAACTTTCAACGAAAATTGGTTTGAATAAGATTCGTTTTTTTTTTTAGTTAGGGACTTTTCTCGTCAAACTGTAGCAGTAACTAGGGATGGGCCGAATATTCGTTTTATATTCGGTATTCGGCATATTCGGCAGGTTTACCGAATATTCGTTTTCGGCCGAATATTCGGCTATATCACCGAATGTTCGGCAAAGTGGTACTCAAAGTTTTTACTGTATTGAGCCGTGTATGATTGATCATGAGTCGAGTGTTAAATGTGTTATTTTTATGAGGTTAAGTAATTTACAATTTTACAGTTCAGGTTTATGTTTTTGTCGACACAGTGTCTTAATTTCCAATTACAGTAGTTAAACAAGATGGTTATTAAAAACTATGGTTACTTTACTATGGTTATTAAAACTATATTAAAACCAGGTCTTTATTGTAAGAAATTAAGCAAGTTTTTTGTTTTTATCAATATTTATTGTAAGAAAGAGTTGCATGATTAACAACATTCCAGCAGACTATGAATCAAGTTTCTTTCTACTTAGTGTAGCGAAAATTATTTATAGAAAATAAACAGAAAAACCACTTTTAAAGATCATTTGAGAGATCAATGAATTACTCGTAAATAAACAAAAATACTCAATTATATTAGTGACATAGTAGGACAAATATAAGATGTTTATGAGACCAAATCAAATATATAGGATCATAACCGTAAGAAATCACATTTTTATTATCTTTTAATTTAAGTTACAGGTAAATTTTCTATAAACTAATAGAAATCTAAGAATTTATGTCTTAAGGTGGATGCGCAAGGGTAGCCCGCGAAATTTAAATTTTCTTACGTTTATTGCAATTTGCAGGTCAGTGTCAGATTGTATGATGATGAAAATATTAATCGCGCCAGTAACACGTATGGAATTACAGAATTATAATCATTTAAATCATCAATACAGCCCTCCAAGTTCATATAATCCCATTCAATAGCTATTTCATGAAAAAGTCACTCTTTGGGATTATATGAACTTGGAGGGTTGTTTTGATGTTTTTAATGATTATAATTCTGTAACTCCATACGTGTTATTGGCGCGATTCACATTTTCATCAACTTACAACCTGACACTGACCTGCAAATTGCAATAAACGTAAGAAAATTTAAATTTCGCGGGCTACCCTTGCGCATCCACCTTAAACAAATCACTTCACATATGAAAGTATATATAAATAATAAAAAAGAAAACGCACACTATTATATAAAATTGTCAGAAAAGTTTGATTCAATATTTAAAATTCACAAGAGGCAAGTTGTGGTGCAAAAAAACAATCTGCTCAGCTTTATTTGGCAACAGTTTGTTCCGTTTTTGCTCATAAACGTTGCCCGCTTCGGAAAACAAACGTTCACTGTAAACCGAGCTGGGGTTGTCTATTTTCCATTTGGAAATAAATTAATCTTCTAGTGTGCTTTGAGTTGTTGCAAAAGTTTTAGGATTTGAAGGTTGAGCACCACTGGTAGACGGTTGGATGACATGTGCAGCCGCAGGCATCTGCTGTATCGTCTCGTCGTTTGGAGAACTTTGGGTTACCGGACGCACAGGTCTGTCAAGACTAATAAATTCCGTAGGGTGCTTCAATTTTATGTGGTTGCTCAAAGCTGAGGATGAAGCCTTTCGGCCGCTGCCTCCCCGCGAAAGTATTTTTTCACAAATCGTACATTTAACTTTGCTGCGGTCGTGTTCACTTTCCCGAAAATAAGTCCATATAGTCGATCTCTTTCTTCCGCTCATTTTTAGGTACACAACGATTAAACCAAGCAAAAAAACTCAATGAAGTCGACTTTTCAAATAAAAAATAACAATAACAACCGCACGTGGCTAAGTTTTACTCTTTATTAGATGATGCAATAACAACACGGGTACAGCGAAGGTAGCGGGCGAGAGGGTCCGGCGCCAATCCACGCGCTATGCGTAAACAAGTTCAGACCTGTATTGTTTACGTAAGGGAATCAAAACTGCCGAATATTCGGCCGAATATTCGGTTCGGTAAAAAGTTTACCGAACATTCGGCCGAATATTCATATTCGGTGAAACCCATGTTCGGCCCATCCCTAGCAGTAACCATACATAATACATACCATAAATTTAGTTTTGATGTTGAATGTAAACTTGCTTTTTTTTTTTGGGGCCATGGAAGTCTTTGCAAGTCTAACTAGCACATGGCGGGTTTTTTAATACATATTAAACTTAAAGGAAATAAATAAATCATAATTTCATTGTGATTAATGACAAAAATACTTTACTACTGTTGGTTCCGCCTCGGCTGCGAGGACAAAGTTTCCCCACTTGTATCAAAATGTACTATTAGCGAAATACCTCATACTAAAATGTATCGTTCTTTCCAGGTGCCTTATCGCGTGGTAGACAATCCTGGCAGACTTTCAGCTGCAGAATGGGACCGCGTGGTCGCCGTTTTCGTTCAGGGACCAGCCTGGCAGTTCAAAGGGTGGCCTTGGGATGGCAACCCTGTTCAAATATTTGCTAACAGTGAGTTTGCTGTGTATGCTGTTTTGATCTATATGTTTAAAGATTAACATTTCCATACATGTTCGAATCTGTAATTTTTGAATCATCATTCAAATATGGAAGCATAGCATCCAATGGCTGAAGTGCAGAGAAGCAGAACAGGTCAATTACATTGCCTCCATGTGTGACCTTCAATAGTTTATATCTGAAACCATCAAATATTTTGATGTAAATGATAGAGAAAAGAGATCTGTGTCCGGAAGTAAATGAATTTATGACGAGAAAGTCATTCTATTGCATAATTATATATTTTTTTGTATATAAAATTCAAAGTCCTGACTGATATATCAATGCACAGCCTAAACTGCTGGTCTTAGAGACATGAAACTTGGAGGGTGTGTTCTTTATGAAGAATAGTTTTTAATAACAAGTCTTTGAGTTAAACTGTACAAATCTTGAAATAAAACCTATTTACCAGACTCAGCCAAACAGTTTATCTATTTCTTTCCCCAGTATGCGCGTTCCACTTGAAGTTCGATGAGATGAAGTTGGACGCTAACGTGGCTCGCTGGGCTGTGACCGTGCTCAATCTCAGTCGCACCAAGCGGCATCTCGACCGCGCCGTGTTGCTCGGCTTTTGGGAGACACTCGACAAGTACGTATTGCTAACTAGCTGTTGCCCGCGACATTCGTTCGCATGATATTATAAAAAAAAATCTTAGTTCCCTTTTTGAATCGAATTTTGTTACCAATTACAAGGGTTTTAATTTTTTCGCACGGAACCCTAATTATGTTTCTAAAATAAAAGTAGCCTATGTTAGACCTTATAACATCAGCTATCAAAATCGGTCCAGCCGTTTCGGAGATGTGACCATTTTGACCGTGTAGGTATTGCATTTTTTTAAAGAAACAGCTGTTTTTCTTTTTATAACCGACCAAAAACTGTATGTGGCCCGTACTTAATGACGTACTGAATACATGGTAACCGTTTTTGCATCGGGGGCCCTTCCGCCCTGAATAAAAAAGGTAGTTTAGAGGTCTTCCTATTTTACAAACCTTTTCAGTTTGCAGCCTAATAACTCGGTCGCTGTTTATTTGAATTCATAGCTATGAACTTTTGAAGTGAGATATATTCTGCCGTTATAAGTAGAGATCGGATATTCGGATGCATACTTACCTACAGTACGTTTTTTTTCCGGCATAGGGTACGAAAGTATGAAAGCGGCTTCTTAAAACGCCAATTTTTCTTGGGATCGCGGTATTTTATAAATAATACATTGTTTAAAATGTAGTACTCATAAGTATGATTAATATTTTAAATCTATTTAAAACTAGGCAATTAAATTTGTTGAAAATAACTCGTAAAAAATACAAAACTATAAGATTTAAATTTTGCTGCTGAATATTTGAATAGGAAAGAATGGTAAATAATTATAATTAAGACAATTCATTTGAAGAAAAAGACTAAAATGAAAACAAAAAACTATGTATTTAAGGTTTAGAAATTTAATTTTTCTTACGTTTATTGCAATTTGCAGGTCAGTGTCAGGTTGTACGTTGATGAAAATATGAATCGCGCCAGTAACACGTATAACCCTCCAAGTTCATATAATCTCAAACAGTGACTTTTTCATGAAATAGCTATTGAATGTGATTAAATGAACTTGGAAAGCTGTATTGATGATTTGAATGATTATAATTCTGTAACTCCATACGTGTTACTGGCGCGGTTCATATTTTCATCAACATACAACTTGACACTGACCTGCAAATTGCAATAAACTCGAGCTCGACCTTAAATAAACAGGGACTTTTTCCGTACCTTCGCGCGCTCTATACTTGTCAACACTCAAACTTTAGGTTAATATGCATCCGGATATCCGATCACTAGTTATAAGATAAAAGAAAACAGATAAAAGTATCATCGTTCGAAAGGTTCATCTGAGAAAACGTAATGCAGAACGATGAGCCTTAATAGATTCACCTTTTTTGTTTAGTAGGTTTATTTTTCTTTTCATTGTGCCCTTTTTGCTTTTGCTTATTGGGGGCAGTATGAATGCGGCTACAGTGCCTATTTTTTATTTGTCGATATCATAGTGAGAGTAGTCCGTTGCGTATCGTCTGGTTTTCAACCAGAAAAAAGGAAAAACCAGAACCCCTTATAAGATCACTCGCGTGTCTCTCTGTCCGTCTGTCACAGCCAATTTACTCCGAAACTACTGAACCGATTGAGTTGAAAATTTGGTACACATATTATGTAAGTTGGTGACCCAAAGGCGGACGGACGTATAACGTAAATGGATGAATTTTAAACATGGGGTAATTATTGGGGGGTAAATTAGAAAATGAAAAAGAAGTTTTGCAAACTATATTGTGTTACATATCAAATGAAAGGGCTCAGCACTCAAATATTTTTTATAATTTAAAGATAAATAGTTTTTAAGATAGATAAGAAAAAAGTGGTGGAAATTGACCATTACTTCCCATTTTTTTTTTTTTTTTGGATGGTAAATCCTCAAATAACCCCACCCACTCTGGGCTGAGCAGGAGGGAGTGTCAGACTTTTACTTGACTAAAACCCATCCATGCTCCTTCCTTTGCCCTTTGTGTTCCAGGGCCGCGGTATCTCTTTCGAACAGTCCCGCAACCCTGGCAGGGCCATTCCTTCCCCCTTAACTCCGAAACTACAGGGCCGAAAATTTTAGAAAAAATACAAAAAAAATTGCCTATGGATTACAGGAAAACCTATTTAGTTACCATAAACAAGTTTGGGTCAGATTTTCAGTTCAGATTTTTTTATTTGTCGATACCATAGTAAGATTAGCCCGTCTCGTATCGCCTGGTTTTAACCATTGGCAGGTATGTGGTACGTAACGTGGATCCGCGCAATTCCGTTAGTCTACCCGGAACGCGGATCCACGTTCCGGCTACCAAAGGCTAAGTAGGTAGGCTTCTACCCATTACCATTCTAAATATACATTCATTGGTTATGCTTTGCTCCTTCATTCTTCACTTTGTTATGAAACTGCTGTGTAAACATAATCGACTCTACAACTATGTTGATAGTTTAATCATTCGTTTTCATTGTTCCAGGCACATGATGAAGAATAAACCGCACCTAAGGTTCTAAGGCCGTTGTAGCTAGCATATAGTTTTATCTATTATTATAATGCCATGTGGATATCAGAATGCCTTCAAAGCAAAGCGAATCTAAGTCAATTCATACCATTTAAGAAATATTTTGGCCAATTTGTGTAATGATATTAGTATGTTGTGTAGGGTATAACCAATTGTTATTCATTATTATAATAAAATATGACAGTTTGTATACACTTTCTAGTTTTATAGTGAACAATATACCTATTGGACTGTATGGTAGTACTACCATGTATATTTTATCGTTTGCAATATGACCACACATTTTTTTTATTATGTGCAATAATGTACTGTCACATTTTTTATCTAAGTATGTATACAAAGTCTCGACTGAATGGCTTGCAAATATTTATATGTGAGTGGATATGTTGATTGTTAAAAATATGAATAAAGTATATTTAATACTATAGTATCATTTTTGACTATACAATCCCTCTTTATTTTCATTTAAGGCTTTTTTGCGTGATGATCATCACATAGACAATAATATGACGTAGCTTCGTTCTTGTGTATCATTTTATACCTTATAGTAAGCGATTTTTATTTTTACTTCTTTTATGTTCGGTTTTACTCATACCCACCTTCTCTTGTTTGTGTAGCCGTATCGCCAAAATATTTCAAATGGTATAGAACTGTTCAAAGATCTGGGATCTTTGTTTATTGACAACAATAAATTTGTTGAACATAATTTGTCCTTTTTTTATTTACACACACTTCCGAAAGGGATTCCATTAGTGATAGTAAAAAAAAACAACAATTGATTTATTTGTCTTTATTTAAAATTTCATTTCAATGGTAGTATATAACAATAAATAATTCTGATCTCTTTCAGAGATAAGTACACACATTTATATTATGTAAGTATAGGTATGTTTTTTTTTTAATGATATTTTCTGTACACAAAAATAAAACCATTCGTTTTTACCCATAACAATATCACATCGTTAGGTGTGTACTTTCTGTGTGCCCGTTTTTGCTTAGTATTTAGTTACTATACAAATTATGTACTCTTAAAAATGTCCAAACTGCTAGATAATACAATGGAACAAAACTATTGGGCAACTTATCGAAATTAGCTTTATAATCAATTTCTAATTCATTGTAATGTACCTAAATTGTAAGATTCTCAAATTAATAAGTAATAAAAAAAACAATTATTATAATTTAATTAATAAATACAAAAATATCTTCAATAAAAAATCGCTGGTATCGCTTGCCCCGGTAAGGAATGATAGGACCAAATTTTACCATTACAACTAAAACATTTTTAGAACTATTGTTAATACACACTTTAGTCTTTCAAAAGGGATAAAGTATCCGCCCAAGATCGATGAGATTTTTTCCGTATTAAATGTAATTAATCTTATAGCCTTTTGTGCCGCCTTTAGAACCTTTCTTGTACAATCAGCGATTGAGATTATTGACATTTAATTAAACATTAGCATTACATTGATTGTACAAAGTGGCAATCTACAGATAAGTACTTGTTTTCTGGGTAAAATCCTAGCGTATCAGCACCTTAAACGAATAGGTACGTCAAAACTAATAATGAACCCCTGTAAGAATTACACTTAATACAAACCGATTATAATTATATATGTATTATCAAAATAAAACACATTGCTATACCTACTCCATTACCCCTAAGGTTGGCTATGAATGAGTCAATGAGCTACAAACTATGAGTTTAGCACAGTCACTCATAGTGATGTGAACAGGGCTCGAGTTACTGCAAGTTGAGAATTAAGGATAGTGTCTGCAAAATAACTTTTATAAGTAGCCTAAAGATATTAGCCTCTGACAGATCTGACTTACATATAGATGACCTCTAAACTGTTATATTAGCATAAAAAGGGTTAGAGCGCACGGCCAACTTAAGCCTAGCCGAATTCGATTATCGACTGGAGCAAACTTATGTTAAAGATTCCTAACAACAGTATAGTAACATAATGCATGCAGTTATTACCCAAGTATACTTTACCTATTGTAATAGGTGGACCATTGACATCGTTCAAATGTCCCAACGCTAACATAAAGCTATGGAGCATAAACGTAATGGGCTATCACGAGTATCGTGTAATTGAACCATTATCCTTAACCCTCACCTCCCACGTCACGATCGATATTGCCTACTGCTATCATGATCACCTCGCCTCAATCCAACATGGCGCAGCGTCAACACCTCGAAATGCATGTCCCCTATAGGAATGATTCGTGCAAACTAGTGAAATGAACGACGTCTTTAATACCTACGTTATAGCAAAAAATATCGCCATCTGGCTTTCACATCTTTAAACACTGCATTATTACCAAATATATTTCATAAGTACAACATTTTTTTTCTTAAAATTCAAAATGAAAAGTGTAAAAAGCTTTACGCTGCAACAACATCAAAATACCATGTAATTTTTAAGTCATTAATATAACACGATATTACACAATTATATTTTACAGTTATTGCATTTACACAATATTGTGGGCAATAATTTTGGATAAGGAACATACCTATCAGTCAAAAAATTATATCAAATTTAATTAAGTAACTAGGTACACCACCGCCTCCAAGAAATTGAGGTCTTTAGTTACAAAATATATTATTTTTGTTAACATTACCCTTTTAAACTTTCTTGTAGGTAGGTGAAACAGGACCAAAAATAGTTAACAATGTACGAAATCCAAATAATACTTAGATATGGTACAATAAATCGACAGAGTAATTTTGTCACAATTGCTTCTTTATAGTCCAGCTCCGACTGCTTTCTAATATTCGAAGGTTGTTGATGTTGGCACTACCTCCAGTACCATTTGCAGGAAAACCGTTATTTTATCTGGAACAAAATTCGACATAATTAGATACCAAGATCTATGGAAAATTATCCATGGCGGAAAATACAACCAGAAGGTATGGAGAAGTACCAATCAATTCTTACCCATAAACGGCAAAGAGTAGCCCCACTTGACGAAAGGCACGTACACCAACCCGCCGGTGCATATGAAGGCAGTGGCGTACAGGTACTCCCACTGCGGCTTGTCCACGATCGGAGCCACCACTAGGTATGTCGACACCAGCAGCACCACGTACGGGATTATTATCGGCACCTATGAAAATAATATGTGAAACTACTGGGATGATACGAGGAGAAACCTGCAAAAGTAAATCTAGAAGATGAGGAAGGTGTGATAAAAGGCTTCTTTCCGAAACGATAATTAAAAGTAGGAGGCCTTTGTACTATATCACAATCATGAGGCATGGGCTAAGCTATGGACCTAATAAAAGATACTAAAGTTCTTACCTTGTATGGCCTGGGTGCATGCGGCTTGGTATACCTCATAACGATCAGGGCAAGCATCGCGCCACCGTAGAAGATCCACGCAGTGAAAGAGAAGAAATCAATCAATGAGTCTATTGTTCCGTACAGCACCATCGCCATTGCTATCAGGGACTGAAACAACACAGAAAGATTACCCAGTAGGTAAGTATACCTACAACGTGTTGAAATGCTTAAGTTATCGTATTAAGTGCCAGTATTAACTTACATGGAATATCAATCCAGGTGCAGGAGTGAAACGACGAACATGAACGTACGATAAGATGTCCAGTAAATGACCTTCCCGTGACGCTGCGAAGCACAACCTAAGCAAACAAACAAAGATCATCAGTAATTGAAAGAAGAATCCGGAAAATTACGCAAACAGATAGCGTTAGGTACTGATTGAATGTGAATATTGGGTGCGTAGTAGATGGGGTAGGTAATGGAAGGGTAAGGGTTTTAGTAGCTTCATTTTTAAAGGTCATGGTCACGTACCTTCCCGCAACAAACAGCGTGCCGTTAGCAGATCCGAACGTGGAAATGGTGACGGCCAGCGGCATCAGCCAAGCCATCGGCCCTAAGAGTCGGTTCCCGAAGGTGACGGCCACCGCCTCGCTGTCAGCCATCTCACTGACCGACATCACGGCTAAGTATGACACGTTCACCAGCGCGTAGCACAGCGTCACCAGGGGGATGCCGATTATTATGCTCAGCGGTAAGTTTCTATAATTTTAGTAGACAAATTAATTAATAACCTACCTTTCGTATTTTATCTAAACATATTTGAATTTCTTCGGCCAAATTGGTATGAACTTGAAAAACATTTTCTTCTTGGCCTGTGAGTACCTAAGGCTACAGCTGGCTACGAGACGTGTTTTATTTTCAACAGTAATTAATTTCTCAAGTCACTAGGGATACAAAGCGGGCCTAAATAAATAACATGACAGGGTTTTTAATTGCATTGTGGGCGAGAGTAACAATTGAATAAAAAAATAAGAGCAAGAACAACAAGCACTTACTTGGATGGGTTCTTAATTTCCTCAGTGACATAGTTCAGATTATTCCAACCGTCATATGCCCAGAGGCCAGTGTAGAAGGCTGTGGCAATGTTGCCCAGCGTGGCCGTACTACTTGCGAAGTTGGGCTCCTGTAAATGTCGCGTATTACCTGCACCATATCGAACAACCAACCGTCAGTTTTTGAACAAATATTTACAACCCATTAGGGTAATGAAAAGGGTAGCTAATGGATACGTTGAGCTTGAGTTAGGTGGCTAGTTACGGTGATTCATTTGATAATGAACTGTTCTTTTGTTTTTGGGTGTATTTGTTTGGTTCAATGCTAAGTGTAGATGGTAAAAAGGTAAAGCTCGAAGTATTTTCCCGACATTCGACCGCATCTGATCAGTCTGGAAGCTGACTCCAACACGTTCAGTATCGTCTCGGATGATGATGGGTAAAAGCTCTTGATTGCGAACATGGGCTTTACTCATGTGACATGGGTGCATTACCTAATATTAACTTATAAGCTCCGCCGCCCACGATGATAGCAATCGCCACCAGCTTAGCTGCCGTGAAGATGTTCTGTACATTCGTAGCTAAATTGACGCTGTAGCAGTTAACCGCTAATATCATGACTGCAAAAGAGAAATTCTAATTTAGACTCTGCTATTTATGGCTTCCAATGGACGACATCTTATTGACTTCAATTAGCACCAGCTATATCAATTTGTATTTGTCTATTTCGATCTTTAATCAAGCATATTGAAGACTGTATAAATTGTATCATTGTATGGTGTTCGTTATCGTTCGCTTACCAATGGAAATGACCGCGACAAGTTTGACGAGGCTGACCGGCGGCTCACACTCTGATACGAACGGCTCCACTGCATATTTTGCGAAGCTCAGACAAATTATAGCCATCTGGGATGGTTTCAGTACTAATGTCGATACCTGCAATAAGGAAAATACAGTTTAGTATCCTATTTTAAGTGGTTAATTAATTTTTCCTTGATGCAATTTAATTTACCCATGAAAACAGAAATGCGGGAGGTCCTCCGAACGCATCCATAAAGTAAGCGTACTCGGCGCCTGAGGACGTGTTCATCGTTCCCAACTCCGCGTACGCGAGCGCTCCTAATTAAAATAAATTATCATTAATATACAATAACATAGGTATAGAGTCTGAAAACAAACTCCTGATGTCCATGAACTCATGTAAACGTAGGTTATAATCACTACAGCACGCTGAGTCAACGAAACGAACAGCTACGTGCCACAGGCCACGATTAGCTACAGTCAACTACAGCAAAACAAGCAAAGCAATTACGGCAATGTCAATATAAAACTAAATCTATTACTGAAGCCGGCAACAAGTAGGTAGGTACAAAGTTGAAAGGATTCTTTGATCTATCAATTTGCAATCTCATGCGTCCGTAGCTCCGTACGTTAAAATGTTATTAAACTTTCCGATAGAAATACAATTGCTTGTTGAGGCAGTTAACCAATTCGATGATTGAAGTACCAACCTACATGAGGCAGTCACGCGACTGATCAGTGAGTACTACTTATTGCTTTATGTGCCACTTACCAAGCAGCGAGAGCAGGCCACATGCCATCCAAATGATGAAGCTAATGCCCACTGAGCCGGTGCGCTCCAAAAGCCCAGAGGGCGAGACGAATATTCCAGAACCTGTAAAAATAAACAGCTTTACATTATGCAATTTACCCGTATTGCATACATATTTTCATGTTTTTGTTGCCAGGGATATACATAATTCAGTGCTGCCATAATAGCTCATATAGAAGCTCTATATCTTGGTAATTTGTCTACCTTCTTTTCCGACATTACGGTATGTAGGTAGGTACCTACGTAAAACGTATCTGAAACTAAGACCTTTTCTATAGTAAATAAATCCTAATTACCTATATTATTTTGGTTATCACTAAACTTAATTCATTCGAGATTTTTTGCAGCATTATGAACTTCGCCATTGCTAATTTTGCGGATCCTAACTACCACCGAAAATTTTCCCTAAGCGCCAGCATGTACTGGGATATTGTTAGAATTGTACTAATCTACGAAATAAACATGTATTCTGACTAAGCTGTGATTTTAGGAGTGTTTTTTATTATGTTGTTTTTCAGAGCGTATTGTTTCAAGAGATAAATCGACACGTGGTTAGCACTTTGGCACCTACGTTGGCGCTACGTGCTACGTCCAGTATTGACGCGTGGGATTCAAAAGAACAATCTTCTAAAACAATGACAGATCGCTGGCTCGAAGCCTATTACTATCAACGAGTTCCACATTCTATATGAGCACTTAGGTGCTTCTACTTGTGGCTTTTGCAACAGTCGAATATTTGGTCTATATTTTCCTATTCAGATCACAGCAACAGAACATGAAGTAAATAAAAGAAAATACCTACAGTGTAACCACAGCAGTTAACATCAGGAATCGCATAAAAGATTTCTCTCATGCCCGTCGTATTTATTTCAATGCTACGGGAACTAATTATAATTTATTTGGATTATTATAATTAATTACGTATCTTGCGTAAGTAAATGTTTATCTTGAGCCAGATGCACATCTGAATAATTTTTCGCCGAGCCAATATGCCCGTGAAGCTGGTGCGGTAAGCACGTGTGACGGTAACATGAAATAAACAATCACGTGATGAATTATTTATATGTCGCGGTTACCTATTTGCAAAAGGCTCTACTTTTTGTAGGCGAAGTTAATATTTGTAATCAATGAATTACCTATACATTGTAGTTGTAACCAATGCAGGTAAATATTAATTTAAACGTTGAATGACCATTTAAGTTAAGCTAAAAATGTTTTATCATATCATCACAACATCTGACTTTGAACAAAGTTTTTACGACTCTTGACTATAGAAACTGGGATTCTTGATTAAAATATTAGAGGACTACTGCGAGCCGAATAATTGCCTCTCCCAGTGACAAAAGGTTTGGGTCGGGCCGCACTTGACAGAATACATTACAATTCAACAATAACTTGGGCAAGGAAATCCCTTAGCGTTTTCCTTAACGAAATAGGTAATATTGGAATATCAGAGTTGGGTATTTAAGGAAAGCAAGTTTTAGGTATAGAGAGTATAGATGTCATACCGATCATAGTGCCGACAATTAGAGCCACCCCACTGAAGAGTCCCACCCGTCTCTTGAGGTGAACAGGGTCGTCCGGAGCTGCGTCCGACCCCTCCAACTGCGTAATCCAATTAAAAACAACATATTAGTAGGTACTAATACTAAAACTGGACAGGTTAGGTTTTTAGACGGCTATTTCTGTAAAAGAAAAAACGTTTCGGCTCTTAAAACATTCGTATATGGCACACGTGGCCAAGTCATCAAACAAATAGTTATTTTTCTCGTAACTTACAATTTTCCGAGATGCTGTACTAAAACAAACTGGTGCACTTAGGTAACTTCATGAGAAGTATGATAACTAACATGCTGGTAGAAATGTTTTCCAAGAAAATATTACGTCCACAGTTGACACCACATAAATGCAGTTGGCGAACAATATGTCCCACGCAAAAGACGTTTCAAGAAAAATATCACGTCGTCAAAAAGAGGAAAATTATCTGGTTCAGTGCAGAACTTTGTAAATACAACGAGCTCGCGACTTGGCCGCTAAGAAGATTTAGTCTGACACAGAAGGACACTGTAAACATTGAAGGCTTTATTGAATTTGTCATTCCTCTCATGAATGTCCTTGAGAACCATTTTTCGAATAAGATTTTCTTCTTCGGACAGTTTCAAGATTTTCTTGTAGAACAGGATATAGAATTTTCTAGTGCATAGTAGTGCCGTCGAGGCACAAATCAATAGTGTAATCAGTCGTTTTATGATTATGGCCCTTTCTCAATACTTGTTTACGAGTGGAAAACCAAGCTACTTCACCTAACCCACGTAGGTGCAATATAAACATAGGTACATGTAGTCCGTACGTACGTACGTACGTACGTACGAGTATGCACTTCAACTTTGAAATCAAAGCGGATCGATACTAGCATCGTAAACAGGTTAGTTTATGACCTATAGCTACCTAACCAGGAACCTAAGTAGCTGCCACGCTCATGACATTAACAATCGGAAAAACAGTTTTGATTTTTCTCTCAAACTGTTTTTTCTGCAAAATCTACACGGTCAACGTGTAAGGAACAGCTGTTTTTTTTTTTTTAATAACCGATGAAAAATTTCTATGGGGCTCAGAATGATACCTACGTGATAACCATTTTGGCATCGGAGTCCCTTCCATCCTGTATTTTGTTTCTAAAGAGCTTTTACAATATTCCGTGCCTCACAGTGGCGAAGGTTCCTTACAACTCGATTCCTACCGGCTTCCCTTTGAAAGATGGCACAGTCAGTATTTTATAGACAAATATTAAAATCACAT
This sequence comes from Eugnorisma glareosa, assembly GCA_947578425.1. Classification (NCBI taxonomy): domain Eukaryota; kingdom Metazoa; phylum Arthropoda; class Insecta; order Lepidoptera; family Noctuidae; genus Eugnorisma; species Eugnorisma glareosa. The sequence continues at coordinate 14,082,562 of OX387959.1, forward strand.
TAAAGATATGTACTCCGGCTTACCTCTTACAAAAATTGACCCTTCGCTACTGGTGCCTTATATCGGAAAACTTTTATCGTTGCTTTTCCGCAGACTCTGAGTGAACACTTAATTTCTACGAAGGTTCGTTTCAAGGATCTGGGCCATTAACTGTGGGTGTTAGTTTTCTACTCCATTTTAAGAAACGTTTGTTTTTAGAGGTCCATAAGTAGGAGAGTGTCAGGTGAGCTAATGTCAGATAAGTGTTCGGTTCAGTTTAATCCTTATTTACAGGGAATGTGGTCTAACTTAACTGAGTGGGTGTAAGAGTATGGTCTGTGTAATAGCGAGTAGGTGTGGGAGTGTGGACTCTACTTTTTGCCCGACTACAGCGACGCAAAAAGGAAGATTATTAATTGTGTGTAGTGCAGAAGTGTCTGGTTTGTAGTTGTGTGTCAGTGTGATTGGTGTTCCTTGTTTCCTGAGCAGGCGTTGCGTCAGCAAGGGGACCCATGGATTACCCATCGCTGGTACTTCAGTGGTGTGTCGTTGTGGTTGGTATACCTTGTCTCCTGGGTTGACGTTGCCGTCGGTGAGCGCACCCGCCGCGCCGTCTTCTGCGTCGCACTCTGCTGAGCACCCGCGCCATACCAATCCGCCTTCGCGTGCGCTCCCTGTAGACAATGAAACAAGTATCTTAGCATTTACTATTTGGAAAATGATTACCGTCATAATGCTCCTGTAAATGATTTCAGAATTCATGGTCTACGACGTAGACCGTAGGCAAGGTAAGGTACAGTAGCCGAATACATCTGTCTGATGGGCTACGCCGTAGACCATCCTCTGTAGACCTAAAGCAAGTTATGCGGTAGCGGTTCTACGAGGTTTAGTCTAATGAATTGATATCAGAAAAAAACGTTTAAAAATAATGTCAAAATAAAGCCTAAATAAATCTCTTTACGTAAATATTAAAAAGAACCAAAACAGAGTTGTGAAAATACATTGCAGATACAAAAGTTATCCCAAAATCAAACCAGCTGGTTCTCTGTTATTAAACTTAAATTTTTGTTTCTAAAAAATATGTTTTGTATTGAAACATTCACAGAAGGGACTCGAGTTTTTCTTAAATAGCTCTAGTAGGTATAATTTGTAACAAATTACCACAATCACTGATATATTAAAAGTGTCAACTCTAATTTACGGACACAAAACGCTGATTCGTAATAATGTGGGACGATTATTTATTTCCACAGACGTAGCGTTTTCGCAGCACACATCTAAACATACACTGATGAACAGAAGTTATATTAATGTGTACTTGCTTCAAATAAACTCATTTCACTGTTTGTAAAACTTGGATTATTCATTCACGACATAGTTATCGGAAAACAAGAAGCTTTATTTGTAACCGGTTACTAAAAATAACAACAAACAACACCACAACCTGCAAAAGGATAAAATTTCACTTTTCCTGTATGTCAAAGTACAAAAACATTGTTAAAAAATCAACACATTACCATTTTTCTTTTTCAAATCCATAAAAGTTTATGTATCCGTTGGCAATCACTATTATAAATTTTATTTGATTAAGTTTTATGTTACCGAAGATAAAACCGCGTTGCAAACAAATAATAAATGTAGGAACTGTGATACGTGATTGCTTAGTGGTACTATATTTTATTACTACACTAAGAATACTTGAAACCGCAAGACACGTTATATGTGAAGGACTATTTCTTATAAACTGATATTATATTTGATGAACGTGTGCTGAGGTTGAGCGCAGACCGCTTAAAGAATTAATTTACTTTAAGGAAGATGAGTAAAATAAACAGTCGCCGTGTAAAACCCAGCTGAATTCACCAATCAGTGTCCTGTTTACACTAAAGGCATGACATAAATAACCTGACCATTACAACATTCAATTCGATTACCTATAATAAATACCTACAAGCTTAGGTAATTACTCACTTTCAATTTGATAAGGGAAAACATGTTAATTTATTTTATTACTAAAATGATTAGTCATCAGTTTCGCGCTTGCTTCAAACTTGACAAGAATGTCTACGTGATTTCTTAGGCGTAAAGCCTGTATAACGGTACCTACTGCTTAGTATGATTTCTTAGAAACTCCATTAAATAAAGCTCAAATAAGATCAGACTATGTCAAGATCTGCGACACTTGTCTAACGAGCCTAATTGAAATTATTGTCTAGTGTGCCTTGTAGCAGCAGAGACCTATTAAAAATAATGAGTAGAAAAATATGTAGGTACTTGGATTGGATATTACAGAATAAGCCATCTTCAGAAATATTGCCGTGTTCTTTTCTTGAAAGGATAGAATACAGCCTTCGTAGAGTACAATTGAAATATACAGGGCGTAACAAGACCCTTAACGAAGCCGTCAACCAATCATTTTGTACATCAAAGTAAGTAACTTTACGCAAAAATTATTGTTGGGAAACTACTTTTTTGTGGCAAGAAACCATGTTTTACGGTAGGACTCAATGTAACGGACTCAAAACATTGTGCTGATGGATGGATTGAATAGTACGGGGGTCGTGGAGGTGTTTCATGTATAAATCTTACATTTAAAACAAGTATTTAAAAAAGCAATCTTATAAATTGAATGGGATAATATAAAGCACTTTTACTCAAAGGTCCATCCAACTACTTATATTAATTACCTAATTAACAATTGAAGAAAAAAGTGTGTGTTAATTAGTTTAGATTTCATGGTTTTCATTTAATTTATCATGTTTGTTACAGAGATTTGATCCATATGATTGACCCTATCGATAGATGTCATAAAAGTACAGAATGTTATTTTTTTGATTTTTTGTCGGTTCGTTTCCCGAGTGTGGCAAGCGAATTTTCGAAAAACTTTGAATGCAGAAATTTTTTCTTTTTAAAAATAAAGGAATGTTTCCTTTGTGTAAAACTTGCTGTCTCCATTAATCTTTTATATATCACTATTTAGAGTAATTTCCCTCCAGGTGAGGTCCAAAAAATACACCCTGTATTACAAGAATTGCGCCATTTTTTCTGAAATTACTTTGTAAAACATAACTTCTCATAGTAGGGTTACTAAGTGAGAGTGCAATGGCGAGACTATTACTTTGAAATGTAGAGCATCCAAAGCGCAATTGGTGTTTCGGAAGCTCTACATTTTCTTTTAAGAGAGTTTCATTCATAGCAAGTATTCTCGTTGTAAAATGTGTGCCGGAACCCCCTTATAAATATATTTATCATACATAATCATTCAAGTAATCAAATAAAATATTTGGCAACCATTCAGTTACACCTACTTTAAAATAACAATGCGGATTAGACGCGTATTTTGTAATCCTACTATTTAAAATAGAACGTATTTCAGACCTTCGCATCTAATAAAATTTCTAGTGTTACAGGCTGAAATAGTGACAGTCACGCCCATAGATGTCACAGGCAATATAAATTGAGTGTGAGAATGTTCTACAGTTGGATACCCTACGTAATCACACTTATACTTGCCAAAATAGCCAGTAAATCAGTGATAATGAGACTTTAGCATTGTTACGTTGACTATCAAGTAATGCGTTGAAATAAAAGTGTAAATGAAATGTAAGAATCTAATGATCTTTTCACACTTATGTTGACTATTCAGTGCTATTTTAGTTGTGGAAAGAATGATTTAATTCGCGAAGGCCGCGAATAAGAACTGCGTCGTGATGTTACAAGAGAACAGAGACAATAAAGACGATGGCGATAGCCGATTGTTTCGTACAAAGTTGACCGATGTTGCAAAATAAACGTGTTCACAAACAATACACTTTTAGAAAACAAATGAATAAACAAACAAAGATTGCAGGCACTACTAGAAACGATTAAACTTAATCATTTGAAATATGGCATTTTCTTTGAATTTTATTAACAGCATTTCAGCTAGCTACTTTATAGTGGTCGTTTAATTATTATGAACTGCCTAGCCTTTTTCCAACCGTGTTGGGGTTGGCTTCCAGACTAACCGTATGCCGCAGAATACCAGTATTTTACATGGTGCGACTATCTGAGCTCCACAAGCCAGCTACTACTAGGTAATACGATACCCCTTGGTAAGACTGGTTGTGAAACACAACCTGTAACGAGTGTTTCGAGCCACACTACCTGTAACGATTGTCAATGATTTCGGAGGAAACTCCGTATGTGGTAACCCACGGTCCTACAGAGGCAAGCGGGGCTTAACCTGAAGTTCGACGCGGCTGTTATAATCACCCACGAGCTTTATTGTACCTGGGAAAAATTAAATCGATTCAAGGACGGATTGGTATTGATTTATGAAGCAAAAACTGCCAGTCACATAGGTACACGTGGACATTGCGGTACCAATTGTGTGTGCAAAGTACATTTATTAATAACAATCAATTTATGAAATAAGCAATTAACAAATAGACCAATAAACATGTCTAACATAAAAGAGAAGAACGCACTGTTTGTTTTTGTTTGATATCATCGAAGGACGGGCTCAGGTTGACCGCTGTAGATATACCTAATCTAGCCAATTGGGGTATCCTCGGTCCATGAGATCTATTCCAAACAGAATGCCAGTATGGAGCCACTTTGCAGGATATGTCCTCCACCTCCTGTCCTGGTCATCCTGCACAACCACTTGCACCTTTCAGGATTCAACGAAGCACATGTTAGAGATGTACAGGTGGCAACAAACTGGTTGGCAAAACACAATTTGAGTTGAATCGTCACATAAAGAAGAAGCAGATCGAAGGACGTGACGCCGTAAAAGCACTCAACCGAAAGCAAAGGTCAATTATCTTGTGTTAAAAAACAAAACAATAAAAGCTTAGAGAATGTAATAAACACGCGGAACATTAGACAGTTTGCCAATTTTAGTTATTATAATGAGTGCATTGTGATGCCAATACTTTTAATTGAGGATAGGAAAGTGTCCTCTGGTACCTATGTCACAGGGTTCTACCGCGTAGCAGTATACCTAGGTACATACAAGTCCGAAAGCCTGGCTTGCAATTATAATTCATCATAGAAGCCCGGCTTACAGTAATAACTTTGTGACGCACTTAAACCGAACATCATTCAAATCATTCAATCTTATCTGTAATGTTATTATGGAGAAACGATAATGTGAGCACAGACAGACCACTCAGGTCCTCATATCTCATCAATACAATTATCCTTAATGTCTCAACTCAATCATTTATTGGAAACACAAACATTTACGGTGATAAGGTTTGGATTTATTACAGCTTTGATCAAGATAGAATCAAAGTAATTCCGTCATAAATTGTAAACTAAAGATGCTCTGGATGACTCTAAATCATATATTTATTAAAGTGGAATAGCTTTCCTGTCAATAAAAATACTTTTTATAAATATGTCACTGACGACGAAAACTTAGAGCTTTTACGTTTTTCAGGAAATCTACCTTCAACCAAAATTACTGTTATAAAAATTAAGCTGTATAATTCTGATGGACTTTCGTTATAATTTATAATGAGAGCAGTGGCATTTGTAGTCCGTCCGAGTCTCAGATTCTGCTAACTCAAGCTCCAGTTTCCATTTTGATGACGCAAATAGCGTATCACATGACACACCGGACACAGTGTAACCAAAACACTCCGTGTGCAGACCAGCACGTACACCAACTTCTTACTAATTACCTATTGTACGATTTACCTTATTTTCATTTCATTCAACAATTTGTGTTAATTTCTAATAATAAGAGACTATTTCTATTAGCATTGGATCACTATACTCATCACAGTCATCATATACCTATTCAAACTATATGAACACGGAAAATTTAAAACGTTATTCTTGTAAGTAATCGAATGAGTTGCTAATTGAGAAACTGATTTAATCAATCTGTGGCGGTCTTTAAACGGGGCTTTCCATGGTTGAATTTTCGAAATACTTTGTCGACCGCTTTATTGGAACAATTCCAAAATACCAACATATAAATTACTAATCTTTAAATGTTGGAAGGACACAACATCCGATACAAACGTTGTTTATCGTAAGGTCGACTTTAATCCCAGATTGTAAACATTATCCAATCTCGAAGGCTACGCTAATATTACTGCTAAACTAAGAACTTTGTTGTTACAACGCACATAACTTCATCATACGATTCTTAGAAAAACAGTGATAATATTTATTATACCAGTAACAATTTACTTGGACTCATATTGGTAGAGACAGAGTGTTAGTAACGCAGGAAAACTTTGTGGATATTCTTAAAATGAAATTGAAGCCTTTTCAACACACACATGACGTTATTCTATGTACTTTTTATTCACATTTAACACTCATTTACTTCCTTAGATTGTATTGTTACATTTTATAAATAGTTTATTGATTTAATAATTTTGTTGACATTCCTGTATTAATTTTAAAAAAAATGTAATTGACATTATCTTCTACATCAATATTTTTATTTTTGTTCTCTGACTTTTATCATTTTTCTTATTTCTTAAATTTGATTGTTGACATTCTGAGTATATTTATTGATCGACTTGCTTTGAAATTCTTGTTTTTATAATTTTAATTGATATCTAATGGTCTTCGTTCCATGTAATCAACTGAATTTATTTTAAATTGTTGATAATATTTGCACGCCAAATGGCAAAACATAGAGCACATATGAAAATGTAACATCTCACACACTCTGTAACTACCTATGTTAACAAATAATCATTCTGATTCTGATTCAAGTAGCGTGATCACTTGAATTGTACCGTTGTTTTACTTAGTTTGATAGCTAATTGTTACAAAGATAATATTAAATGGGTAAAATCTCAAGCGTTACAACTTATCGTCGTTGGTAGAGAGTCTTATTAATATAAGAGTGCTTTCTACCAACGACGATTACGAATTACGATACAAATTATTCATAGGTAACAATTATGTTACCTACGAACAATTTGCATGAAATCTTGTACATGCTTCACGAGAGTATTAGAGAGGTGGTTTTGAACTGACACATAACTTGTTCCAAAACAGTAATAGTTTATCATTCCAGGCGAGAAATATTTTTTAATGGACTTAAAGATTTATATCCACATAGTATGACGCAAAAGCGGGCTCTGTGACGAGCTTCGCATCGTAACAGGAAGAAATAATAATTATTCACAACGTTGCGCTTCAGTCTGTCTAAATATTTATCGAACAGTGCGATTTTTAAAGCGGCGAACTGGTATCTAAGTGCGCCGAGAAAATAACTTTTATAAAAATAAATTTCCGTGTTCTTCCGTTATTCAAGAAAGTTTGAATTGATTTGTTAATCTCTGCCTCAGCTAGTCTGGAAGTAACAGCTCCGACAACTGTGTTTAAATTGGTGGGATGTACAACAACTTGATTATTAACACGATGCATTAACGTCTCTGTACAAGTCTTCGTTACAGATTTTATTTAAAAACGGTCGTTAAACTTTCATGTCCTACATATTTACAAATCTGCCCTTACGTGTAAATTGAAAGTCAAATGTCAGACGACAAACATCAGACAATTCATTTTGATTTGGTTTGAAGGTCCTTTTTAGGGTTCCGTCGCCGAATGGCAAAATACGGAACCCTTATAGAGTCGTCATGTCTGTCTGTCCGTGTATGTCACAGCCACTTTATTCCGAAAGTATTAGGACTACACAGTTGAAACTTAGTAGGTAGATGTATTATGTGAACCACTTTACGATTTTTAAACAAAAAAAAAAAAAAAAAAGATTAAGGGGGGCTCCGGGATACATGGACCTGAAACAAAAATATATTTTATGTGCGGGTTGTCGATACCCTGCACGTATTGATAGGTCTTACGTTCTGAATGCCTTACAGTCTCTATGTATGCGTAGTAAGTGAATCTTTTCTCTGCAAAAAAAAGAAAATCTTAAAATAAAAACGTCAAGCGTTTTATTGGACGTTTGTCGTATTTGCCCGGGCGTCCCATAAAGGACATTGACATTGACCATGAGGGCGCCACTAGCTATGGGCCTACTGAGTTGTAATCTTGACTACTTCGTGGAAGGTTGATTAGCTTGTTATTGAGGCGTAACAGGAACATGTCCGATTTTATCCGTACGGGGTCAGATATAAAACAAACTGGGTTTAGGGACACTTTACATTAATAACAAGAGCATGACAATGTTTAATGGGGACGTATTCATTAGGACGGTTTTAAGTAATTGTAACGTTTTATACCTACATTTTTTAACGAGTGTCTTCATTATTGCTAATATAGAGAAGCTTTGAATACCCATTTTTCAGTGCTCAGTAGATGTAGCTATTGATTTGCGTTATGTAAACTTAGATCTATACTAATACTAATATTATAGAGAGGTAAAATTTATTAATTAAATTTGTTAGAGGGTAATCTCCGCAACTAATGAACCCATTCAAAAAATTCTTACATTGGCAGAAAGCTACATTATTCGTGGGTGCTATAATCTAATTTATAAAGGGTGTACGAAGACCCTTAACGAAGCCGAAAGGACTCGTTCTCCTCGTCAATGCGATCATTTTTTTGTTCTAGACATACTTGGGGACCTTCTAGTTACTGAAATATTAGGGGTCAAAGTTCCAACGTTTTCACAAGTTTTTTTTAACACGTGTTTTTAATGTTAGATTTTTACTTTAAACACCTCCACAACCCCCATACTATTAAATCCATTCATTAGCAAAATTTTTTGAGTGCGTTACATTGAGTCCTACCGTAAAACGTGATTTCTCTCCCCAAAAAAAAGTCGTTTCCGTGCAATAATTTTTGCGTAAAATTATTTAGTTTGATGTACAGAATGCTTGGTTCACGGCTTCGTTAAGGGTCTTGTTACACCCTGTATTTATATCGTGCATATTAGCCGAGCTATCACAATTTTTGCAGACGAATTTGCGGTCGAATGCGGTATAAAATAAACATACTTATGGAAGATATTATTTTACACATTATTAAATTTAAAATGCAAGTTGTTTGAGTTCTATTTCAGTGTAGTAGGCGGGACAAAACTGTCAGTGATAATGATAACGTTATGTGGAACGACTAAACTAAATGCTATGCCTACGGCCTTGCCTACGTGCTACGAGAATAACTGTGCCCAATAAATCGATACTTTACGTACTGGCTGGATTTGTAACTGCAGGACATTGGCGTCAATGTTATACTACAATTGAAATTTACGGGATATCGACTCCAATCAGAGAAGATATGTACCGTTAATGAAGATTTACATTTAGAGAACTTTTAACATAACCTGTATTAATTCGTAATAAAACCGGTTTTATTACTTGGCCGGCCAAGTGCGAGTTGTACTCACATGCACACCCAGGTTCCGTAGCACCAAACAATATAATAAAATATTTTGAACGCTCGTTCATGTTGTATTATTTTACATTCAACAGCAAAACTAAATTGGTTTTTCTTAGTACTGCTGCTGCAGTTTGATGAAAAAGTCCCATATCTCAAAAACTAAACATCAAATCTTATTCAAACTAATTTTGGTTGAAAGTTTTATTGACGTTCTACAATCACACATTTTTTCAAATTTACCTCCTCTTACTTTAGCAATTACAGCGGGGGTCGGCACATTTTACCACTTTGGAAGTGTCTTTCTTTCAAACGATTGACTTTGGGAATAAATGATTTTAGGAACCTTCAGTTCCATGTATCCCCCCTTAATCTTTTATTTGTTAACTTTTTGTAGAAAAATCGTAAAGCGTTTCACCGAATACATCTACCTACTAAGTTTCAACTGTGTAGTCCTAATAGTTTCGTAATAAAGTGGCACTGACATACACGGACAGGCAGACATGACGACTCTATAAGTGTTCCGTATTTTGCCATTCGGTTACGGAACCCTAAAAAGGACCTTCAAAATAAATCAAAATGAATTGTCTGATGTTTGTCGTCTGACATTTGACTTTCAATTTACACGTAAGGGCAGATTTGTAAATATGTAGGACATGAAAGTTTAACGACCGTTTTTAAATAAAATCTGTAACGAAGACTGAATAGTATACGAACATGTGATTTTGCTTTTGTTTAATGTAATCAATGTATGTATGTTGGTATATTGTCTATGGTATATTATGTCTATCTTTAATATAATTCTATTATGTCTAATCTATTCATAAAAATGAAAACACCATTTAAGTTTGTTTAAAAATGTGGTGCCAGCCAGACAACATAGTCTAGAAATGTATAGTAAAGTCAAAGTAAAAGTAAAAGGTTTTGTATAAACATTATAAGTGGCACGGCAGAACAATTTACTGAAACAATAACATTTCATGTACTTTTATTGTACCAATCAAAGCATAACGTAAGAATTTCACACAACTCAAGCATTGTTTTCAAAATATTAGACTTCACATTTAGATGAATGATAACATCATTTACATAGCAGATTAAATGAAAATAAATTAAGTACATTAAAGGTACAGTTTTATTAATTGATTGGATTTCTAGAATGCAAACCAATATCCATTATTTTATAATTAAAAAAATTCTTTTATGATTCCTTTTGCTGTTACCTCTAATATTTATTTCTGTCCTTATCTTGGCAAGTTGACCAATGTGGCCCTGTAGTGAAAATTTAAAAAAAACATAAAAATTTCACCTTCATCTGTGAACACAAGCACTGGACCAAACGCATCATTATGCAACTTGTCACCGTTGTGATGCGCCGGCGCCTGCACCGAGCTCCGTAACAGCGCGGCCAGCTTGTCCCGCATCGCATCGCACATGCGCGCGCCACAGACACACACCCCCGCGCGGCGCCGGCGCCGACCACCGACGACTATTCACCGCGGCTATATCAACCCACTGATACACTATCCACCGCCAAAATTCCAACGTATTCAAAATAACACGATTACTGAATCCAACGCACCCACGGATATCCTTCCCCAGTCAATGTCACTGCACTTGTAACACTCGGAATTCAGATTTATAATTCACACACCATCCACGACGTGACCGAACGATTATTACGAATATTGCTTACGTCCACAACACGTCCTTTTGCAACACGAACACGCGGAAGTTTATAATTTATTTAAATAATCGACAAATTAAAGTTTACAACCTTCTAATTACTTAAATATATTTACTATCACAATTTAGATTGACTTGAAAATGTATTTTATGTAAAAAACCTTTTTTTGTGTAACGATGTCTGTGTAAATGTTAAAACTTATTAGAGCCAAAGAGATGTGAGCTGAGAACAGTTGCGCGGGGCGAACTGTCTATTCCGGGCGGGAGCGAGCACGTGGGCGCCGCCCGCCCTGCCGCCGCCGCGCGCCCGCCCACCGATCAATGGCCACGAGATTTGATATCTAGCCGTATCCTCATCTCTGCACTTGTCACATTATGACCAATTTAGTAAACAATACATGATGTATCATTTCCACGTTTTATTTCCTTCCTTAGTGTGATCCATTTTAAGAAAAGATTCTTTACCAGATTTTAGGTTTCTGTTGACCTTCAAACTTTACCCTCGCTACTTGTAACTAGTTGGGGTCGAATTCTCAAAGAATCAATAAGAATAATAAGAGTAAAATATCAAAAGACCTCATTATCATAGAAACAAGCAAATAAAAAGAAATAGGACAAGAAGGCTAGCCTACACCTCCGAACAAAGTTTACGAGGTACTCGTTATATCTCTTAGTAGAAAAACAAGTAAGAACGAAAAATATGTAGGGTACGGTTCAGTCCATCAACGGATGATGACGCAATCGTCGGCGGGGATTACTACCTCAACATCAAACAATGTAAGGCTTCTCCAAAAAAACTCACTCGTATAAACTCATTCGTATAAACTCACTCGTATAAACTCACTTTATAACCAGCCACTACCTTAATACTTAAATTGAAAATTCCATAACAGGTAAGCATTAATATAAACCAATATCAGAACATGGCGCAAGTAATTAATTCACTTGAAGGTGAAATTCCTGCAGTGAATCACATAGTTCAGCGAATTCACTGTTATGTAGACCGTCTCGTGATCAACGAGCCTTTATTTATTTAAAAACGGTACAGACGAGCGTCTGTAATAAATGAAAATATTGAGTAACGCAATTGCTCATCTGAATGTAGCTAGTTAGTCTATATTACGAGTAGATTTCGTTTTAATTTGGCATCAATTTACTCTGATGAAACTTTACGTTCGTATAACGAATACAAAGTAGCGTTGCATTTTCTATAATTTATTCATTTTCTAACCAAAATATATCTTCACGTAAATAATATTAAGGATCACGTCCAGTTTTATCTCAGCGAATAAATCGTAGGTAATAAACTTTAGAGAAATATTTCAATTACTCTATAAATGTTCGCTAGAGACTGTGATGAATGTTTTCTTGTAATACTGTTTATTTTGCTCTATTCCCAGCCTCTAAATCTGTCTTAGAGCAGACCCAGGTTACATAGCTTTACACCATTTCAATAAAAAATAAAAATGTTTAAAAACGTAGCAGCTCTAAATTGTGGTGCGGATGGCTTATAAATCTTAAGACAAACAAAGCTTATTTAGACGGTCTCGGTCCGATACGACGATTCTTTGGCACACGTTAGGATTATCACACATACCAGCTGAGTACCATGCATCTTCTTGCAGAACCGCCCAAATTAAATGCACTTTCGTCCCTTAATAGCAAACAATTTTCGACCCTAATGCAAAGAAATAAAGGTATAACAGATTCTATATTAGTGCAAACTAAACTGGTCGTAAATTTTGTGACGTGGAAATATTTAGCGTTTGTTACATTGGAAAAAATGTCTTTGAAAATGGAGTAGACATACCTATACGTGGAGTCTGGCATATAATACTACCATTGACAGAAATAAACGTAAAGTAGAGCAGAATATAGAATGGTGTAGGTATTATTTCAGTAGCGACTGTGGGAAGTTTTTTATTGATTGGGTATCATCGCATGTCTATATTCACAGAGCCGTAATTAAGTGACTACGTTCCACACCACGATCAAACACGTCATTTGATGATACGAAAGAACGTCATTAGGGCCATGAAAGTGTGACTTAAAAACTTTTATATTCACAGTTAACTGTTGGTAAATGGTTTTTCTTTCTACGTTATCTAAACGAACCTTTTGACAATCATTTATTCGTATGAATAATTTCATTGGCCGTGAATCAACAAACTCTCGCCATGAATATATGGACAGAGTATGAGATATTTAAACGTTTGAAAATTACAGTTTCATTAGCAAATAGCAATTCAGTGAAAAACGCTTAATTCATAATTTCATGAAAATGATTTGGCAAGTGGCCATTATTAGTACTACAAATCGATGTAACTGTCATAGAACTTAAGAACAAAGATCACTGATTATATCTGTATCAAAATATTGTCATCGTGCCACTGTGTACCTAATGGGTGTTAAAATACCCATAACGAAGTCGAAAGGCACTTGTTCTCCTTGTCATTGCGATATTTTTTTTGTTCTAGAATCTAGACCATACTTGGAAACTTTATAGTTACGGAGATATTGGGGGTCAAAGTTCCAAGTTTTTCACAAGTTTTTGATATATATACAAGTTTGCTTTAAAAACCTCCACGACCCCCATACTATTCAATTAATCCACCAGCACAATGTTTTGAGCGCGATACATTGATTCTTGCAGTAAAACGAGATTTTTCACCCCAAAAAAAAAGTCGTTGCCCATTAAGAATTTTTGCGTATATAGATAGAGTTACTTAGTTTGATGTACAGAATGCGGCTTCGTGGAGGGTCCGTTTACACCTTGTATATAAAACAATAAACAGGGGTAATCAAAAGCGAGAAAACCTCGCAATTTCGATGCTATGTGCCATAAACACAGTAAAAAGTAGGTACTTATAGAACCTCGTCGATAAAAACAAATGGATATTCAAATGCCGTACGTAGGTAACTTCATAAATAAACGTTGACCGTACACAACGGCTACTTAAATTGAATTTCACATAGGTCTGACTGGAGGTAAATGAACCCTAGCTGTGACAGAAACATTCACAGACATTGTGTCGCCTGCGTCCTGTGTGCCCTCCAAGTGACCTTCCACATGTTTCTCCTCCGAACCTAGGAACCTACTATATAAGATCCCATATATCCACGGAAAATGCCTCATGAGAGCGTTTAGTTAAACTTTAAACCACACACACGAAAATACATTTGTGTCGTAAGTAAATGAATGAAAATAGATAGTGAGTCGATAATGCCAAAAAAATGATCTTTTTCTTGACAAAAATATGTTTCATTGTCACGGGTTTCCTCAATGAACACTTCTCTCTATATTGTTCTATAGAACAATCAATCAGGTAAAACAGTGCCAAAATTATGAAAAAATATAAATCAACATGAAACGATCAGTTTTTCAGTGCCTATCACAATTTATTTAAGCACGAGAGCTTGGGCATGTATTTACCCGACTGCACGATAGCAAAGTTAGGGTTATGTTTTTTAAACTTACACTGTGAACACAAAGAAGTCGAATCTCATACAGTTTTAATTAGATAGGCCTGTCAGTCGCACGGTATTGCTATTATTAACTACGGTCTGTAAAAACGGCTGGACACCACACAAAGTTGAACAAATGCACGGCATTTATTAAATTACTTATAGAAATAAGTGGTCTGGAAAGCACGATAATGGAATTTACAACTATTTGTATGCATAGGTTTTACCATTTATCGCCTAAGTATTTACTCGCTAATTATGATTCGAGTAAATGAGTTCAAAACGAAGCAGGAGCTAGTTTTATATTAAGTTATTAATTTATTTAAGTCGAGATACCTCTACTAGTAATTAAATTAGTTTACATAGGTAGACGACGAGACGAATTATACATATATTTTTTTGCTAGAAAACAAAATTCAAACAGTATATTTGCATTCCAAATAATAATAGGTAAATGCAATTTATATAAGTACTTAACACGTAATAAAACATGTTACAATTAGCATCGTTTAAAGAAAATGCAAATTTTGCAAAAAAAAAACTTACATATGCGACGCCTAATCTAGGTAAAACGTGACACACAATATAATTCTTGGAAAAAACAAGCTATTTATTGAATCAACACATTCTATTGACAGACCTATATTTTAAATACTAGATTTTGTCCGCGACATCGTCCGCGTACAGTTCGGAATTTATTCTATTGGAACGAACTACCGGTAAAAAATTGTCGTAATGTCGTAACCCAGGTCATGGTTTATCTGTGCCTATTTGCATGAAAATTCGTTGAGCCGTTGAGGCGTGAAAAAGTGTCGGACAGAGGCACAGAGCTACTATCGCGTATAATGTTACTAGCTGTTGCCAGGGACTTCCTTCGCGTGGAAATTTTGATGTGTATTTATTTATTTATAATAAGCACACCAACAGCATAGTCACTTACAATTCAAATCAAATAACATCTAATATTGGCATTTCAGTAACCATGCAAATAACAGGAATGCATGACATTGAACATATGAATATCAGAGACAAAGGAGAACAATAATAAAAAGTGTGTCTAGTAGACCTTGTGCACTCGCGAATAAATATTAGTTTACAAAGCCACAAGAATCAAATGTCTGTGGGACCGACATAGAGTAGCAGATAGATCCTAAACCTAAGTCATATAAAAAAAGAGCAGAATCCTCCCAGAATACTACATACTATAGAATACTACACAAATTGTGCATTATTTTCTTTCTAACAACTGTTTCCAATAAGCGACGAGCCGAAGAAAGCAACTTCTCACCTTCTCGCACCGTGTTTTATAACACCAAGGTAAATCTGTTAGTGCGGTGGTAAACTTGGTAGTATGACGCATTGTTCTCTCTGTTAACACATTACGTTATTGCTGAACTCGATATCAATGTATAGCTTGGTGGTTTATTCACATGTAAAATTTCGACACAGTATACGCAACATTACTACCTCAGCTACTGACTTAGTTCTTAATATGGCTAATAATATTTCCAATATATCTTTTTCAGCTACCTATCTCAATTTGTGTGGATATAAAAGAACACCGAGATCCGTATTATAATTAGACGCGACGGTCAGTTATTCTGAGATTGCGAACGATGTCATGTGACATGGCCCACAGCAGCAGCACGCACGCTTTCTGAAAACTTTGCTTTAGAACTCCTCGTAAATCTCACATTACTACACTAAACAAGTACTTTAGATTCCGTTAATAATGTATCACGAAGTTTTCCGCTCAATAATAGGGCTACTTGAGACCAATTAATACGAGGATGTTACATAAAGCTAATAACAGTCCGTAAAGCACTCGTTTCATACATTCATGAGCCTAACAAATGTTCACAACTCAGTGGTACCTTCTCAAGGTCGTCTCACCATCGTTATAATTCATGATGAAGGTTACGTCTCTTATCTAAACTTCGAAAGTTTTAGATAGACGCAGAGAATCTCCGAGAGCACGACGAGAGCGAAACCAGCGTGGTGCCGTGGTCCGTGGGACTAATCAATATATTCCACGCATGCGTCACAATGACTTCAAACGTCTTCGAGTACTCGGGAGCGTAGGCGTTTGACGTGTTTTGCTGATTCTCTCATAATGAAAGTGTCATCGAAAGGAAAAATACACTTACGTACACTCTCGAAATTCTACTCTCGAGACGACTTTGTCACGCACCGTTTGCATTCAGGGTCAGCCCTATAACAACAGATTGATTCGTCCTTCATACAAGGACGATCGGGATCATCGCTGAAACTCGGGAGATTTTTTTGCTACAACGCGATGGTCAAATAACAACAGCTATATCATGTTCAATTACTTCGCCACGTGTAACCTAAAAAGAATATTTTCCAAGTGAATATTTCCCAAGAATGTTAATTGTTAACAATTAACATTCTTGGGAAATATTCATTCACAAAATTATTATTTTTATGAGATTGTATTTTTTCCAAACCTTAATCTCCAAGGATATATTCTGAAAATTAAAACTCTTCGCCTAACTAATTAATAAACATTTTATTTATTAACCCACACAAGCATTACTTACATATTTTTATCTAGAAAATAATTCTAAATGAGCTGTTATCACGACATATCTTATGAGTATTTCTGTAATTAAATATTTTAACGATCATATCATCATAAATATAAATAGATATCAATTGATAATATAAACTAACTAACCGGTACTTCAGAATGAAGAAAACGATTGATTGTACTCAGAATAAAAGTTATCTCCTTGAGATATTGAATGGAAAATAAATTCCCAAGTGGAAAATTACTTGGTAGAGTACTTCTCCTCATTAGGTGAACCACTCTGGCTAAGTACTCCTAGTACTTACTTCTATAGAGATCTTCTTTGAGAGTTCGTAGCACAAGTATACGCAGTTATACGTTTACATTATGGTAAGCAGTAAAACCTTTTTACTAACTTTACTTGGAAATTATAAAAAATAGGGCAGAAAAGCAACACGGATACCTGGATTATAAAATGGATAACGTCCAGAAAAAAATGAAAGCAAAATTTAAAAAAACTCGCGCACGAAGGGTTTCGTTCCATTATCTAAAAAAAAAAAACAAGTTTTTTGTATGGGAGCTCCCCTTAAATATTTATTTCATTATATTTTTAGTATTTGTTGTTATAGCGGCAACAGAAATACATCATTAATCGGCGCGGGAAGTGCGAGCACCGCGCTTTTTCTACACAGAGAAGGGTAGAACAAATGCTGGGGAGAGAGCTCCACTCCGCCAATTATTAGAAACGTACAACTCACATTTTATAAATTTAGATATTTTCGCTCTTAATCAAAACAAATTTAGAAAAACAGCTATTGAATTACTTTCTGGTCATCCGTAACGATGACTGCTTTGTCTTGATATAATGCTGTGACCTGAATGGTGACTGCGAACTATATCTGGACGGGCAACGGAACTCTAAAAAGAAGAAAATAAAGAACATCACTGAGTACACCGAAAAATCAAGGCAACCTTGAGTCTGAAATTCATATCTCCATTCATACTTACGTAGAAATAAAACCATATCAAACCAATCAATGTGCATGTACAATTCCGTCCTTTATATAATTTTATAGACATATATCAATAGATAAGACTATCAATTCTATTGGGACGGATTAGAGGCTTAAATGCAATAGATTTATAGATATTAAGATAGATACCGCTGATAGCCATCGATTCTCCTAACTTATGAGTAATCATAGCAGTTATGATAAGGGTTATCTTTAAATGCGTACTGAATCATGATTACACGGAATTATTGGGGTTTTAGTAGGGCAGGTGCCATGCTTTGGTTTTGTAAAGGTCTGAATGAAAAAATTTCAGAAACAAACCACAAAGTAAAGGTAATTATGAACCAATTAAATTATTACAGCAACTAATCCGAAGACATAATTTTTTTTTTTATATTCCGCTTAGTCCTTGGTCCCACCCAACCCCTGGACAACATATCTTGAATTCTTGACCAATACATTTTTGAGAATTAAATTTAACATCCAGTTGTAAAGTCATTCATCAGTCATTTCAACTGAATTTTAAGTCTAAAAGCAGTGTCTTCGTAGACCCAGTTTAACATGGTTAATTAATTTCAAATAATTGAAAAAAATGAGTACAGTTTCTAAACTAAACCTACCTTTTTGGAAACCCACGTGTTTCTCCATATCACGAAAGCCAATGATCACAAAAATCCGTTATGCACACTCACAATAGACCAGCAATAGCCGGTGATACGAGCTCTGATATCACTCAATGGATATCACATACGACTTAGGCCCGTATTGATAAACACCTATCATTTGTGAGCTCACTTATCAAGAACTGTCAAAATGTAAACGTCATTATAAAAATCATACAGATAAGTTCGAACCCTTAAACAGTGCCTTAAAAAAGCTTCAATATTAATATGACCCTTAAGTGGCTTGGTAGCAAATCCAAATAAATACGTTGCCAACAATAAAAGCCACGTGCGACACCTACTGCGTCTGATACGCGTCTGCGACTCCTACAAGTCTGCTACAAACATACTACGCATCTGCTAGAGTCTCCTACTACTGCTACGAGTATACCACACATCTGTTACACTCTCCTACTATTGTTACTAGTTTATTTCGCATCCGCTACGCTATCCTATGAGTATACTACGCCTTTGCTACGATCTCTTACGAATCTGCTACGAGAACACCACGCATCTGCTACGCTCTCCTACGAAGCTGCTACGACTCTGCTACGAGTCTGCTACGAATTTAATACGCATCTGCTACGAGTATACAACGCTTTCTTACACGTCTGCTACGTGTATACCATGCATACGAGTATGTTGCGCGTCTGCTACGTTCTTCTTCACGTCTGCCACGAGTATAGTACGGGTCTGCTTCGCCATCCTACCACTGGCTGGGGGCCCAAAATGGCCGCTTTAGCAGAATCATAATAGGAAAATAATTATGAATCACGTTAAAATTATTATAATGGTCGCAGAAGCAGCTCATATTATGAATTGTTACTGTGGCCATTTTAGGTTCCCCGTTTCGTGTTTGATTCCGGTCACAGTTCACGTATAACAGTTTCATGTCTGAAATACCGTAACGTAGCACGTACATACCACATACAGGGTGTAACAGGACCTTTCACGAAGCCGTCAACCAAGCATTATGTACATCGAACTAAGTAACTTAACGCAATAATTATCGCTGGGAAACGACTTTTGGGTGAAATATCACGTTTTACGGTAGCACTCAATGTAACACACTCAAACCACTGTGCTGGTGGATGCATTGAATAGAACGGGAGTCGTGGAGGTGTGTAAAGTAGAAATCTTACGTTAAAAACATGTATTTAAAAAAATACTTGTGAAAAAGTTGTAACTTTGACCCCCAATATCTCCGTAACTAGAAGGTTCCCAGGTATGGTCTAGACCAAAAAAAATATCGCAATGACGGGGAGAACAAGTACCTTTCGGCTTCGTTAAGGGTCTTGTTAAACCCTTTATAAATGTTGGACGTCGCGATCGAAATATGTCATTACGGTTCGTTACGTGTCGGCTTCGCGTCTAACCTTCAGCAGCACAGTATTTCTCAGGACGAGGATTTCAATAAATTGCACTAACAATACACAAACAGTAAGCTCTGTCTCTGAATAAATCAAGCATTTTATCACAATAAAAGCGTCAACGTGTCGACTAAAAGAGACATTAGAGATTATTATATTAATTAGTCAAATAACCCATTTGCAGATGGAAATAAAATGACTGTAGTGGAGTGGAAGGTAGACTACACTCACATATACATATGAACGTAGGTGCATCCACATGCACGATCCCTTACACGAACACAATAGTAATAAATAATACGAATAATTTAGTTTCGTTGCCCATTTGGCTCGGGTCTTTTTGTAACGTGACCAATAGAGATGTATATTTAAAAGATAATAAATACACATAGGTATAGGTAGGTACATAAGACTGTACCGATTCTTTATTTGTTATTTTCCGCCAACTCTCGAACTCAAAGCTTGTTGAAATTATTCTAAAAATATTATTTCCTTCCTTTAGTTTGACTTATACTCGTAGTATGTGAAGATGGTAAACTGATAATTGACCGGATTTTTATTTCATTGAAAACTATGTTATTTATATAAATTAACCTATTACTAACCTAATACCAAGAAAATTAAGAAGAGAGACCAAGAAAATTGTCATTACAGACATAATTAACTTCTTTTTTTATATAAAATAGGGGGGGGGCTACGTCACTAGCACTTTTTGCAAGTTATCTACACTAATTTAATTCAACAACAAAGTATCCCAAAGGATTCTAATATCCAGGGTTGTGGGTATAAATGCAAAACGAATTTTAAACCATTTGGTTTTAAACAGTCTTTTTGGTATAAACGATTTAAAACCACACTTTAGTGGTTTAATATGGTTTAAAATGTTTGTTTTGGAATGCACTGAGCTTTACACGAAGTTATCTAGACCACACCTTCATCCTGATTTAGATTAAATCTAAGGAAAATAAAATAAAAATATTTTAAAATCAACCGACATTCATGACAGATAAACATAAAATCGATCCCTACCTGCTACCTCTCTCCTAATAACTAGTGCAAAATAAAAATGCGGCATTGCCGTTATATTTTAATAAATACGCATATCATGATTGTTTTCAGTCTGTCTAATCCTGAAAAGTAGTTTATGTATGATATTTGACTTCACATGTATTAATAAAAATGGTAAATGATTTCAATTAGCCTTTTAAACTTATTTTTTAAAGTTATTCGTCATCAATGTACGGCCCACGTAGTCGTGGTTTTAAACCGTTTTAAACAAATTTAAAACGGGTTTTAAACCACTGATTTTGGTTTAAAACGGTTTATTTACAACTATAGTTGTGGGACTGTTCGAAAGAGATACCGCGGCCCTGGAACACAAAGGGCAAAAGAAGGAACATGGATAGGTTTTTAGTCAGTACAAGTCTGACACTCCCTCCTGCTCAGTCCAGAGTGGTAGGGGTCATTTGACTATTTCCCAATCGTAAAAAAAAGGTTTCTAATATCAACTATCTACTCAAATAGATAAATTAAATAATGAGAGAACTCTTACCGACCGAATATTCATATTGTTACATCTCGAGGACCATGACAACAACACAATTGGGGCAATGACCATAAATAGGAATGTCGATACACGACAGACGATGTCAATTTATTTTCAGCTAATAATAATGTGAGGCTCATTTTGAAACGGTCTTTGTTACTTTGTCATGTCACACTCGCGTGCATATAAAGAAGCTAAAATGGTTGGCGCGCTTTTGAAAATTGATTATTTTAGGTATCCACTTGAAATACAACGTATTGAATTAAAAATCAATAAGCGTGAAATTAAAAACAGTGGATTTTTTTTTAATGTTCACCAATACTTACGTAGCCGTAGGTACCCAGCTCTTCCACTTATATGCCGAAAATTTTAGCCAATATAATAGGTAGGCAGGTAAATGTATAATTAATGGAGGATAATATAATAATTATTTATCCTGCTCCTATATAATGATGTAGACTGTAGAGGATAAAAAATGGATTAGGTATAACACAACAACAGAAGTCGGAATTAAACACCCTCTCTTCCAAGTCTTTGACTAGGTACCTCGTGCTCCTGCCCCTGGCTCATTTTTTAAAGTATAAAATAATTGTCGATTTAAAATAGAAAACAGTTGATTTTATATTTTTAAACTTACCTAAAATGACGAAAGAAACCTCCTCAAACCATTTTATGAAAGAATTATGACAGTGCAATAGTAAACTAGCTACGCTGGAGGTCATTAGAGGATAGAAATAAAGAACTATTTCTTCTATGAAATCCTTATCCCTTCTATTTTAATATTATAAATGCGAAAGTAAGTTTATTTATTTGTTTGTTACCTTTTCACGACTAAACCACTGAACCGGGATTATTATCCTGAAAATTTGCAAGCAGAGTACAACCCCGATTGATTATCAAATTATAAATTCAAATTAACGCGATCGAAGCCGCGGGCAAGAGCTAAACAATTATAAAGTATGATAACTCAACTCAAGAGTCCTTAACTCTTGAGTTGAGTTCCTGTTTCCTTGAATTAACCTGTACCCTAAGCAGTTAGCTACTTCAGCCCGATTCAGAAGTCATTACGATAGAATGAAATCTACGTCAACGAATACAACCATTTTTTTTTTCACGTATTCTGGTCCAGTTTAGGGGACTACGTGCGGAAACCAAACCCTTAACTTAGAACATAGATACCACCAATTTGTGGTTGACTTTGACCTTCACGGAGGTTTTATGGGAGCCTTTCCTTGTGACCTTCGTTAGAAATAGGTAACTGCACTGTTACACAGATTACACAGAATACAATAGTACCTACAAGTAACTGTTAGTTTATATATATTTATTTTTCGCCCTACAACTATTATTACAGGTCTTAACCTAATTTGATAGTGTGGCTATCAACTATGCAAAAAAACCTGTAGTTATTGTTTTACTTGTTATTTTTAAAAATGTTTTTTTTTTAAATTATTATTATTATATAATTCAATAAGGTAAACTTTTCTAAAAAAAACTTGGGGTTACCATAGTTCTCAAATACTATTTACCTGCGCTTTTTCCTGAATGATGTAATACGAATGAATAATTTCATCATTGTAACTGCTTTTCGGTCATTATTAGCAGCCAGAAAGGCAGTATTATCTTTAAGTATGCAAGCCTATATGCAAGTAACTTCTTGGTTTTCGAAACGCAAAAAATAAAAGCTGATGACATAAACATGACCGCTCTGTACACATGTTTAGTCTGGCAGGACAGAATTTAGGAACTTCCTTAGTACTTACCTATAGAAATTTCTACCACCTGTCTGTTTTACAAAAAAAACAAGCAAATAGTCATCTGATAACATTGAACTTAAAAAAAACTGTTACAAGTTAATTAAAATATTCTGTTACAGTGTAGATATTAAACGACACACCCTGATATCTACAGTGATCCGTAGATATGGTTTTAATTTAATTGAATGCAACTGAAATAATTAACAGGAATGGTTTTATTATTTATATACTGCATTATTCAACACTCAAATAAATTAACGAAGTAAAAAATACAAATTAATACATTTAATTTTACACACTCAGAAAGTAAAAGAAACATAAGAATATCATTTCAATGATTCTAAATCACTTTTAAATGAAGAGACACCACTCAGTTGGTAACAGTTTTTTATTGGATTTAAATAACATGAGCAATTAGAGCTGTACCGGGAATTGTGAAATACAACTCTCCGGTCTGTTCGTGCATTATTAGTAACAAACGTTTCATAAAAGAGAAATATGGTAAGAACAGTTACAATGAAGGATATTTTCAAAATACTCACCATTACATGCATTCCCTGGCGTTTGTTCATGGTGATGCATTGCTCGAAGCACCGTGTTACGTGTGAAGGATCGCACCCTTTCATGTCACAAGCAAGACTGAATTTTACGAGCGTTCAACGAAGCCGGCTGAAACGGCGAGCCACACCCCGCGGCCCCGCCCCTGCCCCCCGCATGCGCAGGCTGAATTAAAGCCGTTATTCTTCTGAGTGCCAATACATGAATGACTCCAGCGAATACCAAAGTAACGTGAAACCGTTGCCTACATAAAATACACTGTCACACACTGTATATCTGGCTGCAGCATGATTTGCAACAGGCACCACATTGTTCTTTATTTTTATTCGTTTTGAATTCAAAGCTTTAACTGGGTATGGGTACTGGAAATTATAATAATTATTTTTAATTTAAGCAGGTATAGGAGATAGGATGCTCTCCAAATCCAAGCACTGTTTTTTAGTAAATAATTCAGCAGAAGATTAATTGCATGTACCTACACGAACCAGAATAAACAGAGTTTTAAGTTGATTATGGGACTTCTTCGGGACGCGGAACGTGATAAACAAAAACTTTTGCTTGCTTTTCCTCGTTTAAACTAACACCCTGTGTATCTTTTTGTAAATTATTGAAGGTGATCAGTAAATAAAATGTATCTAGCTATATCAATCGAATAGCTCAAGCGAATAGCTAATAAACTCTACCTCAACTTCAATAAATGTACCGAAAAAATAGGTCTACTAACTGTAATTGTAATTTTAATAAATACTATTGGTTTTTATTGTCTCGTAGATGGTGTGAAAAGTAGAGCACTCGGGGTTGTAGGTCAGGATTCTTGTCTTCTCCCTCGTTCCGCTCGGGAGTTAACGCTAGAATCCTTCGTTTTGCTCGGGATTTAATACGGTGCCCGCTACATAAGGCTACTTTATCCTCTTAGTGCATAGGGCACGCCACAATAGTGGCGGTAAGGCGCCACGGAGCCCTCACCTTCCGCCTGACGCAGGTCCTCACCGGACATGGTTGTTTCGGGAGATTCCTGCACCTAATCGGGCGGGAGGAAACGCCCGGGTGTCACCACTGCGAGGATCGACCGGACGACACGGTGGAGCACACTGTGCAGGTCTGCTCCGCTTGTGCGGAGCACCGCCGTGTCCTCGTAGCGGCGATCGGCGGCGGCGACCTCTCGCGTCCGGCCCTGGTTCAATCCATGATCCGGAGCGAGAGGGAATGGGACGGCGTCACCTCCTTCTGCGAAGCAGCCATGCTAGCGAAGGAGGTGGCGGGACGTGAGAGGGAGAGAGCCTCACGTCTCAGCCACCGCGGGAGACGCACCGGGCGTCGGGGGCCACGTGGTGGCCCCCGGCCACCGTAGGCGCGAGCCTGTGGCCGGTGAGCTATGGGCTAGCTCGCCGTCCGTCCGTCTTATGACGACAGGCCGTGTCGACGGCGCGTTCGTGTTCCAAGCGCGCCTCAAAGAGAGTCAGCAAACAGGAAGGAGTCCGATTGGACCGATGCCTGCCAGGGTTGCGGGACTGTTCGAAAGACATACCGCGGCCTTGGAACACAAAGGGCAAAGGAAGGAACATGGATGGGTTTTAGTCAGTAAAAGTCTGACACTCCCTCCTGCTCAGCCCAGAGCGGGAGGGGTTATTTGATGATTTCCAATCGGTAAAAAAAAAAAAAAACCTCTTAGTGCATAATCTATTAATGATTATAATTATAATTCTGTAAATACTTACGTGTTACTGGCGCGACTCATTTTTCATCAAAATACAAGGTGCAGTTTTGAACCTGCAAAACATTTCAGGAGGTTGTTATGAGACTCGTAAATAATCATATAACAATACGATACCAAGTCAATAATCAATAATACTTTTTCTTTTCGATTTTTCAATTTTATTGTTTTTCAGAATAACTCTCTTTATAACCCTCTTCAAAAAAACAGAATCACCCATTGCGATGTATCGCGCGTCATGTCACTGTGTGCGTGAATGCGATGACCAGTGACGTCAGCCTGTACGAGTCTCCGCCCACATTTCTATGAAACGAACGCGGCACGTACGTTAAACTACAATGAAGGTCGTTGCTATGGTTACGGGGAGCCCCCGCGATGCTCGTCATACCGCATTTCGATTAGACTCGAAAATCTGTTACTGCGCATCGAAGGTTCAACCAACGTGCCGCGATCTGTACAAGTTGTTGTAGCTACAGCAACTTATAGCAAATAATTTTACCTTAGATGTAGTTCGAATTTGAAAATCACAATGTAGGTACCTACATTATTGTTTAAAATTTCGCTAAATACTGTATGCAGCTCACTACATGGAGTGCCAGTGAATCACGTAGGGCGACTGCGTATCAGACCTCAACAAACCAGTTACTTGATAACACGATACCCATTTGTTAGACTAATTGTCTGACTTTCTAGCTTTTGACTACCCGTACCAACGACCATACGGCAGGGCTGTAAGGTCGTTGACCCGTACCGACCCGTGTGGTACCTAACGACCGTCCGAGAGCTACAAATCAATTCGAACCATGGGCTTTAATTAAGTGCTTACCGAAACACGGGATTTCAATGATGTCCTAGATAAATTTAAAAAGTACTTACATCATTATGAATTTAAAAAATAACACAATGGTACTTGCTCAGTTGCGAACCCGCAACCTCATGCATGAGAGGAGAAAGCCTTAACCACTGGGCTATTACGATAAATAATAATAGTAGGAAGTAGATACAACTGCGGCAAAAAAAGATCACGTTGGCGTCGTTAGTTACCTATCAGCTGATGAATAAAATGATAGGCGGAGATAAATAAACCTTACAAAGCACGTAAGCAGATCCTGTTGCACAATTGTGAAACTACGATCGCGAGCGCGTGCGCGGGATTTAGGTAGGCACCTAATAATAATAATAAGGCATGTAGGTACTCGGCGCAGTCGGCGCGCTCTGTAGGTAAATTCAGCCCCAAGGACGGTTTTTATTTGTAGATTAAATTGGTTGATTTAAGATTTTCCTTCCTACTTTTTAACGGGCTGAGGACCGACAGAAATACATCAAGATAATTTGTGCTAGTTAAGTGGGTAGGTACCCATGTGTTAGGGATTTTAGGTGATTAATTTTGTCTGATAGGTATTTTTGGCGTAGTTAAACATTTTAAATCAACTTATTTACACTAATCAAGTTGATTTAGCTAACATCGTATTTACAAATTATTGTCTATGTACAAATAAATAAATAAATTACCTACTTATGTTACCTGGAGATATTGTTCAAAGTTTCCACCGTCACACTCCAGGCACAGTCTAGCACGACGTTGCTGATTTTCCTTCAGCTTTCACAAACACATTCGTTTTTATTGTGTCGAAAGCACTGATCACTTTTGCACTTTTGAGATCCTGTACCTTGCGGTAATGAAAAGGATGCTGCATTTCTTTGTGCAGTAGCCGCCACACTGTGGAGTAGTGCACTCCAAACCGGCGACCAGCCTCCCGCGTGCTTGCACGTGGCTCTCGCCGGAAGAATTCCAGGATATCTTCCTGCAAGGCGACAGGCAGGCCTTCGTTGCCGCGACCTTCAGCATGCTGGGGAACGTCGAACTGCCGATGATCGCGCAGTCTCTGCGTAGCAGCCAGCATTACCCTGTGTGAGGGACGTTGCCGATTGGGGAATAACTCCGCGAACATTTCGATGGCTCGAGATACATTGTCTCGACTGATGGCATACAAGCGGACCATCTCCACCAACTCTACATTGGAGTATTGGTCCGTCATCTTTACAACTAGGTAGTAGGTACCTATCCCGACCGTTAATCGAAGGCGCACTTGAGGGGCGGAATTTGCAAGCGTATGCACATACCGGCGTCATCAAATACACTAATAAATTGACCCGATTTATGCGTTTGCGATGGCCGCGGGGGCGTGGCGGGGGAGAGGGAGCGGGCGGTGGTTGGTGCTTTGGATTCATGGAAGAAATGTCGGTTGCGTTTGTTTGTGTGTGTGAAAGCGCAGTTTAAGGACACGCACAGATTGGTTGCGTTTTAAAAAGGGGAGTTCACACTTACCGATTTCCGTAAATAAGAATAAAATGAAAAAAAAATACCTGCCCATTTTATTGTTGATTCGGGTCGAGAATCACTAACATAATTACCTCCTAAAATGTTTTGCAGATCCAAAACTGCACCTTGTATAACTTGACACTGACCTGCAAATTGCAAAAATGTAAGAAAATTTGAATTTCGCGGGCTACCCTGGCGCTTCCACCATAAGTAACCTACAGCCATGTCCGTTACTGTCTGGTCGAGACGAGACCAAGACCACGCTACGTTTATTAGAATATCACAACATTTATTATTATTACCTAGGATAGAGATAATAGTCCGCAGCGATTGCCACTTGTCTTTCTTGGTTCTCAAAATACACTTCAGTTGGATGAAATTCGCTAGTTTACATTTATGACTATAATATCGTCATCATGCATTCATGCTTCAGCAGCTTAGAGCACTCCACTTATCTACCTGGGCCTCTCAAATTGCTTGCCATTCAGCTCGATTCTCAATTAAAAAAAAATACGTTTAATTAGTTATAGAGTTACGGGTCTATGGTTCTGTTGTGGTTAAGGCATTAGAGATCAACATTCCACTTTGAATCGGCCGTACCCAAGTGTTACCGGTATATATTCTAGCACTTATTGTTCCATTAATTTGACTTGACCGTTATTCGAAGCTTATTTAATTGAGATAGGCCCTACGTTTCCCGCCCTTCACATTTATATATATCTATCTCTTTATAACACGTCACTTCCGCTTGGCAGTGGTAGGGAGGCTTGTTAAGCGAGACTCGCCATTTTGATTTCATTGGCGTCTTGTTTCCCGCCGTGATCGGTCGTGTCGTGCCGACATTTAGCTGCCTTGTAATTTTATTATTTTAAAAGTGCTCAAGTGAAAATAATCCTAACGGTTTTTTATTCGAATTAAAAAGTGAACAAAGTTTAATCTTTCGATATTGAGTATGGAAAATTCGCGTGATAACGCCGATAAGGCGATTAGTGATGTTCTCCCAGGACCTTCTTCGCCTCAGAAGCGGCGAGCTCGGTCGAATAGTTCTAGTAGTTCGAGTTCTAGTAGCTCGAGTTCCAGTAGTAGCTCCTCGTCTAGCGGAGGCAACCCAAAGAGAAGTCGCCGCAACAAGAAAAAGGGGGGCAAACGCAAGCGTCGTTCCAAACGAAAGGTTCGGAAATTAGCTAAAGAAGTACGTAACCTTCGACGGCAAATGGTTTGTAAGGACACCGGTCAACACGTGAGTACCAATTTGGATTATGATGCCATCTCACTTATGTCCGCCGTTAGTGAAAATCTTTACGACCAAATGCTTGACGTTGAACCTGATAATGGTAGCACACGTGGTGATCAAGAATTTACCTTAACTTTTGAAACTAAGCTGAAGGAGCCTACAATGCCTAAGACTTCCGAGAATTATCTGAAGTTGCTATGTGATTTGCAACACTTGGATAAAAGTGACTGGAACGACATTAGGTATTCTGAGACCCAAAAATTGTACAATCACTCGCCGGGTTATACAGACATTGAAATAAACGAGGAAGTTAAAGTATATGAGTCTCCTCGTCACCTCGTGTATGCTGATAAGGCTTTCGCAGCCTTGACCATGTGTGTGCTCAAACAAAAGGAGGTTTTGCAAGGAACTCTTCAAGACCTGTTACTATGGGCAAGGAATAGTGAGTCACTAAATTCTGACACTCTGCTTCAGAAAGTAAATGACCTTTTTTCCACAGGGGACTTTAGTAAGTGTTCTTCAGACTTATTACAGATCGTTTGTGGACATCGTGCTGAGATTCTCCAAATGCGGAGAGACTGTGTCATTAAACAGGCAAAGGACCCCTTGATGAAGGCCAGTTTAACGAAAATTCCACCGACATGTACAAACCTGTTCAACGCAGAGAAGTTTACTGCTGCTGTAGAAAAAGCTGGCGGCGTAAGAAAATGTTTTTGGCCATTACAAAAGGCTAATACGTCTTCTGCCTCGCAGGTGGATGCAAAAAAGTTCCGTGGCCCCTCGCAGGGGCCAAAGCCTTACAATAAGCCCTCGCAGGGATTTGCTCATACAGCTCGGGCTGGCCAACATACTAATGCGCATTCGCAATGTGCTAGCAGTAACCCACCTTCGCAAGGTGGTTGCAGCAGCGGTAACCCACCTCCGCAAGGTGGCTGTAACGCTCATGGTCATGCTGCTCAATATAATTCGGTCGCACCGAATAATCGCAATAGCTTTCGAGGCCGATCGAATGCTCGGCAAAATAATCAGTCAAGGTACGGGCGAAGACGTGCGTCATCGCCTCCCCAGCAGAATAATAACAACAAACGACGCAAGTATTGACTCGTTCAGAGCGGGCCGTCTCCTACAGTTTCGAGACCAATGGGAACAAATGAATGCACCAAATTACATTCTAAAAGTAATAACAGGGTATCGCATACCTTTTTGCCAGAAGCCACCGCTTGTTCACCCAAGCGTTGTCGGAACCAAACTGAATGTTCCAGAATCTGCCGTAATGACATCTGTCATAAACAAAATGATAGAACAGGGAGTTCTAGAGCGAGCTGTACTTTCGCCAAGCTTCCTGTCTTCGATGTTTCTTGTTCCCAAAAGCGACGGCTCGTCTCGACCAATATTCAACTTGAAAGCACTGAATTCTTACATCATAACAGATCGATTCAAGCTAATAAATGCGTATCGCATCCCCGATTTTCTACAACCCCAGGATTGGCTATGCAAAATCGATCTCTCGCAGGCGTATTTTCATTTACCTGTAGCTCGCAGCCACAGAAGGTTTCTGCGCCTAATTTATCGCAACGAATTGCTGGAAATGACCTGCTTACCTTTTGGCCTGAGCACAGCACCCAAGACCTTTGCTGCGCTTACAAATTGGATAGCCCAGATACTCAGGCAACGGGGTGTCAGGGTAATAGTTTTTCTCGACGATTTCTTGATCGCTCACCAGGACGAAGACAAGCTTCGGAGTCATGTGAAAGATGTGCTCGACACTCTGGAAACGTTAGGTTGGCTGATCAATTACAAAAAGTCGCTAGTCACACCGTCGAAAAGCCTAGTGTTTCTAGGAATTCATTGGGATCCATGGACGAATTGCAAGAGCCTTCCCGGAGAAAAAATTCCTGGACTTGTAGACAAAATCTGTCATTTGTTGTGGAAGCAACGCACAACGCTCAAAGAGCTCCAGAGCCTAGTTGGTCTACTCAATTTTGCCAGCCTTGCAGTTCCGAAAGGAAGACTCAACTTTCGAGCGCTTCTGAACCTACTGAACCAAATCTTGAAGTCGGATCACAGTTCACTACACACTTTACCTCGTGCTGCCATAGACAATCTGATATGGTGGCGCCAGAATTGTCATCTTCCGTCGGCCATACACATGCCGCCTCCTTCTCATTTCCTCACAACAGATGCGTCGGACATCGCTTGGGGAGCTCGCCTGGACAATCTTTCTCTCTCGGGTCTGTGGTCAGAAGCCGAAAAAGATCTTCATTGCAACCAAAAGGAAATGTTAGCAATCCTAAGAGTTTTGGAAGGTCATTGTCGGCTCCTGAGACACAAGACAGTCTTGATTCAGAGCGACAACAAGTCTGTAGTCGCATATCTCCGTCACGAGGGCGGCACCAAGTCGGCTCCTCTCCTGAACTTAACCTACAAAGTTTTCCAAATAACGGAGGACAATCAAATCCACATGAACGTCTTTTATATACCAGGTATATACAACGGCCACGCGGATCACTTGTCGAGGTTTCGCGTAACACCAGAGTGGCATCTGTCTGCAGAATGCACGAACAAAATATTCTCCAAATGGGGAGTTCCACTGATCGACCTATTTGCTTCCAACCGAGCACATGTAGTGACGAATTACGTGTCCTTAGACCAAAACGACGACCAAGCCCTGTTTTACGACGCGTTCTCTCAGATGTGGAATTACAACCTAGCGTGGGTGTTCCCTCCACCCTTTCTGATTCCCAAGGTCCTAAGTTATCTCAATCAAGCACAGGGAACGTACCTACTAGTAGTTCCACGATGGGAGCGAGTTTTTTGGCGACCCGACATCAAATTACGTGCCCTAGCAGCCCCATTTACGCTATATCACCTAGACAAAGTCCTGATCGACACGACAACAGGACTGCCACCACCGAACGTCCTCGACATGACTCTGGAAGTGTGGAAATGTGGGGGTGGTCTGGGATGCTAACAACCTGGAATAGTAGTCAATTAGAACTTCTTGAGAACTCATGGCGTCCCTCAACACGTAAAGTTTATAGCGTTGCTTGGAAGAGATGGCTAGTTTGGTGCGAGACGCACCAGGTTAACCCCTCAACTCCAATAGCAAGCGATTTGGCTAGATTTTTATCTGATCTCCATTTAATTAATCATTTATCGTACAATTCTATTTTGTTACATAAATCTGTAGTCGCAACTCTTTGCAACCCAGAATCATCCGGTCAGCTAAGCTCAAATGTCCTAGTAAAACATGTTCTAAAATCTATAGCGTTACATAAACCTGTCACCCATGTCAAGCCCCCGGTTTGGAACATAAACGACCTCGCTGGTTTCCTAGAGAGTAAGCGCATTGATGAAAATAATATTTTTCAAGTGCAGAGACATACAGCTGCTTTACTTCTCCTATGCTCCGGGAGAAGAATCCATGATTTAACTTTGCTCAGAGTTGATTCTAATAATTATTCTAATCAAAATGATGTATTAGTGTTTTGGCCGGTTTTCGGATCGAAAACTGATTCTGTAGATTATAGACAATCAGGTTGGAGGTTAATTTCTAATGAAGATAACAAAAACTTGGACCCGGTCTACTGGGCTAAGCATACGATCTCTATTCTTGAGAATCGTAGAAATACTACAAATTGTAGTAATTTGTTTGTTAACATTAGAGGTGAACCTAAACCTGCATCGAAAACCCTAATTGCAGGCTGGATCAAGTCCCTATTAGTAGAAGCCGGTATAAAGGCATCTCCTGGGAGTTTTAGGTCAGCTGTGGCCTCAAAAAATTGGGTCGACAATTATCCCCTTGAGGAGATTCTTGCTAGGGGTAACTGGCGATCGCAAAACACCTTTTGCAAATTTTATAAACGTGAGGTTAGGCCCACTGTAAACCGTCTCTCTGTAACTGCTTTATTTAATCCAGTTGATTAGAAATTATGTAATTAAGTACCTGATTTTATTATTATTATTACTTAGGAGGTGTTTTTGTTTGGATCAAATAATATTTTCTAATTTTAATAATTACGCCTTTTTTTTTTTTTTTTTTTTTTTTTTTTTTTTTTTTTTTTTTATTGAATGCCTACTTCCATCATATTTGATCAAAAGTCTACATTTTAGTATCAAATCTATGTGTATGCGTTTTTAGATACTTACTGTTTTACACATCATACCTACATTCCATTTTTGTAAGTCATTCTATCTCACATTGGCGTCTTCGTCACTTCCACCAGGCGATAACAAACACGTCTCAATTAAATAAGCTTCGAATAACGGTCAAGTCAAATTAATAGAAGCGTTTTACCTACCAATAAAACGCATATTAATTTACTTACCTTATTCGAAGCTTATGAACAAGCTCTGCCTGGTAATTAGACTCAATGAAATCAAAATGGCGAGTCTCGCTTAACAAGCCTCCCTACCACTGCCAAGCGGAAGTGACGTGTTATAAAGAGATAGATATATATAAATGTGAAGGGCGGGAAACGTAGGGCCTATCTCAATTAAATAAGCTTCGAATAAGGTAAGTAAATTAATATGCGTTTTATTGGTAGGTAAAACGCTTCTATTCTTGGCCCGCCCTATGCGAACCTCCTGAAATATTAATCAAGAATCAGAGGCTATTTAACTAAAGGACTATTGACCGTTCTCATTATTGATAGGTACTTACCTACCATAGCTAATGGGAGGCATATTTTTTAGAGTTCGTGACGAACATGTCGACAACCTCGGATCAGTTACTGACGTCAAATACTTTTTGTAACTATCAGGATAAAACCCAGGATGTTGTTATAAGCGCAGATCATAAGATATAAATACTGAGGTACAAATAAAGCTGAATAAGATGCATTTTTCCAGGAAGTCAACGAAGTACCACTTATAAACTGCGTAGTTGTAGAGGATAGGCTGGTGATGGAGAATTGGCG
The DNA here is from genome assembly GCA_947578425.1 of Eugnorisma glareosa. Taxonomy (NCBI): domain Eukaryota; kingdom Metazoa; phylum Arthropoda; class Insecta; order Lepidoptera; family Noctuidae; genus Eugnorisma; species Eugnorisma glareosa. The sequence continues at coordinate 14,116,618 of OX387959.1, forward strand.
ATGACACTATCTAGAGCAAAGATTAGATAATGCTTTTGTTAATGTAGGTAATTCAAAGGAAACTTGTCAAGATATCATCTCAAGTACCTACCTATAGATACCTCATCGGGATGTTTTGTGATACTAAAACATACGGGTAACTCCGCGGATTTTTTTGTTTTTTTTTGTTTCGTGTGACCGTGGGTAACTCATTAGGTTTTGAATTCCGTTCCAGTCCTATTTCTCTAAATTATAACAATCAAAGTTTGTGTCTAATAGGTACATACCTAGTTAGAATAAAGAAAATTTAAGATCAAAAAGATAAAAAGCCTAAATATTTGAAGTTTTTTCAAGATTTTTTCAAAACTCGGGGAAGTTTGGCGGAGTTGAATGCTTCTGCCTCGGATTTCAGCTGATGGTATATTCTTTATAAGGCCGCTGAAATAAATAAGTGTTGGACAAAATTATGGTGTGAATTTGGTGAAGAATCATTTATTATAATTATTATTTTTATTCAAACTCCTAAGAAAAAATATTTGTAGTAGGTACCGCTATTTCATAATAGATGGCGTTGATAGCAACACTTTCAATCTTTTTAGTTTATGAAACATCAACAGGACAATGACGACAGATGGCGTGGGATTGTGAAATTGGAAACTTCCGGTTACAAATACTTGCTTTTATTCTTTACTCCATTTTGCCATCGGGTGACAAACAAGTAGTCAGTCTCTCTGATAGTAGGTAAAAAATGGTCACCTGCATAGGCTTTGACACCATCGGAGATATAGTAGCTGATGGATGGCCACCAATTCCTATATCAGTAAACCGGCAATCACACCCAGTATCGGATATGGATACCAGCTACCCGCAAATTGGAGCGCTGTCACTTTCAGTGCCGGGAACCCACCTGGTGGGTTTACTTCCACTTAGAAATGTATAGTGGGATGGCACATGTGCTATGAAACGGGGGTGGACACGAATATGTTCATTGATTTAATATCTTTTCATTCCAAGTTATGGGTACGGAAACTCAAAGCATTTATTTCAATGACTCCAATAAAGGCACTTTTGAATGTCAAAAAACAAAAAGGTCCTACAGCCAGTCACAAGGCTTAATAACTTTAACGACAGGATATAATAATATGGTGGGTCGTTCTTCCCCGTTTCTGCGAAGGGGCAGCCAACGAAGCCAAACAATTATGTCCGACTAATAAATATCTTCCCGCATTAAAATGGATAATAGGTATTGGGAATTTGAAACATATCGCCGTCTACAAAACAACGTTGTAATAGTTAATCCCCCGTGCAATTCACGACTCATCACTTCGATAGCTTACAGTAGGTACCTACGCGCAGGTGTTATAAGGTGTTGTTGAGTATTGGTATTACAGTTACACTCATTATTATGACCAAGATGCTCTGTGATTATGACTAACCACTTCAAGCAAAGGTCACTTGAGTTGAGAGTTTCTAAAGTAGGTTAGAGATGCAGGCGGATGTATTATTTAGGTTGGTTCTAGGTATACAAATTTGGCCCTCAATTCGAGAAAGCTGTAAGGATATTGAATTTCTTTGAAATAAAACAGAATAATGTTCTTTTTTATTTATTAATATAAAATTAAAAGCAACCATTATTACAGCATACATCCTTTGTTACCTTCCTTTATTATAACTAGATCTTAATTTATATTTTGTTGTAGGTAATTTAATTATACATACTATAATAATAAAAAATATGCAATGTAAAAACACGTGAGAATCATATTGATCACTAATTTTATAAGAATTGAAATAAAAGGCAAGGTCATGTGGACGATGAACATACTAAGCGAGGTTTATAATTAAAACATTAATAGTATGTATTTATATGTAGTTGTCTACATTAAATTTAATGGACTTCAGGATGCCTAAGTAACATAATACCAATAATAACAATGACATACAGTACAAATGCTTTTCAAATGTCTTTAACTTTAAAAAGCTGTTTCTTCCATCAGGTGCTGGAGTAGCTTTAAAAACTGCTTGCACCGTTACATGAGAATTCAAACAAGCCTTGGTATATATCCAAATGGCATAGTCCTGATATTTTCCTTTTGGTATTGTTTGTAGGTAGGTATTTAGTTTTTTCTATTGAGTCTATATCTTTATGATTTTGTTATGAATAGTGTTGAGTAATAACATGTTATTTTATAATATAATGTTACCATTAACTACTTAAACCTAATATTTAAAATCCAAATATATACAGAAATGTTTATTGTTGCATAAACTGTTCAAACACTGTCTGTTTTCCATTATAATAATCTAATTATGGGGAACAGATCAGTGAAGAAGCCACAGTAGTCGAATTTCCACATCAATACTGTATATTTCGGTTTTTTTTACCAAAAGCAACTGAACAAATAACAATTGACATATTTTAACAAAGAATTCAACTTAAAATATCACATTTTGTATATCATGACATGAATGTTATACGAGGTATGAACTTCATCATACTTTATATCAAAATTATAATCTTTAACTCGATTACATAGACTTTTTGTTTATTATATAGTTTTTGTTTGCTATTTCTGAATATCTCTAGCACATTGCTATTTCAGGCATAAACAATAAAATAATTTATCCTAACTTAGTATTGGCAAATTTTTTCAAAGTTGTATCAATTCTGAATCACAATATTATATTATAGATAAACATATTTTGTTTTTACCAGCAATTACAATATGCTACAATATTACAAAGAGAATTCATTATCTTATCATTTGAAACAAAGAGTTAGAAAAATATTATTTTGTATGAAGTAGAGAAATAACATACCCAGTATTTTTTTATAATGTTGTTATTAATTAGATACAATAATACATAATTTTGGTATACACTAATCCATACCCCCCTTCTAATAAATAAAATTTACTTTGTCATTAATGTATTGTGTCACAATCATAAATAGCTGAGTAATAAAGAATGTCTTTAAAAAGCAATTGAAACAATGAGCTTTACTTAACATGTTTAATAATAACTTTGTTTTAACTTATAAATTTTCAATGAGTAATAACAAGAATTGTACAAAAATCAAAAGCCTTTTTAGTATGTACTTTAGAAACTTCATTAGATGCCAGAATAACTGATAGATATGGGTACTACAATATCTGCTTCTGTTGTAACCTTGAACAAATACATATTTTCAATGGATTCCAACTAGTTTAGTATACTAATAATATAATTAATTTTAATGTAGATTATATTAGACCACTTCTTTAATCAGTTCTAAATCTTTGGACTGAAACTAATAATCTTATATGAGATTTTTGCCAAAGTTGCCAAAAATAATCAAAATAATATTGTACTTATACAAGAAAAACCCCAAGTTATACAAATATTTTTGTATCAATGCATAATTGTTTTGTTAATTTAAAAGTGCTTATCAAACCAATTAATTTAATTATGTGAATGTGGTACATTTTATTTCTATACATTTTTACATGATATAAAAGGAAACATTACTTACAGAATATTATTATACTTTAATGTATGTTATAAACTGAGACTAATAAATTGCCATCACTGAAGCGTATCTCTTAGGGCCTAGCAAGCACAGTTGTCACCATCCCTGTTACGACCGTTGTCATTGGCATTGAGCTTGATTTGATCAGGGAACTCGTTGTACAGCTCTGCTTCTGTTTCCTGGGCCAAAGCATTCCGAGCTATGGTCTGGAATGCAAGCTCCACATTGACAGCCTCTTTGGCACTTGTTTCAAAGTAAGGAATATCATTTTTACTTTGACACCATTGTTGTGCACGCTTGGCTGAAACAGCGCGATTGTCCAGGTCGACCTTGTTGCCCAGAATTACGAATGGGAAGTTGTCAGGATCTCGTGGCGAGGCTTGTATCAAAAATTCGTCCCTCCAACTTTCCAAGGACTTGAACGTGTTGGGGGCAGTTACGTCAAACACCAAGACGCAACAATCCGCCCCACGATAAAACGCCACTCCTAAAGATTGGAATCGCTCTTGACCAGCAGTATCCCAAATCTGCATTGTGACGATTCGATCATCTACGATTACTTCTTTCGTGAGAAAATCTGCGCCTATTGTTGCCTTGTACTGGTTGGAAAATTTCTTGTTGACAAACTGATTCATAAGCGAAGTTTTGCCCACACCGCTATCGCCAAGGATGATTACCTTCAGCAGTACCTTTTTTCTCGACGACATTTTACACAGAAATTTATAAAAACGTGGAAAATTACAAAATAATCACACTCTTTGTCTGCACTTTTGACATAAAACGAAATTGATAAATGCGTCACCTGTTTTTCGTGGCTAGTTTATTTCACAGATTAGATATTAGTAGCTAGCTATTCGATGGCCATTGAGTGTTGCCACAAATGATAATTAATTATTAGCAATAGATTTTTCAAAGATTATTGTCATAGTTATACAATAACCATTAGGCGTAAGACATTTTGGTCATATGGTATAATATTTATCCATTACAAGTTTTAACACGATTTTTAAGGAGCGTGACCGAGGGCTGCATTCCGAATTAAAAATAATCACTCACAGCGCTCACATCTATATTTTGCGTTATGTTTTAGATATCACGATTATGACAGCTGAGAGCTGTCATCAATTTGGAACGCTCGTGAACGCGTTCACAGGTTCACAGTGAACATAACCCCAAACCAAAACCTTTGAAAAGACCTATTTTTGAAAATGGACGATATGTTGGTTGACTCTGCTGCACATACAACCCTCCAAGTTCAATTAACCCCATTCAATAACTATTTCATGAAAAAGTCACTCAATGGGGTTAAATAAACTTGGAGGGTTGTATTGATGATTTGAATGATTATAATTCTGTAACTTCATACGTGTTTCTGGTACGATTGTTATTTTCGGCAACATACAACTTTACAGTGATCTGCAAATCGTATGAAAATTTAAATTTCGCGGGCAACTCTTGCGCTTCCACCTTAGCAAAACAACACAACCTGTGAACAGAACTGTCATTTTTTTACTTTTTTTTACCTATATTTTATATTTGCTTCTAGAATAGTAAAAATTGTGTCCGTCCTCTTACTTTGATAAAATACTAAAGTAAGAGGAGGAAAACTCTGAAAAAAATTGAGATTGTAGAACTGTAGAACGTTAAAAGAACTTTCAACGAAAATTGGTTTGAATAAGATTTGTTATTTAATTTTTGAGATATGGGATCTTTTCATAGACATATAAATGTCTGTGGATCTTTTCGTTAGACTGCAGCAGTAACATAATATTAACAGATTTAGTTCAGTGCAAATTGGCATTTGAATGAGTGTTAAAAATATTGTCGTTGTAGAGTTTGATACTACGGAACCCTTTCTGTGCAGTTTTCATGGAATTCATCAAAGAGTATAATAATAATATGGGAGGAATTCATGCTTTGATGGAAAAAATCATTCATTCATGACTTCATTCACAGATTACGTTCAACTCTTCACATCAATTTCGTTCACAGTAGTTCGTTCGTTTGATTGGCCTGTCTGTGCTGATTTCTGTGTGATTCATGAGTTTTACAGAAATTATTATTCTAATTTCATTACCTGTGTATTTTTCACTTTTTATAGTGCAAAATGAGAAAGTACTAAAAGTGATGACTTCGTGTTCCTTCGTTACATAAAATTATAATAGTTCGTTGAACCGAAAGGAAAAGAAGGTAAGGGTTAGATCGTGTTGTAAAGATGATCCGTTATGCTGCTCCAATTTGTGACTTTGATTTAAGTTTAATTACATTTTAGATGGAGAATAACTTGAGCCGTAGTGGCAGCCGATCGAGCTCCGTATGTGAGCTGGAAAAGGATTTTAGCGATATTGAAATTATGAAAACTAGGACGAACCGACGTAACGTACTGCTCCGAACGCCAGCCGCGCGGAAAGCAAAACGAGTCAGATTTTTTAGAAATGGTGATAAGTTCTATTCAGGGGTCATAATTCCAGTCTTGCCAGAGAGATACAGGTTCGTAATATGCCTACAATACATAAGAAAATACTAAAAATAGTTCTAGTTAGAAAATGTTTCGAGCACTTTCACTTTTCTAAAATACCTAAAGCTGAATATTCTAAATTAGTTGTCTATATAGTATTTATGTAAGTAGTTACAGTTCAGTTGTGAATTATGAAGCAATGTTCAATTGTTGATACCAGGTAAATTGCATGTTTGCAATACTGTAGCTGGGTGTTTTTATGTCATTCTGCTGATTTAGGTGATTCTAAAGTGCCTATTTATCATTGCGGGGTGAAATATAGTACATTATTCTGATTAGTCTAAATTGTTTACAATTTAATTAACTAGCTGTTTGTGAGATAAAGTGCTCACAGCTGACACGAGAATGTCAAGTAGTTAGCAGGAACTAGAATAATAAGACTTAGTTAACAATAAACACATAACTGAATATATCTTATTAGGAATGAGATTATAATATCTTATACCTTTTTAATGCTATGAACATAAAATTATAGTGAAACTGAATAAATATTACAAAGGAAAGTTTAATGAGTAAGGTATTTACAGACATGACTGCTAAATATACTCTTTAGTATGGACAAATTGTTATTATATAACAATAATAACATCCATACTTCTACTAACCTATGTAGTCTAGTCTAGTTCATGTTGATTGCACACTTGTTGTAATCAGTGAAATAAGCAACAATTATACTAAAAAGGTTGTACAGGATGCTATGATAATTGGCTGATTGTAATTTTGCCTTTCCTTCCTTTGATGTATAAATATCCTTCTGATTCTGATTTCAAATAAATGCTAATTATTAGTTCCAAAAGAAGCGAGCATACTGTTTGTTGCCTTCCCACTTGCTGTGAGTGCTTCTGTTTGCTTTCTAATTGTGTTTAATTAAGAACTGAGTCACATTGAACTGAATACCATTAATGAAATTATCACAAATATTTTTTAACAGATACAATACATGCAAATCAGAATTTTGGTTTCTAGTGCAAAATATACTTAAACTTATATAGATTCAAGTTTAAATGCAACCTATTCAAGTTTTTGCCAACAATGACTAACTTCATCTTTCTGACTGACATCCCGCATGCAAAATACGCACTTAGACGTGGAGTTGCACACACCAGCCCATTATACAATACAATACAATTCAAAAGTGTCTTTAAATAGTTAATTTGAAATAAATGCTTTGAGTTTTGCTGTTGACATATTCTATATTATTATGTATTTTCTAATTACAGGTCCTTTGATAGTCTCACAGCAGATCTAACAAGGGTATTAGTCGACAATGTAACTCTGCCAAGTGGTGTGAGGGCAATATATTCACTTGAGGGTAGGAAAGTAAGTTTTATTCATATTTAGACACATTCCAGCTCCCTTACTTTATTTTGATATTTTAAAGTTTTGCATATAAATAATACATACATTTAATTAAAGGAACAATTTTTTCTAATACTTCCACAGATAGGCAAACTGGATGATCTAGAAGATGGGCAATCATATGTTTGTAGTGGATTTGGTGAGCCCTTTAAACGTCTAGATTATGAAGCCAGTGCAGTTACCCCTCAATCTTTCAGACTGAGTGGCCCAGAGTCTTTGAGTGATAGCTCAAGTCCGTCACCAGCCAGGGCTAATAACAGATTGTCCCGGTATTTGCAGGTACAGTGAATTGAAAACAAATCAGTTACCTTTTTGATCTTGCTCGTTTATGGAAGCTTATTATAATTTTCCTTGATTCTATAATAGTTATAATATAAAAACATTTCAGGCAAATGGTAGTAGTACTACTGGCAACGGGACAGCACGAGTTAGCCCAGCTGGGGATAATGTAGTCCGACCACGCATAGTTACTATTATTAGAAATGGAGTGAAACCACGAAAGGTAATATATCAATTAACACCAAATAATGTGTCACACCCTGATTACAAATTATGATATATTATTTCCAAGCATTGAGAGCCCATGATAAATCTATTCATTGTGAATCAATGTATACCTACTTGACATTGAAATGTAACTGGTGTAGTACATTAAATAACAGGAAAATTGTTTTATTATAATGTTAAATTACAGACTATGTTAAAAACCCACTTATAATATTATCTGTACAAAGCAATGCTTGTCCACAGGTGTGCAGATTGTTACTAAACAAACGAAACAGCCCCACTTTGGAACATGCACTAGCCGCCATTACCGAATGTGTTAAATTAGATACAGGTTGTGTCCGTAAGGTTTTTACGAGAACTGGCTCCGTGGTCACAGCATTAAACCAATTCTTTGAAGTCGAAGATGTGTTCTTTGCTTATGGAAATGAGAGGTACTCTTTGAAAAAGCCAGACAATTTTAGATATCCTTGTTCAGTATACAGTCCTGTTAACTAACTTAAGGATATTTTGTTCTCAGGGTTAACCAAGAAGACTTTGAATTGGAATTCGAAGAAAATAAGGCTGTGCTACAATGTAGAAAAACCCCTATATCAAGAAATTCGAGGTCTGATAACTTAGTTATTTGGAAATTGAATTATTAATATTATTATCCTTGTAAGCAAGATAAATACACACGCATAACACAAAGTAACTACTAAGCATTTTCAGCAAAAGTTCTAGCAACAGATAGCACCATTATATGGGATACAAGGGTCGCGACTACGCCTTGAACCTCTTAGTAAAGAACTCGAGTCCTTTTATTGATTCAAATTAGTATCACTTAGGACACGTAGGACTTGAGGGTTCAAGTCGTGTTTTTGGAGTCGAGTCTTCAAAATCGAGACTATTCTTAACTATAAAGGTTTAAAAGCGTGTCCTTTCATTACTAGTATGAAGAGTACAACTTTTATTTGGGTATTATGTTACATCCTGTATAAAATCATCTAAACCTACGTCTTCAAATCACAGGGCGGGTCCTAAACCGCGTATGCCAGTGAAAGCTGGCGGTGGAGCAGCGCGCGCAGCCAGTGAAGCCGGCGCCGGTGCCGCCGGGGACGCCGCAGACGAATCCGCGGGTCCACTTCTCCCTCAGCCTTTGAGACTCAAATACAGCGTCGGCAGAATCATAGGTAATATTCCAAACTTTCAACAACCATCATTCCATTTTTGTACCTGTTGATGTGTTTCACTTTTTAATATTTCCAATGTGTACTTGTCCTGTGTTAGTGTGTTATTTAAAATCCGGTCAGGGTGTTTCAACCGTGAAACTTAATTTTTTGCTGTTGCATGAGGCATCGACCTCATGGTTGATTCTGCCGTACATGTTTACAAGTTTTGTTTTCTATATGTATATTTTAATGACATAATTTTTGAATATCCATGACTCTTTCAGAGTTCGTAATGTTATAAAATGTAATTAAAGAACTCCTACATTTTTTTTTTAATGTTAATTTGGATTCACCTTGACCGGTTTTTTACTTATTCTATATTTACCAGCAATACTTTGTATATCACTATCGTACCATTTGTCATATCGATAATAGGTGACGGCAACTTCGCTGTTGTACGGATATGTAAAGACAAGACCACTGGGAAGGAATATGCTCTCAAAGTTATTGATAAGGCAAAGTGCAAAGGCAAGGAACACTATGTGGAGGCAGAGGTAACTTTATTATTACTATTAACTTAGTTGACAAAACAAACCAAGAGCTTTTAGTAATGTCTCCAATCTTCAGTTTTGCATTGCAATGAAATATTTTTAGCAATAGTCTTTTTGCAAACAGCTTTTAAAAGTATGTGTGACGCATTTTGCAGCTGTTTATAGAGTAGAAAAAATATTTTGATGCGTCGCGTGCACTTAGACCTTTGATGTGATGCAAACTAATTTCTTATTTATTGACTTTGCTAGATACTCGTGATTTTATAACAGAATTACTTTTATCTTCAGGTTCGAGTCATGAGTAAGCTGTGTCATCCACGAATTGTCTCTCTTATCGAGGAACAGGATAGCCCTGAGTGGCTATTCCTTGTAATGGAGTTAGTCAGTGGTGTGTATCTATAGCTGTATTTGGGTCTTGTAATCTATCATTTCATCATTAACAATACTCCAGTGATACCTAATTGAACATGGCTTTATTATTCTCATTCCACTTGATCATTATTTATATTTTTAGGTGGAGACTTGTTTGATAGTATCGCGGCCGCTTCCAAATTCTCTGAGCCCCAAGCGCGTTTGCTAATCGGCCACTTAACATCTGCTATCGCATATCTACACTCGCTTTCTATAGTGCATCGTGACATCAAACCCGAGAATCTATTGGTAAGCTATCAACTAACAAACCTTTAAAAATAAAAATTTAAAATTGGAGGCATGTTACAATTACTGGCTCTCTTATTTAATAAATTTTAAAAAAATATCATTCTTTTAATTCTTGTAAATATGCGTCATAATTCATGTATATTTATTTCATTTCGTATTATAAACAGATGTTGTAGTAAAAAACATAATAATTATACTGACGATGGATTCTGAGACTTATAGACAATAATGTAATAATTACGTAACGTGGATATATTTTAAGGTGGAAGTGGGTTCGGACGGCAGTATACGCGGCCTGAAGCTGGCTGACTTTGGCCTGGCAGTAGAAGTATGGCGGCCTCTGCACGCAGTCTGCGGCACTCCTACTTACGTAGCGCCCGAAATACTACTCGAGACTGGATATGGATTAAAGGTATTAAAAAAAACTTCTCAGGGCAGATTGATGTATCGTCAGGTATTTGTATTTTGACATATTCTCTATACAAAAGCTGTGAAAACTGTCATTTATTCCACAAATAAAAGTTTTCTGACAATCGAAAAATTGGTCCTCAAACGTGCGTATTACCTCATAATACTCGGTAACGTGCCATTCACATTACATTAGGTACTATTGAAACCATTATGTAAAAGTGGTTGTTGTAGATTAAGATAAAGATTTTTTCCCACTATTCTTTACAGTTCGTGTGAACTTGAACTATTAACTCAATTTTGTGTTATGTTAGGGGAATGTACTCACGATGCTATACATCTAGGCACATCATAGTCTTTCAATTAGACTAATTATTTTCTGTTTCATTGCAGATCGATGTTTGGGCCGCTGGCGTTATCCTATACATCTTGCTGTGCGGGTTCCCACCGTTCTCGTCTCCTGATGGCGATCAAGAGAAGTTGTTCGACGCGATTTTGTCGGCTCGTCTGGAGTTTCCCGCACCTCATTGGGAGCGCGTGTCTGCGGGTGCCATCGACCTCGTCGCTAATATGCTGCGTCCACAGCCCGAACTGCGTTTCGCAGCCGAAGACGTTCTCGACCATGCTTGGATGGCGGTTAGTTGATTACACCAATAATTATTAATCACTTCTGTCTTGTACACTATTGCGCTTGTATATTTACGGTTAATTGCTTGTTTGTGTAAATGTTTGATTGACTGACTGACTCACTTTCAAATGCAGTTAAAATAACGTAAACGTTGTTATTCACAGGATGATTATGACGAAAGCTGTGACTTCCGCACGTGGTACGACGAAGACTCGTCATAGCTGGGCGAGTGTCGCCGTCAATCGGTGTCGGCGCCCTTGTGACGACGCGTTACCGGCCCAGCCGAGACTTGAGCTCATTCGAATCTACGCTACGGCTTCAGCGTTTAGTGCTGTTCTTATCACAGCAATGTATGCCTTTCGATATGTTAACACCAATACCAAAGTTATTATTTAACATATTTTACTTAAAAGATACTGCATGCCTATATAGTTTGTGTATTTATATATTGTTTGGTGCGAACTCCGGTGCAGTATTATTGTTTTGGTTTTGAATTATTGTGTTATCTTATATTGTAAGACAAATTCTTAAAATGATTTCCATTCAGCGAAATATAATATGGGTCCGCCGTTATTGTATAGTGTTAGCATATAGCTTGCCAAAATTTTAATGTAACAATACGTTGGTGGAGTATATACTACCCGTAAAATTTTTAAATGTGGCTGCTCAACTACTTTTGTATTTTTTTTGCAACTTTGTCAGCCAGTGAGTACTTTAATATTATATTTCGCTTATTGAATCAAACTGACAATTCTAAAGATCTCTAGATTTCTCTTACCGCTTTTTTAGCTATTCAGTTTTAGATTGAACTTTAGATTTAAAGAAATTATAATATTTAAAACGGATATTTTTATTTAACGATAACATTCTGTAATATACGAGTAATATATCTTATTTAATTATTTGAATGAATTCATATTTACAAGTGTAGAGCGCAAGTTAAATATAATGATTTTTGTATAATATGAATTGCTTGTAGGCGTATATTCAATGCTATTGCTTCTATCATATCATAATCATATCATTCATTTCTTGATTAAAACATTCCCCCCTTGTAGAAACAAATCAAACAGTGACCACGTAAGGGTGTTACCACACACCAATCGATCGATCGTCGACCGTAGCCATCGATCGATGGTCAAAGGGGTTAGTCGTCGATCGATAGTTTCTCTCTTTCAACGAATCCATTCTACCATCGATCGACTATCGATCGATTGGTGTGGTAACCATATGACATACGGTAATCTTTTACGTAATGGTAAAATTAAACTGCAAAAATGGTGCTAGCGACAGCGATAACATTTTTTATAAATGTAGTTACGTAATGAACATGTCCATGACACAAAGCAACCAATCTACTGATTGTTGAATGTGGACAGACCTTTTGGTATTTATATCTTATCAATTTCAATGATGTTTCTATGAGAAATGTCGCGGATACAACGATCTAGCCATTACAATTGGCAGATTTAAAACAATTATTGGCAATGAGAGTTAGTGGTATGAGCCTAGTAGTCGAGTAATATGTAGGTTGTGGCGTGAAAAATATTATCTAAGGATAATATTATGTTGAAAATGGTTGTATTAATGAAACACGTGTGGTCCCTGTTGCAGCACAACATGTATCAACACAAGCAGTTCATAATGTTTAACTTAACAGCCAATTGCTTAGCAACATAGAAGCTGAAGCCTAACTTATTTATAATTAGATAAGTGCCAAATTCATTTCATTATTGCGCTTATATTAATCATAATTCACGCAGGTCGCAGCAATCAATGTTCCTCTCGAATATATAATGTAATTTTTTTACTATCAATTATTTAAGTTATTTTCATATAATATAGTGTTAATATATCACTGAGCAACACCAAATGCAACCCACATTAGACTGAAATACATTCCTCCACAGTATGATGTGACACTGTAGCTTTCATTTCACAGTGTATTGAAAGATATAATAACTCTGTACCTAGTGATTGTTCTGTGTGTTTCCCATTTTGTATTTTGTGGTTTTGTATTCCACGATTTTATGAAATTTTATAAAGAAATTTACTGTTGTGATTTATACATGATCAGAGTTGCCTAGATAGATACCCCAATTTTTAATGTGGACTAAGTATGAATATAAATTATGAAAGTTATCAATTAAAAATAAACAGTAAATTCAAAAGATATAAATGTATCTAAAAAATACAGTCGCAAATCATTGCATGTCAGTCATAGTGATTCATAAAATTTTATAATGCATTTAGACATGTTCAATTGTTCATTGAGTAAATGAGAGAAATAAATAAATTTATAAAAAGTTGTAGTTCATTTTATTTACAATTATGAATCCTTACTAAAAATACTTTTACTACATTTTTATTTACTAAGAACATAACCACTTAACAAGAAGCCACTTGAAGCATTCATCATGACTTCGGGATGAGTTCTGTCTGGCAGCACCTGAAAAGAATACATGAAAAGTAAGTAATAGTATAACCATACCATACCACTTCGTTTTATGAGAGTGGCCACCTAATTCCAATACCTACATTTTTGTAAATTCTGAAGGGTGTTTTTAAGCAACAAGAGGTTAACATAAATTATTTGTATACAGTGCAAGAGAATTTATATTACAATTTCAGTAATAGTAATGAAATGTGACTTTAGTTTCTTACTGCAGTAACACACACAGACCCTCATTAATTTCATATCCCATGGCTATGTGTCTGTCTACTATCTACCAACTATGCATAGACATTGCTACCACCTACAGTAACAGATGATAAAGTTGTGATTATTATCTACAAAATATAGAGTTTTTTAAGAGTATTTGTCTATCATCATCGTCATTTCAGCCGAAAAACTCCACTGCTGGACATAGGCCTCCCCCCCAAGTGTCGCCACACTGACCGGTCCCGTGCGACTCGCATCCAGCGGATCCCCGCAACCTTCACCAGGGGGCCTAAAACCGCTGCTATATCAGAATCATAATACGAATCACGTTAAAAATTTAAAACTCTTAAAATGGACTTTGTGATCATAACCTTAAAGACCATTTTAAGAATTTTAAATTTTTAACGTGATTCATATTATGATTCTGATAAAGCTTCCATTTTAGTCCCCCTGGTCATCGGTCCACCTAGCGGGAGGCCTTCCAACGTAACGTCTTCCGGTTCGCGGTCGCCACTCCAGAACTTTTCGGTACGCGAGCAATGTGCCCTGCCCACTGGCACTTCAGTTTGGCAATTCTTCGGGCTACGTCGGTAACCTTGGTTCTCTTGCGGATGTCTTCATTTCTGATTCGATTACGCAAGGAAACTCCGAGCATTGGCCTCTGGGTAACTATAAACTTCTATCTTAATGAATTGGTTGGCTAAACTGACACTAAAAGGGTTACCACATATTCTATTCGTGAGGGTAAAATGCACTGGTAAATTCCACCTTGTATTTATTGTTTTAATTAGATAGAAATCCTCACCTGATAATTTCTCATCCAGTTACAGGTCAGCTTCAGAGCAGCCACATTACTTTGTGTCTTCAATGACATATACAACTGCTGCAATGGTTCTGCAACATTGTAGTAAATCACAAAAGGCCGGCCTGGTTTCACAAATGTTACTAATTCATTGAAAATGTTTTGTGGGTCTTCTTTACATGCTATAACTAATGAATCCATTTTCTTATGCAGTAATTCTGAAGCCGCTATATTGTCAAAGTGCCATTTTGGCTTTTTATTTTCCCTTGGGGCCTCAGAGCTTATGATAATATTGTCATTTTCACTAGGTTTATTCTCAGTATCATCTTGTTTGGTTCTTTTAGATTCATTATCTTCAGAGTTCTCATCATTTTTCCTCTTCAAAGGATTTTCCTCAGTGCCATTAGCTTCCTTTTCTGGCTCTGTTGTATTATTAGTGTCACATCCTTGATAAAATTGTCTGAGTGCAGAATAAACATTGACTGAAACACATCTATTCATTTGTTCTTCTGGGAAATTCATAGCTAACAGTGATTGTTTCTGTGACATGTTACCAGGGTGCATATGTATTAATTTACCATTCGTATTTTGCCCAATAACACTCAACAACGCAGCCGCCATTAGGCCATTGGACCCAGAATCATATAATAAATGATTCCCTTCACAATGAATATTAACTGTTGTTATGATTTGTGACAATGTATCAATCCTTAAGTTTTGAATTTTATTTGGTTCAAGTTTGTACATAATTTCACTAATGATCCGAAGATTTGGTTTTACTACTTGAAAGTATTCAAAATACTTTTTCTCTTTTTTTCTCAAATACTTGTCTTGTGAAAATTCAGTTTTATTGTGAAATGTGTTAGAGTTACTGATTAATGTTTCAACAATATCAGATGCTTTGTTAGAATCGCTTTTTAGTGTCTCTATATCAGCTGCTGACAACTTTTGTGAGCGTCCATCATCAAGTATGTTTCTGTTGTCATTTCCAGATACTTTTATATCAATTTCATCTTTTAATTTTACGGCTTCATCTGCAAGTTCTATTGTGAATTCTTTATTCTTCTTACTTGTTTTAGGTATCAATTTAAAAACTGAGAAATATGGGGAGCCCTCTAATCCCTTCAAATTAATAGTGTCTCTTCCCAAGCTTATCTTCGAATCAGACTTATTAAATTTGTGTAGTTTTTTATAGTTTTGTTTCTGGATGATAATGTAATCACCTATTTTAACTTCGTTGGACATTCTGAGCAAAGTTTTTTAGAGGTTAGGTCTAAAAACTGTATTGATATTTGAACTGTTTCTCACCTTTTGCTTCTAATTAATACTTTATCAATAGCTAAATACTGGTAGTCTAGTGTAATGTATATTTTTACGTACTAAGTAATTGCTTTTTGTATAATTACAAATACTTATTACAAAACCATACTTTCGTTCGTCAACATAATTTGACATTGACAGGCGGGCGGCTACGGGTCAATGACATTGTCATTTTGACAAATAGAAAATAAAGCAATTGACAGCAGGATTAAGGATGGTGATCAATGTCTTTTAAGCCAATGTTTCCTTTTCCAGCCCTTTTTTTTTTTGTTTTCGGTTGGGACGTCATCAAATAACTCGGCTCTGGGCAGGAGGGAGTGTCAGACTTTTACTAACTAAAACCCATCCATGTTCCTTCTTTTGCCCTTTGTGTTCCAGGGCCGCGGTATCTCTTTCGAACAGTCCCACAACCCTGGCAGGCATCGACCACAACCCTTCCCGTTTGCGGACATCTCTCTCAGCCGCGCGTGGAACACGAGCGCGCCGTCGACAAGGCCTGTCGTCATAAGACGGACGGACGGCGAGCTAGCCCATAGCTCACCGTCCACAGGCCCGTGCTTACGGTAGCTGGGGGCCACCACGTGGTCCATGACGCCCAGTGCGTCTCCCGCGGCGGCTGGGACGTGAGGTTCTCTCCCTCTCACGTTCCACCACCTCCTTCGCTAGCATGACTGCTTCGCAGGAGGTAACAGCGTCCCATTCCGTCTCACTCCGGACCATGGATTGAACCAAGGCCGGACGCGAGGGGTCGCCGCCGCCGATCTCCGCTACGAGGACACGGCGGTGCTCCGCCCACGTGGGGCAGATCTCCACCGTGTCCTCCGGTCGATCATCACAATGGTAGCACCCGGGCGCTTCCTCCCGCCCGATTCGGTGCAGGAACCTCCCGAAACAACCGTGTCCGGTGAGGACGTGAGTCAGGCGGAAGGTGAGGCCGCCGTGGCGCCTCTCTAGCCACTCCTCAAAGAGGGGACTTATCGCCACTATTTTGGCGTGCCTTTCCTTTTCCAGCCTTGCGTTATGTACTCAAGTTTTGTAAAATAATAACTTGGGATCAAGCAGTCCTTCTAAATTATGGACACCTTGAGTCTTATAGACAGGGGGTAAGGTTTAGAATCCTGAAATTCAGGCGAGTCGATACTAAACCCAACTCTAGACAGGTATTAAAAAGATAAAAGTGCATCTGACTGTTGGATATCACAGGCAAACCCTTAGTTCAGTATGGTGGAGGCACAGGTGGAAGAGAAGTGGGCGAGTTGGCGGATAACACATTTTTCGAACTTTTGGTTCAAGCACACGTTAGTTTCATCACGATGTTTTCTTTATATATCTTTTCTTCTATATATTAAAAACAAAAAAAAAAACCAAAGTAAATAACATTGCAGGTGTAACTGACCTAGATGGCATCGAACCTAAGATAGATTAAACACCAGTCGGGGCTGGCGCCACCGGCCCATTTTACTGTTAACGTGGCCACCCTATAAGATGGATTTCACCAAGGTTCCATGTTGGTACATGCTCTGGAGAGCAACTAGAGAAGCAAGAAGCTATTAGTGGATTTAGAATGCATTTATATTACAATAAATTATATTTAAAACATTTTTTAATTGTGTATACAAGAACAAAAATATACTTATTTCATTGTTATAACTGCCCCTTTTATGATTTATATAACTATTCTTACAAATAAAGTATTCATATTTTAGCTATTTCTATCATTTTTTCCACACTGCATATTTTTTCACGTGGCTTGCCACGTATTTTACCTTGTTCTGTTTCAAATTTATCTATTTTCTCCCAACCATTCCAGTCTATAACATTGCTGTTGTTTTCATTAATTATTTTCTTGATTTCTTCAAAGCCACCCTTATTTTGGACATCAATGTTGTTTAAATGTTCATGTATTACTTTTGCCACTTGGAATGCATTTCCCATTGTGTGTAATATGACACCAACAGGTCCAGTGCCCAGCCATCCAGCTACATAGAGCTTTGCTAAGTTTGATGATGCATCTTCAACAACGCCCTTATCATTAGTTACATAGCCATGTTTCAGTACTAAGTCTTTATCTGCTTGAACACTCTTGTAACCAATACTTCTGAATGCTAAGTCGCAGTTCAGTATTTCTTTCTCTTCAGTAGGCACACATTTTTGATCTTCCCAGCTTTCACCAACAAGTTTGTTACATGTTAATTCAATTCCAGTCAGTTGCTTGTTATGATCAAGTAAGAATTTATTTGGGCTTCTAAAGAACACTGGTTTGAAATATTTAATATTGCTGTCATCAGTCACTGTTTGCTTCTCACTTAAAGATTTTAACATTAGTTCAGTCAATCTCTTTCTAGGGCGAGGTAGATCAGGAACTACTTTGTGTACATCAGTAAAGTCATTCTCATTCCAGATCGTTCTACAATTTTTCAACTTAAGTTGCTCTCGTAGTTCTTTAATAGTAAAAGCAACTTGTAAAGGTCCTCTTCTACCAACTAAATATATTTCTTTAAGCTTTGATTCAGATAAAACAGTAAGAGCATGTTCAGTTATGTCAGTTTTCCTCAGTTCATCAATAGGTGTTAGTAAAATTCTTGCAACATCTAATGCAACATTTCCTTGCCCAAGAATAGCTGCAGTTCTGCAGGACAAATCAATCTGTAAAAAAAAGGCTTAGAATTCTTCACTACCTAGTATAAAACAAAGTCGCTTCCCGTTGTCTGTCCCTATGTATGCTTAGATCTTTAAAACTACACAACGGATTTTGATGCGTTTTTTTTTTAAATAGATAGAGTGATACAAGCGGAAGGTTTATATGTATATCATTGCACCCGTGCGAAGCTGGGGCGGGTCACTAGTATTAAAAAAATCATGCTTTAAATAGTTATTCAATCCAAGATTCGATTTTGAACAGAAACATTTGATTCTGAACTGTTACGTTACAGGGAAATGCTCCCTGTGAGGGACACTTAATGCAGCTTTCAACATCATCATATAATAAATTACTTACTTTCAAATCTTTGTCACAAGGGAGTCCATTGTACCAACCGACGAAGTTACGTGCAGCAATCACGTTGCTTGAATCTTCATTTTCTATGCCAAGTGTTTTGTCTTCTTCAGCACCATAAGTCTGGAATAAGTTAAATCATTCATTAATTTATGACATTAAGACATTATAGGAATGCATTTTTTTAAATAATGAAGGAAATTTACCAAAAGCACTGCATCATAATGTTGTCTCAACTGTAGAAGATTCACATCTTTGCCCAAAGTTATGTTTCCATAGAAATTAACATTGGGTTTTTGGGCCACCTTTGTAAACTGATTTATTACATTTTTCACATCTGGGTGATCTGGAGCCACACCATACCTAGAGTAACAAAATACACATGTTTTGTATGTTTACTTAGTTGTTCACATATTTGAACTGTTTTGAAATTAAACATACCTAATCAGCCCAAAAGGCACAGGAAGCTTTTCCAATATATCAATATTAACAGAGTCCAGTTTCTTAATAAGATGCATCGCTGCATAAAACCCTGCAGGTCCAGCACCAACGATACATACTTGAGGTCTTTTATTGTATGTTGGTGATGAAGAACTAAAAACCCTTCTCAATAACTTGTAAGTCATTTTGCGTTTTATTATAACTGCCCACGGCAACAGTCTTTAACACACACTGATTTGAAATTCTAATGTTTTGTGAGATAAGATAAATTATAATGAATAAATAATATTACACCGACGAAAAAAACATTTTTTGCTATGTTGCCACGGTGCACTTTTAGTAATATTATTTTGTGCAAGTGGCCATAATTGCTACTCAACAGTATACATGCTCGAATCTAATTTCTTTTAATATTGTGCTCATTTTACAACAAATTAAAAACCGTGTTAGATTTTATCAAAACAACTCAACAACTTCAAAAGCTGAACTTTGGTTGGAGTGACACCATCTGTGACAGTGACAGGTGAGCTGGTGGGTGAGATTAAACCATAGAGTAAAGTGGATTAAACTAACTGGAATGATGACGTACAATGTAAGTGCGTTCCGAGCGAGTGAACTGAAAGAGTGGATTTCATCCCTTTCTAATATGGTATCCAATATATTTTGTACTTACATTTGGGATTATTATTTTGTTAACTTATATCTTACTAGCACCCCTCGCTACCGCCTTTTTTCATGGGTAGCAATTTATTTAAAATTACGGGGTAAGTATAAAAAGACTCGGCGAAGCCGAAACCTACGCATACTGTTCATACAGATAAGTAGGTATAATAACATTAAAAAAAACCTCATTCATATGACTGCTGCCGGCATAACCATAAGGCCAACCCTACATACTTTTCATACAAATGCTCGTACGTGATTATGCCGTTGTTACACATCTATCTTTGAATTTTTTGAAGTAATAGGTATCTTGTGCGCTTCTAGGTTTCTATGGAAACAAAAAATAAAAAATTGTAGAAACAAATTCAGGATAAGCCTTCAAAAATTGCTGTTTTGCACAAATTTTCCCCGAATTTAAGTTATTTTAGACGTTTTTAGTGTTTTTTTTGAAGTCGGTTTTTTTTCGCAGAAAGTTTTGATTAGTGCGTACGATTATGAATTTGGCTGTTTTATTACGCTTAAACACTGATTTATATTGCCATGATTTCCATACCTGGTGAAATGTGAGTGTACTACTACGTACAGCTCTGACTAACTTAAAATTACGAAGAACTTGCAGCTTTAGAACTTGCGAAGGCTATAATTTAATTCGTATAAGAGAACTAGCCAAGTTAGACATTAGCTTTCAAAATATTATCCTAAGTTATAAGAAGAAATATACCTATTTTAAGTTGTTATAAAATATTTTATGTTATTATAAATAAATTTCAGGACTGACCATTGAACTTGGCAGTCACCAATTTAGATCTCACTTCTTTTGTCGTTGAAGTGGCTCACTAAGGCATATATGTAATTATCATAATATTGAACTTGGCTCTCATTTCACATTTATGTTTTTGATGGGATTTCCGATTAAAAAATTAAAAAAAAAGGCTAGCCGCACGCACAAAATAATATTGTTAATAAAGTACGTATTGTCAATAACATTGTGTGTGTGCGGTATTGTTCAATATTATTGTAGATATCCGGAAATTCTGATTTTGTCACGCCAATATCGGGGGGAGGCAAGGGTATTGTCAATAATATTGTAGTGTGCGGGCGCGCAGCAATATTTTAATTGAAGAAAAGATTTCAAGGCAGGCGGACGTTCGTGTTTTTTTGTTCAAAATGGAGAACGCAAACAGTATCCAAACCGAAAATAGTGCTAATACTTTTAATGATAGTATTCTCACGGCAAAACACTATTTGTCAGTATACAGAGTGGAATTTTTCAACGCCACCTGGAGGGAAGTACTCTAAAAATAAAAGTACTGGAGATAAAAAAATTTACTCGAAGGAAACATTCCTTTATTTTTTTAAATAAATAAATCTGCTCACATTACTTACTTAATAACACCCTTTACTTTTATGGCATTAATCGATAGGGTCAATCAAAATTGCCAATAATATTGCGTAGTGTGCGGGACCATTTATTGATGAAGAAGGCTAGCCGCACACACAAAATAATATCGACGGTTGAAAGGCTAATTGATGTAAGCGACATTTTGTAAAACTTGCAGGAGGACGGATTAAAGTTTCTTCGGATTAAAGTTTCTTTATTATTTTAGAAAATATATGTCGGTTATCCCAAAATGCATCAAATTTAGTTATTTTTTTCAGAAAGGCAAAATGGTTTAAATGCCTTCCGTAAATAAAATAGCTGAAAGTAAACTGCCTCAAGCATCGACTTAGTATAAAATAATACGAGAAAAATGAATTTAGCGCCAAGTCAACTGACAGTTGAATATGCCGAATGAACCCTAAGCAACATGATTGTGTTGAACCAGAGTGAAGTAGTTTGATGCAAATGCCCATTACAGCGAAATGGGCATCTGTATCAGACTACCTATCTCCTACCTATCCTCGCATGCAGCTCAATCCAGAACAGTTGGAAACATGGAGGGAAACGCCTCGGGTAACCGTTTCCAGGGCCGATCTGGAGTCACAGTAGACTTCGAAAACGGCTGCAGGGTGTTTCAAATCCAGGTCCGACGCCTTGCGCAGAGCCAGTAGTTCGGCCTGATAAAAGGCGCAGAAATGGTTCAGTTTAAACTTTGGGCTTTCACCTCTGTTCCATTTTTCCAAAGGCTTAACGATGCACCGACTTTACCTTGGATTTTACTTCCGTCGGTGAACATTTTCGAACGTGCGCGTCCTTGCTGGTCCATTTCTGTATCGTTCATCACGTACTTGAACTTTATACCACTTTGACTGGCAGGATGTGGTATTTCTGTATAAGGGACTGGTATTTCGATCCCTCGGCCCCTGCTACTCTCCGGGAGTATCTTCTTTTCTCTTATGAAAAGAGACTGCTTCCCAAATCCTAAGATCCAGTGGAAGCAGTCCGGAGAGTTACAAGGCCGAGTTCAACGACGTGCTTTTTAATTCCTACTGTATTCGCGGCCGATGCCCAAGCACTAGCTGCGTACATAATGACCGGCTCCACGACTGCGGTGTATATGGTCCTGATAATTTCGGGCTTCAGGCTCCAGCTGATTTTGATGGCTCTTGACCGCTGTTTGTATACATTTAAAGCTTTCCTCGTGGCGTTCGAGGCGTGAGCGTTAAAAATCAGCTTGTCATCAACTGTGAGCCCCAGTATCTTAATATCCCGAGACCGGGCAATGTCCTCCCCGCCTATGTGCAGAATTGGTGAGTCGTATTTTAACATGGCTTTGGTTTTGTGAGGTGCAAAAGTGAGTTTATATCCGACTCCGCACCTCTGGACATGCAGGAGACTCGCATTTGCCTGTCTCTGTACATGAAGCGCTGTGTCACCCGAAAATATCAGCACCACATCATCCGCAAATGCTTGGCAGTACTCTCCTCGTTTTTCCAACTCTTTAAGAAGGGGATCCAAGGCAGATTCCAAAACGTGGGCCTTCCTATAGAGCCTTGTAAGCAGCCTTTGGTTGTTTCCTGTACGTGCTTTACTCCTGCGTACCGTACCCTTTTTCTCCTGTCCCGTAGATCCACGAGACGTCGTCGCAAGTTAACAGGGCATTTTGTCTCTATAAGTCGGCATTTCATCGCTGGCGTTATCGAAAGCTGCCTCTATGTCCAATGATATGACAACGATGACGATCTTCTTTTCTTTCAGTCTGTCTCTAATGTGATTTATCAGGTCATAGAGGAAGTCCTCGGTGCTGCGCTAGGGGACGAATCCGTACTGGTTTCTGCTCGCCTATGGAGATATATGCCATCTGATTCGGCGTACCAGCATTCTCTCCAGAATTTTATGCAATACAGGCACAGGCCCAATTGGCCTGTGCGTCGATTCCAGGAGCTTTCTTTGTATTTTAACTTTAGTTCCTCCGTTGTTAGTAGAGGGTCGAATGTCTCACCATTCTCGTTTACGTTGACTCTATTCGCCAACTCTTTTATCCTATTGTGGTCCGCATTGTCGCCCTGTGTTTTATCCTCAGGATAAAACGTCTTTGCAAGCATCCGGGCTGACTCGTCGCTGCTGAGTACGCTGTTAGCTGCGGTATATAAGCTCAAAACCCATGCTCGGTATCGCGGAGTGGCACTAGAAATTCTCCTCTTCCATCTCTTGACTTCCTCCATCATTTTGTGTCCGTTCCTCGGTCCACAAAGATAATCCTGTCTGGTTCCTTTTTTAACGGTCGGTATGGTCCCTTTACATGCCTTCTCTATTGATTCTGTATTTATATATTTTTGCTATCCTGTCCAACTCTGTTTTGTTTTGGTGTTCCCAGACTTCGTTAAGTTTCTGAAAAATTGTACCTGTTTTATCTTTTTTGTATTTTTTTTGTAGTTCTTGTTATGTACCTTTGGATTTTTCCAGTTTTAATTCAAACTGAATCGCGTTGTGATCCGAGGGTGTGACGTCCCCGGATAGTCTCCAATTTGCCACACTCCGAAGCATGCCTTCTGTACAGGTCGTTATGTCTACACAGCTGCAATAGCTTATTGTTTTGGTTTAATGCAAAATAGGCCAAACGACAAAACCACAACCATGGCGAAAAAGCCAAATGCCTTAATCGACTCACGTTATTAAAGTTCGAAAAATCAAAATAGCTTAAGTCATCGAGTCCTTAAATTTGTCTAATTTTGTGTCGTATAGATCAATGTGCTTAGAAATGAGGCCTGTTTTGCTGTGGGTCCTAAGCGCCAAAAAAGTAGTAAAAAAAAAATTGAAACCTGGCTCAAACGACGGAGAAAAATTTTGCTGATTCCGAATATGTATATAACTCAATATCACAAAAAATGTCGCTTAGACCAATTAACCGTCGATATTGTCAATGCAAGAGAGTCAAAAATCTTCATCTCCCGCACACTAAATGAAAGGAAAACTATGAAATCTTAAACGAAAAAAAAACCCGACTGCGTAAAAACTAATTTTAAAAAATACGTGAAAAAATTAACTTAAATAAAAAAAAAAACTGAAAAGAAAGAAACAAGCCCAGTAGTTTAGAATTCTGTTAAGTAATACTAAATAACTACACAATTGAAATAGTTTTATAATCGATACACCCATAAAACAAATCATAAATTCTAATGCAGAACAGAACGACTCACAGTCGGGGCCCATTCAAATTTTACCAAACAATGTTGCGAGCGCATTTTCCGAGGAGGACAATTAGTTAAGTTTTTTATTTTTTTGTAATATGACTTTTGCAGCTTCTTTTATGTAAGACTTACTAGCTATTCCCCGCGACCTTCGTCTGTGTGAAATTATTATCAAAATATTACTTCCTTATTCCTCTTGGGAAGATTTGATTGGTAAAATTTGAATGGGCCCCGACTGTGAATTCTGTTCTGCATTAGAATTTATGATTTGTTTTATGTGTGTATCGATTATAAAACTATTACATTTTTAAATAGTAATGTTGTGTCACTTCCTTGATTCCCGAAATTTTCAGTGCCGCCCTCGTACATTGCTCTATTTTTATCTTTATTTACTGTTGATGATTTCAATTCAAAACTGTTAATAAATATATTTGCTATATCCTGAGGATCAGAAATTACTTTATTGTCTAGATTTAAGATGAGTTTTTTAAGTTTTTTTTTTTGTTCTTTTTAGTATGTTCGTTTACTATTTTCCATGATTCTTTCGCTATATTGTTTGCACCATTTAAATAACGGGATATAGCTTTTTGGCTTGCTTAATAACTCTTCGAATTCGAACGTAGTTGATTTTATAATTTATGATGCTGGCATTATTTAATGACTCTTTTCATTTTACTTGACACCTTAATACCTTTTGTAATCCACTTTAGAGTATTGTTATTTTTAGACTTTATTCTAATTGATTTTTTGGGATAACAATCTTGGAATATTTTGTTGAAATAGCTTAGAAACTGATTTATTCCCATATTAGTCCAAGTTTTGGTAGCGATACTTCTTTTGAAAACAGAATTGTTCTCCTCATTAAAAGATCTTTTAATTACTGTGGTGTACTCGAAACTTTTAGATTTTTTGTTGATTTCATCAAGAGCCACTTACCAGAAAAGTCTACCATGACCATCAGCTAAGCCGTTATGATCCACAAAACACTGCTCTATGTAATCACTATCAAGATTAGTGATTGTGTTGTCTAAACACGACTGAGAGTTGTTTCGGATAAAGGTCGGACTTTTCACAAGGTATCTAAAATTATAACAGGTTAAGGTAGTTAAAAACTCAGACTGTTTTCAACAAGTACACACGGCTACACATCAAGCTATACATTTCCAGTTTATGCTGATCTCGCATTTTATAGGATTTCCGTGCAATGCGAGGTCTGCTTATACTGGAAATGTATAGCTTGATCTGTAGCCGTGTGTACTATAGTAGTCCAAAAGGTTACAGCACTTGAACGAAAACTCCAACGACTTTAAATAGGTTTATTAACAATTTTGTTACATTACACAGTACACACTATTACAGCCATAACGGATCGGCAACTATCTTAATAATTATCAGTCGTTTTTGACGTTCAGCCACAGAATGATCGCTCGGGCATCAACCCCTGACCAAGAAGCCCGCCGTTCTGGAGGGAAAATCCAGCTCCCTGATTGGCTCACGACTTCACGCCACGTCAGTCTCATGATCCAATCAGAGAACCGCTTTATTCTCGCGCCAAACATTTTACCAATCAAATTATAGAAGTATTGTCATTCTTACGGAATTAATGTTACCAGTCTACATAATAAAATATAAAGCATTTAAGATGTGTTCACATGAATAAAGCTATTAAATTAATACATTTAAATAAAATTATTTCTGAAAACATAGGAAATTGACTAGTAAAATTCCGAAACCTAACAATCGTCCGTCCTGACATCGTGTGCGGCCCTGCACACGACACCAGGTGGTAACCTAACAATCGGGGGTATCTTGGCCAGTAGATTAATAACGTTAGGTCCCAAAAAAAATACAATGAGAGTATTACAAAATATGACAACTTAAAATTATCTAATTGATTGTGAAACAACAACAAATTTGTGCAGAGTATGGAACTAAAAGACTATATACCATAATTTACCAAATGAATGTTATTCAATAAATTTATGCAATCTAGGCACTAGCTTATACAGAATAATTTATATACATCGTCATTTGATTTACTGGAACTAAGTACAGTGAACACAAACGATCGATTAATTGCGTCACTAAACAACTTCACAAATTTTAACAAAAAATCTAATATTCTGACTGAAAAACAAGTAATAAACGTTGTCTATCAGTCTTGATAATTGACAATAACAACTTTAATAACATAACAAGTAACAAGATGTTAAATCCGTCAGCAATCGATTTGCTGGTACTAAATATAGTGAACCCAAACGATCGATTAATTGGGTCAAAAAATAAAACCAAGGTCACAACCGATCGATTAAGTTGTGCCAAGATATTATGCATACGAGTATTCTGAACGATCGATTAATCCAGAATACTATTATTCCCCGACGATCGATTAATCAGGGTGCCCTAACCTCCTGAACGATCGATTAATTCAGGATGCCTATCGACGTCAGTACGAGCCGATCGATTAAGCTCATAGTGGCTGCCGTAGGTCTTGCCACTCGTTGCACCAAGCCGCGAT
This sequence comes from Eugnorisma glareosa, assembly GCA_947578425.1. Taxonomy (NCBI): domain Eukaryota; kingdom Metazoa; phylum Arthropoda; class Insecta; order Lepidoptera; family Noctuidae; genus Eugnorisma; species Eugnorisma glareosa. The sequence goes on from OX387959.1 coordinate 14,143,857, forward strand.
CCGATCGATTCTCGCGTACTTGCTCTGTAACAACGAATAATATCTGTGTAAGTAATCGTTCACACATTCCATACAATAAAGGAAAGGATTTTATTTTAACTCAAAATACTGCCAGAATTGTCACTGTCACTATCAGAATTATCATCGATATCATTATCATTAATCTCGTCTCTAAGGTAGTCACATAAATCCATGACTTCATGCGATCCGCGGCCACGGTTTTCGACCGTCTGTTTTGTGTATGAACAAGGCCTGGTATAGGGGCTACAACTTAACGGTCCCTGCCTTGCTAACACGATGTGGACCTATGAAGGAAGACATCATTTTTTTTTTGCTTTGTCCGTTATTATTAAAACAAGTCTTTGTTATTTTAACAAGGTCCCCTACACTATAGGAACGGGAAGGTTTTCTACCTGTCATACCTCTCCTTTTGCTTGACCTGCTCTAGATCTATCCGAGCCTTAACACTTTCGCGGATCTCTGTCAAGTCATCATCCTTACGAGTGCCTGCAGTAGCATCATTAAGTATGGGATTAAATTCGCTATTCATACAAGTTCCTAACATCACCGCTGCCGGTGTTCTGCCTATAGTTTTCTGTATAGTGTTGTTGAGTCCCCATTGAACTCGTCCAAGTGACTGCCCCAGCTCTTTACACTATGTTTAATGCTCAGTGCCTTGAAGGAATCGAGAATCGCGCGGTTATACCGCTCAACCTGTCCGTTGGACCTAGGGCTAGAAACCGCATTTAGGACATGTTTGATTCTCTTATCGAAGCAGAACCGTTTGAGTGAATGCGAAGTAAAACAACTACCGCGGTCGCTTATGAGTCGGTCAGGGTTTCTAAATATACAGAAAATATCGTCTAGAGCCCTAATTGCGTTTTGGATATTCGTGTTTCTAACAGACCTGAGGAAACAGAATTTGATGGCACCGTCAACAACTACGAGGAAATGAGTAAAACTCCTAGTCGATTTCACGAAGGGTCCAAGGTGGTCCACGTGAACTGTGTGGAAAGGAATCTCCACCTTTGTGATAGGATGCAGTAACCCTTCGCGAGTGCTGGAATTGGTCTTTGCATATGCACACTCAATGCAAGCATCTACATAATTCTTGACAAACCTGGACACTTTAGGGAACCAATAGTTACTTTTAATTCTTTCTAAGGTTTTCTCAACCCCAAAATGTCAAATGTCGTCATGATTGAGTTTACATACTTGCCACCTTGCCCCTTTTGGCACAGCCCATCTGACCTTCTCCTTATCCCCGTCCAAGTAGCGAAATAATCTATTATCTTTGATAACGAAATTCTGTTTGATGTATCGTAGCCCCTTTTCAGATGAAAAGGACAGACACGAAGGAAGGATAGGACTAGATAGTCAACCTTTTAAAACGTCCATTATTCTGTACATCTCGGAATCACCTAATGAAGCGTGTGGAGCCAATCTTCGCTACTAATAGACATTATGGCTGGAAACTGATCATCGAGACATTCCGACGGTTCGACAGGATTCCGGGACAATGCGTCGACATGGCTCATTTTAACCCCTGCCCTGTACTCTATAGTGCAATCGAATTCCTGTAACGTCAGCCACCAGCGTTCTATTCTTGGAATCAAGTCCCGTTTTGAAAACGCAGAACGCAAAGCGCTGCAGTCTGCGATAATCTTGGATTCCTCCCCTAACAAATAATCCCTAAACTTACGAAGGGAGCAAACCACCGCTAGGGTTTTGAGCTCGTAAGATTGGAAGTTTTTTTTTTTTTTTTTTTCTTCCGGTGAGTTTTGTCGGCTATAAAATGCCTTGAGGTACCATTTTTCTTTCTTACGTGTAAAATGGGACTAGCGTAATCTAAAACAGATTCTCGTATCACACGTCCGACAAGTCTCCGACCATCCAACGTACATTCTCCCGTTTGTGTTGCGACAACCTGTATGGACGATGAACAACTGGACGTTGACTATCGAGATCAATCTTCATCTCTGTAACACTGGTACATCCTACCTCCCTAAATGAAGAAGCAAAGCAATGCTGATATTTCTGCAACATGTTTATTAAGTCTTTCCTGATCTCTGCAGGGATGAGGGGGTCATCCACGCGGACCTTAGTTTCATCGAACCTCCGACTATCTACAATCTCTATAGATCGCTCATCAACAATCCTATTCACCGCATCAACTATTTCAGCACGGCAGGGAACCTGTTTAGATGAAATGCGGCAAGATTCAGAACACGGCAAGACCATCATCTTGATTTCACCGTTGATCGAGCGATGAAGCCGGTGGGCTTCATCATCAACCTAACGACTGAACTACACTATTCCCAAAACCTTTCATAAATGTAGGGGTGTTGTCGTGCGACAAACCTAACTGCTTGACAGCAGATTCCTTAATGAGAGAAACGTCGCTTTCGAAATATACAAACGCTTGGAGTTCAGAATTGCTGACATTTATTTCTTTCAAAAATTATGCTCCGGGGTTATGTACGCTCGCGTCTTCGTTTATAAAATCGATTCTCATAGTTTTTCTGCACTGCACCACCCGTGTTAGTTAACTTTTCATCAGATTTAAAATAGCACTTTTCAGAGGTGTGACCAACTTTATTGCAACGCGTGCACTTCACCAGCGGCTTAGGGCAGTGCAAGAAACTATGACCCTTCTCCTTGCAAAACAACCAGCGACGTGATTCGGCATAACACCAAATTTCGGGATCGCTAAACTTAGTTTTTCATAATAGTACACCTCAATAGATTCATTGTACCTACTATTAAACAGACCTTGGAATCAATTTTCCAAAGTCTGCCCATAATTCTGTTCACATGGGAATGCACTATGCAATTTCTCCTGCCATTCAGGCCACGTGTACAGTATAACTTTTGCATAGCAAAATGAGTAGAGAGTCTTTCATCCCACCCGTACACCGTGGCGCACTCATTGATTTTTTTAACCATACGTCCATGCGCTGATTCTTGGGCCAAGGGTCAAAGTTCGGTAATATATTTCCTTTGATAGATTTTCTGCAATGGTTGTAAAGCGCTCTGGTTCACGGGGGGTAATGCAAGACCATCCCTCAATTTTTAAACAAGTCGAATAAATCTATTTGATAAAGAAAAGCTACGTGACCTGTCAATCCGTTCGTGCCGTTGTCCACGCTCGACGTGTCGCTCCACCCGTGGCCCAGCATCCCGACGCCTCGCTGCCTCTAAGGTGCTCCGTCGTCGACTGTCCGCCCGTAGCCCAGCATCCCGACGCCTCGCTGCCTCGGAGGTGCTCCGTCGTCAACTGTCCGCCCGTAGCCCAGCATCCCGACGCCTCCGCCCGTGGCTCGCTGATGCATATCTTCGAGATCTTCCGCTTAGACTATGCCTCTGACTCTGTCTTTGACTATGCCTCTGACTCTGTCTTTGACTATGCCTCTGACTCTGTCTTTGACTATGCCTCTGACTCTGTCTTTGACTATGCCTCTGACTCTGTCTTTGACTATGCCTCTGACTCTGTCTTTGACTATGCCTCTGACTCTGTCTTTGACTATGCCTCTGACTCTGTCTTTGACTATGCCTCTGACTCTGTCTTTGACTATGCCTCTGACTCTGTCTTTGACTATGCCTCTGACTCTGTCTTTGACTATGCCTCTGACTCTGTCTTTGACTATGCGTGATCACGTTCTCGTCGAACTACCTCCTCCAGCATCCGTAGTCTCTCACGTCGCAGCTCGATATCCGGTTCCGGCATACTATGGCTGGGGCTCCGACTACGAAGGCGACTTCGGCTCCGGGTGGCAGAGTGGGTACCCCTTCGACTCGGTGTTGCGAGCCTTCGTCGGCCCGGAGGCCGACATTGCCTGAAATCTTACGTCCACGAATTTGAGAATTTAATTTTTAAAAGTCTAACGCATTTGGGACGTCAAGTTAAATACACAAAACACGATAGAAATTGAAATGTTATAAAATTCAAGGCATTCACAAGGTATGTCATTTCTAAAATATAATCACGAAATATTAATTTAAACCTTTAAAATTATTCATTTTAAACAATGTTGCTCATCAAAATTAACTAAAAAAAAATATCGTAATAGGGTTTATATACAGGAAACCTCAGGGAGTATATACTATATAGGTAATAATGGGAAAAGAAATACGAGTACTAGAGTATACATATAGTTATGACACATGAATGCGTTCCCAGTTAAAACCAAAGAAACAATAATGCATGTGCACTGGGAAATGTTATTAACTCACAATTGTTGATGCATCCGTCCTTTTATTATTTTATATCCAACCCAACCGTCCAGCCACTGACTAGGATACGATTGAGTAGTCCTTATTTTCAAAAATTATGACCGCGTAGGATTATGTAAAACATTTATTTCTGTGTTAAACGTGGCCTTGTTCTACATACCTAGCATTACCAATAAATAAATTGAATTGAATTTACGAGAGTTAATTCAGTTTTGCGGAAAAGTAGATCTACCCTCCAACCAAAAATTATGAGTACAAAGGGCAATATTAACTAATAAAGCGGAACTAGTTAAAATAATTGACGGCTATTAGATAAGTAACGTGTAGATTTACTTGAAACCACGGGTAATATTGTTAACTAAAACGGTATGATTCTAAACTGGCTTCGAAACGAATTACGAACAAACTAAGGAAGCATATAATTTTGGGCGTGTACTTACGTTTTAATTGTTCATCCCACTTCTGAAATATAGTAGTCCAAAAGGTTACAGCACTTGAACGAAAACTCCAACGACTTTAAATAGGTTTATTAACAATTTTGTTACATTACACAGTACACACTATTACAGCCATAACGGATCGGCAACTATCTTAATAATTATCAGTCGTTTTTGACGTTCAGCCACAGAATGATCGCTCGGGCATCAACCCCTGACCAAGAAGCCCGCCGTTCTGGAGGGAAAATCCAGCTCCCTGATTGGCTCACGACTTCACGCCACGTCAGTCTCATGATCCAATCAGAGAACCGCTTTATTCTCGCGCCAAACATTTTACCAATCAAATTATAGAAGTATTGTCATTCTTACGGAATTAATGTTACCAGTCTACATAATAAAATATAAAGCATTTAAGATGTGTTCACATGAATAAAGCTATTAAATTAATACATTTAAATAAAATTATTTCTGAAAACATAGGAAATTGACTAGTAAAATTCCGAAACCTAACAGTACGTCAACATTGAAGTCCCCACATGTACAGTTTTTGTCAATAAAATGTTCTAACAATTTTTCTAAGCTGGAAATGAAGCTTTCGAAGTTTTTATCATAGGGAATTCGGTAATAACAACAAATGTATCACCCTGTTGCAACATCTTTTGTACCACATATCTCGAAACTTTCGGCTCTGTAAAACTTACTAATTGACTCAATGTTTTCGCATCCTTTCAAATTATGTGCCAAAATAAGACTACCTCCCCTTTTCTTATTTGTCCTTATATTACATGCGACTAAATTATAATTTGACATAGTAAAAAATAAAACCGACTTCAAAAACAAAAAAATGTGGAAAAATAACGGTGACTTTTGTTTGTTCGATTGAGTTTTTTTGCCACCGACTTCTAAAGCTAAAGTTATTTTTCCACATTTTTTTGTTTTTCAAGTCGGTTTTATTTTTTGCAAAAAAGTTTTTTATTTTTCCTTTTTTAGTTTCAATATTCTATACAAATATTTGCTATACATTTATTTTACATTGTTAACAACATATTTCATGGTAATAGGATTATCCCCAATAAAATGTAATTTATATCGCTATCATACCTAACTGTCAAAATCTGAGTGGCAAATATTGTGTAAAAAATAAACATCCAAGCGATTGCAGCAATCACGACAGATTTTCTGTCTATTAATGAAGCGTTCCATTGTATTTCTCCGAAGATCAGCATCAGATCCTGACTTATACCTTCCATCATCAGCTCAGCAACATGAGATAATGATTATCAGGTACAAATATCGTTAGAAAGTACCTATATGAAAAACGTAAAATTTCTGGGTTGCCCCCGATTTCCCTGGGATCCCATCATCAGATTCTAACTTTGTGACAACGGGACCACCTCAGTAGTATAGGTTTTCGAATAATAAAGAATGTTGACAATCGGTCCACAATTAGCGGAGAAATCGGTGAACATACGGGACACACAGTCAAACGTAGAACCTCCTCATTTTGTTTGAAGTCGGTTAATATATTGTCAAAAAAGTTGTACAGTACACATCTGCGTACCCCCAAGAGCATACAAGCGTGATATTATGTTATGATGTTGTCTAAACAATAAACATCCAAGCGATTGCAGCCATCACGACAGATTTGCCGTCTATTTTTGAAGAGTTCTATAGTATATCTCCGAAGATCAGCATCAGATCTTCACCAAATTTAAATGGGACCACCGCAAAAAAATATTCTACCAAACAAAAAAGGTTCAGACGACTTGGTAACCTCCTCCTTTTGGAAGTCGGTTAAAAACATCGCCCGATTCGTCATTTAGGAAATGTTCTGATATACATAAATAGCAGTGCTGCCAGGGCCCTTGAGTCGTAAGTAACAATTCGTTTCCTGAAATGTTACATTTTTGCTGCAAAAGTTACATTTTTTAATTTTTTTTATTTACTTGTTTTTTTATTCCACATACATTTTGATGAAAAATCTTTAAACAACTAGTATCTGTTTTATGGGTGCTATTACTTACATCATCTGGCGTTACAATTTTATTCTCGAAAAAAATCACGATCATTATAATAGCAGGTGAAAAATGTGTTTGTGAGGACGAATTTACAAACTAACAAACAATTTAGATGTAGGTGTTTCATTCGCTTTGACTATCAAATTAGGAGTAGTTTGTGTAGACATTTTTAAACATCCGTTTTGCCTTTTGATCTATAAGCACATTATGCACATAATTATGATAGTTGATCCTATATTGTAATCGCAATATATCCCCATAAATTAATTTGCATGCAGTTATAGCTTGCTAAGTGCAGGCCTTTTATTATAGTTAAAATCATTATTGTCATCTAATGTAATAAAATTAGAATTTTCGCAATTATTGCATATTTTAAAGGTACGATTAACATTTGATACATTTATATTTATTTTTATAAATCTTACTGACAAGAACGTTTGTGTTTTGTATATTTTGCAAAGTGTGATGCAGAGAACTTAATATATCTAATGGTTGTCGCTAATCCCTCCAATTATTAAAACAAAATCAGACTTTGTGGAATCCATACATAGTTGCACATGTACATAATAATAATATGTAACTAAGAGGTGCATTTGGTTTGATTACCGACGTTACACTAAAACTATTACCCACTAATTTTTGAGTGTTGTTTGTTGTGTGAGTTTGTGTTTTTGAGTGTGACAAAATGGAACCATTACTAAAACCGTTAAACAACTCTAATGATTTATTTGATTTATTACTGGCAACTGAACGAGAACGAAACAATCACTAGTGAACTTACCTGTCACTGCTGTCACTGATTGTCAATGTCATGAGGAACATACATGGTCCATCTACCATTTCCACTATTTTCACCGAAGTTGCAGAAGAAATCTGGGTTTTTCTCTAACTATAACATTACAAACCAAAAACTCCTGTTAAAAAAAAACAGTGTTTAATCCCTGCGAGGATGGCGCATGCTAAGGACATAAAACATCTCTTCACTAGGTTATTTTCTTTGAAAAATGGGTAAGTATAATAATAATTGTCAAGACGGCTATTTGTCTTTTTACGACTGCTTGTCAATAGTGACCACACATATTTAAACTGATCGTCACTTATCCCAACATATGTAAAGTCGGTGAAGTCAGTCGTAATTCTTGGTTTTATTGCATCATTAACTTAATACACTTTACAGGTACAATACAAATAGATGGACCATAAAAAACTACAGTCAGGACATCAACTTAACTGCACCAGTGGTGAACAGGGGCAATGTAACCCCTTTGCCACCACTGTCCGAACCTATGGCCCTGCCCCCAGTTATTTACTCTTCAGCTGAGACTGAGGATGCTCTTACAGAAGTCACTGTACTCAGCAATGGTCTGCGAGTGGCATCTGAAAAAAAGTTTGGACAGTTTTGCACTGCTGGTGGTAAGAAGAATATTTTTCGTATTTGATTTTACAGTTAACTAAATATGTTAAGTGGTTTCATTTTATTTTAACCTCTGTGGAAAGACTGACTAATAAAACCTCTTTTTTTCAGTGGTCATTGACTCTGGTCCAAGGTATGAAGTTGCTTATCCCAATGGCATTTGCCATTTTCTTGAAAAACTTAGTTTTGGTGTAAGTATTGTTTACTTGATTTAACAAGCTGATATCATTTCCCTGCATATTATAAAGTCATTATTTCACTTGTTACTGATAAAAAATGTTGTGTTACATTTCAGGCTACACACAAGTACGCCACTCGGGATGTCATGCACAGAGAGCTTGAGAGACATGGAGGCATCTGTGACTGTCAAGGTTCTCGGGATACCACTGTATATGCCACCAGTGCTGATTCTAGAGGCTTGGATGCTGTGACTCAGGTGAAATATAACATAATTCCTTTAATTTCTACAGTATTGTTTTGTTCATATTAACATGTATAAATATGCCTGTAAAAGTGATAAATAAAATGTAAGGAGTAAAATATTTTTATTACATAAGTGAAACTATAATCTACTACTAATATAAACTTATCTGTCTTACAAGCCTAGAAGTTTATTGATTTCAAATTACGTCCATTAATTCCGTGACTTAATTTTGGCGATTGTTTGCCCCCTTGGTCAGATGTTGTGAGATTTGGCTTGACCCCCTCACTCGCCACCCAATCTCACGTGAAATTTATCAAAATGCGTAGTTTAGTGTAATGTGTACTTGAATGCATTGGATTTATTAAAAAAAAAATTGCTTCATTATTCGTTAAACATTTATTATTATAGTAATATTTTAAACCTAGTTTTCACGTAATTTTTGCACCGTTTCTTTCGGGAAAAAATTACGTGACGTTTGCTTCCTTTATTTCGTGATATTTCCCTCCCTCGTGAGATTGGGTGAGATTCGGCTCGACGCCCTCCCCTCCCTAAACGCTTCACGTAATTAATGGACGCCACCTAAGAGATTTGTCCAGCAAAATGTGAGTTTACATAATATTCATTGTACATTTTAGGTTCTAGCAGAAGTGACACTGAGACCACAACTGTCCATTGAGGAGATTGAAGCAGCCAGACAAGCTGTTGCATTTGAATTAGAGACCCTCTCCATGAGGCCGGAGCAAGAGACTATACTGATGGACATGATCCATATGGTATGTTTTGTACAATGTTTCATTAGATTGTTGAATTTAGTTACATTTTACATACCTACAATACTGGCTGTGCCCAGCATGCATTGCAATGCACCTCCTACCCTACCTACCTACCTAACTACCCTAACCTACCTACCAACTCAACCTGCGTGTCATGAGCTGTCAATTGCGGAAGATGCCAAACCTAATTTATCGTCTAATAAAAACGTCTTTTTAATAATCTTTAATAATTAAAACGTCTTTTTTCCCCCCCGTGAACTTTTCAGATATTTGAATAGTCATTCTGCTTATCAGAGATCATTAAAATCGGCCCAGTCGTTCTTGGTGTAACTAACCGTCGTAAGTCGTTCTTGGTGTGTTTATTTAAACATAGACATATCTATACATATAAGTTATGTGACAACCTGCCAAGAGGCCAAAATAAATATTAGAAGTGTTGAGGTCATTGATCCTTTTCTATATCTATACTAATATTATAAAGAGGTAAAATTTGTAAGTTTTTATGTAGGGGTAATGAACCGATTTTGACAAATTTTTCACTAATAGGAAGCTACTACCCCCGAGTGTCATAGGCTATATTTACAATGTGCCCATCGGATAATTTCCGACGAAAACGAGAGCGAAGCCGCGGGCAACAGCTAGTATTTTATAAAGTGATGGTTCTAGCCTTATCTCACTCTTTCTTATTGAAAACAATGATGGTTGTACCTCTACCATCTCATAATACACCCCTTATGGTATCTGTTTACGGTCTAATTTTACTAACTGATATTATTATTTCCTTTACTGTTTTAGGCTGCTTACAGAGCAAACACTCTTGGACTTCCTAAGATTTGTCCAAATGAAAATGTCAATAAAATTGACCGGGATTTAATTCTAAACTACCTCAGAAACCATTACACACCTGATAGAATGGTTGTTGCAGCTGTTGGGGTAAGATAATCATAAATAAATACTACACTTTTTCTAACAACAAAAAAACTGAATAAGTACCTTTTGGTTGCTTCAAACTCTCATGATGTTCTTAATTCTTAGGTTGAACATGAGCCATTTGTTGAGTATGTGCAGAAATATTTCGTGGATATGTTGCCTACTTGGCATGACGAAGAACTTCATGAATTTAAACCTATTGTTGACTCTTCAATTGCACAATACACCGGAGGAATGCAGCAGGTAATTACATGGTATATGCTGATACAAAATAAGAATTTCTAAATACTTCCATTCCATGGTTAATAATAACTATAATGTTTCAGGATGACTGCGAAATTCCTCTGTATCCTGGATCTGATCTCCCTGAACTGTCTCATGTTGTTATTGGGTTGGAAAGTAAGTATCTATCACATCACTAAGTAAGTTCAAAGTAGTATAATCACAGTTATATTATAGTTATAGTCTATTCGTGTAATCACAGTTAGGGCTTGCAATTTATTCGAAAATTAGACTAGGTTTAGAATATTAGTTTTACCAAAGGGGGAGGTCGCAATTTTTTTTTTTTTTTTTTTAGTTTTCCTCATCGTCATATCAGCTCAGAACCACCCACTGCTGGGAATGAGCATCCCATTTTGAAAATTACTTTAAAAAAAATACGAGTACCTATTCGAATATTTGCAAACCCTTATCACAGTATTTCCATTTCATACTAATAGCTTTTTAAATAAATGCTTCATTAAAAGAAATTAATTATTCCATGTAACAGTTCCGTGTTCCAGTTCTTTAATTATTCCGACATTTTCTAGGTTGCTCTCACAGTGATCCTGATTTTGTGCCAACATGTGTGCTAAACATGATGATGGGTGGCGGCGGCTCCTTTTCAGCCGGCGGCCCCGGCAAGGGGATGTACACACGACTTTACACTAATGTCCTGAACAGGTAACTATTTTATATATATTTAAAAATTAAAATAAGTATAAATTAAAAAAAAAAAAGAAATACGTTACAAAATGAATTAGCATTTGGGAATAGAAATCAACCAAGAAGAACCTTTAAGGCAGATCTACCATTTAATTTGATTCAAGATTCTTCATTTGCATGAAATATGGTAGATTATGGTTTTGCAAATAAAAAGGTTTCACATATTTCGCTTACTTCGTTAAGCATAATACTAGTTTGGTATGCAGCTAATTTTTGCCTGCTTTTTTGTGGCTTCGTCAGAGGCTTGGTGGTTACCTACCGCGTAAGTACACATGGCGGCACATGAATCTGCACATTTCAGTAGGTATAACTTGGCCTCGCTCTGTAATAGATTTTCTATACAATGAGAGATCTGGGGGCCTAAAATGGCTGCTTTATCAGAATCATAATATGAATCACGTTATGAAATTAAAATTCGTAAAATGTTCTTTATGGTTATGAACACAAAGTCTATTTTAAGTTTAAATTTCTAACGTGATTCATTTTATGATTCTGATAAAGCAGCCATTTTAGGCCCCCTGGTTTTAAACTGATTTTGTAAAGCTTGATTAATTAGCTGTCGTGCGTACAAGTAATACTACAACAAGTATAAAAAGCAAGATTCTCATGCTCCAAACCATTTTAGTTTTTGTTTTTATGACCGTTTGTTTTTTACATTATAAGCTTTGTTTTCGCAGATATCACTGGATGTTCAACGCCACAGCGTACAACCACGCATACGGCGATACAGGACTGTTCTGCATACACGCCGCCTCCCCTCCCAACCGCATTTATGATACGACTCTAGTTATCGCTCGGGAATTCGCTAACATGGCCGGCAAAGTTGGAGAAAATGAGCTTCGGGTACGATATCTAAATTAGTAAATGATGACGAACTATTTCATAGTTACTCGCGACTACCACATCTTAATATATGAAGCCTATGATGGTTATGAAGAACTTGACCAGTCTATTCAAATCTTTAGAGTAACACTGACTAGTTATTAACCGACTTCAAAAAAGGAGGTTATGTATTCGGCCGGCAGCATTTTTTTTTCATGAATCGATTACTAGACTATGACTGGCCTATTTACGTGATTTTCATGATTATTTCGTGATTACCTTGCTTGAGCTGTTTGAGTTAGCTCCTATATTACGTATTTTTACGATGATCCCTTATTAATATAACATAAACTACAACTAAACAGGGCAAATAAACAACTTCACAACTGCAAAAAGTTTTTGTAAACCTACATAATATAATCTTTATTTGCAGAGAGCGAAGACCCAGTTGCAGTCAATGTTATTGATGAATTTAGAAGCAAGACCAGTTGTATTTGAAGATGTTGGCCGACAAGTGCTGGCGACTGGCAAGAGGAAGCCACCCTCATTCTTTATCAATGAAATTGGTAAGTAATTAGAGATAAGAGACCCCCATTGTAGCCATTGTATTGTATAGCTGGCTGGTGTCCGCAACTCCACTTCTAAGCGCGTAGTTTGCGTGCGGGTAGGAAATTTTCATTCTAACCATATAATTAGCAATAGGTATTGTAAGACCTGTGTCTAGTATTTCGCCCTATATCAAGGAAATTAGTCAAACAAACTGACAAGACAAGACAGATGAATTTCATTATGACTTTTCTTATTGCAGAAAAAATAACAGCTGATGATATAATTCGCGTTGCACAACGAATGTTGAATAAAAGGCCAGCAGTAGCAGCCCGCGGAAAACTCACGAACCTACCCCTCTACGAAGAAATCCAATCCAACATGTCCAACGTTAAAAGTGACTCAACAACAACCCAAGGAAGAAAACTCAACCTATTTCGCGCTTAGATAGTATTAGGAATCTGTCTGAAATTATTTACTGTACTGTAGAAATAAATTAAAAAAAATAAAGCTATGCATTTTTTATTGGTTTTTTATTTGATATTTATGAAATGAAACAATGGCTAACGATATACTCTATGTATTTATGAACTATATACAAAACATTAACAATAATTCATGGCAAGACATTTGATTTACATAAATACAACTACTCTAGTAGGTACTAATTTTATTTTTTATTTTGTTAGCAAGTTAGAACAAAAATTCAGTCTTAATTTATTCCTTAGTCAGTGTCAGAGAAGCTTGTATTAGATATTTACATTTTTTTTTGTCTAGATCCCAGCTGGGAGCGCTTGAAACATTTAATTGCCCCATCATATGAAGATCTATTGTGAATGCGTTATGAAATCTGTAAAATACCATATGTCAGGCAAATAAATGAATCTATCTATCCTTTTTTTTTTCAGATGGGAAATTATCAAATAACCCCTCCGTCTCTGGGCTGAGCAGGAGGGAGTGTCAGACTTTTACTGACTAAAACCCATCCATCCTTCCTTGCAGTTCAGTTTTATAATTACAAAATAATAAGTACATTTTATTTAGAAATAGGTAATACTCAAAGTAAACTACCTATTAATTTACTGTTCTTTAGCTTTGAACACATTTTTAAGAGAGCTTGTAATGCACATGAATAACAAGTGGATTATACATCCACATGAAATTGTGTGACATAGTAAAATAATTCGGATACAGCCCAGTCAATGTGTTAGTGATTTGTATTTGAATGTAAATCAATGAATTGTCAAAACAATTCTCAACACAACATTTCTTTTGGCTTACTGTGCCATTTTAACAGCAGTTTTTGCTGCTTCATCAACATCCTTGATGATTGTTAGTGGTAGACCAGATTCCTCAAGCAACTTTTGTGCTGAGTCTGCATTAGTACCCTGTAATCTAATAATAATAGGATGTTTTGGAGGGTTTTCCTTGCATGCGGTGATAATACCCTGTGCAATTGTAGCACAGTTGACAATACCTGCAAAAAATAATGTATAAATTGTAATATCTATAAATCTCCCATATGATAACTAATGACAATATAACATAAGATAGCTTACCACCAAACACATTGACAAAGACAGTCTTCACTTTTGAGTCTGATTCCAATATCTTCAGAGCAGCTGAAACCTGTTTTGGTCCAACACCACCACCAAGATCCAAAAAGTTTGCAGCCTTTCCACCATTCAAGGTGATGATGTCCATGGTGGCCATGGCTAGGCCAGCACCATTGACCATACATCCAATGCTGCCATCCATATCAATGTACACAAGGTTATGTGATGCTGCCTCTCTCTGAAAAATTAAGAATTTGTAGTATAATTAGAAAGTTTTGTAAAAACTATTAACTATTATTATAAATTACTAACTACACCATATTATACACGGTGGAAAGAACACAAATGGTTACCAATTATTCATTACATCATTCAACATAAACATGGTAAATATCCTGTTTCTAGTGTTAGTGACCATGTCAGTTCAAAAAAAAGTTACATAGACAGCTCATCTTTATTGGGTGAATTGGAGTGTTTCCTATCACTAAGCAAGATCAGCTTGCTGTTGCAAGCAGTAGCAACATTATCTTCATCCAAATATTATCACAAGTCGTAAATAGCACCAAATAAAGAAAAATATGTGATATCAGAGGTTACTCAGATAAAGGAGTAGATAAACAAATACCCATTATTTACATTGAACAATGATAAGGAGATACATCCAAGAAGTATGGCTGTGTGTTATGGAGTAGGTAATTGAAGTTATGTAATAACCATACCAAGGAGTTCATAAAAATTAATATCATTCAACCTCATACGATCAAAGCTCAAATACCAATAGTGAGAATAAACAGTGATTGCACTATGTTATGTTTGTACAGTTCTAGCATGCAAGCTATATATCAGTACTCTGGGTGGTCGGGAAAGCCTAATACTTTTAAAAAATAATCTAAATATCATTAGAGCTGGAAAATGTGCCTAGCAATCAACTAATTAGGTTCTTAGTAGTAATTAATTTTAGCTCATCTTCATTACTAACTTCTTTGGGGTCACTCTCTGATAGATCATCCAGGGCGAAGATCTCCTGTTGTCTGAAGATAGCATTGTCATCAAAGTTGATCTTAGCATCCACAGAGATCACTCGCCCATCATCAGTTTCAACAAGAGGATTGATCTCTAGCTGGGTAGCATCTACCTGGAAACACAAATTGCTAATTTTATTAGGAAAGTGTACCTATCTCTTTGTTCAACAGTGGCACAATAATATTATCAAGTTAGCTTGTTTAAAAAATAATTAAATACCTTTATAAATAGCTGCCAAAGTTTTTTAAGTTCTTCAGCACACTTTGCCTTTAATGGTCCTTTGAATTCCAAAAATTCTGCAATCTCATTAGCTAACTCGTCTGTGATACCCTCAAATATGTCAACAGGCACAGTTTTCAACAAGTGTGGAGTCTTTTCAGCAACTGCTTCTATGTCCATACCCCCAGCTGGAGAAGCCACTATTGCGGCTCCGTTGTAAGACCTCTCCATCACAATACTGAAGTATGTCTCCCGCTTAATGTTGACACTTTCCGCCACCATTACCTTGTCCACTAATATCCCGTTTTTCGGAGTTTGTTTTGTAATCAACTTGTGCCCAATCATACTCTTTGCTAATTTCAAAACTTCATCCCGATTTTTGGTAAGGTGGACACCTCCTTTGAAACCATTGTCAAAGTGGCCTTTACCGCGACCACCAGCAAGGATCTGTGCTTTTACAACGTACTCATCAGCCTTAAAATCCGCTAGAGCTTTGGTGTCCAGTTTAGAATCAAGAACTCTGAAGTCCTGTACTGAAACTTGATATTTTCTTAACAAATCTTTACTGTGAAACTCTTGCAGATTTAGGTTTCTGGTTGCCGTTACTTGTGGATAATATCTAGGCACGAACCTCGTTAATAGTTTCAGATTTTTTGTTTTCAACGCAGCCATATCGAACTTTGTCCAGTTACGGAAATAAATCTTAACCTAACTCAACGATAATACTCGTTTACTTTTAAAACTTGATGACTTTAGGGAACACGTTATGGGCACTGCACAGTGCACTTAAACAAGCAATTTGAATTAAAAACAAATTCTAACAGCTGGTGAAGTGGAAATACTTATTATTATTGCCTTAGTTTGCGGCGAAATTCAAGCGCCAGTATTGTACAACCACCGAATGAAAATGAATAAATTGATCGAGACAGAATAGAATTGACAGACTTGTTGCTGGAAGAACTGTCAATGCATGTCAATGCCATGTCTGTCAATAAACCGAATGAACGGTACTTTTTTTTTTTAACTTTATTCTTGACCATGGATACATGTCCTTCAGTCGTAATGCACGGCACTAATACACAGTGTTGCCAGATCCGGTAGAGGAACACCAAGGCAATGACAAGATATCATACATAACATTAAAACGACTTTCCGTGCCTGCTAGGTTTAAAGCACGGTCGTGGTATAGCACAGCGTTGGAGGCAGACTCCTATAATGTCTTCACGTCGCCCGTTGTATTACAAACAAGGCAAAAACATATGCAAAGATGCAACGTTGCCAATACGATTGAATAAACTTAGGGGCTATCCACAACTGCTGTCAATGTTTAAAAACATTACTTTTTTTTTTTAATATTGTTACACCAAAGTCGTAATGCCAACCTCCAAACTTAAGTGTACTTCCTTTTTCTCGTGTTCTTTTGACAACGCGAGGTTAGAATCGCTATTTAGCTTGAAAAAGTATGTATTTTACTAAAATAAAGTGAACTTTTACTTAGTTTTGTGAATTGTGATAGATTATAATTTGATTATGTTTATTTGTAGGCAATCATAATGGCTGAGGAGAACTGGAATGATGAAACCGAAGGCGGCATGGCTGTTGACAACGCGCCGCTGCCGCTAGCTGCTGACATTCCCGAAATCAAGCTGTTCGGAAGGTGGAGTTGTTATGATGTTCAGGTGTCTGACATGTCCCTGCAGGATTACATCTCCGTCAAAGAGAAGTACGCGAAATACTTGCCGCATTCTGCTGGCAGGTACGCACACAAAAGATTCCGTAAGGCTCAGTGCCCCATCGTTGAGCGTCTGACCAACTCACTTATGATGCACGGCCGCAACAATGGCAAGAAACTCATGGCCGTCCGAATTGTGAAGCACGCCTTCGAAATCATTCATTTGCTAACTGGTGAGAACCCTCTGCAAGTGCTTGTGACAGCTATCATCAACTCAGGTCCCCGAGAAGACTCTACTAGGATCGGTCGTGCTGGTACCGTGCGTCGTCAAGCTGTGGATGTTTCTCCTCTCCGTCGTGTGAACCAGGCCATCTGGTTATTGTGCACTGGTGCACGTGAGGCTGCATTCAGAAACATTAAGACAATCGCTGAGTGTGTTGCTGATGAGCTCATAAACGCTGCAAAGGGCTCATCAAACTCTTATGCCATCAAGAAGAAGGATGAGTTGGAGCGTGTTGCTAAATCCAACCGTTAAAACTTATATTTTAAGATATTTCTCAATAAAAGAAAAGTCAGAAATCTTTGTTTTATTTATTGTAAGCCCATTTATCTAGTCTCTGTAGTAATTTTATGTATTAATGATTTCTCTAGTGCTGTGATCACCAAAGATTTTAAACTATTTTATTGGTGGTGTCCATAATCTTTCTCCACCTACCATCTTCTATTTTTCTTTTATCGTGTGGTTAGTGCCTATTCGAGTTTTTATGCTGCCCTTGGGTCTCTAACTTTGCTTACCTACCATCATATAAGATTTTGCTGAATCAACAGCTGGTCATAGGCCATCATGAGATTCATGGGAGCAAAATATTTTTATTTATCATCATATATTTTTTTTACTGTACCTAACAAATCATAATTATTCACTAATGAATTATGTAAACCCAATCATTCAATGATCAAATTAAGGATACACTAGTCGGTTTTATTTTGAACGTACGAGTACCATCAAACAGAGGAGTAATCGCCATACGTTTGTTTGTTTTGTATGAAAGTACGACCGACTAGTGTACCCCTAATGATTGGGTACAAAAGTCATTACGTCAATTTTATTGTCAGCCAAATGTGCCTTCAAGCTAAAGTTGTGGGAAAGGCATGTTTCAGAAATGGGTGGTGTATCTAATTTTAAATTTATATATTTGGGGCTACTTTTAATATCGACTTATGTTTCATTTGCAATTTACATTAATTTGTTTACAATGTGGAAATAATACGAACATCCAAAACCACGTGTACAAGTTGATTTCATGATAAAAAAAAGGAAAACAATGTCAATAATTTATCGAGCGCTAGTGCTGTGACAAGGCTACCAAAAGTACCAAATCGATTATACTACCACGTACAGACGACGCCAGCACATCAAGCTACCCGAAACTACAATTTTCTCAATAATGCTTTTGCGTTATACTTGAAAATCTATAGTAATTAGACAGATCATAGTAGCTTGCTGTGCTGGCGTCTGTTTATTAGATTAGATCCTAAGAAGTGCAGGTAGGCCAGTGTTTAGACAATGGATGGGTCAAGGCCAAAAGATGGTTTCGATACCTATGAATATGGTTTGGATACGAGCTCCGCATTTATACAAGTTGTCGGAGAAGCTTTCATTTATAGCAGTATCTTTTTGAGTGTCAATTGCTACAAAAATAATGTACAAATAATATAATTACTGTTTGTATGTTGTTGCGATTAATGGATGCAATTGTTAAATACAATTAATGCTTTTGTTAGATCAGTAAAATGAATAAAATTCATCCGCAAAAACGTAGCCAATAACGTTACAAATTTACAATTTAATGACTGTTTCGAATCACTCAACTCTTCAGTGCAACATAGTTTAAATCGATTTCTCTCAGGAAACATCGAACACCAAGCAACACTAAAAGACAACTCAACGCGGCTTGTCATTTTCACAAAATGTCAAACGAACTGTCATTGTGAAGTTTATAGCTTGAAGTGGAGATTTGGGCCGCATTCCGAATTACGCTGTAATCGCTTTGAGCGTCCATAAACCCGTTCCGAAATACCGTGAGCGCGATATTGATGTCCCTTGAATCGTCATCGATGACGTCATGACATGCGCCATCTTGCGATTACACCGACCATGCCCCAAATAAATATCACCGTGAGCGCTGTCAAAAATGACAGTTCTGTTCACAGGTTGTGTTGTTTTGCTAAGGTGGAAGCGCAAGAGTTGCCCGCGAAATTTAAATTTTCTTACGATTTGCAGATCAGTGTAAAGTTGTATGTTGCTGAAAATAACAATCGCACCAGTAACACGTATGAAGTTACAGAATTATAATCATTCAAATCATCAATACAACCCTCCAAGTTCATTTAACCCCATTGAGTGACTTTTTCATGAAATAGTTAGGTATTGAATGGGGTTAATTGAACTTGGAGGGTTGTATGTGCAGCAGAGTCAACCAAGATATCGTCCATTTTCAAAAATAGGTCTTGTGAAAGGTTTCGGTTTGGGGTTATTTTCACTGTGAACGCGTTCACGAGCGTTCCAAATTGATGACAGCTCTCAGCTGTCATAATCGTGATATCTAAAACGGAACGCAAAATATAGATGTGAGCGCTGTGAGTGATTATTTTGTAATTCGGAATGCAGCCTTGGAGAAACAGGAGAAAATGACGAAAAACTAAAGTGAAAACACAACACTTTCTCTTAGTTACTACATTACAAACAGTGGATATTCAATAAAGCTATATTAAAACTCATTCGTAGTGAAAAGGCTACAATGATTCATAGTTTGTTTATAATAAACCCATCTGGGTAAGTATTGAGCATGTAAAGCAGAGCATTGCTTATGAATTATCGAGCTAAACCTTCGCTAAACTAGTCCTATCGTGCAGGAATTGCTTATAGAAAACCTAATTTTTATTTTAAATAACTATTGTGTATCAGTTCAATTGGAATTTAATTATATTTGTTTACTTGTAACTGTTGGTGAGGACAATTTCTCGTCTAAAAGAAGGATAATTCCCTTAAACCCGAAAGATATCAAATGTATGTCCTTATTCTCTTTGTAATGAATGCTATTAAATTTCTTACAGGGATGTATTTCTTGAAAAGCATTGGCGGAGTGTGGTTCCAAGATCAGTATGTGACTACTACTTGGAAGCGCAGCGGGCCTCTCCCAATGTAAGTAAGGCTTTCATTATAGATTATAAGAATAACACTAAACATTACATTAAGTCATACAAAGAAGGGGTTGATCACCCCTCTTACTCATTGTGTGTTGGTGATTGTAAACCCATAGTAGTCTTATGTTTCCAACCAAACTATTGAGAATAAAAAGTGCTAGATTTGACCCACTGGCCAACAAGATAATTTTGTAGTATGACTTCAACATTGTGTTTCTAGGATGTTCCTCCAGTGCTGGCTGCCCCCCACCACTACTTGATATCAATCCAAAGAGGAGGCGTGGCTCTGGTAGCCGTGTGCATGCAAGAAGTTGCTCCACTGTTTGTGATTGAGTTCCTGCATAGAGTTGTTGATACATTCCAAGTAAGTGAGATTTAATAAAGCCTCCATGATATTTGAAGAATACTTCAGATGCACCTTGGGCTTCTATCACTAGTACCATGTTCCTAAATGGAGGACTAATTTATCACAACAAGAGTTATTGTAGTAGTGATAAAAAATCACTACTCTGATAAATCAGTAGTTTGTGCCACTGTAACACTCTAGTGACTGTTATTCATGGTTTTATCAGTTTATCCAATATTTAGAGCTGCTTTGTTTGCAAATAATACTGTATTTGCTTAGCTGTTCAAATCAGTGGTGGACCTATCATACAAGCCGAAAAGCCAGGCTTGGCTTACAACCAAACTCAACAAATAAAAATAAAATAAAAACATTATTTAGGGGTTTCGGCCGGTGCTCACGCTTTCTCCTTCACACCCGCTGGCTTGTATCTGGCTTCTGACCTCTCACTTTCTCCTAGCAAATTTTTAATACATCTGTAGGCACTTATTTGGAGATATTGTACTGAATTTATTGTGGTAATTGGGCTTTGCCTCCCTTTCGATGAAAGGGAGCGGGCACGCCACTGGTTCAAATGTGATATTAACTTTTTAAAGAATGACAAAGCATTTATCATGTTTTTTTTTTCAGGACTACTTTTCAGACTGCACTGAAACTATAATTAAGGAAAATTATGTAGTTGTTTATGAGGTATAATTCATTAAATAGAAATTAAAATACATTACTTTAATTATTTCATTTTCTTTATTAAATATTATTTTATTTTACAGTTGTTAGATGAGATGCTTGACAATGGCTTCCCTCTGGCTACTGAGAGCAATATTCTAAAGGAATTGATAAAACCGCCAAATATTTTAAGGACTATTGCTAATACTGTTACTGGGAAATCTAAGTAAGTATGGTATTCAACACACAAATGGCAATATCATAATATTGTAAACTAGCTGTTGCCCGCGACCTTCGTTCGCGTGAAATTATTATTTAAAAATATTACTTTCCTTTTTGAATAGAATTTTGTTACCAATTTCAAGGGTTTTAATGTTTTTGCACGAAACCCTAATTTTTATTGTTAAATAAAAGTTAGTAAGCTTAAGATACTCCTTATGTACTCACGTACAATGGTCCAATTTAGGGACTAAGTGCGGAAACCAAACCCTTAACATAGAACATAGATACTCCTTATGACATCAGCTATCTACCAGTAAAAGTCCCGTCAAAATCGGTCTAGCCGTTTCGGAGATTAGCCGTTTGAAACGGATTTTGTTAAATTTTCAAGGGTTTTATTTTTTTTTGCGCGGATTCCTAATAATTTTTCTAAAATAAAAGTAACCTATGTTAGACCTTATAACATCAGCTATATGCCAGTAAAAGTCCCGTCAAAATCAGTTCAGCCATTTCAGAGATTAGCTGGAACAAACAGACAGACACACCAACAGACACAAACATTTATAAAAATATTATGCATTCAGTAAAAAGCTGTTATTTTGGTAATACAAACAGACACATCAATTTAATTTATTTGTTTATAATTAAGATTAGACTAGATGGGTGTATCAATGCATGTTGGTATTGGGGAGTTTTAGTAAATCTGAAACTTACAATTGTTTTATAAATCAGTAGCCATGTTCTTGCAAAATGTGGGTGTACTGTTAGGTACACCTCTGCGTAGGCCTGTAATCGCTGAAGGGGTAGCCCTTCAGCGATTACAGGCGTGGTGTTATGTTATGTTGGCCATATTCTGAGATCTTTAGGAAACATAAAAAAACAATGGTCTTTCTACCACAGTCACTCAGAATATATCACCCAGTGATAGTTAAGTATATCCTTAGAAACACGCTTGTGTACATACATGTCATGTTTACATCATCACAAACAATAGAGCAGTTTGCATTGAGGCTAAGAAGATAATTAAGATGACCATTTATTATTATCTTTTCAGTGTTTCTTCTATACTGCCATCTGGGCAGCTATCGAACGTGCCGTGGCGTCGCTCGGGAGTCAAATACGCCAATAATGAGGCTTACTTCGACGTTGTAGAGGAAGTTGACGCCATTATTGATAAGAGCGGTGCTACCGTGTCTGCGGAGATACAGGGTTATGTAAGATATCTAAAATATGTCACAGAAATTTAATCTAAAGCAGTAATTCAAAATGAAAATCAATTTCAAAGATTTTATAGCATAAGTCTTGCTAAAATAAGATTCAACCTTTCTAATCATTACAATCAGTGTTTTCTTATGGTTTCAGATTGATTGCTGTATAAAGTTAAGTGGAATGCCAGATCTGACGCTTACTTTTGTAAATCCACGTCTTTTTGACGACGTTTCATTCCATCCTTGTGTAAGATTTAAAAGATGGGAGGTGAGTAAAACTGAAACTTTTATACAAGAAAATAATATAAATGCATGCTCACTTAGATACCATACATGCTGCAGTTACCAGACATCACCGCTTACACCCTGTACCTGCCTAGTTGTAGATCACACTGCGTCAATCAAGTACCTTGGTATCACACTAGATGAAAACCTCTCATTCAAATCACATATACACATGCTCTCTGGTCGCGTTAGGAAGCTGATTTACGTGATGAAAAAACTACGTGACTGTACACCCATTGAAATTCTACGCACAATTTACCTTGGTCTGTGTCAGTCTGTACTTCAATATGGGATTTCTGTTTGGGGTGCAGCTGGGAAAAGCACTATGATAGAAACAGAAAGAGCTCAAAGAGCCGTTATAAAAGTAGCCTTAAGAAAACCTTTTCGCTACCCAACAGATTTAATTTATAAAGATTTTGCTGTATTAAGAGTGCGGCAATTATTTATCCTAAAAGCAACATTGCTTGTTCACAAAACCCTGAAGAATAGACCAGATTATGAAAAACTTGTCTCTAAACGCGTCCTCAACATTCCCCTTCCCGAAGCAAATAGCCTCTTAGCCAGACGATGCCCGTTTTACTCGCACGTCCATATTTATAATACAATTAGCAAAAGCTGCGATATCAAAGATATGAGTAACTTTTCATGCAAAAAAACTTTAGTAAAATGGTTTGCCAAACTGTCATATGAAGAAACGGAAGAAATTTTAAGTTAATTAAACTGTAAAACATAAAATAACTGCAAATAACCCACACATCTGCACACACATACACACACACACACACACACATTCACACGATATTAAAACTTTGGAATTATTTTTACTTTTTATTATTGTAATACCATTTTGTTTTTTTCTTTCTAATACCTACTTACCTTGTTATCAATCACTTCAACAAATTATGTGTTTTAATTTTAAGTAAACGCAACTCCGGCCCCCAAGATACAGGCGCAGCCTAGTTTGGGGACCTCCATTTTCTATATATGTTAAAATTTTACTTGTTACGTTGATTCATAGCGCTAAGTTAGGTTAAGCAATTATGTTTTTGTAACAATGGTTTAATAAATTTATTCTTATTCTTATTCTTATTCTTATTCTTACAGACAGAAAGGTAGAAAAATGACATATGTATGAACTAAATCTTGCATTGAAAAACTCTAAATGTACGGGTGAAACTGTATCAAACCCCATCAAGTAGTTCATATTTCTAGAAGCAATAAGTATACGCGGTGTAAACGTAAACTTCACGAACAACTGTCAACCAAGCATTCTGGACATCAAACTAAGTAACCGTACGCAAAAATTGCTGGGAAACGACTTTCTTTTTGGGGTGAAAAATCACGTTTTGCGGTAAAACTCAATGTAACGCACTCAAAACATTGTGCTATTGGAGCATTAAATAGTAATCGGGTCAACTTTACTTTAAATACCTCCAGTATTTAAAGAAAGTTATAACCTTAAAACTAGTATTAAAAAAAAAGTTGTGAGAAAGTTGGAACTTTGCCCCCCAATATCTCCGTAACTAGTAGGTTCCCAGGTATCGTCCAGAACAAAAAAATATCGCGATGACGGGGAGAACAAGTGACTTTTGGCTTCGTTAAGGTGGAAGCGCAAGGGTAGCCCGCGAAATTTAAATTTTCTCAAGTTTATTGCAATTTGCAGGTCAGTGTCAAGCTTTATGTTGATGATAATATAAATCGCGCGAGTAACACGTATGGAGTTACAGAATTATAATCATTCAAATCATCAATACAGCTCTCCAAGTTCATATAATCACATTCAATAGCTATTTCATGAAAAAGAGAGATTATATGAACTTGGAGGGTTGTATTGATGATTTGAATGATTATAATTCTGTAACTCCATACGTGTTACTGGCGTGATTCATATTTTCATCAACATACAACCTGACACTGACTTGCAAATTACAATAAACGTAAGAAAATTTAAATTTCGCGGGCTACCCTTGCGCATCCACCTTAAGGGTCTATTTACACCCTTTGTTTAGTTACAGTGTAAGGATCGACGCGCAAAGTATTACCATGAATTCAGCACATGAGAGGGAATCATGAATTCAACATTACAGATAGGCGTCGTTTACAACAGACAATTTTATACTATTTGGAGATATTTATTTATTTTTATTTATTTATTAGTGACATAAAACAGTTACATGCTATCATGCTCCATGCCTTCTGTGACAGCTGTATATATAATGTATTATAAATTATTTTAATTCCATTAAATTATTGATTCAATTCAATTCAGTTCCATAAAATTGAGTCCAATATATTTCAAATCAAAATAATTCAATTCAGTTTAGTATAATTCAATTCAGTTCAATATAATTCAATCCAAAACAATTCAATTCAAAATAAAATACAAAATAATTCAACTCTACTGCTTTTTCTACTGCTAAAAAAAGTAATGAAACTTCTCTTTCAGTCTGAAAGGATACTATCATTCATCCCACCGGACGGTAACTTCCGCCTCATGTCGTATCACATTGGATCTCAAAGCGTCGTGGCCATTCCGATCTACGTGCGACACAATCTCACGCTGCGGTCTAATGGAGACCAGGGTCGGTTAGACCTTACGGTTGGGCCCAAGCAAACTATGGGACGGACTTTAGAAAGTAAGGACGGGTTTATATTTAACTTTGATCTACCCAGGAATTTAATTCGGGTCAAGAACGCGTCATATTAATATTATAAATGCCAAAGGAACTGTCTGTTTGTCGGTCTGTCTGTCTGTTATATTTTTACACCTTAACAGCGGAACGGATTTCGATGAAATTTGGCACACAGGTAGACCATGGCCTACAAATAATGTAATGCTGACAATCCGTTTAAGAAAACGGAAGAAATAAGTAGATTGTAAGTAGGTTATAATTAAAATTCTGTTAGCCAACATGACCAAACAATTTTACCACAATATCACCATTACTTTGCACAGATTGCATTCTTTGTGCTAGATTTAAACTGTGTTAATTTTCTTTGCAGATGTATCCTTAGAGATCTGTATGCCCAAGTGTGTGTTGAACTGCTCTCTCACGGCAAATCAAGGCAAATACTCTTATGACCCGGTTAGTAAGGTGCTGCTATGGGATGTAGGACGCATTGAGTTGCCAAAACTGCCGAATATTAGAGGATCTGTGAGTATATCTGTTAATATCATAATCATCATTATTTCAGCCGAAATACGTCCACTGCTGGACATACGCCTCCCCCAAGTGTCGCCACACTGACCGGTCCAGTGAGACTCGCATCCAGCGGATCCCCGCAACCTTCACCAGGTCATCGGTCCACCTAGTGGGAGGCCTTCCAACGCAGTTGGCGCCACTCCAGAACTTTTCGGCCCCATCGGCCATCCGTTCTGCGAGTAATGTGCCCTGCCCACTGCCACTTCAGTTTGGCAATTCTTCGGGCTACATCGGTAACCTTGGTTCTCTTCCGGATGTTTTCATTTCTGATTCGATCACGCAAGGAAACTCCGAGCATAGCCCTCTCCATTGCCCTTTGGGTGACTTTAAGCCTTCGAATGAGGCCCATTGTGAGCGACCACGTTTTGGTTCATACTGTTATTACGGAATAAGATAAAGAAATAGCTGGCCGTAAAAAGCTCTTAGGTTTAGGTCTTCTATGGGCTCGAGACGTGCGCCTGCTCCAAGAGAGGATTATCTTCTTGAAGATAAGAGTTATCTTATCTTCAAGAAGATAATCCTCTAATCCTGTCTCAGGCGTGATTAACATCACGCCTGAGACAGGATTAATAATCCGCGAGGGGTTAGCCAGAGGTGTACCTAATAGTGCACCCACATTTCGCCAGTTATGTTAAAGTCCCATGTAATAAGGGGCGCGCCTATTGCCAACAATCGGGCTCAACTCCAGACTCCGTGGCTGCTACTAAGAAATTCCTGATGGAATAACCCAATAACACTTTTCCCGACCCGGAACCGAATCCAGGACCTCATTCTCAGTAGTCGCTTTCGTTAATTAATACTTGCCTTGCATAATTAACATCAAGTGTCCATGCTTTCTATGCAAATCTGACGCATGCATCTGCATCCTTGCTCCCTTTTTATTTATAATTTTACCTATGTTGTCTCATTGCTGGGCAAAGGACTCCCCCATAACCTTCAACTCTTCTCTTTGTGTGGTTTTCTCCACGAAATCAAAATCACTCATCCGCATCTGTTTACCATACTTTACAACACCAAAACATTTCAACAGGTGTCAGTACAATCAGGCGCCGACACATCAGGCGCGAACCCAAGCATCAACGTGCACTTCACGATACCTCAGCTAGCCGTCAGCGGGCTCAGAGTCAGCCGCCTGGACATGTACGGGGCCAAGTATAAGCCGTTCAAGGGCGTCAAATACGTCACTAAAGCGGGCAAGTTCTCTGTGCGCATGTGATCGGAGGCCGACCAGCCCGAACCGTGGATGTGCTTGGGATTGTCTATGAGTGGAGGTCGTGTACAGTGATGTCAGTGTTACTGGATGGTGGTCTGATTGGATCAATGTCTTTTTTTTTTAAATACAGGTTCAATTTAAGTTAGCTAGCGAAACTGATGACACAAAAAAATCAACTAGCTAATTTAGTTTGATCTTCTGTTTTTACGTTACGTTTTGGTACTGTTTGGCGGTAATATCTGTGGATTTTGTAGTTAGCGAATAAAATTGTGAAAGCTGACGCAGAATGAGGTTTGCGTTTGTGGTAGTGCCTGTACGCAAGTTCTGTTTTTGTTGCGCATAATCTGCCCGTCCAATGTTGATACTATACTTTCGACGCTCATATACATAGACGCGATCATTATCTTTGCGGACTCTAAATTGCGAATTGGACAATAGAAAGGGAAGCAAGAAGTGGTAAGGTTAAAAAACACAACCGCCAGATAGTACCTAGCTAGTAATTATTATAATAATCGTTTATATGATAAGTGAACTCATAAAAATATATATCATCAATGTCAGTGTATCCATGTCAATATAAGTTGTAAATAATATATTCTATTGAACGTTATAAATACTTGTATTAAATAAAACATTATTATGCAGTATATTCACGACTTTTATTAGGTTAAATAAATAAAGAGTAAGCTAACAATAGAATGATACTTAGTAATAAATTAATAGACAACAGATCTAGATTTTGATATTTTCATTAAAATGAAAACAAGTACAGAAAAGAACCTAATTACAAAAAAAACCCAAGTGAAAATGTATCTTTACCTCCTTACACAGGTTGGCGCTGACAATACTACAGTAAATTAAACTGCGTATACCTCATGACGTTTCCAGTCTGCATACAGAAATTCATTCGAATATATCCAGTAGTTTAGTCACAAGACATTATTTTCCATTTTCGGCATTTTCTACCCGATGTTGATTATTAGGCTGGCACCCACAGGTTAATGACTCCCTCTACTTCAAAAACTTTTGTCAAATTCGTTAGTGCCATTATTCCTACGGTTAGTAAACCAATATTATTTATAAATGTTGTATTTCGTTAACAGTTTTATGCTAAATATGTGGTTTGAAAAAAAAAACACGATGTTAGGATTTATTAATAGTTAAAAAATATTCCTATGAACTAGTATTCAGTGTTTTTATTTATTGTCGTATTGTCGGCGCCACCCTGTATAGACAATATACAAAATACCCTAATATAATACAAAGGGATGCAAGTGATGGAACCCAATCGTAACATCAATCCCGCAATAAGGTAGTGTGCACACGATGAATAAAAAATACATAGGCACCGAAAAAAAGCTTTAGAGTGATATAATTTTATTTCTCGTATTCATCTCAGCAAACACTTTCATTTGATACCCATATCATGGGAACGCATAAAAAATACTATTTCGCCATCTTTGGGAGTCCGCCATATTGGATTAAGAATGACGTCACTTAGCTAACCATGCATAGTCATTCAACTGGTGCGTAAAAATTTCTATGATTTTTTTACATAGTTACAGGTCAAACTAGTCAAGGTGTTACAGGTGAAGCTTATATAGACGTGCTAAAAATGGGTAGTTTAACTAATTCAGGGATCGTTGTATGCTTATTCCGGCGATGTTCTTGTGCATAGCCGCAAGTTCGGCTTCGAGCTTGTGCGCGTTCATCTGCGAACTATCCTTGTCTCTAAAGTATCGCTGCACAAGCACCGACATCAGTGCCGGGTACTCTCTCCGCACAGACGCCTCCACATCGCGCTCCTAATGCACAAATAATTAGCGATAAATGTTCCGTTTTGTTCACACGCAAATAACTACCTGTATAAACGAACGGAAGTGATAGTAATTGCTCACTACTCACTTCAAATGATTGCCTATTGTGCTTTTTTAATTCTGTAGACAGAAGTTCGTCTACTCAGATGCTTCGCCATCAGTTAATAAGGTGGCAACTGGCAAGCAGCCTGCCATCTGGATACCCCAGATACATTTCCTGGTACCTAATCGGTGGTAATTAAACCCAGTGCTTCAAACTAGCAGCCACACTTGCGATCATAACACCGATGAGACAGAAAAAGTGAGTTATGCTAAAATTATTCAGAAACGGGGCACTAGACGTCTAGACATTAATGTCCCATTGTCTGTTTTAAGAATTAAGTAAAATCGTTCATCGATTCATTGATACAGGTATTTATTACCAGTAGCGTTACCTACGTTTTATGGGAATCATGATGGAACGGTAATTTAGCACAAAAAAGCATAGCTAGGTCTTTTCCTCACTTGACTATTATTGAGGGTCGACTTGCGGATACAGAAATTATACCTTTAGTGGCTTTTCACACACGAGTCGGTGAGTCAACGCCGCCTGCGCCTCCGGATATCAGTGGCAAAGTTAATTGGTAAGGGGTAAATATTAATTATTTTATACTTGTAGCTATAATTTACTTAGCTTACTCATTTATCAACCATCATCTATTGGATCAACCATCTCTGGATTTACTTATAAAAATCAATCAAGGGTGCCTACAGGTTTATTTCCGGGAAGGTGCATCTTCAGTTTCCCGAAAAACAGCTTGTACTGCACCATGGATATGTTAGGTTTTCGTTTTTCGGTGTCGATTCATGCAAGGAATCATTTGGCGACTTATATAGAACAGCGTATCAATTGAGAAAAGTTAGGATTCAAGAGCGAGCGTAGCGAGCTCGTAAAATTTAGAACACAGTTCTGGGATTTAATAAATTGTTTCAATTTATAAAGAAAAACTGAGAAGAACGCAGAATGTCAGAGCGAACTCGAAACTTTTAGCACTACATCGGGTAGGTTAGATTTTCTTTTGACCATTTATACAGGAGTTAGATAGGTACGGTAACAAGAAATTTTAACATTTTGCCTCGGTGAGGTTGATTTCTTTATAGTTGTCGGACATTTCGGGGGAGTTGAACCCTCGCCCCCCCCTCTGCTTACGGAGACAGTTAGATTTTCAAGTTTTAGAAGGAAGAGAACGCAAGACTTGAGCGTGCGAAGGTAGCCATGCCTCTATTTATTTAATTTAAATCAATGAGTTCAGAAACATGATCACAGTCGACCTAGGACCAGCCCAGGGCAGGGTGACCACTCTGGCCGGGCATCATATGCATGACGCCCGGCCATGACCCCCCTCTGGATCCGCGTTAGATTCGCGCGCTTGGTACAATGCAAGACAGAAGAGAAGAGAGCTTTAAATTGAAGCAGCCCGCCTCCGCCCCGTCTACTAGGTTGTTTTTGCTCACACATACAGAGATGAAAATAAAAAGTAACTCAAAAGGGTAGGATGCATTAGTGAGCGCTTGCGAGCTCGAAAATTTTAGCATTCTGCCACGGAAAGGTTAGTTTCTCTTATTGAACGATTAA
The DNA here is from genome assembly GCA_947578425.1 of Eugnorisma glareosa. Classification (NCBI taxonomy): domain Eukaryota; kingdom Metazoa; phylum Arthropoda; class Insecta; order Lepidoptera; family Noctuidae; genus Eugnorisma; species Eugnorisma glareosa. The sequence continues at coordinate 14,174,684 of OX387959.1, forward strand.
GCAGGAAGTTGACAATTTATATCCGAAAAAAACTATTTAAGAAGGTTTGTCAATTTGGCGTGATGATTTTGGGGGGAGGGTCATGACCCCTGTGACCCCCTCCCTAGGACTGCGCCTGCGCGCTTTTAATGTAGGTCTACGTCAGCATAGACATACGCACAATGTAACAGCAGTATTGAGCAGACCACTTGGCGTAGACTCCCGGTAGATGGTTAAATCTGCCACGGAACCATTCCATGACGTTACCCATCCCTGAAGCTGTGGGGATCAAGTTGAACGGGGACGGCAGTGTCGTCTGCAGCATGTAGTCTATGTATACCTGAAAACAGTTTGAAGTTTTCCGTCAGAGTCCGATAAAAGTCTCTAATGTGGTAGAACAGAAATAATAAAACCTGATCGTAGTATTTATGTAGGTAGCTCAACCATTTGGAAATTATTTTTCTGCCCAGACAACGAATTTCCAAAAGTTTAGATATCTACATATAGGTACTAATATTAAAAAGAGCTAAAGTTTGTGAGTTTGTAGGGGATAATCTCTGGACCTGCTGAACCGATTTTGAAAATTCTTTCACTAATAGGAAGCTACATCATCCCAGAGTGCCATAAGCTATACAGGATGTAACAGGACCCTTCACGAAGCCGTTAACCAAGCATTCTGTATATCAAACTAAGTAACCTTACAGAAAAATGATTGCAGGGAAACGATTTTCATTTTTGGGGTGAAAAATCACGTTTTACGGTACGACTCGATGTAAGGCACTCAAAACTTGTGTTGATGGATGCATTGAATAGTACGGGGTTCGTGGAGGTGTTTAAAGTAAAAGTCTTATAATAAAAACTTGGAGTTAAGAAAAACTTGTGAAAAAGTTGGAACTTTGACCCCCAATATCTCCGTTACTAGAAGGATAGTCTAGAACAAAAAAATGATCACGGGGAGAACACGTGACTTTCGGCTTCGTTAAGGGTCTTGTTACACGCTTTATCTACAACGTGCCCGTGGGATAATTTCCGACCAAAACGCGAACAAAGCCGCGGGCAACAGCTATTATTAAAAATAATCCTCGTAACAGATTTTAGCTTTATTAGATACATACAAGCGGAGGTCAAAAACTTCGCGGAATGAAAGGGACGGGGGTTCAAACTATAAATTCAATTATTTTTCCAATATAGTCCCTATTAAGCCTAATACAGTTCTCAGACCTTTTAAATAATGTATTTATCCCTGCGGAAAAAAAATAAAATGGCAAACCCTTCAATTTTCGACTGCACTTTTTTGTCATCAGTGAATTTTTTCCACGAAGCTCTTTTTTATTTTTGGGAACAAATAATAATAAGAAGGGGTCAAATCTGAACTATAGGGAGTGTGGTTCAAAGTTTCAGATCCGCATTTGTGTAAAGCAGCCATTGCAACATGTCTCTTGTGAACGGGTTGCGGCGTTGTCGCGCGAAAGGAGCTCTTCACGTGATCACTTTCCGGTTCCTTTTTCCTTAATTGCTTCTTTTTATTTTTGTTGTATTGTGGGTGAACGATTGTCCTGTGATACTCATATCTTTATCATTGTAATCGATCAATAAAAACCCTTCTGAATCTCAAAAAACGGCATCCAAAATCTTTTCGGCCGTTTTTGACACCTTCAACACCTTAGGCGGTTCTAATTTTTTTTTGGGCCATTGCATGGGCTCTTGATTCAACTCAGGTTCATAATGATGGACCCAAGCTTCATACCCAGTCACAATTTGGTTCATAACTTCATCCCTGCTCTCACTACACAGCTCCAAAAACTCGCGCGAATACCCGACCCGCTGCTGTTTCTGTTTTTGCTTTGTGTTTTCTTTCCAATTGACTTGTTTATCCTGCGATATCCCAGGGGTTTATGAATTGATCGGGCTAAAACTTAGTATTTATTGTTATATTGAACCGAGTAGAACAGTAAAAAAAATACCTTCTCTCTCTAACCCCTCCATTCCGCGAACTTTTTGATTCGTATGTACCACAAAAATATAATTAATGGGTGAGGCACGCATTTACCTAGTCTCAAAATTGTAATTGCAATTTAATCCTACCTAAATTTTGTTCCATAAAAAAGTTTTCTATTGAATAAATCAGCGGTTCTCAAAGATTACATAGCGCGACATTTTCATTCTCACTTAGGGAACTAAAAGTTTCCATACAACAGACAAAATATGTCGTAAAATCTCTTTTATCATCATCCAGCCGGTGGATGGACCATGCTAGAGATCTGACTCCCTATTACAACATTTGCTGTTCGGCTACTGCATCAAGTATGGCAGCATCCATTCTATCAGCATGCTTCTTCCGTTGTCCACTTCTCGATTGACGACTCAAAAGTCGTGAAATACATGACTGTCATCCAGGCCATCATGATGATGTGGAAGAGGAAGGGTTATTGATGATCATGACTGTGGCTTTAAAACGTTCTGCACAGCTGCTCTAGCAATTGGACCAGTACCTACGAGAAAGATCTTACTCACATATTTGACTGCTCGTGTACAAAGATTGACAGGTTACATTATACTAAGTACCTGGGCATCATGATTGACCAGCGCCTATCCTGGCACATGCACACTGAATTAATCATGAAAAGGGTTAGGAAATTAATATGGACTTTTAAAAGTTTGCGACACGTTGCCTCTAAGAATCTTCTGCAGAAAGTCTACGTATCACTGGCTTAATCGATTCTTACATACTGATTGCCATGCTGGGGTGGATCAACCAAAATTAAATTTTTAGAACTTGAGAGGGCGGGCTCAGCGCTCTCTGCTTAAGGTTATGCTCTTTAAACCCTATAGATTCCAAACCCAAAGCCTAACCTCTGACCTTGTCTGTAAGGAAACTTCATCTAATATTGAGTAAACACAAATCCCTTCCGTATGATCCTAAAAAGCCGAGTGGGAGAAGCAGAAGAAGCTACTTAGTCGCCCCATCTGTCCCAGTTAGGTCTGTTTTTGCCAAAAGGCAGTGCGCAAGGCAATCTTCCCTCTTATACAATCTGTTAAACAAAGAGCTGCACATCCATCCTCTGAAACTCCGTGACTGTAAATTGGCTGTGACTGACTGGCTTAAAAATAAAACCTACGACGACATTGAGGCTATGATATCGTCGCTTCCATAATCTGTCTAAGATATTTGATATGGCTGTGGTAATGAAATCGTTAGTGGAGGAAACCGTGCCTGGTTTCTTCCGATCCCAAGACATTGTCGCAGGGCTAACCTAACCTAAACCTAAACTCAAAGTCAAACCTAAAAACTAAACGTACATAACTCATAATACAACGCACGCAATTGCACTCACACACACGCACACACACCACACACACATACACAAACCCACTCGCATACATCACACAACAAAAAAATCAGCTGTTCCCATACAATATGATCGCATTAACTCGTCAAAATGTACTGAACAGCTGATTTTTTTTTCGCGATTTCGGGGTTGGTCCCATTGTAAAAGTTGTTCATAATGATGAGTACAATGACCCCATATGATATTTCGAGTACCTATGAATAAACGGTGCTTGTGGTATAATTCTTAGCTCTTAGTAGTAAGTAATAGTATCTAGGTAATCTGCACATAATACTCGTAAACAAAGAAAACGCATCGTCGAAAGATTGTTTTTTCGGGACTTCGATTGAACTACAATTTCCTCATTGGCCAGTCGATACTACATAGTATAGTCCAGACTTAGGTGAAAACTAAAACGAAGTAACTATAAAGTTTTATTGCTAGCTTGAGACCACCCACGAGTTTGTTAACCTAGACTTTATATGTGTACATGGGTACTTGCAGCTCTCAAGCTCTGGAAGGCAATTTACAAAAGTTTTGATCAGTACCTACTATCTATGCAATTCTTGACTGTGTTCGGCAAAATGGCAATTCACTAAGGTTAAGGTCCCATGGTGGGAGTCCTACCGCAGGTGGAATGCTTATAAAGAATGGTTGAGAGACCGGGGGCCGGGCGGGCCGGGGGACCGGGGGCCTATTAGCGATTTTTAAAATTCCTAGTAATTGTTTGTATTTCTGACTTGGCTATACCTATTTACTTCATTGCAATTGTGACAGGTAAGAAAATGCTGTCGCATCTTTAGGCATACCTCCATAGGCTACATAGATAATAAGAGCTCGTAAACCCAATCGGCATGAGGCGCCTAAAGTGTTTGTATTTTAGAAGTAATGTTTAACATTCATTAGCATTTACACGACAAGCATGTTTGTTCACTCATCGTCATTGATGGCAACGCTGAATTTACGATTACCTAATACAGTAGGCCTAAGTTCATTGCTAACAAAACCCGTATAATATGGCCTCTTATGCTGTTGTAACTCAGTAGTATGCCAGGTCAGATCAAGGCTAAAGTGTTCACCAATATGCGGTCGACTGATCCTATAAGTATCCTCCTCTTCTACAACATAAGGGGACTGGCTTTACGTCTTAGATGCTTATTCCTTGTGTGTTAAAATGAGGTTCTCTAAGGACCTATTTCATTTAAATATTTACAAACCTGCTTGGGGTATCTTTAGGTGCTAAAGTAAACTTTTACGATAGCATTTTCCCTATTGTGATTTTATTGCGTCTGCCGTACTTTATAACTTAGTGGAATCTTGATGAAAATGGCGACATTAACATAAACACACAAACACAAATTAAATACACACAATAAGTAATATTAAATCACTGAAAACAATGCAATTCTTCAGTTGACGAGTTTGTGCAGGTAACATTGTGAAATAAATAATGCTGGAATAATGTAAACTCACCTCAGTCTTCCCGAAAGTCCACTCTATGTCGACGTTGTCGTTGACTCTTTGAAAAGTATTGGACATAGTTGCTATGAGCATATTTAAAACGACTATAACGGATATTACTTCGAAACCTGTAATTAAACTTAAGTTCACTGCATTTTTTCAAGTTTGTGCAATACAGCGACCTTGTAAGTCGTTTGGGTGAAATCTTCATTTGAAATCGGAGATCGCTATTAATGCAATTCTCATTTACCTACATAAACAATGGAATGTCGATTCTGTTTATTGGCTTGGCGGCAGGTTGAAAGGAAGACCGCGTAAAACTAACTCAAACTAATGATGATGATGGTCAGAGTAATATGGACCGAGCACATCTCTAAGGTATGATGAGATAGATCAGATATGTTTCGGAGTCGTTCTTGAACAGTAGCCTTAGCTGGTTCGATGAAGTAGTAACAATTCAAAACCCATATGCATTTAGGAGGTATTCTAAGTTAAACAAAGACAACCTCCTCAATCAATCAGTTTCGTAGAGAAACTATTTTTGACTTTGCAACCCCTTGTAACTGACTTACATCCAAAACAGAAGTATCCAATACGTTCGGTATACGCGTGTCTATTCTCATGGAACTTCTCCAAGCTCCTCGGGTCCCGTGTGTTCTCCAACACTACGTCAGCACTCTCCAGAGGCGCCATACAGAACAAGGCCCAAAACAAAGTGTTCAAAGTATCGGTAAAGCTTGTGAATGAAGACACCTGAAAAGGATAAGTTCGTACTTGTATTTTGTGGCATTCTTGTATTCATTGATGATACGGCTTGAAATGGGGTGACTTCTGAGATGACGACATACAGAAGTATAGGAGAAGAAAACATGCGCCGACCTCAACATTGTTAGATAAATTACGATATATGTATATGTGACATTACGGTCAACTTTTAAAAAGCTCCACGTAAAAGAATTTCTTATTGGAAAACCTCAATAGATTAAAACAGTTTACCGGATCCAAAAACGAGAATTGGATCCAAAAACCCACGCCGGCCGACAACGCAGAATTTCAGGGCAAGGTGCAATGTAACTTGTAGATAATTTCATGTAAAAACCAGCTTATTTTGATAACAAAAGCACCTCATGAGTCATGGGAACCAACGTAAATGTTTTATATAGGCAGATCATCCGGTTTTTGTTCAACAACTAATGTAAAGTAACAGTAAACGTTTCTTTGTAAGTTGCAATGATCCGTGAAATAAGCTGCAGACAATGTGAACTAATGATGGAACGCGAAAGCTCTTACCATAGAGTAGACTTGGGAACTACTGGGTTTATGTTGCTACGGTTGCTACTTTACAAATGTAAAATTGGAGACAGGGGTTCTACTGTGCACTCTTATGTAGTAAATCGGATGAACTCTAAACTTGCATCTGCGAGACGTATTAAATTGACCGTAAGTTCCGCTATAACGCCAACGCCTATTACGGATGTGGTCAGGCCAAACAAGATACGAGTACATACAGATCTGACATTAACCTTAGAAATACGCATAAAATGTATAAATGTTCAAACATGAACTCTTTTGAATAAAAATCCCGTAAAGCTTAACCGTCTCGCTTGTTTAGAAGTAGTTACTTACGCTATGAATTTTTTTATTTGACATTAACCTACTCTATTAACTTCTGTTTAAAAATGACATGTGTGGAAGATTGTAACCACCGTGAACCACCGTTACTGTCGCCACGGGTTAAAGTTTAATTTGATAGTTGCAATATTTTCAAGTCAAATTGTGTATTTTGCCTATTGTGCTAGGTTTTTAGGTCAATTGTTTACCTGAACTGTCTTCATTCCGAATTCGTCTTCGTACACCATTCCATCGTAGTATTGGTAGAACCGCGCGAGGCCGGCAGTAAAAGCGGTTATAATGATTGCGAATATTAAGATGTACTTGTAAATGTCGATAGTCATTTTCCCTAACGACACCTGTAAAAAAATAACTGTATTCGTGGTGAGCAGTTCAAGTGCGCATCGATTACTTCCATGTAGCGACGCCGGTCGAAGTAGAATTAATGTAACTCGTACGTTGTTACATGTTTGCATAGAGAGGGCTCTTGAAACAGTAAAGCCAAACAAGGAGATCTAATTTGAATAAAGGTATGTTAGCAACATTTTCTAACGAGGGCATTCTTATATAGAATCAATGCGGCATTTAAATGTAAAATCAGCATACCTGCAGCGGCCCTAGATGGTAGTTTAACTGGCACAGGAACATCAGTCGGAAGAAAGCGAATATAGTCGCCAGGCAGAACGTACCCTCGGCTAACAGAGTTGGGTCGTGCTGGCTCCAATATTTGCGTTCTGTACATTTTAAAGGTCACATTCAGTATTCTATTGCAAATTAGATGTTACATACAATACCTCAGACTATAAGCTATGGGAATTCCAAGTTCATGTGTATGTATAGACTACCTACTGAATTATGCTTGGCATATCTTATCTCGCGTAACTATTTGCTACTTAGGCCAGAGCGCAAGTGCCGGTGATATCTACTCGCACAAGGCGGTGTCTTGCCATCAAGTGGTTCAAATAATTACGCTAAGTAGTCGCTGAAGCAGTAGATTCATTGGCTTAATGCTCTCGAGTATGCATTTTCTATAAAATTAAACGGGTAGGTAACACTTTCGCAAGTGTTTATGCTATGTTAAAAGATATCAGTAAGTAAGTTTATAGAAACACTTGTTAAACGATAATAAATTTTAAAGTTGTTGACGTCGACGTTTCTCGTCCGAATAAACCGAGAAGAAACATTTACGTCAAAGCCTCTTTCGAACTTAAAACACACTGGTTATTGGCAACGAGGGAAGAAACACATGCCACCTGCATATTCGTCGTTATTAATTGCAACATCAATGGCAGCGAGGATCCAGAACACGAAAGTAAATCCGAACAGCATGAGCATGATGATCTCGGTCCAGTTCCACATCTTGCTGAAGTATCGATGTGGGCCTTGCATCAGGCACATCCGTAGAGCCGACCAGGAGTAGCCACAGACATACAGTATCAAAGGCGCCTCGGCACCTATCAAAAGGAGTGTATAATCCGATATAGATCTAAATGAAATGCATGGCGTTGTGCTTGTGAAGGAAGGTAACCAATCCAGTATAATAATATCAGCTTATTACTGCCCCACCGCAGGGCGACGGTCTCTTCTCATAGAAAGAAGGAATGACCAATAGGGCACTTACCACCATGCTTGCTCAAGGCAGATTGGCAAATATCGGACTTAAAATTAAGTCAGGGTTTCTTCACGATTGTTTGCCTTCACCGATGTCAGTGATATCCAAGATAAACTTAAAAACTAACAATCCAATAATTTCTTGTTAGTTCTCTATGTTTATTATGTGTAGCAACTCGGTTCTATCAACACTTGTGCATTTGTATTAAAAAAGAGGTTTGCACAGTAATCTACTTCGCATATAGGCAGACTTTTCCTTAAAGATCTTTAACAGTAACATCTCCGTTTTTACATAGACTGATAAATAAGGAAATAATAAGAGCATAATGTGCTTCACAGCAACTTAACTGTGCAGCACATTATAACGATGCGTTATCAAGCTTACTGGGATATCGTGTGCAATTAATTGTGATAATCTTGACAAAGCATCTCATCAGCGTCATTAGAAAGTAAATCGCGAACCTGTGTTTGGAGGTCCTCGCTTCTGACTGAGTTTATCTTGATTAGAAATAAAGAAGACCAGGGCAAGGAATACGAAGTATGCGGAGACATGTGTGATCAGTTTGTTCAATGGGATCTGCCAGTGTGCTACGAGGTTGTGACGAGGCGCTACCTGCAAACACTCCAACCAATTAGTAGACAGGCTCTGTCTTCGACTGTCGTTGCGGAGACTGTCTTTTATTTCATTGACCGCAAGGGTGACTGTTGAGCGCCTGGTCCTGGATTGGATACCGGGTCAAAAAGTGTGAAGTGTGATTTGGTTTTTTCATTACGAATGACCAGGAGCTAAAATTATGCCCGGTTGCTTCAGTCCACCCATTAGGGATATACCTTACCTATAACTCGAAAAATCTGACGAAATGTGGGTGAACTATACAGATCAGAAAAAGCGAAGGAAGGAATCAAACAGAAATAGGTATATTCAAGGACAATGACTATGATTAAAAACGAATAATCATGCTTAGTAACTCACCATGCAAACAATGAGAATGAATGGTGTTATGAGCACTCTGCTCAGAACTGTGAAAGCTTTAAAGAGTACAGGTTTTGTTCTCCAACTGTGCCAATCGCCAAGCCAGTACGACTCCAGTACCTATCAATTATTTATTATCATTAGGTTTAAATTAATTTGACAAGTTAATTAACATGACTTTATTTACTGAATCTGTATTTTTTTAATTTTATTTTTATTGTTTATTAATTAAATAACAGCGAAATATAAACAGAAACATCACAATAACCTCAATAGGTTTGTCGGGATGTTGAAACACTTTTATGCTCATAATAACAAATAATATCTGTTGCTCTTTATATCTGTTGGAATATTAAAGGAGACATACATTACAGAAGGATTGTTTTAGCTTTTTATTGGTCTAATAATAATAAATTACCGTTTGAGTGTTAGGATGAGCGACAAATTCTTTCTGCCTTAAGTCGACGGCCATAAGCAAGCGAGGCAACACGAAGTGCCGACGTCCTTTGGCACCCGACGTCTGCTTCAAAACAAATTCCACTTCTTTTGACGTACGACAGCATCCTATTCAAAACAGTTCCGATTACAGGTTAAGATCATTGGGACTTTCTACTACATACCTTAAATTTTATCTTTTTAAAAATGTTATTATTCAATTGTTGGATTAAATTTTGAAAGCTCGAGTTCGACACTGTACTTTTGGCTTATCAAGTTCAGACTCGGTGACCTCGTCCAGTTCCAATGGAAATAATTTTATCTTGTCGAGAAGCGAACACCTGATGCTGTAGCCAATATGGACTCCTCAAGAGGGAACTCCTTAAAGATTTCGGCTTGTGTTCCTAGCTGTATGATGATTTCTGACTAGACTGGATGGGAAATGCTGAATGAAGGTTAAATTTGAAAGTGTTTTTAATTCAAAAAGTTTTTATTCAGGAAAACCATATCTTTACCTATAAGGTCCACGGCGAACGCGCTGACATCATCAGCTACCTGCAGATAGGCTGCAGCTAAATGCCTGTAAGCGGCAGCATTCTCGGCCATTTCAGCAGCCAGGCAGAATGCGGTCAGGATAGGGTCCGAACAGACATTCACCATGTAGGCTGGGGAGGCGATGGCGCGATACACCGACAGGCGGTAGCTGCTTTCGTGCAGCGGATCATTGTTCATATAGACATTCCTTTAAAAAAAGAATGCATTTGTTTACAAAACTAACGGTTATAAAACAGTAAAGTATCAGAATAGGCCAACTGCGCGTGGGCACTGATGTGAATGTCACCTTTTATCTTTATATTAGCAGCATTCAAATTTTATTCTGTTTAATTTTTTGTTAAATGATTATAAAATCCATAAAATAATTTATTTCTCCAAGCTAAAAAAGAATTTTCAATATTTATTTCAAACTAAATAAAGATATTATTCAGACTATAACTTTCGAATCGATTTTGGATAGACTCATTAAATAGTACTATTCTCATGTTAAAAATGTTAATATCCTATAGCTCCGTAATTCATAACGAACTACCGAAATATTTTGATTATTATCGGGGATCAAAATACTATTGAGTTCAAATCAATTATCATAATTAATTACATTATTAAATATCAACATCCGTAAGTATTAAGAAAATTAACCTAATCTAAGTCAAATGTGAATCTGTATCAACATGTAGTTAACTGTTTCTATAAATCTCACCTGCAACAAACACACATACAGTTAACTAAATGAGGCCGGGTGATTTTGTGTCCCCTAGCTATCAGGAGAGAGACAATCTCATAGTGTCCCAACTGAGCTGCAAGAACCAGCGGGTTCACATGCGCAGGGAAGTCCGCCGAGTGCGTCGCCCCCGCGAACTCCAACCCCGGCGAGATCGTACACTGCGCCTCCAACAACATCACTGTAAACACATACGATCTACTTTATACAACTTAAATGTTCATAAATGCCAAGTGAAAGCCAAGAACGAGGTTAACTTTACCCAATATTTTAATATTGTTATATCGAACAGCCTGTAATACACAGTCACCAATTTCCAAGCCAGGAAGCGTCAAGAGAAACTCGACCATCGCTTCAGATCTGTTTTGCACAGCAATTTGGAGCGCCGACACTCCCTACGAAGTGAAAAGGTGTTATTGTTATGTTTATTGAATATTTAAGCATATAACTGAACTTGAATGTAAGTAACTGAGTCTTAAACCTGAAAATTGGTGCAGTTCACGTTCAGGTTTGAATTCTCTTCTATTAATTTTTGAACTCCGTTGACGTCAGTATCTTCTGATACGAGTCGTAAGAAATCGGCTTCCATAGGTTGAAGTCTTGGTAAGTGTATGCATTCTTCGGCGTTATTTTCGTTGTTCTATACGCGATAAAGTTCATTTTAAATAATAAAAAAAAACAATTATGTAAATGCACAATAGTGCATTACCATATTTGATCATAGATAGCATATAGTTAGGTATGTCTATTGTATGGTCTTTCTTCATTAGGGCTGATCCTTTACTTTAAAATGAACTATTTTTAGGGACTACTTCTAATAAAATACCTACTAAAAAGAGTACAGACTAGAAAAAGCAGAATATAAAGGTATAATTTTACCGATTCAAGCTTCGCGTACATCTTAGAAGAAGATTTTGATGACTTCTTACAAGTTTGGTTATATATGCAATCCTGGTCTTTCAAACTAGGAACTTGAAGAGATGACTTATTATGCATCACATTGTAACTCATTGTTTGCCTTGCAAATGGTCCATGATAGCTAAACTTTGGTACTGAGTACGCCTTTCTTTGGGAGGAAAGCTTGTCAGTGTCTTGAATTGTATACTGTGACGGACTTTGGTGTTTATCTTTTTGATAACTGTGATCTGATTTATGCGTAGTTCTGGGATATCTGCTTGATGTGGCCCGATCCTCGTATCCTGGTTCTGTTGGTAGTGTGTGATATTCAATAGAATCTGTTTTCTCTGTTAACAGTGACTTGGTTCGTTTCTCCATTCTTGGCATTTTATCAGAGCCTTGCAGCGGAAGTCATCATTTTGCAGGCTACGTGTGATGCGTAAAACTTACTGTAAATTGACTTGTCATTTATTTTTATTTAGAGGATCTTATTCTTCTCTGCCATCCCTAAGTAAGACCTTGTTGCATTACCATTTATTTCTGTGGGCAGAATTATACTTATACCATTCGATATTACATTACTAGGTAAAATACTCTATAGTATGTAATTACTGCATCATCGAACATATTATCCCATAGTTTATCTTCTATCAAGAAAATCTTGAACTCCGTGAAATCGTCCAATGTGAAATTTGACAATTTTTCTGTCACTTATTTTTCCTCTGAAATCAACCATAGTCAGTCTATATCTAATAGTCCAACCTCCATGGTATAATGCCAACTTATTTATCTTGTCTATGTTTAATTGTATGAATTCCCAAGGAGGTTAGTAATATCTCTAAGATTACACTGTGCATTAATACGGGAAACGACATCTATTGATACTGTTCTTATCTACACATCTACATCTTTATCTACATTATGTGGCTATTTTAAATGCTAGCTGTATTAAGCTGTGCCTAATTTTCACTGTACATCGTGTACAGTAATGCGAAGTACGAGTATGACTTCGATAGAATCTGCAAAGAATAAAATTTAATTAATTAATTATACCGTTTTAATAACTCTCGCACAGAATCAATAACGTTATAAATAAATAATTGTTATACTTAAATAAGAGTTTTTGTAGATTATATTTCGTTATAAATAAACTACTACCTACTTTAAAACGACTTTTATTCGTTTGACATTTATTTTCTTTATCGGATGTTGTTTTAGAACGATGACATCACTGTAAAACTAGCTATGGCCAGATGCCCGTATATGATTACCAGTCACACCCAGTCAGAGAAATTCTTGGCCAATTGTTTAGCAACGTTGTTCGTTGAAATTGTTTATGTATTGTTTAACACATTCGAGTCCACCCCCGTTTCATAGTGCGCATGTGCCATCCCACCATACATATTGCAAGTGGACCCTCCAGGTGGGTCACTGGCATTACGTTTGCGGTAAAGTGAACCCACCTGGAGGGCTCTCGGCATTAGGTTTGAGATTAAGATTTAAAACCCTAAAATAAGTGGTAAAATAGAATATTCAGGGGGTATTATCGCTATATTTGCTATATGTGGGGGTAATTTCATGCCCTAGTAGGGTAGGGGAAGTGCAATATTCAAGAAATAACAAAAAAATTGAAAAAGTAAAATCGCCCGCTCTGATCCCGTGACAGGGGTGTTCAACCTTTTGTGAGATTTTCATGCATTTAAAAAAAAAATTAATTTACGAAGTCGCAATTATTGTTACTTTTAGATTTTAATAAATAACATTTTAAAACTTTTGAATGATTACAAACATTGCATTTGCATTTGTAGGTAGTTTATTTGACAGTAAGTTTTGTGTGAATCACCCAGTAACTCTTGTAATACCGGATTATATTAGCTAGCGATACTCCGCAGCTGTGATGGATATCGATATCTTAACATAATAAACCAAACAAAAAACGGATTTGATGACATTTTGTTAGGTTAACGACCATAAGTAGTGCAGTTATTTTAAATACAACATCGATTTAAATCATAGATGTGCCCTTGCCGTACTTCGCGCGACCGTGTTCACACTGAGATGAGCTTGCTCGCTTAAACTTCACGGCATATAAATACGACATACTAATAAAATGTTGCAAAAAAAAACGAATTAAAAACAAAACACAAAAAAGTTAAAATTACTTTCGGAAGTCGGTGCTTTTGCTTGTTTCATCAACAGTTTGAGGTTTAAAGAAACCTAACACGAAGGGCATCGTAGTCTAGGCAATTCAATTGAAAAATGCTAGCATTATGTATTCCAAATGTCAAGTCTGTAGCGATAATAGTTTCTGAAATATGTAGCTGTGAGTGCCTGTGAGAGATAAACGGGCAGGCAGACTAAATCGCACCATAATAAGTATTAGTTTTTGTCTATTTTGATACCGAACACTAAAAAGCCTCGATTTTGAACTCATTTTCGTGTCCTAAAATGTAAAAACAATTATTTTTAGAAAATATTTAAAATCGTGCCTTTGGTTTTCACCCCTGAAATAGGACCCACCACGTGGGTTCTCGGCATCTAGGCAGACGTCGAAAATTTTTTGAAAATAAAAATGCTTGTAATTTGAAACCACGGCGTATTCTTATTAATCTTGTTAAAATATACAACTGTTTTAATTTTTTCGTTATTTGATTCTGTATTCGCTAAGAAAAACCTACATTTAAAATGAGCCCACCAGGTGGGTTCTTGGCATCCCAAGTGCGACTTGAGTGAACCCACCAGGTGGGTTCCCGGCACTGAATGTGTTAAAACATTGTACTGGCAACATCATCAAAATCATCATCTGCCTAGCCTCTTCCCAACTATGTTTGGGTCGGCTTCCAGTCTAACCAGCTGCAGCTGAATACCAGTATTTTACATGGAGCGACTGCCTATCTGACCTCCACAACCCAGTCAGTACTGGGTAATACGATACCTGTAACGACTGTTAAAGATCTACAGAAGACAGCCGGGACCAACGGCTTAACGTGCTTTCCGAGGCACGGAGGAACCTCGGTATGTGATGGGCGGTCACCCATCCACAGACCAACCTAGGCCAGTTCGGCTTAACCTAAAGATCGACCCGAGCGGCAGTTATTATTTTGCCACGAGCTCCTTCCTGTATTGTACTGGCAACATACAGTAACAAAGTGTTGTTAGCAACGTGTAATTAGGTTGCCGTTCTAACATAGAAAGCAATTTGTAACTTGGTCACTGCAATACCTGTTATGTACAATTGTACATCCCAGTTCATCAAACTACCCGAAACTGTCCAAACAACCTTGAACCTAATGCTATAACGATAAAGTTGAAAACCTATTAAAGAAATTTGGCAGATTGTAGTAACTTGATGTGCTTAGCTTTTCGCAGGGGTATCTTAAACGTTTTGAGGAATTGACCCTAATAAAAATGATGTCAAGGTTCCATCTATCACCATTTTTAAACGTAAGAGAGAGATACGTTATTTGGTCTTAAAATTACAGAATAAAGCTTTTGCATATATTGTATGTCATTGATATTGCTCGCCAGGGTGCTCCCCCAAATTGTTATACTAACACTTACCGCTGAATACGTAACGAGAGTTATGTTAGTGAAACCCAGTGCTGTGAACGCAATCGGTTTTTGAGCTCTGAAACAATTATCCAAACATGTAAACAGGCGAAAAGCAAAATAAAAAATGTTCATAAAAAATAAATTAACATATTTCCAGGATGGGTCAGGTCAGCTGGGCCAGGATCGTCACACCCGTGGGTGCCTGAAGACGGTCGTCGTCACCGAGGCAGACCCAAGAAACACTGGCGTGACGAATAGCACTCGTTCGTGACTGATTGGCCAGAGGAGGCAAAACACCGGGACAGTTGGAAGGGAATGGGGGAGGCCATTGCCCAGCAGTGGGACGGAATAGGCTAATAAAAAATATATAAACTGCAAATCAGGACACTATAAACGTCGGGAGTTACAATAGACAGCATCTAAAACATCCACCATTCACCACTTTCGAGATAGAAACCAATGGGGGCTATGGCGTGTGAATTCGCCACTAGAGGCGCTAGAGTAACGCGTGGTCACCGAAAAAATGTCAGATGTCATAGAAAGTTCACGTGCTTTTTTATCACGTATTTTTACTAATATTTACGATTGTGGTCTAGATTGAGCTATTCCTGATAAATTTTGACTTGACGATTTTAAGTAACAACTTAAGATCTTATTTGTTAGTGCATGGAGTTAAAATTATTCTTAAATGTTTCATACTTGCTCATTTTAGGGTGAATATTGTAAATAAAGGTATCTGAAGTTTACACTATGTTGCTATACGTAATAAAATAAACGTTTTATGAAGTTATTGGTGTATAAAGTTTAGAATAGAATTATTGACATGACCATAAGCGACAGTGGCGCCAACTGGTGAGCTCAAAAACGATAGCCCTCATTACGAATGTGTTGTTCTCTCATTGGTAAAATATTTCTTTCTTTAGGTCAATAAGAGTTCAATGGTTAATTTAACATTGAATAAGGTTTTTTGTATGGAGTAGTACTGACCTCTGTATAAGGAAAAGCAGGGCGCGGCGACATCGGGGATTAGTACGGTACCAACCACTATTGTAAGCCGCTCCAGCTACATCTGCGTTCTACATGGAAAACAACGTTTATTAATATAAGGAGTGAGGGGAATTCAGTTGTGTTGCATGGGACTAGGGTTACCATTTACCAACAGACTGGATTTTCTTTCGAAAAAAGAGTACCTTGTTTTTTGTCAAGACTTTTGAAGTCTTGAAATGGTAACCCTACACGGGACCTACTTTATACCGTTTTGTACAAAAGTGCAATATCGTAAACAATCATAATGATTAAAAAAGAAGGTTCCTAGAAGAACATTTTGTCTAATCATCATATATCTAGGCACTATCTACTTAACAACATCATGAAAAGTGTGTCACACGTGATTTCTATAGCATTCATCCCAACTTGGGATTCCCATTTACTCAAAGTTTGCTGGATTAAAAGAAATAAAAGTTTATGTTCCTCAAATCCAAAGAAGCCTTGTGACCTACGTCTTATGATAGTTCATTTTAGTTTAGTTATAGTGTATGGTCTATTTACATTTTTTTGACAGTCTGAAATATTTCAAAACATCAAAGTATTTCGGTCTAAATATTATTAAAAAAGAAATAGAACGAAGACTGACCAAAAGTTTATTTCATTAAAAAAATAAGATAACTAACCGCATGAAAAATGTCGTCCGCGTACCAACACAGCATTCCGATTTGAATTAGAGCTGAACCCAAAAACAGTTTGTTACTGATTGCCACTAGCGGTTCTAGAAGCTGAAAAGGCATACAAGAAATTATATTAACATAAGGAATATTATCAAGAACTAGATAACTAGCCTGTATTGTCCCACTGCTGGGCAAAGGCATTGATCTCCCTTCTCCAAATAATTCTGACTTCCGATTGAGCTGGCCAGTCCTTTCCATAGGAGTCAAGCTCAATTAGAGTTCCCGCCATCTTTCGCCTTGGTCTACCGCGATGACGTCTGGCTTAAGGACTCCAAATCACTTAAGCTTATCTTTGTTGCATACTGGGAAAACTAGTAATATATAATTATAGATAATAATAATAATAATAATAAGCCCCCTAAAATCCAACCTTACGTCCGAGCTGAACACCTAGCACACGTGGGGGGCGGACACGCGTACTGTACAACTGTACAAAAAACTTACGCGGCTAACAAGGCAGGGTAACCCTATATGGAGATGAGTAATGAAAGATATAATTTACGGTCGCTTCCCGGGGAGCGCCGGGGCGCATCTGGAGCCGATGCTAGGTGCCACAGCATGCGAACCATCGGCGGTAAGGAGTTGAGCAAGCGGGCTCCTACCGAAAAAATTGTTACAGCTGGTCGTAATGAGCTGAACAGGCGGGCTCACAACGTAGAAGCTACAGCCGATTCCACGGGCGATGATACCATTTCGTTATTTTCATCCATCCCTTCGACTTGCCCCTCCTACATGACAAGAAGAAAAGCTAGCTTGTCTACTACCAGCACGCTTGATAGTGCTGTGCGAGATGTCTACCTTGACAATGAACTTGCACCCGCTACAAGCACTTCTAGTAAGCGCAGGCGATGGACACCTGAAATGAATATGTTCATTCTGCGCACTTACTTTCAATTAACCTTATTAGATACAGATAAAAAAACCTACCTTGAACCACTCCACCTAAAATTTATAGAAAAATTCCCAGATATGCAGGTTAGTCGACAGAGAATAGGAGACCAACGTAGAGCCATCCTAAATAACAAATTACTACCACAAAAAGCAATAGACGACATACGAAACGAAGTAGAAAAAGAGTTAGAACAACTGCAATCTAATCATTTTACCTTACAGACACAAAACGCTCTAGGTTATACCCAACAAATATTTACACCTACACATATACAACCTACAACCATAGATGCACATAGTACACAAAATAAAACACAAACTCGAATGAGATGGACTAATGAACAGAATGAAGCTATAATGCGATCTTATTATAGAGTTACAGATTTAGGTTCTAATGAAACGGTTTATAGAAAACGTATGTATGACGATTTCGTTAGCAATTTCCCATCACTTGCTCACCTAAGTGAACAAAGAATAGCTGATCAGAGAAGAGCAATAATAAACAATAAATACATTAGTAACGATAAATTAAATTCATTAAAGGCAGGGGTAGCCGAAGAACTCGGACTACGCACCCTCAACTCACACAACAATAGGGACATGTTCGCAGGTATAAGAAATATGAACAACACCAATACCCAATTACCAAACACAAACAACACTGAAATTAGCTCCATAGAAGAACTTACACTTAATACACAAACATCGGATAACATTGAACTAAATACTATAACAGATATTCTACCTAATCCACAAATTAACCCAGAAAGGGATTCAACGATAGACGATACTTTTCAACAAGCACTCGATTTTTTTAAAGAAACTGGTCCTACTAAAAGAATGTATATTCCAAAACAGAAACCGTCTAAAAATCTTGCAAGAATAATAAGCTACTTAAACAAAATCATTCTCCCAGAAAATGTCGACAAGGACACCGACTTCAATAGATTACAAACCATCATTTATTGTTCAGCATGGACCGTTGCTAAAGTAAATGGAGCAAGGATAACACTTGAACCGCGAGAAAGTACCCGAGTTCCAAAAACAGCCTTCAAGCCGAAATGGCAAAGACGATTAGAACAAAAAGTCAAAGATTTACGGACGAAAATAGGTAGAATGACACAATTTACGAATGGTAATAGTAGTAGAAAATTAAGGAAACATGCTAACAGAATAATAAAACAATATAAAATTCACACCATACACGAAGAACCTAACACAAAAGCAGCACACACACTCGACACACTAAAACAAAAACTCTGCGTCGTAAAAGGCCGACTTGAAAGATATAAGGCATGCACATTAAGAAAACAACAAAACACCCAATTCATTCACAATGAAAAACTTTTTTATCGTAATATCAGACAGACAACAACAAATATTCAACATAACACCTCAAATGACAATGAAAATAACACACCTGATCCAGAAACATTAAAACAATTCTGGGCAAGTATATGGGAACAACCTGTTTGCCATAACTCTCAAGCTGATTGGATACAATCAGAAGTAACAAATAACAATAGTAACATCCAGCCAATGGCATTTGAGCACATATCCCCGAATATATTTCATAAAGTTTTGTCAAGATTACATAATTGGAAAGCTCCTGGATCAGACCACATACATAGTTACTGGTACAAGAAATTCACGGCAATTCATTGTTATTTATATAATTTTATTAATAAATTTATCCAAGACCCTACATCAATACCATCTTTCGTAACGTCTGGCACCACTTTTATGATACCAAAAGATCATAATGATCTCTCAAATCCGGCGAAATACAGACCCATTACATGCTTGCAGACCTTGTATAAGATCATCACATCCTGCATATCCGAACTGATATATGAACATATTGACTCCAACAACATCTTGGCTGAACAACAAAAAGGATGTAGAAAGTTTAGCCAAGGCTGCAAAGAACAATTAATAATAGACTCCGTTGTTTTAAAAAAAGTCCAGAAGTCCAAATCGGATTTATTTACCATGTACATAGACTACAAAAAAGCTTATGACTCAGTTCCCCATTCATGGCTAGTACAAGTATTAGAAATGTACAAAATACACCCATCAGTAATAGCATTCCTTAAGACCGTAATGACTACTTGGACTACTGTACTTAGACTCACTACCCCAACCGAAACAAAAGACACTAGTCCAATTAAAATACAGAGAGGTATCTTCCAGGGAGATGCACTTAGTCCTTTGTGGTTCTGCCTGGCTCTTAACCCATTATCAAAAATATTAAACACAACCTCACTGGGAATCCCTTTAAATTCTACTGGGCAGGAGGAGGACACCCATGGTAGCGTTTTAAACCATTTGATGTACATGGATGACATTAAACTGTTCGCAAAATCGGAGAATCAACTTGAGGAGTTAGCTAACCTGACGGAGAAATTTACAAACGATATTAAAATGGAATTTGGTATAGACAAATGCAAAATAAATTCAGTAAAAGCAGGACAGAACTACCAACACCAATACACCTTAGCAACAGGCGAACAAATAGAACCATTAGATGAACAGGGTACTTACAAATACTTAGGCTACATTCAATCAAGTCAAATACACTACAAAGATATCAAACAGAAACTAAAACAACAATTCCAACATAGATTAAACACAATTCTTAAAACACAACTCTGCTCTCGAAATACAGTAAAAGCAATTAATACATTTGCTATCCCTGTCCTCACTTACTCGTTTGGGATAATTAATTGGACGAAAACAGACCTGAAAAACATACAACGCAAAATTAACACTACAATGACTAAATTCCGTAAACACCATCCAAGATCATGCGTACAAAGGCTGACACTACCGCGAAAAGAGGGAGGCAGGGGACTTATTGATATTTTAAATCTTCACAATCGACAGATCACAACTCTCAGACAATACTTTTTAGCTAAAACTGAATCATCCACACTACACAAACTAATAGCTCAAAATGACCAACACTTAACACCTCTTAATCTTAAAGACACAACGGAACAGAAAAACGAAAGACTGACTGATGACAAAACAAAATGTCTAGAATGGACCCAGAAGTCTCTCCATGGAAGACATCGCCAAGATTTATGCCAATCAAATGTCGACAAAGAAGCGTCGAACGCATGGCTTAATCGAGGTGAACTCTTCCCAGAGACTGAAGGGTTCATGCTAGCAAGACAGGACCAAGTAATAGAAACCAAAAACTATAGAAAGCACATAATAAAGAATCTACCTAACGACACCTGTAGAAAATGCAATAGTTCCCCAGAAACAATTCAACACATAACTGGTGCCTGCAAAACAATAGCTCAAACCGACTACAAACATAGACACGATCAAGTAGCTAACGTAATCCACCAGAAACTAGCTCATCAGTACAAACTTGTGGACACAGTAGTACCTTATTATAAATACAGACCTGAAACTGTACTAGAGAACACCACAACAAAGTTGTACTTTGACCGAGCTCTCTTCACCGACCGCACAATTCATTACAATAGGCCAGACATTACATTGATTAACAAAACAAACAACACTGGATTCCTAATAGATATAGCCGTGCCAAACACTCACAATTTACAAACTACAATAGCCGAAAAACTATCGAAATATACCGAGTTAAAAGATGAAATAACCCGACTTTGGCGCCTACAAAAAGTAATAATTGTCCCCATAGTTATTTCTTCAACAGGAGTCATCCCCAAACAGCTTCATCAGTCTCTTAGTTCCCTAAACTTACCAGCTAGCACCTACCACTTACTGCAGAAGGCAGTGATTCTAAACACATGCAGGCTAGTAAGAAAGTTTCTGCAGTGTGAGTCTGACAATATCATACAGTCTGCGCACAACCGCGTAGAATCTAACATTTCCATACCCGAACATAACCCAACTGATGAACACTTGGCTTAGGCCCGTGCCATTAGAACTTCCCGGCTAGCCGGAGAAACAAAAATGTCAAAACAAAAATAATAATAATAGATAATAATAAGATAAGGCTATAGATTGTTTGATCCTAAAACAATAATTGTAATTTTCTTTACTTATATATAAACCATTATAATTTATTTACGCCAAATACTTGTTTTCTTTAAACAACCCACTCGGTGGTTTTTTTCCGTATAATATTTGTTACCAAGAAACAGAAAAGATATTGGTGACAATGTGCTTTTTACGTGGCCGTAATACCCTCTGACATTTTGCTCAATGGTTTTTGAGTCTACCGAAGTTTTTTTTTGCAAAGCGTGCAAAATTGCAAATACTTTAACACGGCCACGGTTGAACACAATTGACTATTTCTAGGTATACTATAAATCAAATGCTTGGAATAATACTGACCACAATGACGAACACCACGCAGCAGATATTCACCGAACTCAACACAACATTCACGAAGTTCGACAAGGAGAAAGCGTTTTCCAAATCGTTGCAGTATCTGGAATACCGAAACAAAAACTTGGTACAATACCCTAAATATTCTTCTGAAGATTTGAAATATACTTTTTTATATCAATCACGTCTTAAAAGGCCTAAAAAAAGATACTGACGCAAGTGAAGCAGAAGCTACGCGTTATGGTACAACGGTAAAACGGAAGAAAATGCTTAATGTGTTTCGAATGTTTGGATTCTTTGACCCAAGAATACGATTTGGCCGGGTAAACATTCGTAAATGAGTATTTAAACGTGTTTCTGTAGTAAATTAACTTGGAAGTACATACTGAACTGTCAAGTTATAAATTATAGTTGGATGGGTAATTCGGTTTACAATTTTATATTCGGACTAGCTTTTGCCGGCTTCGAGGTTGGAAAATACTATACGAGAAAGTACTACCGGTGTGAATAGTGTCCCATATCCTAGGTGTAAACCCTTCACGAAACCGTCAACCAAGCATTCCGTACATCAAACACATGCCATTCTACGCACATTGCAGGGAAACTACTTTTTTTTTTGAGGTGAAATGTCGCGTTTTACGGTAGGGCTCAATGTAACGCACTCAAAACATTGTACTGAAGGATGCACTGAATAGTACGGGGGTCTTGGAGGTATTTAAAGAATTATAACATTAGTGTCACCTTGTATTTAAAAAAAAAAGTTGTGCAAAAGTTGGAACTTTGACCCCCAATATCTCTGAAACTAGTAGGTTCCCAGGTATAATCTAGAACAAAACAATCGTAATGACGGGAAGAACAAGTGCCTTGCGGCTTCGTTAAGGATATTTTTACACCCATTATATCTAGGTCATAGTCAAGTCTACTTGTGAACAAATTTCAATGAAATCCGTTCAGCCGTTTCGTTCTGAAAAGGTAACAGACAGACAGACTTACTTTCGCACTTATAATATACGTATGGATGGTGGAATAATCTCACGTTATAAGCCGTTGATGCAACTTGATGTCTTCCAGTATCTCCGGATAGTGATCGTCACTGTCTGCTGTCCCCACAGACTCCAGCCGGCGCTTTAGTAGTCGTAACAGGATACTTATATGACTGGCCATTGCAGAGAATAAGAGATCTGTACTGACCATAATCCAGACACAAGTTTGACCTAGAAAATAAGCTTTGTTGTTTAACATAACATAACATAACGCCTGTAATCCCTTAAGGGTTAGGCAGGGGTGGTACTAATAGTACACCCACATTTCACCAGTTACGTATAAGTAACATGTAAGAGAGTGCCATGGACTGGGGAACTGGGGCAAAACCCAATGACGCTTTTCCCGACCTGGGAATCGAAGCCAAGACGTCATGCTCAGCAGTCTCGCTTGCGACCACTAGACCAAAGAGGCTGTCCTTTGTTGTTTAAATATAAGCTTTATAATACTGCCGGTCACTGAAAAGCTGTATTGTAATCGGTTGCCTGTGAAACGGAGGAATATTATGAGGACAGTTTTGACGATGATGTTTACCCAAACATGTATGTGCATGCGTGTGTGTATGTGTGTGTGTGTGTACTAGCCTTATACATTCATCCTCAAAACATTAGGTAGGGTCGAAATACCAAAAAAACAATGGATGAACAGTGTGAAAGACGGTTTTTAAAAAAAATGGGGGACGATTAACAGAAAAGTATGAAAAACTTACCAACATAAGTGCTAGTCGTGTACAAGAGCGAAACAAAAAAATGGGTGTGTCTTAACACAGTAAGTTATATGTATACTAATATGAATACCTACCTATCACGCTACTTCGTAGAATAGTGCAGCCTAACACATGAACTAACTAGAGCATATCATGACTCAAGCATATTAACACCCCAAAAACAAAATAACATCTAATTTTTGGCGCTGACAGCTAAACGATATTTGTTTTGAGTTCATCATGCGATCGCGTTTACACCTTCATTCTTATATTAGGGCGATTTCAGATTTGATTATTTTCGGTGCGTATAAACTCGATTTTGGAAGCGTGTGTAGGCACGCCTTTTGCCACACGCGCAACTCGCACGAGCGTTGACGCGCTCATAAGCTCGTATAAGCGAGAGTCGCAAGAGACGCCTCCCCACGCGCCCATTCATCCCGCGCGAACACGTCGAAGTAACAGCGTGTGCTCGCGTTTAATTTTTTTTTAAGCGCAAAATTTGACGCGCGTGTAAGAGCGTAAGTTGATTCGCACAAAAGAATACGCTAGTCTGAAACCACTTTTAGGAGTCGCAAAGTGTACTATCAAATGTTTTAACTGGATTAATTGCTACTTTACCGCGGCCAAAGATGTAGCTCTCAATGTGATAATAGCCTCAAGATGATTCTATATTATCAGAACTTTCACTCTCTCTATGTCAATAAAAGAAACATTTGTTCGTAGAAGTGGTTATGGGTGCTATTATTTTGGTGTTTTTTGCTCTAAGAATAAGATAGGAAGGCGAA
The DNA here is from genome assembly GCA_947578425.1 of Eugnorisma glareosa. NCBI lineage: Eukaryota > Metazoa > Arthropoda > Insecta > Lepidoptera > Noctuidae > Eugnorisma > Eugnorisma glareosa. The sequence goes on from OX387959.1 coordinate 14,199,287, forward strand.
ACATTCGATTAAGTTATTAAGTGCTTTTAAAATGGTGGGAGAGGTCACCGTCTTAGAAGGAAAAGTGCCCTTCTTAAGTGTCAAACCGTGTGGCAACGTCTTGATCGGGAATGGAGATAATTATTATGATGTTTCAAAATTAGTTCGAATATAATTTAGTTAGATGGGCAGTGTTTTTGCTATATAAGGTCTATCTGTTTATACACGAAATCTCTTAAGGGGTCATTGTACTCATCATTATGAACAAGTTTTACTATGGGACCAAAACTGAAATCGCGAAAAAAAAAAAATCAGCTGTTCAGTACATTTTGTTGAGTTAATGCGATCATGTTGTAGGGAAAAGCTGATTTTTTTTTCGCGATTTCGAGGTTTGTCTCATACAATGAGTACAATGACCCCTTACGAGATTTCGTGTATGAATAGATAGACCCTATATAATGAGGTACCTCAGTTTGGAACTACGATGATGCACCATCTAAACTATTTGATGTTGAAGAATGAAGAAGTTACTTGCACTACTCCGTTTATCTAATACTTCAACCATGCTCAATCTCTTAGGAGGTTGATAACTGCACTAAATAATAATAACTCGTCCTCCAAGGAAGTTAGCAGTAAGACCTAGAAATGACTAAATAACTAAGACTAAAAATAAATTCATTATTTATGTATACAGTAGCTGATCTTACCGGCGAATATTTCAAAGAGATAAACGGCGACATGCGCAACCGTTTGGTGTTTATCAAACGGGTACCATGATGACCAGACGTAGCCTATCTTATCGTCCTTGCCTTGAATCAGGCCAAACAGATAGATGACTATTGGCGTTAAATTGTAGAACCAGACCCCGGATACGTTTATGATGAAATACCCTGAGAAGAAACAGATAAAATGAATTCTAGGAATTAGTTTATAATGCATTTAAGTTACAGCTGTATAGGGTTTAATTTGCACTTCACCGGTTTTGATGTTAATGCGGCAGGCCCGATTCTCTGAGGGTTTTATAATTTGGCTTTTATTAAACCTGTTTTCGTAAGTGACTTATATTTACAAAACATGACTCACATTAAGAAAGCCACCAGGTCTTTTTCATTTCTGAGATAACAGTTTGATGGAGATTGTAAAGTAACCAGTCACTCTAAACAATCTTGTACATGTACTGTCACACAAAAAGGGGCCGGATTTTCATGTGTTCACACTTCAAATAGCAAAGTAAAGAATGTAACGTTTTAAAAACACACTTACATCGGTGTGTGATGCGGAGAGCGGCGAGACTCTTGTTCTTAATGATTTGCGCTTCCTCCTCTAGCGGAGGCATCGGCCATATACCTGCCAACTCATTCAGTAACTGACGGAATACATCTTTTTTGTACCACAACACGAATACTTTCGCAATACCTAAGAAATGTAATGTTACATTATTGGGACAGAAAATAGATGAGTTGAAATAATAGAAAAGAAAAATGTAACAGACACCTCTGTAGACTCTCGACAGACAACTTTGCGTGTCGTATTATGAATAGACTTAACTTCACGCTTCATTCAAATTGTGCGTAATATCTTTTACTCTCTCAAGATTACACTTCATAAAATAGCGAAAACCGCATCCTGTGTAACAGTTCTCGTAAGTAGTTCGAACACAGACAGATAGTCAGACTATCTCAATGTATACTTGTACATAGTTACTTACTTAAAGCACCGTAGCCAAAAGTATGGAAAAGTGGGACGACATCCTCGACTCGTGGCGAATTCGCCAACGTGAGACCGATGAAGACGATTTCACTAAACACGTGGTAGCAAATGCCGCAGACGGAAGCTATGAGCATCAGCTTCTGACGGAAGAAAGCTGACCCGCTTTTGGGATCCTGGAACGACAGCCCGATACGTCGCATACAAAATGCGCTCAGAACCAGGGATTCATCAATTTCCCGTTTCGCTTGTTCTATTGTTGACTCGGACATTTTCGCTAATGACCCTTTGTCTGTGGAAGAGTCACGGATACTTTGGCTCGAATAAAACTGGGCGGCCTTAAGTAGAGTGTGAAGTTGATAAATAGTTTATTATTTTAAAGTGTTGATTGTTGGGCGTACACGAACAGTTCGAAGTGAGTCCGACAGTTAAACGAAAGTTTGTAGAACTTTATACGTCGATCGACTGTGACCTAGCATTTTCTTTGAAACGGTATTAAATATCGACGATGTGTATTATGAAATTTTAATTAAGCTGAGACTACATTGTTTTTATGAAAACTTTAATGTATTCGATTAAAGTACAAACAGGTGTGAAGAATAGAGAATCTATCAGCTAGTACCGTAGTGGGATAAATCTCATAGTTTGTTGGCGTGACATGATTGGATTGAAGTAACAATTCTTCATTGTTGCGGTAACAGAATGCGTCGTTAGTGACACGCGAACTTGTCGTAATTAATATCGGATATGTTCTTGCTAATGGCAGGATCAGGATGATGAACTCCGCGTCGGAATTTTATTGCATGAAGTAAGGAATATTGTTATGTAAATTGCTTTACATTGCACTGCGCACATTCGTCATAGCTTACGAACTTGAAAGCTTTATTGCTTGGTTAATTTAGAAAACCATGTTTCAACAATTTGTGCTTTAACCTGAAATACAATTTAATTTTAAACTTTTCAAAAATTTTGGTAGATCGACGTAGGTATAAAGGGTGTAACAAGACCCTTAACGAAGCCGAAAGGCACTTGTTCTCCCCGTCATTGCGATCATATTTTTGTTTTAGACCATACCTGGGAACCTTCTAGTTACGGAGATATTGGGGGTCAAAGTTCAAACTTTTTCACAAGTTTTGTTTTTAAATACATGTTTTTAATGCAAGATGTTTACTTAAACACCTCCAAGACCCCCGTATTAATCAATCCATTCATGAGCACAATGTTTTGAGTCCGTTACATTGAGTCCTACCGCAAAACGTAATTTTTCACCCCAAAAAAAAAGTCGTTTCCCAGCAAGGGTTTTTGTGTAAAGTTACCTACTTAGTTTGATGTACATAATGCTTGGTTGACGACTTCGTTAAGGGTCTTGTTACACCCTGTATATTCCAATTTCCATACCATCGGATGAGTCCCCGTAGTCGGCTAGACAGCTGTCCACATTGTCTGTCATACCATCATTTGATGCAGGATGTGAGAGGTCCCAGGCTATCAACCGCTTGCATTCATAATTTCTCCAAATCAGTAACACTTCGATTGTGTTGCGATTGGTCCGAGAAATGTAAATAAGCGACAGGGAGTGTTAAATGCAGTTTTATTTAAAACAATAGCAATTGATGACGTCTCATGGTCTGATCTTTAACCCAACACGGTTTGATGCAAGTTTCTTCGGCAGGTGAGACCATCTTCTGTGCTGAAACTTTTTGTTTCACTTCGTTTCTGTCCTTACTTTTTAAAAAGCAACCCTTATGTAGTATGTAGGCTTCAACTTCTTGATTCTGTAATCTGTAAATGGTACCCAGAGTCATTTAAAACTCTATATATAGCTTTTCATGATTAAGGTTAAGAGTACATTAACCACTAGCATGTGAAATTAACCGACGTATAAGGTTTCAGTGAGCTCAACATATTGGTTTTAGTAATGGCCATGTTGCCTAAGAGAGAAGCTCCTCAAACATGACGCTTTGATAGTGTCATGGGTAAGATATTCCGTATATTGTCTTTTTGGTGTATGGGCGGGCATCGACACGAATTTAGAGTGATTTAAGATTTTCCCGCTAGAGATCGCGGTGTTTCGGCAAATTTAGCACGCGGGCCGCGGTCCGTGGCGAGCTTTACAGTTCGCCACCGTTACGCGACGATTAGCCTGCGCCGGCGCATGGCGCGCCTTCCCTGAGCGCCTGCGACGACCGCGGTGCACTTGTCGTCGTACATCGTAATATAATGTATGGAATATAATTACGAAATATGCGCAGAGTAGTTAGGTATTCAAAACTTTTCAAGAGACATTTAACGTATCTACAAAACATAAAAGAAGTTACCATTGTTGTTTGGTTGTCCTTTGTAAACAATTACATTGTTTATTTATTTATCACTTTAAGCACATAGTACAGAGGCTGGCTTTAATGTCATAGGTATTTTCTACCAGTCCACCTTATTATTCTAGTTTTCCTGTATATCGTAATTTAAAAGGTAACTCTTAAAAAAAAAACTAGTAACTAAGATGTAAAGAAAATTAGTTCGTTACATCCAAAGTTCTTATTTTTCTAATTTACATAATTAGCTATAACTAAACTTAAAATAATATGTCGTTACATCAATAGCTTTTTAGCAAAAAAAGATGTTTCCATTTTAAAATTCAATATTGGTAGAAATAGTGTTAGAATGTAGATTTACAAATAAAAAATCATAAATTCAGTGTTATTCATAAATAAAAATGAATACAGATCTATTTGCGAAGTAAAAGTGCTGTGTATTATAGAAGTTTGAACGAACGACCCAGATCTATTGACGAGCTGATCGTCGGCAAAAACTTCGCTCCATCTGTCGAACTCCAAATAAAAGCTGTGAAAAGGAAGTGAAATAATCAAATGAAGGCTACTGAGCCGAAATTTTTTAATTAGGACATAAATTATATCGCCAATTGTTCGTGATTATTTCGTGTCTCTCTTTTTCTAAAAAGTTGAATGTTGGAGTCAATTTAATTTTAAACCAACTAATTTCGCTCATAGTTTTGTTCGGCAGATACCTAGGTCACAAATGCCGCTGAAAACCAATTGATATTTCACAAAAAAAAAATTCAACTTTCATTATGAGAATTGCATTGGATTGTTGATCTAAGACACGTTTGATTGCTTTACCATTAATAGTAAAGATGTACAGACCAGCACATCAAGTTACAAAAATCTGTCAAATTGCTTTAATAGATTTTTAACGTTATCGCTAAAGCACTAGGTTCCAGGGGCCTTAGTCTGCTATTGCAATAGTGTCAGAATGGTCTATCGTTGATTTAATAAGGCCCCGCGCAGACGAATTACCCTTTGTACGCACGTCAAACGAGTTTCTAACGCGCTTCAATACGCCGTGGGCTAGGCGCCTTATTAAATCAATGATAGACCATTCTGACACTATTGCAATAGCAGACTAAGGCCCCAGGTTAATTGGGAAAATGTGACTATTTCGGGTGGCTTATTGTGGTGGCGTCTGTACCTCGATTTGTTGATTTGTTTGTTAGTGCATTCATTTAATAATTATTGCAGTGTTGTTTTGTTTGATCTCTTCAAGGCCTAAAAGCCTGAAGCGACATGATTTTTATAGAACTTTGCATCTCTCAGCAACATGATGGACAGCTTGTTGATTGAACGTAAATATGGTTACTGAATAAGATTAATATTTTTCAATACACTTTCTCGAAAACTGGTTCTTATCGCATTACGATTAGGTTCAACATGCAATGTATTTCACACGCGTGGATTTTAATATTTTGCCGCACACGTGCGGAAATATAAATTTCCACAGATAAGTCCAAATGGGTTCAATGACTAGAGCTTTAATTGGTTGTGATTGTTTTTTTTTAATCTCGACAAAGAGATATGCGTCTATACGGCATAAATATTTTATTAGTATTTAAATTGTGTTCATAGATATACATGATTATTTAAAACAAATATTTGCTTTTATGAACAAATTAACATTTATTTGTGTTCTAAATGCAAAAATATTAGATTTTTCTTCTTTTCATATTAGGCTGTATAGCGGCATCACACCTTTGCTTCTTCTTCAGCCTGGCGAAAGCAAAGCGCGGAAAAAAAGCAAATTAAATCATAGTTTCATAATAATTCCTGACAAAAATACTTTCTGTTTTAATATTTTATTTCTTCGAAAGTATATTGAAAAACGTCGTTTGATACGCGTGGGGATTTGTTATTGCAGTTCACGGCTCCATAATACCCTCGCCTGCAGCTCGGGTGTTAATTCCGCGCTCGAATGCAATAACAAAGTTTCCCCACTTATATCAAAATGTACTATTTCAATACACTTTCTCGAAAACTGATTCTTATCGCATTACGATTAAGTTCAACATGTAATGTATTTCAACCGCGTGGGTTTTTAATATTTTTCCGCACACGTGCAGAAATTAAAATTTCCACAGATAACTACACTATTCTTGATGACTATAGCTGTCGGCGTTGATTGTTTTTTTTTAATCTTGGCAAAGAGATGTGCGTTTTTACGGCGTAAATATTTTATGAGTATTTAAATAGTGTTTATAAATAGAATATCATCTTCTATTAATCTTTTATTAATAAATTAACATTTATTTGTGTTCTAAATTCATAAATATTTGAATTTTGTGTTTTATGTTTATCGTATTAGGCTGTTTAGCGGAATCACACCTTTGCCTCTTCTTCAACCTGGCGAAAGCAGAACGCGGAAATAAAGCAAATTAAATCATAGTTTCCTAATAATTTCTGACAAAAATACTTTGCGTTCTAATATTTTATTTCTTCGAAAGTGTATTGAAAAATGTCATTTGATACGCGTCGGGATTTGTTACTGCTGTTCTCGGCTCCATAACACCCTCGCCTGCAGCTCGGGTGTTAATTCCGCGCTCGAATGCAATAACAAAGTTTCCCCACTTATATCAAAATGTACTATTGCTTCATTGGTCTAGTGGTCGCAATCGCGATTGCTGATCATGAGGTCCTGGGTCCGATTCCCAGGTCGGGCAAATTGTTATTGGGTTTTTCTATCAGGAAATTCCCAGTAGCAGCCACGGAGTCTGGATTTTCGGCCGGTTAATGGCGATAGGCTCGCCCTCTATTACATGGAACTTAAAAACATAACTGACGAAATGTGGGTCTACTAATAGGTACACCTCTGCCTAATCCTTCCCGGATTACAGGCGTGATGTAATGTTATAGATAGATAAACCATTTTTACAAACTTTTTATGGCAAATTAGCTTTATGGATATCGGTAACAAGTTGAATTTGAACACAACTTGAAAACAGGTCTCCAAACTCCCAAACTAGGTTGCTGGTGTTGCGTTAACTCATATTAATGTTGATGTGATCAAGGATATTTTCAAATAATTAGCAAAGCATTTTGGATGAAGGTAATTTTAATATTACGGCTTTGTGTAGTGTAATGTACAGTCACGACCAATGACATGTATACCTACACTAAGCAAAATTCAAAAGCAATTTTCACGTGAAATAACGGTTTCTACTTTGAGATAAGACCTATTTCATATATTACCACTGTATGAGCGCAGACGCATTGCTGATATGGCATACTTATTTAAAATAGCAAATGGTACTATAGATTGCCCTGAGCTGTTAAGTAGTTTAGGTTTAGTTACACACTGCAAAATGTTTCGCAAACCTAGTTTGTTGCATGTCCCTCATTCAAAGTCCGCGAACAGGCAGAATTCGTTTCTGATCCGTGCGAGTAGAAGTTTTAATAAACTTAACACGACTGAGCACGATTTGGACATTTTCAATACCAGTGTTTCTCGGCTTAAGCATTTATTAGTGAAAAGCTTTTTTACAGACAAGTAATCGTTTACGTCTGAATTTAGTTTTTAGTTCGGTTTTTTTTCTTTATTTGTAATTTGTATTATTCGATCGCGGTATTTTGTTTCCAATTTATGTTATAGTATTTTGTACCTACCTTTTTTTTGTTTTCTTTTTTGTTTCAAGTGTTTATCTGTGGAAACTTGTAAATGGCCTTCAAATTTGTATTGTTTATGAACATTGTTTGTATTACCTGTAAGTTTCCCGAATAGAATAAAAAATAAAATAAAATAGTGTGGTTTAAAAAAAACGTAAAACGTTAATCAGTAAAGTAGGGAATAACCGCTTTTGTATTTAGCAAAGTGCGGCAGCTCGTACAGACCTTTGGATACTTTTAGATATTTAGTCTTGTTTGTGTTGACTCAAAGACCAGCCTCTGCAATTCAGAACAAATGTTCGCGCATAATTTTGGTGATATCGCACCATAAGATTGGCCGAGATTTACGAGCGTGCATTTAATTGCTCGTCATTGTACTTATTAATATGATCTGATTTATTAACAGACCGGTTTTTGAAAAATCAACAGAAACCTAAAAATTGTATACATCGATGATATTTTCGTTTACTCCGAAACCTCGCTGTCTCATTGGAGCAGTGCGCAAATGTTTGTATAAGATATTACAACTAAAAAGGAAAAATTAAAAAAAACTTTTTTGCACTTAATAAAACTGACTTCAAAAACACAAAAAATGAAAATTAACTTTAGCTTCAGAAGTCGGTGGCAAAAAAAACTGAATCGAACAAACACAAGTCACCGATTTCTACACCCTCCTACTACTACTACTTACACTTCTTCTTCTTCTTCATTCTTCTTCTTACGTACTTCTACTTCTTCTTCTTCTGCTGCTTTCAATAGCGGTGATAGCCTAGTGGTGTGACCGTCGGACTGCCAAGTCATAGGTCTCGAGTTCGAATCCAAGGCACGCACCTCTGATTCTTTGGATTCATGTGAGTATTGTACCTATAATTATCACTTGCTCCGGTGAAGCGAAACATCGTGTGGAAACCAGCATGCCTGAGAGATATTTCTTGACGGCATTTAAACCCAAGTCAGAGGCCCATGGGCGGCTTAAAAACTCTGACACCAGGTTAGGCACTAACTACACGATAAAGAAAGAAGACCGACTTCTGAAGCTAAAGTTATTTTTCAATTTTTTGTGTTTTCGAAGTTGGTTTTATTTTTCATTCATACTTTGAGGACAATCATGTTACGGGGGCTTAATGTCCTACCATCTTCACGACTACTCTATAGGTGGTATGAGCGACATGAAATCTGTATAAGTGAAAATCGCGTGTAAGAAGCACTTGCTAGGTATACGGTGCACCACCGGCCACGATCATGGCTTCTCTAATGCGATATCGTGTCGTAATGGATTAAGTGCTCGCATTAGCACAATAACCCACATCATGAGCATTAAAATCATTCGGAAAATTGCTCCCATGACACCATTCATTCTGATACTGTGTTTAATGGGACTACTCTATTCAACTATTGTAATTTTAAACAATTTTGTGACTACGCGCTGAGCGATAATGCAATTGTGCAGTATGTGCGCAATATCAATATTATTATTGGTTTAAATTACGAAGTGATCGTTTTTTGTTTAAAAAAAATTGAATGAATAAGTATCGCTATAATTTCTTTCAGATACCGATAAGTACAGTGTGTAAACCATGGAAGCTTAAAAAGTTAAAAAGTTTACACACTGTCACTTATCTACTTACTTGTAGTAATCCCGCGATCGTGACGCTTGCAACAGTGTTGAAATACCGGGAGCTCTCAATTATTAAATTCACGGAAGATATCCCGTAATTGATAGCTTTTTTTCTTTTAGATTGTTTTCTTAAGATTAACAATAAAAAAAAGTATTAAAAGAAAAAAAAAAAAAAACAAATTTCCGAACACATTTTAATGAAATTTCTATTGGACCTACCGGAAAGTATATCGTTTCACATAAAAAATAATCTTTCAAATCAGTTCATAAATGACGGAGGTATGGGGTAAAGGTAACAAACATAAAAAACAGCCGAATTGAGAAAGTCCTTTTTGAAGAAAGTCGGAAGAACTATGTGTAGGGTCGTGAATTACTAGTAATATTGGTTCATGAATCATGAGACAAGACTGAAGAGAAAAGCTCCTAAAGCTTAGCAAGATGATGAATATCTGTATTATTAGATACTTTGTCTCAAATTCTAGGTCAAACATTCTACCCTTTTGCTAAAGTCAGTTTCGTTCGAGCTATCTATCTCTTAAATCAATTACCTTCGGTTTATGCGCATCTATCAATATAATTTAACTAACCATCAATCGTTCAATGTGCTATTATTTAAATACCATCCAATAATCTGATATTCTGATCTGCACAAAAAGTTAATAAATGCGCTCCTTATGTCCGTTTCCAAGTGATTTGTAGTTGAAATGTTCCTCTTTTAAGTTTTCTCTTTTATTACTTAAGTTTTGACATGCAATACGACTTAAACGAATAAAGCAATAAAATATTAAATTATTACAAACTCTCATCATGTAGATAATTGTTTTCTTTTGCCGTAGAGCGCACTCATTACACGGCAGCAGAGACAAGATGTTCTTTTCTTATCTGAAGCCTACGGCGCTGTACGTCATTAGGAGTCGAGTAATTGAATCTTACACAAATAAAAATAGATCAAAACTTGGCATGTGCAGTGTAATTTAAGATTTTCATCGCGCAGATAATGAGCGAGCCAATGCGTATCAACATTAACTTTCACTACTGTACCAGCTTCAGCGCTGGCCTTAAATCCTCCTTTGGGAAACCGCAGGAAGTGAGATTAAAAACGGCGCCTGCGCATCAACATTTGTTTTTATTTGCAACAAAGCTATTAAGTGATAACTATGCGTTAAAAGACGTTACCATTTGTGAGTTTTTATTGTATCCAATTTTTTACGTGCATATTGAAGAAGACCTCGATTTAAAAAAATTGATTTGTTATTGATTCGAAATTTTGATCGAAAAATGAAAGTTCTTCACAATTTATTGTCTGATGGTTGTTATTTGAAATGTAATAATTTCAGTAATGTATTATTTGATCTATCATAATCTTAAGTTATTACAATGCCTACACAGCGGTTGGTTTATCTGTCCATCTGCAAAGATAGCTGCGATTACGGCCAACCGTTTGTAATTTAAGAAACAGTAATATCTATCAATAGTTTAATATCATTTTATGTAGTGCATGTTTTCGGGCTTTAGATTTTTTGCAAGGAAGTGTTCAATTTATATTATTTTCGAAAAAGTTAAATTGTATCGAATTATTCGGTATCTTCAAAGACACACCGCATCAACGCACACTTCGCAAGCCTAGAAAAGATTTCTTTAAAAAAATTGAACTCGTGAGCAACCTAGTCATTTATATGCTAAGTGTTATTGCTTCAATTTACCGCGACTTTATATATGTACAAATGTGTTTTTTAACCCAAAACATTGCTCGGTGTACGTAGACGTACACTTACCTACTTGGTTATAAACCATTTTAAACAAGGGAAAACTCGTTGAGAATATTATGTTTTGATTTTCGAAAACCCTGCGGCGGAGTTTATCTTTTTAGTTATTAATTGTTGCTTATTTTTTAAATGAGAAAACCCGTAATTGCATTTAGTATTATAGTTTGTGATGTTATAAAGTTAAAAGTTTGCTAACTTTCAAGAGTTTCACTCATCTTTCTCACGAAAAACTTGTTTAAAAAACTGTCATTTTATTCATTTTTGTCGGGGAATTTCTATTACAGAGTTAGACGTCAGTATTCTGAGACCATAACAAACGACCTAGGGCTATAATGCCATAAAAATACGTTTAATGAGCAGATTAGTGATTGCTATGGCATTATTAGTGCTTACGTGCTCATCTGGCCGATGTAATGCCATATAGTTGTCTCCAACAGCACCCATGGAAACTAATGACCCAGAGCCAGCTTTATTTGCAATTGAGTGCGTCCTTGAGCTGGAAGCTATGGTTAGTTAAGGTTAGACATTACTAGCATGTAATATTGCGGGGGTTTGGTTGGATGAGGAGACATTATAATTTCATTTTTAGGGTTCCGTACTTGAAGGGTAACCAACGGGGCCCCATTACTAAGCCACCACTGTCCATCCATCCGTTTGTCTGTCAGCGGGCTGTATCTCGTGATCCGTAATAGGTATACAGTTGAAATTTTCACAGCATGTGTATTTCTGTTGTCGCAATAGCAACAAATACTAAAAATAAATCATAAGTTTAAGGGGAGCCCCCTTAAACTTATGATTTATTTTTAACAATGCGTGATGGTACCGAACCCTTCATGTGTTTTTCTTTCTTTCCTTTGTCTGATCTGTCCTTGGTAATTAATCTACGTTCAATTGGAACTCACTCCCAAATTGCGTAGTATGGGGTAATTTCGACGGTAGCAAACCCAGTCAAGTCAGTGCCTGAAAATCTTCATCCATCTCTAGTTATTATTTCACAGCCGATTACTGTCCCACTGCTGGGCAAAGGCCTCTTCTCATACAGAGAAGGTACGAGCATTGATCACCACACTTGCTCAAGAAGAGTTAGCGATTTTATAATTTATAAGTCCAGGTTTCCACCCGATGATTTAGTTTGCCGAGGTCAGTGTTGTCCAACATAAACTTAGAAAGTTCATATGAATCGAAAATGTCACTTTGGTACTTGTCCGGATTTGAACCATGCATGAGACTTCTTGGTCACCACGACATCTCTAGTTCGGGGTTGCAAAAAGCAGCTGGTACTGGTTTCCTTGTTTTTTTTTCCTACAGAGGCACGTCTTTTACTGCTCTTATATAAAATCAGTCTGATACGGATTCAATTTTATTCCAATCATGTTTAACAACTAGACATCAATATATGCAAATGTTTACATTGCGTATTTTTCAATTGTTAATCAAAGATCCTATTGGCTGTCCTTTCCTTTCTTCAAGCTTTCTTCCTTTTGTATTTGACAATAGAAAATGTTTGTCGTTTTCCTGATTTAATTCATGTCATCAAGACAATCGCGAATTAATTATCGTCTTTATTTTCTTATGTATGTTACAATTCAAATGTTTGTTTCCAATAACAACTTTAACCAAGTTCTTTGATAAAAAGATTAAAGTTGAAGTGTTGAGCTTTTACTATAAAGTAGAGAATGTTTTCACAAGAAAATCATCCAGATATATTGGCACCGATGCCACACCCTGATGCCATTTAGAGTTCCGTTGTCCTGTCGTCTCGTTTGGGTGAGGGTACCTAGGCTCGAGCGCCAACGCTGGCAAATTGCAGTGTTAAGCTCGGGGCACTTTATTGAAAATTCGATCTATCTGTTACATTGGGAAGGGTTGTGATTAGAGTTCGAATGTGTCTCTTGCGTGCGCGCAGAACGATCTATAGTCGAGTGGCACGTCCGTCGGCGGGAGTCCGTTATCCGGCGTCAGGTTACGGCCACGTCTATATAAGACCGTGGCGTCTTCTTCAGCATTTCATTCCGTTTGAGACGCTTGGTCGACTGCGTGTCTGTTGTCTGCACGCGCCCCGTCTCCGGCTCGCAACCGCGCCGGTCTCTAGTTCCCATTCATTAGCCGGTGCGTCCGTTCAGGTCGAGTGCTCGCATAGTTCCCGGACACAGTTCAGTTTTGTGAACACTTGAACATTAATCACGTGACATAGTTGAAGAAAGTGAAGCGTGCCGCTGTACTCAGGTATTTTATGGCTTTATTTAATTTTTAGTTGTTAAGAGAAAATGTTAGAAAATTATCTGCAATGACTGAATCTGAAGTGGAAAAGTGGGCTGAAAATGTTGCCAGTTGAGAAAACGGTGAGTAAAGAAGAGCAAGATTAAACTGCATATAAGTTACTGTTTGCTTATGTTAATTAGACATTTTTTTATTTCCGTGATGGAAAACTGTAAATGAAATACCGTATTGTTAATATTTTTAACAACCGTGAATATTATTTAAAATGACCGTGAATATGTTTATGTAAAAATCATAAATTATTTGGAAACACTTTCACACGAGCTCGCAAAATAATTTTCGTGATGTGTTTTTTACCGCTTGGAAAACCGGCATACAATTATTAAGATGGTTATTCTTATAATATACAAAAACGTTTAAAATGACTGCTATGGCTACACGCAATATTAGTAATTACAAACGAGTTGGAGAAAAAAGGAATAAGAATGAAATGAGTTACTGCTCTAAATGTGACAGCTAAAACACTTGCTCATGGTAAATATGCGCGCGCGCAATCAAAGCCGTCAAAGTGAACTGTTTGTTCTTTTTTTTCTGCATTTTATAGCCCACAGATTCGAAAAAAAAAGTAAGAGCTTATAAAGCTGCTGAACAATACCGATAAAATCCATAAAAAATAATTATTATGGCGAGAATAACAACCATATAAGGCATATCATAAATTACAGACACACTCCTGCGCTTCATTACAAGATAAAAAAGCATAACTACAGGGTTGCGAAAATCCCATATGAAGCTTACACAACCTATAATTCAGTTGTTGCTCTCCAAGCTACTGAACTCTCGGTTATTTACGTAAAAGAAGATGACCGCGGAAGTACACATCCTGAACATCATATCGATCATACCTCATTTCGACATTTCACGCATAGGCACCGCGGCAAAGCACCGAGCGAGTCCAGCAATATTGTGAAATAATACGGCAAGCTATTCGTAATAACTAAATTACACATGGACTGTCATCTATCATTTATTCGCACGGTCCTGGCGACTCGGCGACGTAACCCCATTGCACTAGGTAAACGCACGTTATCGGTACGAAGATGATAAAATGATTACCGTCATTACGGGAGAATTACGAGCAGGAGACGGCGGTCCCTTCTACCATTATGTGCACTTGCGTGAGATACCAGCCTCGGCTCGGTCCACCATTGTTTTACTATTTTTTGCTAAGAACAAAATGGACTTCGGATTGGATTTCGCCTCCGACATACAGGATAAAAAGTAAAAGTCGTAAAGTAAAAGTTAATCTCAAATCTTCATCACTTATCTGTAGATGTGTTCCATTATTTTATTACTCTAAGTTTTTGTGTTAGCAACTGCACTAGTAAAAAAGTATCAAGACAAAAATGCAGTAAAAACTAGTAGAAGAGGTGAAAAACTGGATGATACGTTGCAAGAGCTGTGTTTTTTTCCGTCGAACAAATTATCTTTTGTGGATAGCGAGCATATTTAAGTCTGAACCGGGATCATCAATCAAGTAAAACGTTAGTTTGTGACACTACAAGTTATTGACTTGGAGCCCAGAATATATGAACAAGAAAGATCCAAACGTAAAGCTCATTTTTGCAAAACCGATTAAAGTTTGCGCTTCACTTCAAAAACTGCTTACCTAAAGCTTTCAAATCTATAGACAAATAGTAAAGCTGAAAAATATAAATTTGTATAAATCAATCTTAAATCTATACAAATAAATAAAATTCAAGTTTTGTCTGTCTATCTAGATAGATAGTCTGTCTGTTTGTTCCGGCTAATCTCCAAAACGGCCGGACCGATTTGGACAAAAATTTTACTGGCAGATAGCTGATATTATAAGGTCTAAAATAGGCTACTTTTATTTAAGAACAAGAAATATTGTTCCGTCCAAAAAAATATAACACTTGAAATTGGTAACAAAAATTAATTCAAAAAGGGAAGTATCATTTTTTTAAAATAATAATTTCACGCGTCATAAAAAATCCCTCAAGTTGCAGGTTACAAAACTTAGATTAAATATTCACACCTTCGTTTCTGAAGGTATTCTGACACAACAATAAATTAAAAGAACTGTCTGATACAACAATTAGAAGTAATGGACGCTTAAGATTCAATTAAATTCAGCAAAACTTCAAGGACGTTTCCTTGACTCCGGAAGCACTTAACCGAAGCGATAACACTTAATTAAAACAAAAAAGTCCTGGCAATTTATGTACATTTCAAAATTATAAGTAAATCATTTGGGAACGACAAAAAACTAAGTTGCAGCTACATCTGCTAGTTCTAAGACTTGTTCGTAAACAGGTTACACGTACTAGTCGGCTGGCACAGGATGCTCGTTATTAAAATTTAATAACACCGTCTAGGTGAACTGGTGATAATGAAAAAATATGATTTACCCACCTTTTTATTTTTAGCGATAAAGTGGAATTAGATGATTGCAAAAAAGGCTCTGTCTTAGTCACTCGAAGGTGTAGTTTCCTTGACCCGTGACATCGACTTTGCTGGCCACGTCGCCGTCGGCGCATCGTTCGCACTGAATCGGAGCCTTCGACACACCACTTAATGATGATGGCTGTGTATGTTCTTTGTCGTGGTCGCAAAGTGTACTCGGTGACTAACGTAGGTGGCCATTATGCAAATGTCTGCTATACGAATGGAACGCAGAACTTGATGAGTTAGATAGTAGAATAAATAAAGAAAATTGCGGAGATGTTTATCGCAAGCTCGGTTCTGAAAAATCTATATCTGGACATACATACAACTAAATAAAATTGAAGGGTCTATTTGTAATGTAATATCAAAATAACAGCTTACGGAATGTAAATGAAATTATACAAGAAAATATACGGGTCGAGAATCATTAGCATAGATACCTCCTTGAATTTGACCAGGATGCAAAGCGACAGCCTGTATACGGCACTTATAATAAAAACACAAATTATTCCATTTTTGTCTGTCTGCCTTTCTGTCTGTTTGTTCCGGCTAATCTCCGAAACGGCTGGGCCGATTTTGACGGCAATTTTACTGGCAGACAGCTGATGTTATTAGGTCTAGGCTACTTTTATTTTAGAAAAATAATTAGGGTTCCGTGCAAAAAAATAAAATCCTTGAAATTGTTGACAATTTCCGATTCAAAAAGGAAAGTAATAATTTCGCGCGAACTAAGTTCGCGGGCAACAGCTAGTTAATCATAAAATTCGAATTGCGTTGACCAGAAGTCATTTCGGTGATTAGAAAACTTAAGAGGCTTAAGTTGACAGGTTCAATAAAGCTTACTGTTACAAAAACTGGTAAGCGAGCAACGGCCCGGCACATAGTGACGTAGACATGAATATGGTCGCAAAAAACGCGAGTATGATAACCGCATGCGTGGGCACACAACCAGTTGGTCGGTTTTTTGCGAGCAAGTGCAAGCGGCCTTGACCGGGTGCGCCCGCGCCGCCCAAAACGCCGATCGGCCCACTTAAGACCATACATTATGCTCATTATGTATTAGATATGACTAAATTATACGAATTTGTTTGTTTAGCCTAATAGACTTTTAAGTATCGTTACTGAAAGTATTGGGGTAAAAATGAGTTTCTAATTGAAATTGTAGCGTTTATTTTCGACTATTTTTCACTTTCAACTTATATGTAAATACAAAAAGAGTTTCTCTTCCATATATCATTATTGTAAAGAAGTATTTTGTAGGCTTATTCATTAATATTATTTCTACCTCTGTTTAACATAACTATAGGAACATGTAAAAGTAGAACAAATACTTCATTTTTCAAATTGGATGACTTTATGATTTTGTTCATGTACATTATCCTATTGAAAATTCATGACCGTATGGAACCACAATTGGTTTGGCAGGGTCTATGTCCGTTGTTTTTTCCGTACCAATTACTAATGTCTTCTCAGAAGATTAATTGCTTTGCTGTTGTTTTGTTTATATACTTCATTGTTGATTGATCGATCGACTATAGTAAGCAGTGGTCAATAAGCTGGGCCTAGTAGTTTTGGTTGGTCATACATGTGAGCAGGGCAGGACCTTTGACAGGCTGATGTATATGATGTTTAATACCATTATATAAAGTCTGAGTAATATAAATACGAGGTGAGGACATGAAAGCAAAAAATATTAATCAATCATTTATTTTGTTTTCCAATTACGCCATCGCAAAACATCCGTTCACAAAGAAATTCTAAAATTTATTTATATTTATTCTATAGTTTTACATTTATTAATTAAAATAACCTAAAGTTAATAACCTAGCAACAAACATAAAAAATGGCATCAAAAAACTCCTCCACAACGCTGTCGCGTTGCTACGTTGTATGGCAACGCTAAGCCTTTGGCCAAGGTAAAAGCCAGCCCTTGGGTCACGGGAGATGTCAACTAAACGTTTTGAAATATCCTTGAAAAGGCTGTGAGCGCTCGGACCCCACGGTCCTGGAGTTTCAACCCCAAACGGCTCAGAAAATATTGTTACCAATGAGGTTACTATATTTATTTACTTTATTTTATATTTATTTTGTTAAACATAAGTATGGTTACAGATTGTATGTTGTCTAAAATATGTACACTATGTTTTGCCAATATATGGTGTATAACATAAACAAGCAATTACAAATAAGAAGGACTTATCTTCAAAACTAAATTCTAAAGGACGAATTTTCTGTTCACATAATAAAAAATAGAAAATTCTGAGACGGAATTTAAACAATAAATTATATGCCTAACACAAATGTACTAAATAAAAGTTTCAAACGGTAAAAGAAGTAGTACTCAAATTCTCCACATAAAACCATGCTAGAGATTAAGTATGGGTTAAGTGTCCCCGTTAGGTTCTCATAAACTGCACAGAAATTCTGATGCTGTTAGAAACGATGGTAAAAGCAAAGTATAATGTCTGCTCAATAAATCGAAAGGCGGTTGGTATAAAGCAGTACGTGCATAATCTCCAGAAGTACCTGCGCACAGGTCAGCCATTTCCCCCCCAAGGGGGTAATGTCGTTGTATGTATGTACAAGTTTATTGTCAAGGTAGGCTATTGGTGTCACATGCGATTTCTAAATTGGCGTTCCGAGCTGATGTAAGGTGTAAATTATAGGCATTATGTATTATGCATGTTAGGTAGCGACGCTTCGTGGAACAACGGCTCATATTTGCATGATGGCGATGTCAGAACAAAAAGCACGCTTTATAAGAGAAGGGCTTTGAAATGCATGCGCATAATCTTGCTTCGTTTGTGAAGATAGTTTTGTAGTTTCAGTTTTTATTTTCACTTTAACATCTTAAATGTTCTTCTTCTTTTGGTATCACGTAGTCGTAGTGGTTATTCAGGTGTCAATTTCGCCTGGAACGCGTGTTGAACATGGATTCCATGGATGTAATTGCGTCGGCATGCACCGTGCAGGCGTACATAAGGCCCCACTACTTTCCCCCGACCTAGTGCCCTCCTGGCGGCCCAGCCGACCCACAATCTTACAATTCCGTAATGTTTCACATTTTATTTGAGATTTGCTGTGGCTCATTACACGTCACTTTTACAGTTACATCTAATAAAAGCAGTATTCTACGATCGTCCGGTCTGACGTTCGCGGTAATTGATGATAAAGTAGCGTTGTGTGGTCGCGTATGTCACGATTCTACAAAAAGGTTGAGAGAAACTAAAAAAAACATTAAGACCCGTGATCTGACATTTTAGCAAAAATGCGAGATTGATTGATTAGGCACTTGATACGTAGAGCGTAACTATACATCATTCATCAATCAGTATTAAAATGATTTTGACTTTTGTGGCAAAATATTGCAAATTTTATGGATGAGTCAAAAGGATTTATTATTTAATAAATCAAAAAAAGTGCGGTTCATTAATCTGCGCGCGGTGTTCGTGCAGAACATCGGCGCGCGCGCACGACACCTCACGTGCGCGCATCCGCGCCGAATGTTCTCTAACACCCGTGTAATTCAATCGCAGCTTATGATCGCATATGAAAAAGAGAATGATTCCTTCCACTCAAAAAAAATCTCCTAGGTAATCGCCGTTCGTGATTGCTGAGAGCATGTAACTTTGTCTGCAGCAATTTATTTATCGTTTTCCACAAAAGTACCGAACCATTATCTGGCTACCATAAAATGAGAAAGAAATGTAAAAATATTTTTATTGAAATTGCAATGTTACGCCAAATTGCATTATAATTTTTAATCATAGTCTATTTGAATCTTCAAATTGAGAAATACTTTGCAATTATAGGCTACGTAGGTACTCGTATTCTCATAACTTCGACAAATTGCGTTGAAAAGCAGGTGGAGAGAATCGACTTGATTAAATGTCGAGAGTTCCTTTTAGTTAGCCACGCCGCAATCTAGTTTATTTTTTAAACGGGCAGACGAGACGATCTCTCATTTGATTAAACGTATATGGTGTCTAATGATAAACGCATCTGTAAGCGCACCGGTACTTGTAAGTCTGATTAAAAAACTTGAAACGAGATTACTTTGATAGTGCTGACGTATGCATGGTGGAGTATATTTCTGTGCGTTGTATCATCACGTGTGCTAAGAGCGACACGGGGACACTATCGTATGCATCTCATTCTAAGCGAGGCCTGCCACAGAACAGTTAGACGAAATTTTTCACATTCCACACTATTCGTTTGTCGAATGACACGAGCGTTTAGCAAGCGTGGGCGTGTCGTTCTAAATGGAACACGCACACAATACGAATTTTATGCTTTAGCTCGAATCGTGAATTGAAATGATACCTTCACTGGAATCGTCAATCACGTTAGTTCAAAGTACTCAAAACAAGGCCTAGTTCAACTAATATAGTCAGTTCATTTATGTAAGTGGTACGCTGCGTTCCGAACTCAATAAACTGTCCTGAATGGATAATGCTGTGTGCGTGGGCAGTGAGAAATGTAATAAGGAAAGGCGTTGCTGATTTACTTTGGGCATTTTCTTAATCAAAAGCAATTTAAGTACCCGACTTTTTTCTTTTTAGTCTGTACCGCATGAGGTCCATTTGAAAAGCTGCACGGTTTCAAATTCAATTCGTATGTTCTCCGGATATGTCGAAACATGACTCAAATGTAGTATCTTTAAAAGGTGTAATGGATAAGGCTATTAGGCGTCCCGGGCGGTGCGGTGCGCATGAGTTGCGGGCACACGTCGCGACTGAACCGCGACCCACTAAACTTATGAATAAGCGAGAAAGTGCACACGTCACGAATATGCGTTTATGCCCGGTTGCTTGAACTAATAAAATTTATTAACCTATTCGATTTCGTGACCTCAATGTGCTTGTTGCTGCACAAGAGGTAGCAGATTAATCGGTTTTTGATAGCAAGAGAAATGGTAGCTAATGGTACGGTTGACTGGAGAAACATAAAGCTTGATTTGTGTTGGGTGGATTATAATGGCAAGTGTATCTAGGTATTTTCTCCGTTGTTAAGTGGGGTAGTGTGACGGTCACACGGCGGCCGCTGCCGGTGGTGGTTAGTGGTGCGTGTCTTGGGAAGCATGCCGTCGGCGCCGCCCGGTGGAGTCCGGTGGCGGAGCGGCCTGCTTCCACAGCCACGGCACACGACAACCAGCCGCGCTCGACCGTGACCACTGGTCACTCACTCCGCGTACGGCGCTCGCCCTATTCGCACGCACGCGTTGTTACGTTAACCCCACCACGTTAGTTGCTTACCATCTCTAGGGATGCCTCGCTACTTATCGATACTTCGTCGATATTGTATCAAAAATGGATAGATTCCTAGTCAGGTCGGAATCCACCGGAAATCTCAACTCCAAAAGACCTGGAGAAGATATTTCTGGCCCATGGCAGTTCGCCAAACGTCCTGCGGTCTCGAGAAACACTGAAAAGTTTGATGAAGCACGCAGATTACCTCTGCACAATCAGTTCAAAGATCTCACTGTGGACGACAAGGATGAATCGTCAACGAATAACCACTACAGAGAAGCCTCAACTGGAGTGAAGAAAAAAGGACATATTCCACCCGTAATATTGGAAATACAGAAAGAGTGGACACATGAAACAATTAAAAACCTCATCTACCGTTACACCAACAAGTTTCATCTTCAGTATAGAGCTAACAATAAAGTTGCAGTAAATTGCCACTCAATAGAAGCTCACCAACTTGTGAAAGAAGGTCTCCGCAAAGAAAATGCAGCTTTCGTAACTTACACTCGTAAAGATGAAAAAGTTCCCAAAATGGTGATAAAAGGCTTACCATCCTACGTCCAAGAAGAGTTGCCTGCCGAGCTCGATAAACTGGGATTTCCAGGTGCATCAGTCTCACAAATGAAGACACAAACAGTGAGTACATTGTCTTGCCCACCTTTTTTAGCAGTGCTTCCTGCTGGAACAGACATAGCAAAGTTTCGCAATATTAAATATTTATTTAATTGCGTGGTTACTATCCAAAAATTTATGCCTAAAAAGACTGCTGGGACTCAATGCTACAGATGTCAAAGCTTCGGTCACGCATCGAGGAATTGCAACATGCCCGCTAGGTGTGTTAAATGTACGGAACCTCACGCAACGAGAGATTGCACTAAAAAAGACCGTATTGAACCTGCACGCTGCTGTAATTGTGATCAGAATCACCCTGCTAACTTTCACAAATGCGAGACCCGTCTTGCCTACCTGAAACGAGCGCAAACTAGGCGTGAGAACCAGCCTGGGCCGTTGAAAGCAGTGTCGATCCAGCACGCGTCTGCACCTCTTACTAATCTACCACCCTCATTCAAGAAACTTTCATATGCTGGTACAGTCAAAACCCACACCAATCATGATTATCCTCCAAACGAATATTTGGACCAACCACCGGACGACCCTGTGACAAAAGAGATGTTAGAAATACTTATCTGTGTTAAAAAACTTAAACCACAATTTTCTGCCTGCGAATCTATGTTAGATAAGGTTATGCTAGTTCTGACCCATCTTGGACACTATGTATAATACTAATGAGTTAAGACTCTTATCTTGGAACTCCGATGGAGTTCGCTCAAAAATGTACGAATTACTTGAGTTAGCGGTACGTACCCTGTCCATTGATATAATAGCTGTCTGTGAAACTAAACTGAATTGTAATACTCCCTTGACGACACCAGGGTTTCACTGCTATCGACAAGACAAACACCACAGTGGGCGGGGACAAGGCGTAGCCATTCTGGTCAGTGAGAGACTTGAGGTTAAACCGATTGTTGTTCCTAAAACTAAGCACATCGAAGCGGTTGCTGTTGGTTTAAAAATTAGCGGGAAAGACTATATCTTTGTTTCAGCCTACCAATCTCCAAACTTGCAACTCGAGTGCAATGACTTGGATATTTTATTTTCTCTGGGGCCTCACGTGGTAATAATGGGAGACTTTAATGCCAATCACGGTTACTGGAATAGTAGTTATGTCAATGCTCGTGGTAACATACTGTTCCGTCACATGCTTGAACACGATTATGTAATACATTACCCTGACTCACCTACTCAGGTAAACTATAGACCTGATCTTACCCCTACAAATCCTGATCTGATTCTGGCGCTAAATGTAAATAATATACATGAGGTTTGTGCAATACCTGCCCTATCATCTAACCACTTTCCCATACGTTTTACAGTGAATGGTCAATGCTCTCGCAAGCCTAAAACCAAACACTACCGTTATTGTGACGCTGACTGGGATAAATACCGGTCCTTTCTTGACCAAAAGATCTCGCTTGACTCGAAGGTATTTAAATCTGAACCTGAAATCGACAGCGCCATAAACTACCTACATCAGTGTCTTATTGCTGCTAGAGACAAATTTATCCCAAGTAAGGTACACGTTAACACTTGCATAAAACTACCAAATTATATAGCTAAAATGATCAAGTATAAAAATCATCTTCGTCGAAGAGAACAAAAAGTTTCACTTGCGGAAAAAAGACTATTACGATCAGCTATAAACAAACTGCAACACTTGATTAATTTGGCTATAACTAAACATCAAGATAAAATATGGAACACTAAACTTTCGAGTGTTGATAATCCCAGCAATGATATTTGGCGACTAGCAAAGTCATTAAAACCCAGATCAGACTCAATACCTCCACTTAAAACACCTGAGGGAACTTTCACTACAAACATCCCCGAACAATGTGATGCACTGGCAGATGCTTTCGAGATGAACATAAACCTTACTCGTGACTGGATAAGCGATAGTGTCGACAAGGACGTTCAGTCAGCCATGAGTCATTTAAATGATCATGCCATGAATGAACTGCATCTACCTGTGCGGCCAACTGAAGTCTGGGAAGTCATACGCAAACTTAAGACTAGGAAAGCTCCAGGTGATGACGGTATACACAACATTATGCTGAAAAATCTGTCGC
This sequence comes from Eugnorisma glareosa, assembly GCA_947578425.1. Taxonomy (NCBI): domain Eukaryota; kingdom Metazoa; phylum Arthropoda; class Insecta; order Lepidoptera; family Noctuidae; genus Eugnorisma; species Eugnorisma glareosa. The sequence continues at coordinate 14,222,933 of OX387959.1, forward strand.
AAAAATCTGTTGTGTTGACCACAAAAATTTTCAACGGCTGCTTAAAATTAGGATATTTTCCCAATAAGTGGAAAACTGCAAAGGTTATTCCCCTTAAAAAACCTGGAAAAGACACCTCCTTACCAGTTAGTTACAGGCCTATTAGCCTTCTTCCGGTTTTAGGTAAGCTGTTTGAGGTCATGATATATAATCGCTTGCTACGTTGCTCTGACCAGCTCATTATGAACGAGCAGTTTGGCTTTCGTTCCTCTCACTCCACAGTACAGCAATTGGCTCGAGTTTCGGAACACATTTCCTATCACCTTAACCTTAGGCAGTCTACCGGTATGTTCTTGCTGGACATCGAAAAAGCCTTCGATACCGTCTGGCACGAAGGCCTGTTATACAAACTCATCAGTTACGGAATTCCAATCGAGTTAGTAAAACTTATCCGATCTTACCTTAATAACCGTAAGTTTGTGGTCCATATAGGTACTGACAGGTCTTCGCCTCGTACGGTATCGGCAGGAGTTCCTCAAGGCTCGGTGCTCGGTCCCTACCTCTTCATCCTATTTGTGAGTGACGTTCCTGTGCAGGTCCGTACTCATCTGGCCTGCTTTGCTGACGATACAGCATCGTACTCAAGCGATGATGACATCGACGTTATCATAAGTAGACTTCAATTATCGCTTGAATTACTTCAATCTTATTTCAACAAGTGGAAGCTGAAGTTGAACGAATCCAAGACTGAGGCAATACTCTTCACACGCCAACGTACCACCCCAAAAAGAAAATTAAAAATTGCTGGGCAATTGATTCCGTGGTCCACCGAGGTTCGCTATCTAGGAGTTACTTTGGATAAAAAGCTTAACTGGACTAAACATGTTAATAAATTACGCGTCAAAGGAGCTCAAGCATTCGGTTCTCTCAGTCCTATACTTAACCGCAAAAGTAAGCTCAGCGCAAATACCAAAATCAGGTTATACACCACTCTAATTAGGCCTTGTATCACCTACTCGTGTCCGGTATGGAGTAGCACCTGTCAATCTAATTATAATCTGTTACAAACAATTCAAAACAAAGCAGTTAAAATTGCGTATAACACTCCTTTTAAAACTAATCTTAAAACATTACACACTAATATAAAGTTACCTAGCATTACAAAATTCATTTTAAAATTAACTCGTAAATTCTACAACAAAAATAAACTTCATCAAAATACTTTAATTGCTAACATAGGTCAAATTAAATTGAAAGACTTGCGACATATCGATGGATACGGTACATACAAGCTTCCCCATCACTACGTATTGTTCGCGCACAATACTGATAACGCGTCGTAGCTGGGCCCGTACGATGCGCCAGCGCTTCCCCGCTCTTACCGTATATAGGTGAGCGCGCGGGAGGCGCGGTAGCTCGTGCGCCTCTGGTGGCCACGCGCGACCACCTGAGCGGCCGTTTACACCGGTCGCACTTACGCTAAGCGCGTAGTAAAGTTTTTGCTGCTACCCCCTCAATTTCATAAATGAAGTTATTACAATAATTTCATATGATAATGTTATAGATTTAATTAATAAATGCCTCATGTTGTGATAAGTTAATAAACATTACTATTTTATACTTATAAAGGTGCTCCTAGCCTGTAAAAGTGTTTGTTATTAATATTAGTGTAACTGTTACTTTATTATTAAGTTCTACAGCTATGTTTATTTTTATGTTAAATAAAGAATTTTTCTAAACAAACAAAACTGGTCACTCACTGTTACTTACTAACACATGACTAGAACAAATTGCTGCTGCATATTTTCGAGAAACTCTTAGCGAGCATCGGTCTAGTGGTCAAGCGCGGTTGCCTAGCGGATGGTCTTGGGTTGGATCCCCAGGATGGACTGTGCGGTTTTTCTGCTTGGGAATTCATAGTTACGCCCCTCGTAACTATGAATTCCTTTCCGGTTATGCTCACAAATGGCAAATATGCTCAACTATATCATCAGCAAACTTTGGATGTTGAAGGAAACATTGAAATAGTTATAATAGAAAATGATCAAAGGCATATACTACCGCAGAATGTAGAAAACGAGAATAGAATTCCTTAATTCTTATAAGAGTTATATTATTTCTATATGCAGCGACAAATCCCATAAATCGTAAAGATAACGTAAATTCCGATGCTTGCACGAGTTTAAACACCGACTTAAATTATTGTGAAGCGCTATCAGTACGTACTCATTAAGGGCCGCACCACATATCACACTGAATAACTAATTATCTCACTGAATAGAGATGTTAAGTGATAATATCGAGCTCCGTTAACGAGATCATTATGAACATATTATAATAAAGTGGTCAGGTTTAGAAATAAACCTGTATTGTTATCCAAATTCAGAACATCGATCTAGTCTTTTCTTAGCCATGTTGGCAAGTGTAACAAGATGCGTTTGAATTATTAATATTGATATTAAATTAAAATAAATACTTTTTCTTTGATCTGATACAGATTCCTGTAATGTCGCTCAGAGGTTAAATACCTGCTATTAGGCCAGATTTCCTCATTTTATGTACTGTAATTTAGTCTAGTCTAGTATCTTAGATTACTTGGCAGCTAGTATGGAATTGAGAAAGGATCTTCCAGATTTTTAAGCTGCGATACTGAGTGGTCAATAGTAGGCTTACAACTGACTATTTAGTAATAGTCTAACTCACAGCTCAATGTATAAAATCTGAATGTTCACTCAACCGGAACATAACAGCGGTAATCTCAGTTTTACCTTTAAGCTCCATTTGATCTGCTAACCAACGGCTTCGTCAAAAGTCCAGCAGTTCATCAGCACACAATTCAGCCCATAACACGAATGCCCAAAACGTTCTATTCGTAATCGTTCAATTCTTACGAAACAGTAGTCGCTATGCCTGTCACATTACGTTATGATAATTAAGTGACAACACACGCAGGCGGCTCCAAACATTGTGTCGGATTATGGACATTTATAATGTCATTATCACTTACTGTCATCGTGACTGGGTCGACGGTTTAGCGGTTGCCACTGCGGAAAGTGGGGTTCTGGGTTCGATTCTCAGGTCGGGCAAAACTCTGTCTTCTAGTCTGGATTTCTGAGTGATCAAGGGCTATGACAACCCAAACTGAGCTCGTGTGATAGTTTGCGACCCACTCGGTCTCAGAGAGAGAAGGCATGAGTCGCTTGAGTCCTAGAAGTGGGAACTCTATAGGCTGATTTTGAGGCCAAAATAGGTCAAGCTCGCCACCACTACCAGTGACTTAAGCTTATATCATACAGTTGTTACATAAGTAATTACTTGTGTTTAAGTAATTACTGAAGCAGCCATTTTTATGCAATAGACAAGAATTTGAACGAAGTAAGAACCGTCAAAGAAAGCAAAGCTAAGAATTCTAACTTTTGATAGTTCTAAGTTCAAGTAATGAGGGCTATCGTTTATGAGCTCACCAGATGGCGCCACTGTCGAGTAAGGTCCTGTCAATAATTTTATTTTATACTTTAAAGTACCAATAACTTACTAAAAAGTTTATTTTATTACGTATAACAACAAAGTGTCAATTTCAGATACCTATTTACAATATTCTCCCTAAAATTAGCAAGAAACATAAAAAAATCATTTTACCTCCAAGTACTAACAAATAAGGTCCTAAATTGCTACTTAAATCTTCAAGTCATAATTAATCAGGAATGGCTCAATCTAGACCACAATCGTGAATACGAGTATTAGTAAAAATACGTGACAGAAAAGCACGCAACGCGCGAACATTCCATGACATCTGACATTTCGGTGACCTCGCGCTACCCTAGCGTCTCTGGCAGCGTATTCAAACACGATAGCCCCATTACTAAACTAGATAATAAAAATTGTATCTTAAGTAATTACGTTTACTCAAGTAATCACTTTGACTTGTTTACACACTTGATAAATATGGGTGTACCATTTGCCTCTGCTGACCGTTTTCCGTGATTCGCCTTCATTGAATAGAGGCGTTATATTATGATGATGTTAAGTTATGATTATAACATCTTTATCATCCAACGTAACAGATCATAGCCGTGCTGAGTCCGTTTGTCATGCAAATGAAGCGGAACGCTTCGGTGATCGGACGGAACTGTGATCGACCGACGCGTAGACGTGATGCGATCGTAGATAACTTTGATTGTTTTGATGAGTATCGTTAGAAAAGAGTCTCGACGTTGGTGCATTGACTTTTGATAGGAATCTTTTCTGACGGATGATGACTGCTGTTTTTACAAACACTGGGAGACCTAAATGTGTGACCAAATAATGGCGCAAAGTTGCATTTTCGGAGTCGGACAACGGCTCAGCTCTGAAAGTTGAAATGACAACAGGGCAATAATATTTAGGCATTCATTTAAGTGTGTGAATGCCTCCTTGGTCTAGTGGTCACAATAGCGACTGCTGAGCATGAGGTCCTGGGTTCGATTCCCGCGGGTCGGGCAAATTGTTTTTGGGTTTTTCCATCAGCGTTTTCTTAGTAGCAGCCACGGAGTCTGGATTGGTGCCCGGTTGATGGCAATAGGCTCGCCTCCTATTACATGGGACTAAACTGTGTTGGAAGGCCTCCCACTAGGTGAACCTATGACCTGGTGAAGGTTGCGGGGAACCACTGAATGCGATACGCACAGGACTAGTCAATGTGGCGACACTTGGGGGAGGCCTATGTCCAGCGTCTTTAGGCTGAAACTTGAAACATAACTGGCGAATTGTGGGAGTACTGTTAACCCCTCCCTCCTCCTCCCCCTCCTCCTCCTCTCCTCCTCTGTTACCCCTCTGCCTAACCCTTCAAGAATTATAGGCGTGATGTTATGTTATTAAAGTGTTGCGGCGTGTTACTAAAAAGAGGAGATTATTAAAAAAAAATATATTTGAAAATGTGTTATTGATTAATGCTCGTTTTGTCTGTAAGAAAATTAGCATTTACTTTACAGTTGGCAGATTTAAAAAAGGTTTTCTTTGTCACTGAACAACGTGGATCATTAGTTTGGGTTCTATAACCTACAAGTTCAATAAATACTAAAAGAGAAGATATCAGATATTATTTTCTAAAAGGCTGAATAATTCAATAAGGATTTTTATCAGGCTGCCTTTTATGGTAAGTTTATAACATGCGTAACTTACTCGAGTAACTTAGAACCCCACGTACGCTGGTGCGGACGCATAACTTTCCGCAGGGTTGAACGATCTCGAGAACGTGTATAGGCGGAAATAACGATATAAATCGAATGAGTTATTGCATGTTTGGGACAACAAAATAGATATACAGCTATCGTAAAATATGAAGTAAAATGCGTCTCTCGAATTAAATATATAAGGCAAATAAATCAAAGTGCACATCACAAGGGATACAATCGTTAAGTTCCTGACTCGTAATCTCAGTAGGCATGCGGTCGTATTCGAAGCCGCACTTATTATTTTTTATTACATAATAATTGTGGGGACGTCGTCGTTCTAGTCGGTCGGTGACTCCCGCCCCCGCGCCCCGCAGTTCCCAATACCTCCCCCCTCGCGCCTCCGATCGGGATCGCCTCGCCGCTCCCGTTTCTGGTTCGCTGAGAAACAATGCGATAACATTATCCACGCTGTCAACGATCGCCTCCACGTCGACAACCAAATAAGTCACGTGGCCTCGTGATTGTTTGATAATTTCTCTAATGGACATTACCACTCTGTGACAGAATACACGACACTTTCTAACTTCTAATCGGAGGAAATCGCAGTTAGTAAAATGATATGATCAAAAGAAAGTTCTACTACTGATGATGAACCCAAAGAGAAAATGTGTCGATTAGTATCGCATTAGTTGAATCTAGTTAATTTTCTTCATAAGGGATTCTAAAGATGACACTATTAAACTTGACATCGTTATTCAAAACTAATTTATTCGGTCGTAGTAGACGTGCTACGAAATAAGAAATTGCTACGGCAAAGCGTCAATACAAAAGACATCAACGCGTTCAGTCTGCTACAAACATTACTTCTTTTTAGAACTTCATTTTTATTATGATTTTCCAGAGAATCTACATTATTATTTCTATTCAGATTAACCTCGTATTTCTCAAAAACAAAATAACTTTCCCAGCGATTTAAAAAGCTATTATTGATAAAGAACACCCATTTTAATCAAAACACAATAAGTAAAGGTCAATTTGAGCACCGTTATTTTAGATCTACAGTAAAAAAGTCGGTTAAATGGTAAGTACCACTTTTTATAATGACATAACTAACCGATCGCATTGCGATACAGACACACAAGGAAAAGAAAATAATTGTGTTAACCTACTACAAAACACTTTTGTTATATCGGTACTCGTTGGCCTCTAATTTGTAATTATGGGCGTAAAATTTGGTATAATGGCGTATCGGACTGTATCGATCGTCAGTTGTTTGCGAAAAGAATGTTAACGGGTCTGCTTGGCTTCCATGTCAGAGGTACGGTCAACCACATTCAGTAGTACCACTTGAAGTACAGAAACCGCGATGACTACTTCGACATAAAGGCGATGTCAATGTCAAATTGTTGACATGTACGTCCTGTTGACAGTCGGTCAGCGCGTCCTAGGCGACGCGGCGGAGATGGGAGATAGCGCCACAAAGAGTGACCGAGCGATGTGATCGTATTACATTATACTGATACTGAGATAGTGCGGAGAGCCGGCGAGTCGGTAAGAGACCGTGTTCCTACATGCATGTATGCAATACGTTCCACAGTTGAGCTGGACAGATGACCGATGACATACGAGATAAATGTTATGACACTAGTTCGCTTTTTTATTGCTTCTCTTCTTTTGAATGTTCCGACGTACAAAGAAATACTGTTAATATTTATTGTTTGCTTTGTTGTTCCGTACATGAGGCGTCAGAAGTATCACACCGCTAGATACTTATTTATTTATTTATGTTCACACAAAATACTTCGTAGGACATTACATTAAGATAGAAGAGCACTAGACACTAGACTAGAGTACAAAGGTACTGCTTATTTCATAAGAAATTTCTTCTGGAAAGTTGGATTAGAAATGTAGACACAGTGTGTAGAAAAGACAGAACAGGAAAATTTAAATTAGAACATAAAACAAATATATACCTATGTAAAATAAACATACACACAAATATGCACATATAAAAAAATACTAGTACTGTAAATATATACCTATAATTATATATCCAGAATATTATAATATAGAGGAAAGGTATAATGCTCATTGACTGTCTTACTTGTTAGATTTCAAGCATTACCACAGCACTAATTTAACTTTTTTTTTCGCGTGTAATAAATATCTCTTTTTCATTAAGAATATTCTAAGGCTAGCAATAACTCAGAGATCAGAATAAATAAATCATTTACAAACTAATTTACAATTCTATTCCTATTCAAACTATTTCAAGAATTAGTTAATGGACAAAATGCCTAACTAGACCAGTCATAATATTCTTTTAGACTATAAACAAAATCACTTAATAGTCACAAATGGTACATAAAGCGGTGACATTAGCATACTCAGAGCGACGTAACTGTACATAATGTCATATAAATGTGGTTTATTCGCAGATTCTATGGCAACCACATCGATACAGTTATATTTTTCCATTTGCAAGTTCTATTATGCTACATTCCGTAATCAAGCAATCTTCTTCACACCTGCGTAAAAATATACTTTTATTCTTTTGCATACAATGCCTTGATAGCTTTCGAGATTAAAAAGTCTCTTCATATACATATCGCGTCTCTCAGAGGATGTTTTGAATTTGTATAGCTGTGAGTTATGAAGGTATTGTTTACCATATTTTACTTACCATTAATTTCCCTTGATAAGGCCGGCTATGTGGGTGTTGAGAGGCAATGGAATGGGCTAAAATTAGAAGTAATTAGCATTACGAGTATTCTGCAATTACCAAGGATTATTTGCTACAGCAATGTCCGCGAGAGTATTCTATAGATTACGTTTACAGTCCGTTAATTATGACGACGGAATTTCATTGTAATGGCTTCGTATTGTTGTTTCTAATTAACAATTTTCGGAATACCTCAAAATTAACGACCTAAGCCCGACATATTACAATATTCCCAACGTGCAGCTGAAATAAAAAGTTAATGCAATAGAAGTCTCAAGGTAGAACAATGACCATATCTTAAAGTAGACAGTCTTTTACCATAGCTAATTATCTTTAACTAATGTTGCTTTATTATTCAGTATAAATTATGTGTAATTGTACGGTATTTACGTACATTTACACCGGTTTATGGACGAATTTCCCATGGATTAGCGTCGCGATGATGCGCTTGCAATGTTCTTCTTAGCACGGGAACAACTAAGTACAGTTAGTGGATAGAATCGCACGCCTTTTTGTTGCCAGAAAATACAAAAAGTTTATGAAAGAACCGTTGTTTTTCAGACAAAGTAGGGTTGACAAGAACTCGACAAGGCAACGATTTTAGTGGTCATGTTTCGGGTCAGGATTGAAATTAAAGTTTTAAACTGGAAAGATTAACTGTTCTTAATGTATGCAATACCGTATTTTTGGCTTAGGCTTTCTCTGGGTATGGTATGGAATCATACCTAGAGAAAATCTTTCAAAAGCAGTCGCGACTATTAAAATATTCCACATAAACTGTCACTTACGGGATATCTTCCGTGATTGTCTTTTATTTTGAGCTCCCGATATGTTTAGTAGCTGTCGTTGTTTAGTATGTTGTGTAGTTTATGTGTAGTTGTAAACCGTGAAAGTTCAAAACAGTGTTAGTAAAATATTATTAGTTAGATAGTATATTTGTCAGGGGTATCGTATTACCCAGTGCTAACTGGGTTGTGGAGGTCAGATAGGCAGTCGCTCCATATAAAATACTGGTATTCAGCTGCATCTGGTTAGACTGGAAGCCGACCCTAATATAATTGGGAAAAGGCTAGGCAGATGATGAGATGATAGTATATTTGTAGACAGTAGAGAGTAGAGAGGACCAAATATGCAGAAACTATTAGTAATAAGCCTGAAGGATAGCGCACTGCTGAAAAAGCTACTAAGCTTTTTCCAACCATTCGGAAAATAAAATATCAGATGTTAACAAGTGAAGACTTGGCCTTTATCAAACACTAGCTGTTGCCCGCGGCTTCGCTCGCGTTTTTTTTTGAAAATTATCCCACGGGCACGTTATAAATTTAGCCTATGGCAGTCAGGGATTTAGCTTCCTATTAGTGAAAGAGTTTTCAAAATCTGTTCAGTTGATCCAGAGATTACTCCCTACATACAAACTTACAAACTAATTTTACCTCTTTATAATATTAGTATAGATTATCTTTGTTAGTAACCTCTATGTCAGCTTTAGTATACCTTTTATAATAATTACAGTTAATATAGACACGTATATCACTCAATCCATCGACCATCGGCATTCAATGATATGTATGTTTCTGCAATTGTAATATTTATTTAAAATGTACTCCTATAAATCTTGTATTATAATAATCATGAATAAAGAACATATTTTATTGACGCCTTCATATTAATTTACATTTTATTTTCTATCCGGCACAGTTTCTTATTGATTTCTATAGCAATATTGTAAATCTGCAAATATTATTATTTATGTAAATTATAACATATACATATAAATAGTATTTACAGCTTCTTCGCCAAAGCGCATAAATCAGGACAATTATTTTTTTCTATTCCATATTATCTCATAAATTAAGAATGATTAATTATCTTTGGCTATAAGAGTAGAGGAAGACAGAAGAGATGATGGGTGGACTGTGGGAAGGATGATATGGCTAGAAAAGAGGTGACTGCTGAGATGACGAGTAATAGAGAAGTATGGAAGAAGACATGCTACGCCGACCACAAATAAGTTGGGTGAAGGGCAGAAGAATAATGATGACTGCCTCTTATATTACTAATAGGACTATTTCTCTTCGCAAAACCATTTAATCTCATTAAAAGATTATGCCTATAGATTAATAAACACTAGCTAGTCGGAAAATATCCCGCGGGCTCATTGTAAATATAGCCTATGGACACTTGAGGATAATGTAGCTTCCTATTAGCGAAAGAATTTTCAAAATCGGTTCAGTATATCCAGAGATTACCCCCTACAACCTAACAAACTTTACCTCTTTATAATGTTAGTATGGATTAATATTATAGCGTCCAATGGCAAAAACTTGGTGCAAGGTACAAGTAAAATAAAGATGGCGTCATAACTTATGCAATGCCCTATGTTGTATGTGCTATATAAGGCGGGTCCGGTCTTGTCTAGCAATTATACATGATGCGTAATTGACGTAACGTAGACCGGTCGCCGGCGGCTTATTAATAGCGCCGGTTGTGTGTCATAAAAATGTAGAATTATACTACACACCGAGATATTTACGTGCAGTGTGACGATCTATGAGAACATGTAGGTGTATGTGATATGTGTATGCCTTCCGAATGAAAAAAGTTTCTTAGAGATCAGTTGGAATGTTAGATATTTGCATAATAGATCGTTTTGTAGTTATGCTTTTATGATAAGGACATGCACTAGAGTCTCGGAATCAGAATAAGCGCTGGGAAGGCAAATGTACACATCAAGCTATCCGAAACTGCCAATTTTTCCCAATCAACCTTCAACCTAATAATACATCAGCGATAATGTTGAAAATAGATTGTAGTAGCTTAATGTGGGCATCTGTACCAACAATTTTTTTTTTTACATTACTCTCATTTCTTTCTGTGTTATATCCTGTATTAGATCCGCCTTGACCAAAATTTAAACCTTATATTATTTGAGTAGGTTCTTTTAAGAGTAAACACACAGAAGTGTACTCATTACGTATAATGTGTTTGTCACGCTTTGTGGGCATTCCATCCGTGCGTCGGCCGGCCGGCAGTTTAACTTTAAAGCGAATTCCGAGTGAACTGAACGGTTACTGCGACGCTAACTCAATGTTTTCCGATTATTTGGCACCAAACCCGTTATTTTCTGTCTAGGTGCCGTCACAACTAGTTAAATCTAGTGTACTAGATCAATTTATAGACCATTGCATCCTGTGCCTAACTTGTTAGAAATAACTAAAAAGACTTCCAAGAATAGTCGAAGCGTTTAATTGAATTCAAGAGCGTGTCATTCGCCATTAATTTATAGTTACGGTTTTAATTTGTAATGGTTGCAATTCCGGTGAAGCATTTCTTGTAATTTGAACTGTCCAAAAGGACACAAGTTTCAGTAATTTTGCTTCCCACATAAATTTCAAGCAGAACATAAAAAATACATCAATTGCTATAACATCACACACACGCATAACGCATAACGCGTATAACACGCATCTATATCAATGGTCTAGCAAATAAACGGAATTCATACATTTTTTTAACGACATTACGTTCAGATGCAGGATATTGCTTAAATGATTTTCTGCAACATCCTCCGAGCTTACTATTATTTTTTACAAGCACTACTTCGTAGTAAACTATTTTTCTAATAACGACAAGCTATCCGCGTGTCGCGTCTATATGCGTATTGATGGGAACATTTTTTCCATGTTTGCTCAGCCTGTTTGCTTCTGCTATGTTCGTTTTCAATATTTTCTCAAAGGTTATTAACCTAGTTTCGTTCATGTACAATTGTAGAAGATCTGTTCCGAGTATATCAGTAATATGTAAGTCATACAAACTTGTGTATTACTTGCGGATTCTCGAGATGAAATAGAATGTAAATTCTCTTGAACGATTCTTCATGTTGTGCAATCATTTTATCTTTTTATAACTCCATTCAATTCAGACAATGTGGATAACGACCGGGCGTTTTGTAGTACGCCATGTTTAGGTAGTTTATGGGAGACTAGGATAGAGCCGGGAGAGCCTGGAGGGCCGCGGGAGCCTTCGAAAGAGCGGGAGGAATGCGCGCACAAGGTCATTGCGCCCTGCGCGGTCATGCGCTTGCGCCCCTGCCCCGCCCCGCGCGCCCCGCCGCACCGCCCGCACCCCGCATCTCATCCGCACCCACCACCACATTGTCTAGTGCGATCAGCTGCGGATAAAGGGGAACCGACTGGACCGACAATCGATAGAAACCATTTCAATGCGAATTTATTTTTCCATTTTGCGCCCGCGCAGCAAAGCACGAACGCCCCCAGCGATGTGCTTCGTTCTAACGCTCTTTTCTAAGCTCCTACAAAGAAAAAGACTACTTCGTGCCGTGTCGTGGTTTATTTACGATGCTTACATTGGCTAGCATTTATCCTTGGCCGTATCTATTGTCCTAAGGCTGCTAAGAAATTGCTCTGAGCCTATTAACTGGCCGATACCGGGCTATCTATGAAAAAGTAATACTCGCGGGAACATTAGATCAAAGCTCGATATCAACGTGTTTGGTAAATGGAGCCATTAAAGTTACAATTTGTATTCTTCTAATAAATAACTATAAAACGATAATTAGTGACATGAACATACAACATTCTAGCTACTTTCACTCCTAACCGTTACTGTTTCCTTTAAAGTGTGAATTCAAGGCCTATCTGGTGGCAAGATCAAAAGATAAAAACTACATTTAAAATTTTATAACATAAAAGTGAAAGATTTACACAAAAAAATCCCGTTACTGACAAGTTGAATAACTTCTTAATAAGTAATTTATAATATTTGGATATGCAAATAAGATCGTTCAACAAATTAAGATTAGTTAAGCATTTTGTGGAAGCAGATTTAAATTTATATAAATAATATAAATGATTAAACCAGTTTCCGATGGCACAAGCTGTTTTTAATATATTTTTTAATGTGCGGAAGAGGAAATGTTGCAATTTCACTTTGTGCAAGATTAATGAGGTGTTAAAATCCGCTTGCCGGATCGCGGGCCGCGGGCTCTCGGAGCGGATGTCACATCATTACTCACACGCAGGCGCCATCCTCGCCTGCGTCCGCGCAGGACCGCGCCACTGCGCCTATGCCACCTCTCATTCGCCACAGTATAAATAACTCCTTTATTCTGCGGCCGCTACCCGCTTCTTAATATGAATATTAATGCGTGTGCACAACTTTACGAACCATTTGTTTAATTATATCGTTTACTCATGATTCTTTATCATTGACAGCTCAATTTGGGATTTGGAACGTAGAAAGTGTTCGTGTTGATTTTGCACCAATTAGACGTCGAACTTCGTGAGTCAAAATAAATATTGCACAGCCTTGACTATATCTACATGTGCTTTCTGTGTATCTAACGGTAGTTATGCTTAATATGGTTACGCGAATGTAGAGCTAGGCTTTGCATATTAATGAGATGTTTGTTTATAACGTGCTTGTCACTTGGACGACCGGCTGGGCTTATAGGCTAATAGGAGTGGGTCACGCAATCCGATTGTTAACATAAATACTCATTTGTTACAGGATTTGTGTCCTGACGCGGAAGAAACTAATCCCTACCACACGGAACCGGTAAGATGTTTTATTATTCTATTTTTAAAGTTATACTAAAGCTTATCTATCAGACGACACAAATGTCAATTAGTCATTATTAGAGAGTAGTGTTGACACGATGGTATACATGGTGGCGACAATGGGCGGCCCGTGAGACGTCTGTGAACTCCACCCGATTGTTTTTGCCACAGCAAGTGTTCGACTCGTTCTGAACGAGACAAGAATGCATATTTCCTAGGAACTTATGTCTGGACCATCATAATAAGAACTGCCCTGGCTCCTTGGCCACGTCACTGCACAATGAATAAGGGGACAGTAAATTACATATCGCGGCCATTGTTAGGCTGGACGTTTAGAGCGTGCACGGCGTGGGCGGCGAAACACGGCTCCCATTGATTGCATGATTTATCGATATTGAATTTGCACAGGTGATTCCTTTGTTATTGTGATTGAAAGAAAATAAAATGGACGTCGACAGATGTAAGATATAATTTCGTTCGTAAAGCATTCGAGTGAAAGTGGAAGATGGCAAATAAACTATTCTGAAAAAAGAACGGTTTTGAATTTCAATTACATACGTTTACAAGATACAATTGGTACGTGAGATCTTTAAGCGGATGAAAGTTTTATTCTTACCACTATTTGTGGCAGTATAGTAAAAAGTAGGCAATTCTTAGATAGGTACATAAGTGTGTGTAGAGATGTTAGCAACATGTACAAACCGCAGTGTAGAAGTCGACAGCTAATAGGGTTCCTCTGTATGCAAATAAGTGGCCATTGAGATGTAACACGCTAACTTCTGTAAGCATGAGTGACAGGCAGCGCTTTGCTACACGCAGTTTGCCCGAGGTCGGTGAAATTCTGCACTTAACGATCGATTCCTTTAAAGTGTTTCCCGTGAAATGGTCCGGTAATGCTATATAATGGCCAATATCATAATTGACACACACAATGTCTGTAAACACGCCGCATTTGTGATAATGCGGTCGATATCACCACTCGGTAGTCGTTACTGTTAGAGGAGGTGGAGCCACCATTTAAATGACTGTCTATTAGCTTCATTGTGAGTCGGTGTCGTATTAACGTGCTTTGACATTTCTCAGGAGTAGTCAAATAGATCGTGTGGGAAACCTGGTCTATTTATTTCCTCGTAAGGAACTTTAGTGTCATGTTAGAACGCGGATAAAACAATTAAGTGGGAGCCGTAATGATGTTTCTTTCATTAGATCAAATAAATAAAGGTTCACGTGCGCGTACGCAGAGGGTCTGCGGTGCGGTTTGCATGGATTCCAGTCATTACTCTCCGCTTGCCTCTTAGCTATTGCGGCGGAAGGCTGTAGCTCTGAATGCCAGTAAACGTTGTCTGAACATAAATTTACATTTCGTTACGGTCGTTTTGTCAATACGATTTTCTCCACTATCTTCAGTAACAAATAAAAGATGTTTTGGTGTTACTTCTCGAGCTAGCTTATGTTTGAAAACTTTTACTTAGCTCTCAAACTTTCTAATTCGAAATAAATTGAGGAGAATGTTTTTATTATTGATAGCGATAATTGTTGTGTATTCGAATGTTTAGCTTTACGAGAGATGATTGCCGTGTGAATGCACACTACTGTGATTTATATATGATACTTTGCTTGCGCATGCGATGCCATTGAACCAATTGAGGTGATTGTTAATAGTTTACATAGAATCGAATTTAAATATTATGCACTCGTTTTGAAGAATATAAAAAAAATTAAACTTATAAAGATTGCAGTAATTTACAAGCATTGTATTTTGCATAGCACTGAAGTGAGATATTTACTATTGTTATCTATGCTCTTAAACCTAAGATACTTACAGCTACCGCACTTTGCGTACTTAAGCTTTAAGTTAAAGCTTTAAGCTCTCAAGCTGAAGCACGCAATAACTTAAGGGTCTACTACTGTGACTAGCCAAGACTTGCACAACACTCAACTTGTAGAACCGTACTTTACTACTTCCGTTCCTTATTGGATATACTCGGTTTATGTTTTATTAGAAAATATGACACATATCAGATATGTTATTTCCTTCTGCATATAAAATTAATTAAATACAAAACCTTTTCTCTAACGCACATATAGGTCGTCGATAAACGTTAATGTTTATGAAACCACACGGTGACTGCGCTGGCGCTTTCTTCTGCTGGTACGGACTCCGGACTTCGGCGAAGCTTTCCACCGCACATCGCGAACGGTTCGACATCAGCCTGTATACGTTGTAGTTTCACGACTTGCCCGGCCAGTCGCGGCGCCTCTTAACGACATCGTGCATTTATTACTGCTTGCCCTAAGAACTCACTTTTAAGTTAAAGATATGATTCGGGTAAAAGTTAATTAAAACTACAGTCCGGGCCGAAAGTATGGTGCAATTACTTGAGACCAGCTATATTAAATCTAAGAGATTCTATCTTCAATTAATTAATGACTTTCGATACGTTTATTTGAAAGGCTGATAGATGTTCATTGCAGTATTTGTATATGTTTTGATCGTGAAGTGTTGAGCGCGATGATTGACAATCGATTAGGAGTCTCTGACCTCGCACTTCAATGTTAATGGTGCTTTTTTACGCGTTTTTATTCCATTCAACACGATATGATTTATACAGACAGTAAATTGTAAGATTTCTCTTTCTTTAGCCGGTAAAAAATACGATTTATAATCTCATCATCACCACGCGTTTAGTCGACACAACAATCAGTTTTTTGTTTGTTATACGAATTGATATTTAACACATTTAAAATCCTGACCATTCAAGTAACTTTCACACGTATCAAAACATTATTATTCCTAATTAAAAACTCATTGTATGCAGATGAGGTATGTAATTGCGATTATCTTATTTGCCGCTGTCGCTTGCCGCGTGGTCCACAGATAGGACAGCGCGGCTTGTACAAGTCGTTGGGTCGACAGCGACACGGCGCGGGCGCATGCCTGCTCGCTTAGATAAACACGCGATCCCTGGACACTTGTAGGGTTGCCCCTGATATTTGCTAAAACAGAGGTCTAGAGATGGTTAAGCTGTCATGGAATTGTTGAATAAAGAAAATGGGAAGGAAAATGTAGCTTGAAGACTGATTAAAATAAATGTTCTTGGATTGAGAGAATAAAGAAGGCCAAAGAAAGGGTGTTGCTCCGACCCCAAGTAAAATGGGACAAGACGAGGGCAGTTAGATGATGGTGAATGATGGATGATGGAAAGGAAAACGCTCAGAGAAAGTGATAAAAGGATTAAACTATGCTGACAGTGGATCCATTGAAAGGCCATTGAGCGTGATTAATGATAGTACTTGATACAAGAATAAAGTATAAATAATGTTTCTGAGCCTTGGTTGAGAATTTCAAATGAATACTTATTTAAATGTAGGTATTTAGAAAAATTTCCAGTATTAGTGTAAGTGCTATTCCTATAGAATTCCAGACATTTGCTAACCCTACTCCGGCAGCTAGTTCAAATAAAAGGAATTCTCAAATTATGGAAGTGCGATGCAAACGAGCTAAATACAGAATCCACGTTTAAGAAACACCGGCAAAGGAATGCGCTATTTATTCGCAAATAGGTTCAGTATAGGAACGAGTCCTGCCTCGATCCCGGCCCATTTGTTAGACATGAAATATTTAATCGCCGGCTGGATAACTAGCAAAGCAAGTTTGTTTCTATGAATACCATTATAATGGGTTATCTTGTTACTGGGCTACGAGTACAAATATTTGTTAGCAAGAGAAGAATTTATGGCTTTAGACACGCATATCTTCTCGTCCGACATGGTTAAGTTAGGTGTTCAATGTATTTCGTTTAGTTACTGTTCTATATTTCGCTGGTTGTATAAACCTCTTTATTTCGTTCATAAAATCCGAAAAGAAAAAGAAAAGTAGCCCAATACGGCCTTAAAAATCCTTAATTACGCGTAATTACCTTCAGAAACATTCAAACATGCGTGAAAGTACAGAAGTATAAGAATTTCACACGCATTCGAAAACAGATGGCCCAGTTGGTGCAGATAATTGGGTCAGGCGAGCAACCTGTCGGTGTGCTCACACGCATTGTCTCGCGTCTCGGTGCGCCGGCGCGGTACCGTTAGCGCTCGGTCAAGTTCGGCCCATTGTGACGTGACTGCTACTAGTGACATACGGATTTATACTGTCCGATTCGGTCCGCCCCCGAAGTAATCGTACGACTACTGATACAAAACATTGTTTGTCTCCGTTTTCCGACACTTGTTTTTTCTACAAACACGTAGTTATAATAACTGCCTACTCTATGATTGACAATTTTAAAACCGTTCCAATGGCCCTACAAAAACTGCACACGGAAGAGTTTACAATTTTCTAGATAACTGAAATGGAATTCCCAAAAAACACTCAATTTGTATGTTAAACTAAAAGCTTTTTTTTTTGGATCTTGTTATCTTTAAAGCGGAGATCGGGCGCGATCGTCGCAATGCGGACCGCTACAAAATGTTTTTTTTTTTTAAATAATAGTAAGTGATTGCAAGATATGCACTTATTATTTACGTGAGCTTATTTGATGCTGAAAGTAGGCGGGCAGGCACGTGCGCCTCTGACCCCGCCGCCGAACATCAAAAGATCTTAATGCTAGACTTGTATAACTGGCCTTTTTGTTCGTGCCTCACAAAGATTGGCTTACCAGTGACCTCTGCGGACATACGAGATTATGTCGGTTACAGTTCTACGACCATCTATTAAACAGGAGTACACAAAGGCACGACTATTTGAATATAGGCAATTACAGAGCAAATGTATTTACGCTTGAATAGCTGTGAAACGTCGGCTATCTCGGTCAATTAAAGGAATACGTTGATCCACTCTCATAAAAGTGGCTAAATTAATTTATTGAAAGCTTAGTATGGGGGTTAATAGTGGTTTACACGTCGATATCCGGCTAACAGTACTCATTTAAATAATTTATGTTATGTTTCTCGAAGCGACGTTTTTTTTAATATTATTGTATTGTTCATAATTAGCATTGACTTGCATATATTCTGCCCGCAATCCGTATGAGGTTAGTAGGTCCACAAAATTTGAATATGTGTGATTGTATGTGCTCGTAATCATGATATATAATTAAGGAACAGTTTATTTCTCACTCCGAATATGCGTATGCGCCATGACTCAGTATCTTGTACTAAGCCACTGATTGTTCTCTACAACCACTTACCAAGTTATGATGAGCACGCCTGCCTATTAGGAACATGATTTGACAATTGTGGGCATTGGGTCAACCGGTGCTTTCTGTTTAATTAGGTATTATAATCATCACAAATATTGGAATTGAGGCGTTGATTAATGTGTCCTTCTTCACCTTAATTAGTGGGTGTCAAAGTTCCGGTCGACTAATTTATGAGGTGCAATCGAAACCTTATAAAATTAACGTAGATGTTTAGAATTTAGCAATCATATACAATGCCTCGTTCGACTTCTGAGCACGAGGTTCCTGGGTTCAATTCCCGGTTCGGGAAAAGTGTTATTGGGTTTTTCCATTTGTGGTTTCTCAGTAGCAGCCACGGAGTCTGGATTTGTGACCAGTTGATGGCAATAGGCTCGCCCCCCCTTCACATGGGACTTTAAACATAACTGGCGAAATGTGGGTGCACTATTAGGTACACCTCTGGCTAACCCTCCGGGGATTACAGGCGTGATGATATGATGGTGATGTTATATAAAGGGTGTAACAAGACCTTTAACGAAGCCGAAAGGCACTTGTTCTCCCCGTCATCGCGATATTTTTTTTGTTGTAGACCATACCTGGGAACCTTCTAGTTACGGAGATATTGGGGGTTAAAGTTCCAACTTTTTTACAAGTATTTTTTTAAATTTATGTTTTTAATGTAAGATTTTTACTTTAAACAACTCCACGACTCCCGAACTATTCAATTCATCCTTCAGCACAATGTTTTGAGTACGTTAAATTGTGTCCTACCGTAAAACGTGATTTTTCACCCCAAAAAAAAAGTCGTTTCCCAGCAATAATTTTCGCGTAAAATTACTTAGTTTGATGACAGAATGCTTAGTTGACGGTTTCGTGAAGGTTCTTGTTACACCCTGTATAAATATGTATTCAAGTAGAAAGAAACTCACCTTTTGCTTAGCTCATTACACAATACATGAACAGTAGGGTGATCTTAAGAATCGTAATTTCCCTCGATTAAAACTAGATTACACATTTTTTGATTACTACTTAAACATGTATACCAGAGCTTCAATCGTGAGAATCTGTATTCAATGTAGGATTGAACTTTACATTGATTCTATAAATGTGGACCCAGTGTTAATAAGTGCAGAAATAACAGGAAATATCAACTGTAATTTCTTTGTATAAGGCATCAATAAGAATGATTGTATGCTGTTGTATTGAAGATTGGTGGCTACTGATCCATTCAGCGGCCGCAGTGCTCGGTGTGGGAATACAATACCATTGTGTGTTTAATGAAAAATCCTTCCCGGCGAACCACGGTTCATTACTTTGTAATTAGGGTGTTGAAGCAAAAACTTTGGTTTTCTATCATTCCTGTTCATATAAAACGGCTTCACATCCGTAGCCCCACAAATCCAGGTCCAGTTGAAAACCAGTGTCAGGTAGTAGTTGACCGGCAATTTGCTGAACTGGGCCTATTTGGCGCAGCTGTGAGGTACACAGTGTCACATATTTAATTTTTTGTTTAGAATTAAGTTTTTTTTTTGGTTTTAATTCTTATTTTTGTTACACTGTGTGCACTTATGGCATGTGCCAAATAAATGTATTTTCTTTCTTTCTTGCATAGCTAGATACATATATACATGAGGATACTATTCCGGCTATTACTTACTATCGCTAGACCACAAATGAGGTCTTGTATAATTTTACGACACTGGGAAATTAAAATAACTACTTACCTATATACAAGAATGTGAACATGACTATTATACACTGAGTTTATGGATCCTTTAAGTGTCTGAGATCAATAAAGTAAGAATAGATATCTTGCGAGACGATATTGAAAAGCCATTAAAATCTTCAACAAGTTAATTTTACAGCCTTTGATGAAAGCATATTTTCAAGATACTATTCCATTAAATTAACGAACCAGAATCATAAAACTCATTGTAATCAGGCAACAAAGTGTTTTCTATAGTTAGTAAGATGCTGATCTTAAAAATTACTTTGTAAAGTCTAATATGGCGAATCAAAATTAACCAAGAATGACTTACTCACTGTCCTTAAGGTTCAGTTCCGTGAACAGGTGCTTTCAATGTAATTTTTCATACATCTGAGAAACAGCTAAGGAGCCAATTATCCGTTTAATTATAGAAATACCGCGGGTAATAAAACCACAAGCCTGTAATTAAGAGTACTGTTCGTTGATCTGTCGTTCTAAACAGCGGACAGATTACAGCGTTATTGTTCTAAGTGTTTCTAGTTAGCGTTCCGAAGCTCAGTGAGCGATGATAGAAATGCTGAGAGGTACGTGAAGATCGTGGAGCCGAGTTCACCGTTAAATTGGGCAATTTGTGCGCGCACAGCACGGTGGCTGCGCTTGCGCCGCCACGCCGCCCGCCGGGACCCACGCCCGCGCCGTGATCTAACTGTTACGTTCATTATGTGACATATGGATCACGTGATCGCGTCACCTGTGCGTAATAATTGTTTATAGAGCACGCTAACGGCACCATGTTGTCTCATGCATGATCTTCGTAACCACCTCGTAAGCCGAGTGCACTCTGGTGTTACGGGGCTAACCGTCGAGTGTAACTGTTCGTGTTGAGTGTCGTTGTGGGTGCTTTTTTTTACTGCTTCCGTTGCTAGTTGGATACATATTTTACTACAAAGTTTCACGACAAGACATTTATGTCCATTCAACTATTAAAATGAATGGATGTCTTGATAAGATCGGTTTGGTTGAATTTGGTTTCCACTCTTTTGGGAAATAACATGGAGATAGAGACACGATTTGGGTGCTAGGTAATAAAATAATCTAAACAAGTTTGTTCGAACCAAATATCTCACACTTTCATACATTAACCGTTAAGAACACTATATTAACCAAACTGACTCACCACAGCGTGAACTAAAAAAATAGAAAAAAACCGCGAATGGCGCCGCCATTAACGCGCGTAACATAAACATAACCTCCAAAATCTCACACCTACTCACAATACTGAACTATAAAGCTAAGCGTACATTAGAGCCTCGACGGGTCACAACGCATCACATTTCAATATAAAAGCCGGCCAAGTGCGTGTCGTCCTCACACGCACACAGGGTTCCGTAGTACCAAATAATATAATAAAAATATTTTAAAGGCTCACTCATATGTTGTGCTGTTTTACATTCATTAAAACAATTACATTCATTAAATTTGTTTTTCTTAATAATTATGTTAATGAAAAACAAAGTTACTGCAGCAGTTTGATGAAAAACTCCCATATCTCAAATACTGAACATCAAATCTAATTCAAACCAATTTTGGTTGAAAGTTTCATTTACATTAAACAATCCAAAATTGTTTCAGAATTTTTCCTCCTCTTACTTTAGAAATTAGAGGGGCCCACACACATTTTACCACTTATGAAGTATCTATCTTTCAAACGATTGACTTTGAGAAAAAAATGGTTTTAGGAATCTCTATCTCATTTTTAAAGACATAGCTATAGACACGTATATGTTTGATTAAAAAAATATTTTTTAGTTTCAGTTCCAATAAAGGAAGCCCACCATCTTATTCTTTTTCTCATCTTATTATCTTATTCTTTTTTTTTTTTAATTTTTGTATAAAAATCCTATAGCGGTTTACAAAATACATCTACCTACTAAGTTTCAACTGTGTAGTCTGAATAGTTTCGGAATAAAGTGGCTGTGACATACAGGGACAGACAGACAGACATGGCGAATCTATAAGGGTTCCGTTTTTTGCCATTCGGCTATGGAACCCTAAAAAAGGTTGTACCGACCGATGGTTTACACAAAATGTGCTTACAAAATGTATGTAGGAGGATTTTAGCAACAGATATGGTACCACCGCGTACCACCCAAATAAGCGTCAACCTTTACTGTTTATTGTGCCAAGTGACCAAGATTGGAGCAATGTTCCGCTCTCAGGGCATCTCGGCTATACTCATGGTGTTATAGGTGAACTAACTGTATCTCAGGCTCCCTCCGTTGTTCCTCCATATATGACCGCCATAAATGTCAGCGGGTACATTGTTTCACTTCTTTATGTTAAAGACTAAGGACCTTTGACTGTCGTTATGCGATTTGAATAGGTTATGAAAAGGAGGTTTTGTTGTTCAGTGCGGCTTTTCCACTATCGGAGAAAGGTTCCTGGTTTTCGTACTTTTGAATATGTCATGCACAATTTTGGTTCTTGTTAGTGCCAGGCCGTTGCTTTGAAGTGTTAGTCACGTTCTATGTAAGTACTGTTGGAATAGTTAGTGCTACTAATGACGCAGAGTTGTATGCCTTTCAACTTTTTCAACGAATATTAGAATTAGGCGATTTAAACTGAAAATTTCCTTGAAATTGCAATTTAGTGATCGGGCCGTAAATTAATGCAGATGGAAAGGATTTATTAACTTTCATACTTTATTCCAGTCAAGTATTCTCAATATTTATGCATGTATTAAATGAATCAAGTAAAGGCTTTAATTTAAAGGAATTCATGATGATAATAAAATTGCAAGTAGGTCGTGAGTGTGCATTACCATGTTTAAAACGGGGTTTAAGACTAAACACTCGTTAAAGTTTTTAAGTGCCCACATCTATCATGTTTACCAGCGTAATATGTCACATTAAGCTCATATTTTAGTTCGAGAACATTAAAAAGATTTGCTGGGAACGTTAATGCAGTGCAATGTGTGTAATACCCGTAATGCGTGTAAACGTTAGGCGTCCCATCTGTGCCGGCGCGGCGTGTGCGGAATGCGCGCACTTTGTTGCTTCACGCTCACCTTACCCAGCGGACAAATTGTCATCACCGCAATACCGTTGAATTGTTTGTGGTTCGTTAAAGTTTAAAAATCAGTACCGCGAAGTCACCTCTTCCGGTGAATTTTGAGAATCACTCCACATAATAGTAGCGCTGCAAGAGTACTTGGACAAACGGTATCCAAGTGCAATTACTCGTACATATTGAACAGTGAACGCCATTTACACTCGTATGCCGAGTGCTGGTATTCACATTCACACGGCAAATAATATTAATGTGTTTTTAGTTTTTGAGAGTTCAAATATTTTTATGCAGCTTGTTTTCATTAACGTTTTAAATGTTTTCATAAATCTTTTTAAGTATTTGCAATATTCGAAAACGCAACCGATGACGGTCTTGTTCAATTAACTTCTAATTGACTGAATTATTTAACTGATTAACTTAATCAAAGTGTTACACAACCACATTTCTGAACCAAGTTCAAGCATGTGTCGTTCGAGAGAACTTTAATTAAAATAGCGGCACTTGTTGAGGTACAATTTATATTACGAATTTTATGACACCGGGCTCTGCAGGTTTCCGTTCCGTGATTGCTTCAATCGCAAATAAAAAGAGTCCAACTGCTTTATAACTCGCAATTTATATAACATTGAACACATTTAACCGAGCAGAGACATAGTGAATTGATTGAAAGCTGTTTCATTCAATGAGAATATATAAGAAATTATTTCAGCCGTCGCAGAGACTAGAGAGTACCTTGTATACAACAATAGTTGTACTTTCTCGTTTACAAATGGTCATTCATTGTACTTGATAAAAAAGTGTAGTGAAAGCGATATTGCGATGCAAAAAGTAAATGAAAATTCGTGTCACTGACTTTCCTATTAGCTTTCATGGGTCCATGCAGTGCTGATCTTGACCTGCATTCGGCGCATCGACAATCACAATGCGCGAGCTGCAAACAATCGCAGCGCGATCAGCGCGGGCGCAGGCGTGCTCACACAATACGCTTCGGTCATAGACACACACTTACACATAATAGATATGGCTCAATGAACGCCGAAAACCACATTACTTATCGACTTTCATTTTTAATCAACAATATTGAATTACATCCTGTCGGCAATAAATTTCACTATAATAAGTCTATTTGGTATCTGATATGTAGGTGAAATATAAAATGTAATAGACAAGATACGCACGTATTTAAAATGATATATCTGTAACGAATTACTCGGTACATTAAGTTGCTAAATTAGTAAGTTATTGCTTATATGATTGCACTTCCTCTATAAAGAACGAATCAACACACACACACAACGCACGAACGACGAACATCTGCCAATCATTGGATTGTTATTACAGTTCTATTTTTGACCAGCTTTCGATTTTACTTATGAATTGTATTGATGTCAATATTATCTTACACGAATGTATAAGGAAATAGCACACATATCAATTCGGAAAGGGATCGTCACCGTATCTACTCCATTCACACTAAACCGAATCGTAACGTAATCGCCTCGCCTCGGAACAAGCACACGAACGGCAGTGGTGAAAGGCGATACGCTGACGATCCGTTTTCAAGTTGATATGTGTGCTATTACCTTTAGAAAACACAGAATAATAATAAAAACAAAACATAAAATACGACAATAAATATTTGTACTTCGCGTCTCAGTCTTTTGTATGTGATAAAAGTGCTACGCCGCGTAGCACTTTTGTGCAAACCGCGTAGCACTCGTAGAAAGCAGATTGTTTGTAAGCCTTGCTCTGGGATACGGATCCGACATGCAAGGGCATTAAGGGAATTTAATGCCATAATATATTAAGACACTAACGAGAGATTCTATAGAAATGCAGTCACGGATTTTTAATAGTATGCACATAGAACGCCATTGGAGATATTTTGCATGATACGGTTTGCCCATTGTATGAATGGTTTAACTTTATTTTTATTTACTTCTCTTGTTTGTTCAAGAAGGCGCACCTACTGAGCTTTTGTTACGAGCATGTGGAAAAATAAATGGTTACTTTCTGATGCAGTTTTCGATATGATTCATAACTTTTAAGTTACATATTGAAATAAACAAGTACAGTATAAATACCTAATAAAATATTTTGTTTATTGAGAACAAAAAAAGAAAAATAAGCGAAATATTTTGTTTTTTGTTTTTTTTTTTGATCTTTAAATAATACCCACTTTTTAAGTCATTACGCCGTAGTCACAAGAGTGATATTCATCGTTAAAAAAGCTATTTGATAATTAAAACTAGATAGTTACAAAAAAGGATTAATATGTATAAATCCACAAAAAACTCATCACATACACACACACTCACACAATCACACACACATACACACTCACACTCATCACATACACACATACACTTGGTTACCTTTTTGTCCTAAGTTTAATTAATTATACTGTAACCGCTGCATTGTTCTATGTTCCTCTTTTTTATAATTCGTTTTATCTATATTTATATTATTCGTTTTATCTGTCGAAAGCGACTGGATCCTGCGACACAGGGTATCCTAGTGCGGGATCCAGTGTCATACCTAAATAATGTAACGCTTTTATTTCTGAATCAATAAACTTTTTTGTATTTTGTTTTTGTATTTGTAAATACCTTATTTAAAGTGTGTGATTGTTGCAAAATCTCGTGGCTTCCGTACCGTGTTTTTACCAAATAAGATATACAAGGATATAATGTATAGATTGCTAGTCTATAAGACTGCTGATGTTTCGAAGTATGTTGTATTAATATGTTCGTTCGTTTCAGGTGGTTGTGTCGCCATGAAGGGTGATGGGCTGCGCTTGGCGCGGCTGGCGCTACTGTTATTGCAGGCCACATTTGTAATAAGTGAGTATCTCAAAATTAACTCCTGTTTCCTTTATCATATCTTAACATATAACATCACGCCTGTAATCCCCCAAGGGTTAGGCAGAGGTGTACCTATAAGTACACCCACATTTCGTCAGTTATGATTAAGTCCCATGTAATAGGGGGCGGGCCTATTGCCATCAACTGGGCGCAAATCCAGACTTCATGGCTGCTATTGAGAATTTCCTGGTGGAAAAACTCAATAACACTTTGTCCGACCTGGGAATCGAACCCAGGACCTCATGCCATGGGATCATATCTATACTATGTAATATTATAAAGCTGAAGAGTTTGTTTGTTTGTTTGAACGCGATAATCTTAGGAACGACTGATTCGAATTGAAAAAATCTTTTAGTGTTGGATAGCCCATTTATCGAGGAAGGCTATAGGCTATTTATCATCACGCTTCGACCAATAGGAGCGGAGCATCAATAAAAAATGTCTCTCTCTTATGTGACGTAGACGAACTTGCGTGGGTCAGCTAGTCTTAAATAACCTGGACATCCTGCGCTCGTTTACCGAAACACCTTATAATATAGTTTAATCTTTTATACCCATTTATTACCCCTTTTATTACCCATTTTTTGTTTGTATTGGCAGAAGTTTACTCTGCGATTAAGAATATTTAAGTTTATAATCAAACCGTAGTACAAAAATACTCAAAAATTATTGATAAAATGCAATAGTGTAATATAAAACATCCTTGCTTGTTTCAGGTCGAACGGCATTCGAAAAGTTAACGGATGTGGACTTCGCGGGCACAGCGTACTACACAGTACGCAATCTGTCCCTGTACGAGTGCCAGGGCTGGTGCCGCGAGGAACCAGACTGCCAGGCAGCCTCATTCAGGTATACTAACTACATCATACCTTATTAATTACCACACCATTTCCTCCCAACCAAATATGGGCAAAACACGATCACCCCATATATGGACGCTTATTAAAACCCGAGCGGCACTGCCTCTATCTATCCATTAATATTAATTATATATCAATTACTACCGACAAGATAATGTCAATAAAATCAATCCGTGAATCTGACCCAGTTAAGACAATTTCGCATCTAACGACGTCAAACGTGATGACTCGTCAGTCAGAGTGATCACGAAACAAATAAAAATCAATGTGTCTGCGTTATCTTAGATCTAGATGCTCCTGACCCCAATGTTGTACAGATACAGATTAAGATCTGATTGACGTAAAGATTCACTAATTCAGCGGCGATTCTGTATTGCGGGGTGGAGAAATCTGGCAGAAGTGTACCGCGCCGACCTCCGCGATCGCTTCGACGCACGACACATGCCAATGACTGTATTGAAAAGTTAGTTGTGGCTGCAGAAAGTAATCCGAAAACAGATTACTTACTTTCTGTTGTTGTTTGGCATAAGCTAGTAGCCAGCTGTTCCGGATAATGCTGTAGGTACACGGAGTCATCATTATCTGCCTACCTTCTTCCCAACTATGTTAGAGTCGCCTTCCAGTCTAACCTGATCCAGCTTAATACCTGTATTTGTACTGGGGAATACGATACCCTTAGGTAAGACTGGTTGTCAGAAATGTACAAATGACAGCCGGAACCAATGGCTTTGAGTGCTTTCCAAGGCATGAAGGAAACTCGGTATGTAATGGGCGGTCACCCATCCACGGACCAATCTGGCAAGCACGGCTTAAGCTGAAGATTGACGCGAGCGGTTTTAATATTTACCAAGAGCCACAAGCTTCCTATACGGAGTATCAATCACAAATAGTAATCTCTAACTTTTTTCCGTTTTGAATGCCAAAAACGAAAGGTAGGGCGCGACACACATACAGAAGTGGCTACGTGCATAATCAGAATCCTAAATCTGCGCGGTTACAGTTAAACTATAACTCCTGGATTCGTGAGGTCGGCGTCAGTTCACGTAATTTACATGATGTAGTGAGTTCACGGTGAGCGGGGATGTGTGTCAGTCTGCCACACGTCCTGGCCTGCCACGGCCCGGCGACACGCTGCCGACTAATAACAATGTGTCTCGTCCATAGCCACAAACCGTGTAAAAGCGGAAACCGACCTCGCCGCGTTCCAAATTGGATAACAGTAAAAGTGATCGCATACGTCTTGAATGGGTATTACTGCCAGCAACACAAGCACGCCCGATAGTTTTCATGACTATTGGCGGTTTCGAACGCATTATATTAATTTATTGTTATTGTCTGCATGTTCTGATTCACACTCCGTGGCAGTCGTCTGGCTTAGGATTTAGAGCAAACACCACAAGTACATTGGTATGCATTCCATTCTCTCCCACAATGTAATGAAGCACTTGTGGAACAATTTCTATTCTGGTATGCGCATATTTGAAGAACTGACAATTCAATAGTTGACGGTATAGGAAAGTGTTGGAAAATTGATTGATTGTGTATCTTTCCCGTCGCTCGCGCTGTCACCATCGTGTCGTACCGCGTTCATTATCATAGCTGTCAGCTCAGCGTGCACTGCAAAAAGTATAATTGTATTAGTCTGAATTGAACCGCGTAACAGTATTAAAACGCTAGTTAGATTCTTTGAAATCAATTTGAACGGGATCGATCGAAAATCAATTCGGTATTCAATTAAACGAGATGGAACTTTCCCGCGCTTCTAATCTACCATTGTGAGTTAGTAATGTGTACGTATCTCGAATCGATCCGTCCAAAGAAAAAGCGATCCAGCGATCTGACAAAAGAATGGGACGAATGCGATTTTAACAATCGGTAACTGTTTACCGCGGTGGTGCCACTGACTCGTCTCGGAAACGTTTTACGGTATTCGGGAGCAACCGCTCGGTGAGCGACCATTCTGTCTGTCCGGAACCACAAACGAACTTGACATCTTGGATTAAATATCTCAAATGACCAGATCACGACCTCCGCTATCTGATGTTGTCAAGTTTCGATTAAAATCTTTACGAGCACGTCGTAGACATTTTTTAAACATTTTAGCACGCGGAGGTTTTTCTTCTGTAGTTTTTGGGAATTCTCAACTTGGATGATTCATTTTGTTGTAGATACGTCTACATTAGATGCAATTTGTTAAAAAGTAAAAGCCTCAAGTGATTTCTCTATGAGGTTAAATATTTCAATCTGGTATTTGGGTTCCCCAAAAGAAACTTAACAAAAATTGATTAACAGCATAAACTTAATTGAATCCCTTAATAAGTCGGCTGCTGTGGAGATATAATCATGAACGTACTTGTTCAGCAGTTTAGGTAGCATCACTTGATCTCCGATAAAATATAACGGCAAAGAAAGATCACTACAGAGTTCAAAAAGATTTGTCGAAGCAGCGTGTTTACAAACAGCGCATTAGTCATACGAGATAACATGTCATTAATTTACCTATCACAACATTGCTGCATAGTGTAATGAAATTCATCGATTTATCGATAAATTTTCGCGGGATGCCTCATAGATTCCACCGGCCGCCCGGCTGCACAGTCGGCGCCATAGTAGGTATGAAATTAACCAGAAAACCAACTATGCCTTTGTTACGTTGCACTACATACTTAAAACGTAACCATTTGTCTCGAAGCCATAGTCCATGGCTTTACACAAGAGTAATCTGGCACCTGAAGCATGCTTAGAATTCATGTAAATGCTTTGAATTTGTGTGTGTGAACCGATTCTGATCATTTGTTCATAGTTGAAATACTGTATGTCTACTGTGTCTGCGTTGGTTGGCGCGTGATTGATGCGCTGGGTGCGCGGGCGCCGGCTTCGTGTAACGGACTGCACCGATCCGATGATCGGTCAGACCCGACCAATTTGTGTAATAAACGTAAATACTACTTGATACTAGTGCGCCCATAATAACCTCCACGCAGTAATGATGTTAGGACGTTTGTAATCTCTATAAATACGATGTAATATGCGCAATTTGTAGTCGCTGCGGTTTGGATTATACGCCAATGTAATTGATAGTACAGTTTGTACCACCTTTGCTGTGCTGTATTTATTTTATTATGTCGGTATAAAGATAGCCGTGCGATATTTATCGAACTTGATGAGGCTATTGGTAGTTTTATTTGAAGACTACCATGTAGTTGAAATAATATCCTCTTGATTTGAAATAAATGGGCAATTCACCTTGCTTTGTAATCAAACATGAGCGATCTGCGATACTGCTCCACCCCCAAGTGCACACAACTTGCTGTCACGTATATAATCGAGGTATCCGTCGCCCGCGGTGCACTAGCCATCGATATCAATATTACGAGTGAGTGCAGCTCTAAAATTAAATAATCACTGTGACATGACGCACATTAGTCTTTGCTTCTAAAAATAACGCTCACTTCTCTCTGCTATTACCCCAACCGGCTTGATTGACGTCCTTGTAAGCCCTTGGCACAAATGCATAACTCGTCATTACGTTAGGCAACGAACTAGCGATGCGAGACATAGAACCTGTTTGCTGATCTTCGTAATTGTTCAGAGAATATTCTGAAAATATGAGCGCTGTAAATTCAGTGAGATATAACCTTAAATTTAATATTTTTTATACGAATTAACGACCAAATTATTACATTACACACCGTATGAGGTTAATTGGGACAGCATTCGAATGTTCGGAGAGATACCATCGCTACTTACTAATTATTATGCTTTACTGCAATCTTTAAATCAAACACCACCGCAGCATCGGCAGGTAGGCATATCTCATGTTGGTATCACTTGTAATTTTGCACGCAGCTTAGAAAAAGCGTAAGCGATACTTGCATACTAATGCACACGTAACATAGACCAATCGAATTACTGTATCTTCTCTATTGTAAGTGCAACACCAGCCTCATTTCCCGTGCGATACTCAATGATTAATTGTCAAACCGCACACACACTCATTCATATTCACAGACAAGAGCACACCTGCACTTATCTCTGGTGAATTCTAAATCAGTTCACAGTTCTGAAGGCCAGTCTATCCGTTTAATTACTGCTCGAAGATTTATTACGTCTGTTTTGAAATCGAAGCGAAATGCAATGTCATTAGTTTAAGGGCTCTATCGACGCATTAATCATAACGTTTTTTATATGAATTCTTTGTTTACAAGTAGGCGCATAAACAGTAATTTATTAAGTAATGCGCAGCAATTTGTCAGAGTCGAGCTTTCAAATGGTTATTATTATATTGTTTTGGGCTGTGGATTGAACGATTAAGATTAAGAATTGTTTTCAGATAAAAATCCCCCTCGGACAGTTGATCGCGTAATTTGTTGGTTCTTGCATCTAAAATAAAGCAAAAGTTCAGTCAAGTTAATAGTATGTGTAATAAACGCTTAATAATGAGTACATTTTTACCCAACAACCGAACGGTGATTTTAATAGCACTGAGTAAACTTGATTGACCAGATAGCTATGCACGATAAGTCTGGATACCTCAGGATTAATCTTGGAAATTAGAGGTATTTCGTAACGGCCCATCATACCGTGTAGGTGCACGGGCATTAATAAGGCGAGCAATCTCGTAAACTAGCTGAGGCTATTATAGCACGAAATATTGCGTGGCACGGTAAGCTCCGTTATTTTGCAAGGAAGTGTAACGTTCAGTGTCAGTGTCACATTTATTGGTATGGTCGCACGTAATAAACGGAATGTGTTGAACATTAACACCCTTTTCTCGTGAATATCGCATTGCTTCGGTTCGAGCAATGTAGCCTTAACTTTCTAAAGCTTGTCCGGGATAAATAAAAAATGTATCTGCAGATATTTCTGCCTACATACTTACATTATTAATGTATATACATTCCCAGTCATAAATTAAAATAAATGAGCAGACGGCCATAATCATTTCTCTGTTTGACTATCTCTCACATATGTGTTTCGAAATCATCATGAAATCGGTATTAGAGAGGTATCTCATTGTCAGCCGGAAACGGAAATGTAGAGAACTCTAAATTCAGCACGACAACTAATAAATTGTGTCTGCGTTAATTATAGTTATTAAGAAATGGCTGATTAGTTAGAGGCTATCGACTTTAACACGACGCGCGACGCAGCTTCTATTCGCATGTTAACGAGATTTTGTATCGATTTAATTGGAATGTGTAGTGTCCCTAATCTAGCACAGCCATTAATCTCATTTTAAATACTGAATTTATAATTCCTACAAGATTTTCTACTACGACGCCCCGTTGAGTTAATTAACAATTAATATTATAGCAACGTCCCTCACTATAAAATAAATAAATTAAACATGGAACGGGATTATTGGCATTGAATATCGCTGTCAAGTCAACAAACCATTTAATTAGGATATGAAAAGCAAAAATACATATTTTATTTATAATTAATTTAATATGTATAGGACTAAATTATACGGCGCGTCATAATTTGATTACAAGATAGGTACAATTATTTTCTTATATCTAGTCACTCATAGAACCAGCCAGTAGCTACTGCATCTAGAAAACTAATTGGACTCCATCCATACATAATATAAATAATTGCCAAGTAGATACATAATGCAGATTCTAACATGACGCATTTGCGATTGAGATAATATAGTAGCTCCATTTTAACTCATTAAAAGGTTTCTCACATTTAATTTTAGAACATAGCATCTTCCTTTTTTGACGTCACGTCGGTTAAAAAGTGGTTGGAAACTTGACGTGCGATTTCTTAAGAGTATTTTTACTACAATCCATATGGATATCATTAGGCGGAGGAAGATGTTATTAGTGCTTAAGTACCCTTTCTACTCGCGCTATACGACTCAAGTACTAAAATAAAAGTATTATGAAACTGGCGGCGGATCGGCGATGTTCTACTGTTTTTATTGTGAATTTGCATCCTGAATAAGATTAAAGCGAGATGTAGAAATATCGTCTTTATAACGTAACGAAGATTATTAAAAATTGTCGTTGGTATTATATTATTTTATTACTAGCACTACGCCCGCGACTTCGTCTGCAAAAATTGTGATAGCTCGGCTGATATGCAAGATAAAAATATAATTTATAGTCAGCAGCCACGAATAATGTAACTTTCTTCCAGTGAAAGAATATTTAGATTTGGATCATTAGTTCCAGAGATTACCCCCTACATACAAACTTTTACCTCTTTACAATATTATTAGTATAGATAATGGGAAAGACTCTAAACGCAACCTTTTGAGTGCTTCCAAATACATATTTAAGTCATTGTTATCTATGCTTTGGAACAAAATCTTGGGATTTATATAAAATATTTTAATGGAAAAAACCTTTCTACACCAAAATGTTTGGTATTTGCAGTCCCGCTATCATTACCTGTCAGTACATGCTGCTCTCCGCTGCCCGTCTGACACTTCCTGGTGCAATGGTCTATCTAGACGTCCAACTAAAAAATCTATCCGCCTACGTGCCGCCCGACAATTGCCTCTTTTTACCATTCACATAAAAAATCCTCTAACTTGAAGTAATTAAAATAAAATGCTTCAATTACTGCCGAGCCGTTTGCAAACCCGATTCCTTTTATTGTGCAAATTGTTATTGCTAAATAAATAACGGTATATACTTAAACCTACCGTGACGTTCGTCTATCATACTAATAGATATTTCATCAATATTTACTCAATGGCCAGTTAACACGTTCACGCTAAAACCATAATGTTATTTATTTATGACAATCGTTTAGAATGTGGTTTTAATGTTTTTTTTATTCCCACGTTGAGCCGAAACGGTTGAATGGATATCGATGAATGAGATATCAAACGATTCGTCATGAAACTCCCGAACGACAAGAAATCAGCAGTTTTTATAACGAACGACTTTGGGTACGGTTATCGAAATTGTTCGTCCCATATCTATGAATCAATCAATCAATTCGAAGTTCGAATTCGAATAGGTACAGCGAATATTTTCGATCATACAAGTAATTTCAATAACCAGATTGATGCATGAAGAATATTAAATTCTTAACGTCAATTTCAATTGTAAATTAATCGCCTCAAACATGTGGTTACTGAACTTTCCTCACATTTCAAAGAAAACCGGTGGTTATTTAGTTACAGCTTGGTGTACAACGGTTTCTTTGTGCTATTCGTATCCTGCAGAGATAGGCGAATGAACGTAGCTAATGAAATAATTTGGTCCGTTTTACAGGTGAAGAACCGTGGGTATAGATGACTCTCTCTTATTGAAAAACGACCGTATCGTTATGTTGGCGAGATTAACTGCAAACGGTAGGAATAAAACAACAGTTAGTGCCGGCTACAATGGGAATGTTTAAAAGAAAACAGTTAAGATAAATTATAATTAGACGGT
Organism: Eugnorisma glareosa; assembly: GCA_947578425.1. Taxonomy (NCBI): domain Eukaryota; kingdom Metazoa; phylum Arthropoda; class Insecta; order Lepidoptera; family Noctuidae; genus Eugnorisma; species Eugnorisma glareosa. Next base: position 14,257,441 of record OX387959.1, read on the forward strand.
TTAAAGCAGTTTTGCGAAACATTACCATCCAGTATTTTGACGTGTGTTTGTAATTGATATCGATAACAGGTTTTATAAGTTCAGAGTTACTCTTAAATGATTGTACTTATTTGTTTTGTTTGTTAATGATTCACGACAAGTGATTAAAAGGCCTTGTTCAAGTGTTATAACGGAAACTTTTGTTACATACAGCTTTGTGCTGAACCCGCTGACACCGGTGCAAGAGACGCGATGCCTGCTGCAGAACGACACTCAGGCCAACAACCCTAATGCCACTCCACAGGTATGTACACATCGGCGTTTTAATGTCCAATTCTGCTACAGATATGCTATTAGGGACAGCCCATTCAGCAAAGATACGACTGACAATAAGGACATAGGAAATAGAATTGGTTCCAATGGAATCTCCTATTTCTCGACTTAATTGAAGTACTTGTCTAACCAACGTTTACAGTACGCCATTCTAAACCTACGTTTACAGCTTGTCTTATTTACTATCTTCATAATCTACAAGACATGTTTTGTTTGGACTGTTCGGTGTAATAGATAACAATTTACGTATTTAATAGCCAAATAAATTTATCTTGGTTATCTACCGGCTTCCCTCAGTACTGCCAATTAGCCGACCGATGTAGAGATAGGATTAACAATTCAGATTAAATCGGTCAACGAGTCCCAGGGAAGCTAACTGGCCAGCCAGCCAGCCACACTACATTGTAGGTAACTGTTCAGCTAAACGTTAGACAGTTTAATCGCTTTCAGGCCTAATGAACGGTGCCGCTAATAAATATACGATGTGAAACGATGCGGCTCGCGCTGGCAGCTGTTTGCTTATTTTGAATGAATGAAATTAAAGTGAAAATATACAAGCTGAAAACAACAGCTGCAAGCAAATGAGTATTGTATGTGAGTTTTTATTAGAAGCGAGATAGTTTGTGCGAAAGCAATAGCCGTAGCGGTATTTCAATTCAGAATGGGTTTAGTTTATCTGAATGCATTATCGATAATGGTTGGTTGAGGTGCGACGTGAGATTAATGTTGTTTGTTGGTGCAGCGGTCGGTGAATACGTACTACATGGTGAAGCTGCAAGTGCGCACGGAGAGCGTGTGTTTGCGGCCCTGGGCCTTCGAGCGAGTGCCCGGCAAGGCGCTCCGCGGCCTCGACAACTCTGTCATCTACACCTCGACTAAAGAAGCCTGTCTCGCCGCCTGTCTTAACGAGGTAGCGTATATTTTCTATTTATCCTAAACCAGATTTTCCTATCTTTCAATCGTGTTTAACATTTCTGCAATTTTCAAATTGTAACAGATATATATGCCTGCTGATGGCTGCAATACTGCAGTTCGAATACCTATAAGTAAAAATACAAGTTTATTTATAGAGCAATAGAGTTTTATAAGCCAAAAACTCTGGGGAACTAAGATTTTGAGAACTCATCTCGGAGTCATAGATTATTCTGTATCCGTTAGATGTCTTTCAGGGCGTGTCGCATTGCTCGGTTATCTATGAGGCTTTTAGAAAACATCGGCATCGCCTCCACGCTGCAATTTAGTGTTTATCTATTCAATTTATATTTATAGTTTCGCCCTAATTGCAGTGGCATTCCAGATACTAACGAAATGATAGGGGTTCCTTTAAAATAGTCTCGAGTACAAAGTCATTGAAAATCTTTAAACAATGTTACCTATATCTATAGTAGACATTGTATCAAGCTTTTATACAAGCTGTTATTACATAAATTGATACAATAAGGAGCCATCTTTGTAAACATGAGTCTGTGATCCCTACATTGTAATCTTTTCATTTACGGATAAGTTGCTCTTCAAGAGCTATTTACAATGTTGATACTTTATGCATTTTTGTTAAACTGCGCATTAAATATGATAAATTGATTATAGAGCACTGCAATTGGTCAGTTAAATTAATTGGTCTAGTAAACAGGTACTTACTGTGGAGTTTAAAATTATTGTGTCATTAATTATTCTTCGCAACAGGATAACTGATCATCAGTCATAATTTGTTCGGAATTAAATGGTTATTGAACGTTATCGCAGGTACCATACCATCCATACGTGTGTTTTTAAATTTGATTTTTACTTATTTTTTGTTTAGAAAAAGTTCCCGTGTCGTTCTGCGGAGTATGAATATGGCAGCATGCGGTGTTCGCTCAGTGATTCAGACCGGCGAACGGCGCAGCACTTTGTACAGCTCGTGGACACGCCCGGCACCGACTACTTCGAGGTAAAACTCATTACACACCACAAAACACTCATTTACTTTACACAAACCCACTTAAAACTAACGAGTTCCCACTTCGTTACTAAGTAAACCACATTTGCTTTGAACAGCACCAGTCAATGTTTAAATAATATGCTGCAATATTTCAGCTCAATGGGACGTCCAGATTATTAAAGCACTTTAAACTGACATCATAAAATAAGATTCTCATTCCTCATATTTTACAATACATGATACAAGAAAATAGTCAAGCTAGTACTTAGCCGACTAGCTTTCATACCAGCTTTAAATGACTCGAAGTGGCGCTTCGGCCCGCTTCAGAGAAAGCAATCACAATAGTAATGCGGTCCGTTTGAACGCTCGTGAAAATAAACATGTGTTCAGTTAACGTTATTACCATTGTTGTGTGTTATTTGACGTGATTTGGTCGGTGTGTGGTCGTGCAGAACTTGTGCCTGAAGGCGTCGCAGGCGTGCAAGGGACAGCGAGTGTTCACGGCGCCGCGCGTCGGCGTGGCGGAGGACAAGGTGGCGCAGTACGCCGGCCTACACTACTACACCGACAAGGAGCTACAGGTAACCTACCCCCCCAAATAAACTCTATATCATTCGTTACAAGATTCAATTTTCTCCACGGCGTTATGATGTTGCAATTAATACTCCGAGGCCCTATTTGTAACACGATACGCAAGAGGAAAAAGGCGCGCTGCTGACAACCTCCTATTAACGTTTGAGCCGGATAAGCGGAGAAATATGGATTGGGTTTTATTATATCTTTATTGATTCTACGATGCTATCTTCGGATGGCTTTATGGTTTCTATCTCGGCTCTCAGCAGAATACCCTGGCATTAGCGTTCGTCGCTAATAAATTTAACTTGTCGCCTAAATAGGTTTCGACCTCAAGTCCGTCCTTTTCCGCGTCCCAGAGGTTTAACGAGAAGTGGCAGAGGTTAAATCGTGTGCACTTGTATATAATCAAGCAGGAAGACGTTGCAATTAACTTAACTTTCGTATGCAATAGTTATAAAGTTACGACACTGATGATATATTGCATCTTGTTATGGATATAAATGCTGTAACGAGTGGAGCACAGCATCCAGCTTTCAGATATCTAGAGAAAAATAAAATTACTACGTAGTTTATTTTTCGTCCTCGCGATTTTATTGTCAACATTATGCATTTTCTTTCGCTTCTACAAACTTACAAACTACAGGTGTTCAATAAATCAAGTACCAATTGCGTAGGCGCTACATCGACTAAACTATCATGAATCACTCATCGATGTTATCTTTAATATGGCCATCTATTTTGTATTCGATTAGGTGACATCCGAAGCAGCTTGCCGTCTCGCATGCGAAATAGAGTCCGAGTTCCTGTGTCGCTCGTACCTGTACATGGGCCCCCCTCACTCGGCTGCGTACAACTGCAGGCTGTACCACCTCGATCACCACACCCTGCCTGACGGACCCTCGGCCTACCTGAACGCTGAGAGGCCGCTCATTGATGATGGAGAACCAATTGGCAAATACTTCGAAAACTTCTGCGAGAGTGAGTACCTTTTTGTTTTTTTGATGGCGAAGAAAAATTGGCTTCTCTTGTTTTCCTCTTAAAATGATGCTTAAATAAATGAACCTTGGGTGCAGTTATATTGTAATGGCATCGATAGAGCGAACATACTACAAGTATTACATTCTTGTGGTCCTATTTTCAAGAAGGTAAATGGAAATACATAAATCTTTATCATGTATTTTGCAACACTAACCCAGTTCGAAGTCTGGGCCGAAGCTATAACGATAACAACATTGTTTTATTTAAAGTCGCTCCTAGGTGCGCAGGCGCCGAGCCGAGATACATCAGGTACAAGCCGGAGTAAATTGTAGTCATCTAAAAACTGAATAAACCACTTCGACGGCTCAAAAAACTGTAGGACAGGGTGACATTAATGTTTTATGTGTATTTTTAGCGTATTATTAAGGCCGGTCGCTCATTGATAATGGGAAAATAATACTAGATTTTAAATTAAAATCTTGTAATGACTTCATATGGGCAAAACATAATTACATGATCGCGGCGCTATATCTGGTCTGCGCCTCAATCATCTTAAAAGATGGAGTAATAATTAACGTAAAAGCCTATATAAATTTCTGTAGTCAACTAACTATTTGATATTAATTTAAATGACTTGGGATTGGTCAGTAACAGAAGCACTGTAATTGAAAAAGTAGTCTGAAAGGGTTAATTTCATCAAGTATCTTTTAAACATCGGTTTGTGTTCAATTTCGAGAAGGAAATAAGTTCTTGTGATGCAATTTCCATATGTAATGCTGTAATAACAAAGTATAATATTATTTCGTTACATTTCAGTGACTGCAGTGTCATAAAGAATGTAATTTGTTTAGAAAATGGAACTGCGGCAATGCATAATACTTAAGTTTGGCGAGAATACTGCATACATGTTAGTTACGGCCACTACGGTGGAAAATACTAGCTTATTATTTGGTCGTACATTTGGCGGAAGCCGGCCATCCAGAACAGAATTACGGAAGAGATCGCGGCCGGTGTATTTTGCCGACGTATTTATTGTTACTACTTTCTGTTGATAGCGCCATATTTTCTGTGGGAGGAGCTCAATCATCGCCATGACGAAGAGCTCTCGATACTATCGACCATCGTTATATTTTATTCGACATCGCAAACTTTATCTATGTATTTACATAAACTACTTACTTTAGATTGCGAACACGATACAGACTGCTTCAAGCGCGCAAGTTTAATATTATTAAAGTAGCATCGTTACAAGTTGTAAGTAAAGCTTCATGTTAATATTTGCGAGAATTTAAATCATAGAACGGCAGTTTGTATAAATGGAATATGTATTAGATAAGAAAGTGGAGTACAAATGTCGGCCTAGCTAATGACACCTTGCAATAATCGCCCACAATTAGAGTGGCTGGTACACTGGCCGGGTATACGTGCGTTCACCCTCGCAGACAGCGACGCGTTCAAATGTAAATAATACACGTTACTTGGTTGCGTTACTCAACTAATGCACGATAGCTTCTGCATTATTTAAATACTGAACACTAACAGTAGTCTTCACGGAATCTGACTCCATTGTGCTGTCAAAGTCATCATCGTAAAATATAAAACTGCAATGTGTGTTGACGTTAATACGCTATTAAATTCGCAAAGAGGATATGATTAATATTTCTCACGCGTTACCTTCGTGTAGTCCATACAAGTATACGTTAAGTACGTGAAAGCAATTTGTATGTCACTTTAATTTTCCTAGAACGAATAAACTGGACAAACTGTCCCTGTATATGGGTACCAGTGCTGTTCACAGCCAAGTATTTCGCGATAATGATGTGAGAACTATCGTAAGTAGTCTGTAAAGTGATTGGCGTAAGCGTTTATGTCATTAACTCGATAATTACTTCATTCCTACGTTCGGCCAATTTAATTTGGTCTTGCCTCGTCTTTTTTCTCCGTTAACTAAAGTTAATGGGAATGGTTAACCATTACCTTCATTCGCTTAAGTGCTTAACTAGAGGTAGTAAATTGAAAAACTTTCTTAGAATAAGTCTTCGTTTTTTTCAGTTCTATTTCAAAAATTGAATTTGTATTTTACGTGTGCAGAGAGCATGCTATCATTTGTTCAGTAATTTTAAGCAAAAACGATTTTACAAATAAATGAGAAGCTATCGCTTACAATTAGCGGTAGACTAGCCGAATAACATTAATCACGTTAATTTACGAGCGAGCTTTTTATTCTGAAGGCCCAGGAAGCGGAAGCCACGCGCAAAATGACGTATTAGGTTAGTCTTGAGGAAAAGTTGCAATTAAGTTGCTATAGCGTTGAATTATACATCCTGATCTATTGTTTCATTGTCTCTAATCTATATTTATAATATTTATTATAAGTAAAATTTGATTATAAGTTTATGTAGGGGTAATCTCCGGAACTACTGGTCCGAATCTGAAAATTCATTTACTAATGGAAAGCTACATTATCCTCGAGGGTTACGGGCTATATTTAAAGCGTTCCCGTGGGATAATTGACCATAACGCAAGCGAAGCCGCGAGCAAAAGCTAGTTAAATGTCAAAAGTGATGTTTAAAAAAATATCTAATGAAATGTCACTGTCTTGGCTATACGAACAAGTGAGGCATAGTAATACAAAACCATCAGTATGTCGATGATACGCGTATGCAAACAGCTCAATAATAACACATTGGCAGCCATGCGAACGGTTTTTGCAAAGAACTTAATCAGCGCAACGTGCAACGTCCGATACAGTTACGCGTCCGCCAGTATTAACGCGCTTTCGTAGAAAGCTGGAAATTATCAGCGATTTTTGTCTCATTTTTTTGTCGTTTTGCCACAAAATTGGATAAAAAAAGTATTACTTTCCACCAAAAGCATGTGATTTGTTTTTTATTTCCGAGATCTGTTATTGTTTGGGAAATGTAGTGCGACATTAGTAGCGGTGATTTGCGGTGACCAACTTAGTGCTCCGAGATTGTTACTTAGATTTGGCATAAAATAAGAGATTTGTGTTTATGACTCTTTAGAACATAAAGCGTTTAATGGAGACGTATAACACTGAATTCTAAGTTCGATTTATACTTTCACAATCGGCGTGTGGTCCGGTTGTAACGGCTCGAGTTTCCGTCGATGGAAAACTGCCCGATCACTTTAGCTCCCAATAACTCTGAGGAGTTTTTATTCAGAATATATGCTATTACTGTGGCTCGTTAGTAGGCAACGGGAACGGGAGCAAATAGGTATTTGCTAACGTCATGATCATGTTTTACGACGACGCGCCAGATTGATGCTGCATACTATCTACTAGATAACGATGTTACTTCATTAATATAACTCATCTGGTTAACTAACTAAAGTTTCTACCTTCAATATTTACAACCAAACCTGGTGATAAGTTTTAATGTCGGTTTAAAAGTACAAGGGACTTATCATCAATATTTTTTTAAACATTATAGCGATGCAAATCTCGATAATAACGCCATTAGCGTACGCTAAAGCAACGGAAGTTAATTGTAAGACGTTGATCAACGGCTCCGGTGGAATGGTGAATAACTTCTCACCTACGGTAGTCGTGAGAAGTATCTACACACAATACAGATTGTTTTTGCCACTTTATCTGATTAAATATTGAAATAGAATGGTGTGAGCCAACGTCGTGAATCAACCACCGGTACTGGAGTACCGCGAAATATTTAACTGTTAGAAATTATATTTAAAAGAAAATGTAGGTAATCCTCATAAACTTAGCTTGATCGGCACATCAATACCAACTCTACTGGCATCTACAGATTTATACTCCTAAACAAGTTTAGATAAATGTGCTGATGCATTTTCTATGAGGGAAACGTAGGTAACTGCATTACCTTAAAGCGTCTGTAGCTCTCGACAAGTTAAGAGCATGAATCTTGCAATAGTCGAAGTCTGAACTCCTAACAAGACGTAAACACTGGCGAGTCCATATCTCACGCCACGCCGCACGCTGCAGGGTCAGGGTCAAAAGCGTTCGATGTACTTTAATCGAGTTGACTCGCCTCGATCGAACCGATACAATCGATTTGCAACTACGAGTACGGGAGATGATGCTGGCTGTTAAGAGAAAATAATGCTATGCCATGTTGTTATAAGGAATAGATCGTGACTACATAGCTTGTAACTTTCGGATGAAGACAGTAGACGGGTATTCACTTTTATTGTTGCTCTTAATTAAACTCATCGCGGCGGCTGCTGCAGCTTTGGGTGAAATCCTGTAGTTGGTAACTAACAGTAACTGCTAATACCTTGTTAGGGATAGCTTCAAGGCGAAGATGGTGTTCCGCTATAAGCGAGCGGGATGCTTGCTACTCGATTACGTAAAGCCGTGTTATGGCATTAAGATTGGCATCAGACGGCTGCCGGCTTTTCATTGTATAGGGCAAAACACACATAATATAATCAGCTAGTCAAGGTATTTTCCCGCACTGATACCGTTACATGAAACTCGATCCCTTGCATTTCCTCCTCCATAATAGACTAAACATAATTACACAGATCCGAGGTTATCAGATGATCGAAATAGGGAACTGTAATAATACCGTAGAAATTACGGGGAACTTGTTAGAAATGAGTTTCTGAAATAGCTATACTTGTACCGGACAAGTGCTGTCACATAATGTAATGATTCTTATGATGCGCAGCAGTTCATAAAATGGGATCGTTTAGTCTATTGTCACGACATCACGATATCAATAAACTGATTCACTGCAATAAAAACGCCTCTCGTCGGATGCAAGCGGCTTCACTAATATATTCGATAAAAGTGATATTCATTACAGAACCGATCAACTGGAACCTTGTTCGACGGTATCTATTTAGTATTGTAATTGGTGTATTCACAGTGAATAGCCGCACCGCTGTCGATGATACGTTAGCATAATTTCGTTAGTTATGCTTACAATGACGGAATGTGCCGAGTCATGATAACAGTCGCTGCATTTTGGTGCAAAAAGTAACAAAGAGAGTGGTATTGTATGCGGGAGCGGAGGCGGCGGCCACGGCGGCGTTCGTGCGTGCTCTCATAACGGTGGTCATACACAAATTGAATAGCATTTTTTGTGGCGCCCGTGAACTCGGCTCCGGCGTCGTGCAGCCCTAAATCTGAGAGAATGGACGTGACGGATATAGAACACGGGAAATATGGCTCTGCTACGAAACACTAAGAAAATCTCCGAGACCTTTAATTAAATATTATTGCATCTGAAATTTAATATTTCCTTCCACTTATGTGCATAAATTAGTACGCGAACCATTAAGAAAATCAAGTCCAGAGGTCGTATAACGAGGAAATGGCACAACCACTAGAAAGCCACACACCGAGATTTTAATGGCTAATGGAATTGTCAATTAGTTCGAGATGCAAGGTAAGTATATCCATTGTAGGTGTACCTATCATTACTATTATCAATTTCCATTTATGTAAGTGCATTGGTGCATGTTAGGATCGGGCTTATTAAAATTGTTTCTCTATTTATATTTACCTCAACTTTTTATGGCCATTCATCTCGGTCGGCCACTGGACTTATGGACGAGTTTAATCAGTCAAAGTAAATGCTAATAAAAATGTCGGTTATTAATTTGAGGCGCGTCATTTATAACAGCAGTAGTACGGGTATAACGGCCTTGGGCGGCCTTGCCCGCGCGCGGATACATGCGCCTGCGCGGGTCAGCGCCCGCGCACCGCATGCTGCTAATCGAATACTTAATTGAATTTATGCAACGATTTAGACAAATTGAAAATACGGCGTTACTGTCAAATAAGCTCGTTCATGAAAATTTATACACTTTTAAACGTTCCATGAATCTTTCTTGTTTTGGAATGTTGCTTGCTAGTTTAATCCGGTAAATGCTGTTTCGAAAATTGGCACACTGCGCTGAAGATTAATGTTGGTACTTAATGTACAAATGAAAATGTACATTTTGATGTATGTGCGCACTTTCTATTTAAACGATTCACGACATTTACTTATCTATTAAGTTCGGCAGGTTGTCCCGGCGAGACCGTGAAGTTATGAGTAAATGGTAAACAAGTTTATTACTGGCATCGACAATCTATTGGCAAGATAACGGCATTGCTTCTCAGCAACAAGATTGCATACGGAACCCTGTCTTGATATCCAGTGGGACCGTTATATCCTTAAGCGGACACTTCCGAACACGCGACCGTTCAGACTGCCTCAGTACCACACTTTTTTTTAGCCTTAGCTATGATATTGTATGGCGTTTTTACACTAACAAATTGACGGCTCTATAGGTATAAATATTTACGTTGCTTTGAAGGGAAATCAGAAATTATTTAAGACCTAATCGAGAAATAAATGAATACGCTGTTACTCCTGATTTGTTATCGGAACCCACAAAGTGTTCACAGATTGCTATCAAAGTTATTTTGTTCTTGTAAAACGACTAAGAGTCTCATTGAACGCGGCCACGTCTAATCTCAACCTAATCTAGCGACAAGCTGTGAACAAATTTAGCTACAAAAGAAAAAAGGAAAACGATTTCGGATCTCATCTTTTTTTGGTAAAAATCGAGTTCCTCCAAAAAAAAAACGAGGCGAAGCCTACTTACGAAATGTAGGTAAGTCGGAGAAATTGTTGATATTCGATAATTTCTTTGGAGATTTCTATCTTTTGCTGAAATGATTTCCTCGGCATTTTCGATACCTTTAAATAATCCACCGAAACCAATAACATTATCTTGAGTTAGTGCTTATGAGATCGAACCCGATCATAACATGGGATCAAAATATTATGGTCAGCAATAGAAATGTCTCTAATTTCTTTGATGTTCTCAATCCACTAGATTATTCATAGTAAGATTGTAATATTCCATATTCGTACATAATCGCATATTAAACATGCAAGCTTGCATCAACTCATTGTTTAAACTGAACATTAGCTAAGGCGAGCGTGGGAAGTTGTTGATAAGTTTTTACAAGTCGTTGAAGCGTTGCAAATATGCTGGCCGTTGTTGCAGCAGTGTCATCGACTCCGGCGACTCGGAAACACAGGCACGATCCGAGTAAGGAACAGATTTTATAAATAAAACTTGATATTTTTTGCTGCTTATGAAATTATCATTAAGAGAGAGCTTAAAGGATAATTCACTCGAGAAGATAATAAATGATTTACTGACAAAAACCAGTCTCTTTATGTTTTTACGCCGCGACATGTCTTCTCGATTGTCTCGACGTATCTTATAAATCATCTTCATGTATTCCATACAGGAATATTGTAGGCACACATCTATTCATAGACTATAAGGGGTGTCATTAACGTAATGACGGCCTTGGCATCAACATGTAAATTACGATAGACAGTTGTAATCGACGCAGAGTTCTGCTGAATATGATCACCTCCATAAATTACAGGCAGTTGGCATTTTACTCAAGAACTTCTTCGCAAGTTCTTTGTAAAACTAAATTGTCTAGCTTAATAGTTGTTAGTGAGACATAAAATAGCTATGAAATTGATTCATAGTGTTTCTATGTGCTATTAACGGCCACAACGATTTTCATTTCAATCACCTTTTGCTTCGAATAGAATTTCTCAATTTCTTAGGTTCTATGGTTGTATTTTGCATTTGTAAAGGCTTTTCACTAAACAATATGAGATTGTGCCTATGCCAGAATTTGACATAGCCCTCTTCTCTGTATTTTGGATAGTCAATATGCTAAATTACAGACCGGACCGAAAACTTAACAATTTCTATTTCCCCAAGTTTTGCTCCACAATATTTTCACTAACCTCTCTAAGCATCTATTGTGCCTAATGTCCATAGTACCATAAACTGCCAATGGCTTTGCGTTTGGCGACGGATAAGCCGTGGGCGAATAAGATTCTCCTTTGTCCAACACTTAGCGGTCAACGGCCCAAATCTTGTTTACGTCACCTTATTATTGGCGAGGCGATGGTCGTGAATGTATCCAGACATTGCCACTGCTAACGAATCGATTCGGAACGGTTAAGATGCCATTCCGATTTCTGTACTGTTGCGCCTCGTGTTCCTGAAAACAACTTGAGGTGCTTCCGCTTGTGCTGAAATTGTGAATGGAAATTAGAAAGTATTGTTTTTTGAACACTGTGTCAGAGAAATCTCTGGGTACTTTGAAAAAAAAAACACTAGTACTTCTGGGACCCCAGGAGTATTATATATACGCTGGCTTATATATATTCATTTATATATGCTGGCTGTGATGGGCAGTTAGTTATACTAGCGATCTAAAACCTTGATAACTATTCACTTGCTAATCAAAATTAACATAAGTTCACATTTTATGACCCCACTTAAACTGCACACTGTGAAACCGTAAAATCATTGATATTAAGACGTATTAAAAGCGAACAATAGATTCTAGGTTATGTGAACTTTCAACAGCAAGATTTAACTGATTGCGGAACAGCTAAACACAGGGAGTACGCTCAGCGTAGGTACCTAGGGGACGGTAATTGCACAAACTAGGTACGATGCACGGGTAGGTTGTATTTAGAATCACCGCGTACGCCGCAGTACCTTGTACCAATCTTGATTCGATTATTATAATACAGGCAGCGCACGTACGGTTGCCTCTACCTAATCAGGGGTCCGCCATGCGTACAGACGTGCACCCGGGATTCATGCATTTATTAGGCCTTATTAACCAACGACTCTGTAATTTGCTTAATTCTTGAGTTTCTATTTAGTTGTAGAATTACCAACATGTGTTTAACCTTTTGCTATTTTGTTGCAGAGCCGCCTAACAACGCAAATCCTCCCGGCGAGCTCCCGGTAACGATTGAGCACCAACAAGACCCGAACATGACAAGCAACTTAACGAGGAACGATGCCAACTGCGACAAAACTGGAACTTGCTACGATGGTACGTCTCGATATAAGATTCCTATTGTTTTACGTATGTCATAAAAGTGATTTGTTCTCTATAGTTACCTATTTCGACGTTTCAGTATCAGTGCTTTGCAAGGACACACGGATCGCAGTTCAAGTGCGTACTAACAAGCCGTTCAACGGACGTATCTATGCTTTGGGACGCTCGGAGACCTGCAACATTGATGTCGTCAACAGCGACCTGTTCCGGCTCGACCTCACCATGGCTGGCCAGGACTGCAACACTCAGAGCGTCGTAAGTACTCATGTCTTGTTTGATGTGTATTTAAAGTTGGGTTCCAAGCGAATCTTAGACAGATTCACACATACTTGTTTTCTTTTTTAGACTGGAGTGTATTCAAACACGGTTGTCCTGCAACACCACAGCGTAGTGATGACAAAAGCGGACAAGATCTACAAAGTCAAGTGTACTTACGACATGAGTTCGAAGAACATCACATTTGGAATGGTACCAATCAGGTCAGTAGCACGTTCACATCGAATCGCTACAATTTATCGTGAGCTGGTTTTTGAATATTATTCATTCATGAAGTAGGTAAGGTACCGCAAAAATGCAAAGTTACAGAATTTACCGTATAATTTATTCGGCCGCGTCAAGAGACAAGTTACGTGATATGTTATAGTAATATGAAAAACGGGAGCTATTTCGACATGCCTTCATGCCAAGACGATTTGAAATTCCATCGACCTAATATCGTTGCTGCATTGTAAACACGTAACAATTAGATTCACATCAGCAAGATACGGCTGTTGGACGTGATGAGCAATTTAACACGAACATCTGTTCATACGTATTCTTAATGAATTTAGAAAAGCCTGATAGCATCTCAATAGCCGTGAATAGGGCAGCATTATGGCACTGTAGCATACATGATGATACCTATGCGTTATGGCAATTGAAATTCAAAGCCATAAACAATTTTAAAATGCATATTTAAGTAGAGCAAGTAGTTGCTGGGAATACGACGTCGTTTTAATATTTTGTTTGTGACGCAGAGACCCGGAGATGATTTCCATCACTGCCGCGCCGGAGGCACCGCCACCACGCATCCGCATCTTGGACGCCCGCCAACGCGAGGTCGAGACGGTCCGTATTGGAGACAGGCTTACCTTCCGCATCGAGATCCCCGAAGACAGTAAGCATTTATTACAGCAATAGTATTCAAAATTAGCATAAAGAAAATACTGTGTGGTTTCTAACATTTTTCTCTTTATCTTTCAGCTCCTTACGGCATCTTCGCCCGCAGCTGTGTCGCTATGGCCAAGGATTCTAAGAGCACTTTCCCGATTATTGATGATGAAGGGTTTGTGGATTTGTTAAACACTTACAGACGATAATGCTATTTTGAGATTAGTTTTAACGCATCTGTTTTCTCTAGATGTCCCTTGGACCCATCGATCTTCCCGGCGTTCACTCCAGACGGCAATGCACTCCAGTCCGTGTACGAAGCCTTCAGGTTCACCGAGTCTTACGGAGTCATCTTCCAATGTAACGTCAAGTACTGCCTCGGACCTTGTGAGCCGGTGAGTATCACATTAACAATTTTGAGGGAATGGGTGTTTGCATTTTTTTATTTCAAATGACTATTAGCAACGGTTAATTCAGTTAGTCACGCTGAAATTACGCAAATGACACGTCGTTTAACATTTAAATGTTTCTAGGCGGTGTGCGAATGGGGTCGCGATTCTTTGGAATCTTGGGGCAGAAAGAAGCGTTCGTTGCCCCACAACGAGACCAATGAGGCTCACAATCAGGAGGAGGATATGAACATCTCGCAGGAGATCTTGGTGCTGGACTTCGGTGACGAGAGACAGAGCACAGACTTCCTACGCTCCGACAAGCCTGGTGGTGTAGCGTCTGAAGCCAACTATGGAGGTAATTGTTTTATGGACTACGCATCAATCCATGTTTTAAGGATTTTTATTCATAGCTTTTCTTGTTCATCTTTTTCGTATCACGTAGATATTGATCTCATGCATTTTATCTTCAGAAAAAACACTGACGATCGTGGAGCCGTGCCCCAGCAAGGCGTCCGTGCTGCTGCTGGGAGTGGCGTGTGCCCTGCTAGTGCTGCTGTACATCGCGACCATCTTCTGCTACTACATGCGCAAGTGGCTCGCACCACCCAAGCACATGTCGTAGACGCATTTACATTAGAGGCCATGTTCACGTTGGTCTCGACTCACAGTAGGGGACACTATCGTTCCAATGCTTGTCTTGTATTGACGAACATGTGATACAACTGACTGACGAACACAACAGTAAACAACGTATTCTCAGGCACTATCCGTCCATTTAGCTTTAGATCCGTGAATATTTTCGTGGTGTATAAATTCGGGAAATAATTTTTTGACGACTTATGTTTGGTATGATTGTTGTAACCACCGCGTGATTTGCATTTAATTTAGGAATAATTTATTGCATTTAGAAGCATTTATTAATTTTAAGTAGGTGTATGAGTAGATAAAATCACCTTATAAAATCTTTCTTTGTTCCCTTAATACTGCAGTTTAAAGGGTAATTATTGCATTTAATTAGATAATTTTAACAGTATAAGACAATGCATTTATTACGATGTTTAAGTTAGATGACCAGTTTTTGTACAATTTTTGAGTACTCATCATATCAGTAGTTACAAAATAATGTTTGGAATAATCCCTGGAAAATGATTAAGGGTGCTACTTACTCATCATGATTTAATTTTAGGGGATTATTCTGAACTGGCTACATTGGTAATTTTAGATTATAGGGCAATTGAATAATTTAAGAGTAATAATACTTAGTCACAACTATTTGCATTTTTTGTAACACTATGTTAATCATATTATTTCATATTACTACTACAGTTTGAGGTAAACAATTTATATTATGAAACAAAACTAAAACAATTTGTAAATATACTGTTACCTTATTGACTTTGTGCTAAAATGCTTAGTATGACTTTTGAACTTTCAGTTGGGTTTTGTAGAAATATGTAACACACACTTTGTACTACTATGTATGGGAATACAGACTGTCAAAATTGTGTTTCTCCTAACCCAACTTGAGATTTCTCTTTATTTATTTAAATTAATTTTTAATTTATCTATTTATTTTACTTTCATTTAAATAAGAAATGAAATAAACTGTACAAATTTACCATTTTTTTTATTGAATAACCATCTAACTGTGATAAACAGTAAATTAATAATAAATAATAACAATGTACTAAATAGTAACACTAGATCAAATTTTCCTTTATGATTGTAACAGGTCAGGGTTCCATTTAAAAAAAAAAACCTTGAAATATTTTTCTAAGAAACCACATTTTGAATCAGTAGATTATTGTAAATACTGTTCAAAATCTCTTGTTGAGATTGTAAATCAATTTCCTCAGTTTTGCAATCAAAGACTTTTTTAAAGCATTTGAGAAAAATAGGTGTTATTTTCTCAACGGTACAAGCCAGCCCTGATTCTCTAGATAGTGAGGTGACACCCTTATCTTGTATGCCACAAGGGTCAATATTGTCAAACCAGGACAGATCATTGTCACAGTTCAGTGAGATCCCATGAGTAGTCACATACCTGGATGCATGGATGCCTATGGCTGCTACTTTATTATCATCCACCCACACTCCTGTGTAGGGTGATCTGCTGCCTTTTACTCCTGCAGCCAGAAAATAAAATTAAGTAGGAAAGATTCTGAAGATCATGTCAGAGCAGCATTTTACAGATGGAATTAATTGAAGTAAATAGGACATTTAGCCGTCACTCCCTATTATTTCATACAATTATTGTATTTATAGTATACTTCATAGCTGTTTCGTAAAAAATTATAAAGACTTTCTTGATAAGTACTAAGAAAACTGTCAAAAACAATACAAAAACAAAAACTATTAAACAAAACGGTTTCTCACCAAACTCATCGCAGACATTGATAACAGTCTCCTCTAAACTTTGGACATACCACTTGACACTGGTTTTAAAATTCTTCAAGTTAAAAATAGGGTATGCAACTAGCTGGCCAGGGCCATGAAATGTGATGAGTCCACCACGGTTGGTCTTTCTGAAGTCTGCCCCAAGACCACGAAGTCTCTCGATTTCCTCTTTCGGTGTGCAATCTCTGATACCTAGAAAAATTACCTTTTGTTAGCAGTTTGGACCGACTTGTTGATTATTAATTTTAGGAAGGAGATGTTCATTCAGCATTTTGTGAAAGTTGTTTTAAAAGAACGAGGTCTATGATCTTTTGAATACCCAGGTTAAGGGACACTAACCATTTTATTAAATAATTACTCAAGAGAATCTCTGAAAAGTACCAAAACATGATTTTTTAGGTTATGCTGTTGAAATTAGTAGGTCAACTTACCAACAGTGAAAACCGGTTTATGTTCTACGAGAAGCAGAGTATCGACCTTACTATCTTGGCCCTTCATCACAGAATCCAAGTGCTTTCGAGCTAGGGCCATCTGAATTTTCAGCGCCGTGTCGTAACTCATCAGACCTAATTTCCATACTTTTACCATGATGAATGAGCGAGAGAAAACTGGTTGTAATTTTCGGTTGTTTATTTTTATTCGTTTTGGGTTTTATTTTTAAATTTTATAGTAAATACATAAAAAAACAAAAACCAATCACATGTTTGACAGTGACATTAGTGTGACATTAACATTGATTGACAATGACATGCTTCGTATTGGAGTTGCAAGCTTTCAATATTGCAGCAATGATGCACAATCTTAGAGAAAACCAAATTAGTTTGGCTTTTTAAACAAAAAATTTATATAATCATTTTTGCTTAGCTATCTTGTGTTTGGTTGAAGAACATAAACTTGTGTAATTTACCGCCATCTAATGAGCAAACACGAAAACCATAGTTCTAAAACTTGAAAATAGATGGTAGTACTATACAACTAGCTAACTATGCTCTCTAACAGATGGCGATAAATGAGTGACCAAAATAAGTTCCCCTATTAGACAATAGATGGCCATGTTTTAAAATATTGAGGCCACCTTCATACATTTCTATAAGCGGTAGAATGCGTATACCTACAAAATCTTTCAGATGGTTCAGTTTTCGGTGTTCCCTGCCTGTAGGGCGGTGTTTGGTTTGTTACGTAAAACCAGCTGGTAATATAAACATTGTATGCAAGTGGGATTCCAATAGTTTGAGACGCTTAATATGATTGTTGTAGTTAAATAAAATGTTTGGTAGGTAAGTGTGTTGTTGTGACGGACGTGCTCTAGTTATGGTATATTCCCCAGGGTTTAGTGAAACTTAACTCTTATGCTACCGGTGTCACAGTTAAATGTCGTGTTTAGACAAGGTGTTAGTGAAATCAGAGATGTGGTGCTCTCTCAAGCGATGACAACAGGGGTGAGAATTTTTGAAATAACGTGTTTTGTTTTGTCTGTTTTCGCGCGAGATTTTCTTCTCGTATCAGTGTAAAACTGCCTACCTAAGTATGACTATAATACCCACCTACTATTTTGGCGGTAATTCTTTCGTCAACAAAACAAGTCTGGTCATGGTCAGATCACGACTCAGGACTCAAGAAGAATAAAGGAAAAGCAGCTTTTGCCTTGTTGTTTTTGGTAAAAGCACTAGTTTCTGTTTATTACTGCTAGGCGGTAAACTTGTACCCCTTTATTGATAAATGCGGATACCTAACGTAACTTAATAACCAACTTCTACAAAAGGGGGAGGTTATGAATAATTATGTTATTTATATCTTTTTTTTTTCATGTGCCTTAATCACCGATTGCTCCGTGATTTATGGTCTAAGTGAATTTTATTAACTTTATTAGACTTTATAAGTTATTATTATAATCTGCATTTTTTCTGTGTATCTCTTTAGTGTGCGTCTATGGTAAACCTGACGATTAAACGGATTGTAACTTTAATCCGCGTTTATTATTGAGGGTTTGGATTTTCGAATGTTTCTTTTTCATTAGCTTTTTTACGTCTGTATTAAAAGACGGGATTGAATTATTTTTTATTAACGAAACATCTAAACAGAGCATCTAGGTATGTAACCTACGTAAATACCTACTACTTTCAGCGTTGGTCTTAGAAAAAATTGGAGATCCATCAAATGTTTTGTCAGTGGTTCACTTTGGAATTAAGATTATTGGGAAGTAATTGTTTGAGAGGCTGGCAAGAGCGTGGTGCTTGGCACAAGCAAAGAGAGGCCATACCCAGCAGTGGATGGAGTCGGGCTGTGGATGATGATGACGAATTGTTTCAGATAGTAGACATAGTTAAAAATAACTTAAAACTCAAAGTCAAAGCTAATACAGTCCCTACCTGACAGAAAGACCTGCCACAGTACCGGACAAAACTCCAAGAACTCCACCAAATTAGTGAGAACATAAAACCGCGTCCTCAAAGTTTTCTTTCATCGGCTGCAGTTTATAGTTGGAGGTCATTGACCGACAGTTTGCTACAGAGTACACGGTTCAAAACCGCTAGTAAGGTAAACAAGTGTCTAAACTTTAATTGGTGAAGCAGGAAGGCGGCGCGGGCGCGTCCTGTCGCTATTAATAGTTCAATAGCTTCGACAGGGAAGATTGTGTAGGGGTGCGGTGCGTGCACGCAATTTTATAAAAAAAATAAAAAAAACCGGCCAAGTGCGAGTCGGACACGTTTCTATTATTTGCCATTTGGCAACGGAACTATAAAAAGTTGTCACGCGCCATTAGATTTTATGAAAGCAACATGTTACATATTTTAATTAAATTATTTTGGAATATGGATCAATTCAGTCTATCGTAGTTCACGGCTGGATAAAGGCTTCTCCCAATCTGCTGCCCAAATTTCCTTGACCACCTTCAGCATCTATCCTGTCACCTCTTGAGGTCATCGGTTTATCTAGCTGGGGCCGTGCTTCATTGCCCTGGCCAATACGTGGTCTCTACTTTTGACTCGTCTGCTCCACCGGTTATGTGTCCTTAGACAGGCAGCGCCGGCACACTGCCACTACAGCTTGCTAACTCTGCTATGTCGGTGACTTCGGTTCTTTTCCTAATAATCTGATTCCAGATGTTCACCTTCTAAAAAACCCCGCAAGCATAGCTCGCTCCATAGCGAGCTGAGCGAGGATAATTATGGATCAATCTTCGTAACATAAGGATAAAATTACCCACTTACAGTTTTAGTCTAGTTTTTTTGTTGACGTTGTTTGACATATGGGTTGCACCGTTGTACGCTGTACGGGGCACGCTTCACGCTCTATAGTCCACGACTCCGCGTCATACGCCCCATAGTTGATGGGTTTATAATTGCAGTACCGTACTGGTGACAGGTAACGAACTAATCTAATGGAATTGACCCCAATTGTTGTTTTTTTCTTTTCATCGATTTGGAACATAAAACCGTGGGTAAATAGGTAATATCCATTTTATTAGTAAGAGGTATTCTGATTTCTTCTTTTTCCTAAGCTTGACATATCTTTACGCCGCGCGTTTATTAATAAGGGGGGTTATATTTGATGTTGTATCGACCCAAATTTCTTTTATCAATAAAACATAATGAAAACCTCACAAAACCCACATAAACATGAGGTTCTTGATCTATTCTATGTACCTACTAAGGTATCTAGCAATTAGTTTTACACTCTCTAGCACGTGCCCAGTCTCCAAACTTGCCGCCACGATGGTGGCGGCAAGGTCGTAGGTCATAGGTACTTTACTTACGTACGTAGGTCGGTCGGTAGGAACATCTGCGTTCCGGAGTCCTGCATGACGATAAGTTCACACTTGACATTGAGCTCCTCCGGCATACCGTCTGCGGCATCGTCTGCATGCCGTCTGCTATGGTTTTGTGGACCTTTTTTATGAATTCGTTTGTTGAAGTGGGAAGAGTCGGTTGTAAGCTTTTTATTGGAAAAAACAGTATGAAAGGGGAATGACTATAAAATGCTTGAAATGGACAAAAACTACGAATAGTCCTTAATTGTTTTTAAAATGAAATATGTCTAATGAAATAATTCTCAAGTTTGTTTAGGTAGGGTATAAAAATATAGGAATCATTAAAATATTTAATTTGATATCCGTTTAATTCATTCTTATATTTATTGGAGGTCAGGGTTTATTTGACACGAGTAATTGACATTCAGCCAGAACCGTCAAATAATCCCTAACGAAGTATTTTACAGAATTAGTGCTCAGTTGTCATTACTTTAATAAATTGCGACCTATGTGTACCATAAATCTAATCAAAATAATATACGCATGTCAATATTAATTAAAATCAAATTATTTTTTAAATAGAAAACGTATAGTAGGCTGTATGAATCATATGTCATTTGCCTTACTGACAGTTTGACATTACTGCATTTTCGATTGTTTGTTTACAAGTTGATTCCAGCGCTGTCAACTTGAGTTAGGTAAGTACGTAAGGATTGCTTTTTTATGATATTATAACGACGACTGTGGCCATTTTTTAAGGATTTTTATTTTACTTCTGCGCACGATATCCATTTTTGAATTAGATTGGAACCGCCTAAACGACGACTCGGCTTTTTGACGACGGTCCTGAAATCCTTAGCCTAGACTTAACCTATATTTCAGAAAAAGGTTTGTAACTGACTTCTACCTAGTTTTTGATAATTATTGAAATTGTAATGGGTTACCTACGACTTGTAGTAACATTTGGCGTATATTTCATTGTTGTTCATTTCAGGCAATATTTCAGGCATTTTTTATATGTCCGATGGGCATTCATCTTCGTGTGTGTAAAACCGATATTATTTAAAATATGGCAGGAGCTTCGAATCTAAGCCTCTAGAACTTTCGATCCACTTCGACTAGGTACTTGTAGTAGCTTGACAGCATTAGACTCCCTCGACAATGTATTACATACAAAAAAAATGTGTGCCCCTCGGCTGCGCCAAAAAGGACCGTCATCGACATCACCGTCGTCACCGGACATCTGGTGATTGACGCTGGTTTTCAACTGGAGCTTATGTCGCGAGAACGTCTTCGGTAAAGCTCTAACACAAAAGCAGTGCTCCTCAGTTCAAAAAGGTCTTAAATTAAAAAAAAAAGCGTTATTCGGATAGTACTTTACATTGGTTCTAGATACTAATATTAAATTGATCAAAATAGTATTTAGTTGTACGGCATGTGCGGGCGGGCTCGTTGCCATGGCGACGGCGCAGTAGGCCTGCACACCGTGACGCCGTGACGCGAATCTCAAACGCTCTGGATCGATGCCGACACACACACTTTTTTCATATAACTTCCGGGATGCTGGGATGTGAATGCATTTAAAGAAAATTTCTTTCATTTTTCTAATTTTATTTGACTGTTAGAAAGAAGGAAGAAGTTGGATCTTCTATGTTTTGGGTCGAAGTCTTTTTTTTTTAACCAATTAAAGGTCAATCAACCTATGTGAGTTGGGACAAGCAACCATTTATTATGTAGTCACGAGCTAAGCTTTCATAGACCACCTTTAAACGCGGGAAAAATGTAATTCAAATTAAAGGAACCTAATCTGTTTAAAATTAAAGACGAAGGGGCTATTAAGCACTCCTGATTTTTTTTTGTCATAATGGCCTTGCCTCCCGTGCCTTTCAGCAAGGGCAGTTCATTTATTTCATGTATGGCAATCCACATGGCAGTTCATAAAGCCAAGAAACAATAGAAATCGAAGTCGAGCTGCTTTTATAGAAGCTAGAATATGGCCGCAGTCGTGGCCTTTCCGCGCTAGTTGGCTAACGGGTTCGTGTTACTTTCTTGAATGTGACTATTGTGCCTTTAAAAGGATCAACAATACAAGAAAAATACAAAAATGTAAAGCACTGTTTTGCAAAATAAATCTTTATCATCTCTAATCTTTTTGTTTTCTCAAATATTCGCAAAGATCAAAAATTAAGGAATCAAGTACTAAGCATACGATTCGAAATAAACCTTTACAAATAAAATCATCTAATTTATTCAAGTCTAGACAGCAGAGAACACAAATTAAGCAGATTAGGAATATTCGGAATTCACAAATTCTAATATTATCTTGGGTTTATCTAAATATCTTAGCGAATATGAAATGAGCTCGAGACCTGAAACTTTGTTCAGATATTCTATCGAAGTTACGATAACGTTTCAGCGGGGTTACTTCGGTATTTATAGAAGTTTTTGCGATTATTGTCGACGGTCGCCCGGATTTGTAGCAATAAAATAGATTGCTACACTTTCAACCTTCCTCTTTCTAGGTCAAAGTAACAATACAAGAGATCGCAATCCAGAGAACTAATATTTTGTTTGCCATACAAATGTTTCCACCACTGCCAATTAGGGTTCTATTTAAAGTTACAGATCATGTAGATCACACAGAGTATAGTAACTTCTCCTTTTAACGTGAACATTGACACATCTCCCAAAATAGACACCATTACCTTTAATACTTGTCTCATTATTGACATAGTAGAGGGAGGTCCTCCCAAAGTTGCTAAAACAATCCTAGTTCTATTCTTCCAGTTAAACTTTCTAGACAAACCCGAGCACCACTAGTCCACATACCTTAAAGCCACAAGAATCAAAATTAAACATTCATTTGAGCTGTAAACTGGAAAATTCGTTAGCAGGATGCCAGTCTGTGGTGAAACTCTGTGGTGCTGCACTTAAGATAACCACGACTTTATAAATATGTGTCTGAACCAGATAGTGGTCTGTTCGGTCCATTAGATGGCTAACTAAAGCGGTTGTTCGAGGGAAGTCAGTCGTTTGAAAATGTTGGAGATAAAAGGAGTATTGGACTATGTAACTTTACATTGTGGATGGCCTTTTTTTTTAAAAAAAAAACACGGAATTTGTGAAAGTTGTTCGCTTTTCAACTATTGGTGCTGAGACGCGTGTCAAAAATTCAACGAATTCGTTTCGTTTCGTTTCGTTTTTAGTTAGCTGTTAGTGAAGACGGATACGTCTAAATACTGTTCATTTATTAATGTGTATTGGCTTTTGTGTGCTTACAAAATGGGCTTAAAGATGTCAAAGCTGATTTACCACAGGTATTTAGAGGACGTATCCGTATTGCAATTGTGTTGTTGTAAGAGGTTGTTTACACAATATTATCTCTTATTGGGTTCCGTACCTCAATCGGCAAAAGAGAACCCTTATAGGATCACTTTGTTGTCCGTCTGTCTGTCTGTCAAGACCCTTTTTCTCAGGAATGCGAGGCAGTATCAAGCTGAAATGAATACCAAATATTCCGGTCTGCTACCACTTGGAGCAGTAAAAAATCAACCTTGTATGTCAACGCGATCAAAAGATATGACTATTTATGACACATAATATGCGATTTCACAATGGAATCAAAACCTATAGGGTACTACTTCCCTTTGACCTAGAATCATGAAATTTGTCAAAAAGCTAGGCGTTACAGTACAAATAAAAGAAAAATTCCAAAAAATAAAAATGTTGAAAATTAAAGGGCGTTCCCATACATATACATATAGTTGACGCCAATTAAGTTTTTTTTTTAGGTAATGGTGCGGAACACTTCGTCCGAATCGCAGTTAGCCGATTTTTATTCTGTTTAGATTTAAGTTTCTTTTTTATTTTATTTTTTGTTGTGTACACTTGTGGCAATGTGCCAAATGAATATGTTTTCTTTTTTTTTACCAGGTCTCACTCACATAACCATTTACCATGGACCAGTTTCGCCTTACTAATCCAGTGTAGTACCTTTAAGTCTTACGTAGGTGTAAACAAAGCATAGACAATTAGAAACGTTCCCCTCATTATGCATTGTGTAGCTACTTCATAACTTGGTACCATTACCTACAGTTCTACGGCTCCACCAAATTGATGCGACCCACTTGGAGAACAAAAGCCGGTGCGTACAGCGTGACGTCGCCATAATCCAACTTGGAATGACGCAGCATTTTTATTACTTACCCTTGTTAAGTTAATTTCGGCTCCGACGCGTACACGCTTCCGCATAGCACGTCGCGCGTCTCTTGGGCCGAGATGGCGAGATGTATCTAATTAAGTCATAAAAAGCGGCGTTTCCTCAACAGAAGTGTTATTTTGTGAGCATCCGGGCTCGGGCCGTGA
Organism: Eugnorisma glareosa; assembly: GCA_947578425.1. Lineage (NCBI taxonomy): Eukaryota > Metazoa > Arthropoda > Insecta > Lepidoptera > Noctuidae > Eugnorisma > Eugnorisma glareosa. The sequence goes on from OX387959.1 coordinate 14,282,181, forward strand.
GTTATCGCCGCTATTCCCGCTTTTAATTATTCATGAGCGTCCCGGACAAGTTCCACCAACTTCAGACCAACAGCTGGCGTGCTTCTATTAAATAATTTGCACTCACTTCTTTAAGACTTTGCGTGTGCGGTTTTGCATATTAATTTTGGGTTATAGGGATGTTGGGATTGGGTTGTTATCTTTACCTCTTCTTCGCTGAACTGAAGTTTGGATGAAGGTAAATTCAATCTGAACGAGTTGCTCTCGGTTGCAAAAGTTGGCACTGAATGCTGGCTCTGCATTGCTTAATTACTTTCATACAACCAGCTTAAATATGTTTGAGTCCAGTTAGTATGTTGTTGGACCTCTCGGCCTAGAAACCCAACACAAACAATGAACTTAAAAATAGCTGGAGCCTCAACTTGAGCTATATCAGCAGGCTTGAAAAAAATCAACACTTAAAAACATTTGCGGTCTCCTCAGCTTACGATAGTAATGATTACATCGCCACCGTTCTTTATTTTGGTCATAGATAGTTGAACATATGAAGGCATTGTTTATGTTGATAGTGGTATGTTTACGTGTGGCACACAGTTATGTTGAACATGTTGATGTTGTTTCAGATGTCGCCGCAGTCGTGCGCGCGCCGGTGAGATGAGCACAGCGGTCTCGAGCCGCAACTACTCCTATGATGAAACTATACAGGTACTGTATTTAAGCAAAACCTCCTTATAAGAAGTCGTTCAAATAGAACCTTCTCGATGTGTCATTAGCTTAAAATTTGCTGTGGCACTATTGATCTGTTTGCACAAAATTTATTTTAACGAGACTATCGTGTTTTGCATCGCTATCACCATCAGCCCACTGTTGGGAATAGGCATTTCGAACCACACGCCATTAAACTCGATTCTCGGTCTCTCATCAAGCCGCTACAAGTCACCTTAAGAACATCCGTGTCTAGCTTATCATATTCAAAACTTACATGCACCTTGAGATATTATAAGCCTGAAGAAAACCAATACCTGATACTGATACTGTTAGCCTGCGTCATCCCACAGCTGGGCAAAAGCCTCTTCCCATGACTTTCAGTTGTTTCTATCCAGGGCTAATGTGGACTACCTGGTCGTTGGTTTTGTCCAGCTCGTCCCGTCATCTTCTACGAGGTCAACCAATACCTATACATAATACATATACCATTACTTAGCAACCGAAAAACCGAATTACAGCAATTATATTTGTTTGCAAAAGAATCTCCTGACAGAGTTAGTCAGGATTTGCAACACTACATAAAACAAAATACTGCACACAATATTAGTTTAGGCCTTACCGCTGCAATATTCTTACCTCGTATCTAAAATAGTCGTGGTTTTTAGGCCAAAGTTGTTTAGTCCCCACGTTAGCCTCTCGGCTAAGGTTGGCCGCCTCTCTGGGACGCGTTCCTTTTTTGCTGTTACAGAAAATCTAGGTCGGGACAGACTAACCCGTTTGTAGGGGAACATTTCTTGTGTTGCGTGGCAATGAATGTCCATTTACTCTGATTTGACTTTATAGAGGGGTTTTGACCGTTTTGTACTTTACACTAAAAGCCAATTTAAAAAGAAAGACCTGTTTCTCGACACAAAGTTTTTCTTTTAAGAATTTTTTAATTTGCCTATGCTGTAGATCATCTATCCATCACAAGACATAACGAAAATATAGCTTTAGATGATGCCATTTGGTAGTGCTTCTTCTGAAAACACAAACACTCCTGAAAAAAGTAGACAGGAAATATCTATAGGTACTTAAATGTTAGTTGCCTCCAGCCTTTCAGAAAACAGCCCAGACTGTGAACAATAATGAAAACAATACAATAATAAATGCAGCCTTCTGAATTCATGGGTGTTAACATTTCGCGTCGGTAGCACTTTCACCGACGCTCGTAGTTTTCAGCGCAGACTAATGTTTTGTACAATGGACTTTCGCTGCGATCGAAACACCGCTTACAGGCCAATGTGTACTATCATCACCGGTGATAAAGTTTATTTTGAGTTGCCAAAATAAAGTGCTAAAATTGCAGGCCCTTCATGGTTGCCCGTAAACGTGGCTTAGATAAATGAGCTTCAATTTTGTATCTTGTTTCTAACGCCGTAGCGTTGGATCTCGATTGTTTGCGGAAGTATCAGGGGTATAGAAGAAGTTTTTCAGGACGGGTCATAACGACACATTAAGCAACACGGGCGCACTTACCTTTATTAATGCGGTACAGGGCTCAGCGCTTATCCTGCTCAATGCGTTGTGCGGGTCAATGGGAACTACCGACACTTAACTAACTATTAGTGCCCTTTAACCGAATGTGTGCGACGCCCTCTACGTGAGAAAAGTCACTTGATCTCCTGTTGTGTCAGATTTTGTGGAGTAGTTTGGTGAGACTGTTTCAGCAAAACGTTCGTACAAGGTAAAACAATGAATAAATTTGAGGTAGCAAAAATAAAAAAAATAAAAATTCAAATACGAATACGATAGTGATAATTATTACACGCAAAGGGAAGTAGTTACCCAATATATTTTCCAAAAATAACTTATGATGGGTAGCAAAAAATAAAGAAAGGCAATATGTGTGTGCAGAAACATGTAAGTAATTCGTGCCTATAACTTCGTTTTATGGGGTTACCAAAGACTCCTTGCAGATACAATAATCAGCAAGTCCAAAAATACACATCTCAAAGTAACAGAAGATGTTACTGAGTAGGTACATACAGTACAGCAGACCAAATGCTTTACGAGGCAGATAATGCACAACACGAGTCGTTAACGCCTTTAAAAGCGGTGCGGTTTAATTCGCGCGTTATCGCAGCGTGGAAGCCGCGGCGCTCCGCCATTCCCCCGGGCTCGCGAACCCAGCCACATTTATCAGCAGCCGACCCACATTGCCCCAACATCTGCCGCCGACTCCTCGCCTGTATCGGACTGCGATTACCCCGACTTTATTGTGAGAAAGTAGTTTCTGTACACCCATATTGCCTTTATTGTTTCCTACTTTGTTTCCCATATGTTATTTTTGGAAAATATATTGGGAAAATAAAGCAAACGAAAAATATTTTTTCGGTCCTGTTTCGTCATCGACTGAATTGGTCCGTATTGCTGACTCGAAGCAATATCTGATCTTGAACCCAAAACAATAACAATATTCTTCATAGTTTTATATTTCTCGTTTTGTGTCTAAGATACGTAGGTATTGGCTGCTTCCCAAATGCTCTTAGACCTAGATATGTAATTGAGGCTCTCAGTATCCAAGTTATAAACTCCGATAAAACGAAACCCTTCTGTAAATACCAATAAACATCTACAATTCGGGTCTGAAATAGTTTTCTTTGACCTTTTTTGTGGCGACCATCGCGGAACAGGCGGTCAATCTAGCGGCCAGCAATTCCCTCCGCCGGATTGTTTTATCAGGGTTCGCAGCAATATATTGTGATTTCGCTATCTGTATCGGAGATTGGTTTAGTGAATTTGATTAACGAACTGTTTCCGTTGCGGCAAGGGTTGGGCCTAATGCGTGGACCGCGGCGCATTAAGAGGCGCGGGCCAGAAAATCGAATTTTCCGCTTTTGTGGGTCCGCATACGCCTAGTCGTGTACCTTCCTGTCGGAGTTTTCAGACCGTGTCGCATATAAACAAACTTGGACACGATCCACCCTCGCGACGTTTTCTATTTATTTTTCAGAGATTTTTCGGCCATTCATTATTACAGGATAAGATTATTGGATAACTTGATACGCAACGAGAGCTTAATTAATTATTAGCTTTTAATTACTTTTTTTGTTTACATTTTATCTTCTTTCGGCGCGTATCAGTTAGCTTCAGTTTCTGGGGTACTTGAGTTAACGTTGGCATAGATTCCAGGGGGTCGGTCCTTAATCCGAATACAAATTTTCCGAAAGATAAACCGGCGCAGGTTTACGGGCCCCGGGAGCAGTCGCCCTATTTTCTTTCACTCCATCTCTATACGTAGGTGACGATAGAGGAAAACGATCGGCCGTGAACAATTTATTTCACCCACTTTTGTAAGCTGTTTCATTCTGATAGCAGTGTTTGCTACATGTACTTTTAAATGATTTTTAAACGCTGTTTAAAGTAAATCTAGTTACTTAATCATGGAACGTTTGAGTAGAATGCTAGATTCGCAATTTAAAAATCTTGCTCGCATAGTAGGTACCAACAATTTTGGGTTGATGGAGTGATGTTTTAGCAATCGATATCCACCACATAAAAACATTAGGAAAATCAGCAATACTTAATGAAACAATTCAAAAACAACAAATCCTAAAAACCTAAACGAATTCCAATAGGAATTTTAAAAGCTGAACGTGGAATATTATCATCAACATCGAATTTCAATGAAAATTTATGTCCGAAGTTAATTAAAAGGCTTTTGCCTCTCTCGCGACGAGCCTTTATCTGGATTCAAATTTTCCGAAAGATTAAACTGCGGACAGAAGGTTTACGATCCCTGAGAGCTTTCCGAAGCCTTAGCAACTGAGCTGGCGACCGTACTCTCCGTATTGACTACGTACTTTCGAGAGCTGATGGCTCTCGACATGGGCTTAGCATTAACTACTTTGAGTCGTTCTCCAGTTTTCGATTACGTACTGCTTCAATTTACAGTCTGATCAGCGGTTCAGCTTATTGTTTGTTTTACCCTATATTTCGTGAGGTATTCATCACCACCAAACCTTATAATTAACACTAGCAACGGGATATGATAATGTTAGTGACAATGTCAGTTTAAAAACTTATATTGCTCCACCATACCGTTAGCACTTTAACTGTAGGATAGACTCACACACTGATAGCCGTATCTATAGTCAAGTTAAAGTAATTACTTGAGTTTAAGTAATTACCTATGCATACATTTGTATGCATAGACATGAATTTAACCGAAGTATGAACCGTCAAGGAAAGCAAAGCTAAGAATTCTACTTTTGACAGTTATACCTTCAAACAATTACAAAACTACAGAATAATTATCGTATCTATCGTATCATTAACTTGTTTATCGGGTGTTAGTCTCCCAACTAATTCTTTCGGTGCCGTCCATTTTAAATATAATACCTATATCTGTGTTGAACATAAAAAATCCCAAAAGTCTGACAACCAGTCTTACCGAAGGGCTATCGTATTACCCAGTACTAATTGGGTTTTGGAGGTTAGAAAGGCATTCGCTCCATGTAAAATACTGGTATTCAACTGCATCTGGTTAGACTGGAAGCCGACCCAAACATAGTTGGGAAAAGGCCAGACAAATGATGATCTGTGTTGAACATACATAGTTCTCCACATCTCCCCCTAATCTGCTTCAATGAATTTGGGAGGTAGACCCGTAATCACGTAATGGCAGGTGGCCACGTCCGGCCGATTGATAATAATGGCAGTACAGTCATTAGTACACTGCAGGTGGACTTCCTGATTTAATCCCTTTAGTCGTATCTTATAGTAGCCATTGGTAATAATGTGGTGGGCAACGTACGCTAAGGATATTGGCTAGGCTGAGTTTACTACAGAACGTGTGGTAAAGTAAATTAATGCACAATTACTTGAATTTGAACACGATTGATTCTTTAACAAAAATATCTAATATCTACCAATTACTAAGGGATCTTGAAGGCATGAATCTGCTTCTTACTTTGTAAAAATTAAATGGAATAAACTGACGATGCAAAACCTATACTACTGGGTCTAGAAGTATGAAATTGTGTATAAGTGTTCTGTTTTGTGACGTGGGTGACAACTATGGAAAGATTTTTGAAAATACGTCCCCTTGAGGGGTTTAAAAAGGCAAAAAAATAATTTTATATCGTTATTTTTGAAGATGGGAAATCCTTTCGAACACCCGTCTTGTGATTATTCTTATAAGTCACTTAAAACCTAAAAGCTACAGTGTTGAAATACATACCCTGAAATTGAAATCATAAACCTCCGTTGGCTTTAATGTAGTCGGGTAAAACAAATGAATGCGCCCTCTATGTTGAATTGAAGCAATTTATTCCCTGTGATTGTCCGGGTCACTATTTTATTGCCGCTATTCGATACTAGATGGCGGAATTCTTTACTGCCGTGTTAGTTCGTGGGTTGGTTTAATAGTTGACAAGGTTTAGTTGGTCGGTTTCAGCTTTCAGTGTCCTGATTTGTACTTTCTACTAAATACTTTAAAAATGGAACGTATGTTTTGTTTGAAATTGCCTGGTAGATGAGTTAATAGGGACTTCTAAATTCGAACGCCTCCGTATGAAATGAATAAATAAAAAAAATATTAGGTTTTTTATTAGTATTCAATTAAGTAGATTTATTATTTCCGAATTCTTTTGTGTTATTATTTCGTTAACCGTCCTATTAATCCAGAGCACCGCTCAGCCACACTTAATTAAGTAACACATGAGTAACACTACGAGATGCGCACAATTACCACCAATTACATGACAGCTGTCATCACGGAGCGTCGCACTGATTGGTTGACGGTCGCACTTGCAACAACGCTACACTGCAGGCCGATAAAACTGGCCTCGGACCATTATTCGTCGTTCAATGACCATTTGTCGTAATTAACAGGCGATGGTTAATCTCACTGGACCTCCCCCCTCCGCTCCTCGCTTCACCCCTCCGGCAGTGCGTCGCGCCGCCCTAAATCACGGCACTGCCATGGCCTGCTGTGGCCTGCCGTCACTAGCTTTTTAACTGCATTATGATGTGAAAGTTGCCTGGTGATTAAGAAAGCGCAGGTGTGTTTCGTGACATTTTCAGCAGTTTTATTTTTATTTTTTTACCTAGTTTTGTTTCAGAGTTACTGATTTGTCTATGGTATCTCAATCGGTATATATATCAATAATGGTCAAAGTTGGTAAATCCTGCGAACACTCATGTGTATATCTAATTAAAGTATCGAGTAGGTTCGTAATAATTTATCATTAAAATGTGTTCCAAACTTTTCTTTTCTTTTTTTTTTCTTTCCGCTAATGTAAGCGTGGTAGGATCACTTAAAACTTAGATAAGATCTACTAAAAAGTTACCAAAAGTCAGCTATACCTACAAGGTGTATACGGATCCATCACTAAGCCGTCAGCCTAGTATTCTGTCCATCAAACTAAACTCCTACCTAACCCTACGCAAAAATTATTGCTGGGAAACGACTTTTTTTTGGGGGATTTCTTTTACGTTTTACGGTAGGACTCGATGTAACGCACTCAAAACGTTGTGCTGATGGATGCATAGAATAGTAAACGAACCATGGAGGCATTTAAAGTAAAGTTATTGTGCTGGACGGGCGTGATCGCTGGATGCTATAGGTTGAAGAATGTCCAAGCGGCGCTGACGTCCTACACCTGTTGGTTCAGTTGACTGCATGAAACTACGGCGATGATGCTGAACGGGAGTAACTAGGATGAGGCTTCGATGAAATAAAATCAACAGCTATAAGTCTTCATAACTTTTCAGGAAACGACTGGCGTAATTCTTCAGGAGTACTTTAGAGTGAAAGAGAGAGAGATATATCTTCCTTGCCGATGACTACGATTAGCCCGAGAGCGCGCGTTACTAAAGTACTGCGAAACTTTACCGTAACGAGGACCGCTAATCGCTTCCTGATTTAATCTTTATTTGTAGAAAATATTGCTTGCGCGTGCGTACATAGTAGTGATTATTTCTAGTGTTCTGACTGTGACCTAGGTCATGTAGGTCATCGTTGTGAACCTTAAAATATTGCCCGTCTCCTGAAATCATGACGTCGATTGCATCTATAACTACTGAAAAACTATTGCAGTGTAAAGGAAAATATTTAACAAAATTCTACTATTATTCAGCTTTACAGGCCAGTATTTCAGGAGGCGTTACAGCGATTGTTTTGTAACAAGTGGCGTTAAGTAACCAATGTACTTCTTTCATGTAATCTACTATGTACATAGACACACCTATGTATTTCAGGGCTTCAGGCCCGTTTAAATTAGGGGGAAATAAAACAAAATAACGATAATCTTATAATCAAAAGTTATGTACGTAACATCTTGCGACCTCGGTTAAGTGGATTATTTTAAGGGTTTACACTACAAAAATTAGGTCCAGGCCTAGGTCTCAACCTAGGCTACCTGGATATATTAAAAACAAACTATATTTCGGCTATTTGCCCACTCAAACGAAGCTACAAAATGGATTGTACTTACGGTTTTACACAAACTGGATTCTAGGTACTATTTAAAAACACTATGTATGCTAACTTTATATACACTTCACTAAATTGTTTTCTAAGTTATCACTTATGATTTGTTGGTGACGCTTCGTCGCGAACATCTCTCCCGCCGTGCAGTGCTGTGACGACTCGGTGCGACGTCGGCGCGGCGCTGCATCACCCCGGTGAGCGACGACCGTAGTCGCGGCGCCCGCCGCCGCGATGCTCGCCGTCTCGACGCCTCGCTTCCAGGTTTACTTCGGTAGTGGGACGAGCTTCTTCACCGGACGCTTCAAGGTGCCGCAGGCAGTGCGCACCTCAGCTGTCCGGACTTCTCCGTCCGCCCCGGGAAACACGGCGACTATACGGCCTCGCGGCCATGTGTTGCGAGGCAGCTGGCCGTCGGCGATCAGGACGGCGTCGCCGACCTGTAGGCCAGGCCCCCGGCCGTGCGGCTCCCGCCGGTTTTGCAGCTCCGGCAGGTACTCTCGTACCCAGCGACGCCAAAACATGTCGGCGAGTATCTGTGAGCGTCGCCAGAGTTTCTTGCTATCTATGTCGTGCTCGGTGAACACGCCGGGTGTTGGTAGTCTGGCCGACCCACCGAGTAAGAAGTGATTCGGTGTGATCGACTCGTCGTCTTCGCTGTCCACGGAGACGTGTGTCAGCGGTCGGCTGTTTACTGTGTACTCTGCCTCACACAACAGTGTGGACAACACCTCTTCTTGTGGGTGCTTTTCAGTGAGTACGGTGTACAGTGCGGACTTCACGCAGCGAACGAGGCGCTCCCAGGCGCCCCCCATGAATGGTGCGGAGGGCGTGATGAAGCGCCACACGATGCCTCGGCGATTGGCTTCCTCTCTGAAGGCGTCTCGGAGCTCCTTGTCAGCACCATGCATGTTGGTACCGTTGTCAGAGTGTATTTCGGTGGGACAGCCGCGACGGGCGGCGAATCGGCGCAGCGCTAGTATTGCGGAGTCTGCGCTGAGGCTGGCGGCAATCTCGAGGTGTACGGCCCTGGTTGTGAGGCACGTGAACAGCGCCACATATCTCTTCTGATGTTGACGGCCAACGGTGACGGACAGTGGGCCGAAGCAGTCAAGCCCAGTGTAGGTGAACGGCCTCTGATGATGTGCTAGGCGCGTTCTCGGGTGGTCACCGGTCGCAGGCACGGGAGCTCGCGCCTTGCGAATGCGACACTGCAGGCAGCGTGTCACCACCATCTTTACCGTGGGTCGCAGCTTGATGACCCAGTAATGTTGTCGCACCTCGTTGATTGTGAGTTCTGTCCCACTGTGTTGTAGACTGCGATGTGTCCAGTCAATGTATAACTGGGTGATGCGGTGATCGCCGTGCAATATCGGCGGTCGTTTGACGTCTTGAGTTATCTCGCAGGTCGCGGCTATGCGGCTCCTTAAACGTATGACGTCGTCTTCGACTTCTATTTGCAGCGGTCGCAGTCTGCTATATCTATCTATCGATTTGTTGTTTCGTAGACTCGCTATTTCCTTAGCGAATGTCTGTTGTTGTACGACTTGCACGAGTATGTGTTCAGCCTTTCGCAGAAACTCGGCGCCTATTATTATTGAGTCTGGCGTCTTTGCTATTAGTTTTGTTGCAGGCGTTATCGATTTTTTCTGTTTCCTCCAGTCTGGATCTTTTTCTGTGTTCTTTTTCGTTCTTTTGTAGAACGTTCTCTCCGACGGCTTGCGACATAGAGATACGAAGCGTAGAACGTTCGCCGTCGCACGAAGCAATCGTTCCCATCTGGAGAATCTTGTCGGATCGGGAATGGTTTCTGAGAGCTGTCGACTTTCACTTTCTTCGACGGTGATGAGCGTCCTTTCTTCTCCTGTTTGCTCTGCGATTGGAGGTTTCTCTGATGGCCATAACGACGGTTCTTCATACAGGAATTTCGGGCCACAATACCACTCATGTTTCGAGTCAAAGTGGTGTGGCACGTCACGCGTAGCGGCGTCGGCGATGTTTACTTTTGTAGGTACCCATCGCCAATCTTCGACTTTACTGTTCTCTTCGATGGCGGCTATGCGATGAGCGACGAAAGGCTTGTATACTCGCGCTCCTCTTCTGACCCATGTGAGTACGGTCTTGCTGTCCGACCAGTACGTGGTCGAGGTGGGCTTGAGTCGGTGTTCACGTATCACAGCCGTGGCCACGCGGGTTCCCATCACCGCGGCCTGCAGCTCGAGACGTGGTATCGATTGCAGCTTGAGTGGTGCCACCTTCGCCTTTGCCATGACGAGGCTGACGTGTGTCTCGCCGCTTGGTGTCGTAGCTCGCCAGTAGACTGCCGTTGCGTATGCCATCTCGCTCGCGTCGGTGAACACATGGACTTGTATCTCGGCGGCCTCACTATAACCTGGGTAACATCGCGGTATGTTGATGTTCCCGAGCCGCTCGAGGTGTACTATCCAGCTTCTCCACTGTGTCGCCAGGTCTTGGTCGATTCGCTGATCCCAGTCTGTACCTCGCCTCCATGCTTCTTGCAGTATCTGCTTGGCTCGTATGGTAACTGGCGAAGCGAGGCCGAGCGGGTCGTACAGTGACATGACGATTTTCAGCGCCTCTCTCTTAGTCGGCACCTCCTTTTCTAATACGCCACTCGGTAGGCGAGCAAGGGTAAGGTTGAAACCCAGCTCGTCTGTGCTCGGTCTCCATATCAGGCCGAGTATCTTCTCTATGTTTTCTGTACTGCCGATGTTGACACTTTCAGTAGGGCTTTGTGACGGTTCTATATTTTCTATGACTTCTGTGCTGTTTGACACCCATTTCCTGAGGTCGAAGCGCGCCTGTTTGTGTATATCTCTGACTGTTGTTGCTATGCGCGTCGCCTCTTCTATTGTCTTGTAACTATCAAGATAATCATCCATGTAGTGGTTTTCTATGATTGCTTCTACGGCTTCTGGATGCTCTGTAGAGTGTCGTTTCGCGTTCCAATTCTTCGCGAATATGGCCGTGCACGGTGAGCTCGCTGCGCCGAATATGATGGACGTCATGCGATACTCTTCAGGGGCCCCCTCTCTTCTATTACCTCGCCAGAGGTATCTGAGTGCGTCTCTGTCTTCACTTCGCACTTTAACCTGCATAAACATCTCCGCTATGTCACCGGAGATGGCTATGTGGTGTCGACGAAATCTCATCCTGACGCCGGGCAGCGACTGCAGCAGGTCAGGTCCCGTCAGGAGGTAGTCGTTGAGTGACAGCCCTCTTGACTTGGCGGCGGCGTCATGTACTATGCGAATCTTCTCGGGCTTCATCGGGTTGTACACGTCGAAGTGAGGTAAGTACCAGGTTCTGCCCGGTGTGCTGGACTTGGGTGCCTTTTCGGCGTACCCTTTCTTCATGAGAGAGTCCATCTGTTCTGTATATCTATCTCGAAGCGCAGGGTCGCTGTCGAGCTTCTTTTCTATTGAGACGAGCCTCTTCATCGCTGTCCCGTAGCTATCTGGCATTTCTATATTTTCATTTTTCCACAGTAGAGCTGTTTCTATGTGGCCATCTTCTAACTGTCTCGTGTGACGATTCAAGATATCTTCTGCTTTCTTCTCAGGATCTGAGTTCGGACGTCGTGGGTTGATGATCAATGATTCTAATGCGAAGAATTCTCGCAGCTGTTGGTCGAGGTTGTCGCTCGCCGCCGTGAGTCTGTTGACGTAGTGCACCTTCTGGCCCAATGTTCTGGTGTGCGCGCCGTGAAGAGTCCAACCCATCGCAGTAAGTGACGCGACAGGCTGGTGCTTCGGACCTCTGCGGACTTCGGTGGCGAGTAACAGGTGCCAGTTGTCTTGGCCGATGAGAATCTTCGGTGCGCCAGCGTCATATGTGAGTTGTTGCCTGAGGTCATCTAGGTGCTCGCAGTGTGCGACGTCTTCTTGAGTGACTGTTTGTGACGCGAGGTGCAGCTTGGGTATGGTGCGCGCTTTGAATGGCACCCTATTCTTCAGCTGGCTGGCGAGTGTCACGGTGATTCTCCGCGAACAAGGAGTGTCGATCGTGGTGTTGCCGATCGCACCTATCTTCAGCGGGTCGATGCGGCCCTCCGCCCCGACTTGCTTCGCGATGTCTTCGTCGATGAGTGACACAGTTGACCCATCGTCTAGGAGAGCATAGGTGGAAGCCTCTCCCGCCGGTCCGATCACCCGCACCGGCACTATCTTGAGGAAGGCTTGACTCGACGTTGATCGGGAACTGGCCACCGTTTCTTGTGACTCTGTCTTCTGTGTCGGGACGTCGGGCTTATCGACTTCCTCTGCAGCAGGCTTCTTGTTATAGTGAAGAAGCTGATGGTGCGTGGCTGTGCACCCCTTGATGTCACACTTCTTGCGTTTACATGTGTGACCGGAACGACGACTTCTCAGGCAGCGAAAACATAAGCTGTGTTTCTTCGCTAGTTCCCACTTCTTGTCGCTTGATGCTTCTTTAAACTTCTTGCAGTCAGACGCGTAATGTCCCTCTTTCTCACAGACACGGCACTTGATTACCGGTTTTTCTACAGCTGTGTGAGTTCTCTGCGTGGCACGTCTGGTTGTTGAAGCGTCGGCAGCGCTAATGTTCTCGGGCGGAGCGAAGGCACTGCAGAAGTGAGCTTGTTCGGTGACGAATTCGCTGAAGAGTGTGAGATCTGGCAGCGACTGGTACTTCTCGGTATAGGTTCTGTACCACTGTACACGCAGAGAGTTCGGCAGCTTCTCGGTGAGTGTGCGTATCAACTCGGCGTTCATCAGGTAGTGTTCTTTCTTCAGCGCGCGCAGAGTGACGATACCGCTTCTCACTCGGCTTGCGAACATGCAGATATCTTTGGGTGATTCGCTGCAGCGCGGTAGTCCTCGCAGTCTGTCTGTCTCGGCTTGAGCGATTGAATCTGGTCGGCCGAACTGTAGCTCCAGCTCCTTCATGATGTCATCTGGTCTGGCGTGCCCGATGAGCTCCGAGCTCACCGTCTCAAGTGCCCGTCCATGCAGGCTTCTTCTAAGTCTTGCTGTGTTCTCAACGTCGTTGAAATATCTTCGAGTTGTATCGTAGATGGCTCGAAATGACAGCCATTCTGTGTGTGCTCCACTGAAGTTTGGTAGTGTCATGATGACCTTCGACGCCGAGGGGTGGTTCGATGTCCAATGTTCTGTTTTCTTGTCGGCGAGCGACGCTATTGCGGACGTGAGCTCCATTATAAATGGACGGAGCTTATCTTCCCCCTTGATGTCTTCTATTTGTTTCGATGTAGATGCGATGTGGTTCTTCACTTCATTCACTTTAGAATTCGACAAAGGTACTTGCGTTTGGAGGTCCACTGTATCTTCGATGTCCACAGGGGGGGGCGGCTGCGCTCGGCATCTATTCACTATGTCCCCCTCGGCGGCGTTGTCCTCTTTCGGCGGCTCAGGTTCGGGTGCCTCTTCGAGCCAGGAACGCACGTACTCGTTGTTTGAGTTTCTATCTTCTAAATATTCATTGTCCGAATCTTCTTCGGCCCTCTGAAGTGCTAACTGTGCAAGCTCCAACTTAATCTTCAATAAGTCTTCACGTGCTTTTGAAATTTTTCTATGTGACCGCGTCGTTCTATTCGTAGTCGACGGCGGCTTGCTATGTTCGGTACGGGCGTCACCCCGGGTAGTCATCGGCATGGCTGATCGGCTATATGTTCTATCGGACGGTCTCACTGTTCTATCTGAAGTTCCTTCTTCTGTTCTGGTAACCTTCCTGGTTCTGGCAGCCACTGATTGTTCCACTTGTTCTGTTTCTTCGGACGCCCTAGGCGCAGGCGAGTCTTCACCCCCCCTCGGGGAAGGGGGGCGCGGCCGCTGCTCGGTGGTGCCCTCGGTGGTGGATGGTGAACGTGGGGGTAGATGGTGACGAATGGCTGTAGCACTACCCATCTCCACCATGAATGCTTCAGGTGCCCTGCCTTGCGATCTTGTTATCGGCATGCTTGATAGTTGATTTCAGTTGCTTCGATAAGTCTTCAGGTTTCAGGAATGTTCGCAGTCTTCAATGCAGCCGTCCGGCTCGAAGGGCCAGCAGATGTGCTGGACGGGCGTGATCGCTGGATGCTATAGGTTGAAGAATGTCCAAGCGGCGCTGACGTCCTACACCTGTTGGTTCAGTTGACTGCATGAAACTACGGCGATGATGCTGAACGGGAGTAACTAGGATGAGGCTTCGATGAAATAAAATCAACAGCTATAAGTCTTCATAACTTTTCAGGAAACGACTGGCGTAATTCTTCAGGAGTACTTTAGAGTGAAAGAGAGAGAGATATATCTTCCTTGCCGATGACTACGATTAGCCCTCTCGTAGGATGTCGCTGCGCCCCCGCTAGGGGGCGCGGCAGGCGGTCACGGGGCTCTGCCCCCTGGCCGCGGAGGCCATACCTCGGCCCGTTAAAACGGGCCCGTCGTTGCGTTGCCTTAAAAAGGCTGGGCCTGTTGGCGTGCGTGAGACAACGCACGCCTGTGTGTGTGGTTGCGGTGAAGTTTTCAGTAGGCGCGCCACAGCGCTGTCTCATAGCGCTGCTTTCTTCACGGCACCTCGGCGGTCTGTCCCCGCCAGGTGAGACCCCCGGTTACCCGGAGGAGGCCCGGCGGAGGACGACCAGCGACAGAGGTACCGACTCGACGCACCTATGAAGGATGTAGGGCTCCCGTCCGCCCCGCTTCCAGAGCTAGCCGGTCGCGGTCCGGACTAAGAAGCCGTTATGAGTGTGTGGGCGGTATTGTACTGTGTAACACCGCCCAGTGTTGGTGTGGGTCGCGAGCCCGCGCCGCGCCCCCACATTGTGAGTCTACGTGTGTGTAGAGAGGTGCATGTGTGGTGTAGCTGCGCGACGTGCCTATATTAACTTAGAACACGCCACACAGCTGAGTGTATGTGAGTTGTAGAGTCATATTGTTCAGGTAAGCTGCGTGTAGCCTGGGGCAGCTTACCTGGGCGTCAATCCGGTGGGGGGGGGGTCAATGTCCGCTACCAGGTCGCGGGGGAGGGGGCGCCTCGCGTCAGGGGGGCGCGCATGCCAGGGCGCTATGTGCTTGACGTGGGGCCAAGCAGATGCGTCGGCACGCGCGAACATTCCCGTCGCGAGGCGCCGGATGAAGGCGTCCAGGCTCTCGATCCCGAGATCCCGCTGGATGACGTCGTTCCTCACGTGGCGAGGGGCGGCGACGATAGTCCGCAACGCATAATTTTGTTGCGTG
The DNA here is from genome assembly GCA_947578425.1 of Eugnorisma glareosa. Taxonomy (NCBI): domain Eukaryota; kingdom Metazoa; phylum Arthropoda; class Insecta; order Lepidoptera; family Noctuidae; genus Eugnorisma; species Eugnorisma glareosa. The sequence goes on from OX387959.1 coordinate 14,297,562, forward strand.
CGGAGGAGCTTCTTGTGGCCCTCGCACGCGAGGACGTACCAAGCGGGAGCGGCGTACGTCAGTATCGAGCGTATATAAGTTTTATATACGCCCAACTTGACGCGCGCCGGCAGACGGGACGAGAGCACTGGGCGGAGCTGGTGACGGGCTATGCCAGCCCGCGCCGCGACCTGGCGGACGTGACCGCCCATGGTGAGCCGACGGTCGATGGTGACACCCAGGTACTTCACCCGGGGCGACCAATCGACGTCGGCGCCTTGTAGAGTCAGGGGTGGTGGGAGGGGCACTGATCCGGTGACCATCGCCTGCGTCTTACCCACGTTAACCGACAGCCGCCACTTAGACAGCCAGTCAGGCAGCAGATCTAGCGCGCGCTGCATTTTGACCGCCGCGTACTTCGCGTTGAGCGAGGTGGTAATGTACGCGGCGTCGTCGGCATACAGCGCGAGCGTCGCCTCTGGCGTCGTGGGGATGTCGTCGGTGTAACGTGAGTAACACGCCGGCGAAACGCAGCTGCCCTGCGGAACGCCGGCCATCACCGGATGGGCGCTAGAGAGCGCTCCCTCAACCACCACACGGAAGCTCCTGTCTGAAAGAAAAGACTGGACCACCTTTACAACACGGCGAGGCGCGTCGGACGTGGCCAACTTGTATATGAGGCCATCGTGCCACACGCGGTCGAAGGCCTTCTCCATGTCGAGGAATACTGCAACCGAATACTCCTTCTTGTTCATGGCTTGAGCCAGATGGTGCAGTACCCTCGACAGCTGAAGCGTCGTACTATGTTCCGACCTAAACCCAAACTGTTCGGGCCGCGGGCTGATGTGCGGCTGGAGATGCCGCAACAGGAGTGTTTCAAACACCTTGGAGATGGTGGGCAGCAATGTGATAGGCCGATAGCTCTCCGGCTTCAGGATGTTTTTCCCCGCCTTGGGCAGCATGATGACGCGCCCCTCCTTCCACGAGGCAGGAAAGGTCCCGGTGCGCAGTATCGCCGTGTACAGGCGCGCCAGCGCCGCTACCATACGGTACGGCAATTGGCGCAGCACTGCGTTGGTGATACCGTCCGCACCGGGGGCCTTCCTAGGCTTCGTCCTCAGGATGGCGCGTCTGACTGCCCCAGGCGAGAAAAATACAGCGTCCTCCTCGGGAGCTATCGGCGCGGCGAAGTAGTCCCCAAGGTGTTTCTCGACTGTTGCGACATGTTCGACGTCGCAGGTCGGGTTCGGTCGGAACTGACGCTCCAGGTGCTCGGCGAAGACCTCCGCGCGGTCCTCCGCTACATACTTGAGCGCCCCGCCGCTGTCCAGTAGCGGGCGCACCGGAGCTGGGGTATTGGTCAGCTGCCTGCAGAGTCTGTGGGCGGATGGCCAGCTGCCAGCCGCCTCTTGTATACGGTCCTCCCAGCTCTCGGCTTCGCGGCTCCGCAACTCGGCCTTAATCCTCTCCGCGAGACGATTCACCTGCGTCTTCAGTGACGGACATCTAAGTTGTTGCCACTGCTTGCGAAGGCGCCTCTTGTCGGCGATCATACGTTGTAGATACGCTGGCAGGGGCGGCTGCAGCACTCTCCCCTGCGGTTCTATCGTTGTCGCCGCTTCCAAGGCGCTCTGGATGCAAGCAGTGACGTCGTCCGCGGTCCGGTTGACGTCCGCGGAGGTAGTCACGGGCCGAGTCGGTGTGGTGGCCTCAGTCTTTTCTTTGAAGGCTTCCCAATTGATGCGTCGACGTGGCGCTGCGGGCATCCGTCGGGTCGGCATACCCGATAGGACGACGAGTACAGGATGATGGTCTGACTGCATCTCGTCGTCTAACACCTGCTGCGTGATCTGGCAGTGTAGCCCTCGGTAGGCCACGATGTCCAGCACGTCCGGCATGTGTGTGCAGGCGCCCGGGTAGTGGGTGGGCGTCTCTGGGCCGGACACCGTGTACCCGAAGGCTTCCGCGTCCGCGAAGAGCCGCCTGCCCCCCGTGTTCGTCACGGCCGAGTTCCACGCTGGGTGCTTGCAGTTAAGGTCGCCAGCAAGGATCGTCGCGCCGCCGCTGGCCTCAAGAAGGGCCCTCAGCTCCGCGACGTTGAGCGAGGCCGAGGGCGCCTTGTAGCAGGCGTAGATGGCGAGATCCTCGCCGGCAACGTGTAGCTGCACACCCAGCGCGTAGAACGAGCCGAGTGACGGCACAGGGAGCTCTTGATGGACGACTCTCCGCCTCACCAGTACCGCCAGACCACGGTAGGAGATGTTGGTAGCCGTCCTTTCGTCCTTCCTATAAGCGAGATATCCCGAGACTCGGAGTCCGTCCGTAGGTCCCAGGAGTGTCTCGCTTATTAGCGCCACGTCGATGTCCTGTTCGTACAGGAGGCGGCGGAGGGGGGCGACCTTACCTCGGAGGCCGCGGGCATTCCAGTGAATCACCCTCAGCGGCCTAGCCATGGTAGAGCTTGAGCAAGGAGGCCAGGCCGTCGAGGATGATGAGCTCCGCGTCCTGACCCTGCCTGATGGCCTTGATAAGGTCCATCAGCAGCTGGATGGCGCAGGCTGTAAACTCCTTCTTCTTTTCGGCCGTTGGGCCGGCGCTTGCAGTGCGCCTGGAAGTTGCGGGTAGTGACAGTGGCAGGACCGCGGGCCGCGCTATGCCGGCGCCGGCCGTCGGCCCTGCCTTCCTCTTCGTCGTTGTTCCTTCGGTTGTTGTGGGTGGTGGTGGTAGTAACACAGCCTGCGCCTGGGTCGAGGTGTGGTCGTCCCGGCGGTTGTCTCCTGCCTCTGGTACGGATGCGGGGAGGGGCTCGGATTTCTTACCTTTGCCCCTCCGTTTCCGGTTCCGCTTCCTCCGCCGCTTGGAGGAGGGGGGGGCTTCTCCCCTGTCAGTGGGCCCGTTTGCCGCCGCCATCAGCGACGCGCCCTGGGCCTCGGTGGAGGCTACTTCTGTTGGCCTCTCATTGTTGATGTTCGTCGCCGGTCGGCGCGAGGCGGACGTGGCGGCGACAGTGCCGGCTCGCCTGTTCCGTATTTCCGACTGGAACGCGGGGCAACGCACGTTTACGATTAGCCCGAGAGCGCGCGTTACTAAAGTACTGCGAAACTTTACCGTAACGAGGACCGCTAATCGCTTCCTGATTTAATCTTTATTTGTAGAAAATATTGCTTGCGCGTGCGTACATAGTAGTGATTATTTCTAGTGTTCTGACTGTGACCTAGGTCATGTAGGTCATCGTTGTGAACCTTAAAATATTGCCCGTCTCCTGAAATCATGACGTCGATTGCATCTATAACTACTGAAAAACTATTGCAGTGTAAAGGAAAATATTTAACAAAATTCTACTATTATTCAGCTTTACAGGCCAGTATTTCAGGAGGCGTTACAGCGATTGTTTTGTAACAAGTGGCGTTAAGTAACCAATGTACTTCTTTCATGTAATCTACTATGTACATAGACACACCTATGTATTTCAGGGCTTCAGGCCCGTTTAAATTAGGGGGAAATAAAACAAAATAACGATAATCTTATAATCAAAAGTTATGTACGTAACATCTTGCGACCTCGGTTAAGTGGATTATTTTAAGGGTTTACACTACAAAAATTAGGTCCAGGCCTAGGTCTCAACCTAGGCTACCTGGATATATTAAAAACAAACTATATTTCGGGTATTTGCCCACTCAAACGAAGCTACAAAATGGATTGTACTTACGGTTTTACACAAACTGGATTCTAGGTACTATTTAAAAACACTATGTATGCTAACTTTATATACACTTCACTAAATTGTTTTCTAAGTTATCACTTATGATTTGTTGGTGACGCTTCGTCGCGAACAGTTATAATCTAAAAAACTAGAATAATTAACAAAAAAAAACTTGAAAATAGTTGGCACTTTGACTTCCAATATCTCCGTAACTAGACCATTCCCAGGTATGGTCAACAAAAAAAATTATCGCAATAACGGGGAAAACCAGTGCCTTTCGGCTTCGTTAATGGTCTTTTTACACTATTTATAAAGGTGCGTTCACTATCTTTATTGCCATCTCCAGTCTAAGTAAATACACCTAGGAGCGGCAAAGGGTTGGTGAGAACTGGGACGTCTAAAATAAACTTGCCACGGACCACTACAATCTTCAACTTCACTTCAAGACATAGTAAATCTTAACATCTATTTTCATTCTCGACTGTCAGACAATATTATGCACCATGTTGCAAATTCATAAAATCATGATTAAGAAGAATGGAATTGTCTTTTTACGAAACTGCCATTTTATGTGCTATTGGGATTTTATCGTTCTTCGACAATTACTTTGCCTTTTTTGTGTACTCTGTCTTTTCTTACTGACTTGATACTTAAGTTAGCTTGAATTTCTACAAGTAACATCTGTCACTTAAAAAACTTGCAGAAATGGAAAGCTACACAATTTTTACAGTGTTGTTTTCTGTTCATGCATGTATGTATGTTTGTGAGCTTCCTTATTCCACGATAACCTCTGAGAGATTAAACCATAGAAATATATATTAATTCTATGGCCTAAACCGATTTAGTTGTATTTAGTACCGTCAAAATCTTTGCATTAACATAGGCTAGTGTAAATTTAGTGGTATTTTGAAGATTCTAATACAAATATTTGATTTATGAGTTTCCAGATGCTTTATTTTTGATTCTGCAATAAATGAATATAGCAAACTTATTGTTAGGTGGATATCTTACAGATAAGTTACGGGATCACATTTTTTTATTTGGCCTCTGGGCCTTAGTGCAAAATGACATAAAAATGGCCAAGTTTGATGCGATATCCATACTTCATATTATCACTCAACATTATTAGGCGCAAATAGAATCACTTTGCTTCTTTTCTTACAGCATAATGCTTACGGATATGCCTTTACTTTACTGTGATATATCGTCTAGTTTTCCTACCTAACCATAACATTCTCCCATTTCCTTTCCAAATTCAGATTCTTCTACGATAAGAGTTGATCGTCGCAGCTAATACACCCTCGAAATAATCTCGAATGGCGCTGGAGGTGGTATCGATGACGTCATCTCGGCCCCCGGGAGTTCCCGGATTCTTTCATCAAATCCCAACATTGCTTCGTGCGATTATTCACACGATACTCCAGGGGTGCTCAAACTTTTAGGGATTAAATTGCCATCTGTCGCTGTTTCGTGTTATTTTTTTTTATATCTTTCATTCTCATTTTTCTCATCGATTTTGCTTTGCGTTTACATGGCAGGTGATTTTAAGTGTAAAGTTCCAGGTTTCCTAGGTTCTAAGCAATATACATTTAAACATAAATGTAGTGTATTAAACATGTAATGTGTTGTCTCATGGCATTAATGTCTCACATTCACTAATCTCATTGAGCAGGTCTTAGTGGAGCACTTAAACCTTTAGTTTACAACGCAAACATTTTATAGTTTGTAAACGTGTCGTAAAATAATTTGAGAATATGTTCACATTAAGTGTGACAAAGTGTTTTACAACTGTTGCTACACGAGTTTAGTGGACCTGAAATTACACTGAAAAGTCGTCTTAATTGCTCCTTTGTGTTTGATTAGTTTGATTACTTATAACTGTTAAAGAAAAGTGATAAGTATCAACATTTAATAGCCTTAATCCAGCCAGACATCTTAGTATGGTTGTTTTAATGCTTATATATACAAATAAATAAAATGTATGTGTCTGTTTGTAATTTCTAAATAACAGCTTTTACTTAATGCATTTATGAAAATATGTACGACACTTACACGTACAATGGTCCACTTTAAGGACTAAGTGCGCAAACCAAACCCTTAACATAGAACATGTTGTGTTCTACTTTTTTTCAATGTTTGTCTTTCTGTCTGTTTGTTCCGGCTAATCTCGAAAAAACAGGTCCGATTTTGACGGGACTTTTACTGGCAGATAGCTGATGCTCTACGGAATAACGTAAGCTTACTTTTATTTTAGAAAAATAATTAGGAAACCGTGCAAAAAAATTAAAATCCTTGAAATGTCCGATTCAAAAAGGTAAGTAATATTTTTTTGTAATAATTTCGCGCGGACGAAGGTCGCGGGGCACAGCTAGTCTTAAAAATAAGAATTAAAACAACTTTTCTCCACACTCGAAATTTAACCTATTTAATTTTGAACTTTAAAATTAATGCCGTGGCAAAAGTTTGGGAACCATTCGAATAGAAAGGAAATAAACGATCCCCTTCTTACAACGGTAATCCCAAAAGTAGATGGCAATGTGGCGAAATTTATCTACAGCGGGCTCCAAAACCAATTAGAATTGGGAATTTTGTTACTGAGTTGGTTAATATAATAATTTTCTAAAGTTATAATTACCATTTGCTATTTGTAAAGGTTCGATTTTTAATTGAATGTTTAGCCTAGATGTGACAGGTCTTCTTAATTACTAACTTAGACATCTCACGATCTTGCCAAGGCTTCCTGTTACGGGAAGTGACACAGATAAATGCTTATGCGTAATATAGAAAATAGATCAATGTTCATCCCAGTAAAAAAAGTGTCATTAAGAGCATTTACTTAGTTTTAAGTAGGTAATGAATTTAGCTTTGATGATTTTTTTTCATTGTTTAAATTGTGCCCACTTAAAATTTATTTGTCTCGTAAAATACAATTAAAGCTCATAAAACTCATTTTTGACCTTAAAAAGATATTAATTGTCAGCCTAACTTGAATAATTTTTAGATTTTGTAATCCAAGAGATTCTTTTACTTAGTTACATATACTGAATTGCAGTACTGTGCTAATGTACACCAAGGCTTGCAGCAAGCCAGTAACTTAAACTTGAGTTTTGTTGCATTTCCTAGAAGGGTGACATTTGTGAGCATCCTGTACCACGATGCACCGGTGCATAGTGCAGGGGTGCTGCCGCTGCAAGATCGCGCCCGCGCCGCCTTAATCAAACCCAAGCAATTTATGATCGCCGCCACGAGTCCACGACAACTACATTCTGCAACTTTTGACATTGGGTCCATCTGAGCATGTGAGACCTGATATTATCTTATTATATCGTATGTTTCAAATACGTAGTCAAACTAATCAACCATTTGGGACGGAGGTAAAATTCAATAGTATCAATAAAATAAATGCAAGTTGTTTTTTTGTGTTAAGATTATCCTGTAGCTAAATGTGCGTGTGAGACGTTTTATCTTATTACATCGTTCACCAAAATAATGAAGTATTTGAGATGGAGAGATAATTCAGTCATCCTAGCAACTGGTTTTTATTTCGTATAAAAATCAAAGAAAAATGGTTCTTGATTGTTGCGCAAGAACCTTTCACCTGATTGTGCTCCAGTGTCCAGGGAAAACCAAACAGTGTTTTGTAATCTGTTACCTACTAAGTACAAAATATCAGACAAAGATAAATGATGTTTATTAAGCAAATAGGTTTTTCCAAACCATTTTTACACGTCGTTTTTTTAAAACTAGATTGGGTCGGTGTTTCGTATCTGACTACTCTGAGAAGAAACAGCCGAAATAAACTCAGAGGTATAGTAATATAGTCTCTTTTATAGTCCAAACATAATCTTGGTCAAATCACGCGAGGGCTATGCAGATTAGTGTCTGAGATGGTCTTTTAAAGAAAGAACCACAAAGGAAGACGTTTTGTTTATCAAGAATATAACAGATTACAAAACGAAACGAGGTTACGCCCTGTTGTTTATTTAGATAGTTAGTTTTTTTTTAATTAGTCTCTTTTTTGTAAATATTTAGTTTTAATTGTTTTACCAGTAGTTGTAATTCATTTATTTACAATAAAAACGAGGTTTCTCTTAATTAAAAAAACCCGTTGATACCGGTATGGTGCCTTCGTCACGACGTTACATTTATCCAACGTGTTTATTTTTATATAAACCATTGGTTTCACACTTGGTTGCAGAATAACCAGCCGATACAATACGTCGTGGTGTTGTGTCTTGTGCCGGGGGCGGCCGGCCCCTATCCAAAGTGCTAGCATTAGAACTTACGCGCCGCCGCCGGCCGCCGATATTGTGGGCCCGCAATAAAACTGAACGCTTGTAACTGATAGTGATAACTATTGCCGGATACTTTTGATGATATTGGCTAAATGAAAATATATAAAATACAAACTTACATATCTAAGTTTCCACAACTATTTAATTCATGTGATTCTAAATGTTTCCAAGTATATTTTTGGTGTAATTACCCTTCCAACATGTATTTAGTATCATTTCCAGTTTTCAAGATGGAGCTCACTACTAGTAGTTTACATGGATTGAGTGCCTGTCTGTAAGAGTGTTTGTCAGACTTTTTGGCTAATAGACGTAACGGGTAGTCCGTTAAGACTCAGTATTATCAGACCCTACATTTTTACGTATCTCAGCCGCGATCATGTCCTCTACTATTATCAAACTCAAAAGTCCTGTAGTAACTTACCTACGCTTAATTTGTATTGAAGGAAAAATTGTCTCAATACAGTAATAGGGACCCGCCGGCCACACTCTGGGCACAAAAGGCCGCCACGCACCATTTGAGTGAAATCAATATTCCATATTGCTGCAAGTATCAATATTTTAAGTCTGACTTTAAAAGTAACTCACACAGACACAGGATGCTTGCATTGCTTGGAAAAACTAGAGATCTTTGATTTCAACGTATGATTGTTGCGTTATTAATGTATTACCTACGTTCTTAAAATAAAGGCATAATGATTACTAGACGTATGTTATTAATTACAATCAAACAAACAATCCGGTCTAAAACAAGAGCATTCCTAATTAAAGCCACGTGCTTCCTAAATATATTTGAAATAGTTCGTGCAATTAAAGTACAGGCCTTTTTGAAAACAAACCCATTAAAATGTGCATTCAAAGTGCAAGTCACTGAGGGTTGGTTAGTTCTGCTTCCTGGGCCGAGTGGCCACGGAATAGATAGGTACCGAAGATCCTGTCTACTAAGTGTAATCGGACCCTTCACGAAGCCGTCAACCAAGCATTCTGTACATCAAAAGTAACCCTACGAAAATGATTGCTGGAAGACGAATTTTTTTTAGGGTGAAATATCACGTTTTGCGGTAAAACTCAGTGTAACACACTCGTAACATTGTGCTGATGGACGCATTGAATAGTAAACGGTTTTTTGGAGGTATTTAAAGTAAAGTTATAACCGTAAAAACTAGTATTAACAAAAAACGAACTTTGAACTCCAATATCTCCGTAACTAGAAGGTATGGTATGGTTCAGAACAAAAAAATATCGTGTTGACGGGGAGAATAAGTGCCTTTCGGCTTCGTTAAGGGTTTATTTACACCCTTTACACGAGGTAAAAATAAATCAGCTAGTTAGACTTAGCACATTTAATGGATATAGCTATTATAAACACAACAAAACGAAAATAAAACTGCAGTTATATACTTGAAGTAAGAGTCTAGATTCAGAAATCAGTGACTTTTATGTTTGATACCCATCACTAACTCCTGCAAAGTTTTGCTAGCTTATTTGGTTTGACCCTGTATGTGCGTTCTTTGTACAGGTGCAGCTGCAGCAGATACTACCTGAAACTTACCTTGAACCTAATACTTTAGCGATAAAGTTGAAAATCTGTTAAAGAAGTTTGACATATTGTTGTAGCTTGATGTGCTGGCGTCTATCTGTACGGAGCTGATCTTCTGTATTTATCTACTCACTGGCACAGGGCCGAGTGCACTGTTCTCTTGTAATTTAAACAAGCGACGATGCGTAAAAATGGATGAGCGTTGTGGTACCACTTTAATTAGGGGTGGATTTTTAAGTGGAGGTGACACTTTTAAGAATGTTTTAAAGTGACATAGGATATTTAAAAGTATGGTAGGTAGGATTAGGAAAAGGCCTGTATTTTACGGTAATTCATTAATTAATTAAGAGGATGAAACCAATTGCGTGAGGTATCTAAATTTAAGATTTTTATCTCAAATGTTTCATTAAATTTTTGTGCAGTTATTAGTTGCTTAAAATGGGTTCTAGTGAACATCCAGATAGTCTATTCTATATTGTAATCTGTATTATAAAGAGGTAAAATTTGTTTGTAAGTTTGTATGTATCGAGTAATCTTCGGAACTAATGCCCCCATTCCGAAAATTCTTTCACTAACGGGAACCTACATTATTCCCGAGTGTCACACATTGAAAACGTTCCCGTGAGTCAATTTCTGAAAATAACGGGAGCAAAACCGCGAGCTAAACCTTAACATCCACTAAGCAATACCTGAAGCTTAAACTTCAAAAGAATAACTTGTGGTATCCGAAATATGTATGTACGATTCCAGACAAAAATCGTACAAAAACTTTCCACACAAAATATTGCACACAATGCAAAACGTACTCCTTTGCACAACCGTCGGTACATCCCTTTGTGCGCAGATCTCATGTCTTAGAAGTTTAGAACAAGATCAAAAAGCCATTCCCCTACTTTAAGATGTCAGTTGGAGTTATTGGGAGGTACGTGACTGGACCCCGGAGTTCAGGATAGTTTATTTTATAGCTCGCCTTGCCTCGCTCCTCTTTTGTTTTGTATTCGAGTTAACTATAATACGATTACGTCTAGTTTTATCAGCAATTTGGTTTATGCTTTTGAGTTGACGGCCAATGGGATTGAGAGGAGTTAGGGCAATAAACTTAAAATAGTAACAAGTCGTTATAGTAAGTTGTTTGTTAGATGTACCATCCATGAATGATGTAACCAAGGTTTTGTAACAATATGCTAATTTAAAAGACTGTCCACGGAGTCTCTTGCCCGTTCTTCTCCACAGAGATCTACGCTAGGGAATGGGCAACTACAGTACTTTCACAGTTTTTCTGCCTTGTGACAGGGACTGTAGCTACATTTCATTTTTATCTTTGTTTCGACAGTTCAAAAGTGCTTGTAAGGACTGTAACTGGCCTTCTTGAAATCAATGCTTTGATTTTGATTTTTGTTGTTTATTGATGGCAAGTAATCGTTTTGATTAAATGAGCATGCATTATCAGTGTTTATATGTAAACGCGTATTATTTTAAACTTACAATCACCATAATTCTCCGGCCTTAGCTCAACTTATTTGGGGTCGCATCATGTCTTCTTCTTCCATACTTCTCTATAATAATACGGTACAGTACAGTAGTATAGTAGTAGTATGAAGAGTACTTCATCTCAGCATCTCAGTAAAGCTAATAATATAATCATTTGGAGAATAACAACTGGTTTCTGAATCACCTTTAGAAATGCCTAAATAGAGTTAAGAAGTTCTCAACTTCAAATTTTCAATTGTGTAAATTGCATCAATAACTTTTAGTTACAATTCACGAAACATTATTTATAATTTGATGGTTTCAGTTGTGAGCAGTTTTCCAGTTTAGATCTAAGGGACTTTATGTGTGATAGTTCACAAGTGCATTCACTTGTACACTCAAGTAACAACTAACTACAAACAACATCAAAAAGTACTCTCGAACTTAGTACCTTTGTCAACATTCACGTACACTTTACGAGTCCATTCAACTTTCGAACTCATCCACCGTCTTCGCGTCGCATACATTCATTCATCAACATGCTCAAAAAAGTCTACTTTATCGTCTGTATGAACGTGCAACCGGAAAGTACAAGTACAAGTGATCTACGTACAAGAAAGTGCGACGGTCTACGTGTTCTACGACACGACAGGCTCGTAGGCGCTTCGTAGGCAGGAAGCTACGCCGTAGCAGTCCTTTGCAAGAATCTTCGACGAACACTTATCGCGATGTCCCTGAACACATAAATAACTGCTGATACGCAAACAGGTGAGTTATGTGTTTATTGTGTTTAGTTTAATGTGGGACGTTAACGTTGCTGGTGTAAGGGCGGGTGTTAATGACGCGTTTATGGGTGAAATTCTCATGACAAGGATTAATTTAATAGCGTAATGATAATCTATATCTATAATAATATTATAAAGAGGTAAAATTTGTAAGTTTGTATGTAGGGGGTAATCTCTGGATCTACTGAACCGATTTTGAAATTCTTTCACTAATAGTCGAGTGCCATAGGCTATATTAACAACGTGCCCGTGGGATAGTTTCCGACCAAAACGCGAGCGAAGCCGCGGGCAACAGCTAGTACAAAATATTTTACAAAATTCAGACTAATTGCATGACATAGTAAAAGTTTTGTCTAAATATTAACATATTAAATATATAGAACAACAAACAACAACATATCAAATATTATTAACATATCAAATATTAGCAGAAGTTTCAATGACATTTGCAAGGAATATGATTTGGACCCATTCACAGTTACTGTAAATTCGGGCAGAAGGTGCTTAAGCCTCAAATTTTTCAAGTAGCCGTAGGTTATTTTGTTTGTTTTTACTAATTTTTTTTTCTATTATTTTAGTCGTGTAATTGCAAACCAAGTATCTATACGAGTATTCTTCTTGCTTCGATTAAGCGGTGAGTTTTCTGTTTTTGTGCTCACACTATATTTTTATTTTTATTATAAGTCTATACGTGAGGATTTGTAATTGGCTTTCTGGTGACTATGGTCCCCTTTTTGTTTGTTTTTATAAGCTGTAAGTCCTCCATGTACTAAAATAAATAAATAAATAAATAAATATTTACTTAAGAGGGCCCTTCCCGGCCCGTCTATCGTCAACGCGAGCATGGTCAAAAAGCTTGTTGTTTCATCCAGAGCCATAGCGGTGATTTTCTTTCAACTCCCCCGTCTTACCCCGCCCCGACCCCGCACAACTCGTCTCCCGCGCACCTCATACCGCCTAACGCGATGACATTGAACGAAAAATAGTGTTCGAAAATTTCTTAAACTTGTTCCAGGAAATACGTGTTTTTGAATAAGTCTTTCAAGTGTGTGAAATAAATATTTGTCTTTAAGAATCTCCATTACATGTGCAAGGTTTCTATCGAGATGTTTTCTTTATTTTTACAGTTTATGAGTACATTATGAACGGCCAAATTTCAGGTAAAATATGTGCAAAACCGCAATTTTTGGAGGCTCATACTGAATTTGTTTCTACTTTATTTTTATTTTTGCAACCATAGAAACCTAGATATAGTGCACAAAATACTTATTAGTTAAAAAAAACAAAGATAGATGTGTAACATCCGGCGGCATAGTTACGTACGAGCGTTTGTATGAAAAGTATGACGGGTTGGCCGCTCTTAATTATAATAGCTAGGTATGCCATTCATTACACGTTTATAAGTTCTCAAAAGAGAAATAATTACTTTTAAATAAATCAAAATATGTTTTCATCTCGCAAATCGCACCCTACAGAAGCCGGTTGCTTTCTCACCTAGTTTGCTTCATAACACCGTGTAACACTAGTTGATTATTAGAAGCTAGTGTTGTATTATCATAAGTTAATTTGATCCGAATTACAGCTAATTAAGCATGAACGTATAATTATTTTAATTTATAAGAGCACTCAAGTAAATTTGAGATTGTAGAATAATTATTGTGTTCATTTGTAAAAACATATTTAAATTTAAAAGGATTTATCCAATAATGTATATTCATTATAAAAATAAAATAAGTAGAGATTAAAAAGCATTGTTACATTGCTTCTTGACAAAGCAGGTGGCAATAGTTGAAACTGCCAACAACAGATGGCGCTAGTGTAGCCGTACTGCTTTGCCCAAGAAGCCAATGAGAATAAGATTTTGGTAGTAATAGGCAGTCTTGTTTCAACCATCGAGAAGTGTAGTAGTGCTGAAGTATAAGTATAAAGTTGGTGTGGTGCTAAAAGTGTTGTATTAATAAAAGTGAAAAGTAATTGGCGTTGTTTGGATTTTTAGCGAGAGCTAACAAATCAGAAGTGCGATTGGTAAGTTACTTTAGTCTACTTACTAGACTTCGCCCGCAATTTTATTGGAGAAGATAATATTTGACGATCTTTCTAAATCGTCTTTTTATTATGAGTCATTTTGTTGTAACGAGTTGTTTTGCGAGTTCTTTTTAAACCCAGACGAAGGAGGTGGAGTGTTATAAGTTAGCAGTGTGTATCTTATGAGTTATGAGGCGTTGCAGCACAGATGAACCTATTTTGAAACAGTTTTTTTTTGTTAATTATTTTATTTGGAAAATTATTTTACAAACGTTTTATTTAATCGAGGGTTTAATGTAAACTATAATTATACAAACTATTCTGCATAATTAAAATAAGATGGGTTGAATTTCAATTTCTGTGGTTGTTTTCTTGGTGTGCACAGAAAATGGAATCTAAAAATTATTCTACAAGGCGTTCACGTGATCGAGAAAGACGATTACGTGGTGCAAGGCGCAGTAGCGCAGACCGCTCTCGCAGTCCTGTTTTCGATCGGAGAGTGTTGCGCAGCCCCGCTGTTCAAGGGGCGCACAACCCCGTCAGCCAGCGGGTGCGCAGTCACGCCAGTCGACAAGGGCGCAGTCCCGCCAGCCAACGGGCGCTCAGTAGAGCCAGTCGGCAAGAGCGCATTCCCGATAGCCAGCGAGCGCCCAGTCGAGCCAGTCGGGGAGAGCGCATTCCCGCTAGCCAGCGACCGCCCAGTCGAGCCAGTCGGGGAGAGCGCAGTCCCGCCAGCCAGCGGGCGCTCAGTAGAGCCAGTCGGCAAGAGCGCAGTCCCGCTAGCCAGCGGGCGTCCAGTCGAGCCAGTCGGCAAGAGCGCAGTCCCGCTAGCCAGCGGGTGCTCAGTAGAGCCAGTTGGCAAGAGCGTAGTCCCACCAGTCAGCGGGCGCTCAGCAGAGCCAGTCGGCAAGAACGCAGTCCCGCTAGCCAGCGGGCGCCCAGTCGAGCCAGCAAGCGGGCGCGCAGCCGCGCCATTCGGCGAGAGCGCAGTCCCGCCAGCCAGCGGGCGCGCAGTCGTGCCAGTCGACGAGAGCACAGCCATGCCAGTCAGCGGGCGCGCAGTCCTACCAGCCAGCGGGCACGCAGTCCCGCCAGTCAGCGGGCGTGCAGTCCCGCCAGCCAGAGGGCGCGCAGCCACACCAGCCAGCGACCGCATAGTCCCGCCAGCCAGCAGGCACACAGCCATATCAATCGGCACGCCTATGGTGACCAACGTGCTCGCAGTAGATCAAACTTGCGACTGCGGTGTGATGCAGACCAGAGCGCTCAAGTGGTGAAGGTGGCGAGCAACAAAACTTTGAGAGAAGCAACTAGCTCTCCAGGAGGGACTGCAGCATCAGGTATCGATTTAAAACTATCTGACAATGTAACTTTAACTCAATTGGTGCAGGCCCTTCAATCTATAGGCAGTAACGCGATGAATGAAAAATTGTCTTATCGAAATACTATCCCGGAATTTGATCCCGCCCATAAGGAACAAACCATTGACATATGGATTCATAAAGTTAATGAATGCGCGGTAATTTATAACTGGAACGACAAACAAACTGTACATTTCGCTTTGCCTAAATTGAAGGGTCACGCACAGAAATGGTACGAAGGTCTTACTACCGTCATGTATTCATGGTTAGAGTGGCAAGCTAAGTTAAAGCTAGCATTTCCTAGTGATGATAATTATGGACAGTTACTTACAACTATGCTAGGCAAGCGTGCAAAATTCAATGATTCTTTAGAAGAATATTTTTATGAAAAAGTAGTTCTTTTGAATCGTTGTGGTATTGTAGGCAAGAAAGCAGTTGACTGCATAATATTCAGTATAGATGATCGTAGTGTACGGTTAGGAGCAGAGGCAGCTCGATTTACTACAACGGATCAGTTATTGCCCTATTTAAAGAGTGCCAGAAATATTAGTGGTTCCAACTTAAATACCGGTGATAGGAAAAGAAGTCGCCCCTTGATTGACTCTAAGAACGATAAAAGCTTAATAAATAAAGAAAACAAAGAACGTAATATCCAGTGCTTTAATTGTTCTCAACATGGTCATTATAAATCACAATGTACAAAGCCGATCATCAAATGTGACAAATGCTCTCGTTACGGACATACGGCCGATAAATGTAGCGATACTAGAGTTAATGTGGCCAGTAGTAATAAGAGTTCGTCAAAACCCGTCATGATAGTTGAAGGTACTGATTCTAGTGTTACCAAGTACCACAAACAGGCACTCGTTAATGGTATACCGAAAGCATGCTTCATCGATTTTGGCAGTTCTGCGACTCTCATCAAGGTATCAGAAACCTTAAACATAGATGCCAATTGGGAAACAAATGTGTCCCTACCCACTCTGAGGGGTTTCGGTAATTCCTCCGTCCAGCCAATTGGGAAGGGTTCAGCAGAGATTCAAATTGATAATGCTTGGGCCTACTTAGATCTTCTAATCGTACCTGATCACTTTCTACATGAGCCTTTGTTGATCGGTAGGTCTTTTACGGAACAGCCGCACATTGTGATTGAGAAGGATAGTGTTGATCTTCGCATTCGTTCGGTCCCATTTTCGGATAGGTTAAAATTGAACTTGATTTGCACAGAAGACACGAAAATTGATGGTGTGACTTTTTTAGAATTTCGATCGGAACCAAGATATACTGGAGATATCTATATTGAAGGGAGTCATAGGTTTAAGATAGACCAAGAACATTATCTAGTTCAAGGGTTGTTCACGGTTACTGACGGTTTCGGTACAGCTATAGTCAAGGGGTTATCATCGAATTCTTTTCTCATTAAAAGGGGAACCATAATTGCAAGGTGTCTTCGCGCCAATGCCGAAATGGATGTTACAAACTCTTGTGATGTCTTGCGAATCGAGGAATCCAATTCACGGCAGGCCATTACAACAGATGATATAAATTCAAACGGAAATCTTGACAGCAAAACCATCAAATCGTTAGCTAGTTTGCTCAATGAATATCGAAATTGTTTTGCTTTTAACATGCAGGAATTAGGAAAAACTGATTTGGTAGAAATGTCGATCAACCTGAAAGATGATGAACCGGTTGTGTACAGACCATATAGGTTGCCAGTTAGTGAAAGATTCAAGGTACAAGAAATGGTTGCAGAATTGATCGACTGCAACATAGTTAGTCCATCGACATCTCCTTATGCAAGCCCAATAGTAGTTGTTAAAAAGAAAACTGGTGATGTTAGGTTATGCGTTGACTACAGGGCCTTGAATAGGAAGACGGTAAGGGAAAACTATCCTTTACCGAGAATAGATGATCAGCTAGACGATCTTGCAGGTTATGAGTATTACACCACTCTCGATCTGGCATCCGGTTACTACCAGATTGCCATTAAGAGCAGTGATCGTTATAAGACTTCGTTTGTAACACCTGACGGTCAGTTTGAGTTTAACCGGATGCCATTCGGTTTGGCCAATGCTCCGTCCAATTTCATGCGAATGATTAATTTGGTCCTCAGTAGTGCAAAAGGTATCGCTTCGGCGTATATGGATGATATTATCATTCCGTCCAAGACAATCGAAGAAGGGTTGCAAAAGTTAAAAACAATTTTGGTTCTGTTGCGAGATGCCGGTTTAACTCTGAAGCTCAGTAAGTGTTGTTTCTTTTGTAAAACTGTCGACTATTTAGGTTTTGAACTCAGTAAAGAGGGTATTAAGCCCGGGTCTCGAAAGATAGAAGCGGTTCGTGATTTTCCGGAACCAACTACTCAACATAGTGTTCGGCAATTCATAGGGTTATGTAGCTTTTTTAGGCGGTTTGTCAGAAATTTCTCAATGGTTGCAAAACCATTGACATGTCTCCTAAAAAAGGACGCAAAATGGTCATGGGGCGCAGAGCAAGTAAAGGCATTCCGTATGTTAAAAGACGAACTATTACGTAAACCTACATTGGCTCTGTACGTGCCGAGTGCCAAGACTGAGTTGCACACAGATGCGTGCAAAATAGGTATTGCTGGGATATTAATGCAGAGGAATAAAGATGATGTTTTGAGACCAGTTGCCTTCTATAGTAGGCAAACTACTGTCGACGAGCAACATATGACTGCATATGAACTCGAGACGCTTGCTCTCATTGCGTCTTTACAGCGATTCCGCGTATACTTGATAGGTATTGATTTCAAAGTCTTTACCGACTGTAACTCTCTCCGAGCAACCTTCTTAAAGAAAGACTTGATACCGAGAGTCGCTCGATGGTGGATTTCAATGCAAGAATTTTCCTTTTCTATTGAATATCGACCTGGGAAATCTATGGCTTATGTCGACGCATTGAGTCGAAATCCACCACCGACCGAGAAAAGGAATGTTGAAGAGGTAGTTGATGTCATGGTAATTGATGAGGCCGATTGGTTAAGTACGGTACAACAGGTAGATTCTGAGATTCAGCGCAAAATTTCCATCTTGCAAGACCCAGATTCCTCCAACGTGATAGACACCAACAAAAATTTTGTCGTAAAGCATAATAAATTGTACCGTTTGACTGATGACGGGGAAAAGTGGGTGGTACCTAAAGGGGTACGATGGCAGATCCTTAAACAGTGCCATGATGATATAGGCCATTTCGCTTTCGATAAGACTCTTGCCAAGGTTAAGGAAACATATTGGTTTAGTAAAATGCGACGTTTTACAAAAAAATATGTCGACTCTTGTCTGGAATGTGCTTACGCCAAGTCAACGTCCAAGAGAAAGGTCCCTTTACACCCAATACCAAAGGTTGATTCCCCCTTTGCCACGTTACATATTGACCATGTGGGTCCATTTGTTAAGAGTTCGAAGGGCAATACTCACATATTAGTGATTATTGATGCATACACAAAGTTCATTATATTAAAGCCGGTAAGAAGTACCAAAACTTCAATCGCCATTGAAAAATTGAGGGAATATTTCAGTATATTTGGGGTCCCTAGGAGACTTATTTCTGACAGAGGGTCATCGTTTACTAGTACGAAGTTTAAGGATTTTTTAAACGGATTAGGTGTTAAGCATGTTTTAAACGCTGTGGCCACGCCCCGGGCGAATGGACAAGTCGAGCGTTATAATCGCACCTTGCTTGATTCACTTACAGCCAAATGCGCGGGGCAAGATGAAAAAAAATGGGACCACTACATGCCGGACGTGCAGTGGGGCCTCAATAATACGCTTAATAAAGGCATCGGGCGAACACCATCAGAAGCTCTTTTCGGTACCTCATTGATAGGAATTGCTGAAAGTAGGGTAAAAACTTCACTCAATCAAGACCATAGTTTTAGTTGTGAGTCTCTTCAAGAAATTCGTAACAAAATAAATGAATACATTACAAGTTATCAGGAGAAACAAAAGATGCAATACGATAAAAATTCGGTCTTGCCTAAAAAGTTTCAAGTAGGAGATTTGGTAAGCATCGAGAGGGAGGTGCCGTCCTCAGGGCAAAGTCGTAAATTAGTTCCCAAATATCAGGGTCCATATCGCGTAAAATCTGTGTTCGATAATGATAGATATCAAGTCGAAGATACCCCTATTACTCGTAGAGGCGGTCGCAAGTATAGCTCGGTAATTGCAGTCGATAAAATGAAACAATGGCTTAGTTTTAATAGATCTGAAGAAGATTCGGCTACTAGCAGCACGAATAGTGATACTGAAAGCATAGATCATGATTAGGATATTAAAACATACAAAATAAAACGATTCAAAGTTTTTATTATTTAAAAAAGGCAGATATGGGTTTGAAATTATCGTGTTTATTGATTTATTTAGACTGAGTTCATGTTTTAGGTTTTTTGTTTATACATAGAAATAGATGCAGATGCACATAATAGATACTTATAAATCTGAAGACTAGCCATGGTTTTGAACGTGGGAGTCAGTGCAGAATCAGCCTGTAACCACTATTTATATTGTATTTTGCAACTAAAGAGCCTCGGTCAATCACTAGGTATTCAGTGCAGATGCAGCCTGTTACCACTATTGACAGAAGTAGGCAGAACATTAAGTTAGTTGTAATTATTGTTATAAATTGTAGAGCCTCGGTCAATCACTTGGTATTCAGTGCAGATGCGGCCTGTTGCCACTATTGACAGAAGTAGGCAGAACACCAGGTTAGTTAGAATTAATGTAAATCGCAAAGCCTCGGTCAATCACTTGGTATTCAGTGCAGATGCGGCCTGTTGCCACGATTGACAGAAGTAGGCAGAACACTAGGTTAGTTATAATTAATGTAAATCGCAAAGCCTCGGTCAATCACTTGGTATTCAGTGCAGATGCGGCCTGTTGCCACGATTAACAGAAGTAGGCAGAGTCGGGATTATTGAGTGATTCTATGTGGTAGGTACATGGAATTGCTTAATAATTTTGATTATATCTATTTCAATTGGCTTCACCTGTCTACACGAGGACGTGTAGGTGGAGTCGGATGGCCGAATGTAACACTAGTTGATTATTAGAAGCTAGTGTTGTATTATCATAAGTTAATTTGATCCGAATTACAGCTAATTAAGCATGAACGTATAATTATTTTAATTTATAAGAGCACTCAAGTAAATTTGAGATTGTAGAATAATTATTGTGTTCATTTGTAAAAACATATTTAAATTTAAAAGGATTTATCCAATAATGTATATTATAGTATATAGTGTATATTGTAGTTAAGAAGTTCTCAACTTCAAATTTTCAATTGTGTAAATTGCATCAATAACTTTTAGTTACAATTCACGAAACATTATTTATAATTTGATGGTTTCAGTTGTGAGCAGTTTTCCAGTTTAGATCTAAGGGACTTTATGTGTGATAGTTCACAAGTGCATTCACTTGTACACTCAAGTAACAACTAACTACAAACAACATCAAAAAGTACTCTCGAACTTAGTACCTTTGTCAACATTCACGTACACTTTACGAGTCCATTCAACTTTCGAACTCATCCACCGTCTTCGCGTCGCATACATTCATTCATCAACATGCTCAAAAAAGTCTACTTTATCGTCTGTATGAACGTGCAACCGGAAAGTACAAGTACAAGTGATCTACGTACAAGAAAGTGCGACGGTCTACGTGTTCTACGACACGACAGGCTCGTAGGCGCTTCGTAGGCAGGAAGCTACGCCGTAGCAGTCCTTTGCAAGAATCTTCGACGAACACTTATCGCGATGTCCCTGAACACATAAATAACTGCTGATACGCAAACAGGTGAGTTATGTGTTTATTGTGTTTAGTTTAATGTGGGACGTTAACGTTGCTGGTGTAAGGGCGGGTGTTAATGACGCGTTTATGGGTGAAATTCTCATGACAAGGATTAATTTAATAGCGTAATGATAATCTATATCTATAATAATATTATAAAGAGGTAAAATTTGTAAGTTTGTATGTAGGGGGTAATCTCTGGATCTACTGAACCGATTTTGAAATTCTTTCACTAATAGTCGAGTGCCATAGGCTATATTAACAACGTGCCCGTGGGATAGTTTCCGACCAAAACGCGAGCGAAGCCGCGGGCAACAGCTAGTACAAAATATTTTACAAAATTCAGACTAATTGCATGACATAGTAAAAGTTTTGTCTAAATATTAACATATTAAATATATAGAACAACAAACAACAACATATCAAATATTATTAACATATCAAATATTAGCAGAAGTTTCAATGACATTTGCAAGGAATATGATTTGGACCCATTCACAGTTACTGTAAATTCGGGCAGAAGGTGCTTAAGCCTCAAATTTTTCAAGTAGCCGTAGGTTATTTTGTTTGTTTTTACTAATTTTTTTTTCTATTATTTTAGTCGTGTAATTGCAAACCAAGTATCTATACGAGTATTCTTCTTGCTTCGATTAAGCGGTGAGTTTTCTGTTTTTGTGCTCACACTATATTTTTATTTTTATTATAAGTCTATACGTGAGGATTTGTAATTGGCTTTCTGGTGACTATGGTCCCCTTTTTGTTTGTTTTTATAAGCTGTAAGTCCTCCATGTACTAAAATAAATAAATAAATAAATAAATATTTACTTAAGAGGGCCCTTCCCGGCCCGTCTATCGTCAACGCGAGCATGGTCAAAAAGCTTGTTGTTTCATCCAGAGCCATAGCGGTGATTTTCTTTCAACTCCCCCGTCTTACCCCGCCCCGACCCCGCACAACTCGTCTCCCGCGCACCTCATACCGCCTAACGCGATGACATTGAACGAAAAATAGTGTTCGAAAATTTCTTAAACTTGTTCCAGGAAATACGTGTTTTTGAATAAGTCTTTCAAGTGTGTGAAATAAATATTTGTCTTTAAGAATCTCCATTACATGTGCAAGGTTTCTATCGAGATGTTTTCTTTATTTTTACAGTTTATGAGTACATTATGAACGGCCAAATTTCAGGTAAAATATGTGCAAAACCGCAATTTTTGGAGGCTCATACTGAATTTGTTTCTACTTTATTTTTATTTTTGCAACCATAGAAACCTAGATATAGTGCACAAAATACTTATTAGTTAAAAAAAACAAAGATAGATGTGTAACATCCGGCGGCATAGTTACGTACGAGCGTTTGTATGAAAAGTATGACGGGTTGGCCGCTCTTAATTATAATAGCTAGGTATGCCATTCATTACACGTTTATAAGTTCTCAAAAGAGAAATAATTACTTTTAAATAAATCAAAATATGTTTTCATCTCGCAAATCGCACCCTACAGAAGCCGGTTGCTTTCTCACCTAGTTTGCTTCATAACACCGAAACTGATGCAATTTCCGCAAACAAAGGCGAGAGTAACCTTGGTATAACAAAACATATTTTCCCCGACAAGATGAGACGAAGGCAGTGCAAGTGCGCATCCTATGGGGGGAGGGGGGAAGGGGAGGCTGCATGGAAACTTGTTTTTCCGGCGAAGGGCGGCAGTGCGCCCCGCGCGCTCCGACATACGAGACGCCTCGCGCGCGGCCGGCCTGCACCCGCGATCGTCACTTGTTTATACATACCGGTAAATGTGTCAACAACGTAATGCACGTGTACCACACATGTGTGGCAAAGTGATAAAGCTCTCATGCAAAATAACTGTGCTAACTGTGTGTTAGTGTTAACACGTGAGTACACGTGATCTTTGGATTAACTGCCGCATGGATTGGGTATAAATTAAAAACTTTTCAAAAGATTCCACCGTAACGTCGGAACATCGTCCACAGCCCATATTTATGTACGTCATATTTCCTTTGAAAAAACTTTTCCATTCCCTTTTACGGCTTAAATGGGCTGAAGGGATATTTTTAGGGCTTGCAGTTTTCTGTTTTATGATATTGGATGTCTTAGATACGTTGGAGAAGTAATATTTTTCTGTCGTGACTTTGTTTGAGGAAAAAGGGGAAAGTTATCAAACTGAATGGGGCAGTAGACACCTTCAGCATAATGTAGTAAAGTGGCAAGTCACTAGTACATAAATAATCGTATTATGATAGATGACTGGCCACAGTTGTGACTCACCGTGTGCTCAGGAACCGTGGAAACTCAACCGGCTTATTATGTGAACTTGATCAAGCGAGCTCATTAATTAATTAGTTTGTAATGTATACTGCGGTAATTAACTAAATACCTGCTGAAAACGATTAATTACGTGTTACCACGAGTTTAAAGATAATTAGTTAGGTTATTGTTAGTGACAATGTGTCACTAATTACCTTTCGAAACGGTTATTACGAGATTACAATAAAAGATAGATGTGAATAACAAGCACATCCATTTTGCATTTAAAAAAGTCTTAACTATAAATGTTATTATTATTATTCTTGATCGGTTTCATAATATAATTCATTTGTTAATACCTGCACACACACATACTTGATACAAAAAAACACAATAAGTACAGTCACAAGCACAAATAAGTCTAAACTAAGCAAAATTAAAAGGCGATATTCTCGTCAAATAATTTTTTACTTTGACATAAGACCTATTTCGTAATACGAAGAATAGTTTTCAAAATACTATGTTCATGAAAACGTTAAACGTTACTCAAAACAGTAGGAGATAATCAATTTTAAAAGTTTCTACGTTTATACATTTCATTGCACGTGACTGGACCTACAAAGTATCTTATAGAATATTATATTGTATAAGTAATTACCAAGTAAATAGGTACACGTAACACATCCCTCTGAAACTGATACGAAATCCTCATACTTATTTGATATTCTTCAGGGTGAAACTCTAGCGAGATGAGTCACATGAAATTATTGGCTCGAGACGTGGCCACGCGTCGTGCGACGAATAACAATGTTGCGCCGCGACAATATTTGTGCAACTTACGGAAACTCGTCACATGCCCCGCTTTTGTGCAATCAACGCCAAGACTATTCTTCTAGATAGAGGAAAGTTTCGGAAAAGTCGGGGCGAGTGGGACGCTTTCGTAATTGTTGAGAAAACATGTGGTAATTTTTGATCGGAGAATGTGGAAGTTGAAACACTTTTCACGGTATATCTGTGAACAGTTTCTACGTTTTTACAAAAACAAAGGTTTAGGAATGCAGAATAACAATGTCACCTTGTAGCGATAGTACTTGTGCAACTTACGGCAACTCGTCACATTTGTGCAATCAATGCCAAAACTATTCTTCTAGATGGAGGAAGGTTTCGGTAAAGTTGGATGTAGTAAGAAGTCGTAAGTTGGATGCTGGCGTAACTGCTGTACGACGAGCTATAGTTTTTTATACGACAGAAATGTTTACAGAGAAAGTTATATCTTTATCGTATTGTCTTATTGAATTGTTTTCTCGGATATGACAAGATAAAACTTTGGTGAAGTCGTCTGTAGAATAACAATTTGACGCGATAATATTGTCTTTTTGGAATAAGTTATAGAAACTTCACATACTCCGCTTTTGTGCTATCAATGGCTTGAGTTTTCTTTTAGAGAGGAAAGTTTCGAAAAACCCGGAGGAAGTGAGTAGTAAGCTTTAGTAACAGTCACACTGTATTTTTTGAAGGACAAACGTGTGCTTACTACTAAGTTTAATCTTTATCTAAGGTAATCTTAGTTTAATAAACTGAATTCTAAGTGGAGATGAGACGACAAAGTCGTGCGGAATGGTAGTCAATTGGGTGAGAAGATGATTTTGAGTTTTTTTGGCCAAGTTATTAAAACTTGTGACATTCAAACTTATGAAGAAGGTTTGTTAACACAGAATTATGTAGGCCTGTTCCTTGGTAGGTCTTTACTGTTGTTGGGCTGCTCTAACGTCCAAGCAGTTTAGTAAGCATCATCGCTACTTTTGTTTATTTCTCTAATAGTTTTACTATAGAGTCAGCCTAGCCTTTTCCCAAATAGTTGGGGTCGGTTTTCAGTCTAACCACCAGAACCAGAATAACAGTATTTTACATGGAGCGACTGCCTATCTGACCTCCACAACCCAGTTAGTATTGGATCTTATATTCATACGACACGACTGGTTGGCAGACTTTCGGACCACTGATTACTTGTAACGACTGTCAAAGATCTATAAATGATAGCCGAGAACAGCGGCTTAACGTGCTTTCAGAGGCACGGAGGAAACTCGGAATGTAATGGGGACCCATTACATTCCGAGTCCCATTTACCCATTACATCCACGGACCAGCCTTGACAAGCCCGGCTTAACTTAAAGATCGATCCGAGCGTTTGTTATTATATAGTCACGAGCTCCACTCCTAGGATAGCGTTACCTAAAGTTTTCAATTTATGGTTTCACGCACGACTGTACGACGATAATTTCTAAGTCTTGAGTCCCTACTTAAAACTACCTATAGAAAATATCTAGATTATATCTCGAAGTCGACTTCCTGCAAGGTTGGCAAATGGGATTACCTGAGTCAGGTCTTCCAATTGCGGCAAGAAACTAAGTTTGCTTTTCAGATGAAAGTTTGAACTTCTGAAGTTGTGGTTGACTTATTTTTTAATGTTGAACACGTAGCTGTACTCTTTATAGTGTTGTTACTTTTAAAGTAGATGACATCCATTAATATATAGGTGAATTTTGGAAGTGGGCGTGTATGGCCAAATCCGGAACTATGAGGAATAGCGAAAAATACTCAAAGAAGTCTCGAGGCCGATTTTGATGAAAACTAAAACTGCATCATTAGATTTTTGAAAAATAATATTCCTAGCCAGGAATCGAATCCATTCATTTCGGAAAAAAACACACGCTGTATCATTACACTATTCGATTGTCTCGCTATAAAGATCAAATTCTGGGAAATAAGAACATACGGCAAATTAAAAGAAAGAGTTCATTTTTGATAAAAACACATAACAGTATGCAAACAGCAGGTACCTAGTAGTAATCAACGAAACGTCGAACAAAATCGACATTATTGGCGCCAACTCACTTGTACGTTCTAATTTCAATTGTATACGATTTTTTTCTTTTACTGTGGCCTTTAACCACGAAAACTCAATAAACTTGAAATAAGAACATACTAGATACATACACTGGAAAAATTCACCTTGTATAAAGATTGCTGGAAATTGATAGAAACAGCGTAGTTTTGCATATGCCGAATGCTGATTTTCTGGAAGCCATTTCAATGTATTATGTTGTCTACATCATGTTCACTTCAACAGCGAACTTGAAACAGCTTTTAGAAAATCGACAGAAATTTAATCCACTCTAAAGGATTCTGCCCATTACACCGTACCGTACCAAGACCGTCCTAAGAACGTTTCAGACACTAAAATTTTCTTTGTATTGAAAAGTATGTGACTATGCCCACGTAGCTTATCGGCACCGGCAAAATGTTCTCGCCGACAGTTGTTTTCGCTCCGTGCAACGGCGACGGAACGGTTTATTAGGCATAGACTCATAATTTTAAAAGAATAAAGGGTGTAACAAGACCCTTAACGAAGCCGAAAGGCACTGGTTCTCCTCGTTATTGCGATCATATTTTTGTTCCAGACCATACCTGGGAACCTTCTAGTTACAGAGATATTGGGGGTCAAAGGTCCAACTTTTTCACAAGTTTTTGTTAAAATATGTGTTTTTAATGTTAAATTTTTAAACTGTAGACACCTCCACGATCCCCGTACTATTCAATGCATCCATCAGAACCATGTTTTGAGTGCGTTACATTGACCTACCGTAAAACGAAATTTTGTACCCAAAAAAAAAATTTTTGCGTAAAGTTACTTAGTTTGATGTACAGAATGCTTGGTTGACGGCTTCGAGAAGGGTCTTGTTACACCCTTTATTCTTGTGAAAAAGAATATATACCTCGATGACCGTTCTAAACCCGTTATAAACGGGTCTGATACGCTGTTTATAAGTTCTAGTGGGCATAGTAGTCCGAGTCATGTTTATTTCCGTGCCTGATACGGCCATGGTTATGGTACGGTGTAGTGGGCACACACTTTAAAGAAAGAGGGGAGAAAACTCAAAATAAAGTAAATTATTAAAGACTTTTTTCATGCTAATGCTATCTAACATGACAAATCTGCCTCGTGGCAGATGTCAGAACAAAAACAAAAGAGTGTCGCGTTACAACCCGCCGCCGCCGGGGGTTCCGCAGGCCTAGTAGCTACATTTGTTTTTGATTAAACAAATTGTCCGCGCACTTTATTGCTCCCCCGCGCAATCTCCCGTACTTAGCTGCGACTTCTGCTACATAACTATACTGATTTTGCTCGCGGCTTCGCTCGCTTGGTGTGCGGAAATTATTCAATGGATATTAGGTTTTTTTACGGGGATGAAAGTATGTTCTATGTCCTAACCCAGGCTATGGTCTAGCTATGTGCCAAATTTTATCGAAATCCATTCAACGGTTACGGCGGCGCGGCGGTGTGACAAACCAACAAACTAACACACATTTATAATATTAGTTAGGATTACGACGAGGAAGGTTCTCGCAGGGATAATTGCAGAACACGTTGCTTATACGATCGGGTTTTGGCGCCTATTAGAGCGAAAAAGAAATCGGAAAGGTGATAGGCAGGACTTTTACGAGCTCAGATGGAAATTACTGATTTAGATAGTTTATGTAACATTAACTATAATTTTATAACACATCAGTTTCGCCATTTCGACGGCGGAAATTTCAAATATGCAATCCATAAATATGTAGGACTGTTTTCCTTATGAGATTTACACATTTCACCATAGATATCATGTAATTTATGAACTCCAGACAACATTTTCAATTGGAATATTTTAAAGAAATATCGCAAGAATCCCGGCCCGATCTGTACGTGAGCTATAACTCAGGTATTAGCTGAATTCTGTATGCAGCCGGCGACAAATGCAATAAACTCGTCCCGATCGTCGTCGAACCGATTACGTAAAATAACTATAGCGAGTAAATAAATATTCATAATGATGACGTGAATGGCGTCTGCACAATACGCTTCCAGGAGTAGGAAACATTTTGGTGGAGTGTATAAAATCGATATTCCAAACTAATAGCGAATATTGTCACCTCCTCGGTGTTGGTACGAGCAAGTACGCACGGCTACCAATCAAGCTATACAAAACCAGTTTTTGAGAGTCTCTCATTGTACGGGAAATCTATACAACGTGAGGCTATGTTATACTTGAGATGTATAGTTTGATGTGTCGCCGTCTGTACCATTAGAATGTTGTACTGTGCTTTTAGTGCAGTATATGCTTAGATATTATACATTTTGACAGATATGGGAGTTTGTGGCTAAATTTAGTCCCAGCCTCTAGGGTGTCATTAACCCTTAGCCACAAACACACCTGTTTCTTAGGACCTGAGGTATATAAGGAATTTACTTAAACAGTGGCTTCAGAGAACCATTAAAAACTTCCCTTA
This sequence comes from Eugnorisma glareosa, assembly GCA_947578425.1. Lineage (NCBI taxonomy): Eukaryota > Metazoa > Arthropoda > Insecta > Lepidoptera > Noctuidae > Eugnorisma > Eugnorisma glareosa. Next base: position 14,326,117 of record OX387959.1, read on the forward strand.
AACGAAAGCACCGACACCGAAACCTATATTACCCGTACCTAATCAATAAAAATGTCCAATAAACGTGAAAAACACATTACCCGAAGATAGAAAAGGGCCATTTCAGTAGAGAAAGCAATAAAAGTAAAGGTTTCAGCTAACCGTTTCTCAAACAGGCCTGTCTGGGTCCAACCGTAGGCCCCGACGACTGAGCTCGGTAAAATTGCTATTGCACCTGACAAGCGTACAGAACGATTCAAAGCCCAGCCGCGATCCTCTCCTAGTATACAGGAGTAGGTACTCGTACATCGGCCATTGTTGTTTTTCTTGGCAATCGTTTGAATTGAGAATGGTAATGATGCCTAGTTTATGTCTTTTTGGCCAGTATTTCGTTTCGTTCAAAGGCAGCATTTTTCTATCTAAAGGAAGCTTGGAATGGCAATGTTGTTTGTCGCTTACGTGCTAGACAAACAAGATTCCAAATTCAAATTGTGTATGGTAGCGGATAGTGTTATGGCCAAGTCAAGACAGTCTTTTTTTTTAAATTAGGTTGTATTGTTTGAAGAATTGAAATAGGTCTCTCGAACGTCATATATTTATTGGTCCAGATTTAACTTATAAAGTTGTAAGTATCTATTTATATAGAAATTGGTCAAGTAACTATAGGTATAGCCAATTTAGGATAAATATTATGGTGTTAGTCAAATCGCTGGCAAATGCAGACCAGGGTAAGGTGGTATCTACATATACACTAGGATAAATTGGCTAAAAACCTATCAATTAGCAACAACGTAATTAAATACAACAATATATCATCTAATTAGAGCCAACAATAACAAGGTAATGGAATATTTCGATCCAAAAATAAATTATCTATTATAACAGTCAACGAATTATTTTGAAGGCGTACAAACACAACACAATAGGGAAACTGAATAAGGAAAGATGGCCCTCATGGTGTGTCTGACTTTGATAAATTCTTGTTGTATGATCGTAAATCATATCTACATTTGTACATATGTATTGTATATGATAAACTACGAAATAAGTGTAATTTTACATTAACTTGAAAATTGTTTTATTTATGCAAAACGAAATAATTGACTGGGCATTTTTGTCTCGATTTATTTATTATTCGAAATTCAAATGAAAAAAGAACCGCAAAAAAAAGTATTTAATGTAACAATGTACATCATCAGTTTTGAGAAATTCTTTTTTTATGACCTTAAATCACATCTATGTAGGCACATACATGCCTTTTTTATGATAAAAAACAATCACTAAATATATGAAAAGGAAAAAGATCGGCAAATACCGAATATAATGTATTTTCTGCTAGGTATTATTCCAAATTCAAATGAAAAATTGTCATAGACAGCAAACCTTTTTTGTCAAAAGACATAATAAAACTCCTTAAAGCAGCTCCGTACATCATCGGCTGCAGAAAGTTGTGTCAAGTTGTCGTCGCGTGAGCAAATAGCATTAAACGCGTGTGGAAACCCTTTGGTGTTATTTATTGAGGAGCGCAGCAGGCACAGGGTTGAATCCTGAGCTCGCCGAGTCGCCGTCCTTTACGTAACATTGTCAAAGCCACATTACGCCAACCCGTACACGCAAATACCATTAAAATGGTATATGGATATTTTGTGACAATTAAGAAATACACGTTCTTTTACTTGAGTTTTGTTTTTCTTTGGCAGGTAAAGGGTTTGTTAGCGTTTTTGTGAAAGAAAACGAGGCTTCGTTAAAATAAATTTTATTAGTTTTGAGTGTAATTGAGCCTTGTTAAGCCTACGATTTATAATACCTAATCAAAATTATAGATTATCTTGTTTTTATCCACATTAAGAACCCACAGAATTCACAGACAATCCCAGATCTGTTTAAGTATGTGTGTCCTTTATTCACGTGTTGATTAGACTTTTAAAGGCCACAAGAGCAATCTTCCTGCCACAAAAACTTATAATTTATTAAATTTTCACCTCAGGTTTTGTATCAAATTATAACTTATGTAATTTGGCTACTCCAAGTCTACGGAGCGAGCTCTTGCATAATAATTGTGTTGTTAATTCACTTATAATCAAAAGTCTGTCATTTAACCGAGTTGGTCACGGCAGAAACGAAAGTGGTACCATAAATAATTTGCAAGAAATAAGGCTTTAGACATGCACAACAAAGTCTACTTTGTGCTTAATCTTAACTAATAAGATTTGTGATTATGTTCTCAATTGTTTAATTGAATTTTAACTTTAACATTAGGGGTTAAAGTATGAAATTGCCGATTTGTATGGACGATTTCGTGTTTCCATATTAACATTTTTTTTTTTTTCTTGGAAACTTCGAACCGATTTTTATGCAGTTGCAAATTATAGTTAGAGTAAAAACTGCGCTGCACGGCGTATCTTAAATTCTCAAAACACAGTCTATGACAAAAATATACCTACTTGAAGTAGTGAAACTGACGGCATATTGAAACAGGTGTTTTGACCCATTACCCTATGAGGTAATATGAAATTACCTAGTACGGTTTTTAAACTGTAAAAGGTACGTAGTTTTCTATTAATCCTATAAAAATGAAATTAGGAAAAATATAACTATACGTCCAAGTTACAAACAGAACGTGAGAAAAAAACCGGCCATTTTATAGTTAAAGACCTATTACAATATGTTTCTATGCCCAGTATATCCATAGACTATGAGAAATACTGGTATTCATCTGTTGGGCTGGAAGCCGACCTCAACATACTAAAAAAAGGCAGAAGATGACGTTGCTATGCCTTAACAGGGTCTATACATTATTGTTCTACCTTTAAGCCTATCTGTAAGATAAACTACATTGTGGAACGCTAATAAATAGGGCACGAATATGAGGCAAAATGGAGGGTGTACCATTACAATTACAAAAAATGTACCTAAAACAGACTATTTTGTACCTAGCTCTACAAAATCTGTACCTCCTTCAGAACGAAATTATTTCGAAATTAAGGTACACCGCCGCATATTGACATCAAGATGGCGGGTGTTCTATAATATTTTATTATTTAACAATTCCTCATAAAATATAATTACACCAAAAAATTGTACCTAAAAAGTACCTCGATTTAAAAAAAAAAACACTTGATCTGTTGGACAGTTCCTGAGAAATAAAACAACCGCTTTGTCCTCTCTGTCACTCAACTGTAAACCAATCTCTCTCTTTGAAGCTCGATGTGCTATATCGATGCCCTGAGGTTACTTAAGAAACAGTACACCTACCTGATTAAGATTCCGTGCAGATCGCACAGTGTTGCGTTGCATTTCGATGACAAACGATAATCGATTAAATAATGCTGATATAATCGGAGTGAATTAGGGAGCTGGGACAACCTCGTTAAAAATTAACGGCTCGACTTTCTGATGGCAAATCGATACCGTCTCAACGACTGTTTATCGTGTCTGATAGAAGACTTTGGAAGTCGTTTACTTAACGTTTCATATTGTCCACCTGTTTCGTGAGTCGTTACGATTTGGAGTTTGTAAGTAAGTAAATAAATAAGTTGAAAAGTCGTGCTTGTCAGTGTTTTGGAAACGACACAAGTCGTAATCATGTCATGAATAGTTTATTAAATGATTGCTGTTGTTTATTGGTGTTTTGGTACTTTAAGTTCAAACGGAACTACCGCTACTACTTTTACTTTGTAACTACTACTAACGAACTACTGCTTATTTGTTTAGCTTCAAAACTTAACCAAAAAACATCAGGGGTTCACAAAAAAAATAATGAATGTCACCTGCCAATTTTAGGTTAATGGGTGTCTTATTTTTAAGCTTTTCTTATGTTAACTTTCTATATGTGTTGTTTTGTTTTATTGTTAATTTTAATCATTTTGTTTTGTCCTGTACGAGACGAATAAATTGCTATTATTTTCTTTCTGTTCCTAAAACAGAGTATCGGAATAATACAATTAAACAAACACCATTTACCAAACTTTTAATTATCTTCTTTCTTTCAATGTGTTTCATCTATTCATTCGTACAGTGAACCATTCGCTAGAATTGACCAGCTGCCATCCAAATGCTACCTACAAACCCGTTCGCATAATTCCTCTATCACACATTTGGGACAACTAAACCCATCATGGCGGCACGAGATATTCCGCTAATGCGAGAAGGCCCTTTTATTAGACACGTTACGTTCACATAAATTTAGAAACTCGGTCAAACAGTTTGAACCCTAAAACTGCGGAAGTTGGGGGTTGAAATCAAGGACGATCGTAAATTATCGTTCGCTGCTTACCCCGCGCCATGTTGTCTCAAGGGTCGTAAATATATCCTGTTTTAATTACGAGTACCTTTAATTGGTGTTTCGCACGCATGCACGTCTTCAGTTATTATGCGTGTCATGGATGGAGCAAGTAATGTGGGGACCTATTAGTAGCTATCTTTAGACAAGTTGAGCCTTGTGATTGATACAATAAACTTGTAAACATATTATACATAGGGAGGTATTATCAAGAAAGTGTATGTGATTATTTTGGGTTCCGTCCAAAATAATATCTAATACTTAAAAGGATGTGTGAGGTGCTTAGTTTTGAAAATATTCTTGGTTATTATTGTAATTAGATAAAATTATGGGCAAATTACTTAAGACTCACCTAAGTTGCATTACTAATTACTTTTAAGATTTGGGATATACCGCTGAGATCGGCTAGACTTTTGAATTCGTTTTCAGATATATTCAGATCCTTGTCCAAATCTATTAGTGACTTTCGAATTGGCTTTTCTAACCTCACAATCCTCTCCAGTGTTCCAGCGTGTCCTACAGTCCATAAGTAATCGAAGCTCATGACCTATTTCTTCATCAACGTATTTCTGTAGAATAATATGATTCTCATTTACATTGTGATCATCAAATATACTCTACAGGATACAGGGCAAAGTGTTATTAGCTCTTTCCATCAGGAAGTATGGGTTTTTCAAACCATAAAAGCTACTCTACATTTCAATCCATAAATCTTTGAAAGTTAAAGCTAGTTAGTACCTCAAGAAGAAGAAAGTAATCTCTAATTGTGGCCAATTGAGACTTGGAGCGGAAAACACTCGGGGGCAAACTTGCATTTTCCGAAGTAAAGTGGAATGCATGGAAAATTCCACTACCAGCAATTGCTTGCTTTCGTGCACTTATAATGCGAACTTCTTAGAAATGTTCTACATTTGTATGAATAAAAACCTTTAATTGGTCTATTTGAATTGTTTACAGTCGATTGTTATGGAGGAAAGGTGATTCATGTTGAAATGAACTTTCGTTTCGTATCTAAAATGTATTCACCTCTCGTGTCAAGGCACGGACTATTTGCTCATGTCGTGCTTTATAATACCGCAATAAATAGAAGTTCAAGGATTGTCTATGTTTATTTTCGTGAAAGTCGTATGAATTACTGAAGGCTTAAAAATAAATTCATAAAAGATTTCCTTAACGGAAATCTTTTCTTGGTATTATTTATTTATTTAACACTTCAAGCACAATGTACAGAGTCGGACTTATGGCCATAGGCATTTTCTACCAGTCAACATACTGCCTACCTAGGCAGTCATTGTAGCTAACCATTCTAACCAATACTTTTCAAGATTTTATCAAAAGTGTTTATCACCGATAATTTCAGTTGTGAGCACGTTCAAGAAACTGTTCTACTAACTTATTACATCTCTGAGTACTTATTTGTGCCTTTTTTTCAATTATCCTATGTACAGACGCCAGCACATCAAGCTACTACATTGACAATCTGTCAAATTTATATAATATATTTTTAACTTTATCGCTAAAGCATTAGGTTCAAAGTTGATTGGGGAAATTTGACAGTTTCGGGTAGCTGGATAGGCTGGCGTCTGTGCACAAGATAATTGAAAAAAGTCACAAATAAGTACTCAGACTCTTTTATCTTTATCTACGTATATCAAATGTATTTTTAACACCCCTTAACACAACACCAAATACCAACGATGCGATACCAAAAAGAATGCAATTCATAATTACTTTCTAATCACTTCACAGTTACATCACTAATCCGTAGTGTTGTAACATAATTGATTCGGAACATGGAAGGCGGTAACACGGTAAGTACACTGTAACGTTGGTTGTAACGTTGTCGGAACAACAACGTAACGAGCGATAACATCTTCACAGATACGAGTATGTTTCAGGTTTCCGCTTGTAGCAAGATATTAGTAGATGTACGTTGAGTAAATAGCGAGTTAGTGGTTGTGGTGTAACTAACGATGCTATTGTAGCTGGTAAATAAGCAGCGAAGAATTACATAGAATGTCGTTTAGATTGCTGGAACGTTCGTTTTTTTTATTTTATTGTTTCTATTTTGCTCCGTTGGCATTGTATATAGTTTAACGACAGTTTTGTTAAAATTCGGTCGGTCATAGAGTAACGAGAGACTAATTTTATATATATAAAAAAAAATGTGATTAAGAATTGATGAATGTTTGTTACTCATCCACGTAAATATACAAATGTCCAGATTTGGATGAAATTTGGCATAGAGAACTCAAACTCAAACTCAAAGCATTTATTTCAATTAGACCATAACAGGCACTTTTGAATGTCAGAAAAACAAAGGCGAAGCTACAGTCACAGACACAAGGCATAATAACTTGTGAAAGTACTGTAGTTGCCCATTCCAAAGCGTAGATCTCTATGGAGAAGAATGGGCAAGAAACTCCATAGACACTCTTTTCAATCAAAATATTGTTACAAGATCTTGGTTATATCATTCATGTTGAGATTATACATATATGTGAGAACGATGTAGAAAGACGTGCACATTAACTTAACAAAAACTTACCTAATTAGAGTGGAAAGAGCGCAACGAGCAATTATAAAGATAATTAATTAAAAAAAAATCAGGTATCCTACTGTAGATTTATATAAGGAATACTCAGTTCTCACCATAAGGCAATTATTCATTAAAACAATAATACTAAAACAACACACGAAACCATTACAAATATCAAATCAAAGACGAAAATTTATGGTTTACACTATTCCCTTCTGTAGAACAAGTTTTGCGCAGAAATTCTTTCGTTACCTAGGACCTTTTGTATACAATAGAATTAATCAGTCTGTATCTATACCAAAATGCAGCAACTTTGTGTTATTGCAAACATAACATGCAGTTAATCTGTTTAGTTTGCTTATACTATGTACATCGGAGACAGCAAACTGGGGCCTTAGTCTGCTATTGCAATAGTGTCAGAATGGTCTATAATTGATTTAATAAGGCCCCTAGCCCACGGCGTATTGAAGCGCGTTCGAAACTCGTTTGACGTGCGTACAAAGGGTAATTCGTCTGCGCGGGGCCTTATTAAATCAATGATAGACCATTCTGACACTTGTAATAGCAGACTAAGGCCCCTGGCCGCACTACTCTGCCGTCGTACAGTTTATAACTAGTACGGGGATCTAATTTGTTTGTCACAAAACTAGCCAATAAGTTTCAAATAAGTACCTACCATCATCAATTTATGTTACATTTTGTTTTGTGTACATGTTGTTATATAATTGTAAACATGGCTAAGTTTAACGGAAATAAAGATTATATTATTATTATATTATTAAGAGCTTCCAGAGTAAAAGATTATAACAGATAGTTTATAACCTGGATTAACACCTAAGATACTTTTTATACCGGTAACACGATTCCGAGGGACAATAACGGAACTCTACGCGGGCGAAGCCGCGGGCTAGTCTATACTTCTATACTAATATTATAAAGAGGTATTTGTAAGTTTGTTTGTAGGAGTAATCTTTGGATCCACTGAACCGATTTTCCGTTTTTTTTTTTTTTCTGTGTGTAATCTCACATGTCTATATTTTATGTTTTTCTATTTTAACTATTCATATTTAATGTTTTTTTTTATTTTTTATTTTTTATATTGTATGTCTTATAGCATCGTATTGGACAAGTCTGTAAGGATGTTATAATTGTTGGTAAATAAATAAATAAATAATAATAATAAATAAATTTTGAAAATTCTTCACTAATATTAAGCTACATTATCCCCGAGTGCCATAGGCTATATTTACAACGTGCCCGTGGGATAATTTCCGACAAAAACCATACCATGAGTAGAGAAAATACTATGATATTTTTGATGAATATCTGCAATTTTCAGTTTCCGTCAACTTAACATCTATTTATACAGTGTTGAAATTTCCACCCTGAACAAACAAAGTGTATTCCTAAAACTAACCCTACCCAACATAATCTCCCGATGTATCAGTTCATAAATAAGCAGTTATCATAGCGTGGGGTCATTAACGGACCCATAAATCGTATCGTCCGGCCGGACAACCCCGGACAGTCCGGAGGCCATGTTAATTCGCGGGCGGACACCGGTCATTCAGGATCACGGTAATACCTGTTGAGTTACAGCCTGGCTTACCGATACCTGCCCCTTGTTTGACCTTTCATGGATGCCCGAATTTTCACTCAATAATTGGGGTATTAAATTAAGTTAATGTCCGTTAAAATGGAGTGATTTTGGTTATTTACGGTTGATCAATGTAAGATGACGCTGTTTGTAGGAAACTATTTCAAAATATCACAACATAACAGCACGCATGTTATCTCCAAAGGCTTGGGCAGAGGTGTACCTAATACACTCACTTTTCGCCGATTATGTTTAAGTCTCATGTAATAGCCAGCCTATTGCCATCAACCGGGCATAAATCCAGACTCCGTGGCAGCTACTGAGAAATTCCTAAAGGAAAAACACAATAACACTTTGCCTGGCCTGGGAATCGAACCCACGAACTCGATGCTCAGCACTCGCGCTTCAAAATACGCATCTACAAAATATGGCATTGTGCATAAATTTTATGAACATGTCTTAGTGGGGCGTTCGAAAGGGATTCGTAATTAATATTTTAATGTTAAATTGCCTTTAGTTATTTTAATGTTTTTGTTGATTTATGTTGTAAAGGTTTGATTACTGAAAGAAGACCCTATCGTGCGAAACTTCTTGCAAAGATGCACCCACTTAACATTCTCTCAAAAACAGTAAATATTTCTTCGGTTACTTCGTGACATTATGGTAGTTTTTAACTTTCTAGTAGAGTTACTGTACTGTATATACAGAGTAGATACTGCTTAGGTAGCTGCGGAGTACGGTACTTATGTAAAGGAGCTGAGAGTAATATTTTATTGAGATAAGCAATATTTTGCATACGTAACCCGCCACTGCAGCTGCGGATAAAGTGTACCCTTATACTAAATATGCTGTTACGTTATACTACGGTTCAACTGTAGAAAATGTTCTCCTTTGCTACATGCATATTAGTTCATAGTCGGTAGTCCTTTGTACAGAAAATACTGTTTTGGAAATGTACAAAAGCATAACTTTACTAAAGGCGCATTTCAAGAGGTGTGATTGTTAATATTCCATGACAGCTAACACAGCTAACTGAACGCTGTTTCGATGTGCTGATCACGTTATAGCTTAGTTTTAGTTCGAGCATAATTGGTGGAATCCGCTGCGAATATTTCCAGTCCGAGATGCTAAGACAGTCTGTTACAAAAACATAAAATTACTAGCTGCCCGCGGCTTCGTCCTCATGGAGTTCGATAATTGACCTACCGGATCATTCTACCGTGATAAAAGTATAAAATCCAATGTGTTAATCGAGGTTATGAACCATCCAGACATCCATACATCCTCACAAACTTTCGCATTTATACCATTAGTAGGATTTACGTTCTCGAAACTTTAACCCACAGAAATAAATGCCCTCATGTTGGTAGGTTAGGTTCAATGTATCGTCGGCTGAAACAAAACACATGCGTGCCCATTTAACCGCCAATCGTGACAAATGACGTCACAATTTCGGTACTCCTAGTTAAAAATGTGAACGCTTCCCCCGTTCGACATGGCCGCTGCAATGTGCAAGTGTCAGAGTATTTATCTTGTGCCCGACGTCCACGATTGATGGTCCGCCAGTATTTGCATATTGCTTAGTTATGTACTAAGTTACTTCTACTGTGTACTGCATAGTCGCATATCAACGTCAGAGACAGTGCATAGGGACGTTGAGTAATTTGGTGACCCCTTTTAATCGGTTGTTTGTTCGGGATAAATTTTATTAACCTAAAATCGCGTTGGGTTGACGGTATCGTCAAAATCGCAGGAAACAGATGGATGGAAAGATGGAGAAAGGCGGGTCCTATACCCAACAGTGGGTGATTCCGGGCTGAAATGAAATGATGAACTTTTAGGTTATCTCTTATTATAAAAATATGTCACGTTTATAATTTATCGTTAGTAACACATTAAAACGCTTAAAAAATACTTATCACTACATAGTATAAAACAAAGTCGCTTCCCGCTGTCTGTCCCTATGTATGCTTAGATCTTTAAAACTGCGCAGCGCATTTTGATGCGGTTTTTTTAATGGATAAAGTGATTCAAGAGGACGGTTTATATGTATAACATTGGACCCGTGCGAAACCGGGGCGGGTCGCTTGTAAATTATAAACGTGACATATTCCTACAATACGAGATTTCCCTCTCCAGGAATTTCTATGTACCTCTTATTCTTCCATATTTTAAAACTTCATCCTTTACGTTCTACGCGTCACCTATTTACTTGGAATTACTATAGTGCTGACTTCGAGGAAAATATCAATACTTGCTACTGAGTTCTTACTAGACATTTAATAAGATACGATCCTAATTGAGAGGAAGAACGGGGAAGCAATTCTCTGCCTTGGGTCTTGCGAGAATATTTTCTTAGTATCAGTCGCCATTTCATTAATCTAGCTTCAATAATAAATATTGATTCCTTTGAGTCTTTGACTTTCCTCTAGAAAAAGGCGTCTGATTAATGCTGACTTTATCTTTGGTTTTTGTATCTTTATTTAAATACCAAAAATTCAAAGACATGTGACATCTACCAACCCGCACTGGGCCCGCGTGACACACGACCTCCTCTCTATGAGAGGGAATAATCCACATTATTCCCTCTCATAGGGAGGAGGTCGTGTGTCCCAGCAGTGGGAACATTATAGGCTGATTACGCTTATGCTTATTTAAATATATGACTGCTTTGTTGGCCGAGTGATCGCAAGCGTGACCTTCCGGTTCGGGCAAAGTGTTAATGGGTTTTTCCATGAGGAATTTTCCCAGTAGCAGCCACGGAGTCTGGATTTATGGTCCGGTTGATGGCAATAGGCTCACCCCCTGTTACATGGGACTTAAACATGACTGGCGAAATGTCCTATAATTGAGCACACCTCTGCCTAATTCTGGTGGTTTACAGGTGATGTTATGCTATGTATTAAAAACTAGTTCCTTTTATTTAATTGTTTCAAAATAACGTCGAGCTTCTCTGGCTACTTACTTTCATCGTAGGTAATAAATATTCCCAACAATATTTTTTTCCCCTAAATTAAAAATGCAATCATCTAGCCAGTATTCATGATTACCATTCCCTGAATTAGGGCAAGGAGGTTGTATTGTTTCACGGAGGAGAAGATAATAAAGTACGTAGACAGATTGCCGAACCTAGCCGATCTTATAATCGAAGCACGCCGATTACCCCGGGGCAATATTTTCATTATTTTCCCTCGGACGCGTCTCCCCTTCTTAATATCGTTTAATTTAATCAAAATTCTGCTTACTCAGTAAGCTATTTTCAACCACAATTTTCCATGTAAGATTTCATAATTATCAGTTTAATAGATTTAAGTTGAAGTAACGCAGCACGTATTTTTTAATTAAATTTTAGCCGTTACGTGGGTTACTGATGTTCAAGAGTGGAATTTATTGAATGTTATGAAAATGTTCTAACTTGTTTTCAGTCTAAAGAGCAATGGCTACGGTCACTTTTAATATTAGAAGGTAGAAAAAATTACTAGCTAAAATAAGGTTGGCCTTATATTGTTGTCCATGAATCTGGCTCGAAGCCTCGAAGAATTCATTACGAAGATCGACTGTCTACAAAAAAAAAAAGAAAATACTGTGCCATTATGGTTTGCCAAAGTATTTCTCTTAAGTATAGTTTATCGGTCTACTGAAACTCGGAGGTCAAGGTGACTTTGAAAGTCCAGACATCGTGGCACAGAATAATGTAGGAATGTCGGAACTATGTGGAGTAATTTTCCACTAGAGAGGTCGACATCGAAAATTACCTAGCATTCCTTGCGAGTTTCAGTAAAAGTACCTATCTAACATAAATATACGTTTCGTACGCGTTTCATCTACTTACTGGGCATCTCCGTGGTTCGATACTCAGATACACTTGGTCCTATATTGGGTTAATAGCGTTAGGAATTTCCCAGTAGTATCCGGATATAATATAGAATAATATAATATATAATATAATAAAGAAATCCAGGCTCCGGAATACCGGCGCCTGGATTGGTGTCGGTTGGTGTCCATATTGGCAAAAGAATCGCTCGCTGACTTTTGTTTGTTAGATTGAATATTTTTGCCACCGACTTCTGAAGCAAAAGTTAATTTTCCACGTTTTTTTGTTTTTGAAGTCGGTTTTATTTTTTGCAAAAACGTTTTTTTTATCCGTTTTTATTTTCAATATTCTACACAAATATTTGCTATGCATATATTTTACATTGTTAACAACTCCTTTCATGGTAATAGGCTTATCCCCAATAAAATGTAACTTATATCGTTCATACCTAACTGTCTGTACACATCTGCGTAGGTGCTCCCTCAGAGCATACAGGCTTTATGTTATGTTCTAATATTGTGTAAAAAATAAACATCCAAGCGATAGCAGCAATCACGACAGATTTTCTGTCTATTAATGAAGCGTTCCATTGTATATCTCCGAAGATCAGCATCAGATCCTGACTTATACCTTCCATCATCAGCTCAGCAACATGAGATAATGATTATCAGGTACAAATATAGTTAGAAAGTACCTATATGAAAAACATTGTAAAATGTCAGGGTTGCCCTTTATTTCCTTGGGGGATCCCAAGGAAATCGAGGATCATCATCAGATTCTAACTTTGTGACAACGGGACCACCTCAGTAGTATAGGCTTTCGAATAAAAAAAGAATTTTGACAATCGGTCCACAATTAGCGGAGAAATCTGTGAACATACGGGACACACAGTCAAACGTAGAACCTCCTCATTTTGTTTGAAGTCGGTTAAAATATTGTCAAAAGAGTTTTGGTGAAACATTAGTGAACCGCTAACAATACATTTCATGGTAATAGGCTTATCCCCAATAAAATAGAACTTAACATACCTAACTGTCGAAAAGTTGTACAGTACACATCTGCGTACCCCCTAGAGCACACAAGCGTGATATTATGTTATGATGTTGTATAAACAATAAACCTCCAAGCGATTACAGCAATCACGACAGATTTGCCGTCTATTTTTTAAGAGTTCTATAGTATATCTCCGAAGATCAGCATCAGATCTTCACCAAATTTATATTAAATTTATATTATATAAATGGAACCACCACGAAACAATATTCTACCAAACAAAAAAAGAATCATCGAAATCGGTTCTCAATTGGCGAAGATATTGCTGAACATACAAACAAAAAAAAAACAGACGACTTGATAACCTCCTCCTTTTGGAAGTCGGTTAAAAATGCGCGCCTGTGCCAAACCCTTCGGGCAAAATTGGCGTGACGTTATGTTATATAGGCCTCATATACTTTTCTAAATAACCTTTTTCCCGTAGTCATCTTTTACGACATCCACAAAAAGAAATGAGATGGTAAAAAATAGATGTGTGAATGTAAATATTTTACAAGTTTTTCTCGTACCCGAAGAACCAACGGGTTATAAAACTTAGCTCCTAAGACCGTAAAACTCCACCAAGTTGATAAACTTGAATCTACTAACAAAAGATTGTATAGTGTAAAGTATCGTAAACAGTGTCGTATTAAGTTAACCACAACAAGAGGTAAGAAAACCGATTTACGATATACAGGGTTAGTTTCCAAAGTCTAGGCAAATTCTCAGATATGATGCAGTTCATCATTCTGAGCCCCGCTACTTAGAATTTTTTATCGGTTATTAAAAAAAAATCGGCTGTTTCCTACAAAAGTGGCAATACCTCAAAATGTATGGAGATGTTTTTTTTTAAATAACCGATGAAAAATTTCTATGTGGTGGGGCTCAGAATGTTGTACTGCATCATATCTGAGAATTTGACTGGTATTTGGAAACTAATCCTGTATTCTTGAGCTCGTTTATTTGATATCCTCGGTCGGGTTTGCTGAGATTTCTGAAGGCTGGTTTGACGGTTTTTTTTTTTTCAAAAAGCACTTTTACCTGTGAAATACATAAAGATAAGTTTCTATAGAAACGGATTACCTTAAAATGACGGAGGACCTAGCTATGGGAGTTAAATAACAGGGTGTAAATTTCTTCATCCCCCATAGAAAAGGGAAGATCCTCCGTCCAAAGGGGTGCTATGTGTGGTGTGCTACTGCCCAGCAGTTGTTGTCGGGGTTTTCTAATGTTCTTAAGTCGCGGATAACTTTAGTAACGCGATTTTGGTTGATGAGGTTAGTTCTTCATTTGTTTCATGATGGCGTTTCTAAGTTTTTAAACTGACATGGTCACATTATAACACTTTCACAGACTTTCGGGCCACTACCTGTGAAGACTGTCAAAGATCTTCAAATGACAGCCGGGACCAACGGCTTAACGTGCTTACGAAGCAGGTCTGTGTGTAGTTGTTAAACGCATACACAAAAAAAAAATACGTATAAATCTACGCCTTAATAATGCACAGCCTGCACTGAATTCGCCACAGCTACCTAAATATAACCACTATACGATATTAATCCGACTAATCCCTCCACATTTCAATAATAAAACAAGATGTCGCCCCGCATTAATTAATTCCAAACCGTTGACTCTTGACGCATTTACTATGACAAAGTTCCAAATGTGTAAAAATTCACCCTAACGTAGTACCATTTCCATTTATCCGAGTATCATTAAGGGTATGATCCGGTGTTCGGATAACTTATGGTCGGTCATGGAATCTGCATATAAATAGGAAAGAGGTTTAGGAGGGATCGGGAGGTCCTCTGGTACTCTTGCACGCTCGCACGCCACGCTCGCACGGTCGGAGACTTATGAGCTGAGAAGTTTGAGCATACTTTGGAATAACTTCTGGTGGCTCATGTTTTTGTGGCTCACCTTACGATGTAAGTTCCGGATGAAAGATTGGCTAAGTTTTACTTTTAGCAGGTATTTAAATACGTGGCTGGTTTAAGGAGGGCACATAAAATTGATGTAAAAGGAAATATGGGCGGTATTTATTCATAGTATATGTGACAGGTCCCACTTTTTTTAAATAAATAATTCAATAGGTAGTCACGACTGCTCTGATTAATATTCTCACAGTACAGTCACGAGCACCAATATAAACCTATAAAAAAATAAAAAAAATATATCTAAATTTAAAATATTAATTGCTTTAAAAAAAATTACGATTAACGATTGCAACTTGAAGATAGGACTTTTTCATACAAATATGAGTTCCAAAATACTGTATCCGTAATAACATAAAGTTTTAACATATTGGTGTTCGTGACTGTACTTATATGATTCAATACTGAAGTTTTTCATTTTATTTTTTATGTTTCTAAAGTAAAGTATAACATGAAAAACGAAACGAAGCCCCCAGGAAAAAACCTAACAGTTTTAAATCCTTGGAAAGTCGTAATTTAATTACAAAATGTTTCAGCAGGCACACACTGAGCAAACCACAATATTTTACGATCAAATACGAAAGGCTAAGTAAAAAACATTGTTACAAAAAACACGGTAAACAAGCTAAAACATATTAGGAGAACACATAATAAGGAAAATACGGTTTTACGGTCGTTGCGAGCTTGCAATGGTGATCCCTTCGTAATGGAACGTGTGTTCCAAGCTTTGTTGGCAAAGGCAATAATTATTATTCAGCCAAATACGTCCTTTGTGATTGGCAGAATTGAAATGGATGTTAAATGAAAATTGACGTTTAGCGTTATTGTTTTGTTTTTGAGTTAACCCGCAAAATAATTCTTTTGGAAACGAGTTTGAAGAGCATTGATTTCGGGGTGGAGTTATCAATAGAATAGATGATATTTAATGGATTTTAAACCAGGTTTTCATGTTAACAAACCCTCAATTGTAATTTGAAGCACTGAGTTAGGAATTATATGCTGTACATTGTGGTGAGTTAAGCCTACCTGACCCCAAATACCACTACTGGGGAAACGTAGATGACGGAAATGCTTCTGCCTGTAAGGCATATGTCATGGTGATTTTATTTATAAAGGGTGTAACAAGACCCATATCGAAGCCGAAAGGTACTTGTTCTCCCCGTCATTGGGATCATTTATTTGTTTTAGACCATACCTGGGAACCATCTAGTTACGGAGATATTGGGGGTCAAAATTCCGACATTTTCACATGTTTTTTTGAAATACGTGTTTTTAATGCAAGATTTTTACTTTAAAAACCTCCACTGCCCGCGTACTATTCAATCCATCCATCAGCACAATGTGGGTTACATGGAGTATTACCGTAAAACGTGATATTTCACCTCAAATAAAAAAAGTCGTCTCCCAGCAATAATTGTTGCGTAAAGTTACTTTGCTTGATGTACAGAATGCTTGGTTGACGGCTTCGTGAAGGATCCTGTTACACCCTGTATTTATCCCATAACAGGTATTAACGTGTTCACCAAAAATGTCAGATAATCAGCTTTGCCCTAACAAATATGTATTGCATCGCAAAAAACGTATCGTTATCGGCGCTCAATTAATCAATATTAATTAATGCATCCAGCGTCCAAATGACTGACTGTGAACAGAATGTCACCACCTATACATATAGTTATACATCCATGGTCGCCCGCAGGTACAGTAGACATATGTGTCAATATACAGTGTTTCAATTAGGAACAAATCGTCAAAAACGGGTCACACGCGCATTCAAAGAGTTTACACCAATTCTAAGCATGTTTCTGGAAACAAGTAATTCTTG
This sequence comes from Eugnorisma glareosa, assembly GCA_947578425.1. Classification (NCBI taxonomy): domain Eukaryota; kingdom Metazoa; phylum Arthropoda; class Insecta; order Lepidoptera; family Noctuidae; genus Eugnorisma; species Eugnorisma glareosa. The sequence continues at coordinate 14,343,119 of OX387959.1, forward strand.
AGTAAGTAGGGCTGTGAAAACAAGCGGTGACGTTTTGTGTGTAGTGTAACACAAAAGTTCTGTACATCATTCATCTTCCAGTCTAACCGGGTGCTGCTGAATATCAGTATTTTATATGGAGCGTAATAAGATACTCGATGGTAAGACTGGTTGTCAGACTTTCGGGCCACTGACTACCTGAAATGACTGTCAAAGATCTACAATTAACAGCTGGCACTAATGGCTTAACGCGTTTTCCGAGGCATGGAGGAAAATCGGTATTGGGTGTTCACCCATCCATGGACCAACCCAGGTTAGCGCGGCTTAACCTAAAGATCGACCTGAGCGGCTGTTACTATGTATTTAGCCAAGATCTCCTCACTTTTGTGTGTTACACAAAAGTTCCGTTGGCAACCCTAAAACTTTATTCACAAAAAGATCCAAGTTGATTTACTGATTTTATCTTTATTATGTGCCGTCAGTCTGTCTGCCCGGCAGTGTCCGGTAAATACTCGGACACAATTATGCGTACATGCTCTCACGTCCGCATGGGACAACCGGACGAGGTGCATCTACTTCATAATTCATATATATTGCAAATTGTCTGGACTGCTCTTGGCTATTAAATGAGCAATTACGGTTATGCCATTAAGACGTCTGGCTGCCTCTTGGAATCTATTTTGGTCTTAAAACTTGTGGAATAATTTCATCTTTCCATAGACCGAAATCTTAATTCTGCATTATGATTTCAGTTTACCATTACATAACGTCACGCCTCTAGTCACCGAAGGGTTAGGTAGAGGTGTATCTAATAGGAAGGCCACATTTCGACAGTTATGTTTAAGACCTATGTCGTAGGGGGCGAGCCTATTTCCATAAACCGGGCACAAATCCAGACTCCGTGGCTGCCTACTGAGAAATTCCTGATGGAAAAACCCAATAATACTTTGCCCGACCGGGGAATCGAACCCAGGACCTCATGCTCAGAATTATAAACTTCAGTCAATGTAATGAAGATAAACACATCACAACACAGAGATCACATTCTATGTAGGTACCGTAGCTTTCGTGTAATATTGATCGGTCGCTGTCCATAACAGTAAACATTATCTGCAAGAGAAATCTGGTTGTATACTAGAATGTAATACGGCTTATGTAGGTTTTATACATTTAGGTTAGAATCCAGCTTACATGAACAAGACTTCGTTTGCCGGATTCCAGCCTATTATGTGCCATCATCTTGAAAGAAACATAAAGGCCAATATTACCATTGAAGGCTTTGTCTACGAGGATAATAGGTATTATTCTCAGTACTACTGAATATAAAAGAGCGAATCTACGAATAATCTTAATATAAAAGTACCTAATACAATTCAAAGACGACCAACTCCAAAGGGAGAGAGGTCCTCCGTTTTCTTATTACATTATCATATCAAAGGATTACAAAACAAATCTTCAGAAACACTATGACTGCTTTCATCAGTGTAAGAGCCATCGCGCCCCAACACAATTAAAAACCATGATAAATGGATCACGAAAAATCTAATCTAAATATTTAATCTAAAATTCCCCTGCATTGCAACAAATGCATTTGTGTGTGGGTTACAAATCCAGTGTGGGGTGTGTGCTAGTATTGCTGTTTGACACACACCCTTTATACGCTCTAATGCTTCTAAAGATGTTTGAACGTGCAGAGTAGAGGATTATAAGATGTATTTTAATGTGATTCAATTTGCTTAATAGTTTGTAGGCGTTTCGTGGAACTTTCATAGACGTTTGATATAAAAAAACTTTTACATATCTAGCTAGTTGTTGCCCGCGACCTTCATTGAATTTCGCGTGAATTTATTATAAATAATAAATACACGCGAATAAAAAATATTAGTTCCCCTTTTTAATCAGATTTTACTACCAATTTTATTTTATTTCCACGGAACCATAGATATTTTTCTAAAATATAAGTTAGACCTTATAACATCAGCTATCTGCCAGTAAAAGTCCCGTCAAAATCGGTCCAGCCGTTTCGGAGATTAGCTGGAACAAACAGGAAGACAGACAGACAGACAAAAATTGAAAAAATGACTTTTTGTTATAAGTACCGTATATATTTGCATTCAGTAAAAAGCTGATATTTTGATATTTCAGACACTTAATTTTCATTTATTTGTATAGATACAGGGTGTAACAGGACCCTTCACGAAGCCGTCAACCAAGCATTATGTACACCAAACTAAGTAACTTGACGCAAAAATTATTGCTGGGAAACGACTTTTTTTTTTGGGGTCAAAAATCACCTTTTACGGTAGGACTCAATGTAACGCACTCAAAACATTGTGCTGATGGATGGATTGAATAGTACGGAGGTCGAGGAGGTGTTTAAAGTAAAAACCTTACACTAAAAATATGTATTAAAAAAAAAAACTTGTGAAAAACTTGGAACTTTGACCCCCAATATCTCCGTAACTAGGAGGTTCCCAGGTATGGTCTAGAACAAAAAAATATCGCAATGACGGGGAGAACAAGTGACTTTCGGCTTCGTTAAGGGTTCTTGTTACACCCTTTATATAAACTTGAATGAAGCGCGTAGTAATCTTATCATACGTAGCACGTGTTGTTTCTTATAGGTACTGTCGAAATTCTTACTCCTCCATTGTAATACAAAAAGAAAGGCCGAAGTTTCCATACTATAGTTGCGACCTTTGTAGTATAAACACACGTGTTCGCGTTCTAGTGTGTGTACCCCAAGCGAAGACAAGTGCAGTGTAGTGCAGGAATGCACACCCCAGTCCCAACGGCCACCCCAGCATTACGAATGCAAATAATATTTCTTTCCGACAAAATATTGCTGTGTTAATGCCACGCTAAATTGTGTACGATGCAACCCCAATGTACACAGAATATTCGCTTTTATTCGTTATGTTTATTGTTGAAAAGGGCATCGGACAGTTTGATTCGACCTTATATTAGTTTGTTTGGTTTAATCTCGCGTTTCGAGTTGTGACCGCTCTGTTTAGAATAGGTTGGTTAAGTAATTAATTTGTTTGAGTAGAGGTTTGTGGGATTGGATTTTGAACTCTATACAGGGTGTAATCGGACCCTTCATGAGGCCGTCAACCAAGCATTCTGTAGATCAACTAAGTAACTTTAGGCAAAAATTATTGCTGGCAAACGACTTGTTTTGGGACGAAAAGTCACACTTTACGGTAGGACTCAATGTAACGCACTCAAAACATTGTGCTGATGGATGGATTGAATAGAACGGGGATCATGGAGGTGTTTATAGAAAAATATCTTACATTAAAAACTAGTATTAAAAAAAAAAACTTGTGAGTAAATTGAAACTTTGACCCCCAATATCTCCGTAACTAGAAGGTTGCCAGGTATGGTCTAGAACAAAAAGATGATCGCAATGACGGGGAGAACTAGTGCCTTTCGGCTTCGTTAAGGGTCTTGTTACACCCTATATACTGGTATATGTGGCTGTCAGAGCAAACCGACTATGAAAATGAAATTATGTAGAGGAGAGTAGACACGTCTGTTTTTCATAGAACCCAGCAAGTAGCTCCAGTAAAATGAAGTCAATTTCGCTGGAGCCATAAAACAAATTATAAAGCAAGGGTTTTATGAGAAGTAACGCATGCAGTGGGAAATTTAATCTCCATATAAAGAGCATGAGTGAGTTCGCGAAAATAATGTAATATACCTAATCATAGCCTTAAAGTTCATGAACCCCTTTCGGAGGTCGAAGCTCGAACCTCCTTCCGTATAATTTTCTAATTCCGCCTCTATTGCCGGATTTTATTGCATTTCGGTTTCCCTAATGCTGAAATGCGACGTAAACTTCGCCTTCCTGACCCATTTAGGCGGATATTGTTGGGGCGTACACCGTTCAAATTTCTATTGCAGGCTTAAAATATTCTGTCCTTCTCTGTGTTTGTATAAAGAAAAGGGACGGATAGATACATTTGCGCGATAAGTCTAGTAACCCGGTTCAAGGAGGCTCTCCCCTTGAAGGTTGTTCGGAGGCAGGTCGCAGTGCGCCTGTAAATCACTTAAGACGAACGGGATCGGGGCCCGTCTTGCAGTTAAAGTTCCTGTTTTTGCTCACAGGGGAGTCGGAACGCGACGATAAGAAATATTTGAAACAGTATACGTTAGCCTCGTTTTATGGTCCCCGTAAATTAGATGGTCTGTTTTTCCTTAAAATTGGCGGGTTTTTGTTATTCCTGGTGTGATTTTGTGCAAATGTAGGTAATTTGTACCGCCCAGGTGTTTTAAAGTAATTGCCGCGTATCTCACGAATTAGAATTTTATTTGTATTTATAATAGGAGTTTCGAGACCGTTAGCAAAACGTATTAAATATTTGAGTCAATTAATTAAGAGGGATTGCAGTCTTAACATATTTGATGTGCTATACAAACAAGAAAACTAAACGAACCAATATCTGAATATTACGAAACTAAAATGATGAGCATGAACCATTGCTATTGTGAAACAATCATCAATCGAAGCAACAATAGACAAGTTTCAGATCAATGAAACTGTACAGTCTGCGTAAACTAACAGCAACACATAATCCAATTACAAGTCTACACCGTCTCAGAAACAAACTCCCAGTTTACAGGGCATGCAACTGCACAAACTTGTATTGTAAACTTTAGTCCAAAGCAAAGGGCACGTGCGGATCCAAGCACGGGTAAATACATTGCACCGTCTGCAGGGTTGCCAACCTGCCAAATTAAAAACGAAAATATGGACACCGTAAACACTTCGTTGAAAAGTTATGAATGGACTGAAAAAGGGGAGGGCGATAATGATACCACATTAGAGTGTTTTTAGAAGATGTATATCGCTTAGAGTTCTACATAGTATTGTTTTTTTTTATGGTGTTCTATCAAAATAAGGTTGGCCTTATGCAGGTATGATTTGTTGTATAATAGGTACTACTTCTTTTTTTTGTCGTATGGTTAGTGCCTAACCTGGTGTCAGAGTTCCTATACCACCCATGGGCCTATATACATGCCGTCGAGAAATATCTCTGGCATGCTGGTTTCTACACGATGTTTTAATTCCTTCACCCAAGCAAGTGGTACGAGTAATTATACAATACGCATATGAATCCGAAAAAATAAGAGCGTGCGTCTGGGTTCGAACTCGAGACCTACCCAACGATCACACCACTAGGCTATCACTGCTTTCTGCTGCTTTGCTGCTTGGTACTGAAATATATTAAGTACTATAATTAGCAATTTAAAAACAGACAGATAAAAAGCTTTTGATTGGTTTCAATTATTTTTTCCCTGGGAAACTCCGCACTTGAGTAAATCGTCTTTAAAAAGCAAATCAGTCAGCTTTTATAATTAAGTCAGGAGCTCAATTCACATACCTACTTTGATAGTGTTTATATTTGAAGAAAACGACAGATTGTCCCTTTCAAGGCATGCATATAAACCCTAGAGCCGACAAACACAATCAACGACAAACAACAACCTAATGACAATCGACAACCTAATTCCAATCTCTCAATAAACCAATAAGTTCAATACTCCACATAAACACTCCAGCAAAGTTATCAATTAGTTTCCGTCTGCGGAATGAATCCAGGGATACAATATTAGCAACCCTGGTTGCACCGAGCTAACAAATTAGAAAGTTTGTACCCGATACAGAGGGGATGTGTTGTTCCAATAAATTTCATGGCTTTGGGACGGACACTGGCCGATAAACTTGCTTTGCGAAGACAATCCTTGCTGTTCCGTACTGTTTCTGATATATTGACAGAGGCTCGCTGTGCGATATAGTGGGGTCTTGCGCTGGCAGTTGATAAATACATTACGTATATGTGTGCGGCTGTGCTTGGGTATTCGTGTTTGAAGTTAGCTATTTTGAACGTTGTTTGGGTAAATTCTGATATCTGAAAGGTCTTTTCGTGATATAAGTTTTAAACTGACATGGTCATTACGAGTATCATTACGAGTTCGGCGCTGTTGTAAGCACCATGATCAAAGATAAACAAATAGTAAACATGGTAAATATCCCATTTACAGTGCTAATGATAGTGTTTTTTGGATTTATGCTTCGTTTGGCCCACTGAGTTTCGTCCCACATCAAAAATTCCTGGATCGTCCCAAACAATATGCTTCCTTCGTCCCAAAATTTAATTTTAATTATTTTATTCCCGCTTCGTCCTATTTTATATTCCTCCTACGGCCCATATTTTTTGTGTATGTACTTTTTTGTACAATCGACACCAACTATATCCGTCTATTCCCAGTCGTCACCTCCGGCTTTGTCACCACTAGCGGCAAATGGGAATACCGATTAATTATAGCGCAAATTACGTACCCCAAAAAGTACTAGCCTGACATGAGTTCAAGGTGGTATGTATTTTAAACTGGCTACTAATAATCACACTACTTTAGCTTGTGTGCTAAATTTTTCACCGCGGGTGACACCGCGGGCACAGCTACTTAATTATATAAATACCATCTTGGACTCATGCTAGCCTAGTAATGAATTATTTAAACACCATCTTGGACTCATGATAGCCTTGTAGTTTTCTTGAGGTTACTGGCCATAACTTCAGAGAACGTGTCGTGAACAGAATACAATCCTAAATGTATGACAGCCTAGCAGTTCACGCTAGCTTCCGTGATGCACATTTTTTTTTTTTTGATGACTGTACCTTTTGAGTTCTTGTAATTTGGGACGAAGCAAAACTTTCAATAGTGATATGGGACGAACTAAGAATTTTTTGGAATGTGGGACAAAACTTTAGGACGAACGAAGAATAAATCGTTTTTTGTGATGGTTCTTTTCAGTAATTATTTGTTTGACGATTTCAAATAGGTAAAAGATCAAATAAATACTAGAGGCATGAGCGTACCATAGAATATCTTGAGCTTTTCATTTCTACAATATGCCATAATCCCTTAATCATCTGTCTATTGTCAGTGGTACCAGTGTGTGACAATAGGGTAAATAGAGTTTCTTAATTCAAAGAGACATAAACGTTCCGATGACCACAAAAGTGACAAGAAATAATGTTGTAGTTTGGTGATGCCGAAAGGTAGACAGGCGCACTGTAACAGAAATAAAGCTGATTGTTGTCACGTTGTTCAAGACCACTGGTTATGGTGACTGCGAACCGAAGCATGTAAGATGTAGCTACTCAAATATGTTGTGAGGTTAGGTAAACATGCCTTACGAGAGGAATTGCATTTCTCTACTTCTATACTTACTAATAATTATGAATTAAAGTTTGGGAGTATTTGAGGTTGTAGGGGGTAATCTCTGGATCTACTGAACCGATTTTGAAAATTCTTTCACTAATAGGAAGCTACATTATCCCCGAGTGCCATAGGCTATATTTACAACGAGCCTGTAGGATAATATCCAACCAAAACGCGAGCGAAGCCGCGGGTAACAGCTAGTATGTAATGTCTGGACATTACTGGACGGTGGTTACAGGTACTCCGTGGCCCGAAAGTCTGACAAACAGTCTTACCAAGGGGTGTCGTATTACCCAGTACTAACTTGATTGTGGAGGTCAGATAGGCAGTCGCTCTATGTAAAATACTGGTATTCAGATTCATCTGGTTAGACTGGATGCCGACCCTAACATAGTTGGGAAAAGGCTAGGCAGATGATGATGCCTGGACATTACTGGACAATCATGACATCTAAGCGGCTCTTAGTTTTGTCAAAAACCAGTGGTGCTTTGTTGGTAATATTTTTTTTATTGAGATTGCGGGTTTAGTTCTGATTTTGACCACTCGTCAGAAGATCCGTTTACTACTATAGGTAGGTAGTCACCAGGATATCAAGTTACTACGCACAAACTGTCAAATTTCTCGAAATGATTTGAAACCATAATATGTTGATGGTTAGGTTTAAAATCGGATGAGAAAATTAGCCAGTTTGTGGTGTGCTTAGGCGACTATTATAAGTTGTGCACTTCAAAGTAGTAAGACGCAACATGCATAACCCGTGAACTCAGTTTAAACTAACTTCGGTTACTGTTACATCTCGCTAATGTGTACCGGGCTTAACTAGCCACGTAGAACTATTGTAGTTACAGCTGCTTCGGTGCAAGTAAGTCCTCGCCCTTCGTTATTTATTGCTTTAACTTATCGGGTAATTAGGTTAGTGAGGGGACACTTGGGGGCAATTTGTCAGAATCCCGCCAACTTCGTAAGTTCATTCCGTTTCACTCTATTGTTAGTAGTTCTGACGTTATGCACTGAGGCGTCAGAAAAGTATTGTTGTCGTGGTTTTATTTCGTCAGAAGACGTTGGTTTTTACCCGGGAGTCTTTAAGAAGGTAATATTATCAATCATCTATAAATAACATGAACTACAGCAATGCAAGGCTGATGCATTCTTTAGTTAAACAGATATCATTGAAACTTACTTAAAAAGGAGTAACAAATTCTTCAAAAGCTACCTACGTAAAATACGGACTCATATTTTCTTAATAAAGATCTCCAAGACACAACACCTAAATAAACCACAAAACAAAACAAACACAACAAAGCTTCACTCTAGAGACAGAATATAATAAAAATGTTGAATTTCAACCAGCCTGCATAATACAGAACCACGTAACTTTCTCCCAAGGCGCACGTACGGGTGGCTACCAACGAGCAGACGAGCCCAGGAGGCGGTGACTCGGGCCCGGGTCCCGGACGGAACATAAAAACTACCTTCCGCCACCACCGGCCGCCGACCTACACCTAAACGTTCATGTCTAAGAGATAAAACGTGCTGTTACTACTTTATGTCTACCTGCACAATTTACTGATTAAATTGAGGCATTTTCGCCGAGTTTTCTAGCTGTTAGGAATATAAACGAGTGTAGAGAAAGATTTTTAGTTGAATTCAATTTAGTTTCGGTTTTCGCAATTTTAGACCGACCTTTGTAACTTGATTTTACACTAACAGAAATTGGAAATAAACTCTATTTTAGAAAATAAATGCCATTAAGTATTATCAAAACTAACCCCCTTCCGTGTCACAGAACAGAAAACAAATGGTTCCATTAGAGAAAATAACAGATACCGGGCGGTCCCATGTGCGCCAGCGTCAAGTTTGTAATTAGATAACAATCGAGCCTGATACCCGTTCGTGTTTGATTCCACTAACGATCGGACTGCTCGTATGCCGTACATTAAATATGAATTCCATTGACAATTACAAGCCGACGATGTTCCAACATTACAGTTACAGGAGTGTACAGTGAACGACAAGTGATACGACGAATGTAGATAGTGTTATTACAATGCAATGCCACTATAATGACCAGCCCAAGACATTCTAAAAATAGTGGGGCGCAGTGTGCCGTGCAAGTGTCAGACTGGGATCTACCATCCACAGAAACGGGAACTGTAAAACGGAGACGATCTTCGTGTCCAGAAAATTCAGGAAAACAAACAGTTCCAACGCATGATGCAATATTTGAAGTACAAACGCCGTCAGACTCCGGCAGCTGTACTTCACGAAGTATAGACGATACTGACAAATCAGATTCACTCATTGATGTGGAAGAACGAATATCGTGTATAATAAATGAGAACAGGTCCTCCAAAAGCAACTCTGAATCTAGCGACGTAGATATCATAATAGATAGTATCTTTGGCAACTCTAACGATCATTTGTTTGAAGCAGCACAAAATGAAACACTCTTACGTGATCGTAGCAAAACTTTTATCAAACAAGAGACTTCATCTATTAACGAGAAATCTGATAATGCTACTGCCAATGTTTCCCCCGATAAGAAGATCAAAGACAGACGACTTAAAACGCCTGCACCAATAAAGAAATTAAACAAATCTTTGGACATATGCAAAAATAGTTCAAAATTAGCCAAAGAACCTTTGAAAGTCCAAGAAAAGTCAAGTGTGTTACCAGTGTACAAAAGCACGATAAAGGGTAGTATAGATTTAAATACAAGTCAAAAGAAAAAAATTACAACCAAACTAAAGTTACCTTTTACCCCAGTTAGAACAATGGATAAACCAAAGATCAATTTATTCCAAAATAAAACTAATTTACAAGAGTGTAAGCCAACGCCTTTGGTTTCTTCGCCGATTAGAAGAACAATATCTAACGAATATGTGCGATTAAAGTTTACCAACGACACTGTGATAAGGAGGACTATTGACGGAAAATCAGTACCAAAGATATCACCCAAGATACAGTCCATAATACCCGAGAGTCCAATTGACACCGAAGATCCTTTTCTAAACCTTAGTCCTAATAAAAAATACACAGTGACTGTGAATAATAAAGTGAGGTGCGACAAAGACAACTATGTTATATTCGATCCAACCACCGGATTCGCTCCGGACGGGTCGAGACAATCCCGAATTCCTTTGAAGTCCCCAACTGGAGACAAATCACGGATCTCGCTAAAGTCTCCAGGCGGTGAGAACTCCGGTCTAGTCAGGAAATCGGCAAACGTTAGTGATACAGACAGTGGAATATTGTCTCCGAACTCTCCGGTAGAATCAAGTGAACAGGGATCGGCGTACTACGTCAACGCAGCGGCGTTTAGTGAGGCGGCGAAGAAATGTGCCAACGACTTCGATATCACTATCCTAGAACCTGGGTTGGCGAAAAAAGCTGCTGAACAAATTCAGGTTAGTTGATTTCTTCATTTATCAAAAACACTCTTATTCCTACAAACTGACGGTCGTATTCAATAATTTAACATCGTATGGCCGTTTCAACGATGTGCCGAACTTGAAAAATGTGCAGCCATTTTTCTTACAGGCAAAGATCGCAGAGATACAATTTATTTTACTTCGCTTGAAAAGATCATTTTTCATGGCAACAATTTTCAACAACACGCCCCGGTCTGTTGCATTGTTTTTTTTTACAGACGGGCGCTGTTTTTAAATATTGCTGTTTCCGTGAAGAAAGAAAGAAAGAAGAAATGCATTCATTAAATTATTTTGAATGTTTTTAGGAATGTTCTAAGTTAGTCTTTAGTAGAAGTCTATGTTTTTGTACTTACCACTCTAAACAGAGTTTCACTGATCACTTTTGTACTGTTTGCTTTCGTAATTATGCCAGCAAAAATTTGTCTCATAACGCATTCAGTTGTTTAATATATTATATAATTACCGAAACAATCTCTCTGATCGTATACAATCAAGCGTGTACCGGGTCGTAAGGTTTGACTCGTGACGCCATCTATAGACGAGTAGCAAAACTACGTCGTCATCTCGTGCTCTGAAAAGTTAAGGGTTACCATGTAGTTTCGCTATGTAGCGGACTCTATTAGTGTAAAATTATCTCGCATAATAAATATAAAAAAGTGTTGTTAATAGAATTAATACGTAAATCCTAAGTTGAAGTTTTTACCGAAGTATGTGTAAAGAGTAAGCTGGTTGCCATCGTAGTTCGACTACTGTCTACAAGATGGCGCTGATACAAACTTATCATTTTACGCACAACATCCCCTTCATTTGTTTAGCAGCACTTTGTCGTGAGATATATCGCTCCACACTGGCGCATTATTCGGAAGCAATCGTGCAGTTAATTTTCAAATGGGCCCATTTAGCGAAAATAACGAACGGAGTGGCGGCGTGTGTTCAGGGCTGACTTTTGTAATCGGCGTAGTTTGTGTATGTATGGGCAATTACTGTGTCGCTAGCGATTGTCCACTGTCTGGTCGTTATTGTTTGTGTTTGATGATGTGCGCCGATAGATGCTATCATTAGCGTCATTTTTCGATCGTCCCTTTATGTTGCCTGTCAGGGGAGAGGTGTTTTATGGTGTGGGTTGTTTGATAGCATTGCTTTTTATGTTTTATTTACTAGGCTATTTCACATAAGGCGTCCCCTTGCGCTTTTATCTTATTGTTGAACGGTTTTTCATGAATCGGTTGTATGAAAGCTAAGCTTAACCTAATGTACCTTACAGACTTATATTGGTAACTCGTGTCTCTTGGTTCTTTCTAAATTAAATAAATCTAAGCATTATGAGGTTCTTAGGTAAATTAGTTCATACATAATTATATTTCGTCCCTCCTATTCTACTGGCTCTATACCGAAGAATTCGTAGCGGTATTCGTGAACCGATACAATCTGGCACAGTTTCACCGCTTTATAGATAACATCGAAAGCCTCATTGAAAGCAATACCTGCAATAATTGCAAATGCAAATCGAAAAACAATAGCAATACACACAACACGGCCAAGATTCATAAACATTGTCTGCAAATTTAAATACAGTGTGTCTGGTTAAACGTGGGCATTACTTTAGGTAGGGTTGCCATCCGTCCAGGTTTCTCCGAGATTCGTTCTAGTCCGGGGGCCGTCCAAGCGGGGTTTTAATATGTGTCCGGTTAAATTTTTTTGGGATAGTTCCATTGTTATCTATTGGAATGCAAACATTTTGAGCTAGTTCCACTAGCCCTTGCTCAGGTTCTCTTAATTCTTCCTTCTTGGTTCATTCTTGAGAAACATTCCTAATTTTGAAGTCGATAAATTAATGCACATTTCTGTATGAAAAGATAAAAGAAAGTAAGAACGCCTCCCGCCAGGGCCTTGCACCTTGTTTGAATTTACGCACTCACTATCAACATACTGTTCGTCTCGCGATGCTTTTCATAATTATTCTTATTTCTATTTGTTTGGGGTGTCCGGGAAAAATTCTCCGGAGTCCGGAGTACCCCGGAGTTTTAAATTTTCTTCCGGCGGGGGTACTATGTAGTTCTCATGAAAATTAATAACTTTTACTATGGGGCCAACCACAAAATCACAAAAATTGTATCAGCTCCAAATGTATTGTCGCACAGTTCGAAAAACATTAGAAAATATTTTTTTTCGAGATTACTCCCTTAATTGATTGCCCATGTTTAACCAAGCACCCTTTATATCAAGGAGTAAGCCATCATTGAACTAAATGTCAGAAGTGTAACGGTGCTATAAGTAGGCCTAAGGATGCATTCGTGGTCCTATTTGTAATTTAATGTGCAATCGCTAGTCGAATCGCATTCGATACTGGCGACTTGTGAGAATCACCTGCCTGATTACTGACGCTGCATGCGATGAATAAATAAATATTTTATGCCTAGGAACGTAGGTAGCTTAGCTTAAACATATTCTAACTTAGGTTCATAGTATGTGTTTTTATGTTTCATTGCCACTACGATTCGCGACACTAGGAGCTCATATGAATGCCGTTTGGATTGCTACGTGATAGAATTCTGTTTGTGATCGTGTGACGTAGAATCACGATCTTACTTGGCATATCGATCACATTGCTCCTATCAAATGATATTTGGAGACCAGGTATAGTTCAAAGTTTGCTTTTTTTGGAGCCTTTAAATAGTACACTTTGATACTGGCAAACTTTGTCATGGCAGCCGACGTAGAATAAACACACGAGCCGTAGGTGGGTTTTCTCCTTCAACCTGCGAAGTCAAAGCGCGGGGAAAAAAGCAAATTAAATCGTAATTGACAAAAATACTTCTCGTTCTGTTATTTTATTTCTTCAAACGTGTATTGAAAAACGTTGTTTAACGTGGTATTTCACGTGGGCAATTGTCACTGCTATTCTAGACTCCATAGCATCCTCGCCTACGGCACGGGCGTGAATTCCGCCTCGGCTGACAAAGTTTCCCCACTTGTATTGAAATTTACTATTCCTTTTCATTTCCATTTTCTCACCTAGTTATCTAGGTATACATCTATATAAATAAATAAAATTTAGGTGTCTGTTTGTCATATCAAAATAACAGCTTTTTATTTATTTATTTACTATCTCTAAACATACAAATATCCTTACAGGCTAGACCCAATGCGATATTGTAGCACACTTAAAATTTAAATAGTTCATCTATTTTGAACATAGCAAATTCTATATGAATTTTACGGAATGCAAATGAAAATATTTACAGCAGTTATAACGAAAACACATTTTTGTCTGTCTGTCTGTGTTTTTGACGGGACTTTTACTGGCAGATGTTATAAGTTCTAACATAGGCTACTTTTATTTTTGAAAAATAATTAGATTTCCGTGCAAAAAAAAAATCCCTTGAAAAAGTAATAATTTCACGCGAACGAAGGTCGCGGGCAATAGCTAGTTTGAGAATAAAATGGTTTCTTTTTTTATTTTTCGATATACTTTTCTTTTCTTATATGAGTTTTTAAGTTTGCCACTTATTTTCTTCCATACCTTCTTAAACCTTACAATTTTACGCTGTGTATCATTGTTTCATCTTCTAAAGCCAAAATATAATCCATCTCCATCTTTTTCATAAAATTAAGCACTCCTAACCACCATCAAAATTTTAAGATGCATCGTCGTATCCCGTACCACACCGCGTTATATACGCTAATGAGTGACAAGGGGAGCGTGTGCAAGGAGCACAAACACTCGTGTCGACTCGAGGAGCCCGCATCTCCCCGTGAGGGCTCTCCACATAAACGGGTAAACGCTTTTACCCTCACACGGCTCCTGAAAATGTAGCATCACTTAATTTTGACTGAAAAGAGGCTCGGCTCCTTGTTACGGTAAGGAGTGAGATTGGAGTTGTAATGACGTCCTTTAATCTAGGTCCTTGATGATCTTGTTGCGAATATGGCCAGATATGATGATTGCCAGATGTTGGATCTTTGTTCATCTTTAGAGGGTAGATGATTTATGTTTTGTCATCCGCTTTTCACGACCTACCGTCGTTTTGAATCGCGGCCGACACTCGTGCAAACGCCCCGCCAACGATTTGGTTGGCTAGTTGGCTTGCGTGATCAAACAGTATCGGTCACGTCTTTTTTATTGAGAAACTATTCCGTGAATAAGACAAGTTCAACGAATTTTCTACACTGCCATGCAGTATCTATTGTGTGAGACGTTCTCGCAGTGCTGTGCCAATTTAGATGGTGTTTTTGGAACGTTCAGTGCCCTCGCTCGCCTTCGCTTTCGAAACCAGGACTCTTGCCGTGCAAGGCTCTCGTGAAGAAACGTACGAGTGGAAGTTTGAGGTAGGTGGCATACTGGATTATCTACCTATTTACGAGCAAAGATCCATTTTCCAAACTTTACCTAATAGACACAGCAATTTTTTATTAATTAATGGTCCTTCAAAAAAAACAAAAACTATTTCTTACCAGCCTTCTACAGTCATACTCAACATTTTGGTCATTCGAGCCGGATATAATTAACTTATTTAAATTATTTCATTGCATATTTAAAATCTAAAAATGTCGCAATCAGAAGTAACTGCTCCGAGTGCTCCAATTCCTACTAAAAAGGAATTAGAAACTATTCGAAACATTAACAAATGTCTTGCTAAAAAGCAACGTATTTATTCGCAATTGCAACAAGTGTTTGATTTATCCAATAAAATTGAGAACCATCCTTCCCTTAAGGAAATGTTCCTATTGCGTGCCTCAGAGATAACACTACTACGTGAATCATTCGAAAGTATTTGTATGGAAATATATGAAATGCGATTAACTATAACGCCTGAAGCTCAGTTCTCAGACAGCGATTTGGTCAGCTTCGATGACTTATTTTTTCGCGTCAAGTTGTGCGCTTCTAAGCACACGATCAAAATGGCGGACGTTCCACCATGCAGTCACGTAGACACGAAAGATAAAAATGGTGACATTCGACCACGTTTACCGAAGCTCGAGTTGTTCACATTTGATGGGAATATTGAGAACTTCACGACATTTTATGAAACATTTTGCTCTTTGGTGCACAATCAAACGGGTATTTCAAACATAGATAAATTTCATTATTTGTTGTCATGCACAAAGGGGTCCGCACTTAGCATTGTAAAGAGTGTGCCGATTACTTCAAGTAATTACGACGTAGTGTGGCAGTCCTTGCTTGATAAATATCAAGACAATAGGATGCTCGTAGGTAAATACCTAGATAAGATGCTCAACTTTCCTGCGCTCAAATCTGAATCTCCAGTCAATTTAAATAATTTTATTGAGACCTTCGATCATTCTTATCGCGCTATAAATGCTTTAAATATTGAGCACTTATCTAGCTATGTACTGTGTCATATAGCATTGAGGGGATTAGACCCCAACACAAGAAAAACATTCGAACAAGGTATCGATCAAAAGACCATACCTACGTATGATCAGTTAATGTCCCACGTGCATAATCAAATAAAAATATTGGAACATTCTCAATATCATTCTAGTTCAACTGTTCCGCAAGGTAGGAATCCTACTCTGAACACATGCAATAAAAAGTCGAGTGAAACCTTTAATAGGAAGGCATTTTCTTCGCAGACGCAATCTAACAATAAGCCGAAGAGTTTTAATTGCTTACATTGTGGTCAAAATCATATGATTTTTCGTTGTGTTCAATTCCGTGAATTGACTCCTGCGCAACGAGTCAGCCGTGCTGACCATTTGAAATTGTGCCACAACTGCCTCAAGCAAAACCACTCGTCATCCGATTGTCAGAGCGAATTTAGATGTTTCACGTGTAATCAGCGTCACCATGCATTACTGCACCTTGACTCTAAAGGCAGTCCTGCTACGCGATCCATTCCTGCGCATAATAGCAACGTAGAGCCGACAACTGTAAGTACTCACACATTGCACGCTAAAACATCGCACTCGACCAGCGGTAACAATATGAAGAGCTATATGGTCCTACTAGGTACGGCTATAGTCAATGTTATAGATTCGTTTGGTAATCCGCAAGCTTGTCGCGTTCTTATCGACTCAGGCGCTCAATCGAACTTTATGACTTTGAATTGTTTAGAACGGCTAGGGTTGTCGCGTCAAAAATGTCCGTTTAATATTTTTGGTTTAGCCGGAAGTAGTGTCAAAAACATTGGCATGACTTCGTGCACTATTAAGCCGAGACATTGCGATAACCCATCGTTTAATATCGATGCTATAATTTTACAACGGATCACTTCCGATTTGCCTACGGTGGAAATTTCCGAAGAAGTTTCTATGCATTACAAAAACCTTTTGTTAGCAGATCCCTACTTCTATAAAAAATCTTCTGTAGACATTATTCTTGCAGGTGACATATTCCCTGACATTTACGACGGTAATAAAATTATCGTCGGCCCTACACTACCCACTGCACTTAGTAGTGTTTTCGGGTTCGTATTGTGTGGGAAAGTTGAGGTACCGTGTACTTCCGATGATGTCACTAACATTGCAACGTCTTGCAATTTCGTGTCGTACACCAGTGATAGTGACACCATCAACAATCAACTCAAATTATTTTGGGAAATAGAGGAGTCACCGCGCGACAACCCTATCAGCCCAGATGACAAGCTTGCCGAGGAGATATACTCCGAGCGGCATTATAGGGACGATAGCGGTAGGTATGTTTCGCCTATCCTAATGGACCCGAAGTGCGCCGCCCTCGGCGAGTCTTATAACCACGCCGTGCGTAGGTTACACCACCTGGAGCGACGTTTCGCTCGATTGCCCGAATTACGTTTGCCCTACGTAGACTTCATGCGCGAGTATGAACAGTTAGGTCATATGAAACCGTATGTAGGTACAGAACCGAGTAGGTATATCATACCACACCACTGTGTGGTGAAGGCATCCAGTACCACCACACCTCTGCGAGTGGTATTTGATGGCTCAGCGGCTACTTCAAGCGGTGTGTCACTTAATGACACATTACTTACAGGCAGAAAACTCCATCATGACATTTTGAAAATTATTTTCAACTTTCGTTTGTATGACGTTTGTTTTACCGCTGACATAGCTAAATTCTATAGGAATGTCCTAATTCACCCCACTGAGCGTACTTATCAGCACATTCTTTGGAGGGAATCGCCTTCGCATGAAATAAAAACCTACGAACTTCTTACAAATACCTACGGGTTGCGATCGTCTGGTTTTGTCGCTGTTCGCTCGTTACAACAGCTGGCGAGCGATGAGGGCAAGCGATATCCTCAAGCTGCTGATATCCTCATGCAAGGATGTTTTGTTGATGACGTTTTGTGGTCGACACAGAACCTCTCAGATGCCTGTACGTTACAGGACGAGCTCGTAGCTCTTTTGAAGTTAGGCTGTTTTGATCTTCGTAAATGGGCGAGTAATTCCCCTGAATTACTGTCTAGGATCGGTGCCGATCAGGCAGTGTCTATAAACTTCATTGATGATGACACCGTGTGCTCATCGCTGAAGGTTTTAGGTCTTAAGTGGCTGCCGACCGTCGACTGTTTCTCATTCGATTATAACATGACGGATAGCACCTATACAAAACGGTCAGTGCTAAAACTGCTTGCTAGCATTTTTGATCCGGTTGGGTTTTTATCTCCGTGCACATTTCTAGCTAAATGCATCATGCAAGATTTGTGGAAGCTGAGTCTCGGTTGGGATGACCCCCTTCCGGTTGATTTGCGTGATAAGTGGTCGGTCTTCATCTCGTCATTGTCAAGTCTTTCGTCAATAAAAATCGAACGGCATATGCTAATACCTAAATTCTGCGGTGTACATTTAATTGCTTTTTGTGACGCATCGACCCGTGGTTATGCGGCATGCATATATGTACGTAGTGTTGACCCAAACAATGAAGTGAAAACTAGACTGCTTATCAGTAAAAGTAAGGTCGCACCGATCAAGCCGCTCTCGATACCTAGACTCGAACTTATGGCTGCCGTGTTATTGTCAAAACTGGTTTTGTTCGTTCAACAAAATATTAATAACCTAAACTTTCAGGTAACTGCATTGACGGACTCCAGTGTCGCACTCGCATGGTTACTGACCCCTCCCTACAAACTTAAAACTTTTGTTTCAAGTCGTGTCTCTCAAGTAATGGAGGTAGTTCCGTCGAACAGCTGGTATCACGTGCGGAGCGAAAACAACGCCGCTGACGTTTGTTCGCGCGGCGCCATGCCCACTCAGCTCGTGGCTGATTATGAACTCTGGCTGCATGGTCCCGCATGGCTATCTGATGACGTTCATCAATGGCCAATCAGTACTTTTTACGTCACTGAAAAGACGGATATTTTGGAACTGAAGACAAACGTTGATACATTTTCCTGTGCAACTCAAAATGTACCTAATGATTTTTCAGAAACGTTTTTTAAAAAATACTCTTCGTTCAACAGGTTGCAACGTATCGTCGCTTGGTGTTTGCGATTTGCTAAAAATTGTAGGTTACCTAAGAACGAGCGTTCTGTTGGTCCGATCTCAACTCAAGAGTTGAATGCGTCCCACGACGTTATTATAAAATGTACACAAGAAACCTACTTTTGTAGCGAAATTACTCAGATAAAAAATAATAAATTTGTTTCGTCACTTAGGAAGCTATCACCCTTCGTCGATGCGCATGGTTTCCTCAGGGTGGGGGGTAGAATCTCGCTAGCAGACTTACCCTACAATAGCAGGCACCCCTTGTTGTTACCTAAAAGGTGTCACATAACAACTTTAATAATAGAACATTTTCACAATGTTTACCTACATGTAGGACCTCGTTCATTGCAAGGAATTTTGTGCAAACGATATTGGATCGTATCCGCTCGCAGTATAATTCGTAGTGTGTTATCTAAATGCATCGTATGCTTTAAATGCAACCCTACTTCAATCCAACCGTACATGGGTACGTTACCCGCCGAAAGATTAAAACCTAATAAGGTTTTTGATCATGTCGGTTGCGACTTAGGTGGGCCGTTTCATATAAAAGCGAGTTTGAATCGTAATGCCAAAATTCTAAAGTGCTACATGTGCCTTTTTGTTTGCTTTTCCACAAAGGCTGTACACATTGAGGTCCTCAGCGACTTATCAGCTGATTGTTTTCTTGCAACTCTTGACCGGTTTGTAGCGCGTCGCGGTCTGTGCTCATGCCTGTATTCCGATAACGGGACGAACTTTGTCGCCGCTGCAAAACAATTGAAAGAAGTTTACTATTTTTTTAATGAAAATGACGTTTTAATTGCCGACGGTTGCGCAACTCGTTCTATTGAATGGAAAAATATTCCTCCTACGGCAGCTTCGATGGGCGGACTGTGGGAAGCCGGTATCAAGTCGGCCAAGCGCCATCTCCTCCGTGCAGTAGGTGACAAGGCACTTACATTTGAAGAGCTCACCACTGTCTTCTGTAAAATCGAAGCCGTAATGAACTCGCGTCCGTTGTGCCCGTTATCTGACAATCCTGATGAATTCGAAACTTTATCGCCTGGACATTTTTTAGTAGGTCAAAGCTTACTCGCCGTGCCCGAGTACGGTCTTCAAGACGTAGCTACGAACCGACTGTCACGTTGGCAGTGTTTGCAGAAAATCTCCCAAACGTTTTGGAAGAAGTGGTCTGACGACTACCTGCATACTTTGCAGCAAAGAGCAAAGTGGTTCACCTCGCCTCCTAATATTAAAATCGGTGATTTAGTTCTCATCAAGTCTGAGCTGATTCGTCCGCTAAACTGGGTTCGGGCCAGAGTGGAGCGTCTCCATGAAGGTCCAGATAAAATCATTCGCGTCGTTACTCTGAGGACGCAAAAGGGAATCATTAAAAGACCTGTCAATAAGATTTGCCCTTTTCCATATTCTAATTAAATACTAAACTTGTACCCTAGATTTTAATTACTATCTTATCTTAATTTTAATTTTTGTTTATACTTTTTCTTGACCGTTTCAAACCAATTTTTCTACTACCTACCAGTTGCATTAGCAATATTCTCTTACTTTTTTTTTTAACTGAAATTATCATGATAATTTCGGTGGGGGGTATGTTGGATCTTTGTTCATCTTTAGAGGGTAGATGATTTATGTTTTGTCATCCGCTTTTCACGACCTACCGTCGTTTTGAATCGCGGCCGACACTCGTGCAAACGCCCCGCCAACGATTTGGTTGGCTAGTTGGCTTGCGTGATCAAACAGTATCGGTCACGTCTTTTTTATTGAGAAACTATTCCGTGAATAAGACAAGTTCAACGAATTTTCTACACTGCCGTGCAGTATCTATTGTGTGAGACGTTCTCGCAGTGCTGTGCCAATTTAGATGGTGTTTTTGGAACGTTCAGTGCCCTCGCTCGCCTTCGCTTTCGAAACCAGGACTCTTGCCGTGCAAGGCTCTCGTGAAGAAACGTACGAGTGGAAGTTTGAGGTAGGTGGCATACTGGATTATCTACCTATTTACGAGCAAAGATCCATTTTCCAAACTTTACCTAATAGACACAGCAATTTTTTATTAATTAATGGTCCTTCAAAAAAAACAAAAACTATTTCTTACCAGCCTTCTACAGTCATACTCAACACCAGATGTATGGTGGCTTTTCCACCAATAACCTTGTTATTCGGAAAAAAAATAAACAGCTGTCCTATACAAAATTTCAATACCTACTCGACCCAAAGGTATGGGACAGCTGATTATTTTTTTACGATTTCGATGGTGGTCCCATAGAGAAAGTTGTTCAGTTTGATGGTCCGTACCACAGTATTCCATGATTATACCCTTTCTGTTACAGGCTGTATAGTCAACCTTTTAGTTTAATTACGTATCCACTTATGGGATCAATGCCAGCCTGATTACTAATGTCTGTCACCATACTTAAAATTTTACCTCCAAAAATTCAAAATAGGAAGGCACAAATACTTTTTTAAGACAACGAAAGCAACATGGAGTAGTATAGAGAATTTCGCTAAATCCTATGCAAAAGTTTGTGAGGATAGATTGATGTTTGTTAGTCTTTCACGCCAAAACTACCGATCGGATTTGGATGAAATTTAGCACATACATAGTTTATAACCTGGACTAACATATAGGATACTCTTTATCACAGTAGTATGATCCCGCGGGACAGTTATCGAACTCCACGCGAAGCCGTGGGCATAAGCTAGTATTATCTATTATAACCGAAAATATTTTTGCAGCCATAGTTAAAGCTTTAAGTGTGTAACTAGCAGAATGTGAATAAACCGAAAGCAGCCAGTGATAACTGATTTATTACGGTAGGTTCACTATCTACTGCAGTAAGTCCCAATTCCCAATTAACATCCATTGAAATAAAACTCCCAACCTCAACTTTCGCTTTCTGCACACCAAAATAAAACGAACATTTCAAAACAAAAACACATAAAACAATTTCAGCAGCTGCTAAAAGGTACAAGTTGCAAAATGTTTGGACAATTTGCTTGTGCATCGCGCGCCGGCAACTCGGCACTCGCCAGAGAAAGCAGTGAAATCAAAGTGTGGCCGCGGGCTGGGGTACCTACCACTCTGCCACTCGTTGGGAGGCCGCTCACGCGCGGGACTCTAACCTAATTACTGCTGCGCGTAGACTGCAGTTCGTATAGACATGGAACCTTTAAACGAGGTCTGGTCTGGTCTGGTTGAGTGGCGGTTGGCTAGGTTTGGCTTAATTATGGTGGTTGGCCAAAGAGGTTGTTGCTTCCAGCCGCTTTAGCCACGAACTTATTTTCATTCTTCTATCTATTGGTATGGTGTACTATAATTTAAAATGTACAAAATTACTAGCAGCTTTAATTAAATAACTATGGGAATCACCGACACGACGAAGAATAAGCGGCTAATTTTGTGACTGCAGTGGCAGGGGGCACTTACCACACCTTATTCAGGGTCAACGCAGCACCCATGTGTTCTTATAAAGGGTGTAACAAGACCCTTAAAGACGCCGAAAGGCATTTGTTCTCCCCATCATTGCGATATATTTTTTTGGTCTAGACCATACCTGGGAACCTTCTAGTTACGGAGATATTGGGGGTCAAAGTTCCAACTTTTTCACAAATATTTTTTTTTAATTACATGTTTTTCATGTAAGATCTTTACTATAAAAACCTCCATGATCCCCGTACTATTCAATCTATCCATCAGCACCATGTTTTGAGTGCGTTACATTGAGTCCTACCGTAAAAAGCGTTTCCGATTTTCTACTAGCCTTACTCTAGTACTGCACTAGTACTAGTCTAGTAGTGCACCACAGTCAAAAACAAGTAAAATGATCATCATTCTCCTGGCCTTATCCCAATTTATTTGAGGTCGGCGCATCATGTCTTCTTCTCCCATACGTCTCTATTACTCGTCATCTCTCTCTCTCTCGTCAGACAACTCCTTTCTTGTCATATCATCCTTCACACAATCCATCCAACGTTTCTTTGATCTTCCTCTGCTCTATACACATCCAAAAACAAGTTAAATAATGTCAGAAAAAAATTAAAAAGTCAAATACGTGATCTATTTTCGTAAATAAAAAAATATTTTGTTTAGTTGTATCTGTCAATACTACAGATTCATTCATCTGTGGCATTGTCAAAGCTCCATCCGGCCAAATCTTGGCCCCCAAAGAGGCTATTTCTCGATTGAGTGAGGGCGACACAATGTAACTACCAACGCAGACCCGTATTATTTAGAGTTGTCAAAAATATGATGTATTTTACTCTTTGAAAATTGTTTGGGTAATAGCCTCTTTGCTCTTCTCTTGGCTGTTTTTGCCTCTTTTAGAAACATCAGGAATAATGACACGGAACATCCGAAGTTCCGTACGACAAAATTAGGCTGTTTAGGTTTCAAAAATTCAATCACACTACGTAGGAATACATATGATAGTGACGGTGAATTTCTGTGGATTATTTAAATTTCAAGTCATTGATAAATTGATTGATGATTGAATATCTCCTAAACAATACAAGCTGAAACAGACATAATATTTATACAAACAGTTAACAAATAAATAGATGCTTATATTATGTGTTAATCATCCCGAGTTTAAAAGTAATAAACTAGCTGTTGCCAAATTATTATAATAACATTACCTACTTCCCGATTTGAATCGGCTTTTGTTAGCAATTTTAAGAGTTTTAATTTTTTCACACGGAATCGTAATTAAATACTTTTTCTAAAATAAAAGTAACCCAAGTTATCCATATAATCCTTATAACATCCGCTATCTGCCAGTAAAAGTCCTGTCAAAATCGGTGTAACCGTTTCGGAGATTAGCCGGATACATCAGACAGGCAGACAAAAAATTTTAAAAAAAATTGTATGTACCGTATATATACGGTACATACAATTATACTTTCAATGCATTCAGTAAAAAGCTGTTATTTTGAATTTACAAACGGACGCTTCAATTTTCTGGATTTGTATAGATAACATCATCTATAGGTACCGTATCTGTATGTATGTACATGTCGAATACAAATGGATTCCTCGCATGTATTGCTCAGTATCCGGGCAACTCCCCGGATACTAAGAAACATGCCCTGCGGCACTAGACTTGAGCTGTGGGCAGGGCCAACGGGGACTACACCGAAATTGCAATCAACATTATTATTCTCTTTTGGGAACATTCGTCCAGTTCAGCGTTTTCGTATTTCTTTGCTTAACGATAAATAAACTTTTGGCTAAACACCATTCACTCATTTCAAAATGGTCGTTCGACTTGTAGTTAAATTTAAGGGTCAATGCGCTTTAATTTGTAACTTTTAATGCAGTTAATAGTTGACGACTTTCACACTATACATCAGTTTCGAACCCCTGGGTAACGAATATCGTTTTTTTCCAAATTACCCGTAATTATTTGACACTAGCGACCCGCCCCGGCTTCGCACGGGTGCAATGTTAAACCTTCCTCTTGAATCAGTCTATTAAAAAAAACCGCATCACAATCCGATGCGTGGTTTTAAAGATCTAAGCATACATAGGGACAGACAGAGGGAAGCGACTTTGTTTTATACTATGTAGTGATGCTCAAACTCATCTTTGTAAGTTTATTTCATTTATTTATTAGTTATTAGCGCGCCCGCGACCCCGACCGCCCGCCGCGCCGCGCCCGCGACCTTCGTTCGCGTGAAATTATTAGTAAAAATATTACCTTTTGGAATCGAATTTTGTTACCAATATCAAGGGTTAAATTTTTTTTGCCCGGAATCCTACGTCTTATTCTAAAATAAAAGTAGCTTAAGTTACTCCTTATAACATTAGCTATCAGGTAATAAAAGTCCCGTCAAAATCGGTCTAGCCGTTTGGGAAATCACTTTTTTGTTCTAGGATCATAACTGGCAAACTTCTAGTTACGGAGATATTGGGGGTCAAAGTTCCGACTTTTTCAAAACTTTTTTTTTTGTTAATACATATTTATGTAAGACTATAAACACCTCCACGACCACCGTACTATTCAATCCACCTATCAGCACCATGTTTTAAGCGCGTTACATTGAGTCCTACCATAAAACGTGATTTTTCAAACCAAAAAAAGTCGTTTCGCAGCAATTTTTGCGTAGTTACTTAGTTTGATGTACTTATTGCTTGGTTGACAGCTTCGTGAAGGGTCCTGTTACACCCTGTAGATTAAAATGGCAAAAATGACAAAGACAGGTTTATTTCAGGGAACCTGGTAACTCCATTTTCCTTTTACTTCCATATTGCTATGAAAATGTTTTACCCCGGTAGTGTCAAGCATAACTCTTACTTTACAAAACTATGTTCGTATTTCCTAAAAAATATCCTCGCCATCTATTTACCCATAAGAAAGATTCAACGGAAGTGCGGGTTCATATATCAGTCGGGACGATCGTAAATATTCTAAACGCCGGTACGGATCACGCATTCACTC
The DNA here is from genome assembly GCA_947578425.1 of Eugnorisma glareosa. Taxonomy (NCBI): domain Eukaryota; kingdom Metazoa; phylum Arthropoda; class Insecta; order Lepidoptera; family Noctuidae; genus Eugnorisma; species Eugnorisma glareosa. Next base: position 14,368,626 of record OX387959.1, read on the forward strand.
ATATGTCGCTGTCATTGTGAAGAGACTGACTTGTTTGTAAGTGACTAGAGAAGTGATTTATTGAAGAGTAAGTCGATTTATGTGTTAGGAAAGTTTTACATATTAATTCAGTGTGTCACCTGTGATAGTTGGTTTTTACTTTTAAGAGAAAACAAGCTTTCTGTTGCTTTTGTAACTAATGTTGGACCAATAATATCAATATCTGAATTAATACTCTTACAAGAATATTCTTTCCTAATCGAATAATTAACATTTAACATATTACTTACTTAAAAGTATTCAAAACTCATAAATTGAACACGGAAACTTAACAAAGTTGTTGCCTGTGCAATAAATTACCTCCGACTTTCTCGTTATTAACAAGATCTTCCAAAGTAGGAGGTGAGAATTTTGACGCGCCGCATGATTAGGCCTAAAGCTTTCCTTGTGTTGTTGGGTATCAAGTTCTTACCAATAGACCGATTTGATGCTCTTCATATCGAAGGAACATTTAGTAAAGCACACACCTATGCACAACATTTACATATAATTATTAGCAAATATGCGAATATTGAGCATTGAGTAACTGAGTAGTTTTCCACAGATTTCCTAACGTGCAATAGATGTTGTTAAATGAACAAATGTTCAAACAAAGTCAACAAAAGCTCTAATGTTTGCGCACATGTCTGGCTCCCTTAGAACTACTACCCAAGCATAAGATATACCGTCTCGTTTTAACGTATAACCCAGACATTAATCTTAAGGGCACAATTAGATAAGTGTCTGCAACATACTACATCTTACGTACGTTAATAAACTATGAGTTTGTGCACCGCAGCCCCCGTAAATATGTAAAGCTGGATGCATTATTAAACATTACCCCTGAAGCGTCATTTGAGGGTACTTTGTGCTTGGTCCTTATTTCTTCTGAAAGGACTGGCTTTATACTTTTTAGTCGGTCCTTACGTCTTCAGTAGCTGAAACGTACGTACGAAAGAAAAATAGTAGTTTAAGACAACAAAAGGGACTACACGAACTGTTGCTATGGTTTTAATATCTGTCGGCGAAAATGACCAATTTTTTTTATTGCCATTTTTGGTTGAAAAGTTGATGATACGAGTACCATAAATGAACCGACACCGGCGGAAACCTATTTTTTATATTTTTAAATGTTTTTTTTTATTTATGTTTTTTGAAAAAATATGTAAAAATATAAAGACTATGTATAAAATGGAATAAACGAGAATAATAATAATATTTATTCAAAAAGGCATCATATCCCAATTACACAATTCCCACAACTATACAACATTTACTTTAAAATTAAAACATTACAAAATTACATTAAAAATATTAGAAATATGTCATCTTAAGTCATCTGTTAGCAGTCCATTAATAAAATACAATAATATGCAACATTAAAATGAAAAAAAAACAATAATATAAAAGTAAAAACAACTATTGAATTCATTAAAACAGGTACAGTACATACATTTAAATATGTAAGAAAGTAACGACATCCAATGCATTAAAAACAATACGATGAACACTTTAAAACAATAAGATTAACAGTAAACAATCAAATAAAAATAAAAAACCTTACCTTCGGCTGGCACTCCGGTACAGAACCGTTTTCTCCGAAAGATCACCGGTGCCCCCTATTATGTCCGTAACGACAGTCTCCACGTAGACCTTAGGATCCCCACCTTAGCTCAGTTTATGAAACGCCTTTGCAAGCGTTTCTTCGATTCTGCTATCAAGCATAGGAACCCCCTGATCGCATCGGCCGCCCGGTACGAACCCTCGCGTATTAGCATGATTCGCCGTCCGCGACATGCCCTCACCACCCCCGATGACCCCATCACCCTCCTCCAGGAGAGCAATAGGGAAACTAGCACAATTCGTAGACCACACAAACACAGACCGCCGAGTTTACCGTCCTCGCCGTCGAGACCCGTCGCGACGCCCCCGTTCAACGAACCCCCCCGACCCTTGCCAGAGCCAGCCCGCGATGCTGAGCCGGTAGTTTTAAACCTGCCCCTAAATAATATCATTCAGATCCAGCCTGTCCCTTTGCTGTCCTCCCCAGCGACGCCCTAAGCCGAGGCTCGTACCCCAAAGGGAGTGCCCTTAGCGAGTGGTCGCTTAGTTTTTAAATATAGTTTTAAGTCCCTGGCTGGAGGCCTTGGATTCATTTTTAAGGCATCCACAGGGATTTGCCCGGCTAAGCAGTAGCCAGCCTCAGAGGCTGAACTGCGAGATGTCATTTCCAAAAAAAAAAAATGGCACTCCGGTGGACTTCGAACCAATACCTGCGGATCGGACTGTTCCAATACTCACTAACGACCCTCAGCAGTTGATTGGTGGATTTCCTAAGTATGCTACAGAATGAAGCTATTTGCTGGAGAATCCTGGGTTTTTATTTTTATACAGGGTGGACACCGACGAACAACCGGTTTTTATTTATTTCTTAATTTATTTATTACTTATTTCTTTTTATTTTATTTATTACTTAATTAATTCAGTACATCATTATGAACCACATAAAAACGCATCGTCGGTTATAAAAAAAAAACAGGGCCAAGTGCGAGTCGTACTCACACGCACACAAGGTTCCGTAGCACCAAACAATATAATAAAAATACTTTGAAGGCTCATTCAAATGTTGTATTGTTCTACATTCAACAGCAAGCAACAAGCAAGCAACAGCATTTTTCATAGTATGTTAAGAAAAACAAAGTTACTGCTGGAGTTTGATGAAAAAGTCCCATATCTCCCCACCCTATATTTTTTAAAATCTGAACAGCTTTATTAAGTTCCTCTTGATCCCATCATAAGTTATCTCTCGACTATTTCCATTATTTTTATCCTAGACAGGTGTCAGCAGTAATACATCTCAATTGTTTCAGTTTATTTAAAAACTTAACGGCTCATATAAAGAGCTGTAATGTCCGTATCCTGTCTGGAATTTATTCTGGCTGCTAGGGATTAGGCGTCATAAATTATTTTCCTTCAGCTTGAGTTATGGCCGGTTTGGGCGACAGACCGTTGTTTCGTCTTTAATGGGGTGACATATAATTTTAACTTGTCTTTTTATACATACAGGGTGTAACAAGACCCTTAACGAAGCAGTCAACTAGGCATTATGTACATCAAACTAAGTAACTTTACGCAAAAAATATTGCTGTGAAAAGACTTTTTTTTTTGGGTGGAAAATCACGTTTTATGGTAGGGCTCAAAACATTGTGCTGATGGATGTATTGAATAGTACGGGGGTCGTGGTGGTGTTTAAAGTAAAAATCTTACATTGAAAACATGTATTAAAATAAAAAAATTGGGACTTTGACCCCCAATATCTCCGTAAGGTTCCCTGTTATGGTTTAGAACAAAAAATGATCGCAATGACGGGGAGAACAAGTACCTTTCGGCTTCGCTAAGGGTCTTGTTACACCCTTTATGTGTAAGTCTATTTAAGGTGATATAAACACGATTAATTAGTTTAATGACCGAGAAGGAATGAGATACTCGTTCAGGTGGTACGGAGTTAACACTGAGATTCAAAGTCTTTGAATTTTGTGATGAAATTAAAAGGGTTAGCTCGTGAGACGTCGCGATGTGTTGTCGGCTAAACCGCACTCTCTCACTAATTAAGCAGAACAAATAAGTTACTGATGGTTTAAGACCGACTTAATTATTTTCACATCACTCGAGGGTTTTCAGAATCTTGAAATAGAATCCCAGGTTACCCCTCTAATGGGGTTAAAAGTAAATTCATTCGTGTTTTTAAAGGAAGCATGTTTATCCTTTTTCTCTTAAAATACCAAGTTTTCCTTGGGTTTGGTTTACCGTGGGTTTTATACCCCATTTTGAAATAACTTTTGTATCGGATCTATTTAGTAAGTAAAATAGCCTAACAAAAAATGACTTTATTAGTCCTAAAATGGTGAAACTTTCAGTAACCGCAACTAAAAACTACTTTTTTTGTCTGACTTGCAAAGCAAAGTTAGCAACTTGCCACGATAATTTCGAGTTCAAAATACCTTTTATTCATATGAAACCAACAAGAATCAGTCTGCGATCCGCGACTTGCCGCATCGAATCTCAGCTCCAATATTTCATCGTACATCTGAATTTAATGAGCAGCATTTGTTTCAACGCAAATTAAAACGGCTGTTTAGATGTACGCCCAAGATTTTATGATCAAACAACATGTGTTTATCATTTGTTTTTGTTAATAAGTATTTCATATCAGTGCTGCGGTCACCATTCGTGCGCGTGCATTTCAGATTTTCCATCCCTCATTCCTGATCTTCTAGAGTTGTGAAATGGAAAAATCTAGTATGGTTACCTATCCTATCTATGCTAATATTCTGAAGAGGTAAATTTTGTTTGTAAGTTTGTATGTAGGGGGTTATCTCCGGTTCTAATGATCCAATTCTAAAAATACCGGCAGAAAACTACATTTTTCGTGTGTGCTATATATAGGCTATAAATAATTATATTTATATCATGCATATTAGACGAGTTATCACATTTTTTTGCGGACGAAGTCGATGGCGAAGTGCTACTTAAAAATAATATGACTATGTTGTTCCTCAAACAAAACCAAAATCAAAGCATTTATTTCAAGTAGGCCAGTTACAGGCACTTTTGAACTGTCGAAACCAAGATAACGATGAAATGTAGCTACAGTCCCAGTCACAAGGCATAAAAACTGTGAAAGTACTGTAGTTGCTCATTCCCTAGCGTAGATCTCTATGGAGAAGAACGGGCAAGAAACTCCATGGACACTCTTTTAAAACTTCAAGCTTAAGCTTCATCAATCTGTTCAGCGAATTAGCCGTGAAAATGGAACAAAAACACTGATACACTTTCGCACCTACAATATTGGGTATAGAAGTATGAATTCGGTATAGAATTTCAAATAAATTGCTACCAAATTTATATAGATCCCCCATCCTAGTGACGGATGGCAGGGGTGATAATTAGTATGATCATGCTATTCCGGGAGAGGCGGGTGCCCTTCCTTTGCGTCGGCTAAAAATGGCTCAATCAGTCAAACTGCGCGTCTATGGCACCGAATCACACACGTTTGCTGTAGTAATGACCTTTAGAGTAGTTTTGATGACTTCAAAGTTTGTGCTTAGGTGTAGATTGGATGTTTTTTTTTGACGAATTGTTTTAATTTTTGGACACAAGCAGATGTGTCTTTAGGTTACTTAGTATTAGTACCTACTTAGTAGATAGACCTTTTACATTGCGTTAATGTTGTGTCTGACAGTTTGTCTTCCTTCGCACAGATACATAAGCTCTAATATCAATGCATTTTTTTTTGTGGACTATAAAGCATAGAAATAAGAATGAATGCGAGTCAATTGGAAAAATATGTCAGAATCTCGCAATCAGCATCCCCGCGTATTCCCTTCACAACTGTGCAAACGTCACGAATGTCATTGTCATTGTTGTGTCATTTTTTTTTATCCAAAAAAATTACGGATTTAATTATACGTAACTAGAGGTAGAGGATACCGTATCGTAAAATGAAATGGAAACGTTTGCTGTAAGCCTGAAAACAATCCTTTGAGGTATCGACTTGAAGTTCGCAAGGGGACTTTGTCAAATGAATTTCCATAAATACGGGTCGTATGTGACGATAAAGCTGCATGCAGACGTACTTAGTATATTAAACATTCCAGTAGGTGAATATTGAATAAGTATATTGTTTTTTGCATTAATATACAGATTTTATTTGATAAACTAACTATAATCATACATACAGTATTACAATTAAAAACTATTAACTAAACTAAACTAACAACAAACTGGGCTCAACACTGTCAGCTGATAATGTGTCCAAGAGACGCGGCGTTTTTTAATGTATCGGTTTGTTTGTTAGTATGAGAGAGGAAGGCCAACGAAAAGATAGATGGATTTTGTGAGGAATGATTTGGTGAAAAGAAGATGAAAACGTGTTGCGTCGATCTCAAGCAGAATAGGACAAGGGCAGGACGATGATGCTCTGGTTTTTTAGGGTTCCGTAGCCGGATGGCAAAAAACGGAACCCTTATAGATTCGCCATGTCTGTCCGTCTGTCGGACTGTTTGTCTGTCTGAATTTGTTTTTCATTAACATACTATGAAAAACAAAGTTAGTTATGCTGTTGAATGTAAAACAATACAACATAATTCTGAATGAGCCTTGAAAATATTTTATTATATTGTTTGGTGCTACGGAACCCTGCGTGCGTGTGAGTACGACTCACACTTGGTTGGTGTTTTTTAGTACTCGTACTTCCTTCGCTGGCATTTAACTAAATTTACTCATTAATAGAATACGCACACCCTAAACCCCCTGGATCTAGAAGCTTGAAATTTTGCTCAAGAGTTTCATATATACTGAAAGTAAGGAAGAAAATTGATCCTCTAATGGAGTTGAATAATAGTGTTGTGGTGGAGAAAGTTTGAATGGAAGTTCCCCATTTTCGCTGATGAGAAATCCCATTAAGGACACGGTTTATTTTCCTAGCTTTCAATGTTCATGTTCTGGGAAACTAGGATACAATTACTGAGAGAATATAAGAAACTGACAGCGTCTGTCTAAAAATAAATTTATTGACTTAAAATATTGTACTCATAGTTGAACTTTAAATTTGAGCACACTCATTCCTAGTTAACACAGCACGTTTACCTAGTTGAACTAGTTAACAACGACTTGGATTGCGTCATCTAAATTAGAAATATTAGAGACTTGTGTTTTTATTTTTAAGAATACTTCCTATTTATTGCACTTTTATTTGGGCCTTATTTATTATAGCATACAAATTATCCTTTAACACTCAGAAAATGTGATACGTCCGACCAGTGAATGCTATTTTGTATTCGAAACAACACTTTCAAAAATTTCCTTTGTCATCAAACAAAAATAATCAATTTTATTTCTGTATGATATATATTAGTACCTATAGAACAAATAAATCGTTGTCACTCTCAAAAATTATCTTGCATTTTAAATACGTTTGAAAATAAAAACCTCATTTCCAATAGCCTTTGCATATATCATGTTATACGTAGGTATGTGCAACTGGAAGCTCCAGTTCGAATTTCAAAACATGTTCAAAGAGGAAAGTAGCTACTTATCTAAAAAAAAGTCCAAAAGGGTCTTATCAAGAAAAATCAAAGGGCTTACATACAAGACATGCAAAAAGTCGCTGTCATGTCGCATGTCGCACCGAGTGAGTTCGGTCGCACTTTGAGTAACTCAATCCAGCGCTCAAAGGGACAGCCACCTCAAATAGATGGCCCGTCGCACTTTAGATCCGAATACGTGGATCTTCTGTGAGTTATTCAATTTGTATTTGTGTGGATATATGCGTGATGGATGTGGCACGTTTGGTGGGTAGAAGTTTGGTTGTGTGTCTGTGTGTTTCTAAAAAAGTGTAGACCACGAGAGTTACTTTTAGGGTGTACACATTGGTTAGACAAAAAACTTTTATACGGTCCTCTGCATCAATACCCAATTGACACTGTACACATCATGTTTGTCTATATTACGAGTATCAACTCAGCATATTGAAGTCTACTATTAGACAAAGGGCTGTGTGCCCCCTGACTTCGGCACCCAGTCTGACCCAGCCCCTTTTAAAGTTGGTGCATCTGGCTGGCATAAAAGTAAACATCAAGAATTGATTTCCTACATTTAGGTAATTTCCTGCAACCTCTATATCTTCATTCACACAATGCAGGTTTCATTGTGCACTACACTCAAACGCACACGGAACAAAAATTAACCGGAACACAGGACACTTAAGCACTGTCACATCCAGCATGACTATGATCCACCTTGCATCTGCATCCCCGCGGGACGTGGCTGGCTGTGCCGGCAAGCAGGGCGGGAAGGCGGGATCGATCCGCCCCAGTCGCGTGCCGTGCGCCCTCCGAGCAGGACGACCGCCCGCCCGAATCAAAAGCCTTCGCGTTTAGGCGGGAACGCGTACCATTCGCGAATTTCATAACAAATAAACTGTAGTAATATTTTATAATTAGTTTAGTATTTATTATAAAGACAGTAATTAGTGATAGTTTAGTTTTCGAGTGACTCTTTTGTAGTTTTGTGTAGCGTGAAGTGATTAGGGTAGTTTGTGTACTGGATTTTTAATAGATAACGAACTCAGCATTTTAGGTGTAATTTTTGTAGTCAATTTACAGTATTCGAATTTTTAGCAAGGTATGATGGAGGCTGGATTTTTCAGTTTTCTTTAGCGATTTCTCGGAACTGTAATTGTTGATAAATACTTGAGAGAAGTAAACAATAAATTACCTTACTTTACCGTCAGTTAATCCCCCAATAGGTGCAAGTTTATAACTCTCATTTATCACAGAATTGGCCAACTTTGCCAGTACTTTGGTATCTCTCGTTTCATTCGGAAATATTTCGTTGCAAATTGGGAGGGAGGATTGTGGAGATAATTTATATCGAACTTAATATCATTATTGTAATCTTTCAACGTTCATTAGGCTTAACATTAAAATGAACGACATACTGAACTTTTAATTGAAGTTGGATCGCCGTGTTCCACTTATAAATGAATGTTGTCATTTAACAAACAAATGACGATTGACAAAATAATTGACTATCGCCTCAAATGACTCGTCATTTTTATTTATAGCTGTTTCAACCATTACGAAAAATTGGACGAGAAACTCGACCGTATAAATTGGCGGGAACGACTATAGTGCAGGTTTTAATTAAGCTGCATTGTCAACATCGAATGTTTTTGTTCAACTATTTTTTTTTTGTCGTAATAATTGGAACATCATGCTTGGTAGTAGTAGTGTTTAACAGTACATTTCTACTTAATTTATATGTAGTACATATGAATTAAGTAGTAAATGTACTGTAATTAAACACTACCTTAAGCTTTCTTTCTAATTTATTTAGAATGTTTTGTGTGTGGTCGATTATCTAATACCATGGAGCAATTTTATTGCCTTTTACCTCACACAGTATAAAATGGTATTAAAATTGCTTGATCTCCATAATCGAGTTCTTGTCGCGGTCAAAGCTTAAAGCTCTAATTCCATTTCTGAATTTATTGTCCCCAAACTTTAATCTGTATCATTTATATAAGCCACTTATTTGACTAAGAGTTTACCGTTAAAATATAAGTCAAATGCGGGGTCTACGAACTATGAGTAATATTCGAGTTAAGGTCAAAGTTACGCTACGGCGACAATGCGTGGGTGTTACTTACTACGTATTTATTTACAGTCATTAATTTTATTCAGGGAACAATTTACTCGCTGTGTTCAATTTAAATGTTATTATTTTTATGAATATATTACATGTTTAGACCGTTTAGGGACTTTTTGGAACTTTCTTTTTAACGTAACACATTGTTACTTAATGATGCAATGTCTCCGATGTGGTCCGATGTGATCCGTGGGTATACCATACCATTCTTTTGCAACTTTTGCCCCCGTGAAGGTCGCATATTATGCCACGTAAATGAACTACCGGGATATACAGTAGCATATATCCTAACCTAGGTCATGGTCTACCTCAGTAAAGTCAAATGTCATCGAAATCCGTTCAGCCGTTAACGCGTAAAAAGCTTATATACGTAGACAGAAAGAATTACTTTCACATTGATTCTACTACTGTTAAATTAGGAAATGTACGCGCTTCGGCAAACTTCGTTTTTCTGAATTATTACGAAAGTATAGATTACGTATTAATTTTGTAAGGCTGTTTACAAACGAAACGATAGATATGAAATTAAGGCCATAATCCATTGGGGCCGTTTTAGATACTGAAAGAGTAGATACCGATAATGAGTGCGGATAGATTGTAAGCTAATCTCTTATGACCCATTTCACTTTGAACTGATTTCGTGGGAAGAAGAGCAGCTGATGCTTTGTGTGTGTTTTTGAAATCCTCTTGGGGAGTGGGAACATAGGATTGATGTTAGCATTTTGAACGCACTTCTATTTTGAATTTCCAATTCCAGAATAAAAAAAAGGATCAAAAACTCGATCGTTTTATAGAAAGAGCTGTGATTGTAACGTAAACTGTCACAAAAAATATAGGTATGATTGATTTTGTCAATTTTTGCACACCTCAAAAATAATATTATAATTATGTCATGTGTATGTTATAAACCAACTCAAGTTCTTCTGAATGCTGTTTAATTGTATTACAAATGGCAAAATCTCTAAATTTAGATAGGCAGGTAAACCCAACGTCCCCATTTCCCAAAATTAATGTAAATCCTAACCGATATACGTATTTCGTGTAAGGTTCCATCAGGCACTTGTCACTGGGGATTAACGCCCGCACTGCGTCTCGTCTGCAACTGCCCTAATCCCTGAACACGCAACCCGCACCGAGTTACATTGTACCGATTATTATTTATTTATTTAATTAATTTAGTTTTGCCGTGACCGATACTTTGTTGTGTTATCGTTGTATGGTTGAAATAATTAAGATTAAATTATTTATTGTACTTTGGAGTAAGGTTTGGTTAATGGTTGATAAATAAAATGTTGAAGCTTGTAAGCTCATGGAAACGTAAGAGCTTTAGGTGGGCAACTACCATCAGTGGTGGTAGATGCGAAAATAGTTGCAACTGCCACCACTGGTGGCAGACGGGTGGGGGTGGATCAGAGTAAACTGTAAATCACCATAGTGGAAGTTGGCTAAATAAAAGTATTAGATCAACAAAAGGAATAAAGCTGCAAAAATAGCTTTTAATCCGAAATTTTATTGAAACAACCGGTAAACAATGCCTTTCTGAAAACCACCTTTGATGTCCTTTCAAAAAAATCTCAATTAAAATTACTCCTAGAGCGAGTTCTTGGAAAAACGTTTGAATATAAACAAGAAGCGGATGCGAGACGCCGTACAGTTCCGGACAGTGAAAGGGACGACTCATTAGCCGCACAGATATTTAGGATCGACTGATACCGCTCCAATGACCTTTTGAACGCCATTGTACCGTGTGTGGTATGCATGCGTGGGGATTAACGGGTAACAGGGATGGTGTTCCGTTGTATAGTGGGAGACAAAAGTGCTTTAGTGCGTGCCTTTTTTTCGGGTTGAATTTCAGTTGCATTTTGTGAAATCTGGTTGTAGCAACTGAATCCAACTGGCTTTGTAAAATGACCACATTTTATGCAGGATGGAAAGGACACCGACGGTAGACGGTATCCACATATTTATTACCTACATAATTTTTTGTTAAAAAAAAAAAACCGGCTTACTGCGAGTCGTACTCACACGCACATAGGGTTCCGTAAAGCACATTCATATGTTGTAGGTATTGTATTACATTCAACAGCTAAACTTAATTTGATTTTCATAGTATGTTAATGATAAACAAAGTTACTGCTTCAGTTTGATGAATAAGTCCCATATCTCAAAGACACCCCGCACGTATAGGTTTGTGTTTTAGTTTCATATCCATGTGTGGGGGAGCCTCTTAAACTTTTTTTTTTTTTAGTTTTGTTTTAAAAACGTAAAGCGGTTTACAAAATACAGATACCTACCAAGTTTCAACTGTGTAATCCTAATAGTTTCGGAATAAAGTGGCTGTGACATACACGGAGAGACAGACAGACATGACGAATCTATAAGCCGTAGCCGAATGGCAAAAACGGAACCCTAAAAACAGCTGCTCCATGCGTTTTGACTGTGTAGGTATTGCACTTTAGTAGGAAACAGCTGATTTTTTTTAAACCTGCGAAAAGTTTCCATGTATGAATACATAGTTACCATTTTAACATCGGTGTCCTTTCCACCGTGTATGCAAAAGGTTTTAATGTTTTTTTTAATGCATTCCTACATAATTATTTTTATTTTCATTATTTGATCAGCCTTCTTGCAAAGTATTGTTGATTGTAGGTAAAAGCTTAATAAATGGTAGATTGTATGTTAAACATCCATTTTATAGTTACCTATATCTTTTTTTGATGTACCCACAATCCATGCAAATAAATTTTACTTTACCTTACAACATAATTTCCAAGGGGTGCCGAAAATCTCGTCTCAAATCTGCCATACTACGTCCATATTCGGCCTTGCTAACTTATCCCCTTGTTCGTAGTAAATAATCATATAATTGGCCGTTGGCCACCGCGTCCAGCAAAGGGCGGCCATTTGCATTTTAATCACGTGTTGATTTGAAGTAATGCCTCTACGTGCGCGTATAAATTACACGCTTACATGTGTGAACGGATTGCTTTGGAGCTGTGCGGCCTGCGCTGTGCTTATGTGATGAAATAATTGCCTGGATTACTGATGAGCCTTACGTGTCTGTCTGCACGAGAGTTGGATGTAGAATTGTGGCCTTCTGCTTGAGTAACCACTTCTACTTTCTCAGTAACTAGGTACCTACTTATAATTATTATTTAGCACACTTAGTCAGACTCAGAACCAATGAAAAACTCTAAGCTTCTCTGACACTCCAATCAAATTTTCACAAGTGCTCTTATTTGCATAGGTACCTCATGAAAATGTAAATACTCTTCATGTTTCCAGAAAGAAAATGTTCTCTAGAAAATCAGATTTCACCCAAATAGTTGAATTTTTGTAGGACTTGTCGACATAAGTACGTTTTCACAAGATGAATTTACATTTTTTAAGGAGTTCAAATATTTTGAAGATCAACCATTTTCATATTTGTTTACGTCCTTGGAAAGTATATTCATATCTTTAAAATAGTTTCCCACACAATCGTTCATAAATCACGCTGATCCTACTTACCCAGTGCCAGAACAATAACTCATAGACGCCGAGTCAAGCCGAACTAAGGTCCGGGACACACGAGCGCCTAGTTTCTTCCATTTTCAACGACATGCGACATAAAGCTGCTACGGACGAGTTTCGGACAGTGAAGGCATTTTGGGAGGCCAAATTGAGTAAATAGTTGCGAACTTGCAGTTGAGAGATTAGTTTGAAAACTGCAGGTGAGGTGGTATTGTCCACCTCACCTGCAGTTTTCAAACTAATCTCTGGTGGTATTGTCCATGGTGGTTTGAAATTTCGGGCGAGCAATTAGGTTTAGGGATTCTGTTGGTACTCTGTGGCACTACATTGAATGTTCTGGCATTTCAGCTGCTTTTAGTTTAACTTAAGCTCATTGAAATGCTGTTTGAAAATACAATAAAATATTGCAAATACATAGTTATTTTCTAAATATCAAAATATTTTCACTCAAGAGAAATACACATTTCCTTCGTTTAATAGAAACAAGAAACAATAAAATAAGGGCTGAGTTTATTGGACTTGTCTTGACCTTGCCTCATTTACACTATTATGCATCTTTTTTTTGAGGGTCATCTCGCAGTTCAACCTATGACGCTGGCTTCTGCTTAACCGGACTGTAATATTATGCAACTATTCTTCAAATCTATTAAGTACTACGTCTACCGTCTACATAGCTATTAATACACCTAAAGGTATTATATTCCAACTTTACCCGGGCGAAAACCACCTTGTGTGTACCGGGGTTACCTTGCCGAGTCACCGCGGAGTTCTGGCCGCGACACGTCCCCGGGGTTCCGTGAAACTTAATTCGGTTTTACTTGAGGCGACGACTTAATTAAGTCGGTCGACGCGTGCCTCATGTGGTTATAAGTTTTACTTACTATGTACATTTTCTGGAGTGCACTTAGCTTGTGGGAGGCGAATTTTGAATGTCATTTTGAGTGAGGGAACACTATTTCAATGGTAGGGGTGGTTCTATCGTTATAAGATTTGAATTTTTCATAAAAATATTAAATATTATTTTCATAGATTTTTTTTTTAATGCAGTGATGGCTTTGTGGTGTGACCGTCGGACCGTCAAGTCATAGGTCACGAGTTCGAACCCAAGACACGCACCTCTGATTTTTCGGATTCATATGCATATTGTATAATTATCACTTGCTTGGTGAAGAAAAACATAATGAGGAAACCCAACATGTCTGAAATATAGTTAATAAAAAATGATATTTCATCCCGGTAGTTCCCGTGGGTACACTTTCGGCCATAATATAAAAATGATAATTTTCGCCACCAGCAAAACCCTGTTTCCAAAAATGTTATGCCTCCACATTTAACCATTTATTGATCAATTTCATAGCCAAAATCAATATTTGCCCAGCAATTCGAATGCAGCTTGTTGCGTGCGGAACTTTCAGAAAATTACGTACGCAACGTAAATTCTGATGCAGATCGTTCACCGTTGATGTTAACACATGATCGGAGCAAAGTAATTGGTTTATACCACGTTACACATAACATAGCGAAGCTCAGCCGCCCGTGAAATAGAACGTAACAAATCTTCAAAGAAGTGCAACCATTTCCGAGCATTTCCGAGTATTTCCGAATACAATAAGATAGTGTTAAAAATAAACATGCGGGTAGATTGTCAAGTTCGCGCCAAGCACATGGGGAGACGTCTATTTCTGATACCGTGGCCGTGTAGTTGTAGCCTGGCCATTATTTCTATTTATTTTGTTGACAACTACCGAACGTATGTTACATTACGAGGGTTATTGAACTGTATGCTTAGACATCGGAAATACCTTTGTATCTTAATGATTTTAGGGTATAGTTTGGAGGTATTTTTTGATGATTATATTTGAAGTATCCTTTCTTATCTCGTTTACCGTTAAGGTGTACACTGCACAGATTGCTTTATGCTTACTAACCCCGTTCGTAGTTCATGTAGCGAGTCGCAGTTAGTGTAAGGTTTCAAGCTTAGGGAGTTGTAGTTACAAGTAATAAGCTTGCAAGAGTCTAGTAGATCATAACCCTATAGCCTCACATAGCTTAGACAACTTAATTATGTTATAAGTTTGCTAAGTAACGTTCCAGCCATACAGATTTCGGCAGGTGGCCTACGTAATGTAGACACGTCTGGGCGACGACGCTCCATAGTCGCTTAATTACTTCATCAACGCGCAGTTCAAATCTAAAACTACATTAACATTGTAACTAAAAAGTCACCCAATTTTTCGTCAAAAATCGTGAAGCATTCCAACAAAAACTCGACAATTGCAAATAAAAACGTAAGGGGTTAATATAACATCTTGAGTTTTCGAGTAAATATAACAATTTTACGACCGGTGTATCGGCGGCGGGTCAAGTGCGACCCCTCGTGTGTCATCCCGAATTCGTCATGTCATCGAAATGTAATAACTCCCCCCGAGTTCGGAGCTTCGGAGGTGGAATCGGAAAGCTATTTACAAAGAAACTGGGGACATTGAGGAAAGGGGCGCAATTTCTTGTGGAAACTAAGAAAAGAAATCCGGGGATGTATACGTCTTCGTATCTACTACTGATCGAATGTTGGCTCAGAGTCGAGATATTTTTGTGTGATAAAGTTTCGGGTTTTTGTAATGTCGGATTGATTAAATGAAAAATGAATCACAATTTATTTGAGAACCATTTTGAAACAAATGAGTATAATAATAAAATAATTAAAATTTACTGATAGAAAATTCAGAAAGATTTAGGAACAAAATTACATGAATACATAAAGAAACGGAAATAATTCTAATTAAATATCGGATGTAGATGCGTAAGTATAGATATTTATGAAGAACTAATAGCAGTTTACATTCTTCTAATATTATTTCCATCTACAAAATAGCTCTATTCTCACAAAAATCTATTACGATCCAAAAACATTAAGTTTACGGTAATCGTCGCGAAGTAACGTGTGGCGGTAAGTCTGTAAGGGCGACAATAACACGCCGCACACTGGTCCCAAATTAAAAAAAAGTGGACATTGATAGTAGACCGCTGATATTTTTTTTTATTGTTGATACAATGATAACAGATAAGGCAAAAAAATATTATTGTCCTACTTCAAATACTTTTCTGTAAAAAAAATATTTCTTTTTTTTTTGTATGGGAGCGATTACATTTTACTCAATTTCTCAAAAACTTTAAGCGATGTCGAGATGGCAATCACATATGTTAGAAAACTAATAATTCTGAGTATTTGGCTCGAAGAAACTTATTGCTTATCTCTGCGTACTTTCGAGATAATAGTGACAGAAAATAACATTTTTTTTTAATGTTAATTTTTTGCTTTTTTTTAATCATAGCCTTACTTTAGCACATAATTATAATGTATGCGTAATGTCAAATAAGTAAAAAGAGACTTCTCTGTAAAAGAGGTTATGGGGGCTCACTAATGACTGAAAAGCTATGACCTTTCTGAAGGAGTACTTTCATCAGTTCTAAAAAACAATCAAAATGAAGACAAATAAAGCTGCAAACATAAAGTTGAATATGTTCACAAACGATTCTGAAAAAATATTATGGTGAAAGATTAATATTTGGGTCTATATTCTCTTGAGAAATCTGTATTTCCTCGTTTTCCAACGAAAGCAATTCATTGTTCAAGATCAAAGCACTAGCCTCTGGAAACAACTGTTTATGTAAACGAGCAAACTTTGGTTTGATATGGCTGATGTAAGGATCTGAGCTAATTAGAAAGCTGTGGATAATGTCTAAATTAGTCTGAACTCTACCGATTTTTCTTGTATGTGCCATTCTAACATTCCAGAAATCTTTATTCCTCGCTTCGGAAGCTTCTTCGGAAAGCATGCCTATCGGAATAAAGGAGAAATTTTCACAAATATCAGCACCGTGTATCAACAATTTATGGACACTTGAAGGCATGTAATACCATGGATATAAGTTTACATATAGCATTGCTGTTTCTTTACAATATTCCCTAAACAAGTTGGTATTAATAAGTTGACCAGATGAAATTGTTTGTAAAATGACTGCAAATCTCTTGATTAAAACAGGGTGGATACCCGTTATTTCAGCAGATACTTCATAATTTTCAAAAAACCTTCTTGCCGTGTTACCGTCATTGGTTGTACCAAATCCCTGTTTTACTATGTCAATTAACAAACCAGTTCTTCAGTCAAATTCTTTTTAATTTCTTTTAACAATTTATCTTCTTTTCGTGCAGCCCACTTTTTGAAGTCTAAGTTGTACGAAATGTGTAAAATACATTCCATACATCTTATCCACATATGAAGCGAAGACAGACCATATTTATACATATCTTCTCTGATGAGTCTTTTGGATACAAAGTCCAAGTCATTCATTTTGCTAGGGGGGTATTGCAAATATTACAAACAGCTGCAGAAGAAGTATTGGAAATCACAGTAGAAATTTTCCCATCAATCATAGTCATGTACAAATCATGTTTAATATCAAAATTATCTACAATTGTGGGAACAAGATTACGAATTTCTTCCTCTAAGGATGCACTTTCCTTCTTTATCAATTCATTTGTTTCTTTTGCAAATATAAAGCCAATTGGACGACAATAGTTTGTTGAAGAGGGAGCAGGATTTTGCCACAAGATAGTACCACTCTCTTCTTCCAAACGAAGCGGAACCAAACTAATCATGAAAACTGAAGAATCGTCAATTTTAGTGTCGGAGTGTGACTTTTGTTTATAATTACTTTGAGAAGATGACCCGTCAAAACCCCATTTGCTTATTAGTTTTAGCGATTTTTTGTCGGCAGAGTTGTGCTGAATTGTTTTTAATATCCTATTAGTTGTCAAATCTAGAAGCGATTGAAGTCTTATCTTAGCATCAGATTCAGTTACAGTTATGTCTGACTCTGGAGGATAACAAGTTTTTTTAGCTTCCAGGAGCTTTTGATAGGATGGAAGACCATACATTTTCTCTGAAGCAAGAATAGTTCTTAAATTTCGATATTGCCATTTTGACAAATTTGTTGAGGTGTAAAGCGCTAACGTTTTATCATCTGGTAAACACGGTTTGTCAGTCTTTTTAGCGAATAGTACATCATGTACCATCTCACATTTTTCCTTGTTTTGGCTGAGTTCGTTTAATATAGCTGCTAATTTTGTTTTTTTAGACTCTTTTAATTTGGCACATAAAGCATAAACTAATTCCTCCTCTGTGTGATCTAGAAGTGTTAGAGAACGCCTTTTCTTCTGTTTATCAGATATATCAACAAATGGTTTTTTACTTGTACCATAACTTAATTGATTAGTATCCACTTGCGTTTCGAAATTTGGAATTACTTCCTCGGCAACTTTAAAAATGCTGCTTAAATCGATATTTTGACATTTTGGCCAAACTATTTGGGATTGTAACCAGTCTGAATTTTTGTTAAGAAAGGTCTTTTGAGCTACTGGAAGCAGACCATCTTTTTGAGATATTACTTGAAAAATTACGACAAAATAATTTAATATTACTCAAATCTTCGGAACAATTCAACACCAATACGTTCAATAAGGGCATTAAATAAAAATTCGACATTTTTAAAACCACCTCCTGATTTAAGAACAACGTATAAGTCTAAGTTGGTGACAAATGCGGACATATTATAATTTTAAGGAAAATTGAAAACAAATTAGAATCAAAGATATCAAAGACAAAGTGACTTTGATTTTAACAAAAAAAATTACGAAAACAAATTCGACGAAAGAAAGACAAACAAAAATTATTTGATTTTAAAATCCAAAGATTCAAAATACAACAATAACAAAACAAACAAACAACAAGCATTTCTTCAAGCGTACAGAAAAAATAAGGACACGTCTTATCGCAACCACATTTAGTTGTACACTGAGTGAGGTGTACGCGCGCGATTCGTGACCGTATTACGTTACGTCATGAGAGGCGGCCATCTTGTTATCCCGGCAAACTCGCGTCGAAGCTCCATTTTGCTGGCCAGCGGACCTATTGCGATATGAGTAAGGCTATGATTAAAAAAAAGCGAACAATTAACATTAAAAAAAATTGTTATTTTCTGTCACTATTATCTCGAAAGTACGCAGAGATAAGCAATAAGTTTCTTCGAGCCAAATACTCAGAATTATTAGTTTTCTAACATATGTGAATGCCATCTCGACATCGCTTAAGGTTTTTGAGAAATTGAGTAAAATGTAATCACTCCCATACAAAAAAAAAAGAAATATTTTTTATAGAGAAAAGTATTTGAAGTAGGACAATAATATTTTTTTGCCTTATCTGTTATCATTATATCAACAATAAAAAAAAATATCAGCGGTCTACTATCAATGTCCACTTTTTTTTAATTTGGGACCAGTGTGCGCCGGGGTCAGGCACTGGGTCGGCTTATAGGCGATTGACCGCCTGTCCCGATACTGATAATCGGAGTCACGACTCCTGTCGAACGGTATCCGACCGATATAGAACGGCCGAGTGCCGTGGACGGACTTGCAAGCCGTAATGGTCAGACTAAATGCATCTGATGTTGAGATTGTAGCATTGTGTATATGGTGATCTTGATGTTGCAAGTGCTCAAAATTGCAGCTGCTAAGAATGAGATGGTAGGTTTTATTGTCATGTTATAATGCACTAATCTCTCATCTCATCTATTCAAATAAATAAATGTGAAGTGTTTGATTGTAATTTAAAAAAAAATAGTTTTTTACTGAATGAAAAATTAAAGTGTAAACGGTAAGTACCTACTTATAAAAGAAAACATTTTTAATTTTTTTGATCTTCCCTCTCTGTCTGTCTGTTCCGGCTAATCTCCGAAACGGCTGGACCGGT
This sequence comes from Eugnorisma glareosa, assembly GCA_947578425.1. NCBI lineage: Eukaryota > Metazoa > Arthropoda > Insecta > Lepidoptera > Noctuidae > Eugnorisma > Eugnorisma glareosa. The sequence goes on from OX387959.1 coordinate 14,388,176, forward strand.
TTTGACGAAACGTTTACTTACAGATAGCTGATGTTATAAGGAATAACTTAGGCACATTATTTTGAAAAAAGGATTAGGGTTCCGTGCAAAAAGTGAAAACCCTTGAAATCGTTAACAAAATCTGATTCAAATATTTTTATAATAATTTCACGCGTACGAATGTCGCGGCTCAAGCAGAACAGCTAGTCAAGCTAATTATGCTGGATTTATCCTAGGCTAAGCAGAATACTAAACGTACTATGTGTACCTACTTAAATTGTAAATAATAAGAAATGATTTTAAAGTGATAGAGACTATTGACCGTTTTGTTTTACATTTCCAAATAGTGTTAGTCGCATCTTTTGTCATGTTCAGTAATGGAGCATTTAAAGGTGGTTAAAATATGCAATAGCGCATTGACTTTTAAATATTGATTGTTTTATTCTGCCTTAAGTTTAATACTAAAATGCGACCATTAAATTTATTAATCTATAGTTGTTGCCTGCGACCTTAGTCCGCGTGAAATTATTATAAAAAGATTACTTCCTTAATTGAATCCGTTCAATCTGAGAAAATCCATTGGCCTGATCCGTGATGGATCTAGTGACGATTGTTTTTCTCATTAGGTCTAATTATATAAAAAATAAGTAAAATGTATCTAATGAGAATTTTTGGATTTATTCTTCGTTCGTCCTAAAGTTTTGTCCCACATTCTGAAAAATTCTTAGTTCGTCCCATATCACTATTGAAGTTGTGCTTCGTCCAAATTACAAGAACTTTAAAGGTACACACGAAAACAAAAAAAAATGCATCACGGGAGCTAGCGTGAAGTGCTAAGCTATCATACATTTACGATTCGAATGTTATTAAAAAAAATCAGGGGTTTTGTTTTTTATTACAAGCTGTCACTTCAATTTTATTGATTTGTATAGATTTAGTTAGTAACAGTAATTTAATTTTGCTGTTATGTTGTTGGATTAACGAGGTCCAAGACATACGGTCTGAAGTTGCCAACTTGTTAACATTCCACCTTATTAATTATGTACAAGACATTTTACGCGTTATTAGTTACAACATAAAACTGTGTTTATAGCTCATAAAGAGCCTATCTACTTTACATTTATGAATATTATGAATTAAATGTGAAAATTTATGTCTTTCTGTTTTCATTGCAATCGACAAAAAACTTTTACGTTCATTTAATGTATTCACGTAGCTTTTATGTGATTTGATGGAGATTACATTAAATTTAACTGACTATGATGATTCATTTGATCGAAGGTTACTTTATAGGGAATAATTGGATGTGATTTTATATAGTCTGCGTTTTGTATTCGGTCGATTTTGAATCAAATGACTTAAATTACTTGATATTTACCTGAAATGACACCAAGATTGAACAAAATCATCTTATATATATATAACAGCTGTCAAATAACCAATGTCATGACGATATAATGTTATTTCATTTGATATACTTAATCAATTTCTTAACTTGCCAAAAAAGGCTGGTACCTATATGTTTATACCTGAAAATACCTATCCACTTTAGTGTAAAGTTAGAATCATAAGAAGTTTTCACATTGTAAAGATAGCAATTTAAAGCAAGTTGTTATAATCTCTATGCAGCTCCATAGAAAACAAGCTTTCTGCTTTTCTAACATACGAATTAGTGTGAAAATATATAAATGTACATTTCACTCAAACCGTGTCAGTTTGATTGCCGTGAAGTGTGGTGCGTGCTGACTAAACAGAGAGGGTTACGTGTTTTACTTTCAAGTCAATTGTTATTTCACGTTTCCATTGTTTACGAAATTATACAGCCGTAAACAAAGCAGGAACATTCCGGAAATTAATCAGTTCTGCTACATTCGTGTCATTATTGACAATGACACTAGCGATCCGCCCTGGCTTCGCACGGGTGCAATGTTATACATATCAACCTTCCTCTTGAAGAATGCCTCTATCTATTAAAAAAAAACCGCATTAATATCCGTTGCGAAGTTTTATAGATCTAAGCATACATAGGGACAGACAGAGGGAAGCGACTTTGTTTTATACTATGGTGATATCATTGATTATTGGGCATATAATTATCAGTTCCAATTCCTAAGGTTTGCCTTTCTGAATTGGTATTGGTGGAAAAATAAAACACCGGAAAAGTCAACACACATTTTTTTTTTTTTTACAAAAGATCAGATACTCCCTGCTGAAGATTTTTGACAAGTTTAATACTGCAACTGACGTAAGGTATTTTAAACTTTATCCCTAAAGTTTTAAGTATGAAAGCAAGTGTACAATAATAATTTGCAATAAGGCTGGGGCGGCAATGTTTACCCACGCACGCGATCGATAGGGCGTAGAAACCTCCGCGTGAAAATTGCAACCCGTCGCCGAACGACACCGCCGCCGTCTAATAGAATTACTGGAAACGAGATCAAAGGGAATTAGTTATTTTTACGGTGGAATATTGAGTTCCGGATTTTTAGACCACCCATTGCTTGCAGCAGATTCATTGATTTTATTTTTACACGACCGCCCAAAAAGGAGTGTTATGTTTTCAGGGTTCATGTATGTAAGTTTGTGTGTTTCTATTCCACCCTAACTTCTAAACGCCTAAACCGATTTTTAGGAATCGACGATTTTTTTTTATATCTGGAGCTCAAAATAATGAATAATCACGGAAGTTATCCCGTAAGTGACGATTTTTAACATTTGATTTATGTGAAAAACCTAAATGTAGGCGGATTAAAATAAGGGCCAGCAGCCAAGTTTTTGAAATTTTCGTGAAAAACGTGTTTTCATGCGGGCTATAGGTACTGTTTGATGAAGAATTTTTTTTTTAACCCAGTTACATATAGGATTATTATCCTCACATGAATAAAGTCTCAATATTCCAATCCTTTTACTATTATCTCTCGATCAGTATTTTTCCACAATCTTACCCATTTGTGCGTAAATGTGACGAATGGATACCAATTCTAGCCATCACGAAGTCTTATCCAGTGAACTTTAGGGGTCTCTCCCGGCAGGTGGGGGATCCGTATAGTTTACGAATACCTCCCGTCTATCTTCCCAACTCGAGGGGACGCCATAGATTTATTCTGCTCGGTTTATTTTGCCTTGATGTTTACCTTTTTTTCGTGAGACGGATATGAATCGAGATACATTAATGATAATCGAGAAATCGCTATCGATGTAACAGGCTCTATTTCATAACAGTGACGATTCCGATAGTTAAATCAAATCAGTGATATAGGTTGTTGATGACTCTAGACGTAGAAAAGTAATGAATACAGAAGTGCATGGCATGATATGGCAAGAAAATACATGGAACGACGCTTCTCAAAGACACATCGAACAACCATCCCGTCCAGCTTCAAAGTGCCCGAACCTCATGAATTCTACAATAAAGCGACGCCATTTGTGCAAAGAACCTTATTATTCGTCGCTGACGAAAGCTCGGGACCCAAGCCGAGTTGCAGCGGGAACACAATTGATAACGAAGTCCAAGATGCGCCAGCCGCGGAAACAGTCGCGTCAACATCTAAATCGATCGACGAGAGAGAAAAATCGCCCAAGAAGAGCTCATTTTTCTTCTCCCCCTCGAAAAGTTGCAAAACTCACGGACGCAGCTTTTTCCGGCTTCAGACGAGCCCCAAGAAGTCGAAAGCGGAGACAAGTGAGGTAGTTACCGCGACAGCGTCTCCAGCGCCTCCGGGGGGCGCGGTGGGGCCGGGGGGACTCATCAGCTACGCTCCCGGGTGGTCATTGAAAGGCGAACACCTCATGAAATGGCAGGAGTCTGGGAAAACCACAATAGAGGTAATTTTTCAATCTAACTTTTCATAATTAGCTGGATTTTCCTCAAAACAATAAATTAACAAGCGAAGCAGTAAATATTTATCTTTTTAATGGAATTTTAAATATCAATAAATCTTAACTTTTCGTGTACTTTTAACGTCTTTAAAAAGGTAAGCTGTTGTAAAAAGTTCAAAAGTGGAAATTGTGCATGCAAATCTGTTCGTCAGTGGTTAACAGGGTGGCGGGGTCGGTGAGGGGAGGTTGTTTTTAAGAAGAAAATGAAAATTTCAATCTAAACGCGCCCTCAGGTGATACCGAGGGAAGGCGAACAAGGAAAGGAAAACTTTTGAAATCGAATAAATTCGCAACAGTGTTCTTATTCAAATAAACAGAAATGTGTTAAAGAAAATTCACTAGGGGAAAAATAAACACTAGTCTTTGAAAGTTTCAAACAAGATTTGAAATAAGATTGGTTATTCTTTAATCAGTTCAAACTTAAAAAGTTTCATTTTAAGCATTACCTTATGATATTGCAACAAAATATCAAAATCATCCACAAACGATTTTCGTAGTCTAATTTACCATGGCGACGAATATTGCCGGATTCGTTCCGTCGTTTTGGCCACAATAATAATATCAGGCGCATTAGTCGGTCCGCCACCCCCGTCTTCACTCTTTGCTAACATTTTTCCTATTCTCTCGCCAGCCGGAAAAGTGGGGAGAGATGAACACACCGATAGCCTTTTATATCAGTGTAATGCGAGTATAATTTTCCTTTTTAGTGGCAACATTAGGAAAATGTCGCAGGTAGGTTACGCGGGGGTATTGGATCGTTTGTCTTATTGGGTTGCAACAGGAAAAATATAGATGAGAATTATGGTATAAATCAACGGACATTTTTGTTTTATGGATTACCTAGCTGTGGCCCGCGGCTTAGCTCGCGTCAATTTGGAATTTTACAATCAATTCGAGCTGTACTGTGCTTTTATAATAATATAATTCCGACATGATTCGAAAGACACGTGGCGCGATCAATTATCATAAGAACGTTATTGTTGTTTTTCTCGGGAACAGTAATTTTTTTCGGTATGAAAGGTACCCTATGTCCGTTTCTGTACACCTGACAACGTATATGCAACATTTTATGATGATCGGTTCAGTGGCTTAGGCGTGAAAAGATAATAAACAATTCAAACGAACAAACAAACTTACTGTCGAATTTATAATATTAGTGTATCAATCCACCTCATTTATTTTCCAAAAACCAATTCATTTTGAAAATTAATAAAACATTTAAAACAGCGTTGTTCAAAATTAAGTTTAGCCTTACAATAAGCTGTTAAATTAATAAACCTTTGAATTAAATAAATCATCAAGCACAGAACCACTTCAATAGAAATGGTCGCAAAAAATTAACCTCACAACACAGGTAAACCACCTCCATCATCAACAAAAGCGTTCACGTACAAATCTAATTTGTTGACAACAAAAGGATTTCAACCTGCAACTGACAATAGATTCTACAGTCAGTCAGTGCACATAGACAGGGACATACAGAAGGCCCACTCCATTCAAAATAAGGGCAGGGAGGCACACATTTACATACATATATGTATGTTGCCGCATCATATTATCTTTATATCAGGCGAGTTGCTGCCAAGTGCAAGCCAAAAAAAAAAGTATGATCTCAAACTATTCCAAACATATACCAGTCGCGAAAACGATGACGATGTGTGTGTGTGTCTGTCTATGGGGGATACACTATCACATATGTATTATCTATTATTAACTCAGATCGATTAGTCATAGCTAAATGTCAATGTTATATGGACAAATGAATCATTCGTGAGCTTTGGTACACACGACGACCAATACAGCTATGCGAAACCAGTATAAGCGGATATATCATACGGGAAATCTATACACAGCGAGGGCATTTTATAATGGAGTGGTATAGCTTCATATGTCGCCGCGTGTACCTATGATAAAACATACACACATGCAAATATAATAAAGTATAAGATACAACTAGATTTTTATACTAAATAATTATATGATAGCGTAATATCTACCTATGTGTATGTTACGTTTCACGCGTTCTATGAAGTCAACCTTCTCCACACCACTTACCTACTTTGTCACTTCATACAGTCAGGTTCATTAGAAGCACGCGAAGGGGACCCCTGAATATGTATGAGGAATCGAACCCACTGTCACGAGCCGCGAGCCAACGACATTATGATAGAGCTCATATCAAGCTCGATGGTAATTATACGCACTTATTAAATATAGAAGGGTGATATAATGAAAACCTTGAGCATACTTTGATTGAATTTTGATTATGAGGTCTTTGAAAACTCGAAAGTTTAGGACGTTGATGTGACCTGTCAATCAGACTTGGAAGCCGAAGCTGATTATGAAGAAAAGTTTTCCGTTAATCCTGAGAATCTTTAGTATAATTAGCTCCAATCAAGGGACGGAGGAGCTCCACTTGACTTGATTAGTATTTTAACGCAGGCATGAAATAGTCCATATTTCTACGGTTTTTTTAAATCGAATATATCACATTTCTATATTTCTTATATCAAACAAAACTAACCAAAATTACTATGTCCTCATTTCCCCCATCTCCAATAATATTTCTCTATCAGTTTCGTTCATTAGTGCAGTTAATCGAGGAATTCGGAAACAATAACATCTCTATAGAGTGATCATTCCCCCATTGGTTTTGTTTACCTTCGCAAGGAGTGCATCAGTAATGCACCCTTCTGAAATACACCTATTTGTTCAGTGAAGTGCTACGAATGATGTATGTGTAATAAAGGAAATTGTATGTGAATTTAGATTTATTACCCACGATTACTTATGCTGCAAAGAAGATATATGGTTGAGTTTAGTGCACTTGTTTATCCGTTAGAGGGAATAGATGGAGCTTATTTTATTTTGTTCGCAATTTGAAAAAGAGTATTTCTAGAAGCCAATTATTTTGCAAGTTTTGCGAGTAAATCAAATCAACCTAAGCATTTCAGAACGGGAAGTACCATTAAGCTAAGTAATTGAGGAAGAAGCACCGTCATCCAATTTTGAAAAATACGGTGACACTAATATATAAGAACACACCAAATTGATTAATGCCACAAGAAAAATATCATCGGGATAAGTTCAGATCCACTCAAGAAACATCGATACTTTCTTCCAAGACACATTCCCAACGGAATTTATATCGAGAGGTTCTGTAATCGCTATTGACAGCTCATTCACGATCCGCGGAGGAGAGCCCCGACTCACTGAATATTTCACTGAGAGACTTATTAGCCAGCTAATTATACAAAGGAAGTAGTTAGGGTGCAGCGGAAAGACGAGGGGATCTCGCCGCTCTTAAGCATTCCACGGCCCTACTATGGATGTCGTTTTTTTTTAGTTGTTTTTTAGTTTAATGTTAGTTGGTAGTGAGTTTTGTATGTATTTATTTACTAGCGACCCGCCCCGGCTTCGCACGGGTGCAATGTTTTACATATAAACCTTCCTCTTAAATCACTCTATCTATTTAAAAAAACCGCATCAAAATCAGTTGCGTAGTTTTAAAGATCCAAGCATACATAGGGACAGACGGACAGCGGGAGGCGACTTTTTTATACTATGTAGTGATGCCTAGTATATTAATGGTAGGTAATTTTATGTTGTTACGAACATAGGTACTTAAGAACTCATATTAATGAAATAGATATTATCTGTGGTGGAAATCGACATTAAAAAAAAAGCTATCCTAAGTGGCTTCTGTCCAGCAGTGGACTGCTATAGGCTGAATTGATTGATACGAGTGAATGCTGGTCACTATACGAGTGCATATTAATGTGCTAAAGCTTTAATGAATACAGGCCTTACGACACGTGGCAAGTGGCCACCTTTGATATGATCTAAAACCGTATATGCACCTATATTATGACAATTTAATCCCATGATACGGCATTTTTTCTGTTTTTGTTACGGTTTTTTGTTGATTGCAGGTGAATAGATAAGTAGGTTTATGCAAAATACTATTTAATCGGTTTATTTAGTCGGAATAAAAATGGATAGAATCTACGGTTGGAGAGGTAGATAGATACTTGTAGTACGTAATGAAAATAATGACCATCAGCGAGAGTGTCTTGTTTTCGTATAGCTGATTGAATATCAATGAAGTACCTATCCACTATCCAGTGATGAGAATTATTATGTTCGTACGTGACGGCGTTCGAAAGTACTCGAGACGTGTGAAATTAGTTATAAATCACACGATTCCTGGACCTGGGATGAATCATGAGCGCCTCTGTAGGAATCTGTGGGATCAGCCAAGTGGGTGGGAAATTATATGGCTATTAGCATTTTGTTGTGTGAGAACAGACCACACAGCGATTGACAATGAATCGATTTGTTACATTTGTTTTAGTTAAGTGCCATCAATTTGATGCTAAGCGTTGTTTACTTGCATGTCTGGGGATAACCTTATCCCCAAAACATACCTTATCACATGATTTTAGGAAATCTTTTGCCGTAGCAGCAATAAATTACTTCTGGGTACTACGTAACATCACGCCTGTAATTCCCACAGGGTTAGGCAGGCAGTCATCATTTCACCAGTTATTTTTACGTCCTATGTAATAGGGGGCGAGCTTATTGCCGTCTACCGGGCTCAATTACAGACTCCGCGGTTGCTACTGGAAATTTCCTGCTGGAAAAACCCAATAAGACTTTGCCCGACCAAGGAATCGAACCCAGGACCTCATGCTCAGCAGTCGCGCTTGCGACCAATCGACTAGCGAGGCAGTATTTTTAGGTACTATTCAAGTTAATAGAATTGCAATATGAGATAGGTAGGTATGCTACAGTCGCTACTGCACAAAAAAAGACTAGATACTAACTGATGGAGTGATGGATTAGCGACAATAAGAGTGCGTCAAAAATTGACACCATGATTTAATATCCATATATCAGGTGTCGATCACTGACAATAGAACCGTCACATTGCGAACTATGCTACAATCTTGACAAGACTGATGGATGGGCGAATTCAAAAGTGTGCGAGTGATATCAGACAAGGATTGTGACAGTACCTTATTGTCATGTTTAAAATCAAACTCTCTTAGTTGCTAAGTAACTAAATTTCAGATTGATTAAAGACAAACAAAATGAAGAAATTATCTAAGTATAACTACTATCTTTACTCAAGCACGAAGTTTGTGAAACCCTTACTAAATAAAAGTGGCTTATAAATATAATTTAATTTAAATAATTGGATAATTGGATTTGATGATTACATTTAACATGGCCAGAGATCCAACAAGATGGAAAGGTTTGGAAGGAGAAAGCGGAGGCCTCAGCCCAGCAGTGGGACAATTGACAGTCTAAAAAATGTGAAACGTGAAAATAGCTGGTTTGGTACCTAAACATGTATTGTAAGAACGGAACAAAAATAACACATGGAAAAATACAAAATATAATACAACGTTCATAAATGTTTTATCAATTATAGCCACAATGGCACAAGTAAGATTGCAAACTTGTGCAAAAAAAGTTGTGGTTTGTGGTCACACTGTAGCTTCTGTTCACTGGCGCCATTGATGAAAACAGAATTTAATAATATAAATCCATTACTTACCTATAAATCATTGAAATAGTGAATCAACAAAGTCACTGACATCACTGCCTATTTCAATATTGTATTACAAAACATAGTATATAACAAAACATTGTTGGCGTGCATTGTAGCACGCCAACAATGTTTTGTTATATACTATGTCATCATGTCGTCATCATCATTTCAGCTGAAAGACGTCCACTGCTGGACATTGGCTTCCCCCAAGTGTCGCCACATTGATCGGTCCCGTGCGACTCATATCCAGCGGATCCCCGCAACCTTCACCAGGTCATCGGTCCACCTAGAGGGAGGCCTTCCAACGCACCGTCTTCCGGTGATACAATATTATTTTGAAATAGATCACTTTTTATTTCAAATTAATTTACCTAAACTTTAATTACAAGACTACCTGTAATTTGGTCTAAGTCAATACTTTTGTACAAAAAAATAATAGACGAATAAATTCGATACCCGAATTGTGTCTATTAAAAGTGTCTATTACCTGTCAAACAAAATCGGAACAATAAAATCAATCAATGATACCTCTGTACAAAGTGCCGCCAGCAAAAAGGTGATAGACCGTATCTGCGTTACGTTAAACACTAGACAGGTTCTAATTAAAAATACAGGCTAATTTTAGAACTATCGATAAAAAAAAAACAAGAGTACTGGCTGACTGCACCTAGCTACTCCTGTTCCAAAATTAAATAACAATATCGCATGACAAAAAAGCGATCATCAAATTGCCAGTTATTATTGTCAGCCAGCAAAAACATCGACAATGCAGTTTGGAGCAAAAACTTGTGGTTGTGACGTCATACCCGGCCTGTCGGTTATCGGACAGGAGGGAATAAATTACTTGCGGCATGTTCGGATTGTGGACAGGTGGGATTGCGGAGAAGCCTGAAGCTTTATCCGAACAGTTCCGCAAATATGCTCGGTATGCGAACGTTGAATCATTCAGACTTTTATTTTGCAGCTTAGGTTACGCAGGTATTTAAATTACTGACCCTTAAGCGAGGTAGTAAATTTTATCTTCGCTCCTTTCCTCAGTCTGCGTGTCTCAATTGACTCATTAGTCATGAATGTGAGCTACATACAGTACTTACAATTAAACTCAAGCCTACATTAAAATATATGGCTTTAGAATTCAGTTGAACTGAATGCGATATACTGAAACCCATTACCGATAAAAATGCAAAAAGGAACAGTTAAAAGTCCTTTAATTAAAGCAGCATAACGGGTTTAATGCCAAAAAACAAAACATAAAGTATGCGACATGCGGGCTAACATAATTTTGTATAAATCGATGCGTGAATCGGCCTGTGGAAATTGGTTTTCCGTGGCTTTTCCGCACTGTCGGATCGGCAGCATCCGCTTAATGCCGCGACCGAAGCGATATGAGAGATCCTTTTACCCAAACAGTTTATGAGGGGGATCCCACAACTCTCGTTGTTGCTCTTGCATTACCGCAAACAAAACGAACCCATGAAAATGAGTTTTTGTTTCCCCCATTGTTATAAAACGCGATGACTGAAGATGGAATGAAAAACCGCAGCATTTTAACAAAAAGGACGTTGTTTGAATCATTACCTACGTTGTTAATAAGTGCATAGTTTTGTGTTGTTTTGAAAAGTGAACAAATTAAAACATATCACTATCGTTTTATTCTTGCATTTGTTTTTCGAAACAAAAGATTTGTGTGGAGCAGTTTTTTGTCATTCACCGCTAGACATCCTTGAATGTTCAGCTGGCCAGACTTCAAGCCATTCCATAGACTTGTAGATTGTCACACTGTAATTAGTAAACACATGCTGGATATCGTGTTTCACAGCACATCGCGGTCCAGTAACACGACGTGTCAATTAAGAATCGTCGCGAGTCCTCCGTTCATTTAGATTTATTCCAACTGGTAACGAAATTATTGTTAATCGAGAGGCTACTCGTTCGTTTGTGTTGATTTATATCCGACGACATATCCGTGTATGATTTGTTGATTTCATAAGATAGATGTGGATATGGGGATTTATTACCTACGTAAGAACGCTAAGTGACAGGAATGTATGTCTAAACAGTCCCTGCAGGCACTGAGAGGTGCATTTCTACTTGTGTAGTGTCATAAAGATAGATCCATAACCAATTTATTTGACCATTTGCGTCTACATAACTTCAAAATATGCAAGGCCATTATTTCTCGCCATTAAAAAGTAACCGATATCCTCTTTTCTTTTTGACAGCAAGAACATAATTTAAGTTCAATATTTATATCCCTTTCATCAGCTCGCGATGGTTTGACAGGGCGTATCATATGACGATTTTTAATTGGGGTCCATAATCTTGATCGAAGCTGGACAGGCAATAAAGCAACGCAAGAGCATGTCACGGTTACAACACGTTCGGGACCTCTCGGGCCCTTTCGGCCGAATTCGTGTCCATCTTCATCAAACCACACGCATTCGATTAGATTCATTTAAACGTAGTTTTGTTGTTATTACAAATAAGGAATTGACTGGATGTATATCGAGATATAGTGGTGTAAATCGAAAAGCTAACTTTCAGATTTACAATTAGAATTCGTGAAGGGGCGAAATGAAATGGAAACTGTACTACTACTAATAATATCAGAAAACCGCTTGTTAGGAAAACTTCACGTTTTCCCATTAGTTTCTGCATTTATTGATTAATTAAAACCCCTTGAATAATATCGTGTTTCATTAATGGAAAGGAAATCATAAAAACATTATTAATAGAGCTGTGGTTAGCGGTCGGCTTTCACGATCACGACTAATCCATATCGCGATTAGTTGCGCCATTGCGTGTGTTATTTGCTAATATATAATTTAACACAAATAGTGATGGCAGCGGATCTATATAATTTGTTGGTATTCGTTGCGCGTGTCATTAACGGTTCATTACGACTTGCCGCCGGCTTAATTGGCTTACCGTTGCGTATCGTGCTTTGAATCAAAACCGTAATCAATTTCGGACCATCAAAGCGTTGTCAAATTGATATAGTGGTTTATCTCTAGATACAGGTATTCCCTGTGTTTGTGTTATGTTAAATCAATATTGATAAATGATGACACATTATTTTACTAATTTGAAGCTAAGTACCTACTATCAGTGACCCGTAAATAAATATAGATCAGACAGGCGACAGCCGGATGACGCTAATTTTGCCTACTGCGGTGCTTGAATTCATTTTTCATAGAATTATTTTATGTTTTGTTCATAAAATAAATATTCATTAAAATGACGTTTTCCATTGACATTTACAGCAGGGGAAAAGAACAAGTATGCTTTCACAAGCCCTTTTAAAATAGTGTCCTAAATTAATTAAAATGTGGTATCTACAAATTCGTTCGCTCGTGTTCCCCGCCTCTCCCTTTTAGGCGCTTAATTGTTTCGAACACACCGAATTATTTTGATTTATAGCTTTGTGATTGCTGCAACTCGATTATATAGGGCCTTTGTTGCTCTCTAAATTGAATGAAATGAAAAATAAATTAAGTCCAGTTGTGAAGTGGAGCGCTGAGGAAGAAAAGATTTGGAGCCATTGTGTGTACCCTTGTGCGACAATGGGACGAATAAAGAGCGCTATAAAGATGGTGGGCAACTGCAATTTTGCAACATTAGCGCTGTATGTGTCTTGTTCAAAATAATAATAAAAGATAATAGATATTTGTGAGAGAAACCTTTTTTCTGGAAGGAGTTTCGTGCTGTGTGTGGAATATAAAGAAAGTTGGTAAAAATATAAATAGGTATAAACGGTACCTATAAATCTAACAATCTGTAAATCGTTCAGCCCATTATTGACCTATAATCAAGTTCTATCCTGTGTGCTCGGTTAACCACTACACTAACGAAGCGATTTACTCCGCAGACAAGCTGCAGGAATCAAGTCAATTACTGCAAGCAACGTGCTTTGAAATACCTGCTACCTTTGCGCAGTGAACGCCAGGAAAATCGACGTACCCACATATTGGGTACCTATATCTCTCTCTAGACTAGACCTACAGCCGCTCTACGTAGTTTCTAACTTCAGATATCCTATTATTATCCACTGATCAGATCTCGTCATAATATTGAACGAGAACTAACTATTATTACGCTAATAAATTAGTAGCATCGTGTTGCACAACACAATGTAGGAACAGGCGCGTCTTGGTATATTCCTGTAGCATAGTTAATTCAGGCATAGGAGAGGTGAGGTGACGTGACTCACTGAAGTGACTCACTCGACTATCTCCGAGTAGTTCAAAATATTGGAACGGTCTGCTATCGGGATGACTCCCAGGGTGCGTGAGTAAGCGTACACAAATTTCTTATGTCGGCGATTTTATCGATCAATGAAACGTGTTCGAATTGTATGCTCTCCTGGTACATTGATTTTGGGAAGTATATTATGAGATGCAGTTTTCGGCGTATTTAATACGATTATATCCCGTTTGGTTCGGAAAGGAAAACATAAAAGTGTGGTCACATTATGCCTCTTTTATCGGGCAACATTGTGCATATTTGCAGAGCTATTCAAATTGGTTTCACATGAAACGAAAACCGAAAAACAACCATAATTTGCTGAGTTAATCGTGATCGGACAAATTGCCAGAGCATTGCCAAGAGTTGGGAAAATAAACAGATTTCGTGTAATTTAAACAGAAATCGTAGTTGAAGTGGTGTGTAACCAAGATATAGAGAGTACATATTGAGTAAGGTTCAAGTACCTAATAAACCTCATTTAAGTTACATAAATAACATACAGGATGCGGTGTAAGTTTTGTCCGGTGAGTAAACGTTAGCTTAATTCACTATTCCAGACGTATTTTATTTATTAATCTCCAGGTACCAGCAAACATGAACTACACCTTAAGTAAAAATGTCCATCAGTTATTTAAATTTTATTGTGTTTATATTATACAGAAGCGCAAGCACAATCATATTTTTTCAATTATAGGAATGATATTAAAAAAAATATACGAGAAAATCATGCAAAGCAGTTATAAAATACACGTTAAGTTGTACTTAAAAGTCATCGATTTTATAGATTTCCCAACTGAGTTTTAAGCGTCTTCTCGTTTCGCGTTTCACACCTCTCTCTTTATAACATTCGTAATTAATTTCATCCATCATCGCCCAAATAAAACATGTTATAATTAATAGAACTAATCGTTTATTACAGCTGAATCAGAAACTGTAATAAATTTATATTGCGCAATAAATCCGACACACACACGCCTAGATCTGTCGTATGAAGAAAGAATCATTAAAAGTGATAAACACAAATATACCGCACATAAACCCAGTTTCAGACAGATAGTTGCATCGCCTCAGTCAAGAGAAGCGACGACGCTAATAAAGCTGAATTTATCATAAAAAGTTGCATGTTTAAGACTGTAACAGTCGTAAATAAGAAAATAAGACGACCTATTTATATTTGTGGCTGTAGTCGGAGAGAACAGTCTTGGTAGTTGAAGAAATATTTTCAGCAAGTTATTCGAAAGTAAAATGATTTCTTAAAAAACACTTTTAGTCACTTTGCGTATTTTGATAAGCCAGGGTTGGTCCGTGGATAGAGACTATTTCTTACATACCGAGTTTCTTTAGTGCCTTCTTATGGCACGTTACGCAGCTGGTTCCGGCTGCCATTTGTAGATTTATTATTTATTTATTTGTAGATCTTTGGCAGTCGTTACAGGGCGAAAACCCGATAAACAGTCTTACCAAATAGTAAGTAAGTAGTTTGACGGCACGGTTGGCGCAGTGGCTGAGCGATTGACTGCTGCGTTGCCTGTCCCGGGTTCGATCCCCGCACGGAACAAATATTTGTATGGCCTACAGATGGTTGTTCCGGGTCTGGCTGTTTGTGTATGTGAGTTTAAATGTTTGTAAACGCACCCACGATACAGGAGAAATTACTAGTGTGGGGCAATTATTAAAAAAAGGAGTATAGTATTATCCAGTTCTAACTGGGTTGTGGAAGTCAGATAGGCATTCGCTTCATGCCAAATACTGGTAATCAGACGCATCCGGTTAAACTGGACGCCAATCACAACATAGTTGGAAAAGACTAGTCAAATGAAAATGGTGATGATACGTATTTTTACAAAATGCACCCCTCTGTTGCCTTATTACAATGAAATATCATGTTTACATCAACCCTTTTAATGAAAGATTTGCCTCTTGTTAGCTACTATGCCCAGTTTACTTGTGGTTTATTAGACTAATTTAAGTTAATAGATAGTGTTTTTGTTTATATTACTCAAGAGCAGATATAAAAAGATGTAAAGACGCTAATATTGATTACATTCTACGTTAATATATTTTTTTTATAACAAGGAAAAGTATCAAAACGTGTCAATCACGGTATACTACCGTAGGGCGGACGAAGAAGTAGTTGGGCGCAGCGTTCATTGATGTGGGGCGGAGGCGGGCGTTAGTGGCGAGACCAAAACGTATGAAAATAGAGTCGAATGCACCGGCATTTCCGCGACCCACCTGTGAGCCCAAGCCCATGGGTGCACAAGTAACTAGGACGCAGATACACCATTCGATATTGCTGCAATAGCAATTACAGATTCGGAAACTCGATTTGGTTCGATACGATTCTCTTTGAAAATGATATTTTCCAGCTCCATCGTTCATTGCATTGGCATTTCCGCAGTACCTGTAATTTTATCGTCAGTTCAACGTATGAAAATGAGAACGTATAAACAAATGAATCTCCATATTTATTAAAACACAACTTTTGTTTATTGTACATATTACTGCAAAGGCATCTGAAATTGCTACTTAAATGCAGTTATTTGACATTCTGTAATCAAATGATTTTATGGCGGTTGTTTTTCCTAAAACAGCAAAACTTCTCAATTTAGAACATCAATAAAAGTCTATCGATTGATCTAAAAGCTAACACATTTGCATATTTTTATAGACCACACACGCCCACGTAAAATAAAAGATTTTTATTTAGATCGATTCATTAGAATTCAAGAAGCTGGCGATCAAATAAAACTAAATAAAAAAGGGTGAGGTGTCACAAAATGTATGATAATACGGAGTCTTTATTCATAGTTTTTTTTCTGTAGCTCGAATAGGATAAGTCACGCTTCCCTTTATACCGTACACAAAAGATCTAAATACGTTGGTAGGTCAAGTGTCGGTTTCCCGGACGAAGGAACTCAGCGGACAACAAAAGGCAGCCTTTTTTTAGTCCCATTTATGTTTGGTGACAGGTCGAGGGTGCTGGGCCTAGTGTCACGGGAAGGTGAGCAAGAGAATAATAGTCAATTGGGACATTTTATACTGGTTGGTTACGTTTGTCATCTTCGTTCATTGTTGTGTTTGGCCGTGACTGCGTGAGACTTGCGAAATGTGATTGTATCTCAATGTAACGTCTAGACTGATTGGATGGATGCTTTTGTAGCCACTCCTATCTTCATTAATGTCTCACTGATTCACTCCAATTACTTAATTTACTATTTTGCCATTCCATCTTAAGTTACTAAAACTTCTACCATGTTAAATACAGCCAGTATCTATTAAACTTCTGAAGTGGACTGAGTATCACTTAAGCAACAGTTGAGCTTCGGCCAAGCTTTTGCCTTCATATAATCGTCAACACCTCTAAATTATTCCGAGTATCAACAGATTTGTTTCTAATTTCCCTTTGTGTGACAACGGTGCGAGCTTTTAGGCTATTCTCACTGTCCCTCTCTAACGGTCGAGCTTTCGTATGTATCGCTTTCGGCTAAGCTGGGCCGGGCATCACCGGGTTAGTCACATGCGCGCGGGCAGCGAACACGCGCGCCGGAGCCACGCGTGCGCTATGTCACGACACCGTTTTCGCGCGAAGGGTTCCCTCGCAAACGGCTAAATCTGTCCAGTACTTCGCAGACAGTCTGTTACTCTCCTATGATATAAGGACCAAGTGTTTGTTTTATCCTTTATCTTGTGTTTGGATTTCTGGGAAATATTCAGTTTACTTGTTGGTAAATAGTCGGTACCACTCTAAATTAGGTTAGAAGGTATTGAAATTAGGACAGCTGGGCACAGTTTGTAACGAGAATACAAGTCTAAACTTGCTCTCAATAAATTCATTAACAGTTTCACGTACTGCTTTAAACAAAGGTGTGCAAGCCTGTTCTTGGCCAAAACTTACAAAGTACAATTTCAGTACAAACATTCCGAATCGTCTCTCGTTTCGATAAATTGCAAATGTAGGTTGTGAGTGCATTCAGAAAGATTTATTGCGTGGTCGTGTTTAAGCTTTTTGCTTCAAATGGATTTTATCAAGAGCACTCGTTGCATTAAGGATATACTAATGTACGTTTCGATATAGCGGTGTTCCCATTGATCGATTAATTCATCTGTATCGGTTGCTATTGTTCGTCGAGTTTCAACAACACTAGCAAGTGGTTAATTAAGGCAGATTGTGGTTTATTTTTTCTGGTTGCTTCACTTATAAGTCACTGGCAAGTTGCAATGCAGTAGAAAAATAACCTTTGCATTAATTATTGCGTCAGTTTCGCGTCAAAATTCATAGGATGTTCGTACTTTCTGCGGTAATCTATTACTGTTATTAACGCAAAATAATCAATTCTTATTTTAAACATGAAATAGGTAATGATTTCGTTTTATTTATGACGTTTATTATTGTGGTTTTCGAATAATTTTGTGACAGCATAATGGACTACAATATGAATATGAAAACATCAAAATAATTTGCGGTTAATGAAGTTAAAGCAATAAAACCCAGTTGGTTATTTTCATTTACCAACAAACTTATGTTCTGGTAATTAATATCAATTAAATTGTATGCCAGATCGGGGACCACTGAAAGTCACATTGGACAATGTGTGAAAATTGATCTACGGTATCAATTGAACTGCTAACGAGTCCAATTAAGTACGTATCTAATAACAGGCTTTGAATGCTTCTGAACTAGCGAATGAACATCAAAAACACATTAACCACGACGCGAACGAAATAATAGTGCGTATTATCTATTATCTGCTTAACAATTAGCCGCTCCTCGTGCTCACTTAGCAGAACATGGTATATCTGGATACAGTCATAGCATCTGATTAGAGCAGCGGTGGCCCAGTGGTAAATATCAACCACATACGAATCGGTTGCTCTCAAAACGGTGAAGGAAAACATTGTGAGGATACCGGCATGTCCTAGTCCCGAGAAATTCGTAGACACAAGTGTGATCTACAAATCAGGGTTCGAAATTGTCAAGATAATTATTTTCTGTAATAATTATTGTTGTCAATGCTGATTGACAACTTGTTCTGTTATTTTTTTATTAACAAATCACAAGTTCGTTACTGATACTAAAATATTATGTAAATAAAGACGGTTTATTTACTGTTTTTATTTTTTATTTTTAACACAAATAAAATTCTGTTTGTTGATTAATTGAACACAATTTTTGCTAACGCGGAAGCGACAAATCGCGTTTGGACAAGATATAGTATCACTCGTATATAATTATCAATGCTAATTATCTTTTCGAATACTACAGCAAACCCGCACTGGGCGCGTGTTGTGGATTATAGGCCAGCCCCTTTCATTGAGAGGGGGCCTGTTTACCAGTAATGGCAACATTGTTGCATAGGCAAAAGAAGATAATCAGCCTGTAGGTACAGTTCCCACTGTTGGAACACAAACGTCTTTCTTCCCTGTAAGAGGGAGTCAGCCATAATCCATCACGCAGCCTAGTGGAGACAATCAAGAAAGATATTATTATATGTTTAGTTCTTTGCCATACCGAAGTTCTCTTCAGTCATTCCTTCATAGAAATCTGATAACTCTACTGTTTGTCTGGTGTCGGGTGAATGCCGAATAAACAGTAGTTTCTCTAATATTTACAAGAAACAAAGCTATTTTTGGTAGTGGATCGAATTTAAGAGTGAGGCGTACATAATGAGGTGTATATGTTCTGTTCTGGGGACTTTGATGCTGCAGATGTAAATAACATAAGATCATTAAGGTAAACGTGTTATTTTATTTTACGCCATCTTCCTAAGCAGGCGTTTGTTTCGAAAAGATCTTATCCAACCATATCCGGTTTGACCATAATTGTATGTAGTAAAACTTAAAACCATGCCTTTTTAGTTCAATGTAACCGTATTTGGAAATAATAACACAATAGTTAGATAGTATAATTTTAATGTTTCCTGATTCGCATTGATTGCCGCGCCTCTGCGCTGACAATAGGTGTATCTACCTATGATTATTCGTTTCCGACGATGTATAGCGAAATAATTAGCTACTATGCTCATTGATCCGAGAACTATATGAGCAAAAACATAAAATCCAGTCAACTCGCACACGAAGGGTTCCGTAAAAAACGCCGTTAAAAACGTTTCTTGCAAATTTTAATTTAATTAGATTAATTTATAAATTAACTTTATTTTTGTTGTCGTAGCGTAGTAATATGTGCTCTCTGATAATTCAAATGTCCCTATTACGGTTTAAAAGAAACAGCCTTAGAATAACAGACGGCACTCTTTGGGCACGAAACCCTAAAAATAATTAGGTATTGATAATAATCGGACGCAATGACCCGTCTGTTTACTGGCATAAACTTTTTATAAGATTCGACGAATTGCATGAAATCGAATGAATGAGTTCATGATGCCCAATACGTTTTTTTTTTTTTTGCGAATTATTTATATTTGGAACGCTTGATTTAGAACCAGCTGGGATTGAGTGATTTATTCATCTTGTGTTTTCATTGTGGTTTGTAAGTCGCGGTTAGATATCGATATTTTGGTTTGAATTTGGTACAATTGTAAGTACCAAAAATATGTCGACATTCGAAAAGAAGCACAATGAATAGTGAGTAATGAAAAGTGGAGGATAAAACTTTTTTAGTGTCAAAAACCACTACAAGTTTTTTATCGTTTGGCCTGAAACTTTTCTCCTGTTTTAATATAAGCTATAATAACAATTCTTTTCACATTATAATTGTATGGCACATTGTGAAAGATCTATACCACGAAAACACATAAAAACTTTTTCCAAGAAAATAGACTGTAAAACTTAAATAAAAATAATATGACTCGTCGCCGGACGGACGGACGGATCCCCGGATGTTACAAAACGTAACGATTCCTAATGACTAGACAAGTTCCAAAATAATTTTCCCGACTACGTTCTCCGTCGGCTGTCGGATCGTGAAAACAAAAGCTATGACTCAACTACTCAAGCTCACGTTAGACGCCTATTACTACACCTACACTTTATTTTAAACTTAAAGAGCACATGAATATTTTTGCACAACATTAATATGTATATAGGTCAACGATATACCGCTTTATCACACCTACTGTTTACTTAAAACTTTTTTTTTGCAGAAACTGATAAATATTTATAAAGCAATTCAAATCATATCACATTCACACCTATTCTATTTCGCACTTTATTACTTGTTTGGTGAGAAAACTGTATCACAGTCAGCAAATCTTTGATGGCGCCGGCGGTCTATGTGTAATCTAATCTCCTAGACATACCTACGCGTACTAGAAAATAGATACTGCGGTGTTGCGAACTATGCCTTATTGTTTGTATGCAGATATAAAGCCGAGTGCACACTTGACAAGTATCGTAACAAATCGAATGCACTCGCCCACTTCACAATGGGGCAGAGACCGCGCATCTGTGTCCCAAATACGAGCAAGGCCGATACATCCTTTTATCAAATACCGGATCCAATAACGGAACGATCCAAGTTTGGAAGCGATCGATACCGTTTTGATATCGAATGTATAAACTAAGGTGACAAAGACAGACCTTTGACTTTTATTGGCGAACATGATATTCGTAATCATGTCTAACATTTCAAGTCCGGGTTTAGCAGTACGCTGTAACATTTTCCCCGAAACAAATATCATAAACACGTTAATCCGTAAATAATTTCGCTGCTACCATAAACCCTTTTACGGTGGTCTACAACTCTTTTAATGGACGTTGTCTCATATTGTTTGTTGCTTTAAATGTCCGTGTTTTATGATTATGTCACAAAAGTTCGTTGCTCCGGGGCGCACCTTCCGCACGGTTATAAATACGGCAGCGTGTGTCGAACTTTTGACAAGCGAGTAAATAAACACGCGGATGGGATGCGGTCCGGACGCTGCGAAGCTGAAACGACGCGCCGCCCGCGGTGTTGCCGTAACCAACCAACCGCTTCAGGAACGGATTAGGACTAATATGGACGTAGGAAATGCTAAAATGTACTTCTAAAAGCTTTTCTGTACTGTTAGAAAAAAAAAAGAAAGGCGTTTTTCCATTCTCGAAAATAAAATGAATTCACTTCGTCGGCGACGCGCGTCGCATGTTCTACTTGGAGAGTCGGTGTTTTTAAATCCGACCCTGTCCTTTTATGATCTTTACACGAGCTTACGCAAGTTTTAAACGATCTAAACGATACTATAATACACTGTAAAACATAAATACGAGATATTTATTAACGGTAAAAGACGACGTCAATGCTTCTTTATGTTTTATATCCCTTTGTATTTCTCGGTTTACTGCCTTTGGGTGTTTATTGTTCTTTATCAGTTTTGATGGTGATTTCCCATTGGAGAAACCGTCTTCAATCTCATTTATTGTTATATTACCTTTGTCTTAATTGTGTCCGTTGACACTATTAATGATGGCTGGATTTAGAGTCAAACTGGTGTGAAGGACGAAGTGTGTCCAATTCCTCTTTCGTCGCTATCCTTGTTATTACGCGTGAACTACTTGCAGCTGTTACGGTGCTATAGGTACCTACTTAATTAAGATATACACTATAGATAATATTTGCTTACATATACAACGAGGCTTTTGTTGGTACTGGAAATCCATAAACAGTACATAAACATACTTTGGCTAATTGTTGTTTCTGTCACTGTCAAACCATAAACGTAAGATAAAGATGAGACGAACAAAATAACGTTTACAGATCAGAACCAAACTCTATTGCAGTTAATTTAACACTTTGCAGACTTGATCGATTAATCGCTGCTATTTGCACTAACCTACTACAAAATAGAGGGAAAGTGATTGCGCGACCTATGCCGATACCACGTGGGCAGATACCGCCATGGGAGTACCAATCTCAGCGTCAAATTACCAAACACGAACAAACACCTAATTAGACTTTAATATCTTCAATTTGAGTTTAATGTTCCTTATTGTGGCTTTATTGCCTGCTGAGAATATCATATCAATATGTAAATTTATTGTAACTGTAATCATCGCAGATGCAAATGTAAAGAGAACATCGAATTGCCCTCATACCTTTTATTACAGATAATAAACATATAAATGTACTCATATTATGCCATTGGCTCTTACAAAGTTATTTAAATCTTAGTTACAGATAATCTTCTTGTAACATTATGAATAATAGTTGTGTTTCTGACCTCGGGCTGTAAAGTGCATAAAGACAAAAGTAATACATAAATAAATATTAACCAGCCCACCCACTGTAGGGTTCTGTCATTGTTTCAAGCATGTGCAGCAGTGTATCATTTCAATATAATTGTTGAGAGGCGCCTACACTAGTGAACTAGTCATGTTATGCTCATCGCACATTAGACAATCTCGACGCCGACTCCACTTCGACTTGACTCACAGTAGAGCATTGAATTGGGAGATTTATATTACGTATCTATCGATAGAGAATCCTCAACTTTATGGCTTGCAGGTGAAAGCGCCAGGATAGCCCTATAGGGGTACCCTGGCGGTTACTCCTAGGCTTCGTACACTTCTTTCAAGTAAATGTAAAATTATCTACCGAAGGACCGGTATTAAGTTCAATGCTTTACTGTGACTCTGTTAGTCAAGTCGGAGTGGAGTAGGCGTCGAGTCATTGTAATACGCGAAGATCTTTACCGTGTCGTGAGAAGACTTCGCGGTAACATGTATTTAAGCTTGAGATGATCGACACTTAATTTGTCCATCAATTGTTAAATCGATAGTCTCTCTCTACTAATATTAATTCCCCGTTACAATCTGTGTCAGTTGAGTACACAAAAATAAATGTTTACCTAAAGATCGAGGCGAGGCTGTTACTATTTAGCCACAAGCTAAACTATACAGAATAAAATAAACAAAGTAACTTACCTGATAGAGAAAGACAATGCTGTCCCTAATACACACAACATACAGCAGACAATCACAGAACAAATTAGTAAGTACGCAGAGCTCAAAGACGAAGTGACTAGTATCTGGCGACAAGAAAAAGTATATTTAGTGCCTATAGTCCTTTCCACAACAGGCGTTATACCAAATCAAAGATGATTTGGTATAACGCCTGTTGTGGAAAGGACTAGTAATTTTAAACTATGGAGAAGACTCCATAGTTTAAAATTACTAGACCTAAAAGAATCCATCTACATCATACTGCAAAAAGCTGCGATTTTAAATACGTGTAGAATTGTTAGAAAATTCATGCAGATCTAGAAGAAAACAAAATAGGACCTCATCACAACACATAAACATTCACAAAAATTAAACACCACACGCTACATTTGCTCTGGTTTCGTAAACTTAGCTGAAATCCAGTCTAAGGTCCGAGAAAAAAAACCCATTCCGAAAATAATAATATAGTCTTTATTAGTACTAGTAGTTTTGGAGAAAAATGGCAACACGTATTTGCAGAAACAAACATCCTCTCACCCCAAACGCATACACCGTCTCCGTTCCGTCATCGTGGGTAAAAATACAAGTTTGACACATATTAAAGTACACGGCAGTCACAAAATAATAGTACTAAGAGTACGCCTAATGATCTGCACCTTGTTGCTAGCTAGAATTAAAATCATTTAGTGTGTCAATGGTCTGCTATATCGCAGTAGTCAACAGTTCAAACAAGCTGGTCCAGCACTAGTGGGCAAAGGGCCAACGACGTATTACTAATCCTGGACCATTGTAATGGCCAACGCCTGTTATTAGTTCACCGTAAAGTAGTAAGCTCTTGGCTTCTATGCTGCGGTTTTGTATGTTGTCGGTCTTATTTTGATACTAGTTTTTGCCCGCGGCTTCGCTCGCGTTAGTTTAGAATTTGACAATCAATTCAGATTGTACTCTGCTTGTAATAATATTATTCTATCATGATTCGAAAGGCACGTGGCGCCATCTATTATCATAAGAATGTTATTGTTGTTTTCCTCGGGAACAGTATTTTTTTTTTGGGATGAAAGGTACTCTTTGTCGGTTTCTGTACACCTGACTACTTGTATGCAATATTTCAGGTTGATCGGTTTTGTTGTTTAGGCTTAAAAAGGTAACAAAAAAAATTACTTTCATTTTTTATAATATTAAAGTTAGGATTAGGATAGCTTGAATACAAGGTGGAACCTCGTAACACAAACTCTTACTATTCTGTTTATAATTCTATGTACTCCCTAAAATAATCCGTGAAAAAAAATACTGCCTCGTTGGCCGAGTGGTTGCAAGCGCGACTGCTGACCTTGAGGTCCTGGGTTCTATTCCGGGTTGGGCAAAGTGTAGTTTGGGTTTTTCCATGAGAATTTTCCCAGTAGCAGCCACGGAGTCTGGATTTGTGCCCGGTTGATGGCAATAGACTCGCCCCCTTTTACATGGGACTATTTGGTACCCACCTGCCTAACCCTTGGGATTGCAGGCATGATGTTATGATATGTTATTAAGAGGGCCCTTCCCGGCCCGTCTATCGTCAACGCGAGCATGGTCAAAAAGCTTGTTGTTTCATCCAGAGCCAAAGCGGCGATTTTCTTTCAATTCCCCCGTCATACCCCGCCCCGACCCCGCATATCTCGTCTCCCGCGCACGTCATACCGCCTAACGCGATGGATGACATTGAACGAAAAATGGTGTTTCGTGTTTTTGAATAAGTCTTATAACCGTGTGAAATAAATTTTTGTCATTAAGCATCTCCATTACATGTGCAAGGTTTCTATCGAGATGTTTTCTTTACTTTTACAGTTTCGAGTACATTATGAACAAAGTTCAGTTAAAATTTGTGCAAAACAGCAATTTTTGGAGGCTGATACTGAATTTATTTCTACTTTTTTATTTTTTGCTACTATAGAAACCTGGATATAGGGCACAAAATACCTATTAGTTCAAAAAAATCAAAGATAGATGTGTAACAACTGCATAATCACGTACGAGCGTTTGTATAAAAAGTATGACGGGATGGCCGCTCTTAAAAAAATCTGCTGTTTCATAGAGAATTAGACGCTCAACATTTATTTAAAACTAGCGGTTGCCTGCGGCTTCGCTCGCGTTTTGGTCGAGAATTATCCCACGGGCACGTTGTATATATAACCTATGGCACTCGCGGATAATGAAGCTTCCTATTAGTGAAAGAAATTTCAAAATCGGTTCAGTAGATCCAAAGATTACCCCCTACAACCTCACAAACTTTACCTCTTTATATTATTAGTATACTCGTAGATAGATAGTGTAGCCGATTATGTTTTTATGCAATTCCATATTTCGTAAGGGAAAATATAGATAAGTTATGCGACTGCACACGCTACATATGAAAATGTTTATTACAGTTAATATTATTCATCATTAATGAGAATCGCTTTACGGCTTAACTCATCTCACACATCTAGTTATAATCCTACTAATATTAATCTGAAAGTTTGTGAGGAAGTTTGGATGTTTGTGACTTTTTTACGCAAAAACTACTCAATGGATTTGGATGGAATTTACCACACAGATAGCTTATAACCTGGATTACACATAGGGTAGTTTTTATCCCGATACTTAGTACTATCCCGGGACAATTATCAAACTCCACGCGGGAGACATCTACATCTTTCTCAAATAAACGAGTATGTATAATCTTAGCATAAATTAAGTGACCAAGATCTTGTAACAATATTAGTATTGAAAAGCGCGTTCATGGAGTTTCTTGCCCTTTCTTCTCCATAGAGACCTACGCTTTGGGATGGGCAACTACAGTACTTTCACATGTTATTATGCCTTGTGTCTGTGAATGTAGCTTCGCCTTCTTTGTTTTTCTAACATTAAAAAGTGCCTGTTGAGGTCTAATTGAAATAAATGCTTTGAGTTTTGAGAAGCCGCGGGCAAACGCTAGTCAGTTATAAATTTATAGAAGAGTGAGGAAAATTATTCAGCGGTTTCCTTGTTTGAATGTTACTTCAGGCAAGGATTACTCACTATTCCTACAAGCATACAAACGTCAGTCTAATATCTTCAGCGCAGCTTATTTGTAGAGTAATAAATATTACAACGCCATTGTTTACAAAGTCGGGAGATTTGTGGGCGTAGGTACATTTTCCTAATTGTGAAATGTACGAACTGGTGAATTTTGAGTGAAATTAGTAACACCTAGTATAATTAGCTTATAGCTTCCGTCAGCGGCATCGCCCGCGTATTTTTTTTTTTGTATACTACTTTATTAATTATAGCCTTTAGGTTGTTCTGATGTCATCGTCATTCTTTTGCCCTTATCCCAATTCATTTGGGGTCGGCGCAGCATGTCTTCTTCATATACGTTATTCTGATCTATTAAGCTATATTACTGATAAGGTTTATTAAGATCTGTTCAGTAGTTTTTCCGTTAAAGAGTAGCAAACATCGAAACCATCGTCAAAACTTTCGCATTTAAAATAGTAATAAGATTAGATTTTTACTCTAGGTTGTAGTATTTAAGTGTTTTTTTGCTCTGACCCAGTGTAGTCAGCGCAAACACGTGCGTGGGCGCAGCGGCGCCGACTGTAGAGTAAATATTCTCAGAACTTTATCGCGCGTAGACGCATCCATTCATTCATGAGCTGTGTAACTCACTATAGAAGTATAGATACAACCATACAACTGTGCCCAGTTTATAAAAATAATACTTGGAACGAAAAAGTAGGACAAAGAAAATTGGTTTTCATCTATTATTGTGTCGCCGCATCTCTGAAATGCATTGAAAGGGAAAATACGGAAGGCTTAGCCGATACTGCGGGACAGATACTGACTCATTATTCTGCATAGCCTTTTTCTACCTATGTTGGGGTCGGCTTCCAGTCTAACCGGATGCAGCTGAATACCAGTATTTTACATGGAGCGACTGCCTATCTGACCTCCACAACCAAGTTAGTACTGGGTAATACGATACTCCTTGGTAAGACTGGCCGTCAGACTTTTTGGGTCACTTACTACCTGTAACGACTGTCAAAGATCTACAGATGACTCGGTATGTAATGGGCGGTCACCCATCCATAGACCAACCTAGGCAAGCATGGCTTAACCTAAAGATCGACCCAAGTGGCTGTCATTATTTTGCCACGAGCTGGACGGATACTGACTATGAGAAAATTATTGCTTTGTTTTCATAATCATTTCCAGATGCTGTTTCCCAGAAATCAAAACACATTCGAGGAATTCTCATTCCTAATTTCAATATTTACAGTTTTGACAATTTTAAAGTGTAAACAGAGTACAAAATGTGCTACAAATGGACCGAACTTTTCCTCTATCAACTGTTTGTTGTCAAATAAGTGAAGTGTTGACACCATGATACCGACGTGCATTAGAGCCCCGCGATCGATTCAGGGTTCTACCGATGACGTCACACGGCAGACAAGATCTATTGTACAGGTAACTTAATCTACACTTAAACTTTTTGACCATCACTGTCACATATACGAGACAAGCAAGCGCGTGCCCTGTACGCCAAATGACACAAATAGGTGACAAAATAGTAGGTGAAATTGCGGTTTGGCGTGGAGGGCACGCGCGTGGCTTTGTGCTCTGGCGTTCAAAAGGTTAATCTAATTCTTCTAAACACAAAACATCACGCCTAATAATCCCCCAAGAGTTAGGCTGAGGTGTACCTGGTAGTACCCCAACATTTCTTCAGTTATGTTAGAGTCCCATGCAGTAGGGGCAAGCCTGTTGCTATCAACGCGGCAATCCAGCCAATCTAAACTCTGGGCTGCTACTAAGGTACTAACTATCCAATAACACTTTGCCCGACCCTAGAATCGAACCCAGGACCTCAAACTCAGCAGTAGCGTTTGCGACCACTAGACTAACAAAGAAAGAAATAAAAAGTATCATAATAGCCCGAACAGGACAAATCACACAAAAAAAATGGTTACATTAACAGGAGGTACGCACGGCTACACATCAAGCTGTACATTTCCAGTTTATGCTGATCTCGCATTGTATAGGATTTCCGAGAAGCCGTGTGTACAACAAAATTATATAAAAAGAAAACATTAAAAAAAAAACAACGGAATTAGTCCTGTACGAAGCCAAAAGGCCCAAAGGGCCTATCTCAGCATGGTGCATGGTAACAAGGCAGTATTCTTTTTTAAGCGGAAAATGTTTAAATAAGTTTGGTCCGATATTCGAGATGCAGACATAAGGCCATCAAGTGCATAAATAACAGGTCATCCGGTGTAAGATGGAAGGTGGGCCATTGTAGACTTAATTAACTAATGACTAGACTCATTAGCTGGAAGCTAGTGTACTAGCGCGTATTAACATTGATTTATGAGCTGCTACTAGATTTATTGGTGTGGTTTACGGTTCATTGAACTTTAGTGGTGAGTCATTGTGTTATCACTTCGTGGTTAAATTGGCTACGGTTAATTTTACTTCAAGAGTTGTAATATTTTTGTGATAAGTAGCAGTGGAGTCCTCCTTTGCCTATTATTTTCTTGAAAATAACTGTTTTTGAATAGAAAATCACTAGGCGAGATGGGCTGTTGTCTTCGCGTGTATAACCAGGATGAGGCAGGCACACGAGCATGGAGATCGGCACAAACAAAGAGAAGCCTATACCCAGGAGTGGTCGAAGTCGAGCTGTGGATGATGATGAACTGTTTATTTGTTGTTGAAATGAAATAATACTACGACGATGCACGACTATTAGACATGAGGTCCTGGGTTCGATTCCCGGGTCGGGCAAAGTGTTATTGGGTTTTTCAATAAGGAATTTCTCAGGAGCAGCCATGGTGTCTAGATTTGCGCCCGGTTGATGGCAATAGGCCGTATTACTTGGGATTTTAACATAACTGGTGAAAAGTGGGTGTATTATTAAGAACACTTCACCACCTTATGTTATTTTATGTCAAATGAAATAATAATCTAGTTTTAGCATTCAAGGAAAGGCTGTCTGTGCATTACAATATACCTAACATAATAATGTAACAAAACTTTGCTCCACTTTGTAAATATTATGCTAAAATAACGTGAGAACGTTAGTATTACGTTTTCTTCTCGCTAATTAAATAACAAAGCGCTGATTGTACTAACATTTTGTTGACTAACTCCTTAGAAAATGTTCTCGATTCCTGACCTCGTTACCTTTTGTCTGACAGTGAAGGATACCTTCAAAGCCTCTTCGTTGTAAAGAAAATTTACCGTCTGATAAGGTTTTCAATGAAAAATACACGTCGTCACGCGATGTTAATCATTTTCCTTTTCTATAATCAAATTAATTAACAGGACTTTTAAAAAAGTAGCTGTAATATTATGTATTATTGTTAACCTCAAACTTTTCTTTAAAAAAAGCCATAGTTTTAGAAGTAAAAGTTATTATCCTTATACACTTTTCGTGTCGAAATGCTTGATACTCGTATCAATGAGGTCATACATCAACTATTTTGAATAAGACGCGATCTTTCAAAGTCTTCTGTCAATCGTACTTCATTTGTTTCGATGTTTCGAAATTTAAAAACACACGGTGTTTATAAAAATGATAAACTTCAAAGAAGATCATAGTGCTGCGACGCACCTCAGTCGCACCCCGGCCGCGATATTAAAAGCCACGCGACCTCATTTCGCTTCCGTAATAAACGCTTTTAAGCTCACACCTAACGCCTGTGACGAACTATCGATAGTTATGTCGATAAAATGTTATGTGTAGCATATATGATAACAGCTCTATCTATGTTAGGTTTCATGACTTTCATGTTTGCGTCAAGTCACTTGAAGTGGGTCAATTTTAGAATAGAGGAGAGAATCTATTCAAGTAGGATTCTAGGACACATTAACACACACACTCACTTCCAAAAGCATCAAACCTCTTGTCCTTAAACTTTCTTTCAAAATGATTGTAATACATAATAGTTTTTAGTTTGTTAACTTAATTCATCATCTGCCTAGCCATTTCCCAACTACGAGTATGTTGGAGTCGCCTTCCAGTCTAACCAGATGCAGCTGAATGCCAGTATTTTACATGGAGTGATTGCTGCTACTGGGTAGTAAAATAACCAGACCCTGGGACCCTGGACCCTGGGTGGTAAGACTGGTTGTCAGACTTTTTGGGCCACTGACTACCTGTAACGACTGTCAAAGATGTACAAATGACAGCCGGGACCAACGGCTTAAC
This sequence comes from Eugnorisma glareosa, assembly GCA_947578425.1. Taxonomy (NCBI): domain Eukaryota; kingdom Metazoa; phylum Arthropoda; class Insecta; order Lepidoptera; family Noctuidae; genus Eugnorisma; species Eugnorisma glareosa. Next base: position 14,418,919 of record OX387959.1, read on the forward strand.
GTGCTTTCCGAGGCACGGAGGAAATTCGATATGTAATGGGTGGTCACCCATCCACAGACCAACCTAGGCAAGCGCGGCTTAACCTAAAGATCGACCCAAGCGGCTGTTATTATTTAGTTAGTTAACTTAATAATTTTCTTTATTGAAATTTTCTCTCTGTTCTTTTGTAATTACTTCAGTTAAATCTTAAATGTTAGCTTTACTTGCGAAGAGACTCGTGGACCCCAAGACACAGGGTATGCTAGTGTGGAGTCCAGGGAACATGTAAAAATCTACAACTTTAGGTATTGTTTTTATTTATAACTAGCTTTTTAATGTTGGACACGGCTTCACATTTCTAGTTTATGCTGATCTCGCATTGTATAGGATTTCCGTACAATGCGAGGTCAGCATATACTGGAAATATATAGCTTGATGTGTAGCCGTGTGTACCTGAATAAAACGTTATTTATTTATTATTTCGGCTTGACCACACAAAACCTATTCGTGTCTTGTAGATTTACACCGGTATTCTTAGTCGTGAATTGAACTTAAGTCGCACTTGACACGCCTACATTCCGCCCCATTAGACATATTGACAGCTACAATTTGTTTATAATCCCGCTTTTCAAAGGCGTTTATGTCAAATTATAAACAAACTGTAGCTGTCTATTATGTCTAATGGGGCAGAATGTAGGTGTGTCAAGTCCGACTTAAGTTCAATCCACGACTAAGAATACCGGTGTAAGTCTCAAAATAAAAGTTATAAGCAAACTACTATATCAGTCATGATATAAAAATGACATCAGAATCCAATCAAGCAGCTTGCAATATTAACTTGGCGATGCAGAGACATTTTTATATCCTGGTTTTAGTTCACCGATCTCTATAAATCTTTTGTATATATTTTACTGTTATACGGATGTAAGAATATTTTATCAAAACCCAAGTCATCTTTAGTTCAAACTCTTTGTGTTACTATTCACTCTCCAAAAGTAGATAATAGGTTGTCAAATCGGTACGGTTGTGAAATTTGAACTCTAAAAGATTTAATTTCTTTGGAGAATAAAATTACAGTAACGTTGTTCTAATTATTTCTACTATATAAATTATATACAGAATACAAATAGAACTAAAATAATGCTAAAAAGAAGACTAAAACTAAGTTCCTACATATATACGACGACGACAATAGGACACTTACCTTCTGGCCACAGCCAAGCGCGGCGCGGATTGCGGCGCGGCGTGCGGCGCGGCAAGCGGTAAGCGGCGAAAACAAATGGTAGACAATGTATGAAGTAAGCCACAGCTACCGGCGGCGCGAATTGCGGCGCGGTGAGCGCCGCGCGGCACGCGGCGGCGACGGGCTGCGCGGTGTGCGATTGAAACAAATGTACTAGCTAGTATCGATGAGGCCACAGCTCAGAGCGGCGCGCGCGGCGGCAGCGGTGGACGTATTCAACATCGCACGATCGAAACAAATAATTTTGTTTTTATCGGGCGTTGAGCTTATATAAATAATGGATACTGAACAATTTATTAGTGAAATACTGAGTAGATCAGGGGGCCTAAAATGGAAGCTTAAGCAGAATCATAATATGTATCACGTTAAAAATTTGTAATTCTTAAAATGGTCTTTATGGTTATGAGCACAAAGTCCATTTTAAGAGTTTTAAATTTTTAACGTGATTCGTATTATGATTCTGATAAAGTGGTCATTTTAGGCCCCCAGTAATATGGTTATAAAAAAATGTGGGACGAAATAAAACAACAATTTAAATACCGTGCCACTTTTGATAGGGCCATTTTAATAGTTAGCCGTTCTCTTAATACGTCCACCGCTGACGCCGCCGCGGTCGCAGCTAGTCGAGCTGTGGCTTACCACCGCAAGTCGCGCCGCCCGCCGCGCCGCCAGCCGCGCCGCGCACCGCGCCGCCAGCCGCGCCGCGCACCGCGCCGCCAGTAGCTGTGGCCAGGACGTTAGGCGTCAAAGTACCCCTCCCCATCGATGTCATCCGGAAACGTGACCAGAAGACTGGCAGCATTGCCACATTGAATGGCAATGCTAATTCTTTGACCAAAGAAAGTGCTAGCCCTCAAATAAAATCAACCCTAAAACGATTTCAGCCCACGATCCCAAATGGGACTTTCATATACAACAACATAGGCACCCTAACGTGCACCTTTCTATTTCCAAACGTGGTGAGTGCTGAAAGCTAAATTTCTGCTGAGCCCGTTAAGGATAAGGTATTGATACCGTGGTAAGTGCAGACAGCAAGGTGTAATTTTGTCATAAATAATGGGGTTTCTATCCCGGAAGGGTGAAATAGAGATGCAAGCTTCGCCAGAACTATCTCGGTATCCGCAAGATCCCAGTCATACAGCGAACATTGTTCAAAGTCGGAGATCCCAGACGGAGAACCCTAGTCAGTTTGTTCGATCTAGGAGTCATACTTAGGACCTAACTCTCGGATGTGTAAGTTTTAGTTTCAACAAGAATGATTCATACAATGAAAGTCTCCTGGGGAAGTTCTATTGCTCACTAGACTAATTGAGTAGGTAAGATAAATTGAACTCATTTGTCATATACGATAAGATTTATATGAAAATTATCAAAACCGTTGAGTTCGTGTTAAAGTGTAAAGATTTTTTGTGAGACGTGTTAAAAATAAATAAAGAAATTATCAGTTTTTTTTTTCGAATGTATTATTCATTCGAATTAAAATTATATTTGTGAACAGAACCATGCCTATCTTTATTTAAATCTTTATAGAGCTTGTTGAATCAACATGACGTTTAATTGACCCTTGGGTTCGGGTCAAAAATATGCAAACGACTCCATCATTAAGTCTTAGCCTCAATTAATTTGTATTGGCTCAATTGAGACGAAATTTTGATTGTACATAAGTATTAATTTCTTGGTATTAAATCACTTTCGGTAAAACATATGGACACGCCCAAAATGATGTTGTAGTAATAACTCAATGGTCACGCCTTATCAATTAAATTCTATAGTTTTATGTGTACTTTTTTATTTGTTAAGTTAAGTGCTTATTAAGATTCTTGCGGAAAAATACTAGAGTTTATTAAATCGTGATGATTGGGCAGTGCCATCTTTAATAACATCTTCATTGGTGGTCTAAGGTTTTTTTTTCGGATGGGAAATCATCAAATGACTCCTCCCGCTCTGGGCGGAGCAGGAGGGAGTGTCAGACTTTTACTGACTAAAACCCATCCATGTTGCTTCTTTTGCCCTTTGTGTCCCGGGACCACGGTATCTCTTTCGAACAGTCCCGCAGCCCCGGTTGGTGGTCAAAACTGAAAACTGATTTTGACAAGCGACCCAGGGCGATTACTATTGCAAAGAATGCAAAACTACTGATATGTACTAGCTGCATCTAGTAATGTTCATATAGTAAAACTATACAGCTCATAATTTCTTCTGTTTCTCCGTATAATCTCTTCCTTGCATACATCCGCATTGCTCTACCATTTCGCTCGATATTACATCCTAGAGATGGTCACAGAATACCATAAGTAAAAGCAAAATGAGATATCACAGAATCGTGACGATAGTAAGAACGTTCGCATATTACATGCTTTCTACAACTAAGATGCCCTTGTGTATGATCGCATACTGTCCTTAGAATAATAGCAATTCTATGAAATCAAACGTGAATGCACATCAATGCCAAAATCATGTTCATCAAACAGTCTTTATTGGCCGTAAATATGAAGTTTACGATAGCTCCCGACGATCAAGGAACAAGCCACACAATTATTTAGCGTGCAGGTTTTACGAAAACAATCGGCTCCGGTAAAGGGGAGCGCGGGGAATTCACGATACACAATGAATGAGAACGAATTTGATTTGTTTATTTTGGTCCGGCTCCCGGTTTAGGGACGACCGAACTTACGAGCCACATTGTGAGCGTAAATTACGTTTGTTCAACGCAAATAAAGTTTCACCGTGTATTATGATAGCTTGCTCGAGTGAAAGGATTCATTACCGGCATCGGACATACATATTTAACAGTCGTTCGTTTATTTTCTAGGATTCTGCTGCACCTGTTTTATAGAAGTTCTATCGGGGTTCTACTGTCTTTTTAAAGTAGCAATAAAAGCTATAAATGAGCCGGTTCTCACTTAAAATAGAATTAGAAGTAAAGTTTTATTCGCGCGCTGAAGGCGGGTCTCAGCTGTTTGAGAGCTTTGTGCAATAAAGCGATATGAGAACAAGCGCTCTCGCCGCATACTCGCTCTGGACACTGGCGAACTAGATAGAGCATAGAATCGTATGTACACTAGTGCTAGTGTATATTGTTCAGACTTTACATTTTGAAGCTCAATACTAAATACTTACTAAGCACGAACACCGAAAACCCTTTTATTTACAGTTAAGGACATTAGTTTTCCATATTATAGCTGTTTCAATAAAGATAAACAATTGAGATTTAAATATCATAAGTCATTATCATTTTAGTTGCTAGTCAATTTGTTATACAATTCGTTTTTCTGGTTGTAAAAATGTAGGGTATGTGTTTTTTTTTTTGCAATTTCTGACTTTTTGAGAAACTCAACCTGTGTTGGTCCCATAGAAGTTTTCGATCGTTATTAGAAACCAAATCGAGTAGCATCAAAATGTTTTGTGTAAAATGGCAATTTTCTTGCTAACTGTATTTTTTTTGAAAATCTATGAATGGCGGTCAAAATTTCACGAAAAATTATGGATAGACTTCTAAGACCATTTTCGTGTAGCTGCAATGGTTAAGGTAGTTCCCGATACTGCCCTCCGTTAAACATATCCACCCTGTATACCCTTTTTGTCAGTCTCCACCTCATAATATTATTTAACTAGCGACCCGCCCCGGATAAACCTTCTTCTTGAATCACTCTATCTATAAAAAAAAACTGCATCAAAATCCGTTGCGTAGTTTTAAAGATTTAAGCATACATAGGGACAGACAGCGGGATTCGACTTTGTTTTCTACACTATCTACACTAATATTTTAAAGAGGAAAGATTTGTATATTTTTATTTTTGTGTGTATGTTTGTAATGAATAAACCCAAAAACTACTGCGCCGATTTCAAAAATTCTTTCACCGTTAGAAAGCTACATTCACCCTGGGTAACATAGGCTATAAATATTAAAAAGATCATATGTCCACCCGTGCGAAGCCGGGACGGGGCGCTAGTATACTATGTAGTGATGACATTAACATCTCTCAGTAATTACTAAGCTTGTCTGTCGGTTCAGCGCCCTATGTCAATGGAACAGAACTTGAACCCGCGACCTTACAACCAGTTAACACCATCGTCTGTCGCTCTATCAATTAATTGAGATTTATTTTCTTTCTTTCTTTCTTTAAAACAACATCACGCTCGTAATACTCGAAGGGATAGGCGGAGGTGTACTCTTAGTACGACCTTCATTTAGCCAGTTATGTTTAAATTCTATGTCAGTAATAGGAGAGAACCTATTGCCATCAACTGAGCAAAAAGACTCTGGTCTGCTGCAAAGAAATTGATGGATAAATCCAAAAAACATTTCACAGTCCCGGCGAGCCTATTGCCATCAAATGGGCTATGCAGTCAATCCAAACTCCGTGGCTGCTACTAAGAAAATCTTGATGGAAAACCTAATAACACTTTGCCCAACCTGGGAATGAAACCAGGACTTCATGTACATCAGTAGTGCTTGCGACAACCAGACCAACGAGCTACAGTAACAAAATAAACAATAACATCTCCCGTATGCAAACACAAATGTTACCTCTAGAAATTTCCATGAACGTGTCGGCATCGCAAAGAAAACCAAGTCCACATATGACAGGAGCGGATACAAGTCATTCCCGATATAGCATCTACACAACGATAAAAATGTCTGGTCGGCTAGATTTATTACAATCGAAAGCTATTCGGGACGATTTGAATAAACAGCCGTGTGATAAGACGAATTGAGAGTTAGACGAACAACGTATCTGAACACCTTCCAATGTATCTTGTCATGGTTATTCTATTAACGTGAAAGATTAACTGATAAGATCGAGGAATATTGATTTATGATAATGGCTTTTAGTATTGGAAGCTATCTGCCATCAGTACACAAGCGAGTTTTTATTGTACAAGGACATGTATTGTCACGTCTTGGATGACTGTGTCAGACTATGCGAGTAAAGTTAAACGCACTTTGTATAAACGAACCTCACCAACAACATTACTTCGTAAACTTCATGTCAGGGAAATTCGAAATCTATTCACTAAGCAATAATGAGCAGATTACGCATTTTCGCATCAAGGCCTTGGAAGATAGAATTACTTTTGTAATCAAATTACCGTGGGATATCGTCTGTAGCTGTCGTAAATATAAATTCGTCGTTTAATTTTCCTTAAATATTACATGTTTCTTTTTTTATTTCCGATAAAGATCCGAAGCCTTGACACCGTAAGACTCGATTTCTCCAATTATCCCATTACGGTGAAGATGCATCTATAAATTCTTATTAACAAATGCGTCGTGTTAAAATCTAATGGGCGTATTAAGATTTAAGTGCACATATATTTCTAATTCGAGTTCTAATCGAGAAAGCATTAACAGTCATTAAACAGACCACCCTCGAAAACCATTAGAGAGTGAGATGAGTGCGAGGAACATCACACGGACTTGACACGTAGTATTAGTATGATCCAGTAGTTGAGGCCGAGTGGCCCCGAGCCGGCGACGCCGCGGCGCGTCTGCGCCACTTGTCCCCATTCTCCTGCAAATTGACTCGAATATGACTAAATCCTTTTAAGAATTCATAGCGCCGAGCATAACACTCACTTATTAACTTATGTGTGACCTCATGCCGTTAACACCAGTACAATAGTATATTTTTCTGGACCGTACCTAACATCCAGTTCTTGAAAATCTGTCATAAAATCTGTAAAATACTCGAGTGTGATTCAGGATTTACAGAGTATTGTATGAAGAATCTTTGTAATATTTTATCTTGGTTCGGAACACTCTCAAAGCTCTCGTAAACAGACCTCGTGCTCGAGTACCGTGTGTGAAATTGTCGTTAAAATTTTAGTAGCAATTTCGCATCTCAAGGCCTGTAAAACGTTATCTACGCGTCTTTGTTAGTCATCGTTTACCCGTTGTTTACCTGCAGTTCATCAAACCAAGCTAATCCCTGCTGTAAAGTATAAAGTCCATCTTATGATTGAACGTTTTTTATTTAAAGGTATTTCTTTCAAAGTATTTTTGTACCTCTGTAATCATTTTTCTTAGAGGTAGCCGTCTAATTTGAAAGGTACAAAAACTTAATTTGATTACCTGTAATAATATGTGCAAAGTAAAGGGTAATGAAATCCCCAGGTTAGATTAGCTGTTACTAAATGTCAATCAATGTTATTAATACAGTTTCCTCTTCATTATCCTCTCCATATGACCACAACTTAGAGTTAAGTGTACCTAATTTGATTTATAGCGACTTGTATGCATCTAGCTACTCATGGATTAAGGTTACGAAATCCAGTCCTGGCCAGAAACTACCTATTTAGTATTTACCTAATGATAAAAACGGAGAGTTCACATGAATGAGACTGGATGTGCAAATTCTAACATTTGTTCTGAGCATACTGATGCAGGAATTGTATCAGGTTAGTCTTGTTGACAACATAAAACCGCCAAAAGTGGAGAGATTTGGTAGAGACCTGCATTCAGCATTGGGTGGCTAAAGGTTGAAGAAGAGAGGGAGAGAGTCTTGTTGACGAATGTGTTCGTCACCCCTTCTAACAAAATCCATTCTTCTGCAGATCTACACAGACTGGGCGAACCACTACCTGGAGCGGGCCCGGTCTCGGCGACGCGCAGGCGCATCGGGCGGCGGGCTGGCTCGCGACTGCGCAGACGGCCTGCTGCTCGCCGACGTGCTGGAAGGAGTCACTGGCTTGAAGGTGCACCGCGCGCATCGCAAGCCGCGGAACCCGCAACAAATGGTGAGTAGTTCTTTTTGATGCTGTTTTGTTCTGGACGCGGGGTTTGACGCATTTGGTGCACATCTCAACTTGTACACCATGCTCAAATGGTGAACTTAGCAACTGGTGCACTTCTCTTATGGTACACTTCACAACTGATGCACTTCTCAATTGGTGTGCACTTCGCAAAAGAGCGCATCGGCCATGACAAGGTGGATAAGCATGTCTTACACGGACGTCATTCTTTTATGAACTTATTATTATGTAGGATAGTGCACAGGTACATCTGGAGTTATTTACTATACCTTGTAAAAAACTAGAACAAATCTCCGTGCATTCAAGCGTATTTGCCATACCTATTTCATTGAAATCAAATATAACAGTTCACAACCTATTAATATTAATGGTAATATTTATCCGTGGTGCAGTGGTGCTAATCCCAGTTCTAAACGTCCCTTTGTGCCTTCGTCGAGCTTCACTGTCTCGGCGCTTTTCTGGTGGTCGCCACTGTTGATTCTGGCTTACAGGAGTTCCAGTGGTTTGGGACTAGTGTGGCGGGCTTGACCCAAAAAGCATGCTCTTGCATTAATATTCAGCCGAGACGGTACCGACGAGTTCTAAACACCTAATTCTGATAGATAGTTTGATGAAGCATCTGTCAGTGTCCGATGTCTGCAGCTAGTCTTATTTAAATGGTTTTAGATATTCTGTCTGAGTTTTACACGTAAGTCTGAATAAAAAAAAAAAACGTAATAATAAAATCTATTCAAGCTCAATCCTATTCAAACTTATTGACCCAGGATTTCCTTACAGTGAGACCTAGTAATCTGGCCGCCCAAATCATGTCTGGGTGAGTTAATAATGGGATTCCAATTAAGAAATTTGGAGTAAGCGAACCTAGATTATCTTGGATTTGGTTTGCCTCGAATAGGGTTGAATAATCCCCAAATGGCCTAACATTGAGACCTAAAGCTCTATTTGAGGATTTAATTAATGTATTGGGTCGTCGTCATTGTGGTTAAAACAAATACTGTGATGAAAATCTAGCATATTCTAGACCAGAAACTAAGGTATAAATGTAAAATTCAAAAGCTCTTGCTAGAATTTTAACCACGATTTTAACAAAAGTCAGTATAAACGCGAATGATGATTTATGATGCAACCGGCTAACGAGTAACCCAGTTATAAAAGCTACATTTTTGCTTAGCTTAGGTTCAATGTCAAAATATTACAGGAGATTAGTAAAATGTACCTTTACACTGACATCAAATTTTTAAATGGCGTTATTAAAGTTCTCCGCGACCTAAGAGTATACAGAAGCACCCGACAACAACTATCGGGCAGTATAGCCGACCAGATACGACACCAGTCTGGTCTGAGGAGTCTCTCTTTTTTAAGGGGGTTGAAGAACTTCACACCCTGTTCAGCGGATCTTCATCACTCCATAAGGCCAAGTTCATATAAACATCACTTCATGCAGTTCACGCACGATTTTCTTTTGCCGCTCGGCAGCCGTTAAAACATGTGAAATTATTTGTACGGGAAATGAAAATACATTGCTAAGTTTCTACCTATAGGTTTACATGATCATATGAGGGTCAGCTTATAATATATGAGACAGTGACGTCAGTCCCTGGCCTATAGAATCCTCAGTGGCGGCAGTTGTAATTAATTACTCGTGTAATCGCGCTATGGTGACTAGAGAATTTGCTCGGCTCTAATTAATTTAGTGTAGACATTCTTCTGCATCTTTATTACTGATTGTTGCAGCAGTTGTAGGCTAATTCATCATCATGTTCATTTGTGGAGTGTGGTGCCTCTAAAGTAATTTCATCACTGTTCTTCTTTATCGTGTGGTTAGTGCCTAACCTGGTGTCAGAGTTTTTATGCCGCCCATAGACCTCTGACTTGGCTTTACATGCTGTCAAGAAATATCTCTCAGGCTTGCTGGTTTCCTCACGATGTTTTCCTTCACCGAAGCAAGTGATAATTATACAATACGCACATGAATCCAAAAAATCAGATCTAACGATATAATTGAGTCAGACAGGAAACTTGTTGTTCGTAAAACAAAAAGTGTATCTCAAGCAAGATCCGCAAAGAAATTATATACTTCAGAATAAAAATAACCGAAGAAAATTATCTAACCCACAATCTTGTGCTACAAAATCTGTTTAATTAGGCGTTTCGGGTAATACACACAGTAGGTTGGTAATTCACATTCATCTGAATACAGGTATACCCTTGTTGTATACTAGCTGTTGCTCGCGTTTAGGTTGGAAATTATCCCACGGGCAGGTTGTAAATATAGACTATGGCACTCGGGGATAATGTAGCTACCTATTAGTGAAAGAATTTTCAAAATCAGTTCTGTAGATCCAGAAATTTCCCCCTAAAACCTCACAAACTTTACTTCTTGATAATTTTAGTATAGATTTAGTTCGTGGGTACAGCACTCTCTATTTGCAGTATCGTCATAGCTTCAGATAACATGAAAGAAACTGAAGAGCCACATAATAAAATATAAATGCAAGTCTATAAAGCGGCATCAATTTAACGATCCTCATATTAATTTTCCAATATAACCAATAAAATCAATCATGCTACGTCCAAACAAAACTTTCAAATATCCGCCACATTTTGTTTATTATTATTCACGTACAAAAATGAAAGCAGCACAGGAATATTTGGTTTACCAGAAATAGCTATCGGATCACAAATCATTCGGGCAGGTACACACGATCGGACGCAAAGTGTCCGCGCCATACACGGCGCGTAAATGTTATAGGTAGCACAGAAACCCGAATCCTGCTGGGTAAACGACGTCCAGTTTCCGGCGAGTGTGAAAGTGTACTTACGAAGTTTGACTGCACGTGTGCATCGGCCTTATTTACTGGTACGACTATTTGCGAATTCATGACACGATTTAATGGATAATAGAAATCCTACATGCGGCTTAGACTACGTAATAAAAAGATAAGCCGAACGCCTAAACATATGTCGACTGAATAATTTTAAACTACGAAATACTGTAAACTGTCGAAACATGGTTTAAAACTAACCTACTGAAACCGATTCTTTTGTCAAATAGCTGTTGCCCGCGACTTCGCTCGCGGTTTGGTCGGAAATATATCCCTCGGGCACGTTGTAAATATAGCCTATGGCATTTGGAGATAATGTAGCTTCCTATTACTGGAAGAATTTTCAAAATCGGTTCAGTAGATCCAGAAATTACCCCCTAAAACCTCACAAACTTTACTTCTTGATAATATTAGTATAATTAACATTCATATCAAGTTTGCAGTATTTTACAAATAACATTGCATAATACTTATGTTTTTTTTTAATACACAATTGTACCTACGTATTACGTAAAACAGGCATTGTCACTCAATAGATATTTTTTACAGTAACGCGATAGGTTGCGGTGTAGAGGCCAAGTACTAGCAACCACATCCGTCTTTACTCGTCATAATATCAATTTCCATTACATAACCCGAGGGCAAAAGGTAGCTGGCAATTATAAAAAAAAAATACTTACGTCAAAGGAACTATGAAGAACATTACTTAAGAAATTAAAACGACAGACTGAAATATACACATAAACAATCATAAAATAATTTTAGACATACATAGACTGCTTAACCACGTACATACCATAACAAGAAAGAAAGAAGAAAGAAAATAGAGTTTATTCGGCATTATTGTAAAAAAAAACACACCTTAAAAAATTAACAAAATACATAAACAAAAATAATAATAATGCCGAAAGGGCTCAGCATAGTGCCAGATAGCCACACAAGGTGTACCACCTGACGCTGATTTTCAGCTGCAGCCCATGAGTGCCCTACGCTCGAACACATGAACAAGCATATACATATATTTTACACAAAAACCAACTAAAATAAAAAGTATAACATCACGCCTGTAACCCTAGAAGAGTTAGGCAGAGGTGTACCCTATGGTACAACCATATTTCGCCAGTTATGTTTAAGTCCCATGTAAACATATTGCCATCAACCGGGCACAAATCCAGACTGCATGGTGGCTACTGAGAAAATCCCCTTTCCTGACGATTCCCCGGGAATCGAACCCAGGACCTTATGCTCAGCAGTTACGATTGCGAATACTATATGAATAGACCAGCGAGGCAGTCGGGTAAAAAAATATATCAAAAAAGCCATTAAAACTGCTACATACAAAGTAAGTAACAACGTAACTGAAAGCTCTCAAATGAAGTCTCTGATTTAGTAAAACACAAAACTATAAAATATACCGAACGTTCTGCCTCTTACGAAGTCTAGCTCAACTCTAGAACTTTATGGTTTGCAACCATAACTACGGAACCGTTGATTTTATAATGGGTCTAATACTAAATACGCATTTGACCACTGCCATAACACGGGTCTAAGAATAAGTCGTAAAGCTGCGCTACGATAAGCTGACAGGTTATTAAACATGAACTTACCAATCGATAAACTGCTATTGTGAGTTTCATGTAATTTAATTCTTGATTATGGGGTTCTCTGTATGTACAGACGCCAGCAAATCAAGCTACAACAATCTGTCAAATTTCTTTAATATATATAAGGTCCCATTAAAATAGATGGACACATTTTAACACAGCGTTCAGTAAGTTTAACCAAAGATATCCAAGCAAAAGAAACACTGATTTAAATGATTTTATTTTCACCTAATGGATGTGTTTCTTCGAGAGTGCCGCCAGCAATTTATTATTTTAGGTCAAAATAAAATCACTTTAATCAGTGTTTTCTTTTTTCTTAGCTTTGGTTAGACGTACTGAACGTTGTGTTAAAATGTGTCCATCTATTTAATGGGACCTAATATTTTTAATTTTATCGCTAAAGCATTAGGTTCAAGTTTGATTGGGAAAAGTTGACAGTTTCGGGTAGCTTGATGTGCTATAGCGTCTGTACATAGATTGTGAGCTTTTCTTTTATAATTGACTAGCTGTTGCCCGCAAACTTCGTCCGCGTGAAATTATTATAAAAATATTACTTCCTTATTGGAGCCGGCTTTTGTTAACAATTTCAAGGGTTTTTTATTTTGTACGGAATCCTCATTATTTTCCTAGCATAAAATTAACCTTAATTTAATCCTATCTGCTAGTAAAAGTCACGTCAAAATCGGTCCAGCCGTTTCGGAGATTAGTCGGAACAAACATACAGACCGACAACAGAAAAAAAATTAAAAAAATGTTATTTGTTAAAAGTACCGTGTATACTTTCATATGCATTCAGTAATAATAACTAATAAGCTTTTGCCCTCGACTTCGCCCGTGTTATGGTCGGAAATTGTCCCTTGAAAACGTTTTAAATATAGCCTGACACATGGGGATAATGTGAAGGAATTTTCGGAATCGGATGCATAGTTCCGAAACTTACCCCCTACATCCCAAGTTACAAACACCGCACCCCACTCACTCACACTCTCACCTCTGTGCAATAATAAGAATAACAATTATTTTGCTAAAAACAATCGGACGTTGCGATACCTTACCATGAGGTGGGTACCTACCTCATGGTAAGGTATCGCAACATAATGGACATCTTTGCATCTCCAGAGACATTACAGGTGTACCATCCCAGAGGCAAATCTAAAATATCTCAATGTGCCTGTAATTACTGAAACCAACACCTACAGGATAACTTATAAATGCTTGCAATGGCTGGGCAAGTCCACTCAAATCTGTATGGTTCTTTCTTCAAAAGACCATTTCAGACACTTATTCTAAGTCCTTATGTGAGTTGACTAAGATTATGTCAGGACCTTAAAAGAGACCTCGGAGTTCATTTCGGCTGTTTCTTCTCAGAGTAGTCAGGTACGAAACACCGGCCTCATCTAGTTTTTAAAAAGACGACGTGTAAAAAGGTTTGTAGATTCCTATTTGCTAAATAAAGATCATTTATCAAATCAGTAACTCTTTTGCTTGTATTGTCCCACAGCTGTTAGAAAACCTTCTTCTCCTGTTCCCTAAGAATTCTGTCTTTAGCCGGTACAAAGTTGGTTACTTATTCGTTATTTAGCCGTACAAAAGTTGGCTATTCATTCGTAAAATTTACTGAAGGTACCGGCCACTTAATTATTTATTTATGAAAATCACAACATAAGTATCTGTGACCTGAAAATATGTAACAGGAAAACTTCAGTTCTAGCGTGCTTAATTAGTCCACATAAGGATACTTCAAGTCCTTGACTAGCAGTCATCTATTTAAACATGGATTTCGTCGAAGTACTGAGTATGTAACCACATCTATTTCTGTATACATTACTTAGTAATATAAACCACTGTGACGTGACTGTGGAATTATTTTAGTATTTATGGCATTCAAGTATTATTTGTTGTCTTGTCGTAGCTGCGTAGCGGGGAGCGTAGGCATTCGTAGACGTCGTAGAGCGAGAACAATATCCTAAAAAACATGCAGTTAATAATGCTCCTCCATTTAATAAAATAACTAAAAAAGAAAATAAAGGAATGCTAGCATAGGTATCACGCAAAAATATGTTTCCCATAAATATTCCCAAACGTAAAATCCACATCTGTTCCGCATGTAACCAATTTCCACACAACGCGGCTCGGTGTGGCAAAAATAGCATTATTATGAAACCTAATAAATAAACCCTAGAATAAAATTTATTTGGCCAGCCCAGCGTTCTTGGGCTTTTGTTTGCATTCATTAGATCGGAAGTAGAGCATTGTTTGAGCAAGTGTTGAAAGAAACCAACCAACGCGCAACGGCTAGGCAAGCGGTCGGCGCACGCCTCGCTTAGGTGCCTTATAGACGTTTCAATTTGTTGGCCAACCAAGACACGACGCGATGCTGACAGTGCTGACACTATTGACAGCCAACTTCAACCGATAGCCAGTTGGTTGAAGTGTCTATTGGCGTAGTTGGACAGCAGACGACGGCGCCCGATTTTACTCATTTTTTATTTTATTTCGTAAAACTGTTTGTTAAGTGAAAGGTTGCGATTGTAGTGTATAATGTACAAAAAAATATAAATCTTTGTAAGCAGATAATAAGAATAATACGTAAATACCTCAAGAAATAAACTCTGTTGGTACGTCAATACTGAGCGCCAAGAATCGGCTATGCTTGTAACCAACCTGTTGTCCCATCAGAATGTAACGTCTATAGGGCGCTTTACTGATTGTTGTGTGCTGTTGAACTCTTAATTGTCCAGGAACATTCGCTATGAAATATTAGCAATATGTGAAACGAGATCCCGTGCAGTACAGCTATTAGAATATTAGAAAATAAAGAGCTTTACACTGCGAGCTTTTATAGCTACAAGCTGTTAACGCGTGCACAGTCGATATTACTCCAACCAACACGTTTCGAGCCGTCAGCAAAAAAAATGTGGGAATCAACCATTTTTTTAAATAAATTACAAACCGTCTAAAACGCATTGGTATTGGTATAATATCAATACTGTCAATAAAACCTACTTAAAGATTTAAATCAAACAAAGCCTATCGTTTTTATTTTCTATAACACACACCCTTTTAAGTAGTTAATGAGATGCTTAAGTGAGCCCTCCCAGGGTGCTTTCATCGCCCGCTACATATGTTAGCAAAAAAGGTTAAATAGTTGGAATGCTTGAGTTTTTTTGCGAAGCGCTGATGATAGATCGTTAACGGAGATGACTGGTAACTGACAAACAAACCAATTGTTTGCTTGTCTAACGCCATGTGATTTATGATGGGTTAACGGGTATAACACGTAGAAGGAACAGCACACATATCATATAGTTAATTGATAAGGAATCAATCAGTTCATGACTGAGATATAGGGCAATATTGGAGCCTTAATCAAACAATGTAATGAAATGTCTGATAATCATAACAGGTGGGTTTAACTACCATTAAAACTTCAAGCCTGTATCCAACTAAGGGTAGGCAGTGGAGCAGTAGCGAAGGGTCAATTTTTGTAAGAGGTAAGCCGGAGTACATATCTTTAAATTTTAATTTGTTTATAAAATACTGACTGTGCCATTTTTCAAAGGGAAGCCGGTAGGAATCGAATTGTATGGAACCTTCGCCACTGCAGTGGTGGCATGTCGCTGGTTGAAAGAATAATAGGACTATAAAATACGTTGACATGACAGTAATAAAAATAATAAGTACTTACTATATTTGCCTCACTAGATTATCTTTTGTTTTCATAGTGTTGTAATAGGTCAGGTCAAAACACTTTGATAAGTGTCATTTAGTGTAGGTAAATTGAAGAAAAGATGTATTTATGTGAAATATGTATCCAATGAAAAGAATTGCAATGTGTCATTTCATTTAGCAGAATAGATACGCTCAGAGGCAGACTCCAGACTCTGATAATGTCTTCAGATTATTTTTCTAGGTTTCCCTGATAAAATATAATCTAAAGGCAGACTGTTATTAATGATAAATACTAAAGACATATTAACTGCCAACATTAATCTGGCTGCTAATACAAAATCATAATCATATATTACAGAATATCTTGTTTGACTAAAACTTAATTCTGATCTAGTTTATAATGAGATCTCTCGCGTTGATACGAAACTTGTATTGTAACAATCATGGAGCGAGCTGCTGCGGGTGTTTCCTCTTACGAGCTTACAAGATCCACTGATACCGGTACTATTACCTATTATTTAGTATCAAATACATTGTATCTTGTGGAAATACTTTGTCTACCACTAAAAGCAAATCAAATAACAACAAAAAAATATAGACGCATCTGATTCTTGCGAATTTCTGATTGTCCTCCTGCGTTCACATGAACATCTGTGACTGCAAAATGTAATCTTACATCTTTATTGAGCTTTACGCTTAGCCATATTTGCACAATCGTTTACCGGCCGTGACCCACCCGGACGCAGCTTCCAGATAATCATCTCATCTGATCTTCGGCATGACGATGCACAAGTGCGCCATTGTTTCAACCTTTAAACCGTTACGACTATGGGACACTTTATGGTCCATTTTCCTTATGCTATGGTTATTATGAAGTTTACTCGCCAATTTCGCGTGCTAATTAGTCGGCTAAAAGGTTTCCCGCGCGTTTACCAGCTTCGACTGCCTGTCTTCGAAGTTCGACACATCTCGATACCAAGTGTTCCATGCCTGAGCATTCATTCGCGCGCGCGCTTTGCTCAGTGACGGCTGCGTCCAACGACTCGAACTTTGTACTCTCGATGTACGACGACGTATCGATGTTTTTTACAATCGATTAAATTTTATTATGTCAGCTTTTGAACTAGTGTTGAAGTGATATTGTATCAGTGTTGTGAGATGATGTTAAAGTGAACTGTCGTGAAACATAGACAAGTGAATTTTTAATTTACATTTTTAAGTTTTTTAAGTTTAGTGCTACGAAAACAGGTCAGTCATATTATTTTATGAAAATATAATTTAAAGAACCGTTTAGCGATATAGACGATGGCTTAACGAGCGACTATGTCTACAAATTATACGTTTTGTTGTTCGTCTAGCTACTTAATTCGTCTTTGGGATCTTCCGGCGGGTACCGGTTTCTTGAATAATCACCTGATTTGCTGATCGTACGATTTATAACTTGACATACTCTTGGACACGTGATACTTATTTAGTTAAAACATTCGCGATTTGGTACCTACTTCATTATAAGAAAACAAGTATCGTTAGCTGTTTAATATTATTTGATTGAAGGTAGGTAGTTGATAATCGTACCATTCTACAACTGTAAACTGTTCTGGATTATAGAACTATCAGAACTGAATAAAGTACAGTAAGTGAGAGCAATTACCTGACCCACCTTTGCATAAATGGTTGAGGATTTTTTTTATAATACGAATCGATAGAATTTTATCGATTGGTATTCGAAAAAATCTCAACCATTTAAGCCAAGGTGGGTCAGCTAATTGCTATCACTCACTGTACTATTTTATCTGTCTACTAAGGCTGTGACTTACTTGAATATGTTAACTCTATCTTTTTATGAAACTAGATCTCCTGAATAGAACAGACTAATTTAATTTAACTGGCTATTTGAAGAATAATGTGAGTACCGACCTTAGTTTAATTAAAACTCGCACTTTTTTCTATCAAAGTAATTCGAAACTTTAAATTAAAGAATGTTTCTATTATACTAGTACATACTTAACTACTGATGTAATCTAGGAATTGAACTCCTAATTACTTAGGTTTTTGTCAGGATATTCATTAGGAAAAGGATTAAATAAATTGTCTTTTAGAATCAAAGCAGACCGTTAACCTCGTTTGACCTTTGTGTGTACCTAGTATGTCTACTTATGTGTAGCTTGTGTGGAGCTTTCGATGGTATTAATCAGTTCTAGTTTTAGCACAAATTCGAAACCTAAGATAGTTTCGTTTTTTGAAAATTACACTTGAAAGAAATAGTGGGTGTCTGACCTTGCCAATTGTCGTTTACATTAAAATGTGGTGTGAAGAATTGAGGACAATAGAAATACTGAAACTGAAAATCTATACCTATGTAGTATTGTTTGTTCTGTCCGTGAATACAAAGGTATAGTTGGCCTACTTATTATTCTCTGAATAGGGTCCTAGTTACTGTATTAGGGTAAAAAAAGGAAGGCACACATTTTGCTCGGTAATTAAAAAAAAAAAACTGGTGTTCTATTACTTTTTGAGCGTGTAGGTATCGCATTTTTATAGGAGACAGCTGTTTTTTTTTTAAATTGTCTATGAAAAATTTATATGGTAGAAGGTTCAGATTGATATAATGAATACGTGATAAGTTTCTGTTTGTAAATTGGTGTCTCTTCCATCCAGTATACTGTTATGTGTCGTATTAATGCTATCTATTCTGTAACTCCATTCGCCTCTTGGCTTTTTCTGTATTTAATCAACCTTGAGAGAACTTTGGCTTAATGGCTGTCTACCTACCTTCAGTTCACAATATCCCTTTCCATGATATAGGTACAATTACTATGGCTCGTTTACCAAGTACTTTTTTCTGGCGAAGTGCCAACTCATTTATCCCATTACCCTGACAAGGACCTGCATCTATGACCCTGTTCTACGGTGTCTTGAAGAAGATTAGAAAACTTGCATCCATTGTATCTGACACATGATAACATAACACACATGTTGACATACATATATGATAAAATACAAATAATGTTAGTAAATAGAAACTTAGAACTATATTAGTAACACTTCACTTAGTTCCCAAATCAATATATAATATATATATAAAATATTAACGTTTTCTAAAACAAAGACTACAACGTCTCAGTCTCAGGCGCGAATTATACAGAAACGATGTAAAGTGAAGGCGCGGCGCAAGCGCAACGCATGCGCAGCGCAGGCGTGGAATTCACATGTCGCATCATACCCGCGGTGCACCTGCGCCGCGCCTTCACCTTACGCCGTTTCTGTATAAATCACGCCATAAAGATGGTTATAGGTGAATCATACAAAAAGCTAACCCTGTAACTGTTTCCTATTTGTTAACTTGTCATCATCGTCTGCCTAGCTTTTTCCCAACTATATTAGGGTCGGCTTCAAGTCTAACCTGATTGCAGCTTAATACCGTTTTAAGCATCCTCAATCGAAACTGCAGCTGGGCATTACAAAACCCCTTGGTAAAACTCACACGTCTCGAAGACTGTCATCAGTCTTGAAAGTAGGGGGGGGAGGGGTGATAAACTGCCAAATCACTTACGAAATGTTTTTCACATCAAACCGCTGTTTAATAGGAATAACAAAACATCATGTTAATCACAGACCACAAAAGAAAAACAATAAAAGGAAATAAATCACACTTGATGGGTCGTACAGCTGTAAAAATGTTCGGATGAAATGTCTCCCCCTCCCTACTAAGTGCGATGCGCGGGCGCCACTTCGCAGACCGCCTTGAACTGTCACACAACGTTTAAGAGTGGCAGATTTAATGTCAGGGCCTGAGCACATAGAATTGTTTTTTTGTTCATAGTTTAAACAATAGAGAAACGATAATACTGTCTGTGGAAACGATAATTCTGTCTGTTATTATTCTTATTATTGAAGGTAAGTGGCAGCTTTGTTAATTCTTTGACAGCTGGTAAACGTATGCAACCGATCTAATCTGCAGAATAAAATATTTAGGTATATAAGTTTTATTTTCATAATTAGGAAACGTTTCAAAATCACTGACGAAATGTTAAAATGAAGATTTTATGCTCAGAAAACTTTGCACTGATTCAAATTGTAATCAGTATTTTTGAAATATTCTTCTCACGACCTCCATGGAAAAGTCCAAACTTTCTGTTATGAATCTCAAATAGCACTATAATAATATTGATACGTTTCACATGACACATCATATTCATATTGGCAACAATATCAACCTTAAAGTTCAAGCAAATCTTGTAGACTTTGACCCTATTGCATCAGTTTTAATAGGCCAGTTTCAGTACGAAAGCTCACGAACACGTGTGTACTTCGCCTTGGGGTACTAAGGAGCCATAACATATGTAGGTATTACATATTCATAATTGCCAAAACCAGACGCAAGTGTGCCATGCTGATGATTAATGCCAACGTTTTACGATGCTTTTTTGTGCTCTTACCTAGTAAAGTCACTGATCTGTATACGACCGTTAAAGTTTATCAATTTGTTACTATTTTATTATGTATTTCGACCGGGAGACCGTTGAACTGCGATTAAATTAAATGTGTAGACGTATCCTCAGTAGGTATGATAGAAGTCAAGTTTATTAAGAATGAATAGTAAAGTGTAACCGCAGTAAGTTAATAGAGGAAAATTTCATTCATTAATGGTGAAGGTCTCGCGTAAGTATCTATTCGTATAAACAGTTTTAGACCTCATAGAAATTCCAATTTAAATTGTAGTACTTGTATTTGGGTTATATAAACACATTTTCCTTATTTTTTAGCTCAGTTTATAGACTAGAATAAACACCATTGCCTTTGCAAGGGTGAGTCAGCATCAAAAGTCAGTCTTACTCAACGTATTGCTCATACTATCTGGTTCTCTTGTCAGTGTTTTTGCTGAACGCAATTAGAGGTCCACTGGTTTCTGCGAACCTTACACACAACAATGTACCGAGCCGAATAATCTTTATTCCAAGAATTCACATTCAGCGCACCTACTACAAAAATAGATCAATTACTACTTGAATTATGTGTTTTCAAGTCTATTAATGAGTCATCAGCTGGTTTAAATTTGTGATTTATGTTATTTAATGCATGATTTATTTAGTTATGTCTCATAATTCTAAACAGTTAATATTTTATAAATGATAATACGATGTTGAATGGCGCCTATCTAAAACGGTGTACTTTATTGCGGATATCGAGTTGTGTGGTATGACGTCAAACCAAACATACAGATTGCACCAAAAATATTTCTCTCTTCCTCTCGTCACATAGTGCCGGGTTACTGACTAAATATGGCCGACTGATTTTATGTAAATGGGCTCTCATGGGTTTTCCACTCGCTTAAAAAGCATAACCACGCCCGTCCTATTGTTTTAGGAAGGTCGTCTCGAAATATTTCCAACTGATAATTTATTAATCTGAGACGGTACGAATTGAAAATTATGGACGTCAAAATAAACATACAATAGACAAGCATTATTGATGTAGGATGCATCCTGTTTACGTTAGCATCTGATGGCTAGATTTAAGCTGTCTGGATTCTGGATGTTATCTCAAACGAGCTAGTTGTCGATTCCTGAGAGCCTGTGGTGAGATCACATCGTCGGTGTCACGTCGCCGACACAATTGTCACGTCCGCCGAGAAATCCTATTCTACCCACAATAATCACGAGACACAATATGGGGCAATCCGAGTGACTTTTAAGGAAATAAAACTCTCATCTCTATTTGCAATATAATCATCCTGACACTAAACATTTTGATCGACGATTCTTTTGTGCTTTTGATGGCAGACTATTAAAATCTTTGCAAACACAAAAAGCAACAGGTTAACGAAGGTCTCCTTTTATTTTTATAATATTTACATTAAAACGTGTGAGTTTTAAGACCATTAATGTTAATTGTTATAGCCGCATAAATTGTATATCAATTACCGATTCCGTTTTCGCAATGTCATAAAATAATAATCAGCAAAATGCGGGTACGTATGTCCGTCTGTCGGCGGCCGTTCACAAAAATAATAACGTGTAATTATTCCACATGATACTCGTCGTACAGCTGTCGAGTAAAACAAAACGTTCGTTTCTATAAGCATGTGTTTAGTGTTAGTGAGTTAGTTTGCATGAGAAGACGTCCGCAGCATCTGCGAGCTCGACCCTGAACTTCAACAAGGTTGAGTCGAATGGGTCGATATATCGTTACATCGGAATCATGTCAATCACTAGTCATCGGCACATTATCTCAGTTATCGCTCCGAAGAATTGATGTTGAACAAGCTCTTTGTTTTAAGTAAAAAGTAAGCGGATGTACAGTCGATCAATTGTCTGAATACATTGTTGGTTCTCTTCTGAGTAGGTCGTTTGTATGTTAGCACCGCGCTATATGAGGTCTCTCAGAACGTTCCTAACATAGTTCTTCAATACAACGCAGATGTTCTTTTAAAATAATAACGCCATTAACTTTATTTATTCGCAGAAATAAAACCGAAGCGTTTTGCGGTTGAAGTAGGTATTTTTATATTTTACCATATTAGCGGGTAGACAGTTCCACAACTTCGCGACCTTTACACGTAACGTTTTTAAGTTATTGGAGATTGTTATTACTTCGTGTTCAATAAAACACAAGTGCAATAAAATAATAATAGAGGTTATATCGTATTGCATGCATAGTCAATGTCTTTATTAAATACAGTTCATACTATTGACACACTGACCTTTGTTGACCTTATTAATTAAGATGTAACAAATTCCTGATAGTTCAGTAAAACAGTCGTTGTGTAGAAGGAGCTTGTTCACAGAGCACCTGCGTAATTAGATTCAATTATTTATTTATATCCAAGTAGATTACTTGATTTCATAAATTATTATCTATAATTAAGGCGACAAAGTAGATACCTCAAGGTAGAAATAATTATGAATAAAAATCACACGATACTATATAAGTTTTTTTTTTTTTGAAAACTGGTCCGGTGACATTGGAAATGAAAAGTATTTATAGACAGTAATATTTTTGTCTTTGATAGAATAATCGCGTCTTACATAATCTTTCTACCGAATGACTTTAAAAAATGTTATAGCTAATCGATTCGGGCTTTTCACTTTAATTGGCTATTCAATTTTCCAATTGGGATCAATTTGAGAAAAAGATCTGCATTAGAAAACTTAAACCACTTGTTTTATTCACAAAAGGTAAAAGATTTATATTCAAACGTGCAAAACAAAAACAATTGTTTTTTTTTTTAATGTAGGGCAGTTTCAGTAGTAACATACTAAGTTAGCTTTTATTTGTTTAGTTAAATCTTTTCCAAAAAAAAAAAACAAAAAAAAAAACTGAGTATTCTGTGTTACAAACGAAATGTATAATGTAACACATTCCTTTACTTGTAGTCCGTAGAAAGCGAACCTGAAAGATGATGGTTTTAATTATGGAATTTAAAGTTGATATTAACAGTACACACGGCTACACATCAAGCTATACATTTCCAGTATAAGCTGACCTCGCATTGTACGGAAATCCTATACAATGCGAGATCAGCATAAACTGGAAATGTATAGCTTAATGTATAGCCGTGTGTACAATGGGTATGAATGTGGATGAATGTAAGAGTAGAGGAAGACCAAAGAAACGATGGATGGATTGTGTAAAGGATGATATGGCTAGAAAGGAGGTGACTGCTGAGATGACAAGGAATAGAGAAGTATGAAAGAAGAATACCTACATGCTGCGCCGACCACAAATAAGTTGGGTTATGGGCAGGAGAATGATGATTTCAGTGAGTTTTTAGTACGATGCCTTGGCTCATTATAAATAAGTGCCCCGATTCTGAAAGTACATGTACACTAGGTATTAGGGCATGCGAAACCCGGTTTCATAGTAAAACCCGGTTTTACTAGGGGACCGAATCCCGGTTGCAATATATGTTTCAAAATGCATTTTATCAGGCGGATGTGGGTACATCAATCTCTAATGTTTTGAATGCTGGCTGGGATGCAGTCCTCCACTCTTTAAGAGGGGGTGCGCATACGCAATTCACCACGCGATTTCAATATCTATGATTTTTTGTTCTATCTTTACGGTTTATTAATAATGTTTTCCTTAACCATTTTGAGTCCGAAGTGATTCGAACACCATAATACCGATGGTTTTGCAACACATTTAGTACTTATAAGATCCTATAATTCAGTTTCAAAATAGGCGCAAGGTCAATCGTAAACTGCATACAATAACGGATAGTGAAACTAGTGTGGCCTTATTTTGCATTCAATTCATTGCTCAGGAGTTAGAGTTAGACCAACATGGTGGTGAAACTTTGAGCCTTGAGCCTACGTATAGCTCTTCATTTCCTGTTAGTGCTCATATCCTATTAGTTTTGTTTAACGGGTGTAACAAGACCCTTAACGAAGCCGAAAGGCCCTTGTTCTCCCCGTCATTGCGATATTTTTTTTGTTCTAGATCATACCTGGGAACCTTCTAGTTACGGAGATATTGGGGGTCAAAGTTCCAACATTTTCACAAGTTTTTTTTTAATACGTTTGTTTAGTGTAAGATATTTACTTTAACCTTTCGTATGCCGAGTCCGAGACCATACCTTGGGAACCTTCTAGTTACCGAGATCAATATTGGGGTTCAAAGTTCCAACTTTTTCACAACTTTTTTTTTAATACTTTTTTTTTAACTTAAGATTTTTACTGTAAATACCTCCACGACCCCCGTACTATTCAATCCATCCATTAGCACAATGTTTTGAGTCCGTTACATTGAGTCCTACCGTAAAACGTCATTTTTCACCCCAAAAAAAAAGTCGTTTCACTGCAATAATTTTTGGGTAAAGTTACTTAGTTTGATGTACAAATGCTTGGTTGACGGCTTCGTGAAGGGTCTTGTAACATCCTGTATATAGCTGTGAATTTATTGACTGTTGTTAGATACTGCACTAGACTTGGACTGCCTCGTTGGTCGAGTGGTCGCAACCGCAACTGCTTAGCATGAGGTCCTGGGTTCGATTCCCGGTTCGCGCAAAGTGTTATTGGGTTTTCCATCAGGAATTTCTCAGTAGCAGCCATGGAGTCTGGATTTATGCCCAGTTGATGGCAATATCAGCTTGAGACATCTTTTCAGGGTTCCTTACCCAAGGGGTAAAAACGGAACCCTGAAACTAAGACTCCACTGTCCGTCCGTCTGTCTGTCTGTCTGTCACCAGGTTGTATCTCATGAACCATGATAGCTAGACAGTTGAAATTTTCACAGATGATGTATTTCTGTTGCCGCTATAACAACAAATACTAAAAACAGAGTCAAATAAATATTTAAGGGGGGCTCCATACAAAAAAGCACTTTTTTTTTTTTAGATTTCCATACGGAACCCTTCGTACGCGAGTCCGAATTGCACTTCGCCGGTTTTTTTAGTATACGCATCATACTTAATAGACAATAAGCAATAGGCTCGCACCTTATTACATGGGACTTGAAACAAATTTGGTAACATGTGGGTGTATTATGTATTAGGTACACTTCTGCCTTACTTTTCGGGGATTTCGGGCGTGATTAATGTAGGTATTGTTTAGTTCCATGTACGGTTGACCCTTTGCTGTCTCCCCAGCGACGCCCTAAGCCGAGGCTCGTACTACACAGGGGGTGCCCTTAGCGAGTGGTCGCTTAGTTTTTAAGTATAATTTTAGCGACGATGGTTTGTGTGGTATGTTTAGGTTGTGTTTAAATATTTGTAACAGTGTTTATTGATAAATAAAAGGAAAAAAAAAAAAAAAAAAAGCCCCTGGCTGGAGGCCTTAGATCCATTTTTAAGGCATCCACAGGAATTGCCCGGCTAAGCGGTAGCTAGCCTCAAAGGCTGAACTGGGAGATGCCATCTGCAAAAAAAAAAACCCATGTACGGTCGGTGGCCAACATTATCTGACCCTCTCGTATGGACCATCCCGTATTCAAGGGGGTCAGATAATGTTGAGCACAGACTGTACTTATCGGTTATTCTTTTCAACAGTATTAATCGTATTTCGCAGAGTGCTTCTAAGTTTCTCTTTCTCCTTTATGTACTGTCAGCATCAGTATATAATGTAGATTAATACTACTCAAAGTTTCAAAGCAGGTTTTATAATAAAAACTTGTTAGATATTACTCGTTACTAACAAGGTATTGAAGACTAAGGATTATTTTAAAGAATAATCTTCTGAAACATTAAAAATAATAGCTAAAAGGAGTCCTGTACATCGAATAATTAAAATTATGAAATGTTAAGCTACATCTGTTGCTGACCGTACTTGGCAGTCGTTTCTAAACAGCATATTTTAAAGTATTAACTCTTACTTCGTTGTTTGAATCCAACATAATGAATCGGAATGTGAAACCAACAATAGTGTAGCTAGAGCTACTTAAAATATTTGAATAACTAAACATGTCAAATTCAACAATCTTATGAAAAATGCCCGTACATTTCTCACGGTACTCAATAGGCAACATTGTCGAGTGTTTGAAACAAAACAAGGCGTTCGTTCGATTTGTTCCGGGCTCCAACCGTCGGATCCGACGCACCTCGCTCCAAATGTAAGTGGGCTAATTTGTAACATACGACAGATTTATGAGCTGTAAGACTTGCAAGGCAGGCCGCACACCAGAGCATTAGGGTCCGTTTACACACTTCTTTGATGTCACTGAATAAAGGACTGTATCAGTATTGTCTTTATGTATAAAATCAGCTATCGCGCATCCTCGAGCACGCGTGGGGAGATGCTTTGTCTGCGCGAGGATTTTTTTTGTTGGAAATGCACCCTACAGCACGCTTTCCGCAAACTGTATAGGACCAGTATTTGGATCTGCACTTGAAGGATTTGTGAATTAAATGCTCGGAGGACAACATGTCACCTATTGCTTTATTTATAGGTCACGAGGAAGATGACATTGTCATTGTGGCAATTGATTATTACGAAAGTATAGAAAAAACCTCTTTATGATTATTTGGGTTCTTGTTGTGTTGTTTAATGTTTTGGTGTGCGGCCTGCCTTAGGTATAAGGCTGTTAGTACGCGCCAGAATAAGCGGGGAAAGTAGTCAATGGGTGAGACTGCCACTTGGGCAGCTCGCATACCTCTGGTCGGTAACACAGACGTAATTTACTATTTAGATGAGGTCGAGCGCGTAACTGTCGAAGTGTGGTGGCCAAGACATTACAATATTACGTCTTTAAGAAGGTCCTTCCCGGCTCGTCTATCGTCAACGCGAGCATAGTCAAAAAGCTTGTTGTTTCATCCAGAGCCGAAGTGGCGATTTTTTTTCAACTCCCCGTGTCTTACCACGCCCTGACCCCGCACAACACGTCTCCCACGCACCTCATACGGCCTAACGCGACGACATTGAACGAAAAATAGTGTTCGAAAATTTCTTAAACTTGTTCCAGGAAATACGTGTTTTTGAATAAGTCTTACAAGTGTGTGAAATAAATATTTGTTATTAAGAATCTCCATTACATGTGCAAGGTTTCTATGGAGATGTTTTCTTTATTTTTACAGTTTTTGAGTATTTTATGAACGGCCAAAGTTCAGGTGAAATTTGTGCATAACAGCAACTTTTGGAGGCTTACACTGAATATGTTTCTACTGTTTTTTTATTTTTTGCATCCATAGAAACCTAAATATAGTGCACAAAATACCTATTAGTTCAAAGATAGATGTGTAATAACGGCATAATCACGTACGAGCGTTTGTATGAAAAGTATGACGGGTTGGCCGCTCTTAAGCGTGTTGTACGGGCTACGGAGTCCTTTATCTTCAAAACTGGCTTTACACCATTTGTAATTTTGCAAAGAAGGTAGTAGTTTTATTAGTTTTAAATTGCGGTAAAAAACCATCAATTGGCTAACATTATGCAAATATCTCATGAGAGGAGCTCGTGGTTAAATAACAGCCGCTCGGAACAATCTTCTTGCCTGGGTTGGTTTGTGGATGGGTGACAGGTAGTCAGTGGCCCGAAAGTCGGACAACCAGTCTTACCAAGGAGTATCGTATTACCCAGTACTGACTGGGTTGTAGAGGTCAGGAGGAGGTAGTTGCTTCATGTAAAATACTAGTATTTAGTTGAACCGACCCCAACATAGGAAAAGGCTAGACATATGATGATACAATTAATCCCATGCCCCACTTATGGCACTACTTGTAGTAGGACTGTTCCCAAGTTTAGCTGAAATCGTACGGAAGACATAATGTCTTCAGCTTTCAACAAAGTTTCTAAGAAATTCGCGAATTTCAATCATTTCATAGTAAGCTCATTCGGACGTGCTTTACTTTTGATGTCAATCTGTTTGAGGAAAATCTTTGAAGTGGACGTACGTGGACGCAAGTGACGAAACTTTGCTATCGTAAAAATATCATTAACAGTACATAATAAGACGGTTTCTTGAAAACGCAAAGAGGAAATGTTCTAAAACCCTACTTATTTATTGATAATAAAGTATTACAAACAATGAGAGGTGCATATTTTGGTTCCCTCACATTGGCTCATTGCTCACTGGTTTCACACAGGAACAGAAGATTGAAAATATTCTTTAATTTTTTTTGACCAAAATATCATTATGAAAGCTGTAAGATTATATTGAGCTTGATTCTGACAGCATGAAACGTATCGCAACATTTTATACTCTCATAATATTAATTAAAACTTCTTGTAACATCTAACTAATATTATAAATGCGAACGTTTGTGAGGATGGATGGATGTTTGTTACTCTTTCATGCAAAAACTACTGAACGGATTTGGATGAAATTTAGCACACAGATAGTTTATAACCTGGACTAACACATAGGATACTTTTTATCCCGGTAGTATGATCCCGAGGGACAATTAACGAACTCCACGCGGGCGAAGCCGCGGGCATAAGCAAGTTTTTGAATGCACTTGAAACAAACGCATTTATCCTCGTTACAAAACGTGAATAAATACTGATCACACTTTCCGAGATCACTTTTCAGCGAAAAATATCATGTAACCAACAAAACAGTATGTCAATTATATTTTAAACACGAAAAAGTACTCTTGAAATGGCAATAAAAAAAAAACAGCGTTGGAATGACATTGACAAAAAAATTACCAAAAAAGAATTAGGATCAATAAACCTGTGTAGTACATTAACTCCCAAACCCAAAGTGACAACTGAGTGCTAATCAACGATTCTCAATATTTACCCGGTCAGCTGTCAGTGTCAGCTTCCGAACATGTTCGAAACTGGGCCATGTCGGGCCACGACGGGACATGACAGGTGGTTCACCTACAGGCTACAACATGTCTTGTCGCGTGATTGCGTGTCGTGACGGCTCTAAATTGTTATCTACGCACTTTTAGGAGCCCCACTGTTTATCATGATTTATAGTACCCCTTAATAGCTTGTCTTGATTCTTTATGAGTTGTAGTTGACAAATTGTAAACTGTATTGACTTGGCGATAAAAAATAGAATGTTTCTTTTTAGTTTTATCTACCTACATAAGTACCTATCCTGATTCTAGGTTAATTTGTGTTAATTCGAGGTAGGGTTGCCATCCGTCCGGGTTTCCTCGGATTTGTCCTAGTTTGGAGGGCGTCCGGGGGCCGTCCGGGCGGGGTTTTAATAAGTGTCCGGTTAAAACTTTTTGTGATAGTTTCATTACAACACTGTCTGAACCCAATTGTTAGCTTGCTCCGCTTGCTCTTTCATTCTCGGTACTCTTAAGTACTTCTTGAGAAATGTTCCGAATTTTGTAAGTCGATAAATTAACGCACAATTCTGTAAGACTTAAAAGAAAGTTAGAACCCTACCGCCGCGCCCACTCTTCTTGTTTGAATTCACGCACTCACTATCACCATACTATTCGTCTTGCAATGTTTTTCATTGTTCTCTTTTTTTTTGAGTAGTCCTGGAAAAAATATTTATTTCACCTTAATCCCCGGGGTTTTATAGTTTTTGTCCGGCATCGCCGGCTTAGGTGATGGCAACCCTAGTTCGACGGAACTACTTACTACACTATTCATTAGCACCTTTATCTGCTACCTGCTATAAGGTCAAAAGGTGAACTTGAAAAACTACCACAAAAAGTATAAATAAACAACAGTTCAACTCCTCGTAAGGTATAAAAGAAAAACACGTCTTCTTTTGGTACCATCTTCATTTTAATGCAATTTACATTGATTGCTTACTCACCTTTAAAACGAGATATCCGTTGTTGTCGTTGTTGGAAGGTGCGAAATTGCGCGTACGCAGATAAGGCGCGTTCCAGTTGTCGCAGGACAAGGCCTCGACACACATGCGCTTGCGACGCCGACCGACGGTGTTGCCAGAATGCACCTAGTTTTGGCAATGCATTAATTTGAATGTGTCAAAAATTGTAGTTTTAATTACGTAGTTTCAAGGCGGTCTTATGTTAGGTACGAGCATAAACTGCTGTCAATAATGTGAAATGGACGACAGCTTGGACTGAGTACTATCTGGAACATGATATTATTTGTCAGCGGTACCTTCATATTTCTCCTGTTCAAGTGCGGAGCCGGAGAGCACTCTTTTTCTTGATAACAATAAACAACAATTTAGATAAACATAAAATAGAGCATCCTGAGCGCGGATCAAGTAGAGTGAAGTTAGTCGCGATTTTGACAGTTGCGACTAGAAAGAAATAGTGTTGAGGGTTGTGTCAATCGATAGTCATGAATCAAATAATAAGCTATCGATTTTGAAAATTTATGATTTTTGTTTTGGTGTATTTTATAATGTTATGTTTATTTTAATTGGTTACTTATATTAATGTAAATTAATAGTTGTGTTAATATTTTATTAAGTAGTTATATTTATTATATCTGAAATGTATGTATGTGTAATGCGTAGTGTAGTTAGATAATGTAAATGGATATTTTAAATAATGTTTACAATTGAATTAGTGAATTATGTAAATAACATACAGATTCTAGAGTAGCCTGCACTTTACACTTGTATATTGAAGCCCAAAGTTGGTTTAAATCACCTCAACCTGCTGTTAGCTTCTGCTGATCTTCAGCTTCTTTCGCATCAAATCTTCTCGTGATATAACAACGATTACACATTTTGATATCAAAATGGCAACACTATCATCCAGTCTGCCATGACCCACCACCGCGTAACGGGATGCACTTGACTTCAGTGTTTATTTGCTTTTAAAATCCGCCGCCGACCACAAAAGTAATGAGCTATTTGCATACCGCAAGGTACTGTTCACCTAACTGTATATCCATTAAGTATTACTTATAGAGAAGCTATTAGAGACCTAGTATTTGGAACTGTGTGCCTAATGTCCTAACGTTTATTGACTGTTTATTAACTGTCTAGCTATCAATGCAATTATACCGTAGTTAAGTTGAGGGGTTTTTTATTACTTATACATAAATAATATTATACATAATAGTACAATACAAAAAAATACAAATACAAAACATCTTTATTTTTAACAAAAAAAGTTTTACATTACTTGGTGATTGGAGTCTCCTCATAAGCAAGTAATGCCTGTGTTAGGAGACTCCGCTCTTCCACAGCATTTTTTAAATTAAACAGTACCTTAGATTTATACAGTATGTTCGTGTGTGTGTGTGTGTGTGTGTGTGTGTGGGTGTTTGTGTGTGTGCATGTGTGTGTTTCATTATGTGTATTGCAATAGTGCCTCAGTGTCTGTGTAATTTAGTGTCTTTATTCAATTTGTTAGATTTTTTTTCATCATCATCATTCGAAAGACGTCCACTGCTGGACATCGGCCTCCCCAAGTGTCGCCAAACTGACCGGTCCCATGCGACTCGCATCCAGCGGATCCCCGCAACCTTCACCAGGTCATCGGTCCACCTAGTGGGAGGCCTTCTAACGCAACGTCTTCCGGGTCGCGGTCGCCACTCCAGAACTTTTCGGCCCCATCGGCCATCCGTTCTGCGAGCAATGTGCCCTGCCCACTGCCCAATTTTTTTACACTCGTGTAATTGTTTATTGTATACATATATCTTCCTATTTATAATAAAGTTGACATGTTACTTTATTGTACTGAATGGCAGCAAATTTTGTTTTAGTTTGTGGAACCTGTGCTATGAGGTCTTTCCGTCTTCTTTTTATTATAGTCTGATCATATGGTAAATTCTTATATTCGTACAAGTCATATACTTAGAGATGCAACTGATTATATCCGTCTTATAAGAGAGTAAAGCTATGTCGGATTTTCTGAATTTGACCCACAAATCACCACCCTTTGCTGCATATTGTGTTCCATGGAAGGTTGAATTAAGGCCTAACCTTAGTACATATAATGTGATTTTCCTTGTCATCTGAGTCTTCAGGAACTGGGTCGATGAGCCATGGCGCTTATGATTTTTTTTTGTTATTAGGATTTTTGGAGAATTATTGTTTGTGATTTTGTTTGGCTATTGCTAAAGCTGCCTTTTAATTAAGGCATAGCATTCAGTTTTAAAACGTTTTGTAGCAAAACTCAATATCACGGAAATATTAAATACCCACTGTGACATACAAAAAGTATCTAATAAATATACTTACGAAGAAGCATACGGCATATGACCTTTATTTAGATTATTCCTAAGATATATTCTGATTGACATTGAGCATCATCAATCATCATTGTTTATCTAACAAATCTGCAGTACATTAATAAAGCCTTGAGAGCTAATGCTAATAAAAATAGACCAATAGAAACTGAAGTTCTAGAACTGAAATATTTAAAGATGTCTGTCACGTGGAGTGGTGGGCGAAGATGGAAGGAAATAAGTGTTCAGTTTGATGATTGTAGGCGATGACCTTACGAATGTACAAAATAATAAATTAATGATCATTATAAATCGCATTGCATATCCAGAAACAAACATGAAAACAGTGAAAGCCAATTAAAGCTTTGCGTTATTCATTTTCCGAGCCTAAATCGGTTGTCAGGTTTTCAAAATGTTCAAATCACAAGTTTCATACTAAGGTGGATGGATGTGCAAGGGTAGCCCGCGAAACTTAAATTTGAATGATTATAATTCTGTAACTCCTTACGTGTTACTGGCGCGATTCATATTTTCATTAACATACAACCTGACACTGACCTGCAAATTGCAATAAACGTAAGAAAATTTAAATTTCGCGGGCTACCCTTTGGGCGTTCACCTTAAATGTGTAGCATTTCATTGTATCTCACAAATGAATTCTTACTTCGTTATTACTTAATCAAATAAAGTCACATGATTTCACTAAAAATTACTACAAAACCTTATGATTACAAAAAAGAAACGCAACACAACTTGTGGTTTCAAATGGTGCAGCTTCACTGCCTCATCCAAACCAGACCACACTTGATGTTCTATTTCAGCTTCTTTTTAACGAATACGTAACCTACATTCGCATTTAGGTCTTTAGAACGAGTTTGTTTTGCTTTTACGCCTATCTGGCGTACCGAAGGGCAGAGGTCTCACCTTGCGGCGTGCCGATCAACTTGGCGCGTGCCTCGGCTGCCGCATGGTGGATTTAAATACTTTCCTCTGCTTATAATGGGAGCCTACTACCTGCACTGTAATAAAACTGTTACGAAATTCGAAACGATGCATGTGACGTTTCTATATCGGGAATACGATCGATTTTATTTCCATTTATGTAAAATGAGTGCAGTCGAGGTTTCGGAAGAGAGATTGCAGTGCACTCAAACAAATGAACTTAAATAATTATGTAGATATATATCAAAATAAACAAAACCTTTTTACTGAATGCATATGATTATCCGGTACTTTTAACAAAAAATGTTAAAAATACATTTTTTTTTTTTCTGTCTGTCTATTTGTTCCGGCTAATTTCCGAAACGGCTGGACCGATTTCGACGGGATTTTAATATCAGATAGGTGATTTTTTAAGGAGTAACTTAGGAGACTTTTAAGGATTAAGGTTCTATGCAAGAAATTAAAACCCTTTAAATTGATAACAAAATCCAATTCGTATAAGGAAGTAATATTTTTATAATAATTTCAGGCGGACGATGGTCGTAGGCAATAGTAGTTAGTTCTTACATATAAATTAAAACATACAAATTCTCATGACGTATTGGTATGAATTCTTTATTTTTTCCATAACAAGAATAACTACAACCTAACAATAGGACAAAATACCAAGCCATTCACAACTAATCAACCAGTTCTTAAATTCCGGAAAAGCTCATGTTACTTCAACAAAATTATTTATATGAATAAAATTATTGTTTTATTGAACATTATCACAATGAAATGTTTGGTAAAAGAGATATAATAAAAATAAAGCACACTATACGCGCGGGGCCCTAGACAATTGAACATCAAAATTTATTTATAACCACAATAATCGTCTCCACAACGATCACGAACTTGCTTTAATGATTTATTTATAATATATTTTCTCGAAACCAATGCAATAAAGGATAACAATTGAATACTTTCTATAAATATTATTATTGCTTTGTTCTTACTAAATATAATAAATGTAATGTTTGTATACCTATCACTATGCATTCTTGATTATTATTGAAAACATAATACAGAAACATTGATTACATTACACGAACAAGCTTTATCTGAATGGAACTTTGAACCCCAATATCTCGGTAACTAGAAGGTTCCCAGGTATGGTCTAGAACAAAAATATGATCGCAATGACGGGGAGAACAAGTACCTTTGGGCTTCGCTAAGGGTCTTGTTACATCCTTTATGAATACGAGCGTTTGTGCATCGGTGTCCTTTCTACCCTGTAGTTTAAAGATCGTTTTAAAAATAAATTGCAGACTGAAAAAAAAACTTCTGCACCTAGATACCACTGTTGTCATTTGTTTTCGCCGCAGACCACCGTGACAGGTCTTCAACGTTTCATATGACACCCATGGGAAATGATGGCGCAACACATTCACAGTCGTGACCACAACGTAACACGGCGCGGCGGTGCCATTCAGTATTACGCTAACTAATTCGCGCAAGCCGACCACAGTGACATAGCTTGCATATTACAGCCGCCCATGTGGTATAGGTACATAATTGAAAATATTTCAAGATTAGTGGTATCGGTGTGAGAAGTCGCGTAAACCTAATTTAGAAGTCATAAAATAATTAAATGTTTGATTAATTATTTTTTTAATGTCAAGTCTTGTTCAGTAAGCACGGTTTTTTTTTTGGTTTTTTCTTTTTGTTGAGGCAATACATGGAAGCCAATTTTGATCCAATAAAATCTCTTTTGATGAAACCTCTTCAACTGAATAAGTAATTTACACCTCTGTCTATTCTTAAGTAATAACAAGCGTGACTATATTGACTGCTTTGATGTGTATGATTTATTTATTGTTACAGCAATCTGTTTACTCAATAGGTCAGATATTGTACGATATCTCGTTCCCAAGTGAAATCTAATTGTACTACGATAAACGAAGACCAATTAGAGTTGCGCCATCGATCTGCGCACGATTCGATTGTAAGCTGTTAAGCAGATTTGTCACGTTTGTGGACTAAGGCTATGTCTAGAAGGTGATGCTGGAGATTCTATTTATTAGATTCTCTAGCCAAATATGTAAATATCAGATTGTCAGACATGTTTGTAATGCTTTCGAAGTCCGAGATAAGAATGATGTTCTTGATTTTAAGGAACCTTCTAGAAGCTTTCATTATTCACAAATGTAATCTCGTTGTAATCTTAAAAAAACATCAGAACTGTAATTCCCGAAAGGATAGGCAGAGGTGTACTTATTTGATATTACATCGACATTTCACCAGCTAAGTTTAAATCCCATATAATAGGGGCGAGTCTGTTGCCACCAACCGGGCACAAATCCGGAGTTTCAGGATTTCCTGATTGAGAAACACAATAACACTTTGCTCGACCTCCGAATCTAACCCAAGAGCTCGGCAGTATTACTTGTGACCACAAGACCAACGAGACCGGGCCTGTGGACGGTGAGCTATGGGCTAGCTCGCCGTCCGTCCGTCTTATGACGACAGGCCGTGTCGACGGCGCGTTCGTGTTCCACGCGCGCCTCAAAGAGAGTCAGCAAACAGGAAGGGGTCCGTAAGGGCCGACGCCTGCCAGGGTTGCGGGACTGTTCGAAAGAGATACGAGACACTATGAATCACTTTATTAATAAAAGCTGTGATGCAGGATATAAAGGATGAATTTAACATCATGTTCGACTAAGATCTGATACATACATTGGTTTAACTTTAGTCCAGAAGTCAAAAGTGTCTAATTAATACCGACGTCGCTATTAATTGCTCATTTAGGAAGAGTTACCCAGTTCTGTGTTTCAAGACGGAAATAACTTTACAGTGTATAAAGATAGAATTTGTGAAATCGGTGACGGTTCTTCGTTTCGGGGTTTTTTTTCTCGATGCAGCGTTCAAAACTTGCTATTGAAACTATTAAGTTCGCAAGATCTATTGTCATAGTTAGGAAATCCATTTATCTTAAACGACCTTCTAAGGTAAGGTTAAGCCGCGCTTGCCTAGGTTGGTCCGAGGATGAGTGGCCCCCATTGCTTACCGAGTTTCCTCCGTGCCTCGGAAATCATGTTAAACCGTCGGTTGGTCCCGGCTGTCATTTGTAGATCTATGATATCCTTTACAGTTAGTCAGTAGCCTGAAAGTCTGACAACCAGTCTAACCTAGGGGTAGGGGTATCGTACTACCCAGTACGACGGTAACTGGGTTGTAGAGGCCAGATAGGCTGGTATTCAGCTGCATCCGGTTGGACTGGAAGCCGAAAATGCAGATGATGAGGACCTGCACCTAGCTGTACCTGAGTTAGATGTTGGGAAATAAGTGTGAAAGTAATATTTTGCATAACCAGGTATAATAATATATTTCTATAGAACAATATTAGTCCACTGAACAAAACACTAAAAACTATTATGTAAACAAAACATTTGCTGTTTCACTTAATGCAAATGCTCCATTTTCTTGCTGATAAGGGAAATTACAGGAAAACAAAACTGCGAGCTTATCTTATCGGGAGCTAATAGTCAATGAAGGGAAATGGGCTGGCTGCATGGGCGAGGGCTAGCCAAAGTTTCGTGCTTAGCTCGGAAAGTGGAATATACATTTGAAATAGCATCATTAGGTAAAATCCCAATTGGATTATTGCATAATCAGCCTATAATTTTCCCACTGCTGGGGCACACGGCTTTCTCTCTATGAGAGGGAATAGGCTATAAACCACGCGTGCCCAGTGCGGGTTGGTAGATGTCACATGTCTTCGAATTTTTGGTTCTAGGACATGCCGGTTTCCTCACGATGTTTTGAGAGCATTGGTGATGTTAATAAATTGCATAAATTAATGCGTCTGCCTGGGTTCGAACTGTACTGTTCGTAAGTCGGGGCCGCCACCATTGGGCCACCGCTGCTCTCGTGGATTGGATTATTATTAACGACAATTTGAAATGTTGTAGTTTGGACATCGATTTTCTGCTGGAAATAGGTTAAGATTAGTTTATTGGCTGAGAAAGTTTTTAAATAACTTTAAGGTATACCACGTCTAGCTAGTTCACCTTTCCGTATGATGTATGTTACAAGTGTAAGGAATATCAATTTATTACCATACTTATAATACCCCCTTAGAATATCTCCTCTTAAGTCATATGGTGGTCATGGTTGTTTATACGTATAATAAGTATGTATTTACAAACAAAAAGTATCTATCGTATCTATCAACTATCTGGTGTCCACGACACAAGCCTCGTTGCTTAGTGTGGCACCCAGATGGCGCTGTGTGTAATGTCCATATATATTGGTATAGCGATCACAGTAATGACTTTCCTGATTCAAGTTTGCCAACCTATGACTGGGTGTCCACCAGAGAGGTGCGAGGATGTGCAGCGAGAGATGTCATGTGCATAAAACTAACCAATCAGATAGCTAGCTTAGCTCAAAATGTGAAAAAGAAGCTTTACTATTGGTTACTTTCACACACATACCTCGCTACGCATCCTCGCTCATCTTATGTGGAAACGCAGCTTAAACACCACAATCCTCGCGAGTTGACGATAAAACACCAACAATACACGTCCTCTGGCAGTTTCCTACGTAATTGAAGTAAGGCAGTGACATGATTGAGACAATTTTCTCATTCTATTTCTGTACCTAAGCGGCTCAGCCAATTTCAATCCTCAGCGGTAGATGCTTGCAATCTACTCATTCTGACAGCTTTGTAAATTGTGACCTCGTTGGCCTAATAACGTTTTGTTCCATTAGGAGCAAGGACTTCATTTGGCATATTTCTTAACATTGTTATAAATCTAGATAGGTACCTTCTCGTCTTCAAATGTATCATCTACGGCTATCCTAATTCCATATATTCTATCATTAGCTTTGTTCCTCTATCATCAACTTTAATCCACCTGACTGCATCTAGGGTCACCAGATTTGTCCTTATACGTATATTTTTGCCTTATTAGCAGTAATCGGAATAAGTAGAGCTGATGTACCTAAAGTTCTAGGAACAGAAACGAAAGGTGGGGACTTCCTTACGACAATTTTTTTTTTTTCCGAATATTTTTTTCTGAAACTCGGAAATGTAATATTCTGACTGAGTCTTAAGATTGGTAACTATCTTAATTATTGAGGTTAATTTCTGTTTACGTTTAGTTCCAATAATTGTACAAAATGAATAAATGGTATGCAAACCTTGTTTTAAAAAATTGTTTTTTTTTTACCTTGTTAGTTATAACTATTAAAGCTAGTGAAAATAAAATAGTTTCCGCACTTACTTACGGCTCTCAAACCAAGATAAGGAGATTACCTTTATTTTTTAAACAGTAAAAATCGTGCACTTTTTTTTAAATAAAAACAGTAAATGAATTTTATAGTTGCGAAAGCTTTTCGTTTCTGTTCGTTGAACATTAGGCACATTAGCTCTAGCTATTCTGATCACTGCTTATTAGTTACCTTCATTTATAAATTATTAAACAAGTAAATAATATATTTTTAAGTATGGAAGGGTGGAGCTTCCTCCTAACACAGGCTTATTTGCTTAAGAGAGGATCCAATTCCAATCACTAGAAAGGCTTAGTAATTGATAAAATAATAAACCATTTCATTTTCATTTTTCAAATACATATGTCCATGTTTTTGGCCGCTTTTCTTTACTGTGGCCACAATTGTCATTGTTGCGAAAATTGGTAAGGGTTTTTTTTTAAACAAGGTGACTACTGCAAAAAGAAAGATCAAAGGCCAAAAGTTATTTTTCGTTTGATGAAATTGCTTAAAGTTAACGGCTTGAGTCTTAAATATTGACATAAGCAACATGGTGGGAACTCAAAAAGTTAAATTAGGTACCTACAGAATTTTTCTCCGAAAGGTTTGCCGGTTTTGCTTAGTGATTAATTACAAAACTGAAGCGTATGATGAGGCGATCTTCAAACATTTTTACAACTGGGTGGCAATTTCAAGTCACGTCTTAATTTCTTTGCCAAACTTGACACTTAATATTTTAACGTCTATCAAAAAGCTTTAGGTACCTTCAGTTTGAAATGAAATGTCAGACATCTTCCTTTACTGATATTTAGTCACGACGAAAGCGATTCGTGGGAGGGCCACATTTGTTCCTGCGGGATGCGAGAAGTCACACAAAAGATACAAAATAGCAGTTGTAAGACATGTTACCATATCACAGAGCTTTACATTACTTGTGTGCAGGGCTGCCGGAAGTTTTTTAAGTGACCCACTTTTGATCTCAAATATCGGTCGGTGACAATAGTATCATCGTATTACTTACAATAATAAACCTGTTTAAATATCATAATATTATGTTACCGTCACGCCTGTGAGTTAATTTAACAAAGAATTTGGCGATGTTGCTCCATTTTAATTATGCGCCACCTGTAGCTTCGGAAGATTTTGTTTATTATAAATTGGTTTTAATCTTTTACTTGTCATATAAACTGGATGAGATCATTTACACTAGTATACCTATTAAGTAAGTAAAACCTCAGTAATCCAGACAGAAAATGTACCAGCAGACTGGTATTCTCCACTCTAGACTATTGGTAACTACCCTATTGTCATGCAAACTCCACCGCAGCACCTATTAACTTACACACCTCATGTTGGCAGCACTTTGCATAGATATCAGATATGTACACACGGCTACACATCAAGCTATACATTTCCAGTTTATGCTGATCTCACATTGTGTAGGATTTCCTTACAATGCGAGGTCAGCTTATACTGGAAATGTATAGCTTGATGTGTAGCCGTGTGTACCTAAGTGACACTAACTTTCATTCAGTCGTAGGAGACGCATAGAGAAAAGCATTGAATCGTTAGGTACTACCACAGGGTACATACTACTCTCACTCGACCGCGCGACGTGTTTAGGGTTTATTACTAAGCCTTCACTGTCCATCCGTCCGTCTGTCTGTCAGCGGGCGCTATCTCATTGCGTATAAGTAGACAGTTGAATTTTTTCCAGAATGTGTATTTCTGGTGCCGCTTTATCAACAAATAATAAAATTGAATGAATAATTAAAGGGGCCTCCCTACTACGATCGTACTATGGAGCCCCATCTTGCGAGTCTGTCTCGTACTTGGTCGGCTTTTGATTGTTCGTTCGCGTAGATACGCGGGCCTAGCATAGAACGGAATTTCAAAAGAATAAGAGGTCAGATTATACGGGTTGTTTTACCACTGCCGTGTGGCCTTCCTGTGCAATAAAACCAAATCCATAAGACACATCCCACTTGCTGTTAAAAAATCTGCTACGGAAACGAATTCAACTTCACCTTTGTCAGACAAATGCTTCTCGTAGATCCATTTCAACAACCTTACAAAAAATTCCATCAATCTCTTCGGTCAACCCTGATCTGGCAGGGTAGGTCCACAATGACGGTCGTCGGGAGCCAGTGGTTGTGCCGGTGACCTATGAGCTCAAGAGACTTGCCTTTTAAGGGCCGGCGCCGGCCGTAATCGTGTCGCAACGTGCGCAAGCGATGCATGCTTCTTACCTGTTCAACATGTCACATTGAGGTCACCAATTGATTCTGGAAGCCTCAAAAGCGTGTAGTTTTGTTGTTGGTTTTTGTGTTTACAATGTTTACTTGAACTAATGAATCCTAATGAGCGAAGAGATGAGATGGGAATGGAACTGTCTGTACAGCATACAGACAGTCCCATCTAGGGCTTTCACATACCGGTTTTTTACTGTGCTTATAGTGTATGCACACTCACAGTAACCACAAGCCAAAAGCTGAATAAAGGGCACAGCTGACACCTTGATTGCCAACTGTACATTTTCAGACATTCGTCAATGGCAAACACATTCAGAGAGCAGCGGTGGCCCAGTGGTGGCGGCCCCGACTTACGAACAGTAAGTCGTGGCTTCGAACCCAGGCAAGCGCATTACTTTTTGTAACTTAATTTAACACCACTGCTCTCAAAACGGTGAAGGAAAACATCGTGAGGAAACCGGCGTGTCCTAGAACCAAAAAATCGAAGACATGTGACATCTACCAACCCGCTCTGGGCCCGCGTAGTGGATTATAGCCCATTCCCTCATAGAGATGAGGCCGTGTGTCCCAGCCATGGGAACACTATAGGCTGATTATGCTAAACACATTTAGAAAAAGAAAACAGCAGACAAACCAATATGGCAACCGAATTTTCTTCTAATAAAAATGAATCACCAAAGATACAAAACAGCTGATGCTGCTAATTAGATTTTACCTGGACGGTATGAAACAAACCAGGAGCTGAATAAGGGGGCTAAACAATAACAGCCGCTGGGGTCGATCTTTAGGTTAAGCGACGCTTACCTAGGCTGGTCTATGGATGGGTGACCACTCACTACATACCGAGTTTCCTCCGTGCCTCGGAAACCACGATAAGCAGTTGTAGATCGTTGTCAGTCGTTACAGGTACCTAGTCAGTGGGGCATAAGTGTGAGAACCAGTCTTACCAAGGAGTACCTACCGTATTACCCAGTACTAGCTGGGTTGTGGAGGTCAGACAGGCAGTCGCTCCATGTAAAATACTGGTATTCAGCTGTATTCGGTAAGACTGGAAGCAGACCCCAACAAAGTTTGGAAAATGCTAGGCAGATGATGTTATGAA
Source organism: Eugnorisma glareosa (assembly GCA_947578425.1). Taxonomy (NCBI): domain Eukaryota; kingdom Metazoa; phylum Arthropoda; class Insecta; order Lepidoptera; family Noctuidae; genus Eugnorisma; species Eugnorisma glareosa. The sequence goes on from OX387959.1 coordinate 14,461,058, forward strand.
ACAAACATTTTTAAGTAGGTAGGTACGTTCAGCCCATCCAAAGGATTTCTGGAAGATATCCTTATTAGTGCCGCCGTTGCTGCATTGTACCCAAGAGTCAGCAATTTTATAGCAAAGATATGTAATAAGTTCTTTAAGTTTTTATTCCATCTATCTATCAAGTGCTAACAAAATCCACTAAAATATTTGAAACCAGTAAATAAACCGTGAAATAAGTGCACGTACTGTCCAAACCCAAACTCCTATTTATATTTCAAGGACTATCGTAAAGCGATAAACTCATTAACACGCACCTCGTGTCAGATCGGAAGCGAATGCTCATGCGCATGACAATAGCAACAACACACGTAAAAGCTTCGTGTTATTAATTATTAATAGTGTTAATAATACGGTCACATTGCGATTGCGAATTTGTGCACTGATACCATTTTTGTTTATAACAAGCCGATCTTTATGATAGGTTACGAGCGGTCGCTGTTTTGAATTGATGATGGATGACTTGATATAATAAGTCGTTGACTGTCGTTCATTTTATTAGGTAGCTACGTACCTACCTACTAAATAAGAATCAATTGAATTTCATGAAAAGTCGTCACGACAAAAAACTTACAATTTATACCTAACTAGCGACCCGCCCCGGCTTTGCATGGGTGCAATATATACATATAAACCTTCCTCTTGAATCACTCTATCTATTAAAAAAAACCGCATCAAAAGCCGTTGCGTAGTTTCAAAGATTTAAGCATACAAAGGGACATAGGGACAGAGAAAGCGACTTTGTTTTATACTATGTAGTGATTCAGAGTAAATTGCAGGTAGACTCTTGTTGCGGGTAGTTAGATAGTAAGCTCAAAGTAAATCTGGATTTTGTAAAAATTGTGTTTACGAAAAATTTAAGATATTAAAGCACCCCCCTGCCATGGCCCAGCCCAACTCCAAAGTTGCAATTTTACGCCTACCTTAATGAATCCCTTTCTCTCTTTGCAGTTGGAAAACGTTCAATGCTGTCTGGACTTCCTTCACGCACAAAAAGTCCAGGGATTAGAACAAGTGACAGCTGCGGACATCCGGGACGCAAAACTAAAAGCAGTGTTAGCACTATTTTTTGCGCTTAGCCGACATAAACAAGCCACCAAACAAAGAACAGCGCCATCTAGCGGTAATGCTCAGAACGTGGGGAAGAATTCAAGCGAGGATGTTTCACTGAGTGCGGTACAACGTATAACAGGTGGCAGCAGTTGCGATGAAATTTTAACAGCGTGCGCCAACAACGTCGAGATGACGACGTTAACAGCAAATAGGTAAGTTTCAAAACAACACGTTTGCTAATCGGTTTTTTTTGTATTTTACAATAAAATGAGAACATTTTCAATTCGCTACTAGCGCCATCTATATTGGCATTGTTTAAACTAGTAGCAGTTGAACTCCAAGCGATGCGGTAACTCGACGCTAGATGGCTCTCATTCAAATTTTACATTAACTGTTTGAAGTATTGAACTCACGTTCGTGTACGAATATTCAGTGATAGCACAGAGCATCATATGATAGTACGTGAACCAACATCAAGTCGTTATGTCAACCTAACCTTTTAATTATCTACATGTCTAAGAATGTGTAATGCAGCTTCATGATGTTGATGCAGGTGATGCTGACACGGTACCGACTGAGCGAAAAGAAGTCGAAAATGTGCGCTAACAATAACAATTAGAAATTTTGAGTTTGTAGTTAACTAATTATTTTCAAAAAAAATCAATAAAGTAGTCCCTTCTATTTAGAGAAGACTTTATGAACTTCTTGTTTCTGTAGTGTAGACATTAAAACGTTTCTACTTTCCTTCAATTCATATTTAAATATGATTATGAGTTGACTGTGTGCATTTCCTTTGAAATTTAACGGCTTTTCGTTTTATTTGAAACTATTGATATGACCTTAAAATTGTAAATGTTATAGCACTGATCTAATCTTATATCTTAAAATAAAATCGTTTTGTAAGTAGTCAAATAACTTTTGCCCATAACTTCTTTAATGACCGTAAATAGGCACCAACCTACCTACCATGCCAGCCATTTTCAAAGTATACCAACTGTTCAGAATTGTGTATTTTCGTGTTCAGTTCCGAACTTGGACGCGCGATCTCCGCAGCTAGCATTTATAAATAAATCTGCTTCCGAGCTTAAACCGCTTTGGGAGTCATCTGATTATGTATTCCCTAATCTAGTGTAAATTTAAGTTTTCGGGAGTGTAAATATCTACCTGAGTTTAGACTAACGGAAGGTATGTCGGTCCGTATCTGAAAACTGGGAACAAAATCTTGTCGTTTACTTACTACTTAAGATTTGTTCAGAAATAAAAAATTAAGAATGATCTTATTAAAGAAAATGTAGTTTTGAAGAGTGGTTTTCATTTTGTTTGTTGTGGTAGCTACATAATTGAGTCTAGGAATCAAGACACGTAAAACTCTAGGACGGACACAACATTCAGTAATACAAAATCGTAAAGCTCATCTTTTATTTAGTCGGAAGATCGGAAATGCCTACCGCGCAGAAAGTAATAATTCTCGCGTACGGCCGCCCAGTGACATGTCTATTTCTGACTAGCGCCCTCTATTGGCGAGTTGCCGAGAAGAGCTGCAGGTTTACTCATGTTCTATGTTAGTAAACAAAGACTGCACTTGGCAACGTGAACTTGGGACAGGGACATTACCTTTGGCAACGTTTTGTAGACGTTGAAGTGATATCGATGTGTGTTCGCCTTGATCCAAGACGCAGCTTTGTATATTTTATGGTTCAAGCAAACTATCTTGTACTGTCAGGATCACTGGACAGTCGGTTATTTTCTTCTATCGTATGGGTATCGTATTTCAACAAAAACATTGACCAAGTATGGTGGTTCCAGGGTCCAGGGTGCACCGAATGGCGCATTTTTCTTGGCGCCTGGATGGCGATCTAAATTGAATCGGCCCAAAATCAGAAAAAAAAAAAACAAAATTGGTGACTAGTTTCGCACCTTCATACCAACATTACTCATGCAAACAATCATTATCAAGCATACCTACGGCTACCACTCATTTCATAATCTTTCAACGCCCAAATGACCCCATAAAACACACAACAGGTAGCAGTAGCACCAACCACCTGAACCTAAAGAGCTATTTACATTTTAACAAACAGGCCTTACTACGTCTGACGCCCCTCCCTCAGGCCTCTTGACACCGGAGCCGGTCAATGCTTCTCTGATTCCGAGCACAATGCGAGGATGTCACGTCAGGACACCCGAACTTCGCTCACGACAAACAGCTAACAAGCCATTGTTTGTCATTTGTTGCGTCGGCATTGTCGCCCGCTTCACTAGGTAGCACGAGCTCTGTTTTAAATGGGTAAAAAATGTTTTTATAATAGTCTACAAGTTTCTAATGTCTGCTGTCTACAGCTATGAAAGTTATGTATGACAGTTGAAAAGTTGGGAAGGAATTCGTATTTTTTTTTTCCAATTCACTTTTGACATTTGCAGAATGGTCGACATCGGCTTTGTATGCCATAATAAAAAATAGAAGAATAAATTAAAATTGAAAATTGAATTTAAGGTTAATTTCGAAGATTTTTACAGATTTCCCTTAATTTAATTATCTGCAGCATGAAAAATGTTAAAAGACGTTGTAGGTTTTGTTATCCAAATCCTCCATAAGCTGTTGATAAAAGCAGATAAGGCTAACTACTTGGTAAGTCAACTTAATCACTATCGACTTTAAGCTAATGCAGTCGAAAGTGTTTTCCAAATCAGTAAGTAAATGTTTGTATGTCTAAAAATAGTTGCCTCTATTCCTAATCCAAAATATTTGAATTAGGAAAACAAACAATCCCAACTGAAACCCAAAAGAAGTTTTTAAGACACAGATTTTTTAAAGTAACATCAAAGCAAAAGTGAGTGCATTCCGTGCTAAAGAGAACCGGTCCACATTTAGAATTCTGCCAGTTTTTCACATAGGTGAACAACCGAGGGCGCACGTTCACAATGGGACCACTTTCCTTACTGGGCCGGCCCATGTAAGGGCCCCGGCCCGCAGAGACCGACTGAATACCTTTTATGTGCCCTGGGTAAACACTTAAAACAGATCATTAAGTATAATGATGTAAATTGTGTAACGCATCAAATGTCTCTGTGACATTCAACGTGATGCAACATAGGTACTGATGCTATGGGTTATGGCCCATTCTTTTCTCTTTTTGGGAGTGCTTTTCTCCTCTCGATTACGATCTTGATGATTATCATGCTTGTTTCTCATTCATAAACTTACGAAATTTGTGTTTCAGTTCCCTTTTTACCCAACTACGGGGAAGCCAAAAGGAAGGGTTATGAATTTAGCAGTCTATGTATGTATGTTTGGATGTATATGTTCCTCCGTAGCGCCTAAACTATTCTTCCGATTTGATGAATATGGTGTCAATTGATTCGTTATTATGGCCCGAGTAACATAGGCTACATTTCTAGAGTCTATATTGCCTTGTGAACCCCGAATTTAATTAGAGCGTGGTTTTTCAATAGTCGGGTTTTTTAGTTATAGTATACCACACAAATTCTTGTTTAGATATAATTCTTCATCCATTAGAATCTCAGGATGCATTGTTGATTAGTTACCAATGCATTCTCTCAGTTAGTTTCAGTAGTGTTCTACTTTTTCGTTTGATGTTAAGAATATGTTTGTAAATAAGGAACAAACAAAAATATTGCAAGTAAAACAGCTCACACACGACTCGCATTTTTCATGAATCATGGTAATGTTATATCATGGAATTCTCAGGAGATTTGTCAAATATTTCGGTTACACGGCCCATATTTGTCAAGGCATTTCAAATAAATCTCGAAGGAGTAAAGAACCCTGAAGAAACAAAAATCGATAACACACACAATCCTGGCAAGAAGTCGTATAAAACAAATGACGAAATAACTGTTACTAACAACAACGTACCCGTTTAAACTAATTACTTACCGAAATTGGCACTGACTCCTGACACCGCGATCAATCGTAACCGATGCGAAATCTTCAAAACTTAATTCCCAAGATAACGGTATCCTGACAGATGACAGAATCATCGCTCATTTTAAATAACAAGTGGGCTCCGTCGGCTCCGTCTCCTGCCGCGATAAGTGTACAATTACAGAGGGCTGAGGGGCAGGGTTCGAGTAGCCAATTACGGAAGTTAGGAATGGTGGTTGGTGGTGTGAACTTAAGAGCTCATATCGAATTTCCTGTTGAGTTGTCAAAATAAACACCCGGCTTAGGCTCGTTAATTGCTTAGTGTTTTTGACCCCTAGCTGCGAAAATCTTGATCTTTTCTGTCAACGTTTGCGGCTTTGAAACTGTTTACTTCGACAGCTATTGATATTCCATTACAGAAATTACGATCTGCTGCTCATATTTTATAATCGTTTGCGCAAATGGCATGATCCTTTTAAAACATATCGGTTCGAGCCGAAAGCCGACCGCATGTTTGGTCTGCTTGCTAGTCAGCAGCCGCGGCGTGTCATGGCGTGTTTGTTTACATATCTCTCGCGCCGCTCGTCACTATCGTCTGTCTATACCATCAACAAACATAATTCTCTTACGCTCTTTAATGGTAATGGCATACACAAATACCCACACTGGCTAGTTTAGGGCTGTGGTTTCGGTGCTTTTAAAGTTTAGGTTATTTGAAGCTCAATTTGACTGATGTTAGAATCTCTTTTTGGCACTTATTCGTTGTAAATCATCCTGATATCCGTTCCAAGATGAATGTGTTCTTCAATTTTTTTTTAATCAAAGAATACTCTGAAATCAACACAAATTAGCAGAACGCCACAACATAAACACAACGCAACATCTAAAAGCTTTGAAAGTTCCACAAACTTTCAAACTTCACCGACCAAAATTGGTTTAAGTAAACCTGTCAGAAACACGAAACACCATAGCGAAATTTTTGTAATAGGAAAATGCCTTTTACAGACATCGAGCATTTCGAGCAAGACGGTTCGTTTTACGATCGCTCGAGTTCGAGCTGACGGGCCCCTGTTGAAATATCCACTTATTAAACTGCACACTTTATTGCTCATAAATTACGGCTTATGAGTTCAATGCTTCGTTTAATCCAACTGTTGTTAGGAATGGACAATACGTGCGGCTCTTAGGGTTTGGTGTCGGTTGAAGCGGTGAAAGGGGTGGCCGCAACTGAAATGGTACTGAGAGATTTCAGTGTTGAAAATGAAACTGAAGAAAACAACATCAGAGTGCGTGAACATCAACCAGTAGTTTCAGAATGTGGATATACAATATAGATAATTTCTTTGGAAAATAAGTTTTTCAAATAAGTTTTTTATGCTTATTTTGTGTCCCACAGCTGGGCAAAGGTCTCCCCTTTCCTCCTCTCCCTCCTGTTTTGAGCAATTTCTGTCCACGCTCACCGCGTGATCATGGGTCTCCGGATTATTAAAATGTAAGTTGTACTTAAATTAATCCAGCAAACTTACAACTATGTACTTTTTTTTCGGAATGTATCTGGTCTCTGTAGCAACGCTAGTGTAAGTGATTAGCATACTCAGCCTTTAATGTTCCCACTGCTGGGACACTCGGCCTCCTCTCCATGAGAGGGAATGGGCTATAATCCACCACGCGGGCCCAGTGCGGGTTGGTAGATGTCACATGTCTTCGAATTTTTGGTTCTAGGATATGCCGGTTTCCTCACGATGTTTTCCTTCACCGTTTTTGAGAGCAGTGGTGATGAAATAAATTACACAAAGTAATGCGCCTGCCTGGGTTCGAACCCACGACTTACTGTTTGTAAGTCGGGGCCGCCACCACTGGGCTACCGCTGCTCTCAAGCGTAAGTGATTAAAGTTCGCAAAACAACCAGCACGCGTAGCTTGACCACCGTGGAATCGGGGTTTGTCGACGGAAGAATCGACAAAACGTCAGATTTCTTTTGTTGATCTCGAATTCTCGACAGACCCGATTCTACGGTGGTCATGCTACGGGTGCAGGTATAACTTTATCTAAATACAATTTAAAATCTTGCAATTCTCATGTTCCTTACTGAAACTTAACAGCCCGCATCGGCAACGAGCCCCTATAGCAAACTCCGAACTTTCGCGTGTAAAAGACGATAAGAATCGTGTCTCCGGAAATATATCCTTTCTTTTGCGCGTTTTCACTAACACTAGGGAAAACGTAAATGAATGAGCACTTTTGGATTTTCAAATCTCGGCTCAGCGGCCAGAGTTGAATATTCAACAGTGCAATAATATTTTTTATAACACATTTGCTCTCTTATTTCACCAATTTCAATATCGTATTGTATCTCATCACGGACTTGTGCGGTAATGGAATGTAAAACGCACGGTTTATCAAGATGCTCCGTCTAAAACGAACGGTATTTTCTTAAATCTTGGCAAAGAGTTTTTATGTCAGAAAAGTGGTCAACATTTTATGAATAAAATTAACTTTGGGAGATAAAATAAAATAAATAAACATTTAATTTTTTAATTTAATTAATTTTGACAATAAATTACAACCTGTAACAAAAACATAAAAATATTAATTTACTTTATTAGTAATACTGGCCGTTTTTTGTGACTTTGCCTTAAAAAGAAGCGCTGATGCGCGCGGATCGCTAATTTGTGAACAAGTAAAAATTATTCCGCGCGCTTTTTCTTTTCGCTGTATTGTTTTTATTTGAAAATGTCGTCAAGTAATCATGAATGTATTAATTCGACACCGCCAGAAGTCTCAGAGGCAGTTTTATTTATTTCCTCGCAAATATGTTATAAAACGTCATATGACATACGTGCGCTTTGATAATTGCAGCCTCTGCTTTCTTGTAGCCCTCGCCTACGGCTCGGGCTAGCAATATCGCCTCGGCTGTAGTTTTCAACTTACCGCACTTATATCATAATGTACTATTTAGCTTTTGGCTTTTATTTTGATGTCGATAAGTGCCGGTGAAAACCTACAATAGATGGAAATATAAGACGGTTCAACCAAATTGATTCAACTTTTATTGAAAAATTCATAAATCTATTGAAAAGTTGCCCATTGAATTATTCTCCTAGCTTTGTTTACAATTTTATGCTTTATACGATTTGGGAACCAAAAGTAACACAACAATGTTACAGTTCATTAACGTGTCTATTTCGTCCCATGCCATCGACACCGCTTCAAAAATATAATTCATATTTTCTCACGTTCGTATTATAAATCACTCTGCTTTTAGATGTTCCACGAATAGTTTAATCCGTTTTACAAGCGAAAGGGGAATTAGTTGATTTTCAACTGAGCCGGCACATTTCCGCATTGTTTCAACACTTTGAACTGCGGTTATTTTAATTGATTTTATTAGAAATTGGGGAAATAGATTTATTATGTTGCGTTCGTCGGATTGGTTGTGCCATATTGTCGCACTAGTGCGTTTCGTTGAAGTTCGTTAGGGGCCGCACTGCAGCAAATTCTTGTGATGCGGGGTGAAATGTGTCCACGTTTACATTTTGTTTGCATTTTGAATGCTGCTCTTTGTTTTCATGCATAGAACGTTTAGAACAGTTTATGTGGTTTGCGGTTTCTGTTTTGTTGTTCGTATAGGTTTAAATATTCAGGATATGGAATCTATTCTCTCCATCACAATCGGTTTATTCATTTCAATGCAGATTTCTGCGTAGCGAATGCAACATTTGTATTCCGCAGTGCAAGTTACAGATATAAATAGACTCTGTATATATATATATATATATATATGAGTGAAAGTTCAGTGTATAATAAATAAGTGAATTGTTTATAATAAAAATAACGGGTGATCTAGGCGAGCAGTCGATGATTTATAGATTATTATTGATGTTAGGAGTTACAAAAATGCTGCGCAGATTGCATCCTGCCCTTGTTGGCATTTTTTTTTTAAAACTAAGTATAAAAAGACCTTAGTATTACTAGCTCCTTCCCGTGACTTCATTTACGTGGACACATTTACCGAGATAAGTAGTCCTACGAGCTGTTAATCCAGATCATAAACTATTGTACCAAATTTCAGCCACTTTTATTTGAAAGAGTAACAAATATCCATCCATTCGCACAAACTTTTGCATTTATTATAGCATAAGTATGGAGTAAGGATATTTCTCCTTACTCCTTACCTTGTGGTTAGTGCCTAACCTGGTGTCTGAGTTTTTTGCCATCCATGGGCCTCTGACTTCGCTTTACATGCCGTCGAGAAATATCTGTCGGGCATGCTGGTTTCCATTGCAATCGTTTAGTAAGGGATTACAATTGCTGTATTTATACAGGATGTAACAAGACCCTTCACGAAGCCGTCAACCAAGCATTATGTACATCACACTAAGTAACTTTACGCAAAAATTATAGCTGGGAAACGAACATTTTTTTTTGGGTGAGAAATCACGTTTTACGGTAGGACTCAATGTAACGCGCTCAAATCATTGTTCTGATGGATGCATTGAATAGTGCGGGGGTCGTGGAGGTGTTTTAATTAAAAATCTTACATTAAAAACATTTGTACTTTGACCCCCAATATCTCCGGTCGGACGGTTCCCAGGTATGGTCTAGAACAAAAAAATGATCGCAATGACGGGGAGAACAAGTGGCTTTCGGCTTCGTTAAGGGTCTTGTTACACCCTATGAGGGTAATTATTGACCGATACTTATAAACGTGATTGTACTCATGATAACAAACAACTTTCCCAAAGAAACATTTTTTTATACATATTCACTTTTACCACAATAACACAACAGCCGTATGAAATTCGCGCGCGCGCGCCTTTGACCTATCAGCTGTTAGCCACGTGATGCCGTTCTGCCTCATTATGAGAAAGTTGTTTGTTATCATGAGTACAATCACGTGTTTAAGTATCGGTCTCTAATTACCAGTCACCAATTACCAGGCAATACAATTCTTGGGTTCTTCTATAACTTTCGTAACACAAGCACAACGCAACATTTTCAACAGTTTATTTGTCTTTATATAGTGTTTGTTCTTCCAAACCTCCCCAGCTTCGTCGCGAACACATGTAAACAGCGAAACAATGCAGGCGTTCATGTTTTTTTTTAATTTTGTTTTTCAACGTTATTTCGAAGTTTTATGAGCTTTTTAACGTTTAACATAATATTGGTTTATGTTAAATTGCGGTTTTTAAAAGCGGTTTAAGTTGAGCTAAGGATATTTATAACCATTAAAATGAATCATGAAGTCTCTCATAGCTTTTCATATGCTCCAACTTCAACTAAATCATGAAAAGCTTTCTTTAATTATCATGATCATTCATCGTCTTTCTCTCTGATCTCGTTTTAGGATCTTTTTCTTTTACAACCTATATTACATAGCTGTTTAATAGCCGTCTAACACACGAGCTGTTTATTACAGACATTTATTTCATTATAATCGATAAGTATGAATTCTAAGTGACGCAATGGCCATAGGGCCGCATACGCACCCTCCGATTATTACAATACGTTTAATGGCTATGCGAGATGTAGTCATGAGCCTAATAAATTATAACTTTCGTCGACTTTGGATAATAATATCGATTTTAATGCGTATTACCGTAAATTGGTACTTTATCATCGCTCAGATTAATTCACTCATAAATTCAGTAACAAACGTTTAAGGTGCCATTTGCGTTCATAAATTCACAGATATGAGTACAGGATAAGTGTGTAAGGATCATTTCCTGTACCTATCTCATATAAAATTCAATCCCTGGCAATAATTCTGGACCCTTCTCAGTAAATGTCGACAAGTAGCGGACATAACCGGCCGTAAAACCATGTCTGCCGAAAGGTAATCGTACTATCTCATAGGAAACTGTTTACCACACACCTCTGTGAATTATTTCGCCGGCCCGGCGCGAGTGATTTAACGAGATAAGCCGCGAACCCTTCAGGGAGTGCATAACGTCATCCCGCTAATGCAAGGGTCCCCTCCCTAGCGCAGATGGCACCCGTGCCATCAGTTTTTCATACATCTTCTAGTCAGGGCTGTGCCGAACTAGGAATGTCATGCAATAATAAAGCACTTAACGATTAGCACAAACTTATCGACTAGGTCGTAATCAGGGATGAATTGAAAAGCTCTAAGCTCAATACTGCTTCAAGTAAACAAGAAACAAGTTTCATCACTAGCACTTTAATGGTCAATACGACATTAAATCAATGAGGATGGTGCAATTTAACTGTTTCCCATAATCCGAAGCAGCGGATGAGCATGGCGCAAGTCGAGCTTAACGATGCGGGCTTGACGGACAGCCCTGTTTAGTATTAGCATTCGCTGCATCCCGCCGCGCGATCACGGATTCGGAAGGGGCGAAGGCCCTTGCGCTTTCGACGACTGTTGTGCTTGTGTCTGTCGTGCGGACGCAATGGTCGCGCGTGCACGCTCTCGTGCGCCGGCCGCCGCACGCGCCCGCGCCGCGCGCCACTGAACCGACGCGAGTGCGCCCCGACTGTGACAAATCGTGTTAAGGATTATTGTTTATGGTGTGCAAAGCTCGCTGCCGTGTATTTATAGCCTGAGTAAAGCGGTGTCCTAATCGGAGTTGTTTAAGTGGACGCAATACGGCCAGAGATTATTTTCATGTTTACGTTTTATACCGTATTTGTATTTAATTCGAGCGGTTAGTCGTTTTGTTTACACGCGTGAATCACTTCTCCGTACTCTGACTTAACACGAGCTTAAGAGAATGGGAATTTATCTCGAATGCGTGAGTTCACAGATTAGTCAAGCTCTCAAGAGGTTCAAATAAATTGAAGTGGCACTTCTATTGTGAAATCCATTGAATTGATGTCACACGAGTTGGAGTCGGTTAAGTAAACAATGGTTACTCCTGTTGCATACTTAACACCGAATTATCCAAAAACAACAGTGTAAACGTTTTGATGGTTGACTGGATTAAAACCTTCGGAGGGTATTAAACTTGGGTTATTGTAAAGGTAAACATTCTGATATCCTTATCTTCCATCATTGATTCTTTTCGCTTCGTGCTACGTAGAGCTGTCTCATCGTAAAATGTAACAATTGGTACACGTTTTAAGTTATTGCGATGCTGTGGAGGTTGCGCGAGAGTGTGCGGGCGAAGGACCCGGTTATATCGCCAGGCTCGCCCACGGCCCAAGCCTGGCAGACTGGTCCTGAGCCAAGAGATAAAACTCCGAGAGAAACTGCGATACATTGAAATAACCTAATGTAGATTTGATTCTTGATAGTAGCAAAATGTGTTTGTTTTGTCGTGTCCTCGGTTATTAAGTGGACATGAATCGTACGCTAGTGAACTGTGGTGGACAAGATAATTTCAGGGCTCATCAATCATTGTATTGACAACTGTGGGAGTTTACTTAAATGGTCTTTTGTCTAGATTTTTTTATTTACGGTGTTATTTTAATAATATCTAAGTTTTTTTTATCAACTTTTCGTGTTATGGTTTGGTGACTTAGTTTTATCTGTTTGATTTCATCTAGTTGCATTATTGTCTACTTTTGCATCTGCTTATGCAATACACAGACCTATAACTTAAACTGTAGGTGTAGATCACTTTCTACTAGTAATCCGCCCACGCTTCGTTCAAAGGCTTGCCTAACTGACCGACACTGGAATATCAGCTCTAACAATAATTTTGATCAAGCTTTATGCTTACAATAACTAGCACTACTCCATTCATTCGGATAAAATTTGTAACAGAATTCCACTACCAAAGCTAGTTTTACAACATAATAAACTTAAAGGGCTTGACACAATTCGTCTGAAAACACAGTCTTTATGACCAATGGTGTTCGTTTTACGTATCTATAAAATTGTTGGCAAATCTAGCTCGAACAAGCAATGACATACTATCTGTATTATAGTGTGGAAGAACATAATATGCCAATTGAACAGGTATCTATGCATAAAGCTGGTTCAGCTCCATTAAAGTCCAGTGCAAACGTGATTAATGTATCTGCAGCCAGCCCTTTGGAAATAGAATCTCAACACAAAAAGGTGCAGTCTATAGGCAGGCTTACATGAAATGCGAAGATAAGTTACAGCATTTCGAGTATTGCTTGCTTCAAACTTTAATGTTTGAAAGGAAAATTTTTGCTTCTTTTGAGGAAAATGAAATATCTAAAGAGAACGCTGAATTTTATCTTTCTACTCTTAAATAGACGTTTTTTCTTACAAATCTGTTCTAATGGTGTTACTCCAACAGATTGGCTGGAAAATGAACGGCCGCGGCGAACATTGTTCGCAAGAATTACGAGCCAAGATAAGGGTAGATCTTGATGCTGTGGTTTCGGTGAAAGGATGTTATAAAAACGGTAGCGGTACAAATGGTTCATAACAAAGTCCAATTAGACACAGCTACAGGTGTGAGTGACGACTTTAATAACAATGTAGTAAACCTACAACAACAAGCAAGCTCGGGGTTATTCACAACAACTGAAGTGTTAGTGTTTGCGCCGGCGAATCCGTCCGGCCTCCGAGAACATTTGAATACAATCTAAGTAAATCGTGCTAAGCTAAGTCTAGTCTTACTACCTGTATATACATACTTCTCGTATGTTATTTTGAAGCTACGGCTTCAGCCGCTGCAGCACTTAAAGCCTGTTTTACCACTCCTTGATCAGTATTAGATAAAATAGCTATTCGTTAGGCAAACAGAAATGGTTTGAAATTTATAGATCTTAATTTGCATGTTGTGGTTTCAAAATGATAAAATAAAACCAAGTGATGCTCTAAATATGGCCTCACGAACACTACTTTGGCTTTTACTTTGAAAGCTTGTAGGTAAGCGTGCTCGCCAAGAAAATAATAAACAGAAACATTGATGGTTTAACGTTCTCAACTACTCGTAAGTAACGTTCCGTGTTTTATGAAAGAGACCTGAATGATCATAAAAATGTTATTTCTGTGACATGGCTGCGGTTCACGCTATGTTTTTTGTAAACAACACCGACCTGTAGGCTGAATACACGTTTGCTCTCGTGTACTTTGAGACTGCAACCTCGGTTTCTATTACTGCAGACATTCATCCCTTACTTTGTCATCAACATTTTGGTGTGAACGAACTTTTTCTGAGAAGAAAACATTACGTAAAGTGATACTACCGATTTTAACGACAATTTTGTGGATAAACATAGTTCATTAGCGAAGTGAATATCTTGTTCGAAATGATAAGAGCATTTAATTACGGCAGACAGTTCCGCGTTTGCATATTATTGAGGATAATATCGTTGATTGGAATTTGTGATTTCTGTGGAAATTGTTCGCCTGTTGTGACTGTGTGTGTTTATCGCGAAACCAGTTCCAACGTCCACGGGCGTCTGTAGGCGTGCATACTTGCTGCAGTTCACTGCAATGCAACACTGGAATAAATTTCAATACAAAAACCTTTGCACGAGAGAAGTAGTGTCGGATATTTAGCACGCTTGAGGCTATTATTGTTATCGTGTTCAAGTCGTGATGTTTAACCGAATGATCGTTTGGATTCAGTTACTGCAATAACATGAATACGAGCTATAAACGAGATCTTTAAACTTTTATGATATCAAACAATTCTACGTTTCCTCATCGTTTCCTCCGTTGATAAAGAATTTAGAGTTTCAGGTTTACTGTTACTTACGCAATAACCTTTAAAGAATTACAATGTTTGCTTCCGTTGTTCAAACTTTAAAGCTCACGTTTATTAGTTTTCTTTCGCATAGTTCATTTAATTGGACACAAAGAATAATTCTAATGGTAGTGAATAATAAACAAATGTCTTTTTGTCACGCTAAAAGGAATGACCCTCCAAATTCACCCGTAGGTTCTGCATCCAGACGAACTAAATCAAAATGGGGAACAAACAATAAAAACGTTGCGACACCCTAAAATGCTTAGCATTTATTTTAATTTAACGACATCTGCGACGTGTTTCTAACTTGAAGTATTTCGATGTATTTCCGTGCGTAATTATTGTAAAAAGTTGATTGTTCCAGTACAAATATTTAAGAGTTCTAATGTGTCGTTACCACAGAACTTCATTGTTTGTTAAAGTTTGGCGTAGTGTTGTTTTGTATCGGGGTGAGGAAGGGATGAAGGGGAGGTCTCCCCTAAAGATTCTGGGGCCCCCATCTGCACAACAATAGTTTAGTTCACAGTCACACGGGGCGATCGATAATAGCGGGCAGCGGGCCGGTGATCGAGCGCCCCTGCGGACGATCACATGCGCGTGCACTGTTCCAAAACTTCGAAGTTTGAACGCGTTCCATTTACCCCAAACCATTGTTATCACTTTCATTACGTAATGTGCATCCAATATTA
Organism: Eugnorisma glareosa; assembly: GCA_947578425.1. NCBI lineage: Eukaryota > Metazoa > Arthropoda > Insecta > Lepidoptera > Noctuidae > Eugnorisma > Eugnorisma glareosa. The sequence goes on from OX387959.1 coordinate 14,476,360, forward strand.
TGAACCGATCATTATTCGAGATTGTATTTGTTTGGATAGTTGCCATATTTTTGAACACGTGCTGGTGAAAGCTTTCAATAATGTGATAACCTTTCTGTTTGCAGTTCAGGCATTACGATCTTGTTTGAAATGATTTACTATTAATTTGAACTGTTTACTATTGAGCGACTATTAACTTGCTATAGAAATAAGCGTTTATCAATGTAGGGAAACAATGAAAAACACGTGTGTATCGATACTATGTAAGGGTAATATCATCGATATATGCTCCATACGTATACAAACAGCGTGTTTATAATTAAAATTTATTAATTAACTAACACATCAGGCGCAGATAGGCGACGCAACGTTATGCGCGAGAGCTTTGTTAGTTGCAATCACTGTTACTTGTAACGAGGTCGTCGAGTTTAACAATCTGTTGGATGAAAGTCCTATCAGATTTTCAATATCACTTCCTACACAGATTTTATAAAATCTCACGTAGTCTAGAAGCTGTATTTAAGAGACGATAATCATCTTGTAAGAAGGTCTTAAACAAATCGCTGAAAGTGAAAAGTACGAACCTAAGTTAGTATTCAGGTTGAGTACGCCAAAATCTTTCCATAAATTGTTTGAAATGACTTTCTTTTCCGGAAAACAATAATTTATCGAGAAAGTAAACGCTATTGAAGAAGTTTTGGAAAGTTTTTCGTCGTTGAATGACACTGGAAAAGGGCGGAGGGTGCCGTAGTGATAAATCTGACTTAGTGTCGTGAGCAGGCAGCTCGAGCCCACAGGTACCGTGCTAATGAATATATATGATGGCCCCGCATTTCCTGCATTTCGTTAAAAGTTTTTTTTCCAAATAATGAAAATATATTGCGCCTAAAGTATGTTATGTTAGTTTAATTAACGTTAGAACTCGTCAAACGCGGTTCCACTTCGCAAATTACATGCCCGTTGGCACTTATATTATTACACTTAAATTAATTAACCGACTTTCTTCAAAAAGGAGGAAGGTGGTATACTACAACTAAAAAGGGTAAAATAAAAAAAAACACTAAAAAAGTCTAAAATAACTTGACTTTCGGAAGTCGGTGTCTTTGTTTGTATCATTGACTCTTTGACACCGACTTCCGAAAGTTTTTTCAAAACAAGTCAAGTCAAAACGGGCATTTATATTTTTGACTTTCTGAAGTCGGTGGCAAAAAAGATACCAAAGACACCGACTTCCGAAAGTCAAGTTATTTTAGACTTTTTTAGTGTTTTCTTTGGAAGTCGGTTTTGCTTTCGCAGAAACTTTTACCTAAATAGAATCACGCTGTTGGTTTTTCAACTTTTTTTGGTATAAAATATAGTGTTAGTCAAAACGGGCATTTATATTTTTGACTTTCTGAAGTCGGTGGCAAAAAAGATACGAACAAAGACACCGACTTCCGAAAGTCAAGTTATTTCAGACTTTTTTAGTGTTTTCTTTGGAAGTCGGTTTTGTTTTCGCAGAAAGTTTTACCTAAATAAAATCACGCTGTTGGTTTTTCAACTTTTTTTGGTATAAAATATAGTGTTAGTCAAAACGGGCATTTATATTTTTGACTTTCTGAAGTCGGTGGCAAAAAAGAGTAAGGCCAATAAAGGTCAGCTTGCTGCTGCTAGCTTTCCTTTTTTTTTCTTTATTTATTTAGGAACATTTATAACCGTAATGCGTATCTCACTCTTATCGTACCCTAAATACAGATTTTTCATATCTGGGCCATGAACCTGAACAGGCTTCGCATCATCACCACCACTTGCTTGAGCCAGGATTTTATAGAATGTACCTACTTCAAGTCTGTTCAACTTCAATACCCTTAACGAGTCATTTCTCCCAGACTCATACCGAACATAGTCCATCAATAAGTGGTTAGCTGTACTTAAAAAATTGTAAACAAACTTGTAATTTAAATTCTAATAGCTTCTGCACTACATGGATTCGATGTGACTTTGAACAGCACCCAGATCTAGCGTTCTCTACTATTACAGATAAATTTCAGTTGCTAGTGATGCACGTCCTCCACAGTTCTGGGGGCCTAAAATGGCTGCTTTATCAGAATCATAATACGAATCAAGTAAAAAAATTTAAATTCTTAAAATGGGCTTTGTGGTCTCTATACTCATAAAGACCATTTTAAGACTTTTAAATTTTTGACGTGATTCATATTATGATTCTGATAAAGCTTCCATCTTAGGCCCCCTGCACTGTTCGCAATTTGGGCTACATTTTTTTCTAAGCGACGTTGGACTAAGAAACTACCGTTACAATTTAATAAAAAGATTTATAAAATACAGTAATCAGGCACAAAACAAAGCGCTTATTTTTCTTTTGAGCAATAAAGGGCATCTGCAAAAGCGTCCGATCCAAGTGTGCCATAAATTCAACCTTTCCCTCCCCTTTGTTTAGAGACAAAATATGAAAGCAAACTTTAAATAAAATTGCGCTCATTTCTTTCACAGTGTCTGCATCTGAATAAATAATGTAATCTTAAAGTAAATAATGGGAGAAATTCTATTGCAAAATGTGTTCCTAAATCTTAAATAGCGCAGTAAAAATATATTGGGATTAGGATGAGTCTGTATAAATTCGGCTAAGTTCATCATTCGAAATCCACAAGCTTTACCTTATGGTCAAAAGCAATTTGAAATGGAAAATTGACCAAGCCTCGTAATCTAGATCATAAAACTACCAATTTCCTTGACAATCGTCATAAAAAGCCGAATTCGTGACGGAAAACTAAAACAAACAAAAATAAAATCAGTTTTTTCCGTATCTAAAGAGTAATCTGTTCATATGTAAAGAGATGAATACCAAAAAGATCTTAATTTCGAAGCGGCGAACAATAAATGTTTTAATATGTTTTATGAAGGCGCGCCGCGAACGTGTCTGGCGAGATTTTTCGCATTGGAATTTCACACAAAAGGCTTTACGTTATTAACGGCACTCAGATGATATTAAAAGCTGATTTTGCTGCGTAAGGTTTGGTGTGTGCTGTAAACTGAAGCGTTTCTTTTTCTGTGTTGTTTCAAACGACTCTTAATTTGAATTTGGTCCATTAAAATTAAGAGTTGAATACTTTTAAAAGTACAGGAACATAAAGTAGGTAGTTTTAAACGTATGTTATTAAACAAAAAAAAACTCCAGGTATCAAAACGATTAACAAAAAGCTCGTGTTCATAAAAAAATATTGAAGTATTTTTGCAATATTTATGAAACCTTTTTTTTGTGCTTGGTTTTGCCAAGAGTCCCTTTCCCTTTTTTCGTTTTCTCTTACAGCAAGGTTTCGCTCTCCACTCCACATCAACCTCTTCACCCTAATTGCTGGACGATTTGCGGCTTTTGCCTGTGAACGTCCAGTTTTTTGCACTACTTTCCCGTAATGGTCATCTTCGTTTTCTCTGTTTTTTCTATCCTAACTGATTTGACTGATTACCAAAAGTCGGCCTGGAGGACTGTTTTGTAATAATTTTCGACCGCATAGAAAAATCGTACAAGATCAACCTGACAAATTATTTTTATTATTATTGTCAATATTATAAATTATTATCAATGAACAACCACAACTTTACCCGCGGACGTAATCACCGCGTTTACTCAAACACCGCCTATCCCCCACAACTTGGACCATGCACAAACCAGTGTGCCCCAGCTCACGCCCCCATCGGTGCAAACAAACACCCTGTTTATAGCAGCTATTGTATGGGCTTAATTAATTCGCTTTTATGTGCGCAGTCTTTACGTTTTTGTTGAATCACCATCGCAAAAATATTTCGCGACTTTTAATCGTGTCTACAATGAATTTTGTATCCTTTTATTGCAGAGATATTTTGAATCTAATTTAGAAACTCACAAAGTTCTTTATCCTTTTTCTTTGAAAGCTCTTTTATGTAATCGCCGAAGTATTTGTGTCATTGTGATATAAATAAATTAAAGTAAGCTTGTGTAGCAATATTGATTATGACACTGTGATGCGTTCTTGTTTCTCTAAAAGGTACATAGGTCAATTAAGGTAACTTAAAATAATTCGGCAAAGACATTTTGTGTTAGTATTTGATTAAGTGCAAATGACGTATATACTTGTTCAAGACAGTTATTTATCACATGCAATGGAGATTAGGTATAATAATTTACGAGTTTATACACAGTAGTTTATCAAAGAGGGTGATCACATAAAGTTCCTCCACTGCACTGCAACGAATGTAAATGAATGACTCGCTATCACACGTCCACCGGTAAATTTGTCGCATATTGCCACTAAATTAGAATAGATATCTTAATTATGTAGGAAGTAATTAGCACTTTGGTCTTTGCCCCACTCCGATATCTGCAATTATTTTTATTTCCCAAAGGTATTTTTGACGACCCATTGTCAGTGTTCATTTTGGCCACACAGTCAGTTGACAGAACGAAAATAAACATTGAATTTGTGAACGTCGAAACCGAAATGCATTCAATTTCAATTTGAAGGCATTTTGTCATAAAAATCAACATCCTGAAAGTTTTAATGGAATCCAAATATAAAAAATGCCATAAACGTTTTCCGTGTCTAATTTTGTAGACTCATTAAAACCAACCCTAGGGCAAAATACGTCCACACTTAATAGTGTGGACGTATTTTTTTTATACATGGACATTAATATGTCCAATACAAATTGTGTCCATAAATGTCATATAATAGCTAACATACAGCAATAAGGTTAACAGCTGGTATGTCCCACCAAATCACTTTTATGTTATTATCTCACGAAACAAGAGCCATTGGCGGCTGCACAGAGATAAATCTGTCCCCAGCAACATGCACTTACCTTGGACTTGACTTATTTATTACCCTGAATATCTGAACGACCGGCGACCAAAGAATAGTAACCTACGGTCATTATTCTGGAGGGAATATGATTCATCCCGCTTCTTCTCGGAAACGATTGATAGATTCATCACTTCTATAAATAAATTAATGTTCCATCTTCTTTTTTGATTGTTCTAAAAGTGACAGAAATGTGTAGTGTTAAAGTATGTCCGTTTCTATTTCCGTACGAGTTGTAGAAGTGTCTACGATTTTTGTAGACAAATCATCACCAACTTTAGAAGAAACCGATTTTTTTTTTTAAGATTTTGCTCTTAAATCTTTAGCTACAATAAAACGTTGACAGGAACCTTGTTGATCAGATATAATTTCTTGTAATTTATCACACCTAAGAACATTTACTACGACTACTAATTCACATTTTGATCATAAAAGCAGTACACATGATATTTATAAAATAAATCAACGGATTTGATTAGATTTATTAAATCGATTGCCTCGTTTAGTGAATGGTGCTCAGGCAGTTAAATGCCACCGTCTAATAACTACAGAAATAATGTTGCGTGTTGGTAATAATTAGCCCAGGACGGCTTCTTGGAAAACCTCTTAGCTACAATGTGATTTGTTACACAGGAGTTGGGTAAAATACCAGAAAATACCTGTTAAAATAGCAAGTACTGTTCTGTTAAACATTATTTTTTGCTTTATACATATTTACAGGGTAATAACGAAATGCATTCACAATCCCAACACCACTCATTTTGTCAGTTACAAATAATAATACAAATACAAAAACTTAATTGCCAAAGTTATTACAAAAAGGTTTTACATTGGCCCCAAACTAGGCAAAGCCTGTATCTTGGGCACTAATACATATCGAGGGTTAAGCAAATGGAAAAAAAAATGAAACATAATTATTCGATAGCGAAAACATAAATTAAAATAATTCTTCAAATTCAAATTCAAATAATTTTATTTGTGGAACATAGGTAAACAACAGTACAGATGTCAAAATAAATAAAAATGAGCGCTATGTCTTGCCGTCAACGGCGTACAAATATGCTAGTTATAATAATATGATGAGAAATTGGTTTAAAAATATTAACAATAACACAGTCAAAAATTTATATCGAGATTCAATTAAAACATTTCAAAAAATAAAATGTTCAATTCATTAATTAAAATAACAATAAATTTAACCAGAAAACAAAACATTACATTAAAATTAGATTAATTAAAACATTTAAATTATTTACAAATACAATAAAAAATTAAATAAAACATTAAATGAAAAAAAAAGAGAAATTGAATAAAATGTCATTATATTACAATTTGTCTTCTTTAGGTTAAACAATTATTTAAATTTTCACGCAGACGAATTGTTCAAATCAATATGAAGCAGTAGATTATTATGAATTTCCTATATTTATTAGGCTTTGAAATCCCTTAGATTGAAACAACATCCTATGTTGCGCAATTGGAGAAAAAAAAAACAATTTAAATCAGTGTCTTACTTAAGCCATCTACTCATTCACTTACAAAAGTTAATTGTAAAATGTATGCAACTAAATTCCCTCTAACAATCGCCGCTATCATCAAATTAATCGCGTAACTAATTGAAAGCTGGGCACATCACCGTGAGAACATTTTCACGTACAATTTATGTGGTTCAATTAAGCCGCGTGAACTTAGCGAAACGCATTAAAGACCGATCGACTATGTACGCGCATAAATTTGCATAAAACTGTGTGCTGTACAGGCCCTGTCGATGTTCGCTTCTACGAAAAGCGATTCTCTGTTTGCTGGTTACACAGGGTTGGCAACTAAACCGGTGAACCGAAATTGGTTTAGACTAAAATTGAAGGGAAATTCTGGACTATATAGACCACCTTTTCCCGTTGTTCGACAGTTTCAATCAACCCTTTAAAAGTAGTAGTTTTCACAACATTCAAGAGAATAAAGTTAAGTTGTAGTTAGGGTAAAACCAGGAGAGATGGACCACATTTTGTTCAACTTAAATATGTTTTTTATTCCTTCGTAAAAAATTAACAATTTAGTGATAAACTAACTAACTATTAATAGTCAACATTTTTTTATTTTAATATGGCACGATCATAGCATCTTTATAGAAATAATTGAAATTTTTAAAAAAGTACCCTCGGTCCATCTCTCCCATACTATATGGGTGAGTCGGACCACCCAGTAAGGAGAGATGGTCCTAACAAAAATAATCAGTAACACTTCCAAACAAAAAAATAAACATTCAAAACGAAATCAAAAAAGTAACATAAGCAAATAAAAAGTAAAATCATCAGTTTGTCATCATATTTCCGCATCGGTCGCACATATCTGGATAGTTGGTGCAGCCTTCATGGGACCAGCGTTCACATATAGTGCACAGCAGCCATTCATCTTGACTCTCTCCTCTACATATTCCACTTTTCCTCTTATATGTTAAAGGCATATTATCTACAAAAGAAGAGATTAACACATTAAAAATGTATATAACCACTTGGAATTTGCAAAAAAAAAAGGTTGAATATTGGTCCATCTCACCCATACATAACACGGTCCATCTCTCCTAAACTGAGTGGAAAGATGGACCACTTTCTCATATTAAAAGCAAAATAAACAAACAAAAAATTTGAGGTTTTTTCATCATTTCATGAACATACTAACACAGAAACGTCAATTCTTATTCTAAAAATACAATATCTTATACATACCTTCGTTTTTTAATCGCCTACACAAAAAAAAACACGCTTCCGAAACCTTTCTATACGGTTTTTACTAATTTTACAAACGAAAATCAAATAGTCTCGCTTTCTACACGGAGCAAACAGGTTGACAAGAGATCGTAAGTGTTGTCAGCCTAAATAAATTTAAATAGTTTGGTAGAAATTACGATGGTCCGTCTCACCCGCTGGTCCATCTCTCCTGGTTTTACCCTAAGTTAGAGTTAAGTTAAAGATAAGTAGGTTAGTTGGCAACCTTAGTAACAAGATAAGTGCATTGTTCAAGCAAAGGTGCTAAGCTATCGCTTAGAAGTTCCTGCACCTAGTCTACTTTACAGATGTTACTTAAATGCATTCTACGAAATGTATACTGCTTGAAGTTAACTGTGTAATTCTTAGATGTTATTGCAACTTAACCTATGGAGTAATTTCGTTGTGTTTCCTCAGGTTTTCTTTTGAGGGAATAATTAAAAACGAAATGGCAATTCTTTGGCATTATAAAACGCCAAAAAATTTGTCATTGTCTTAAAACCAGTCTCGCTAGTTTCTAAGTCACAGTTCTTAACAGACATTAAGTTTTCCACGAAAACGTAAACCCATCTGCAGAAAGCACAATGATGGATACAACCAACAAATGGAATGTTTTGTTCCTCAAACAAATGCAGTTCACGCTCATTACGGACGAAATAAACCAGGCGAGCTCCACAAGGAATTCTTGGAACAACGCGCACATCGAAAATCACAAAAGATGTTTGAATTAAAGCCAGCAAAGCCATGCATCACCCAACAATCTAGATTTATCCCTCACGAAAGACATTTGACATCTCACGAGATCCCCCCCCTTCTACCCCCCCGTTCTTTTACGCGATTTGTCCATTGTCATTATGTGAAGTGGGCGTCAGGCTTATAGGCGTCGGGTTTATGTGAAGTGCTCATGAATTATTTACCTCTGTACCTTCGCATATCACATCACAATATCGTCTGGAGACCCTTGTGATGTTTATTTGGTCGTAGTGTGCTTACATGATCGTTTCTCGACATCGCGCCTTTTAAAAACGTGGTTACATCTAAAGGGTGTAACAAGACCCTTACGAAAGGTACTTGTTCTCCCCGTTATTGCGATCATTTTGTTGTTCTAGACCACACCTAGGAACCTTCTAGTTACACGGAGATTTTGGGGGTTAAAGATCCAACTTTTTCACAAGTTTTCTTTTAACACTGGGAACACCTCCACGACCCCCGTACTATTCAATCCATCCATAAGCATACCTAATGTTTTGAGTGCGTTACATTGAGTCCTATCGTAAAACGTGATTTTTCACCTCAAACAAAAGTCGTTACCCAGCAATAATTTTTACGTTAAGTTGCTTAGTTTGATGTACATAATGCTTAGTAATTGACGGCTTCGTTAAGGGTCTTGTTACACGTCTTGTTATGAAACATATACGGCACTTAAAAAAAAAAAACACATTTTTTTCCATTTTGTCTGTCTGTCTGTTTGTTCCGGCTAATCTTCGAAACGGCTGGACCGATGTAGACGGAACTTTCACTGGCAGATATCTGATATTATAAGGTCTAAAGTTCGGTCTTTATTTTAGGAAAATAATTTAGGTTCCGTGCAAAAAAAATAAAACTCTTGAAATTGTTAATAAAATTCGATTAAAAATGGGTAATATTTTTTATAAGAATTTGACGCGAACGAAGGTCGCGGGCATCAGCTACATTATTTATAAAAAACTTAGTTTTCATATTCATGAACGACCCATCAAAGAAGAATGAAAGAGTTATTGAACGTGTCACGAAAATAATTAATTCAAAGCTTCGTCGGGTCATAATAGCGTCATAAAATCGTTGTATAAACTAGTAACAAAAGCTCGTTGGGCGCACAATGAATGAAGCTTAGGCTTAGCAACTTTACTAGTTATACCGCTCATGTAAAGTCTATTCTGTTAATTAACATTCGAAATTTTAAAAGCAAAATAAACTCGGGTCCGTTGTATTCCTCTTTAGAGCGCCAACAGTCTAATCTAAACTTTCTCGTTACGTGAGAATGGAAATAGTGCAAGTTACCGTAGCTTAGATAATAGGTGCATATTGCACGCGCCAGTGCCCGGTGCGACACTGCACCCGCTATGATAATTTCGATAACGCGCTCAAAACACCGCATTGGCGTTCAGTTCCAGTTACAATTCACAATAGACTATTTGCAGTGAAATTCGCTTGATGCCTGACTGTTCCACTTCGTCCATTGTGCCCGCTCTACTTCCATTTCATTGGACCATCACTTGCCTGCCAGGGATTACATTAGATAATTTTTGAACAAAAAGTTTCAGCGTCAAAGAAGGTTAATGTACCTTGAACTCTGTCGGAGCGACACTCGTAATTAGGCCCTTTTCTCCATTGTCCTTACCTCTCGGAACAAAGAGGCAATAATAACTAATCGTTCGGTCCCCTCCTTCTAACCCACTATTAACTAAATTGATGATTGTTGGAGACCAATTCTGTTAAAAGAAATCATTTGTAGGTTCCTACGTGTGCCATAATTCTGTCTGTTCTCATAATAAAATGCATTTCAAAAATAGATTTTGCACAAAATAAAGGGAATGTTTGTGGTCGTGCACCATGGTCAGTAAGTTATGGCTTGGCGGTTCAACCGACCTGACCTTTGAAATTCCAGCAATGCTCGGAGCGCCGCGGCGAACATTGGCATTTGTGGTGTTCGGCTCGCTGAATTATAGACGGATATTGAGTCACGCCAAACCCATAATAGTGATCAGAATTTTGGCCTTAATGCTTGGCATTAAAGCATGGATATTCCAACAGTTTTATGAACAAACCATTTTTTAAATATTATAACTTTATAGGTAGTATCAGAAGGTTGAATTTTTATTACTCTCGCATCCAGCTAACCACAGCACAAACAATAACATACGTTGAAAATATTTTCCAGCGTACGAGGGTACACAATATAAAAGCTTTTCGCGTGACAACTCCGCTTGGGATACTTGTTATATAGAGAAACAATATAATGGGAACAGTGTCATCCGTGAAATGTGCAAAATGTGTGTCTATTGCAACTCCAGTGTATTGTGTTCTTTGTACTGGGATATGTTACGTTATTTGAAGAGCAGGAAATAAACGAACGATGGGGAATACCAACTCGGGTCATGGCCACCATCGGCAGCACAGCAAGAACAGGAAATCTAGAAGCCTTCCAACGTCACCCGAAGTCAGGAGGTATGTATATCGTGATGGAAATATTCTACAAACCATACAAATGTTATTCAATCAATACATCATTATTATAGTAGAGACTGCCATGTTGCCATGGAGCAAGCTTAGATATGGTAGGTACTTGAAAGCTTCTTAGCAACAGGGATATATAATTCTCCGAGATATTATTTGCTGTAACTCTCGGGCGATGAAATGTAGAAATTATAATTATGAAGCCGCGTAGTACGATTAATTTATGATTAAATTTTACATTTATTTTATTAACTTGCTGTTTGTTTTTCATGTTAGTGTCGACTGTAGAGGTATATACATATATGTCGGAGTGTCAGGATTTATTCCGCTAGGCTTCTACATCATGTGGTAAGACGATGGGTTTCGTGCTATGAAAGGACACTGAGCGATACACTGTTTCTAGCTAAACTAACAAACTACTTGAGATTACAACTTAGCAAAATAACACGGGGCACAATGAATCGGGTACAGTTCCAAGAGCTCTTAACTCGGCCGCGATCAGACACTGACTGACTGTCGTCCTGGCTCAGAGTTTACCATCTGGGCTCTGTGACAAGTGATGCTGTGGTGTGGGTAGATTTGTAAGTAGATCGCGTGATGTCACCACCGCGTATTTTTAATTCATTTTAAGCCCGTACCAATGACCTTCACCGACATATATAAGCCTCCCAGACGTCCTAATGATTGGTAGTGATATCTTTTTTTAATCTTTTATACTCTTTACGTAGTAAATTACGGTATCTGTGGCGTTTCGTTTCATATTCTAATATGAAGGCGGAATCATTCTTTTGCCGTAACGAGCCCTATTTTCCCAAGGCGTCGTCGCGGTCGTCTTTCTTCGGTTAGTACGAAAGCTCTTTGTTCACTCAATATTTCTTCAGATCGTTGTATAAAGAGCAGTTCACTTAGCGAACGGGGCCTAAAATACACAGGAGTTTCAAGTCTTCGAAGTCACGTTTTACGGCAGTATTTCATCAATATCGTAAAAGTAAAATGGTGGATTATCTTTGATCTCTAGATCTCGTTGTTGCTTTGAGTTGCGGAGGTGCGTAAACAATGAAGGGAGGTGCATCGCCCTCAACTCGCCCTTTTGTTGGCGATATTAATCGCTATTATGAGACAGCTATGAGATTATATGGCCGTGTAAGTGTGCCCAAACAAAATACAGTGCCTATAGTTCTGTGTAGTACCTTTACTAAAAATGGAGTGTTTATATAATAAGTAGGTATTTCTTGATGATAAACAAGTTTTCCTCCGAGTGTAAAGTAGCTGCAATCGTTTATGTTTGCTAGTTAGTTTGTTAGTTATAGAGTAACATTTTCAGGAGTTATTTTTAACTTGGGCGTAACTGTCCAAATACTTTCTATGCAGCAAAAAGTCAACTACATAACAACAATTATGTAAAAAAAAACACGTTTGTTAAATAAAAATATAAAAATTAAATAAATACCCCCCACCCTTCCCCTCTAACCCCTTAAATATTTATTATATCCGGTTTTAGTATTTGATGTTATAGCGGCAACAGAAATACCTACATCATCTGTGAAAATTTTAACTGTCTAGCTGTCACAGTTCATGAGATACGACATGAACCTAGTGACAGACAGCCAGACAGATAGACAGACAGACGGACAGTTGAGTCTTAGTAAAATGGTTCAGTTTTTACCCCTAAAAGCTGTAATTTTTCAAGAGGCACTCAATACACCGCGTCGTATGAAATGGTAGCACGTGACGTCACGTGATGCGGGTCCCATGAAAGCCTCTATTTCCGAACGAGCTGCTTGCTCCGGAAGCCATGTCAGGCGCCGCGCTCCTATTTTGGAGGTGTCACGCTATACAACACTGACACTATTCTACGTTTGCGGCTAGTTTCCAAACATGTAAACAAATAGATATGTGTTTTTTACTTTAATAATACCTACACATGAAGTTCAGTTTGTAAGAAAGCCCGTGATCCCCGAAGAATTCAGCAGAGGTGTACCTAATGGTACCCCCACATTTCTCCAGTTACGATTAAGTCCCATGTAATAGGGGGCGAGCCTATTGCCACCAACCTGTGACGAATCCAGACTACGTGCATGCTACTAAATAATTCCTGATGGAAAAACAGCTCAGTTTATATTACCATTCGAAAGTAGGTGGGTACTTGTCATTCCGAAATCAATTTAATTTTCTCCAGTATAAAGTTGATATTTGTTTAAGTAGAAATAACATTGATTGGAAGCAAGGATTTAAATATGGAATATCTACCCACCTGCCTGTGTACCTACATTCTTCTCTATGGTAATAATATCACCTATTCCCTTAATTACACGGATTACACCGAGCCAGAAAGAGATGGCACTAGCAACACAATCTTACCCTAACGTTAAAGATTTTCTTGTTTGTTTAGATAGTGGGTAGTTTGCAAGTATTGCGGTAACTAGAGCAGAGTCAGTCATTCGGAAATGATATCCGCGCTTCCGTGAGCAAAAGTTCCCTTCTCATGCGATGTACCAATCTACTTGTACTTTCAGATTTGACGAATTTGCTCTCCAAAAGGGGCGCGTAAATTAGTTCAGGTCACGCTACGGTGTCTTTTAGTAACACTGTCAGTTAGAGCCATTGCTATTAGGGCTGGTACCAGAAAAAAAACCAGATAGTTAAACAGAATATCACGCCGAACCGCCTTTGACGCCGCAATAAACGTGGCCATTTACGGACCAAATACTAATATTTTGGACACCAAAACGAAAAGAAGAAGACATACAAAATAGGACTTGAGCATAGTTTCCAGTTAAATTAAAAAGTCAGTTTAGAGTGTAAGACTTTTTTTTAATTATCAGGGGAATACAAGCAAAGACAAAAACATATTGGCATTATTAAGATAAACCATTTCCATTCTCAGATTATTATTGGACTTACATCTTCAGTCCGTGACGAGTGGTACATTAGGCATATCCTTAACACCGAAAACATGTTAACATGTTTACCAAACCGTGAAAACATAGTACACCACTATTGCCAGTGTATCTATCCGGCCACTCGTGTCAAATATCTGTTACGCAAAGCATGGCGGCGCATGTCAAATGACACGGAGTTAGGGTTGCCATACGTCCGGAGTTTTTCTTACATGTCCGGAATTTCAGCTCAGTGTCCGGACTTTTCAAAGATCAGCGTAAAACGTCTATAATTAAATTAAATTATTTTCAAGTATCAACAGTATTTTGCATAGGTATAAAGTAAGTAGCTTTTATTTTTTTTTCCCCCTATATCTGAGAACCCTATACGGAGTCGAGTTGCGCTCGCGCAGGCGACACCACATGTTCATTGTTTGGATATCGCCCTCGTTATCGATCGGAGCTTTGATCGGACAAAGGGCCAGCACTTAGCTGCATTCTAAACAAGCCTGCATTCTGTTCGTAAGTAGGTAAACTGTAACAAATACATAATATTGATATTATGGTTGCAGTTACGTAACAGAACTTAGGTACAATCATGTTTGATTTTATTGTAGGACTAGTTGTTGCCCGCGACGTTCGTCCGCGTGAAAATATTATAACAATATTACTTCCAAACTTCATATGCTGTCATACTTACGGGATCCAGGATTGTCCATTATTAGTTAGTTAATTGTTGTTTGTTAGTTAGTTATTATTAGTTTAGTTGTAAACCTTGAAAGCTTATAACAGTGTTTGAATATTACTTCCCTATTTGAATCGGAAATGTTAACAATTTTAAGGGATTATTTTTTGTAAGGAACCCTAATCCTTTTTTTAGAATATAAGTAACCTGCTATATTTCTTAGAACATCAGCTACCTATCTAACCTATCTTCCAGTGAAAGTCCCGTCAAAATCGGTTATAATATCTACAATATGAATAAAGGTAAAATCCTAGCTGTGCCGCGTATAACACAGCCAATCTCTGTTAAAAGAGACCAGAGAGCAGCTCGCTCTTTGCAAGTATTAACTGAAAAGAGTAGACTAAAGACTCGTGTTAATTGGTTCCTTAGCCAGCATAAGTTAAAAAAAAAACACCTGGACAGAGTTTTACAGATCAATGAGTTCGGATTTCTTTGTTCGAACTTTAAACATTGTTTTATATGAAAAAGAAAGTAGTTTTTTAATCGCAGTACATATACAACGTGTAACAGAAAGGGTATAATCATATGGAATACTGTGGTACGGACCATCAAACTGAACAACTTTCTCTATGGGACCACCATCGAAATCGTAAAAAAATAATCAGCTGTTCCATAGAAAATTTCAATACCTACTCGACCCAAATGTATGGGACAGCTGATTATTTTTTTACGATTTCGATGGTGGTCCCATAGAGAAAGTTGTTCAGTTTGATGGTCCGTACCACAGTATTCCATATGATTATACCCTTTCTGTTACACGTTGTATAAGCTATGTGAATGAAACGAATAAGAATAAAAAAAGCAATTCCCGTCTAGACCGCAGACTATTGGATTAAGATGTATCGTAGTGGAACTTTAGACCACGATAAAAAAGAAATTTGAACTTGGAAGAGATTTAATGCGTTTTCTATTGTTACATTGCTTGTTTGTCTTTTTGGTTTGGTTAAAGGAAAACACGAGCTTTCCGGGGATAGGTCTTCGCTCTGAGAATTTTAAAACAACGCTTCTTCTTTGAAAACACCGGTGTATCAAGTATACCATATACACTAATTCAATTTTAACGCAGGATTATTCAGGATTATGCGTTTGTAAGATCGCGCGCGGATTTGGATACCAGTGACATCTATTGGGCAGTAGGAGTATCAAATAGCATTTTTCATTAGTTTTTTTTTTCAATTTTATTTTGCTGAATAAATTTAATTTTACATGCAGCAAATGTGTAATAAATCTGAACATAGTCATTTCATCTAGTTACTACTGAAATGATCATGGCAATTCTTCAATTGAAAAATTGATAACGTGAACTAGGTACCTACCTACTCAATAATGCTGATAAAATATATGCTTCCTTAACAGTTCATAAATATCTTAGCAGCAAATAAAATCAAAGACAGCAATGCTCCCCCCTAACTAATTTCGAACTCAGAATGTATAACAGACGGTAATGAAATTTGTAACTTACTTAACTCATTCTTTGCATCAATAGGCGCGGACTTAGCTAACGAGATACCTAACATGTACCACACCAACACAGGTAATATTCTCATGTACGACAGTAATTACACACACGACATAACTTTAGACGAACTTTTCCCTTGTAACATAGACGAAATATCAAAAATAATTGATAACCTCGACTCCAACACTAGTACAGGCTTGGACGGTATCAGCACAAAAGCTATTAAATGCCTTAAAAATATAATTGTGGAAAGACTAACAAACTGTATAAATGTTTGTTTAACGCGCGGTATTTTCCCCGACTCACTTAAAGTTGCAAGGGTCAGTCCTATTTACAAATCTGGAAGTAGAACTGACCCCGGCAACTATCGACCGGTATCGGTCCTACCCGTTATTTCGAAAATATTCGAACGAGTGTTATACAGGCGTCTAAACGAATATTTAACTAAGAAAAAAATCCTAATTGATCAACAATATGGCTTCCGTCCTAAATCAAGTACTCTCACTGCCTCAGTAGATTTAATAACGAAAATAAAAACTCATATTGACCAAAAAAACGTTGTTGTAGGTATTTTCATCGACCTAAAAAAAGCATTCGATACGGTAAGCCACCACAAGCTACTACAGAAGTTAAATAACATAGGCATATCAGGCAGCGCCCTTTGTATGTTCACTTCATATTTGCAAAATAGACAACAAGTCGTTAAGATAGATAACTACACTAGCTCGATACAAAACATAACATACGGCTGTCCGCAGGGCTCAATTCTAAGCTCATTACTATTTCTAATATACATAAATAACATTGATAAAATAGGACTGACAGGACACCTGACGTTATACGCGGATGACACATGCCTTTTTTATTTCGGTAAATCTTTACAGAATATTATAACCGATGCGCAAAAAGACCTTGACCTGCTCAGTGAATGGTTAAAATATAACTTACTGACTATTAACACCTCAAAAACATCATTTATGATTTTCGCTGCGAAAAATAAGCCATTACCGGAGTTCCCACCTCTTACCATCAACGGAGAAACAGTCAAACGGTCTAGTCACGAGAAATATCTCGGTCTGTGGGTAAATGAGAAACTTACCTGGAAACTACACATCGATCATGTTAAAACAAAATTAATATCACCATTAGGAGCGTTACGAAAAGTTACAAAATGTATCCCGAAAAAAGTACGTCTAATTATATATAACTCTCTAGTAAAATCAAACCTAGAATACCTTATCGAAGTGTGGGGCTCAGCCGCTAAGTCTAATCTTAAGCCGCTACAAAGAATACAAAACAAAATTATCAAAGCTCTATTTCACTACCAATATCTTTATCCAACAAAAAAAACTATACAAACAAACTAAACTACTAAATCTCACACAACTGTACACTTATTACACCTGCATTCTCATAAAAAAAATCACTACGAACTCCGTGCAATCAAACATACAAATCCATAAAAAAACAATAACATTTGTATGTTGCACAAGAAGTAAAAATAAATTCCAACTTAGGGCTGCCCGTGCACGGACTAATTACGGCAAAAAAACAGTGTTAGTGGAGGGAGCAAAACTGTTCAATGATTTACCAGAAGACTTAAAGAAATGCGATAATTTTAACATATTTAAAAGTAAACTTAAAAAACATGTATGTACCCTACAACGTTACCAACAGCGCCCCAGAGGCAAATATTATATTATTATTAAGAAATAACTCTGTATCTCATTATAAGTGAACTGTTATTTATAAGTTCTTATGAGAAATAAATATCTTTAAACCGAACAGTTAAAAGTCAAAATCCTTAATACCAGATAGTTACAATGTAAACAATTGTTTCGTGACAATAATTTGTGTGGTATAATTATATACTTACTACAACTAAAAAGGGTAAAATAAAAAACTTCTTTTTTTAAACGAAAAAATAATACTTAATTGTATTCGATATGCTTTATTAGGAAGGGGCAATCGAGAGCTTCTTAGCCGGTGGTTTATTATGAATTCGTGAGCGACGCTCGTGCCTAGGCGCAGTTCAAGCGGGCGTATCGTGTTTTCCTACACGGCCAGTGTCGACCCGTCTAGTCTATCTGGCTGAATAGTGAGTACCGACCCAGCGGCCTTAGGTCCTTACTAATTTAGAATCATTTCCTTAAAGAGCTTCTCTTATATTTATGCATGCTGATACAGATCGGTACAGCGCACTGCTTCCAACTACCTATAAAATGTATCTCTCTGGTTAGTTGCGGTATAGGTTTTTATCTCTATTATGTAGAATCATACATACACAACAATATCAACACAACAATATTAACACATCTACGCACACATGAAAAAGAAAATGTATTGAATTAATTACTTTTGTTGATTTAAAAGACAAAGACGCATCAGACTCGTTAAGGGAAAAGATTATGAAGAAAACTGCCAAGGAATTTTATTTAACCACATCCATTTTTAGATCTTTTTTGATGTTAAAAATACACACATTTTATGGCTGCCATGTTACGGGTCATTACTTATGAAATAGTGCGACAATGTTAAAATATCGCTTCGTGTGACTTCTCTAATATCTTACTGCTGAAAGTTTCTCCGTACGCTTTGAACTGTTTAGTAGACAAAAGTTGCCTTTGCTACGACTACGATCAAGGATATTTATGTTGTAACAACAAATCTTATAAGTATTTTTGTTTATTCATGCTAATTTTGTATTTTCTTCCTCCAATTGAACACCCTATGTTGTACCTAGTAATACTTTTCTTATTTTTTACCACTTTTTGGTATAAAATATAATAAAAAATCTTTTTGGTATTACGATAATTAAATATTACTTATATTGTATTTTTTTTTACTGAAGTACATATTAGGTAGCATATATATTTTTTAAGCTGAGTGCCCAAACCATTATGAATTTTCCTCTCAAACGAATAAGAATAAAATAATGCCTTTCAGATGTACTTTAATGGGCGTACGGGTGTTAAACCCCGGAAACCCAGTAAAATATATCATCACCTACCCTTCTACCAGTGCAGAGGGGACTGAATAATTACGGTTCATGAAACAAAATTACAAGAAAATCTGTAGCAAAATTTTTATGAAATGTAACAGTAGAAAAATGGCGTGCCCCGTTTGCCTGTTTTAAGATTCGTATTGCCCGGGGAGTGTGAGTGCCTAGCCAACACTTTGGTTTTCTGCTGAGATGTTTCTTATTGAAAAGTTTCTAAGAAAAAGGTACGACATGAAATCGAAGCATTTCGGTAAGCAGTTAGTCAAGGTATTTTTTTGTAACTAAAGCTAAAATGAATACTCGAGCTAAATCCTATTTCTGTAGTTAAAAATATTGCTACGACACTATGTACTTTCTACGTTCCATATATTTTAAATAAATAGTGTTCAAGCTTACTGACAAAAGTAGCAGTATAGAAGAGATAGTTATCCCATAAGACAGCCCTGTGGTCACCGGTAATACTTGTAAACTGTAGACTTTACTACTGACCATTGAACATTTGATTTGTTTTACAGTAAAAGTTCAAATCGTAACTCAATGAACCGGATCGCCTTACACTCGTAAAATCATTGATTATTTTACGCTTGTACGCATGAATGAAATAAAACAATAATTAACGACTTTATATTCATTTATGTTAATCGATTGCCTATGTGTGTACTTGGTAGGATATGTATTGATTATGTTATTTCATGCATAATGTATGAAGGGTATGAGAGCTGTCTAGCGTCGAACGTGTAATACAAATTACGATAATTCATTGAAGGTATTATGATCTCACTTGATTGCGAATCGTCGCTTATCTTAGCAATGACTTAACTTGAAAATATTCCTATTCTTTCTAACATTCTCGTATTGAAGTTAATACTAACACCAGCATCTATAAAAAAGTCAAAGTGATTACTTGAGTAAAAGTCATTATTTAGGATACGATTATTATTTTGTAGTTTAGTAATTTTGAAGTTAGAACTTTCAAAAGTTAGAATTCTTAGCTTTGCTTTCTTTGACGGTTCTTACTTCGTTTAAATTATTGTCTATTGCATTAAAATGTTTCCGTAGTTACTTACACTTAGGTAATTAGGTACTTTAACTTGACTATAGATACGGGTGTTAGACTTCCTGAAGCTGAATAATAAAACAAATGAAAGTACCCACTATAATGGTTCCAATGTTTGTTCAACAATGAATGTTTGTGCAGGCAAGTGTCGGTGCTGCAGACGTCGATCCCGCTGCCCGCTTCCGCCGCTGCCGTTCGCCGCGCCCCGCCCGACAAGCGACCACTGCCCGCCACTCCGTCGCATGCAGGTAAACACAACTTCCTACTATCTATAACGTCTTGGTACTTCGTCTATGAAACTCTGTACTGTTATCCGGTTGTTATAGGTTAAAAGGTTAATGAAAATGTTAGGGAAACTGGTTCTGTGTTAATTAATTCTAACGGTGAAGGGAAACTTTCTTCTTGTTTTCTAGTCATAGATATTTTGCAGGCCTGCAACTACTGCTGATACATTTAGTCGCATTCATTGACGAATAAATAAGCAAAGTACCTATATGCAGTACTAGCTGTTGCCCGTTGCTTCGCTCGCGTTTTGGTCGGAAACTATCCCACGGGCACGTTGTAAATATAGCCTATGGCACTCAGGGATAATGTAGCTTCCTATTAGTGACAGAATTTTCAATATCGGTTCAGTAGATCCAGAGATTACCCCCTACAACCCCACAAACTTACAAACTCTTACACTCTTTATAATATTACTATAAATAAGTAGAAGCACCTAGTTCGTAACATTTTTGATGAACAAGATCAGAATGTGAAGATGGTTTTAAGCAGAAATGCGATTGTTTCAGTTCTAATTGATAAGCACGCAGAAAAATCAACAAACATCACTTGGACAATGTTGTTTATTACAAAGCAGTACAATTAAATTCTCAAGCAAACAAAACTTTGAGTTAGTAGTAGATTTGACCAACTGTAGCCACTTTTGAGGAGGAAATTCATCGATTGTTCTTAAATTAAACCAGCCCTATTAATAATGAAATTTACAGTAGGACGTCGGATCGACGAAAATCAATAGCGAGTCGTGAATGTCGTGAGCGATACCAATCACTGCTGCTCGGATGTCAATTGTAAGTTATACTCAATAAAGAAACTGAAGAGCGGTGAATTAAAAGACGAGCGATTTATTGTATTAACAACTGTTCCTGTTACTGTTAGCCTGCATCATCCCACTGCTGGGCGAAGGTTTCTCTTCACGACTTCCAGTATTTTAGAGCAACGGCATTAGTCGTTGGTCGAAAATACGGGAAGTATACAGGGGAAATACTGGGATATATTTCAATAGTACTAAAGACCACTACCGTTGGTTTTGTCAAGCTCGTCCCGCCATCTTCTACGTGGTTTCCCGGGTTGGTGGTTTCAGGGTTCCACATAGACGCTATTTTGGGCCGCTGCTCATTTGATTTATGTAATAGTTTCCTGTATTAAGTTTAATGACGATTACACAGCAAACAATAGGTGTATTAATAATAAATGTTATAACGACAATATGGCTAGCAGCTGCTGCCATGCTATCTCCACGATTCGAGCTAGCGAGCATAGCTAGTTACATGACGAGTCTTAGTAAACAGGTCACTGTATAATATTAACTACTTACTTTGAATATCGCTTACAACTTCCTTTTCATAAGGCAATTTAAATATAAAGTGGCTGATTAATTCGTGTATTGTCAACGTATGTGTAGGTTCTAGGTATTCAGTTATTAGTCAATCTTTCTATGAAAGGAAGGCCGTGTCAGCAGTATTGTATGCAATTAAAAATAAATGCTTATGAACCTTATGGACATTGATGAAGATTTCTGAAGAGTTTCGTAATAATATACCTATGCTGGCAGCAATGGACCTCAAGAGCGTCGTAAAAGAATAAGGAACTAATCAAGGGAATGGTCCATATAAATGTAACTGGGCATTGCACTACGTAATAGACCGTATTTTCACTAAAATTAGTACTATTGTACTAGCAATAGCGGTACATTTACTACTATA
The DNA here is from genome assembly GCA_947578425.1 of Eugnorisma glareosa. Lineage (NCBI taxonomy): Eukaryota > Metazoa > Arthropoda > Insecta > Lepidoptera > Noctuidae > Eugnorisma > Eugnorisma glareosa. The sequence goes on from OX387959.1 coordinate 14,498,281, forward strand.
GACAGCGAAAACAATTTAGGAAGAACCAGAAAGGTTAGATTATAAATTTATAACAAATGGAAAACCTTTCTCTCAACTGCCTAAATAATTTAGAGTAACACAAAACAAAGAAAACTGTTACTCAATATTAAATCAGTAATGAATACCAAAGAACTAAACATAACTGAGTTTCACTCAAACCATTTTACGTAAGTCAACACGATAATTCATGAGCAGAATACTTTACAGCCAGTCCAGACCAGACGTTGGAATTAAGTGCAGGCGTCTTGTCAGTGTGAAGTCTAATTAATTAAATCCAATTACTTATTTAGTTCCCGTCGATATCTAGCCTGTGCACTCAGTGGAAGGCGTCTGTTTGTCTGTGTGTCTTAACGTCTCGACAACAGAGCAAATTGAAATTAATGATGTGAGGAACACGTTGGCGTTTACTAAGGAAACGTTTATTTTAGTTAAAGCTTTAAATAGGACCTTATCAGTCACTTTCTGAGAAAACAGCGAGAGAGTGATATAAAAATTCAATGCCAATCAAGTCTTGGAAATAAGATTTCTAAAGTAAATTGCATCCATTCGATTCACAGCGTATAAAAAGGTTTCATTTTCTTCAGCTGCCCTCAAATATTTACCAGAATAAGGCCTCACATATGTACAACACGTACTTTCATCTCCACGTCTCAAAAGTTCGCAAAAACACGTGGAATATGAATTTTCGGGCGACCTTCAGCTTTCATTCCCAAAAACCGTTGCCGCAAGCCAATTTGTCGCTCGTAAACTCACCTGAGAGCTGAGAGATCCCTAAAATAAACTCCGAGTACCATATCTAAAGGTTTACACGAAGTTTATTCACTTACCCTCAGTGATAAGTGCCCAACGTCATCCGTTTTATAACTTGCCCACATGCTGATTATTACTAGTACACGTGTAGTGAATCGTCGGATCCCTTTCTTTATCTTCAGATTTTTTGTCAGTCTCCTTATCAAGAATCGTAGTCATAAATGAATGGTATTAGATCACTTTCCTCGTGTTTATTTTGGATGAATAATGACTATTAATAATGTTCTAAGTAATGCGGTTACCTATTTTGAGTAGTGTTTTAAAACTTTCTCATATTTTTTGACGTTTAGATGTACTCCTAAATATGTTAACGTCTTTTGAATAAGTAGACTAGGGATCTAGGGACTTTCATATTGAATTCTTTGTGTTATTTACATAAAACATACTCATATGCCCCTCCTCGTGATATTCAAGGGCATCTTAAGTGAGGGTTCAAAGGGTGCACAGCACAGCGGTGGGGCCCGGGGCGTCCGCGCCGCGCCGTAAGGTCTCGGTTGGTTGGATTATTGGATTTAGATGTTTTCATTATAAGATTTATCGTTGTTTGTCCTGGAATAGGATTGGTTTTATACTTTATTTGGCAATTACCCTAGAAATTTGTCGTAACCCAGATGTGAAGTAGCGATGCCTTTTGAAATTTTGATAAAATGCTTGACGTCGATTTTACTTTACTACTGAGTATCAATTTTTTTATCTTTTCTCTTTATAACTTTGTACACAAATTCGTATGTCAATACGATTATTATGATTCTCACGCTGGTCTTGTTATCTTGAGACTCGCCGTGGCCCGCTGCTATCGTATAGATGTCGCGTTATAGCATGGTTGATGCAGAGATGCATCCTCAGTTGACGGCCGCGACTCACGCTGGCCGCTCATTGATGTTCTAATTTTAAAATTAATTCGGAAATAAAAGTAATAGATATTTGAATTATTTTCTTTGAACAGTTTAAAGTGTTTACGGCTATTGTTGTTCATAATAATTGGTGTTATCGGCCAGGATGATATTTGTGTTTGTGCGTAATTATGGGGGTAGACTCATAGACCCATAGTGTAATTTCTGTAAGTTTTGTGAATATTTTTACTAAACGAATCTTAATTGTGTCTGAACCAAGATAAACGATTTCTGACAACTGCTTATACACATTTGAGACATTAAAATATGAAATACTAGTTCCCTACGGTTAAATTATAAATTCTTTTGTTTTATACTATTAGTAATAAGATTTACGCGTCAGTTTTTTTTTTACAAAAAACTTTTCGGGCTATGTTGGTATACGCAACAAAAATAATGTGTGTAGACGGTATGTAGTTTGAGTGTGTCATATTGCTAAAGTGATGGATAGTCTCGGCCTGAATAAAGAACGGATGCAGCCCACAGATGATTGACAATGTTATTTGGCGCACCACAACGATTCGCTTCCTTCGAGCTATGCAATACCACCTGAATGTAACCATGGTTGTTTATTAATATGTTCTGTACAAAGTTTATGTTTCATACTAAGTTGATAACTATGATTCATCTAGGCCTATGTGCTTTTTGATCTTAAATGAGGGTAGTTACTAAAACATTTTGTTTGCACGAAAAATATTCACTATTACTTTACTACTTACCTACTGCTGAGCAAAGTTCTTTGCCCAAGACTGATCTTTTTTATTTCTAAAATATATATGGATCTTACAGAGCCTCATATAAATACTTAGTAATCATCACACAGCGCACAGGTGTAATTATTAAAACAAAGACAAATGAAAGTACGGACGGCATTTAGTTACGTAATTATAGGACACACACGAGACAGTAATTACAAAAGCTATTCCCTTCTGAGTCAGTGTCCATATCGGGGGTGTTGCTAAGTTGGTATTATGTACCGTATTCGATATTTGTTTACTTTTACCCAATGAATAGACCAAGTATCATAACACTATACTTCGATGCCAAAACAAACGAGTTCACAAGTCACTGGGAACCAATAATGTGTGCTATTTATGGCCACCATTGACTCATTAATGTTTCTTGTTTAGGGATACTTTAAGCACACGCATACATTCGAAAAGTAATGTAATGATATCACGAATAATTATTTTAGTCGGTATGGTATCGATTTATAGCGAACCAGTGTTAGGTGATCTGTTGCATTGAATCGAAGTTCCCTTGCGTGGGAGGACTTTGTGTGAAGTAGAAGGGGTGTTATGGTTCAATATTTTTTGGTGGGTGAAGTACAGCGCATGCACTGTTCACTGCAGGTTAGTGAGCGAGTAGTCGCGCGCGCAGTTCGAACAGACCACCCGTGCCTTTCGATAAAAGCTCAAACTTATCTAGCGAGTGTTAGCTCTTCATTGATAATGTTTACTCAGCTTGATATGCAAGATAATACTTCGTAAATAGTACCTACATTCAGATTCGATAAAAACTGACATAGTTTCCATATGTGAGTGAGTGATTTAGTTGATAGGATGACGAGCCCCGCAAGTGATCCGGCGATGTCTAATGTAATCATTGACGGAATGCTATTGTTTTATTGCAGGTGGCAAGAGTGGCTTGTCGGCTAGCTCCAGTCGCTCGACTAGCCCGCTGGGACAAGGAGCTGTCAGCTTTATACCGCGAGCGCCAACTTCTTCATCCGGGTAAGTTTGCTTGTTTATTTAATGCTGTCATTCAAGAGTTACGGCTTACGGTATTTCATACAAACCTTGAAGATATTTTTTTTCGAAATGACTGATCCGATTTTAATGAAACTTCATAAGAATAAGCAGGATACATATCTCTAAAAAGTTGACCGAGAACTTTTCAGAAGATAATTGGAAATTTCTGTTTCTATGGAAAATCTAAAATCGATCTAGTCTTGCTGTAACACTATTTTTCGAAAATATTCTCTGTCAACTTTTTAGAGCTATGTATCCTGCTTATGCGTATGAAGTTTCATTAAAATCAATTCAGTCATTTCGAAAATAAAAGACTTGAAAGTTTGTATGAAATGCCGTAAAGAGCTTGCTTGTCTGCATTCTTCCGTTGTTTTCGTTTTAAAGGATGAACAGAATTCCAAATAATAATGTACTACTGCTTATTTATCTTAAATTAGATTTAACATTAAGTACTGCCTCCAGTATAGTGGTCACAAGCACGACTGTTGAGCATGAGGTCCTGGGTTCGATTCCCGGGTCGGGCAAAGTGTTATTAGGTTTTTTTATCAGGAATTTCTCAGTAGCAGCCACGGAGTCTTGATTAGCGCCCGGTTGATGGCAATAGGCTCGCCCCCTATTACATGGGACTTAAAAATATAACTGGCGATTGTGGGTGTATTAATAGATACACCTCTGCCTAACCCTTCGGGGATCACCAGGCGTGATGTAATGTTATTCAACGTGGAGTTCAGGGTTCGAGTCCTGAGTCAAATAAAATGATATGGCGCATTAAAAAAAAATGCTGATGACACTAGGCTCAACCCCTATTAATCTCCTCTACCTACACCTTATAATTTATTGATCATTTGTGATGATCGATCCTGTTCGTTACGGCCAGGTCATGATATTTATGTATAATCAAGGACATGACTGGCTTTAGCAGTGTACATAAACAGTGTAATATCTCAAGTAATAGTATGTAACGACACAGTCCAAGTGTGCCACTACGAACACGAGTCGTATGGTTCAATAGAAAATGGTTCCACGGCACTAAACTTGATCTTCTTGGTTACAGGTCACGACCTAACTCCTCGCTACTGGCCCCCGGTAGCAAAATCCCATCGACATTAATATCGCAAACACAGCAACACCCACAGACACCGTCCAGTCAAAATGGAACACCTACAAAGCATTCCATGCTCGATAAGTTAAAGCTTTTCAATAAAGACAAAATAAGTAACGAGAAACAAAACAGCAAAAGTACTGCTGTTTCAAAACGCACCAGTTCATCTAGTGGCTTCTCATCAGCCAAAAGCGAAAGATCCGACTCCAGTTTAAGCCTCAATGAATCCACCAACACTCCCAACTCACATATCAAATCATCTAATTTAGTAGGACCCAAGAGTATAAGGCAACAAAGCGATACGTTATCAAAAGACAAGTCTGCAAAAAATTTAAAACCTAAACTAGTTAGTTCTAAATCCCCTAAAGAATCATCTACGAGTTTGAACAAAAGTAGTGGAAAAACGAGTAATAGTGACAAATCGAGAAATAGCCCAAAGCTTCCCGCTCGTGATAAAGAATCCAAACTGGCTGCTCCTAAATCTATTAGTAACACTAAACTAAATCAGATCGATGACCATTCAAGGAACTCGAAGATGGTGAAGTTATCTGGAAGTCAAATGAGGCTCAGTGAAAAACGAAGTGATAGTAGAACTGACAAAAATCACCAGAGTCATGAAAATGTATCACCACCGTCAAGTCAAGGAAACCAGAATCAAACAGCAGCAGGACAAAATCTTGGACCTCAAACTGGAATCCCGAAACCTACTGCCGCTGTGAAAGGGACCTTCAAAATAGCGAAAGATGATAGACATATTATTCATAAAAGTACAAATAGTCAATTAAGTCCTATACAAAGCAATTCTAGTTTAAATTCTACAAATAACGTAAGCGCACTTCCATTTAGTAGAGAGCAGTCTAATTTAAGTAAAGATATAACACAAAAGCAGACTTTGGCAGTATCCCCGATGCCTGTCATTAACACAGGAAGTCATACTCACACATCGCAAATGTCTGAGAGTTCGCATTCGAATTCCACTCATAGCACTACAGGGCAACATTCTAATTCCAGTGATAGTAGCGTTATATACCGTCCTTCCAGTGAATCTGGTTCTGAAATATCTAAAACTGCTAACAGTGTTAATAAAAGACTGGACATGAACACAACTTACATTAACGAAGTTATAAACGAAGCTGAAATCTCTGAGAAAGAAGCAGCACAGAGAAGGCCTCTGGACAGGTCTGTCCCAAAACCCACCTTTGATCACAACAGGACATTGACAGAGTTGAATAAGAGGATGGAAAGTGAGAGTAGATCCAGTACTCCATCCCACTGTCGTGACAACTCACTTGGCGACGATGAAAATCCTATGATGAACGTATTGCCTATGAGGCCACTTCTGCGAGGGTATAACAGTCATTTGACACTGCCTATGAGGACCTCAGGCTTGACGCAAAAGAACATTCCCGGTTATCCTCACCACGCTAATACGGTGAAAGCAAACTTCGGCAGGGAAAACATGGGATTGCGTGACCGTATAAATTACGGTCCAGGATTTTCTAACCCAGATTATTGTGATCTTGAAATAGCCTCGGGTTATATGTCTGACGGTGATTGTTTGCGACGTATAAATCTTGGAGAAATGGAGTGTGGCCGAAACAATGATATGATGGATGGATACATGTCTGAGGGTGGAGCTTCGCTGTATGGTCGCCGCATGAACTACCAACAACCTTCACAGCTACAGCAGCTCGATGAAAGGTGAGTCTAGTTTAGTTTCTGTATTTTGAAGTGTTATTTTTATACGTCACTTCAAAATAAACTGTGATTTTTTTAGAAACATTTCAGTTCGCAAGTGAATTATGGCGACTCTTGAATAAGGTTTGAAGTGACATTTGCACAATAGCTCTACGACTCTACGTACCGTACCTACTATATTTTATTTTTTGCTGTTGATGTTTTTGTTTATGATTCGCGAAGACGATGTCTCTCGTCGAGGCACAATAAAGCACAAATTAAAAGGCTCCCTTAGGGCATGAGATTCATGTCCGTGGAGGAATTGCGCCGGTAATGGCTGTGCTTTTTAGGGTTTTTAGGGGCGTCGAGTCAGGTACACACTGAATTATATACCGTCTTATTGATCTTCTTAAAGTCCTTAATTGAAAATCTCGTAAGCAGCCTATTTTATCAACTAGGTAGATATAGGGTCGTGCATATCTGGTGATAGACAATGCAAAGCAATCACTAAGTAGTGTGTAAGTAAGACTGCAGGTTACAACTCAATAAAGTGAGTGTTCCTAGATCTACGTCATTCTCTTCATGTAACAAAGTTTATGTAACCGCCCAGGTAGAATAGTTGTATTGATTCGACCATTAAACAGATTTCTAGTAATACAAATGGCCTTTACGGATGTTTAACACTGAACAGACTACACAATGAAATTTATTTAATGCATTGATCCAAGGAGGTTTGAAATTCTTTTGTTGGAGATTTAACACAATGGGACGATTAGATCTGTTATGGATTATTCTTGTATGTTAAGGAAATCCATTTTCCAATAGCGTCGTCTGAGCCTCTCCTCTCAATCCACAAGTGGTCGGCCCGCCTTCCGTCACTCACCGACATAATGTAACGATGGCCTAACGTGTATGTCACTCGCATCATTGCGTTCATCTCCATCATGACCTGTTCCTCTGGCAAGAGGAACTTGATGTCTTAAGGATAATTATTTGTTTTGTGGGCTGAAATAGTTCTAGGAAAGAATAGTAGATACCATCAGATTTTTATTTTCGGTTTGGTTTTGTCGGTAAATCTTTGTATTTCAAATCATTGCCATAGAAATGTTTACTAATAATCCTGATTTCAAATCAACTGATTAAAATAACGTAATACTTCAAATATGTATTCATATTCATCTATTCGGTCCGCTACTAACCCAGTACAGTACCTACTTTTCGAGTTGTGAGTGCCCCATTCAGCGCATGTGAGTCACCGATCTAAAATCAAAGGCAAGTAAATGTTCTGGTTGCGACAGTTTGCGAAGTGTTAGTGCTGTTAGTAGCCTGCTAGTGTGAACAAAGCGTTTTGTTAATATTTGGACGCTGCTTCCCGCGGTGTGCAGCCGACGATCTCGCAGTCACAACTATACAGAGTACGGCTCACCCACACTGTCGCAGCGTTAGGGGAGAGGGCGGGGTGACCAAAATCGATACTCCTACGTCTCACGCCGCCCCTGCCCCGCACGTCACCTCGGTGCCACCGCCTCGACCCTAACCACCCCCAACAGTACCGCACCATTCGGCACCTTAACGATCCCGACATAAAACTGTACTTTCGACGCTGCGCTCGATGACATTCTACGTTTTAGGGCACAGATTCTGTCTGAATGCTATCATGTTTTTTCTGCGTTTTCCCTTAATATTGTCAATCGATTTCATACAAATGAGCTTCGAACTGAATTACTCACGCTCTGGTTTTCATCTCATGGACTAATCGTGCTTAAAATAATGAAGGTATTATGTGGTGTATAAACTGTGAGGATAGCTGGTTTCAATGTCATATAGTGAGTGTCGGTGTGTCGCCGGTGGTGGCGGTGGCGGTGTCTCGCGGCGCGGCACGGCGGCTGCGGCAGGGCGGGCGGCACTCGGCGCCGCGCACTATCGGCGTGCGGGCGCGCCGTACTCGCCGCCCGCGCTCACACACGCACGTGACAAACTTTCCCGATTTCCTCGACGGAAAATGTAAATCTGTTGCCGGCATCGATCGTCCCGTCGCCAGACGCGCTCGTCGAACCGAGCACGCCGATCACAGCTGGCGCCATGAAGCTGGACCGCACTTAACAAAGGATCGCGGAACCAACGCGCCACACGATAATCTCGTGGACTGTTATTATTCCATTTAAACATTGGTGTTAGTTAATAAGTGTATCTTAGACGATGTAGTGGACCATATGCGTTGTGCCTTCTGTCACTTGATCTCGCGTGCCGGTCGCTTGACGGACAAAATTTGATTTGCTGTAATTTTATACGCCAACAATGATAATAATTTCGTGGACACTAATATAAAATCAGTGTTGCCTTGCTATGTGTCTTTGCTTTTCGCGTTAGACGTTGTTACTGTAAGCTTACGGTGCTTGATAGATAATAAAACATTTAGAAGAGTAATAAGTTTTCTACCAATTTAAAACAACTGTGCTGAACATGGATAAAACTAATTTGGTGAGCCCTTCTTGATTTTTTAAGATCTCTACTTTAGTGTTAGTCCTATTTAACTTATCATTATGATCATGTTAATTGTCGTGAAGGCCCAAACATGTGGCGGTTGGCGAAGTCAATGTATCGCTAGTTCGTCACATGTGGCCACCATTCCTGGCACAATGTCGCATACTTATCATTTATAGCTTGAACAAACAATGCATAAAGGACTCCGTATTTAATTTAGTAATGTTAATCAACAGTGTTACGTAAATGTCTAATGTGTGCAGTAAGGAGACGGTTAGTAACTCGAACCGATTGATCCGTGTAAGGTTATTACTTCGGCATCTGCAGGGTTATTGGTCGGGGCGGGAATCCCTAAGCCTGATCCCCCGGACTGGGTTCCTCAATTTCATTGAATTCCCAATGTTATTAGAGATTTCAGTCGGGGTCTAAGGTATATATATGTTGTAACATAAATGTGTATCTTTCCTCACAAAGCGTAAAAAGACATTTATGTACGCTTCAATGTTCACATTAGGTGAATACGTTATTATGATTAAGATACTTTATTTCTGGTTGAGATATAAAACAGTAGGTAGGTACTTCCCAAAATATTTAAATGCTTAAGTCGTAAAACAGCAAGGAGTCGGCGTAAAAATGCTTACCCGCGTAGAAAGTTAAAGCGATCAGACAAATTTAAATCCACTACATTAAATTTGGTCCCCTACTTAAATGGGGGCTAACCAACCGAATCGGGACGTATGTTGACGATTTAGGTTTTCCATATAGCCGGAGACTTTTAAAACGAGCCGGGTATTATTTTGTTTAGATTCACGCACTCATGTTTAGGCAGGGTCATAAGGACGAAAATGCATTGCCGACGTCGATATTTTAGAGGGGTTATGTTGGCTGTGAATCATAAACTGGGTATTTTTATTTACCTACTCGTTTTTTTTTGCAATACTCTGTGAATAGATGCACATTGATTGCAGATCGCTAAAGTTGATTGAGTCTATTGACTATATTGATGTTTCATTTGTAGGTGTTCGATTAGTTATATTTTATTCTATTTCCAGTAGAAATATAAATAGGCACATGTAATGTAACTAAATCATTCATCCATTTAATAATAGGTTACTACTGCAAAACAAGCGAACTTAAACTAAAAAAACTTCATTCCACAAACTTGGAAGTTATGTAGCTGAAATGTCATTGTTTTTTTTTTTTGCTTTTTCTTTTATAACAGCTGGAAAATGGCAGGCGGGAAATCTGAAAAAGAACCTAACAATATGGGAACTATTCACGCTGCAAAACTTTTAAATTCCGCGTTCGGATATTGCAAAGCGACTGGCGTTCTGTTTGCTCCGCTCCTTGAAATTTTAATGAGACGAAGTCGAGCGTTGGAAATAACTTGTTATCTTCCACGGCAGGTATTTCACAAGTACATAATTAACACGTTGCAATCGGCTTTCTACAGTTTTCTCATTGTTTATTCAATGAATTCGGTATTGGAAATAACGAACGGAAATTGTGATGTTGCCGAAGGGCCTTCAAGTTATAGGTACAACAGACTCGCTTAAATGTTTAAGTACGTTTTAAAAGATTCCGCTTACGAAATATTTTCTCGATATGTTTCTACAGTAACCCTAGGTAACTTATACAGGGTGTAACAGGACCCTTCACGAACCCGTCAATTAAGCATTAGGTACATCAAACTAAGTAAATTCACGTAAAAATTATTGCTGGGAAATTACTTTTTTTTTTGGGTGAAAATCACGTTTTACGGTAGGACTCATTGTAACGAACTCAGAACATTGTGCTGATGGATGGATTGAATAGCACGGGGAACGGGGACAACAAATGCCTTTCGGCGTCGTTAAGGGTCTTGTTACACCCTTTATACTCATCTACAGCATGTTTGGTTTATTCAAACAAAATGTATTCTGTTTTGGAGTATTTTAGATATTTCACGGTTTCATAGACTACTATGCATGCTTTTTGAATCAACCTTTCAAAAGACCGATTTTTACTTTAATATTGTTTATTTAGGTAGGTCCCTAGATATGTACCTACATAAAATGTACGTTCCGTGTATAACATTATTTTATTTGAACGGGTTAAGTTCACATGTGTTTCAAGAAAACTCTATAAGTGTAACCAGTCTTAACGTTGACAAGGGTAAGCCTCCAGGCAGGGACATATAGATCCTCGCCTTTATACCCAACAAACTTAATGAAGCGGGACACTCGATACCGAAGGTCTTTTTAACTCTAGTATAAAACAAAGTATCATGTACATATAAGTACATCTACTTGATAAATGACGATGACGATGACCACATGATATTTTGTTTTCGCTCCTTTACGACAAAAGTGACTTAACTCAAAAAATTAGACTTGAATTAAATATAAAATTAACGAAAGTAAGCATTAAATTAAGTAACGAAATACGTAAAATAGACCTTTTCTCTTTTGACAAATGGTTTTTATGCAAAAAAAAATCACTACATAGATTAAAACAAAGTCGCTTTAAAAATACGCAATGGATTTTGATGCGGGTTTTTAAATAGATAGTGTGATTTAAGAGGAAGGTTTATATGTATAACATTGCACCCGTGCGAAGCCAGGGCGGGTCGCTAGTTGCCAATATAATGAAAATAATTTGAGTCTATCTTAAAAAAAAACGCTGTCCTGTATTTCTTATTTTTCATTTCAAGTTATCTCATTATTGACGCAAACATGTATGTATACCCCTTGTTAAAACTACGTTGCTACGTGTTCAGAATGTACGGAGAAAAACATAATTTAATGAGGAAAATGCGGGCTACATTAAGTTTTTAAACAGATTTTACGGTAAACAAAGGGTTGTAGGTGAGTAAAAGGATGCATAATATTCAGAACATTTTGATATTTTGCACTCGTAGCGCTAGTTCAAAAGACTTTCTAGGATACGTACTACGGTAACGCTACGACGTAGTAGCTGCTACGACGGAAACGTGATTTTTGTGCAAGAAATATTTAAATGAAGAACTCGTAGATCGTCGGTTACCTACTTGCTTCAAAACTTTTACGTTCAACGAACTCTAGGAAATTTCATCAGAATTCTAGTTAAGTAAATGATATATGTGGGGAGCAGCCAGCGGTGGCCCAGTGGTGGCGGACCCCGACTTACGAACAGTAGGTCGTGGGTTCGAACCCCGGCAGGCGCATTACTTTGTGTAATTTATTTCAATACCACTGCCTTCAAAAACGGTGAAGGAAAACATCGTAAGGAAACTGGCATGTCCTAGAACCAAAAATTTCGAAGACATGTGATATCTACCAACCCGCACTGGGCCCGCGTGGTGGATTATAGCTCATTCCCTCTCATAGAGCCATGTGTCCCAGCAGTGGGAACATTATAGGCTGATTATGCAAAATGATATAAGTAATAGAAATGATGGTAGACTGCCTCGTTGATCTAGTGGTCGCAAGCGTCGGGAAAATCGTTAATGAGTTTTTCCAACAGGAATTTCTCAGTAGTTGCCACGGTGTCTGGATTTGTGCCCGGTGGATGGCAATAGGCACCCCCTACCGAAATATGGCTGTACTATTAAGTACACCTCTGCCTAATCCTTCGGGTATTACTGGCGTGATGTTATATGTTATAAAAAATAAGAGAATTTGAACAGAAAATTACACAAAATGAACTCTAAAAGCTGACTATCGGTTTTGAGTGCTACAATTTCAACATAAAAGCATCCAAGTCCTACTTTGGCTGATAACAAAGTGAATTCAAGTTGAAATAGGTATACCGAGAGGAAATCCGGTTAGGTTTGAATAGCTTTCAGCGTTCGGCTCGACGGTTGTTTGTGCAACTTTCGTTATCGGCATTTCAATATGTTGCTACAGCATGATTCAGTTTTGAAATGCTTGTTTGAAACTCATCAGGCTGGCTAGTTTCACAGAATATCTGAGAACAGCTAGTGATAAAAGAATACGAAGTACATAATTTCAGATTCAGATTCATTTATTTATTGTAAAACATTAGAAGTTCTCATTTGGTAATACATTGAGGGCGCTATGTTTTGCCTATAAGCCGTACAAAAGTAGTACATGTAATATAATTAAAACAAGAAATTAATATAGATGAACCACAAATAAACAAGTACCTAAATAAATTAGATCATCGAATTTATAACCACACTGAACAATGTGGATTCTAAATAATTAGATGAATCAAGTGTATAGTGAGAAAAAATAAAATAATGAAAATTAAAAATGTCCACAGTTATTGTGATAAAATTAAAATTGTCAGCACTTGAATTGACAGTTATGTTCATTGAAATGTTCCAAGTTGTCTTAGAACTGTTTTGCATCAATACAAAACAAATATTAGATATATACAGGGTGTCCCAAAAGGTTACGTAGCTGGGAAGGGAGGTGATAGGGGTGGTCACAAGGGTCACCGAAAAATAAAAAAATAAATCCCCTCTCGGTATTTATAAAATTAAATGGCATTTTTATAAAAACTAAAAAAATTATTTGCTAACTGTACCTACAAATATTATTGACATATTCCAAGTTCTCGCCGTAGTTATAAAAATCCGACATTATATTGTCACTAAGTCCTATAGCATAGTGTCGCACCTCGGTGTCTCATTAAAATATGATTTTACTATTTTCTAGCGACTCATAATGAGGTTGTTAATGAGGTTCGGAGCTTTTACGTGTTTATTATGTACATAATGGTACCTACTTACTTATTGCGTATTGGACAAAATGGAACACCTACTGTTATTATCATTAACGCCGCCACTCCAACTCGATAAGTGCGTACTTCAATGCAGATTAAGTGTTTAATTTAATTGTTTAAATGTTCATTAACTTCGTTGTGAATTGGATACTTGTCTGTTTGACTGATTCCAATGTTTAATAAACGTCCACTCGATCTTTTGCGGTTAATTAGGTAGAATATCAAACGATACATTGTAGAAAAGACAATAATAAATAATTGAACAATTTAATATACTAAATAAATCAATTATTTCAATAATATTTATAAGTATCCGGGTAATTAGGTACTTATATTTAAGTAGGTGTTAGTAGGTACCTAGAAATTAGTTTCTCTGGAAAAAAAATGTAGGCGAATGTTTACGACCCAACAAAAACATACGGTGAACACATTCAAATAAAACAAAAGAGCATTCATCATTTCAGGGAAAATAATGAATGCTCGACTCGTAGATAATGAGAAGGGAGGAGACTGGCCTTTCAGGAGATCCGTCATCATTAGCGCGCGGCTTCGGGCGCTCTGTTTTCATTAAGACGCCAATGTTTCAAATGACAACAGCCAAAGGACTATGGGGACGTATTGATGCACCTTATGACAACAAGCAAAGGACTGTGGGGACGTATTGATGCACCTTACGATTACTGTATGTACACTGTACCTACAGTGACGATACAAGTTGCAGCTTTTTTAGATGATTTTCTTTATGCTGCTACAAACATAGCATTCTGGAACTCATTCTGTTATGATAATTACCACGTATTGGTCTTATTTCGATGTTTCTCGAAAAAATTGCTTTTGATATTTGTTGGGTGTACAGCATGTATCAGAAAGGTGTGTTCATATGGGGACCAACATGTAATCGCGAAAAAATAACCAGCTGTTTCATACAAAACTTTAATGCCCGCTGTATTTGCTCGTGACTGTACCTACATACCTACAAGTACTATCAGCACTAATTGTCGAGGAAGAAAGCGCCGTGTTCACGACGATGCCTGATTACAATTTTATCTCCCCCTGCCTCGTATACATGGCGTGTTGCAGTGTGTTTTCCCTCAGGTTTAGTCCATGAAGTGCGGCTATTTAGATCTATGGGGTGTCTTTTAGAGGTTGTATGGTTTAATAGAGTTGACTAACGGTTACCTTTTTGATGAAGTCTGCTTGAAAATAATATGTCTCATAGTTTTTGGTCGTATATATTGTTACTTTTTTTCTTTTATCGTGTGGTTAGTGCCTAACCTGGTGTCAGAGTTTTTATGCCGCCCATGGGCCTCTAACTTGGCTTTACATGCTGTCGAGAAATATCTCTCCGGCAAGCTGGTTTCCTCACGATGTTTTCCTTCACCGAAGCAAGTGATAATAATTATACAGTACAGTATAACTGTCAATAAACGTGATTAGTTTACTGTGACCTCGTGAATTTGTTTCGGATGTTTCTTCTCAGAGTATTTTGATGGGAAAGAAAAACCCTATCTCGTTTGAAATCATTGATTATATACACATAACATCACACCTAGTAATCCCCGAAGGTGCAGAGGTGTACCTAACAAGTACACCCACATTTCGCTAGTTATGTATGTCCCATGTAATACGGGCAAGCCACCAACCGGGCACAATTCCCGTCTCCGTGGCTGCTACTTAATAATAAAATTCCTAGCGGAAAAACCCAACAACACTTTGCCCGACTGGGAATTGTGCCTCATGGTCAGCATGAAAAATTTTTGATGTGTAAAAGTATTTTTTTTTTTAACAAATTTACTAACTAATTTACAAAAGTCAATATGATTTTATCATTTTTACTGAAAGTGAAAATTCAGACAAACACCATTTCAACGATGTCAGGAGGACATTTCAGTAGATTTTCAAAGTGTCGTTTTTTGTTGGAAGTTTGGTGGTTTTCAGCACAATAAATAATTTTATTTTTCTAACGTCTATCCACGTATAGCCCACGTCTAGCACGTTAAGCCGGGTGGCCCCGGCTATCAATTGTAGGTCTTTGACAGTCGTTAAGTAGTCAGTGGCCCGAAAGTCTTACAATCAATCTTACCAATGTATCCTATATACCCAGTAGGTACTAACTGGGTTTTGGAGGTCAGATAGGCAGCCGCTCCACGTAAAATACTGGTATTAAACTGCATCCGGTTAGACTGGAAGCCGACGTCACCATAGTTAGAAAAAGGCTAGGCAGCTGATGATGAAACGTCTATATCTGCACGTATTCAAAGTCTATATCCAGATGCTAAAAATGTGCCAACAGTCTCAAACCCTTGTGTGGGCTACATTCAAATGTTTCTTCTCAAGTAGCATAAACCGCTCCACTTCACGATCTTGAATCTTAAATCGCGTATGAAGAAAACATGAAATGGGAACGCTTTTACTCAGCGAATTCGTTTAGGCTAAATAATTCAAAAAGTCTCTCTTACACGGTTTCGCCATTAAATAATTTAATGTGTTGCTGTGGAATAAAACATGTAGACTGTTAGCAACAAAACTGGATTTACACATCAGCTTTCAAAGCTTCATTGTTGTTAAAACTCAACAATTATGTTCACTAATACAACATTTAAAGATAGTACTCACTATTAAGCGAAATTCTGAAAAGCAATGTATCGAATAGAAATAGTAAAACTGTTTATCGACTTTTCTTGCTGACCATCCTAGTTACTATATCCGTTTATTTACAACCACTTTCTCTGTAATGTCGAACGGTGTTAAAATAGTTTAATAGGCACTATACGCATATTTAATCCGTATCAGATTAATTTAACGACTAAGTAATTAATGACAAAGCGAAGTGGCTCTTATTATATTGTTAATTTGTTATTGTTGATAATGTTAAGTAAAACTTAACGTGTTAATATCCTATTTTACAAGTTGGCAAGATGCCATTACGAAAGGTAAACAAGAATGGCTTAATGCCAGACAAACTGGAGGTTTTAAAACTTGGCACATTACATTTTTCACTGCGGACTTTTTTAATAAATAAATGAAATAAATATTCGCCTTCATTACACGAGTGTTTTGATCCCGAATGGGATAGGCAGGTGAAAATGTTAGTCATCATTATGTTACCTAATCTGAACTTTACCTAAATGCCATTGGAAACAGTACCTATTTGAATAAATAGGTACCTACCTAGGTACGTACCTAAAGTTGCCTTCGTCGTTACGGATGAGAACCTAAAACCTTTTTTAGGTAACTTGTAGGCAGACTTGCTGAATAGAATTTTATCCGCTTAAAATACAAAAAAAAAAACAAATAGAAGGACCTAAATTGCTAGAACCAGCTATTTATGTCCACGAATCTAGAGGTCCTTGATCGTCCAGACTCCAGAGCATTGAATTTCTTAATGGCCCATCCAAGGCAAAAAGACAAGAACAGTTTGTTTAAACGAAAATTAAATATAGCAAATAGCGCATGAATGGCGCTCAACTAAGGTGCTACAACATTTTTTTTTTCAAAAATAGAATGCAAAATGGATTACTGCATCTCGTTAACAATAAACTAGGACACTGCGGCATTTGTAACCGCAAAGGCTTGGCTCTGACTGTAATAGATTACAGTTTGCTTAACCTGCCTTCAAGACGGACGAACAATTTTCTCGACACCATTTTCTTCTTTTCCGACGGCTGTATTTCTCACTCCATGTAATAGTGGTACTTACAGTAAGTGGAACACGAGAGAACTGGAAAGTTAAAAAAGTTGACTAAGGTACTTTTGTTCTTGTTATCGCAATCTTTATTGCGGGGTAAGGAGTTGTGTCCCCTTTTTTACTACAGGGGGATATCGCTGAAGTTAAGCTGAAAAAAAAACTTATCGGAGTAAAGTTATTTTATAAAGATTTTCTACGATTGAAAGCGTAAAACAATTATTACTTAGTAACAATATTGTTGGAATGCCCTACATACATATTTCCAACAGTAATGTAAATTACTGATGGGTCAATAATTGCCGCCTAATGAAGTTTTGTTCTATGTATATAAATATTAACCGATTGAGACTAGAATAACTTACGTAGATGTTAATTTATTGTCCTCTATGAAAATCCACATCAACAGTTAGATTCTTTTATGTATCACCCACTGTTCCTCGATTTTGCCCTTTCACTTATCAAAGTACTCCAGTATCGACCTCCTTACACGATTTAAAAATAAACGAAGTCTATTCTTCAGCATAAAGACTCCATTGATCCTAAATGAGTGCAATAAAGAGTGATTAATGATCATACTGAATACACCCGTTCTTTCGCAGTATTGGGTAGCTCACTCATCTTGTTATAATTATGACGGACTCGTTTCTTTGTTTTTACATTATTATCGAATATATCAGCCGCATTGCGTACTAACGAAACCAATTTTATAAGTAGGTGAGATAAGTATCGAAAACAAAGTTCAGTGACGTACAAGTAAGATTGATTTTGTTTATGAATGATGGCTGGTTAGCCTAAAATGTAACACAAAATTCACAAAATTCGTTACAGGAAATTAGACTTTATTTAACATGTTTCAAACATGATTTGGAAATAAATTACTTTCGCTCGTAATAATGAATTTAATTAAGGACTCGGAGAGAGCTATCCTTTTAGGGGTAATATCTTTGTATCTGTACCCCACACATCTTTAAAAGTAGGTCACAGCGACATGTTGCTCGTCTCCATAAGAGAATAGAGCTCCCCTTTTATCAGTTGCCATCAATTCAATCCCTTTGTTCAGGCCAGCCGCGCCTGTATGGCACCCTGCGTTCAATCTACTTTGATCTTGTATGAACACAGTATCACATATACATAGCCACTAATAAGTCAAGCAAAATAAAGTTAAAATTACTGGATGAGGCTCGAGCTTGAGAAAGATTAACCTCTTGTAATCCTAACCTGTGTTGGATTACGGTGGAGGGGTCAAAGGCTTTGTATGGTGGAGGTAAACAAAGAAGAGGAATAGGGAAGAAATGCACCGTAATAAAGTCTTTGTGTACAGTGGATGAAAAGAAAAACAAGTGACTAATGAAGTAGAGGATATCTTATTAGACCGGCCGGCGACTAGCGTCGTTGGAGAAAAATAAGACTGAACTCGAACGGTGAATGGTTAATTAAAAATAACGATATTAGTAAGCGCTATAAACACAAGCTTCACTAAGGAGGTTAAGTCGAGTTAAGTAGTAATAATGGGTGTTTTTCTTGATCAGTTAAGCCTATTGCGAGGTTTAAACTGAACTGTGTAGCTAAAATAGTTACTTTTTGCTGTTGCCCGCGACCTGCGTCCGCGTGTAATGATTATAAAAATATTACTTCCATAATTGTTAACCATTTCATTGGTTTTTTTTTTGCTCGGAAGTACGGAACCCAAATCCTTTTTCTGAAATAAAAGTATCTGCCTGCCAGTGAAACTCTCGTCAACATCGGTCTAGCCGTTTCACAGTAGTACAAACAGACAGACAGACAGACAAAAATTAAAAAAAAGTTTTTTTGTTTTGTATCGCATATCGTATCGTAATCGTATGGGTTCACAATCTTTCGACAGTTTACAGTCTCTCGAGATAGATTATAATATAACGGTATTTACAATTTTACGGTGACATATACATATACTTTCGTATACAACGTGTACAAAGCTGTTATTTTGAAATAACAAACAGACAATTTAATTTAATTTATTTGTATAGATTACGTCATGAAGCTCCCGGATTACTTTTCAAGGCAACCTGTAGGTCTGTACATCTAACTACATGTATGTGTACATGTCGCCGCGGTTTGTAATTCTGCGAATTACTCTTAGGTTCTTTTAAGGCTTTTAACCCTGACTCACGCATAGGGGAAATGCGGTGGCACCCTTTAATGCCATTTCTAAGCAGAGGGACTCGTGCCTACCTATGTGAATATAATGGGACCCCTTTGAATGTATTAAGCAGAATGATACTCGCGACATCATTTATTGACGTCGCTGGTATCATTTGTGCCAGGAAGATTAAATGGATTTGTTGTAATTACGCCGTTGTATCTAGTACACAAGCTTACAGATTCTTTCGTAGTAAAAGTCCTTGCAATAAAACCTTCAGAGGTTTTTTTAAACATTTAAACTGCAACTTCTACTGAAAATGAATGTTTGCCCTTTGTCCATTTGTGATCACAACAAGGGGTAGGGAACAGCTGATTTTTATTTCACGTTTTTAGGATTCATCGCATAGTGAAAGTTTTTCAAATTTAATTTATACCTTACACGCAAAAATAATTACTAATATCTTTGCAGTCACTCCTAAAAACCCACCTAAAGCTTAATAATCAAAGTAAATAGAGCAAAAAGAGCTGATTTAAGGAACCTACGCAAAAAAAAACTCGATTCCTTGGTATCTCACTTTTGCCTCCAAGTTTAAAATAGGTAGGTTTAATAGGTATTAATTATGTTTCACTAACATTTAACACCAGTTTCCATCGATCCCCAGACGCGGCGGTCGCAATAGAGGCATGGAAGGCGGCAGTGGCGTCGTATACCGCGTGGTAGGGCGCACGCGCAGCAAGGCGGACTGCGGCCAGCAGACTGAGAGGCAGCCGCCGGCGCCGCGTCAGCAGGGGCAACAGGACACTACCTGGAAGAAGTACACCGACTCGCCGGGAGTTGGAGCTCCACCGCTGGTAAATATCAAACATTCTACTTTCAACCTTTGATCTAAACAATGCCACGTGGTGGGCCGCACACGCAGCAAGGCGGACTGCGGCCAGCAGGGGCAACAGAACACCAACTAAAAGAAGTACACTGACGGAGCCACGCTGGTAAATATCGCGCAATCTTTTGACACAACTGTAAGAGAGAACGCGGGCCTGTGGACGGTGAGTAATGGGCTAGCTCGCCGTCCATCCGTCTTATGACGATAGGCCGGGACGCCGCGACGGCGCGTTCGTGTTCCACGCGCGCCTCAAAGAGATGTCAGAAAACGGGAAGGGGTCCGAAAGGACCGATGCCTGCCAGGGCTGCGGGACTGTTCGAAAGAGATACCGCGGGCCTGGAACACAAAGGGCAAAAGAAGGAATATGGATGGGTTTTAGTCAGTACAAGTCTGACACTCCGCTCAGAGTGGACGGACTTTTTTTATTTTTTCCGATGGGAAATCATCAAATGATGATTTCCAATCCGAAAAAAAGGGGAGAATGGAATAAGAGAACGTGTATCCTGATCCCAAATAAAATGAGACAAGGGCGGGAAGATGGTGACGTCGCGATCAGTGAATTGAAGCTGCAGACGGCAAATTGTCAGACTGGGCACCGCCAGAGGAAATTGTGTGGACGCGTGACGCTTCTTAAAAGTAGTGTAAATATCCCGTTAGATTAAGAATTATCGTCAATCAACTGCCACTAGATACAGCTTCTTCATCGAAGATGTAGCTTAGATAGTCTGTGTCGGTATCGGCTCATATCAGTCATAGCAAAACCCTACGTTTCAGAAACCCCATTTTGTTAACTAAATGTGATCCTTGAAATCTATACAAGGTGTAAACAGACCCTTCAGGAAGCAGTCAACCAAGCATTCTGTACATCAATCGAAGTAACCATACGCAAAAATTCTAGCTGGGAAAGGACTTTTCTTTTTGGGGTGAAAAGTTACATTTTACGGTAAAACTCAACAACAATAAGCTAATGGATTCATTGAATAGTATGTAATATAATATCTCCATGACACGTCATAGAAGTATTTAAAATTACCTTAAAAACTAGTATTAAAAAAAAACTTGTGAAAAATAGGAACTGACCTCCAATATCTCCGTAACCAAAAATGGTCCTGTACAAAAAAAAATTGCAATGACGGGAAGAGCAAGTGCCTCTCGGCTTTGTTAAGGGTGCGTCCTTTTACACCCTTTATATTGCCATTGATGTATTTACTGGCTAGCCGTACTTTCCTACCACTCTTTTTTTTTCATGGAAAAAAATCTTATACCCACTTCTTATTCCTCTTATTCCAGAACCAACCAGCGCAAGCGCCGCCAAGTCCGTCACACGGACGGAAAGGTGAACGCCGCGCCGGTCACCACTCGCCCCAGCATCACAAGCGAGAGAAGCTAACTGCAGCTCAGCAGCTTGGCATCGCGCCTCACCCCCAGGTAACTAAAACAATTGTACTCATGGAGGCACTTAAACATTTGCAATGCGGCCAGTATTTTTGTAAACCCTCACGTAGTCAGCCCCAATGAGGGCTATCGTTTTTGAGCTCACCAGATGGCACCACTGTCGATTAAGGTCCTGTCAAAAATTATATTTTATACTTTATAGTACCAATAACATCATGAAAAGTTTATTTTATTACGTATAAAAACATAGTGTAAACTTCAGGTTCACAATATGGAGAATATTGTAATTAATTTATAAAATTAGCAAGCTGAAACATTTAAAAATCATTTTATCTCCAAGTACTGAAAATTAAGATTCTAAGTTGCTACTTAAAATCTTCAAGTCTTAATTAATCAGGCATGGCCCAATCTAGACCACAATCGTGAATATTTGTAAAAATACGTGTTAAAAACCACGCAAAGCGTGAACTTTCTATGACATCTGACAGTTCGGTGCCCCCGCGCTACACTAGCGCCTCTAGCGGCGAAATCATACGCGATAGCCCCCATTGTGAAAGATGCGGGTTCACGACGCTTGCCGTATTTGAAACGGCAAGCGTAGGTAACCAGCATGCCTCAGAGATATTTCTCGACGGCATGTAAAACCGCTTGCTGCGGATACTTAAACTATCTTAATGAAATTAAAGCAATTTCTATAATAATATAATTTTGAATTTGCATTCTTAGCTTACCTAAAGAAACTAGACGCTTACCGGGGTCCATAAAAGAGAAAACAAGTATTGTTATAAGTTTGTAGGTAATACATATTTGGCAAATGGTCGGCTGATAGCCGAGTCTAAATTTAGATAGACACTGCTTCTCATTGTCTTGAAATAATTCTTGAGTCGCCTTTTACGGCCCTTTTCTTTAGGTACCAGGGCATACGGCCAAAGAACGTTATGCTCTGATAAAAATTATAAGTTAGAATCATAATTCAATTGGGCACTTATATTATGATCTGTTCCTGCCAATCAATTCAAAGGTATAATAAATTTCTTGTTTTATTTACAGTATGCTGCATCTAATTCTTCTGGCCAACACCCATCGAGGAGTGGCGGATCACAGGTATCACATTTTTAATCATACATTATTTTACCTAAAATATATATTTGCACTTTTGTTATGTCTGTGCAGTGCAGCATTCGCATATAAACGTCAAAGTTCGAGTCTGAACTTAGGAGTAGAGCTTTAGATGTCCTTTTCATGGTGTACCTCAACACCCTTGAAAGACCTAAAAAACATCCAGTTTTCTTGTACTTAAAAGTTTAAATATGAATGAGATAAATATTAACGGTACGGTTAGAACAAAAGAAGATGTCCTAATTTAAAAATAAATTTTAGCAGCTCCAGTCACCCAGCGGTGGATCTCGGCCGTCTAGCGTGTCAAGCGGAGGGAACGGCAGCACCTGTTCCTCCAGTAAAGCGAAGGTCCCACAAAGTTTCGGCTACGTGAAAAGACAAAATGGTGTCCCCCAACAGCCTGCCCCACAGTCCAATGGACCTCCACAACATGGTAAAGAAACTTATTAATTATGTTTAAATAAACAGAAAAAAATATGAAATTAAAACATCAATCCTAAAAAAAACGATGAATTTTTGGAAGTAAATAAATGTTAAAAATTTAAGATTGTTATTATAGTTCATTGGACAATATTTTTGAATTAAGAATCGGTTAACCAAAACATTTAAATAAAATTTTGCATTTATTTAATTTGCTGAATATAAAAAAGCGGTCGATTTAAAAAAAAAAATTCAATTAATAATTTATCATCTGTGACAAAAATGAAGCGGGAAAAGAGGCTCAGTTCAGTTGTTTATTAAAAAAATGGTGCGATTTAATTTAGATGTAGGTACGAGTTCCATGCCATGAAGTAATCCAAATTAATTATTCTAGGTGGAAGGACTGCTCAAGTTTCTGCTGTGCCAAGAACGAAAGTCAAAGTGTCTGGTGGTACACAAACATGTACACAAGATCTCCAAATTCATAGTAAGATACCATTGATTTTTGCATGCAATCATATTTTCATCATCTCATGCACGTAGCATTTATGCACTAAGTAAAGCGTACGCGTGGGCACGAATATAATTTTAGTTCCTTAGCTGAATAAATTGTTTTAAATTCAGCTGCGTCCAGGTAGACTGGATTGGCCGCAAAATAGTTGGGAAAAGGCTAGGCAGATGATGATCGGAATAAGATTGTTTGAATCACTGTTTATTGTTTATTTATTTATTTATTTGCCCAAAAACCTCTGCGCCACTGACGACGCGGTGGAAGTGGCGAAGTTCTGGGCTAACAAAATATAAAAATTGTCGTGCCAGCGACGCGAAGAAGAACTGTTTATGAAATGAGGTTACTGCTAAAATACGGCTAAAGAGTATTGAAAAAAAAAAGTTCTAGTTTCTTCCATTTAGCGAACCATTTTAGTACTTTCATCTAAGTAGAATTTTCAGAAATGTTTTCATATCAAAATCAATAGCAAGCTCATAGGTTCCGTGTACTGCCACCATGTGAAGAACATATCTACAGTTTTCGTATATCTACCTATTCAAGCATGCTTATCTTCGAAAAACTTTAACTATGCTTTGCATATCATTCATTCTTCATTTTGACGTCTACGCAGAAAATGGAATCGGTCCGAAATCATTTTCTTTGGGTGGAACAGCTGCAGCTCAACTCTCAGCTTCGGTCCGGGAGAGGCTGCTGGGGTCACAGTCCCTGCCTAAGCCTGGAACTCACGAGTTTGCGGCCCTCTTCCATCATCACAGGTAACATCCTATTACCAATTCTATTTCTAATGTTTGAGTTGACTGTGTTTGCACTTTAGGGCAAGTTATGCAATATTTGTTACACGTGTTGTTTTTTACAAGATGCATGAGGTCGTTGTTCAGTTTGAGCTTTTCAGTACTAAACACTAACTTTTTGATGTCTAATTGTCTACTAAAAAAATAGTTAGGATCTGTCTTGCTATAGTTAAGTTCCGACTGGATCAGGTATAGAAGTTCATAATTACAGGCTATAAAATATGCCTACATCCTTACATAGAAAACCATAGCTCCAAAAAAATATGAAATAGGACCTTATGGAGCTAGCATCTTAGGCAAAAATACTCTTAATCTGATTATATTTATTTTGGGTATAAAATATTACCTCACGGCTGACTTCCAGTCTAAACAAATGAAACGTTGGTACAAGACAATTGTTTCGTTGACATCAGCAATTAAACAGTTTCACTAATAATCGGGTTAGTCGATATATGAGAGAGTGAGATGAAGAGATCTCTTGATCTCTCTTTACGGAGCTAGAGGATGACTATGGTCTTGAAATTATTAATACAGGGCGGAACTGTATATTTGACCTTTGAGTCTGACAAGTTTTATTTGGTAGGAACTGAATACAATTCAGCCAGTTGTTATAAGTATGTACAATAGTGATCGATGGGATTATAAATACTAATATAGTTATTAATTACTTCACATCGTTATCTATTGCGGGCCCATTTAATGAAAGAAGTTACTGTCCAATCGATAAAACAAACTGACGAATTATTGAATTATCAATATTTGACCTATGTTCTCCAACAATACCACTGATATTAAAATACATATTTAAATTGGAAAAGCAAACAAGGATTGAGTTATAATCCGGGAATGTGGAGATAACTTTCATTCGACTGTTTCAAGAATCAAAAGAAACTTGTTATGGCAGAACATGACGTGTTCTTTAATTGAACTGTGACTTAATTCGTCTCTGTACTGGCCACCAACATTATAATTGAGTAAAATATACATTGCGAAGAAGAATATCGCGATGTTCGGACGATTTTTTAACTTTAGAACATTGCTTTTTTAAAATAGCCAGTTTTATCTTTTGGGATATCAATAAAAAAATAGTTCAGTGAAAAAAAAGTATCGGCCGTTACAATCATGAGTTTTGACAAGTAAGCAAACAGTTCTTATCAAAATCAGTTAAAACCGTGGGAATTTTGAATCATTTTTGAATCGCTCTCGGTTTAATTCACATCCTCTTCGAAGTTATTTCAAGTAATCCTCACTGTTACTCATCAGTGGTTTAAGTATGTGTTTTGATGAGTATACAAAACCAGTATTTTCCTGTATACATTGTGTGTTTTTGCCAAATGTTTGGCATTAGTTAATACATACAATGGCTTCCAGGATCGCACCTAGAGGTGGCATAAAGATAAGTGACGGCAGTCTCTCTGATACTCAAACGTATTCCGAAGTCAAGTCTGACTACGGGATCCCGTATGCACCTTGGCTAAGACACAGGTAATTATTGTAAATACTAATCTAGTTCTTAAGAAGTATGTGGTTGGGTGTTTTTTTGGATGGACTTGAGTGATGAATCGTAACCAGCTAAATTCTTAATTATAGAATGTTATTTTATGTGGTTGTAAGAGTAAGTGTATCAATATTACTGTTTGTCAAGTGTCGTTATCATCACCATTTTTCCCTCATTATTCTTGTACTTATGCTTATTTTGTGTGTCATTATTTTTGTGTGATTTTTAATGTGTCATACAATGGGCCTCTGGTTATCAACATAGAACAAAACAAATTAAATTCTAATTATGTATAAAGGGACACCTACTCAATTTTTATAGTCACTACGAAAAAACAACGAAATAGACGTTCTTTGAAAATAAATATGACACGCAAAACCCTTCTATCATGATCACATGCTTTTCAGCCCTATTTTCAATGGCCAGTTGTAGACACGGCAGTGTTTTGTTTAATTCAATTTTATTTTCTTTTAACTTGAGTTCCGTAGTTTAAAAATCGAACATGAACAGATGTACCCAAAGTACAGCTGGCCATTCTGTGCCGTCATCACTCTTCCCCTTTTCAGCAACACATACTCAGCGAGTGGTCGCCTGTCCGAGGGCGAGTCGATGGAGTCGCTTACGTCGCTGCACTCGGCGCAGGCGCACAACCACACCTCCTCCCCTAACTCACACCACCGCAGCTCACTCACACACAATAAGCTCATCATGCACCGTGACGCACAGGGCTCCAGGTTAAACAGGAGCAACAGTATTAGGTGGGTCCCCCAAATATCTATTGACTTTTAGGGCGAATGATATCAACGAAACTGAACTCGATTAGCACATTTGAACTACATTTAATAACTGTCAGTGTCATCGTTGCTATGGAATATTGACGCTGACAGCTATTGAACGCACTTTAGATGCACTGAGCGCGTTCAGTTTCAATGTTGAAATTCGTCCTTATAAAGATTACAAGATGCTGTGTTACACTCTGGGGTATAGTGACGTGATTAATACTTAATATAGTATTAACGTTTAGAACAAAAAAATAATGAACATAATTATGTTTTTGAAGAGAAAATTTATCCTTACTAAAAAAGACCTAAACAAGATTCCAATTCTTTTGACTGATTTTAATAACAAGTTAATTCATCGATGCTATCGATATGTTTATTTAATTATTTAATCTTGGTGGGTTGTTTACATGTAATACAACAAAGAGGTCCTTATTGGCTTTGTATCCATATCCAAATATCAGTTTTATGTTCCATACATAAAATTGAAAATGGGTTGACTAAATAATACGACATTCAAAAATTCTGCTTAATTCTTCCCTTCTCATTAATCATGCTTATGTGTACCTACATTTCCTTCTATTTGTCTCTAATATTAATTAATGCTTATTTACCTTCCTATGACATATATTTATATGTGTACGGTGGGTGGTTATGACAATGTCTTGACTGTTGGTTACATTTTTAGCTACCTCAGAGATAGGACGTTTCCAAGGTATGCCACACGGTTGGAAGTTTGTTCATGTTTTGGCTTCAAGGTGGCACGCTTCATTTAAACAATAAATAATTATGCATGATTTGAACAAGGCACGGCTTCTATTATTATTTTAATTTACACTTCATTTGTAAATACTCATTTCCATGGTATTTTCAATGATGTTTTCACGATTTGTAAACTTACTCAGTAAGTGCACACACTTCATCTAAGCAATCATCTACATTACATAGTTTTCAATTGGTCACACCTTGTATAACAATAGGTACACAATCACAAACACGAAAAGAAAAAAAAACGAAAGAAATACAGATAAAAATATTTAGTCATTAAAACAAAGTGTCTTAAAAATCTGAACTTTGAAGCAATTTTATTTTTCAACGGGCTTTTGTCTACTGCTAAATATACTGTACTGTGTCATGTTGTAATGTGCGCCAAAAGCTTTCAAGATATATTAGAGTACTGCGTAACAAGCTTGGAATGACTGAGATACAATAAGACCTTGAGATATGACATACTCCTTGATAAAATGTCTCAAGGTTTATCTATGCCCATATTTCCTGAAGAGATTGGCAGAATATTAATTTCATTTACATATCAATGATGACTGAGGTACCTATCAAATAACACGAAGTGCATTATTACTTGTACTACACAGTTTCTAACACAATCTCTCATTAACACTAGGTAAAAAGGGCACTGACTGAAAGCACCTCACTTACGTTTCGAAATTGGTCTGCGATCACGCATGGCGACCAATCAAGCTAAGCGAAACCAATATAAGCGGATCTCTCATTGTACGGGAAATCTATACAAAGCGAGGCATACTATACTGGAAATATAAAGCTTGATATGTCGCCGTATGTACTGTCATCGTACCTCCATTCATTCCCAGCTTCACAGCATCGAAATTACCAAGCAATGTCAAACACGAAATGTGCTTCATCGTAGATTGTGAAGGCTTCAACACCTTTACAAAAACTAAATAACGAAAATTCTTACAGATCAACAAAATCAGAGAAATTATACCCATCGATGCTGCAAAGATCTTCGGAGAGTGATTACGAGCCGTATTACTGTTTACCGGTGCAGTACGGACCATCTGGACAAGGTAAGATTTTATGTCTATGTCCTGCTTGTTTTATGATTCTTCAACAAAAACATTTTATGGGACATAAAGTGCTGTATGTTTCTCAATGTCCATGACTAATGTTTTTATTGATTGTTTTGCTGCCATCGATTTTACTACTTCTTCTAATATACCATTCATCACACGAACATTAATGTCAGCTGCCTTGATTTTAATATTGATGGGTAGAGGAATGTGGTTACATATTCACTACTGCACGTGGCTTTGAGCGATGCCAATGCGTATCTTGCTCATAGTGTGCATTCTTGCATAATTCATCTCAATCAGTGTAAATAGTACAATTAGTGCGTAAGCCTGTTTGTTGTATTGTCTCGTCTACGAACAAACCAATGCAGCAATGGCTTGCTATGATACAATAGGCAAAACAAAAAGATTGTTCGCGACATCTACCTGTAATTCAGTCATTCTGTGGATATTGGTCTCATTTCAGATCATTGTGATTGTGTCTTTAATGGGAATCTGTAGTAAATTAAGACGAATAAAAAAAAACATTATTCTCTTTTTGAAATTTTCTAAATTATCTAGAACCTGCTACTATGTCAATTACAATATGGCGGAAATTCAGCTTGAGTATTCCCGGTTACTGTCTTATTTTGATTGTCAACCGTATAAAGCTGTACTTACTTAACCGTTTGTGTATCGTAGGTCTGAACTATGGCGTATCGGAGCCACCTTCGCCTTCTCCGAGATCAGCGCTGAGCCCGACGCACCAGCCCGGCAATGTGATGCACACGCCCAGGCACTCGCACCATTATCCTAAGAAAAATGATGAAGGTAAGGCAAAATAATGTTATTCATATTATAAATAATAGCTAAAATGAAAGAAAAAGGTAGGGACAGTGAGACTGTTGACAGGGAAGAATGAGGAAAGAAAATGAGTTGCACCGACCCCAAGTAAAATGGAACAAAGGCGTTAAGATGAGAATTTCATAACCACTGCTTGTAAAAAGTGGTTTTGAGAGCATTGGCCTTTAAGGAGCAAGGCGCGAACCCAGCATATTCTTCTCTAGGAATGTTGAAGATCGTAATTTTTTTATCATTTTCGGCTAGCATCCAGCAGCTATAATTTTAATATAACTTTTTATTAAAAACCTTTGTCCAGAAAATTTTGTAAAATAATGAGGCAAATAAAACACTAAAAGCAAAATCTGAAGAAAGAGTATAAGTAAAAAGGGTTTACGTAATAAGTATCTTTCTCCAACACTTTAATTAGAGTGTTCTATATAACGGGTACTTCAGTATCGTCCGGTCATTGGTATAATTTATACGAAGCAGATGTCCGCGGCAGCGCATAATGTCGCAACCGCAAACATGTGGCTTGCATCGGAGACAGAATTCGAACATAAAACATTTATTTATGGTAATGTTTGGGAATATTATCTTGATGATACGATGAGTGGAACACTAACATAGGAGTTAGCATGTAAAGACGTATTGGATACTGAAACCAGTGCTAATACTGACAATGAAAAGGATTCAGAAATCAATCACAACGAGATCTAAGATGCGATTAATGAACGCCAGTGGTGCTGATATTACTGTGGCCACGCACTAGGCCGAAATAGTTTAAAAGTACTATGAATTCAAAAAGAAAACTATAATTAAAGATGGTTCACATCAAGACATGACTTCTTAGTCACGTGCCCGTAGGCGTTTTATCTATAGAAAACAGTTATTTTGTATGAAACTGCATACGCATCAAATCTCATTTCCGCATCGCACGCATCGTACGCATCTTCATACAAAATAGCCATTCCCAGTAGATAAAACGCGAATCAATGCTGATAAATATGATTCAGACCTTATACTGATTGGTCCGGTGACCTTAAAACATTAAAGTTGTCAAACAATAGTGGCTACAGTATTGAACCCTTCGAGAACCACCAGCGGTAGCCCATTTTCTAAGTCTTTAACTGATAGATCAGTGCAATAAATGCAATACTTCGTAAAAAGTTTGCCTAGCCTATATAAATCTCCCTTAATTCATGTAAGTAATAGTATTACCTTCGTTGTCCACAGTGCACGGTTCAACAGCATCGTTGGTGTCCACGGCGTCGTCATTGGCAGCTGGTGCGGGCTCAGAAGAAAGACAGGCACACGAGGTACCTAATGTAAAGTTCAATCATATAATTTTCTCGCTTTATCGATTGATAATTAAATAAATAATTGATTAATTATTTGAAAATCATGTCGATCATTCTGAAAGTTGACATTTGCATTTTCTCGCTCCTACTAATCTTTCTCGTATTTCAATGACATACTCATGACAATCATACCCATTCTCCCTGCCTTCACTAAGCTAACTGGTCGTTAGCAATCTAGAAAGTGATGTAAAATGGAAGATTAATTAAATGAAAGCTAGCTTATTATAGCCCACTTTAGTGCAAAATTGAACCTGTCAATTTTCCTTCAGGTCCGGAAATTGAGGAGGGAACTTGCTGACGCTAAAGAAAAAGTACACACGCTGACCACACAACTAACAACTAATGTAAGTACCCATTTTCTCATAATTAATTAAGCATTACTATATGAATGTGTTTAATGATGTATAAATCGTACAAGACATTTAAAACACCAAAGATATTAAAAAACATTCAAATTAAAAATGATATAGATATTATCGTGAGTGTTCTTCCAGTTATAATTAAAATGCAGTTACGACGGTAAAGTTTAATTATGATCGTTGTTATACTCGCGTTAAACCTACTTACAGAAAAAGTGAACACATTTTATATCATTTTATTTGTATCCACCAAAAACTTTTTGTCTCGAACCTGCTCACGCAAGAAGCCCTAATCAATAGGGTAATGTAACATCAGATCTTTTTCAAAACAAAACAGGCTGTCTTATTGTGTTTGCTACCACACCTACACTATTGAAACTTAATACTATCTCATAGTCTCCGTATACAAAATAATGCGTTGTCGCCACCTTGTAAAGTTATCTGAGTGATGATATGCTCAGTGATGCTTAGCTGCCCTGCTTTTTTTTTGTTTAGTCACAATGTAATTCATACCGATCCAATTTTGTGGTCATCATATTTCATAACACTGCGGTTGACTACAGATCTCCCGAAGTACAGATTCGTACTTTCACTCTCCGGTCGTATTACCCGTTTCGAAACATCGAGTTTTTGTTCCAACCATCACATTTTATGAGTGTTCTTGATATCGCTTAACTTTTGGATAACGTGGCCGATAACCTATTGTAGCCCTTCAGAAAGTTGAGATGGAATGTCACAAGTTAGGGGTCAGTAAATAATATCAGAGGTCCGAGCGGCCGTGAGACGCCCGCTCGCCCGTTTCTTCCCATATCGGGCGTTAAGAATGTATGCCAAATGCCAACTGCCACCGCCGCTATCTACTGTAACATACGATGTCCAAGTCAAAGACGAATAGTGACATCTCTATTACGAATTAACCTTTGCAAAAATTGAAACGTTTTACTAATATTATTTCAAGTGCGTTCGTAGCTATGTATCTTAGGATATGAACTTAAGTACCTCCTTATGCAGTTATACACTCTTGAAATGTATCGCTTTCCTCTTACGTCTTGAGAGCCAAGTGACAAATCGCCTATAAATGCGAACGAATATGGCAAGTGACAACTTTGAACTTGGTGCCGCCGATGTAGACCAGATAAAAGACATTCATAATATAATTCCATCTTGTATTACTATCTAGCACCTTATAGGATTTCATACCATATTTGCTTAGAGATAAATAAATCATAAAAAACCGGAGCCATTAACAAAAGGTCAAGCTAGCCAACCAGGCTTACAGGAATTTTCATTTTCGCGTCGTTTTTTTTTAATCGTCTATTTCTTGATGTATGTCATCCGACGACACGGCGGTCGAGACTGGATGAGTCGGGCACAAGATCGACAGGAGTGGAAGAAGAGGGAAGTGGCCCACATCCAAGATTGGACAACCAAAAGGCCACCATGATGATGATGATTCCTTGATATACCTAAATATTCTTTGCCGAAAACTATTGTCATATTATAGTAATGCAAACCTAGTTATTAAGTACTCAATATATATTACAAGTCCCCGAATTAAACAGAATTGGTTCTTTTATTAAGTTGTCAGAGTTGTCACTCACATTATTCACTAATTGTGCTTTAAATTCTGTAGCTATATATATTTGGAATATTAAGAAATGCACTAATTAGCATGACATGTTTATCAGTAAGCTTTATCTATAAAGCTGTCATAATAATCTTGACGATGATAGGAATGTTATTGACATGACGTATCAATTAGCTTATTGCACTCTCTAATGTTTGTTTTAAGTCGTTACCCAATTCGAGGGCATTACATATTAATTGAGTATTTAATTATTATCTGTTATTCTTCTGTAATTATAATTACTGAATTACCTAGGCAGTTTTAACGATTTTATTGTTAACATTATCCATTAACAAACAATTATAATATTTTTTTTCTTGATGAGTTTATTGCTGACTTTCAATAGTTGGTTTTGCACATGCAATACGATACCTGCGTAAATTAGAATTTAAAACGCATCCCGTTACAAAATAATTGATTATCATAAAAGGCCTTCGATTGAGAACAAGAACACATCTTATTTAAATTTTTAAGTCATTGATTCTTCAAAGAAATCTTAAAATAATCAATACTAAACCATCATTAATAAGCGAAAGGAAGACGAATTAATGCATTTTCTTTGCTTGACGATCAGACATGTAACGGTTATCGATCGGACTCATTAATATTCCAACATGTGTTCAGTTAATTCGTCTGGACAAAGAAAAAGTGGATTTTTCAATGAGTTTGAGTAGATTTTTTTGTGTTTCTAATTTACTGGTCGCTAAAGCATCGCCGACATGCATAATTCAATACGAAAGACGTCCAATGTTCTTGTGCCGCCATTGTTTAGTTTTGTACCAATTGTGACGTACGAGACTTGGCCGCAGTGGATGATGTGGCGTCTCAATGCCATATCATTGACTTTGAATTACCCACCACAAAAAAAAAAACATTTTAACGTCTCGAAAGTGTTTTGTGTCATTGAGAACGCTATTTCCTTTAGTGCCTATTTCAGCATCCAAGCGACATTAATGCCTTCGCTATATATTGACATTAATTACTACACTTTATAGTTGAGCAATGATATCTTTTTCTTGATCGGTTTACATTAGAGTCAAAAGCGCGACAATGTGGACGGTTATACCCGAGATCACAATTGCACTCAATGGCGACAATTCACAGCCTGTTGTGATGTTAACAGCATTTTCTAAATAACTAAACATCGCGTTTTTAATTATTTGGTAATTTTAATATTTACAATGACCTTTTTATACCCAAGGTTTATGTTGACTAACACAACCAATATTATGGTCTATTTATATTTTTATTGTGAGAAAAACCGGCCAATGATCTTATCAACTTTATATCTTATTTAAAATGTCAAAGTCTGGTCGGTTAATAATCTAGTGTTCTTTGTCGGTTGACGTGTCCCTCTACCATGCCTTGTCTACCTTCACTCTAACACGCTAATAATTTTCGTTGGAACATTTCCGTTGTCTATTGACGTTGCCCAAATTTTGCCGGCTGTTGTTAACACGATTTCCAAAAAGAGTTGACATACAAATTAATAATTATTATTAATTAATGTTTGGTGAGACAAACAGTAGTATTTGTTGTCTCGTAGCCATTTAATCCAAAGAACATCGTTGTACTCATTGGATACAGCTTGCCATATAAAGAGGAGTTGTTCGCTTGAAAACTAATTTGTTGTTAGCAATGTGTTGGTACATTTAAAACTAGTAAATATTTTATGATTTTCTTTGCTGATTCTAAACACAAAACTAATAGCGTTAGTTTACTTGTTTCATGTTCTGGAGTAAAACTAGTTCAACGTTTCTCAAGTATTCTGGCATAGTTCGCATTTTCTTCATTATGAACATAATCTTTAACCTCCGAGACGCTGTTTGTAGGTCATCCTTTTTTTTTAGTCTCTTTCGGTATGCACTTTTGCCTTACCATAAGGCAAAAGTGCATACCGAAAGAGATATAAGGTTGAAAATCTTATTCATTTAGTCGCCTTACTCTCTTTCTACTCTCTGGACTTATTTTTTTTACTGTTGCTTTGAGTTGTTAACAATCGTACACATTCTTTGTTAAACTTCCTGTTCCTTGTTCATCCCCTGTAATGCCGATTCCTGGACCTTGTTTAATGTTAACGGTTTGTGTATCATCCAGATTGGAGTCCACTATTGTCATCTGTTTGCTTTTACTAAATTTAAACATGTTTGTGTCGTAGTCGCCGCGTGCGCAGAGACGTTATCAAGTGTAACTCGAGCCCGTGGCCCATAAATCCTCAGAAGTGCCTGCCGCACTTGCGCAACAAGTGCCTCGCGCACTATAGATAATGTGTGCGACCCGCCTTCTTTGCTGCTCTATCTTCTATATCAAATTATTAAAAAGTCTAGCCTCACTTGAAAAATTAAACAATAATTAGTTTTAGGTAAAATGAAAATTGGCTTGTAGAATTTCTAATATTTGTAACCCCAATTGCTTTTATCAACACAATTGACATTTCATTTAACACCATCGTGGTTGTTTCTCCACACCCTAAATATCCCTCGTCCCCATCCTGTCTGTAATCAATAGACCGTGTGTTACTGGTTTGATCAGTGATCCGGGTTCCTTGGGTTCCGTGACTCAGTTAAATTTAATGCAGTCGGTCACAAACACGATACCATCAGTCAAGCCAGTGTAGACGGAGCCTCGTTAGAGTGCGGTCGCGCGCGTGTTGGTTCCACGACTTTATACACGTTACTTTTACTACGGACCTTATAAACAAACTGTTGCTCTTCGTTGGGAACTTTTGTGATAATAAGTGAGAAGTGCTACATGTTTAATAGTTTCAGTGCGTTTTCTACGAGTTTTGGTACTTAACTACACTGGAGCATCGTACTTTCAGTCATCTTTTGAACTCCATATGAGTGAAACACGTTTGATTATCGTTTGTTGTTTTGTTACCAAGACATCCGGGTCTAACATTTGTATCTATCAGTTGCCCATATTTGATAGTTCTAATGATGCATCATATTCTAATGATCATTATTAACACTGTAATCTTTATTAATGTATTGAAATCATTGGCGGTTTTCTAATCGGTCTTCAGTTTTGTATAAGCTGTTAATATTTATTCTTCATCAATAGATATCTACTAATATTACATGGTTAAATAAAAAAAAACCTGTTTTATTAAAACTACAATATATTATTACAGAGTATTTTGGTAGTTTTAACTTTTTCATCTCAACCAACTGACTCTTCTATGGAGCAGGTAACTGCGTCCCTTTTTACATTTGGTCTGACAGAAAGCCCCTATTGAGAGATCCTGCTCTCGCGAACAATATCCCTTTGATGATTTTGTTTATGTCCACTATTGTACTACTTGTCCTTGGGTACGTACTTGCAAAGTAACTACAGACGATTTACTATATTGGTCGAGTAGAATTGAGTTGGCTGGCTACTAATTTTAACTGCTGTAAAGTTTAACAAACTTTTGTAGCCTTTATGTATAATGATTACTACAACAACTTCAACATCGTTATGTTTCTCTAGAAGTAGTTATAGACCGTGTAATGATGGCCGTGAAACTTGTCAATTGGAAAGAGTTGCTTAAGTCTCGAGACTAACGATAAAAGTAAACATCAAACGTGAGCCGAAATCTGTTTATAGACGATCTGGTTCTATTTGGGGTCAAACGTTTGATATCATCCCGTTTGATGTGTTTTACGGGGATATTATTACATGCAGTTTTGTATAGCCGCGTTGACTGCACTCGGGAAATTAAAATAAACATAAAAGTTAAACGCGCTGATTGTAATTCTCGCTTTTTTATTGCTGCGATAAATAAAAGCTGCTTTGTAACCGGCAAATTACCGGCTAACCTCAGGTTTTCCTGCCTTGGAAAAAGTAATTGGTTCCTAAGCCTCAGTATGATATTGATAAGACTAGTTACGTCAATGCTAGCTCAGTCATATTGAGCAACAAATCTTATTTTAATCTATCATAGATAATACTTTATCATGCATGTGTCATACACTCGCACTTACTACAAAAGTTTAAGTACATACAAAACAAATTAAATACTATAAATTATTACTTTATTGACAGCAGTGCGCGAGCGAGTCTTTGTTCAGAACATATATGGAAGGCTTTTAAAGTTTTAAGCTTATATTGTTATTTCTGTTTGTTCTTAGACTTTTTATGGGCACAATAAATCAATGAAGTAGGCATATTAAACGTTGGCTGCGGTGGGCTCGCGGCCCTGACGCACATGTCACCGCAGGACAACGCTTCTTGTCCTATTTACGCAACTCCGCGGCTATCGCTTGCAGCATCCCTATGTAATCTAAACTAATCTATGCAAACATGTCTACCTCATTTACTTTGTTCCAGTTAGCATATCAAACTTTAATGTACTGATAACTAGTGGTATGCTCTACTTCTTAGACTGGCCCGGTATTTTCAAAAGACTCTTCCATTTTACTGGCAATGTTCTATGAGTTCAAAACTAGATAATGTTTACTTTTCGTGTTGAGATAAATTCCATTTTTGGGTTTTGAGTCTGTACTTAAACAATTTAACTCTTGTAGTAAATTGTTTGTAAAGCTAAAGTTTAAATCTTTCTGCCCAACTATGGTAACACAAACGAATGAACCACAATTGAAAATGTTCTGTTTCATTGTGTTAGTAAAATAATAATGAAAATACTTTTGTAGATTACGATTGATAACGTAGTCTAAGTATCGAAACAAAACTGCCACAGTTTTATATCTTATCTTCATATAGTTTTATGTGACTATATGGTTCCCCAAATGCGATTCCAATACAACATCTTATTTATTTCTAAATATCAAGGCAAGGACGGCTTTGGGTTGCAAATATAGCATTATTTATTCAAATATCGAATACAGAAAGCGGCCACTCACTGGTGGTTACAGTTCGCTGTCTTCAATCAGCGAAGCGCCTCCTCGACACTGTCAATTGAGGTTAATTTTTATGGAGACTGGCCAGGGATCTCTTGATAGTGCCCCTTCGTTATTTATTTGTTCAATAAGCTAAATGGTCTAGTAAATAATCTTCATTTTAATAAACAAATTGTTATTTTATTACTTACACTTTCTTCCCATAACGAGTTTATTTTTAGACGAGAAAATGTTATTTGCCATTTATATAGATGATCATCATTGTCCAGTAGTTGCATATTATGCGTCTTTTACGAGCACCAATGTTAACATAATCTTTTAATGTTTTATACGGTTTGAGCGCATCGCAACTGAAAATAGTGTTTATAGTACAAAGACAACGAACTCGTAAAATGTACGTAAAATAACATGAACTTGCAGGTGCCTGTATTTCAGATTCGGTTTTAGACTCGTGTCGATAAAACTGAAATATATTGCAAACGACACTATAAAAATAAAGAAAGTTAGTAGAGAAAGATATTACGACTCAAGTTAATTTATTTATTAATGCAGTCTATGATTGAAATTAAGAAATCCGCTGTAATACCTACCTACCTGGCAAGAATGATATCGGAAATATAAATCTGCTACAACTTATCGCTAACAGGAAGGAACGAATTTTAATTGTTCGCTATTTAATTAATATCGTCCGCAATGGTTCAAGTCGGACACTTAAGTAATCACAGAGTACGAGTCACAGGAAGAGGAAAGAAATCGTGTTTTTTCAGACAGTCATGTATACCCTACATCCTTTTGAAATGCAGTGTTTATGTGATTTCGACACGTAATATTTGGTGCCAATAGCTCCTTAGCACGCGTTTGGTTTTGTTATCTTCGATTGCTTTATGGGCCCATTAAAAACAGTAATTATTTTTAAACATTTTAAACAATTCGCAACTGAGATCATTAATTGATAAACGTTATCTGCATTTTCTTACTTGAATTCATGACTGAATCGTTCCAATAAAAACAATAATTGAAACTGCGCTGCAAAGCCCACTGTAAATTTTCAAATGAGGTTCTATGTAACGCATTCTTAAGAAATAATTAGCGTACCGAAATGGAACTGTCAGATTACAAATCGTATTGTACCCTATTTGTTCTTAATTGCTACTACATTGTCATGACTAGTGTATTTATTGACCGTTTCTAACATGCTGTTGTAATGTCGCAGGACAGACTGCGCAATATCTTTCAACCATTTAGAGATAATCGAAACTTGTTCTGAATACCATAAGATATTATAAATCTCAAATACGAATACTTACTTAGACCATTTTAAACAGAAATCAAAAGTGTTGTTGCATCCATGAGAGGCTAATCGTCTTGAATACATTTACCATTCCAATAATGCTCATAATTGTAAACTTACAATAATCTTTAACAGATTGAGGTTTATAAATGTTTACAAGTTTTGTACCTTCACACTTATGATTTTATATTATTTAATAAGTATGAAGGCTTCAATCATTTCACCTCGACGGGGATTTTATCAATGAATTACGCGTGTTAATACAAAACCCGTTCAGCGTCGGTTGCGTCACCTCCAACGGCCGCCGACCTTGACAGGAAGACTGCTACAATCTTCCAAAAATTACGGACCTACTCGGAGTGTGACTTATACCAGATCTTCAATCATCCTTGACTTGTAAAAAATAATGTATGGTTCGATATTATCAAAACTGGTTTGTGTAAACTTCTCATAGCATGTTGTACAACATGTAGCCACTTCCCTAAGTGGTTAATCCGTTATCCTGTGTATAGTATAGAGTTCAATAGCAAGCGCGGAAGGAAGCTCTACAAGACAGGATTGTACCGTATCTAGTCAGGAAGCGCTGTAACAAGCACATCTACTCGAAAGTGGATTAGCTAGGGCTCAAGCTCAAGTTACAGTACACTGTAAACAACTTTGTGCTTAAATATACAGCATAATGTAAACATCTTTCTGCTTAATGAACATTTAACGCGACTTGGTGGTCTCCTTTGACTCGACAAAAACTTGAGATAATGTTGTCAACGAATGGCCGGTGACCATGAGCTGTGCCATGAGTCAACTGTTTGAGTACTCCATTCGTGCCCACCTTAATGACAGTAGTTTTGTTATCAGTACGACAATAATGTTAAATACGATAACGTGTTCCATTCACCCAACAATGATGACAATACACAGTTGCTTTCTACATTGTAGGTAATCGATTTAGCTTCATCGTTTTTGTCTGATTCTCGTCACAGTTGATTAATAACTGTAGTTATCATTAGCATGAC
Source organism: Eugnorisma glareosa (assembly GCA_947578425.1). Taxonomy (NCBI): domain Eukaryota; kingdom Metazoa; phylum Arthropoda; class Insecta; order Lepidoptera; family Noctuidae; genus Eugnorisma; species Eugnorisma glareosa. The sequence goes on from OX387959.1 coordinate 14,538,075, forward strand.
AATAGCTGAGAATGGAGGTCGGAGGTCATGCCGGCGCCCTTAAAATCCAGTGCTGCGGCACCTAATGTGGCATAAACTACATACGCACGTTTGTATATAGGCTCACAGGAGAGGCAAACAATGCGCCCAACCCACGCAGTATATTTGCTTGTTACGGCCGTCGTCTGTGAAATTTGCTCTTGTATTACGTAGGTACCTACTTGTGCTCGCGGTTAGTAACCATTCGTCCTATAGCTACTACCTACTATTGGCATATACATATTATATCGCAAAGCCTACCTACTTTATTTTAAATCAAGTCCGTTACTTTTATTTGAATTTCAGCCAGTTGTAGCGCCGTTGTTTTGTTACGTTTAGAAATCACATATTTATGATAATGAGAACATAATAATATATTAAACTCTGTCAATGGAATTTCGAAATCCACAATAAAATAAAACGCAGAAACTATTCCACGTTTCGGTATAATTTGCTCGTACCTTATCTTGAGTGTAACGAATAACAAAGTAATTTTGAAATGTTGTCACAACCTACTTTGTTGACTAGATTCCTACATTCTACAATGATAGATAGCCATATCGACTTCTTTCAGGTCCTTGACCGCGTTTTCAGAGCCTAATTAAAAAACTTACAGATGACTGGGTGATGTCCATGTTCATTCCATTCTTGTAGGTAGATATCGAATGTCTTCCCATCAAGTATGCTCTTATAACGGCTTGCTACTGAGCCATGTGCACGACAGATGCTTCCCCTGAGCCTTCAAACTGTTGCTTTAACGATCATTCCGTACACTGGCGAACCTGTACATATTGTTTTCATTATTGTCTTTAAATTAGTTATGATCATTTGTTTCCTTGTTAATAGTACGTTAACGTAATATGTTATTCGTAATATTATTCTGATTGAAGACAAGATTATTTTCCTTATTATCTGGAGGAATTACGTAGAGACACTATCGTGTTTAGAGGTCAAGTCTGGCATAATGATTACTTCAGTCCGTTGAGATCATCACTATTAGCATTATTGTCCTTTTTGCGCGCGATTTACTCTAAGATTGCTAGTGCTATTGGCTATTGAGCATACGCGGTTAGAATATGACATTTGAATAATTTTCCATTTAGTTATATGCAAAACAACTTATATTATTCTAATAGCAAAACATTTTTATGATCACACCGTGTGATTTTAGTATTCGTTGATTGTTATTACATAAGACCGGATTTTAACACATCATTTCCATAAAAAAAACCTGTTAAACGTACTTTCTACGTAACGTTTTTGTGTGTTCAAATGTTTGATTCTGAGAACTTCCTTAGTTTTCATATCAATTTATTTATTATATCGCCTGGGGTTATCTTACGATTCGGAGTTAGTGTCAGTGTCAAAGATTATATTTCTACAACTTCCATAACTATTTTTAACATCAGAATTTTTTTATGACTTACAATATAAAGAATAGTCTGGTTGCTCCGGTTTAAAAGTGTTGTTTTGTACGTGAAATTGCTTCAAATTACTGGTTGATTATGTTACGTAACAATTTATGTGCTGACCCGAGAGGAATGGTAGGTACCTATTACTAAATAAGTAATGCTCGAGACAAAACGAGAACTGTTTTGTTTAGTATAGTTACTTGCCACATAATAACCTAGACAGTGGGTATGGAAGAGTAGCTGCGACTTCCTTAACACTACCTACAAAAAAAAAACAACATTACGTATTTTCACGCAGAGCTTTCGATCTTTTCCCTATGTTTACAGACACTTGCGTGAAAAATAGTTCAAGTAACGGCCAATTTCCACACAACTCATTAGGGTCATAGCATTGCTATATAGGTATGTTTTCTTTGGATGCAATCTCGGGTATCCATTTCAAGTACTGCTAATAATCATGATATTATTGCTTTTCTAAACAATCGATTCTCATGTGCACTACCGGGGCGCCAATGAGGCTCGCCATAGTAACCGTTAGGGCCATGATCTCATTGCCACGCGTGTTCTTCTTACCTTTGCTGTACTTACATATAGTAAGTTGAAGGGAAAGTAGTGAATTTACAATAACATAAATTAAAATGACATTAGTAGATAGAAGTTCACATTTAAGTATTCGTTGTGTAAGTAAAGAAGTTGCTAAGGGCGTTAACCTAAGTTTATAAAGAGTTGCTTAGTTAGTCATAAAGAACATTAACATAATACCAACTCTTTATGAGTACTTGGTAACCACACCACTAAAAGCTGTTTCCGCAAACAGCAAACAACATAATCTACAATACCTAATTGAGTATTCCCGTGTGATAGAACATGATACACATGAATAGATTACTGTCGATTCATTCTATGCCAAATCGAAACCGCTTGTACCGTTATCGATACAAAAATGCTACAATCACGACTATTGTTATGCAGTTGCATAGTACCGAAGTTTATTTACAAACGTCAGTCAACGAGCACTGGGGCAGGGTTATTGAAATGTTACGAAATGACCATGAAATGAAAATAAGTATTGTGCTGAGCGCTGTTACTACGGCGTGCTACGGCCTCAGCAAGCAAAGGCTACACACCACAACAAACAGGTCGTTGATACGCGGACGAGAGGCGTGCAATGCATTAGAGGGAAAGAGAAAGATATATAAACATTATGTTGTCCCGCTTCCCAGTCTACCTGGCAACGATTCTCAAAATTTTGATAAAGATAGGATTAGCCCTTCTTACAGTGTAAGTTACATTCTAGTACGAGGATAATGAGGTTTACTAATGACTAAGTGATGGATAACTTAATGAGTCATTTATTGTATTTCTTCCTGCAAATCACAGAAAAGCACTTTGTCTATATTTAGAAATATTTGTTTATTTACAAGCAACTAAACACAGCTTCACAAAAATAAATGAAAAAAGATTTTCGCTAGCTGGTTTTTGTCCATGTTCGCCTTTAGACATGAAAAAATACTGAACTTTGAGAACTTTTAAAACAAAAAACATTGGACGATGCAAAGCTGCAGGGACGGTTCCCGTAGCTCCCCTCCGTCTGAGACGTTTGCTTGTTCGATTGGCGCCCGCGATCGCCCCCCACATAATTTATGACTTAACCCGTATAACGACACGACCTATCATTATTTATTTGAACACGGCTTAAACAAGTAGCGTAAAACCAGGCTCGGCCGGCCTTTTTTGTAACTTGACAAATACGTAACACTTTGTAATAGGCGGGTAAGAAGTCGGTAACAAATGGTATCCGTAGCTTTTAAAGACCACATCGTTTTATTGTCTGTTCCCAAAACAGACCGTTTTATGCAAAATAACATTACAATATCCTCTTACTTTATCTTTCGCAAATCACTGACGTTGTAACACTTAACAGTGTTTTTAGTTTACTGCAAACATGTAAACGACTTGGGTGGCTCTAATCGGTAAAATGCAACAGTCAAAAATTATACTTTCTTGATAAAGTAAGTCTGTAACTATTCGTTTTAAATGCGATTTCTACCTTTAAGGAGTACAAGGCGGGTCACATGATATTTCGGGAATTATAACCGAAATCATTTTGTAGATGGGGCGTTGTTTTATTTCAGATCTCGTAATTATATGACTCATGCGACGGAGGGAAACTCTGAAAATAATATGACTTATTGGTAGTAATTATTGCTACGGAGCTCTAAAAATGACTGATTTATTGTTACTAATTACTAGCCAGCTATGGTTGTTGACCACGTCTGCTTAGTATGTGTAAGCATTACTCCGTATATAGGCAGCCGGTTACGCTATTGTGTTGTGATGCAGATGAATAATGCAGTACTCGTAATTCTGGCTTTTATGATCTAACTCATCGCCTATAAATCACACACAACACTGTCGTTAATAGATAAATATTTTACTTTGAGGTTCAAGTTCATTGAAACTTGTATACTTATTTTTAATGTTAACTATAATTATTTCGCTCTACAATTCATTACTTGCCTTATATTATATGGTTAATGATACTAAGGTACACGAGAAGAACGTGTTAGGTGAAATTAAATCGATGCTGCGATGTAACTACTAGCTACATTACATTTGCAAACGAGTAGATGTAGTACGTACGTATACAACCACTACACAACGTTATAATAAGAAGCTAAGAACAAAGCCGTTGGAATTTCTAGAATCGTAAAATGAGCAATAAATGAGTAAAACTGTACAATGATGTAACTAAAGATAAAACGATATTCGCACGATTCATAGTAACGATTTAGACCCCCCACGTGCAAGAAAAACAAAATGTTTTTAATTTCTTATAAATGCCTTGCATTGGCCCTTAAAAACATTGTGGTACACTTGTTTAATTCTATAATACAACACTTGTTTACAATTTAATATTTTATGTAGCGTGTTTTTGGAGAAATGGAACGCAAACACAAAACGCATCGATTCCGGTAGTGACGTCAAATACTATGTGTCAAAGAAACACTTTAGTTGAAAGTACTTAAAGTTTCACGAATAAAGCACATACAGTTAGTTAATTATTTTAAGTGTTTTTTTTTTAAGTGACAAGCAGTAGTTGAACTTAACTTTTCATTATTTTCCTTGGTTGGTGATACTGTATTTTATTGGTTAAAGTGAAGAAAATAGTATATTACTGCAGCGACAAGCAACAGAGGCATTGATTCATACGTAAGTCTATCAATGCCTAGTTGTGGCCAAGGCTTGTATAGTACTTTTCTCAAATAATGCGCGGAAATATAATTACTTTTCAAAATCAATAATTCACACAAACAACAATAATGTTTCTCGCGATAGATGAAGAGTTCATTTGTTTTTTTTTTCAATAAACCGCATTCTATTTGCAAGCCAATTCGAAATTTAAATAAAACCTTTGATAAGTTACCTCCTTGGTTGCCATGTTTCAGAGTAAAAGATCGTTCCATTTTTAAATAACCCGACAGATATGAGTTTACTATTTAATTTATATGGCCGCTAAACACGACAGATATGGATTTTCATACAACTTTTGCCGGCCGCTGGTCGCATGTATCTGGCCAGTACAGCAATTTCGATTTGTCTCGAAGAAGGTTGTCAAAAAATGCTCAAATTTCCAAGCATGTTTGAGAAAAATTACATGCATATTCCCTATTAGCAAGATTGTGTTTTCAGCGAGTTAAAGTGACAAGTATAAAAAAAAATTCAAGAGAAAAACTTTAAATCTCACAAATATAGCTGTTTTGAAATAGATATAAATGCCTTCTAACATATACATTAGATGAGTCCATAAATATTTGATATCAAGACAAGAACTCGATCAATGTTTTTTTGTTAGCTGCTGTATCTTATCAAGTGCGCGAGAGTACGTACAAGTGTGTACTATTATTGAGTTAGAAAGTTGATAGATATCATAAAAGGCATCTTGACTTTACAACTGATAAGTGCGTAGTACAACATGTACAGAAATCGTAAATACCGAATTACACAACGTTTTCTGCTAGTTTGACCACTCTAATTGCAGTACCAAAGTTTATAACTGTTAGGTAAGCCCTGTGCCACTCATATTTTTAACATTCAACGTTATTGCGCTTTGTTCAAGTAGATATCTACAAAGATTTTATTAAGCCGGACGTTGAAGTACTTTAATGGATTCCCAAAAATAAATCCCATTCATATTTATTTCGGTTCCTTTACGGGTCAAGTGGCTTAGATATGACAAGAATACTCTGACTCGAACACCAGTTTCTATCTCATCATTTTGAAAAAATCCAGCCTTACCCTTTAAAGTTTTCCGCCGCCAATGATTTCGATTACATACATTACAGTTATGAAAGTACCAAGACTCGATAGATGCCAGTTAGACGTGTATTTTGCAATTTTGCGCTTTCCAGGTAATAAGGAGGAAGAAGTGCAGTGCTTACTACGTGTATATCATCTCGCACTGTGTTGTTGTTTACTTTTGAGTTATTACTATAAAAATGGATACTTTCAAAATACTATGGAAGCAATCAAAATGTATGTCATAGAAACATGAGGAATACTCCCGACATGGCAGTGACCACATCACCGACGTATCATGGCTCGCCAATACATGATGGATTTGCTACCATTAGAGCACCTAGAAGCAGGATAAAGATAAGGAATCTAGTTGAACCAAATCAAAACACCAATCTACCTCAAAGACACTCCGAGTATTTCACGTTAAACAGGACCTCCAAAAATAATTTCTTAGATAGCAGCTGTGGAGTTCAATATGTCAGCAATGGATCAGCAAGCAATATGTTTGTTGATAAACCATCGCGACTAAGCTTCACGGAATCTATTTATGCCAAAGTGACTCCACCTCATTCGAAAAGCAGTTCTCCAGTGAAATGTTTGAACGGCAAACAAGAAATTCATTACGATTCTATCGACACAAAGCCTCGTAGACGTTTAAAAAGCTTGGAGCTATCAACGGAGCAGGACGTCAGTGCCAGCGAAAAAAATGGAATCTCGAACTTGAGTAACGGCGAGCGCCAGTCGTATGAACAGCACGTAGCCAACCAGGATGGCGGCGAGCTGCATTCCATACGCACGGACTTTACTGGTTCCTCCATCGACTGTAGAAGGACTCACAGCGATCGAGATAATTGCTCGGAATCCTCCTCATACTTCACCGATAACGACAGGCCTATATCAAGTTACAGTGATAATTCCACGATACCATCTACAGACACCGAAGATGTATTGAAGGATTTGCCAAATAAATCAAAATTCCACAGATCTCCACAGAAATATGCTACATTGAATTTACGGAGGCCGAAATTCATAGACCTAAAACCTGCTAATATGAAAGACAACCCAATGTACGGCAGCTTGCAACGAAATAGAATAGGTTATCACTCTGAACCAAACACACCGTTGACCGACGAACATGCTGGTTTACCTAGTGAGCCAAGTATTCTCAGTGAAGTGCAACAGATACCTAGAATGCCGCTGCAAAGTAATAGAAACGGATTCAAGAGATCTGTAAGCGAAACAAACGGGTTTTCGAAACGACTTAACTATAGGCATTCCTTCAGTGCTGACTTTAGACCACAGAGAAGGCCTCATAAATGCTGCGAGTGTGTAACAGGAATTCCTGCGGAGGAAGATTCTGAACAACCACAATCGCGGCCATCATCAAGGACATTGGGAACTCTATACGAATCTCAAGATCCAAAAGTCGGATGTCAAACAATCTTACGATCGAAACCACCAGTGCCGTGGTGGGAATTGGCTCTTAAAAAGTCCCGCTACAAAAGCTGTCCAATTTTAGAAGAGGTGAGTTTTTATTTATTTTTTAACCAATAGCGCCGTATATGTATATCAATGTTCCACGAACTTAAACATATTAATTCAAGTGTAATATTTTTAAAGAAACCTATATAATTACTATTAATTAATCAGTCTTATGGGAACTCTTACAACATGTATTGTTTGTACAATTGGTTTTTACACTTTTCTCTCACAGAAAGCGGAATGGAGGTGCGGTTTTTACTCCCTGATATTTAATGGAATGGTATAATGGACTGCAATGGAAGTACACGCGTATCAAATCGAAACATCAGCTAGGGGAGCATACTAATGTGTGACGTAGCGTGTTCACCTGACATCTCATGGGTAGGGTGTAACGTCCCCTTAAATAGATTAATAAGGGAGTGTCACGCCCGGCAACAATTTAAAATTTAAAAATTACGACCTTTTCAGCTTTCATTTCCTCTATTAATGCCTAAGCTAATGCCTAATGCTAATGTATAAGCTAGTTTACGTTATAACTATGTAAATCATGCTGACGTAGACACTTTTCTATGACTATAAATGAAATCAAGATGATCACACTTCGATTTGAATCGCTTTCCAATCTCTCAAAGGTTAACAGGTGTTTGAATAAAAAATCTCTTTCAGAATGGCTGAGAACCTTTTGCCATTATAAATTATAATCGTCCAAAAAAACCTTACCTGACTACCGAGGATCAAAAAGGTCCTCCATTATACAGACTGACGGTCAGGTGCTGACTTAATCGTTCTCCAAATCCCATTCATTGGCTTGTAATAATATCCTTTCCCACGATTCTAAAATAATCTTATCATGTTGGGTCAGATTTTTTAGGAACTCTATAATTTAAGCGATATTTTTGATATGGAAAGTGTATAAGATAAAGAAGTTTAAACGTAGTATCTTCTTCCGGGCCCTATATAGTGTTATTTAAAGGACATTTTCATAAAAAATTAAGACAAAGTTCTTCTGTACATTCAGATTTAAGAGCGAAAGTGAGTGGCGAAACCTATCAAAATTGCACAGCAATTTCCCTGATGGTTCAGTTGTTTGTAGAACCTATTTCGTCTTCACAATATTTTATATTTTTAAAGGACCGTAGGTGACAGGCCTCCAAAGACAAACTATTGTTATCGGTTGAAGGGACACCTTTGAACTTAAGTAATGATACCATAAACGGAAAGCTAAGCATATCTGTCTATCTACTGAAGAATTTATTTGAATGAAGTTTGAAGTTTTGTGTTGGACACTTTCAGTGACCTTCACTTCAGACAAAGGTTTACCGCCTGTGTCAAGATGTTAAGAGAGAATTAATTTTGTATGTTTTGCTATCAAAGGGTTGCAAATAAAAATAGTTAGCTGAATATACTTTACGAATGTCTATATAACTTACATCCTCTAATGATTTAACCTTAATCACTGAAAGACGACAAAAAACATGTCCAATACCTGGTAAATATAAGTAACTGCCAATAAAGTCACGGTGTACACTCCTATTAATATTAACGAGCATCGGTTCCAGTGGTTTGTAGGTACAGAACCACGTATAAGTACATCGGGATCGAGCGTGAGATAACTATCGTTCCGAACGCCTGCGCGTCGCAGCTTCAGATGTCCGTGAAGGTGGTGGCTACTGCGACCACGGCACACTTTCCTAACGCAACTGCATCCGCTTATGCCATTTCTCTCAGGACTTGTTTTATGAGCTTATTGTTTAAAAACTTGCGCTGCTATCTTGAATCCTAGAATTTATGAAGCCAAGAATATCTTACTTTCAATAACAATTGGATAAAATCGACAAATGTATCCATTCTCTTCAATGTGAAAATAAATAGTAGCACCAGAAATACATTAATCTTGACCATCCAAGTGTAGCAACTGTACAAACAGAACCTCGAATAAAGCCTTTTTAATTTTGACGGTGCCGTGGTTCTGTTCGGCCGTTCAAATAAATTGACCGCCGACATGCAGCCCAGATATGTCCAAACCGAATAAGGAAGAGTGCACTTGAACAAATAATATCTCCTGCCTTGTACCAATCTCTCGTAAAACAAACCAGTGGGACGTCGAGTGGGCCTTAAATTAACGGAGGGACGTGTAGGTAACACCTACTCGATTTGTATTTTGTTATCGGTTGTATTGTCCCCGAGCACATGTTTCACCAAATTATGTTGTTATGTGATAGAATTATTTTATCTCTACCATGTATCCATGTGTCTTAATATTGTGGTAAGAGCTATATTTTGGTGCGTTTACGATACAATAAAATCTCTTCGGTTTATATTGTTATTGGGCATCGAAACCTCTTCCAAAGTTGTTCCATATTATTTATTAACCATAAATTCCCATATGCCTTCCGCATTTATATTGATATTGCTTCTTGATATTCGCGCAAATTGTGTTGGTATAACAGAAATAATAGGACTTGGATCTCGGATATGATATGTAGATTATTCATTACGGTACAAAATTCAGTGTCTATTTTTTACTTTAGTAACTCAAAACAAACTCGTCAATATCAGAAACCTAGTGAACAAATAACCGCTGTACCATTATGATAATGAAGATAGACACTTGTTCTAACACTATATTTTTTCTAATAATGATCCTGCCATCTGCCTGTATATTAGAATATTTAACTGTACAAACCTTCTGTAACATTCACCTGCGTCTTTATGAAGATAATTTCAACGTCCATTTGCGAAAGCTCCTGCAAGACCGACGGATGCATTAAATATTTCGCAGTAAAAACTCTCGCGGGCACACTCGACATAATTCTTTCCTTACTGAGGACTAGCAACTATTTGATCGTGTCATTAAGTTCTTAAAGCGCGGCTGTTTCCGCAGCTGTTGATTAATAATTAGTTTCCACCTGTCCCATACACTTTTATGGTACCATGATTGAGAAAACTTATTGCTTTATTTGAACAAAGGATGTCAACGCATTTAAGGCCGTCATTGCAACAAGAATTTATAGATATTTTCAAGGCCAAAGCGATCGAAGTTATATCGATTAAAATTGTATGAGTCCTTGATTGTATGGGTTCCTCAGCACTCGTACAATATACTTTTATCGTTCTAGGATTTCATTATAATCAAAACTAAAAAATGATCTACTTAGACTTATCTTACACGAGCCTTGCATTACATTAAATGAATCCGGAAAAAACGAGATGAAAATATCCAAAAATAAGACTGAGCGTGTACTGACCTTCAACTGATGTGAACTCTTCGGTAATAGCCGGTAAATAGGAATGATGAATAAACGAAGAACGGAATATTAGAAATTATCAGTAAAGGCCCTGATGATCAGAGTTTCACGAACCGTAATTGCAGACAGTAATGCAAACTCGTTAACTTCGGCACGCGTACAAGGTGTCTCGTGGAGAGATCTATCAATAACGCTCGGCCATCGTAATTGGCTAAGCAACATGCGTTGAGGCAGGTGCATAGTCCTATTAAAAAGGTATAAGTATTTAAATTGAATTTACTTTTCAACTTAAACGATGGCACGGGCGGAATGAACAAAAGAAATACGTCTTGGAATTTAATTTCTGAACAAATGAATTATACCTTTATCGTCGTCGGTGTGTTTACATTCATACTTTTGTAGGGACCGGGGACGTTACCCCTGTATTAATTTCGCTGAGTGCGTTCCCGCCACGCAACAAACAAAGGGTCCCGTGACCAGCTACACCCACGTCCACTATTACTGTGTTACCGTCCTATAAAGCAATTTATTCCGATGAGTCACTTTTACAGTTCATAAAATGTTTATATCCAATATTTACTACGACGTAACTAAGGTAAAATGTGACGTAAGTAATTATTTTGTCGTCAAGGTGGTACATTTAACCGGTTCCTTGACTCGAGAGCAATTGGTGTCATTATCGAGCTAAGGATGTCGAGCTGGATACATAATAATCTCACCCTGCAACTAACCGAAGTTATGGAGAGATCTATGTCGGTAGTCGGCCTGTGGTCGCCTCTGATTACAAGTGAATAGAAATTACAGTTATAATGTGGTTCAACTGCCCGGAGGAAGGTATAAGGGACCCGTTAATTACCATAGGTATTTGTTTACGTTTCTTAATATCACTGAAATAATTTAGGCATTTTGCATCTTTAATTAAATCCGATCTTTAATATCTTTGGTATTTTTACTGGGAATTTTATAGAGCAGCAAAATTCACAGGAAGTCTCAAACTAACCAAAATGTTTTATGTTGTTATAGGCTCACGTGGTGTCTGCTTTCGAACAGAGTCTGTCCAACATGACGCAGCGGCTGCAGCAGCTCACCGCGACCGCCGAGAGAAAGGTAATAACCAACAAATTCCATCGTTATATCAAACATCCTTTAATTTCATTTTATAACTCATTAAAACTTTACTAATAGCTGTTAGATAATTTGAATATCCGTATACAAGATCTCTGAGTAAGAAACAACGAATCGCCGTACTTAGCATCATAATGTATGTGAAACGCCTCAAGCCACTAGCCGTTCTGACGGCACCCCGACCGGTTCCAACGGAAACAAATTACTTTCTTTTAATTATAAGTTTTATTGTTGTTATACTTCGGATGTGGTCTCATACGTTTTGTTTGCTTTAGGACTCAGAGTTAACGGAGTTGCGTCAAACGATCGAGCTTCTGAGGAAGCAATCAATCCAGGCGGGGCTCACGACTGCCCACATGCAGTCCATGGGTATCAGGGCGGATGGTGTTAATGTCACCGGGCCGGTAAATATGATCCTTTAACTAACATTAAATAAGCACTACCTGCTTAAGTTAGGTATGCAATAGGAAATATGCAGTACGGTAGTCTCTTTGCTTATTTTTCTCTATTTATATGACATTTCAAACCGAAAAGCCTTTGAAAATCAAATATTCTGGTCATATATTACTTGTATCACTCTTTACGATCTATTATCATGTCAAAGCAACAAAAAAATAAACGATTGTTTGAATATGTGATTACGTTCTAATGTTGCAACGTCTTCATTTACATTCGTATTCTAATGTTGAAACTTGGTACGGTGTCCAATGTCATCTATCAATCAATGTACATTATACTAGGCATGCGTTGCATTAAGACCAACATCATTAGCATATAGTCAAACATACGGAACGATGGTACGCAAAGACTACGTAGAAATACTTGTAGCATTGGACGTTCGAGGTCCAATAAGCAGAAACAAATAAGGCAATGATAGCATTTGCATTAAATTGACCGTCAATAGATCCGTCCCTGTTCCACATTTGAGACGCGCCGAGAATAGACAAGTGACATGACTTACTACCTCCTTAATATTAACTGTAAGTACATCGTGAACTATTCAAATTGATACAAGCATGCGTTACGACCGTGTTGTGAAACTTAGTAATGATAATTAGAGAGAGTGATAAATATAGCATACAGCTTCCAAAGGCTGCTGCAAATGTTTGGCATTCGATCGTTTATTTACCACTCGTGTTTGCATCAAATATTGCATTAGCTGTTTTTAATAATGTTTTGAAATGTCCATAGCCGTACACGTTTACATATTATTATTCATGCATTACATTTATAAATAAATATAGTATTTGAGCAGGTTTCGTGACACAGCAGACCTATAAGGTTTCGTGCTATTTATGTCGAAATCTATAAAGTTCAGGGACGTAGATTAAAGTATTAAACGCCACATAAAGCAGTTATAACATAACAAGCCTCAAAATACTTAAAAATTGAAGTACAATCGATGAATGGTTGAATATTGTGGTGTAGGAGCCAGGCAGTCAAACGCAGTCATCTCCGCAGCGTTTGGCGCAAACTGGCAACGGGGCCATCACTCGGCATCTGTCCACCGACAGCGTGTCGAGCATCAACAGCCTCAGCAGTGGCTCGTCTGCTCCACACGATAAGAAGCACAAGATAAAGGGATGGGTAAGTTACTTAAACAAAGAAAAAACTACATTATTTTGAGACAGTGCTTATCACAAAGTGGGATTTTATCTGATCCTAGCTGCTAATACCGATTACAAAAGTGACACAAAGGTATGTTCGTTTAATTTTAAAAGAAAGTATTTTCTGTACATAAAATCCAGTTGTTGTATTGCTACTTATATGTATATAACCGATGCATTGTCTACAACAAACTGAATAAATGTAAGTAAATATTAGCGTTCGTTTACCTAATAATGACTATGTAGTAAATATGTACAGGGTACAACTAGCCTACATTAGACATGTTTTAATGTAAACATTGATGTTCTAAGTAAGCCGTAGTAGAAATGTAATATAATCCGAACACAAGTGTTTCTTTTAATGGAATTGAAGAGTATTATTTTTTCGTAATAGGTAGAGAAGGTACCAACGCAATACCATACGCGTACCTTTGTATATAATTCAATCACACACTATCTATATTGACATTGTTGCTTAACTTTGCATTTGTCAAGTTGCTGATAAATATTCGTAATGAACTTATCTATACATAGATGAATGTGTGCCATATTCATACCGGTACTACCAACTACCACTATCCTAAACATATCTAAAAAGTTATCAACTAGGTACTAAGTAAACAAAAACAAAACAATAACAAAACAATCTTACACAACAGCTCCGCTCATCATTCACGAAAGCTTTCTCGCGGAACGCCAAGATTTCAAAGACGGCGAAGCACTCGTCCCTCGGGCAACTGTCATCGCAAGACAGCTCGTCGGGATCCCATCACTACGACGACCCGCACACGATCCGCGAGGGAAGCAACGAGAACAGTCTAGAACATTCGCACGAGACACTCGACGTTAAAGACAAGCCCTGCCCGCCGGCCAAGACGGAAGACCAGACCAAAGGTGAGATATAAGGCAAATTAGTTTCAGCAAACAATGGATGGCGAATCAAGTTGAGAGAAAGCTAGGGGCTAAAAGATAATGTAAGCTGAGGCACATAGGACAATGAACGACTTATATAATCTTAGTATCTATGTACGCGTGGAAGCTAAAGATTAATGTATCTTGGATCTTTGTGACATGTTTTACAGCGCACTCTTCATTTATTCCTGAAACGTACGGTCGAACAAGCTATTTGGTATACACGCAGAAATGTTCACAATCCAAATATTATTTAATAAAGCTTTTTTCAATAAGAGATTGACTCTTAATGACCTGATGAGCTTTATAAAATAAAATTGCAAACAATATTGTTAGTGTACTAGGATCGTGAATATTCCTGTGTGTATACCAAATAGCTTGTTCAACCGTACATTGAAGACCAAAATCTGAATCAACATCCTGTTATCTCTAACTTCTAAAGCTAATTTAATGCATTTATTAGTTGCGATTAAACTTACAAGTTAATATTGTAAATTAAACCAGGTATTCGGGTTTCCCTTTGAAACCACTTCCAACTTATTAGTGGAGGCTACTTTTATAGCTTTAGGAGCATCGTAAGAACATTCCAATTAAAGTTAACATCGTAATTAATATAGTTAATTACTGGATGTGGCTTACGATCTCAATTTTATTTCCAGATAAACCAGACGATGCTGTGTTAGTTGATGAGTTGAAGAGGCAATTACGAGAGAAGGATTTGGTGCTAACAGATATCCGATTAGAGGCTCTCAGCTCAGCACATCAACTTGAAAGCCTGAAGGACACCGTCATCAAAATGAGGGTACGAATATTTGAAACAGTGATTAAATAGCTTTTTGCTAATAAAAAGCCCACTTAATATAGCAATAATAGTCTTAAGACTGTTATCATTAATTGTGAAAACACCCCAAGGAATAGTCGGTATCCACTTACTTAATATTAGGTAGTACAGTAAGTATTCATTAGGGGCTCGCTACTAGCCCATTATACATATTAAACGCGCTATTTGGTACTGATTATAGTCGGTGTTCTACAGAATATTCATAAACGGCCCCTCATATATAATTAAATTCTTCGTCGGTACCGAGTAGTAAAGCATTAACAATATTTTTTACTTACGCAATTTCCGCTTATTTTGCCGTACATATTATATTATTAAAGTTTTTTTACTCACATGCCTCTTTAAAATAACGGACTGGCACAAAAAGATTTTTTTAACGAATACGTTGAAATGTCCTTCTCAAATCAAGGTACACTTCCAGAACGAAATGTTGAACCTCAAACAAAACAACGAGAGGTTACAGCGGTTAGTGACGTCACGGTCGCTGGCTGGTAGTCAGAGCTCGTTGGGTACTGGTGGCTCTGCTGTTGAGGATCCAAGGAGGTTCAGCCTTGCTGACCAGGCTACTATGCATCAGGTGAGATAGTTTTTATGAAAGACTGTAGGTACCGGTAAGCGTTGCGTGGCCGCCTTCAGTTTATAGTGGACCGCCGTCACCTTCTAAAGGCGGTTAGAACACAATTAATGCGGAAGGCGGGAATTGGGTGCTGTGCTGTGGGTGCAGAACTTGGAGGAGGCATATTAAGGGTGTAACAAGACCCTTAACGAAGCCGAAAGGCGCTTGTTCTCCCTGTCATTGCGATCATTTTTTTGTTGGAAGCCTTCTAGTTACGGAGATATTGGAGGTCTAAGTTCCAACTTTTTCACAAGTTTTTTTAAATACATATTTTTAACGTAAGATTATACTACTGTAAACGCCTCCACCATCCTCGTATTGAGTTCTACCGTAAAACGCGCCATTTCAATCCAAAAAAATATATTTTTGCAATAATTTTTGCCTAGAGTTACTTAGTTTGATGTACTTATTGCTTGGTTGACGGCTTCGTTAAGGGTCTTGTTACACCCTGTATGTCCAGAAGTAGGCTGCGATACGCTGCGTTGATTAATGAAGGGTCACAGAGGTTTAATTCACGTGGTGCGTTCTCCAATATGTACTTATGGAATGCAGGTGTGAGGTTGGCAAAACAGAACTGCACGGTGACCTGACCGATCTCAACACATTTTGAATAGAATTAGCTGGTGCAAGGTGCACTTGTATAATGAGGTTGACACGACACGGGAATGTTACCCTTTAAAAGATTATAAACGCGTGACGATTTTATACAAAAAAAAACAATTAGCTCTAATGACACCAATTTTATAGTTTCCTGCATATTTTCACACGAGTGCACACGCAAATATATGTCCATGACAATTTTGTAGAGAGCTGCAGAAAGAATCAGTGTACCGTTTAAAATTGGTAGAAAATGTTTTTGTGATTCCACTTGCACTTCAAATAACTTATCAGCTCAAAATAATTCTGATAGATAAAATTCAAATGGATAACTTTAGGCACATACAGCTTAGAAGTTAGTTCGTAATCATTTTCTTCGTAAGCAACAACTGTACTCTATTTTCAGGCGACACTAGACATGCACTCGCAACCTCTAGACCTAGACTTCAACTGCATGTCATCGACCCCTACCATGGATTTCTCCAAAAAAGGCTCGCCTAAATCGGGCATGGTCGAGCCCATATACGGCAATAAGGCCGCATGCGAACTAAATGAAAACAGCGAGACGCTATTAGCAGCACTGAATGGCAGCAGTGATTTATTCGCGAATGGAGGCGACCGACTCAGTGGCGACTACGACATAAACACAGTTCTACCGCCGCCGAAGACAAGAGAGCTAGCGATAGGGGAGAGCTATTCAGACATCGGTAAGTCTAATTTTAAAACAACGCCTTTTGTTTATTCCAAGATACAAAAGGATTCATTTAACGACTCATTGTGTTTGTTTAACAGGTGTTGCAGACAGCCAAGGAGATACAACCGACGGAAAAAAGATAGCTATAGCCGTATATTTAGGACAACCGGAGACATTCCAAAGATATTTCGAAGAAGTTCAAGACACGCTCACAGAATCTGAATGCAGATTCTACGCTAAACAATCAGCGAGCTCATACAACAATCATTTTGAAAAACAGTCCAGTTTCGACTCGCCGCGACTGTCGCAAAATCGCAGCCCCGAAACAGAGACGCAAGACTACTCACAAATAAATAAGTCTAACACGAATAGCCTTAAAAGCAATAAATCTACGCACAGTAGTTCGTATAAGAACGTTTATAATAGTGATTCGACAATAAACTGTAATGAATTCACCATAGCTTACACTTATATTTCTGGTAAGACAACTTGGCAGAACTTAGATTATATAGTTAGGAAGACTTTTAAAGATTACTTGTCTAGAATAGACTTGGGAACGAATCTCGGTTTGAACACTGATTCGATAACATCGTATCACCTGGGCGAAGCGACGCGAGGCCCTGAAATAGGTTTCCCGGAGTTATTGCCTTGTGGATATATTATTGGCACTGTCAATACGCTGTACATCTGCTTAGAAGGAGTTGGAAGCTTGGCGTTCGATAGTCTTATACCAAAAAATATTGTATATAGGTGAGTGTGATCCAGAGATCATGAAATTTCTTCAATTCCAGATTACATTACCGATGACCTAACTGAATTATTTTTCTCCAGATATGTTTCACTGCTATCTGAACACCGGCGAATCATTCTGTGCGGCCCCAGCGGCACGGGCAAGTCCTATCTAGCGGCTAAACTAGCAGAGTTCTACGTACAGAAGACGCAACGTAGAGGCAATCCTGCCGAAGCTGTGGCTACCTTCAAGTGAGTGCCTAAAGCCAGTATTTGTAATTCCGAAAGATTCATAATTGGCCAACTGGAGAAGATTTGGTCAAGCTGATGTTTGTTTTACTCACTCGAATCTGTGCTTTGAAAATAATCGGTTCGGTTTTCTGGAAAAATTACGGCCGAGATTTTTGTTATCTATTGGACTGATGAAATTGAACATACAATAGAATCTGTACCTAAAAAGGCATATAATAGCTTCCTATGTTATAATTAGGTATGCTGTTGCTGATCTATACTTCTATACTAATACGAGTATCACAAAGAGGTAACATATGTAAGTTTGTATGTAGGGGGTAATCTCTGGATCTACTGAACCGATTTTGAAAATTCTTTCACTAATAGGAGGCTACATTATCTCCGAATGCCATAGACTATATTATTTACAACGTGCCCGTGGAATAATTTCCGAACAAAACGCGAGCGAAGCCGCGGGCAACAGCGGGTATACCATAATTGTTATCTATTGTAAGTGAGTCTCAAACTACCGATAAAAACTATATAACCACTACTTCCTTACAAGAAATCCTACTTCAGCATTGCTGGCATAATGGTGTCAAGTTTGTAAAATAGACCTTAATAGAATAGTTATTTATCCAACATGTGAGGAAAGTTCGTTTTTCCTATGAGTTTTGATTTTGAGTCTTGAGCGAACGAAGGATTGAAAAATAGAATCACGAGCGCAGCGAGTGATTATAAATTTCAATCCTGAGTAAGCGAAAGACTCAACAAAACAAATAGCAAATGAACTTGCTCACATGTTGGTTTCCTCACTGTTCAAACAGTGAGGAAAAACCAACTTTCCTCCCTTTTTTCGTAGAGGAAAGACACTTCTTTCGTGCGGGAGTGGTGAAAAACTAATAACCATTTGACCTTTCCAGCGTTGACCGCAAATCTTGCAACGAGTTGCGCGCCTACCTCGCCAACATCGCGGAACAGTGCGGCGCCGCGGCGGCGGGCGAAGAGGCTGCCTTGCCTTCAGTAGTCATTCTCGACAACCTCCAGCATGCCTCCGCGTTGGGAGACGCCTTCGCTGGACTACTGCCTCCGGACAACAGAAATATGCCTGTGATTATTGGTAAGTGTTTAGAATAATGGGCGTAAAAGTACCTTTAACGAAGCCGAAAGGAACTGCGATATTTTTTTGTTCTAGCTAGATCATACCTGGGAACCTTCTAGTTACGGAGATATCGGGGGTCAAACTTCCAACTTTTTCACAAGTTTTTTTTTAATGCAATATTTTGACTTTAAATAGCTCCACAACCCCTGTACTATTCAATGCAATCATCAGCACACTGTTTTGAGTGCGTTACATTGAGTCATACCGTAAAACGTGATTTTACACTCCAAAAAAAATCGTTTTCCAGCAATAATGCGCAGAGTTACGGAGATATTGGGGGTCAAAGTTCCTATTTTTCAACAAGTTTCTTTTAAATACAATGATAAATTACTTTAAATAGCTAAACGACCCCCGTACTATTGAATGCTATCATCAGCACAATGTTTTGAGTGCATTACATTGAGTCATACCGAATGCAATTTTACACACCAAAAAAAGTCGTTTCCCAGCAATAATGCGTAGAGCTGTTATTTAGTTTGATGTACAGAATGCTTGGTTGACGGCTTCGAAAGGGGTCTGTTTACACCTTGTATATCGGACTATCACAGTTACAACACCCCTTTGGTGGGCTGAGAAACTTATAAACATAAGGGCTTATAAACATGTCCACAGTGACCAGTCTTAAGCTGCCGAATTTTCACGAATTACAAAATCTCCTCTGGACCTTCGTTATGGGAGCTTCGAGCACTGCAATTGAATGCTCTGATACAAAAAAGCCCATTGGCATAATAAAGCTTGTGCAGTCTTTGTAACCTTACCGGCAGGCGGTATTGATGCATTACGGAACGCCTTTTTTAGACCGATGTCAATACAGATGACATAATTATCTCATTAATAGTAAAACGCTCGTGAGAGCATAGCGATAGGTGAATAGAATCTGGGTACTCTTTCCTCATACCTATTCCTTTTAAGGTTTTGAATACTTTGTATGGCAATGTATCATGCTTGTTCTTTAAACCAGTATTACGGAACAGCACTTACCTAAATGCAATAAGTTATTACTAAATAGGTACGTCGATGTGGGAAGTAGATAAACGCATATCGTAGCTGAAGGCCTCTAGACCGAACTAGAAATAGACAAAATTTGGAAAATTTTGGGTGTGTGTGAATTTGTGCTTACAAGTAATGTTTTGTTTCAGGTACCATGTCCCAAGCCACGTGCAACACAACAAACCTGCAGCTCCATCATAACTTCAGGTGGCTCCTCACAGCCAATCACATGGAACCTGTCAAAGGATTCTTAGCTAGGTAAGAATACTATCTAACCTAATCTGCTCAATTTTTTTGTCAAAATACAGATTGATGCTTTCCATAACATTTTGTCTCCCGTATTTCTCTAAGGAATCCCTATGAGAACATGATCTTTACAATCTTGGTTACCTAGGTACGTTTCGTAAAGTTGATATGAATTGTTATAGTACGTAAAGAGTAACGTAGTTGAACTTGATGCATCTAATTATGAATAAATGGATTTGGTACTGATACTGCCTAGTATGAAGACGAATCGTTAATAAAAACAGAGAAGAATTGTGTTAATAAATAGCATCCTTTCAGCGTATTTTATTCAAGACAAATCTACATCAATTTAACGACCCGAATGGCGCAGCGGTTGTGAGGCTGCCTTACGTTCTTAGGGTCCCGGGTTCGAATCCCGGTAGGAGCAAATGTTTGTGGGATGAGCATGGACATTTGTTTCCGAGTCATGGATGTTTATATGTGTAATAAGTATGTATTTACAAACAAAAAAGTATCTATGTAGTAGTATCAACTATCTGGTGTCCACGACACAAGCCTCGTTGCTTAGTGTGGCACCTAGATGGCGCTGTGTGTAATGTCCAGCGACATTTATTTAAAAATTTGTCAACCATAATCTCAATTGTCATCTATTTCCCAGGTACCTCCGTCGCAAGCTATTCACCCTAGAACTGCGGCTGGGTCGTCGCGAGCCCGCTTTAGCAACCGTACTAGAATGGTTGCCGGGAGTGTGGTCCACGCTCAACGCCTTCTTGGAGGCACACTCGTCCAGTGACGTCACTGTAGGGCCGAGGTTGTTCCTTGCCTGCCCTATGGACTTGGAGGCTAGTCAGGTGAGGACGAATAGTTCAAGGCACTTACTAACTGTCTCTTAGAGAGGAGGAATGTATCCTAGCGGTGGGACCATTATTGGCTGATTATGCTACATAGGTACTTACTGAGATATAAAAATCCAGCAGCTTCTTGGCGAAACGTCAGCTGAATCGTGTCCTTACTGTTTTTCGATGCAATACTATTTGAATTTATTTGCTTATAGAGCAGTCATGCGGCCGTGTCTTTGGTCGTAAGCGCTGAGAAAGCGATTTTGGTTTCGATTTCCAGGTTAGCCCAATTGTTACTAGATTCGAACAGAAGTTGCTTAGCAGACAAACAACCCAGAGTCATTATTATCAAAGTTAATGGCAACAGCCTTATTGCATGGGACCTAAGTGCGTGAGATGTAAGCATCCTAAGCACTTCTGCATTTCCTTTCAGGGATGTTACATACTTTAATTTTAACGAGTTATTAAATAAAATAAACGTTATCTTTTTTCCCTTAGGCGTGGTTCGCAGACGTATGGAACTACAGCATAGTCCCGTACGCGTCGGAGGCGGTGCGCGAAGGCATCGCGTTGTACGGCAGACGACGCCACGCCGCCGTCGACCCGCTGCAGCACATCAAGTCCTCGTACCCCTGGAGAGAGCCCAATCATTCACATGTGAGTACCAAGAACTGTGTACTATGTGCTTTACACAACATTTTGAACTCGTGTACTTACTTATATTAAGGAAGTTTTTCGTCGTGATCAGTTCGTCACAGTGCTTGAAAATTTACCTAGATACCTAAATTTCAACCATCGGGACATGAACAATATTGACTGATGAGAGATTTATGAAACCCTTATAGACGCGATAATACCTCACTATATCTTTCATTAGATCATTAAAATGAGAGATTTTCAATAATATCTTCTGTAATCATAACATGATTCAGTAGCAGGTAGGTATTCTTAATATCCGGCTGTCATTTGTAGATCTTTGACAGTCGTTACAGGTAGTTAGTGGCCCAAAACGTCTGACAACCAGTCTTACTAAGTCGCTCCATGTAAAACACTGGTATTGAGCTGCATCCGCCTAGTACTAAAAGCCGACCCCAACATAGGTAGGAAACAGCTAGTCAGATGATGAGGTATCCTTAATTTTTTTACTACCTCATGATAATGCTCAGTCATAGGTAGAGGTCGTCTCTATTCAAAGTAGGGATTCACACAATCTTTTTTTATCCGGAATGATAAATTTGATGATTACCTATTTAGGAGCTTACAAAACCTGCTTTCCAAATTGAGCTAATAATATAACATTTTATTTTACAGACTCTGAGAGCAATCACGGTGGAGGAAATTGGCATTGAAGAATCAAATCAAGATTCCAACACAAACAACAATCAAGATCCTTTGGTAAGAATTATTTCATTTTTGCTTCTATACAAGATGGAATTGGATTAGCTAGCGAAACTACGCAGACGACCCCGTACTTTTGAACATTTTATTTATCTACCCTCTTTACTTGTTCCAGTTAAACATGCTGATGCGGCTTCAAGAAGCAGCGAACTACAGCGGAAACCAAAGTCAGGACTCTGACAACGCGAGCATGGATTCGAATCTCACTCACGACAGCTCCATGGGCAACGAGCTATAATAGCGACACCTCGTCCCGACTGTGTTGTGACGTCACTATCCTCTAAGATTTTGTACTACCCGCTGGTATTCTGTGATATTGCTTTTCAACACTACGTATTGTAGTTGAAACAAAGTAATACCAGCAGTAATTCCATGCAGTGTATGAACTAAACTGACGTTCCTTACATGTGGATTATAAATATGATATATAAAGCCAAATATTTGCCATATGTACATTATTGATATTTATTTTTTACTTATTCTAAGTGTTACTTTAGTTGCGATTCTAATATTATTTCTAGTTGATTTTTTAGAGAAATATTTTATCGCTAAATTGTAAAGGCGGTATTTATTTTCATTTCGAAAGGTTTTACTCTGCAATATTTGTGAATTCTAGCAAATATCGATAGCATGAGTATGAGAACCTTTCTTTAAGACTGTTTTTGTTTCTTTTACATACGAGAAAAAAAAATCATTTCCACTCTTAAGTGAATAAGAAATCAGTAACAGTGCCTGGAGCGATAATTTTCCATTTTTTTACGACGTAATTACAATGTTAGATCTATTACTGTTTATATGAAGCATTGGGGCTTTTACTATTGTTATATTTTTCAAACTTAGGATATAAACCGCATTTGTATTACTGAGACATGTATGTAACATATGAAAGTGTAATTTTTATACCATTTTCATATTAAATTTCATGTACCTAATATAAAATATTTAAGTGTAAATATGTTTAATATATTTCTTTTTGTATGCGATAACACTAACCGCTATCTATCATAACAGCGTTACTTTTGTATAAAGATGCGTAACAACTGTGTTACAGTGTTCGGTATGGATTGACCCGTGTGCATAAGTGAAACGTGATATCTACAATCTATGCTTTACAGAAAATGTGAAATAAAAATTGATTATAAAAATCTTGGTGTCTTTGATTTACTTATAATGGTAGCCGCCAGCGCATCAAGTGTCAAATTTTCTCATTCGACTTTGAACTTGACCATCAAAATTTTATGGTTTAAAATCATTTGGAGAAATGTCTTTTGTGGTAACTTGTGTGCTGGCGACTGTACTTAGCACAGATCTTCAACATTACTAGGTACTTAACAGTTCTAGAGGCAGATATTGAATAATTACAACACAATATGTAGAGGCATTTTTATTCAAGTACTAAGTTACAGCACAGCTTCATCAAACCTTCGCCAGAAACAGATATGATCATGGAGCAATTTGGACGGAACCAGTTTTATTTCATTTAGGACTAGAATCTTCATTTATTGAGTAATAAAAGGAACAATCGCATTTTTTTGGTGAATCCAATATAAATAAGGCACAACCATTTCAACAAACCAGTATCTGTCGCTGACATTTCATAATGTAAACAGGAATAATAACAGAAAAGCATTGACAAGCAGTGGTACACAGAATTGCAGGACAGTATATCAGAAAACATAATAAGATGTGTCCACATATAAGGAGCATTCGAGAAGAGGGTACCTACCTCGAGCTGCTTCGACACATGTAACATGTTCGCCAACAAAACTGATCCAATCATTTTTGATAAAGGTTACTATTATGTCAATTCAAATATCATCCATTGTTGCCAGTTTATGTATAAATCCAGGGAATTTTACACAAAAGGGAAACCAAAATTTTCATTGTTTTTGAGCTAGATCATCTAGTTATTTAAATATTTGTTAAAACCTAAAGGAGGAATTCATGTTCGAATTGAAGAGGGTTTTAAATTCGAATTATAGTTTGGGCTCGAAAATTATTGAACATAGGTGACGTGAAATCCAACATGATGGGTGAGTATAATGTCATTCACAGATGTAGATAAAGATTACAAAATTCAACAATTGCTGACAAATGTCTCAGTTGAGGTCCATAAAAATCGTCATTTAATTTTAATTCGCCCCAAAATCCCTATCCACACAATTTCTATAATGTTTGGTGACACAGTTGGAAGAGTTGTTGGCGAGTTTGTTACAAGTGTAGACGCAGCTTTGATCGACTGAACGAACAAACACACCCACGTAAAGCCAAACTCACTATCGCTCAAGGTGTGGACACACCATTAGACTACTACTAAGCATAGTGACCTTATAACTAAGCATGACTGCAATTTCCCAACCCCCATTTTTTTATAAAATGAAGTATTCTGATTGTCATTACTAACATACCTACATAGGATTTGTTAACTTGACTTACAGTTCATGCACAAGTAAAACATTATGCTATGAAGTACCACTGAAGCGAGTCATCAAAGCTAGTATCATCCTACTTAATTTAAGCTATCTATACTTGAATTCAGATGCTTACATTTACATTCATTGCCAAGGTCTAAGTTGATTTTTAAGTGACTTGGGGTCCTAAAAAAAGTGGATGTATTGGAATCTGAACTTTATCAAGCATGGCATTAAATCTGTTTAAAAAAAACTTGATATTTTGGGTAAGAATCTGAATTTAAGTTTAGTCTGACTTCCTAACACTGGGATAAACTTTGATGAAAAATATCACAATGCAAAATCACCAAAGACTAAATTAAAAATATTTAGATGCGTGTGGAATAGAATTATTCAGTATTATTTTAAATGCAACTGAGGTCTGAAATATTTGTCCATTTAATTTTTAACAAGTAATTTTTCACAAAATATATGTTTAGGCTTCGTCAAATTGTACAGAGTCAAAAAGATTAGGAATTGTTTAAAGCCTAAAAAACTCTACTAATAACTTTTTCAATATTTTAAGGAACTTATTTTGCTTTTGAAATATTATTGCTACAACTCACTTAGTAATACTAATATTTAGACAAGGAGTATTTAAGTGATGAACATTTCAATCACTGTGAATGTCAAGACTCAAATTGGACAAAGAGGGAATAGGAGACTCGGTGAAGTCTCCGGAGTCATCACTATGAACTTTACTTTGTTTAACTTCTGTGTTCCCCTTTGAGGGAATACTTCCTGATTGCTTTGACTTATTATGTGTAACACTTAAGGAACTTCTTTCACTAATCAAATCTGCAACATCAGATAATGAAACTGAACTTTGTGAGCTCTGAGAAGTTTGATGTGGACTTTCTAGAGACACATTTTTATTTGAAGTTTTTTCTATTTGCTCTTGAGCTGAGCCTGTAGACTTGGATTTTTTATCTTTATTTTCTTTAAATTTGGAAACTGGTGATGATGAAAAATCATCACCATAACTAAATTCAGCAGTATCCCCCTCAGACTTGCCAGATTCCTGTGATTTTTTCTCACTGGCTTCTACAACTTTATTTTCACTGTCATGTTTAAGAGATACAGGTGATGTATTACTCAAAGTAGCAGATTTAGCAGAAGGTGAATCATTCTGTACATTTTTCACGGACATAATATTTGTGTCACTTTGATCCTTTACATCTGGTTCCATAATAGGCAAGCCTGCTGTATTGAGCATTTTTTCATCTAATGAGTTAAAAGGTTTTAATTCTACATATGAGGTAGAGTCACTACTACTATTAGTTGTCAATTTGAATTCACTCATTAACAAAGAAGTATCATTACTTGGTCTCGTAAAAGTTACAAACTTGGTTTGATCTCTTGCATCTACACAATCACTGGATGTTTTTGTAATATAATTATTAGAGTTAATCCCACTGTTATCCACTTGAAGAATATGGTCTCCTGGAACATATTCAGAACTTGTTTTATCCCGTGCAGAGTCACTAGAGGTGTCTGTGTCAGAGTTATCCAGCTGCAGCCGTAGATGTAGTTTATTTTTTTCATCGGATGAATTATCAGACTGAGAGGAACTGTTAGTACTACTCTGTGAGTCTTCATGAAGTATGTAAGTACAGTTTTCTTCATCCCTGTAATTCTTATCATCACTTTTCTCATGACTGTTGTACTTTGAGTTAGCATTTGGATCAAAATATTTCTTCTGATTCGGTTTTATCATATTTTTAAGAAGTGTGAACAGGATGGGTTCTTTTATATTGTCAGATTTGGGTAAATTCATTTTTTCAGCCAATTTTTTCTTTCCTTCGTATTTGTATTCACTGCCTTGTCGAGACTCCGACTTGTAAACGAATAACGTGTTTTTCAAACAACAGAACTCTAAAAACTCATGGACTACTGATAGAGCTAAAAGTCCCTCCGGTAATTTAAGGATATTGTCTAAATTCACATTCTGTTTCATGTTTTCACATTCATCTTCAAAAGCTAAAAAAATATTGGCTCTTAGCAACGCGCGTATTTTAGCTAGCGATCCATTTCTCTCTAAAGCTTCTATGACTAAATCTCGAAGTTCAGTGTCTTCAGCTTGTGCCATTGTAAGAAAACAACTTTATCTGTAAGTTATTACAAGATAACATGTAAATAAACCACAAATTCAACGCTGGCTAACGTGTTTAAGTCGCTTGTTTTGCTTGTTGAGAGACGCAAATCTGTGACTCCGTCATGGTCATTAAAAACGTCACCAGCACTATGGAATATTTTGACACTAATGACAGCAGGATAACACGATCCATAATTAAATGTGTCAAAGCAAGACAACACCAAGAAAATGCTAAAAGTACCTCGTTCGTAAAACGTCATTTGAAAAGGATAGTGCACTGGCACTGGTGTCGTTTTCGTTCTGAAATTGAATATTTGGAAGGAACCTTTTTTTTTAAATATTTAACATTTAAGAGGTTTTTTTAACTTTTTTTTGATATTTCGTAATTTTAGCTAATTATATTATGTATATCTACAATGTACATTATATACAGACTACAAATAGAACTAAAATAATGCTAAAAAGAAGACTAAAACTAAGTTCTTACATTTAGGAACAACGAATAAAACCCGAAACAGATGTCATTCGTTTGGTGGGTTCGATAGTAGTCTAAATAAGTATAAAACCAAAAGTTTATTATAACAGAAAATGATAAATGTACAGACCAGTGTTTTTCGAATAGGTTCAGAAAAAAATATTTAAGACATTAATAGTTTACTAGTATCTAATCCATTAGTAGGTATGTATACGGCTACGTACGTATTTCGGAATGAGAGGCAATGTAAGAAAGCTTCATGATGTGTATATGTTAATACCTACCAATTTGCTGGGTAAAAACTTGACGTAGGTATCAGCTAAAACTTTTATTTCGTGGGCGATTAGACTAATTAGCTAGGTATATATATATATTTATAGTGCGAAAATTGGTGATCCTCCTTTTGCATAAATAAACCTAAATAAACTACACTTTGTTCAAAAATATATATTTTTAAATGATAGTAACGAGGTACATCCAGATATTCAGCTATAGATCTTTGCGAGCGTGCTCGATTACAAGGGGTGAAGGCTTGCGCCGGGAAATGTGGGATATTCAGTCAGTCGGGTCGAGCGAGCGTGAGAGGTCGGTACGGTGTCCGCCTCGAAATTTAACGACATAATGAAACTTTTAGTCCATTTTCCTACCATATCCTGAGTAAAACATTTATAAAAACTAAAAAAACAGTGTTGTCATTGCTAAGTTCGGGCTCCGTGGGTTAAAATTCTCACTATGGCTGTTTAATGTGTTAAAATACTAGTGGCGGGAAACCGTTTTGATATCTCGCTTGACGTGTTGTGTCCTATGTGTACGTAGAGCGAGAGGAGCCGTCTGCCCTAGAGGGCGGCCGACATGCTGGATTCGTCGTGAATCGATATTTTTGGAACGTTGTAGAGC
Organism: Eugnorisma glareosa; assembly: GCA_947578425.1. Classification (NCBI taxonomy): domain Eukaryota; kingdom Metazoa; phylum Arthropoda; class Insecta; order Lepidoptera; family Noctuidae; genus Eugnorisma; species Eugnorisma glareosa. The sequence continues at coordinate 14,566,438 of OX387959.1, forward strand.
TGAAACCATGAGGTTCGGGGCTCAATAAAGGTACGACAGGTGATAATATTAATAGTTTCCGTTCAGCCAACTACACCCAACTCATTTTGCGATATATGTGCTGCGGTAAACGACGCTATCTGGGTCCCACGTTGGGCTACAGTACCCCCCTCCAGCCGCAGCAGCTGCTCTCCGAATGTTTTGAGCAATTAAAAATATTGAAACTATTTTATTTAAATTCGTTTAATTAATTATATTATTATGAGATATTTTGGTTTCATACAAACGAAATATTTTTAGTTTAATAATCTAGGTTTAGGTATCAATTTCGCTCGGAGGTTCTTTCTTTGAACATGAATAATAATTCAAGCGTTACTGAATTTTATTTTGGTAATTATGTAGGAACGTAATGAATTCACTTGTTGTTTGTATTCACGTGTAGATTAGCATTTCAAAACATGGTTTACATAGCGAATAACATTTTTACACTAACATGTTTTTTCAGTTTTTTTTACATTCAAAGGTTTAAAACAAGTTAACATTTCAACTTATTGTAAGAAAGAACACTCACATCACCAAATCTAAGCAAGCTACAAAGCAGCATTGATTTCAAACCATTTTTTTTTTATTAGCCTATTCAGTCCCACTGCTGGGCAAAGGCCTCCCAAACCTTCCTTTCCAGCTCTCCCGATGTTTTTCCTTCTTTGGCCAATCAGTCAAAAAGGAGTCCAAATCGCCTCGTCAAAAAATACATCCAGTTCCAATTCTGAACAAATAATAAACTACAACGGTTGTCGGCTAAATTTCACGTAGTGGCGGATGTCACCCAAAAATCCCGGGAATACGGAGTGTCGAATTTGGCGCCGTGCTCACACGGGCTCAGGGGAGATTAGGTCGTGCACACCAGTCTCCAGTGGCAAATATCGAACTGACAAAACCAAATACATTTACGTTTGCGCATTCATACCGCAAGTGGCACCCGTCTTAGGTAAATAACAACAAGGCACTACACGACCTAGGTACAAGCTAGTGAGCTGAACAGAAACCTAGACCTGGTTCTGTTTGAAATGGTTGGTCAAAGCCGAGTATCAAAGCAATATTTCGAGTAAATATATATTCTTCACATTTTTTATTTTGACGTGAGGCAAAACAACATATTTACATTTATATTAAAATCTCTATTTTTTTAAAGCATTTTTCTGGAATATCAGGTCTGCCATAAACCTTCGATTTTCTGTGAGAATTCTTCAATACGCTACTTTTTTTTTTTTCTTCTTAACCTGCTCTGTCCCACTCCTAGGCGAAGGCCTCCCTCCACTCCTTCGACTTCTCGCGAACCCTCCTTCCCGTTCTGACGGAACTTGTCCAGTTCGTCCCGCCATCAACGTGGTGGCCCGCCGCGACCCCGCCTTACTGTGTCAGAAGGGCACCAGTTTTTTGCTATTTTGGGCCACAGTTTATCCGGCAGGCTGATATGACCTGCCCAGTCCCATTTGAGTTGAGCAGCCTTGGACATGGACCTAGATAGTAATATGTTTTGGTGATAGCTGGCTACTACTTAGCTCCAAAAGTGAGCTTTTTGAAATTAGAGTAGGTACCTATCTAAATCTGCAGGGCTTTTGCGTATCTCTGTTGACAGTTCATAGTGATCATCACTTGGCGAGTTTTGATATACAATGACAGTTCTGCACGGGTAGCGTCAGTTGAAACCAACAAGAACGGTCATTGTAGATCAAAACTAGTTATGTGATGATCACTATGAACTGTCAACTGAGATACCCAATAGCCCCGTTGAAACCATTATACCCACCGCAGATATGATAAAATTACGTCTCAGGGTAACCTAATTAAAACTCTCAAATATTTTTCTACTTCGTGGGAACTCTCTATTTATCTGCCTTCTTCTATGTAAGTAGATACCTTATATACTTACTTATGGGTAGATACGTAGAGTTCCGAGCATGACCAATGGAGCTATGTTACACAGCCATGTCGTGCTTTTTTTTTTTTTTTTTTATCGATGGGAAATCATCAAATAACCCCTCCCGCTCTGGGCTGAGCAGGAGGGAGTGTCAGACTTTAACTGACTAAAACCCATCCATGTTCCTTCCTTTGCCCTTTATGTTCCAGGGCCGCGGTATCTCTTTCGAACAGTCCCGCAACCCTGGTAGGCATCGGTCCTTTCGGACCCCTTCCTGTTTGCTGACTCTCTTTGAGGCGCGCGTGGAACACGAACGCGCCGTCGACACGGCCTGTCGTCATAAGACGGACGGATGGCGAGCTAGCCCATAGCTCACCGTCCACAGGCCCGCGCCTACGGTGGCCAAGGGCCACCACGTGGCCCCCGACGCCCGGTGCGTCTCCCGCGGCGGCTAGGACGTGAGGTTCTCTCCCTCTCACGTTCCGCCACCTCCTTCGCTAGCATGACTGCTTCGCAGAAGGAGGTTACGGCGTCCCATTCCGTCTCGCTCCGGACCATGGATTGAACCAAGGCCGGAAGCGAGAGGTCGCCGCCGCCTATCGCCGCTACGAGGACACGGCGGTGCTCCGCCCACGCGGGGCAGTCCTCCACCGTGTGCTCCACCGTGTCCTCCGGTCGATCCTCACAATGGTAGCACCCGGGCGTTTCCTCCCGCCCGATTCGTTGCAGGAACCTCCCGAAACAACCGTGTCCGGTGAGGACCTGCGTCAGGCGGAAGGTGAGGGCGCCGTGGCGCTTCTCTAGCCACTCCTCAAAGAGGGGACTTATCGCTACTATTGTGGCGTGCCCTGCACGGGGTTAGCCATGTCGTGCTGAGGTGACGATGGCAATAAAATACCAAAGCTCTCAGTGATAGTTCGCCACTCTTGGGCGTATCGATAAAAACATTGATTAGGTAGATACCTACTTGAACATAATAAAATCTGAAATAAACATGATAGTGGAATCGATCATTTAACTAGCCTAAAGTCGCTACTCGCTAGCTTTTTAGTAAACGTTTCGGTGCATGGCATGCTGATTGTTATTGCTTTTTATTTTTGAGAGCGGGAGGGCATTGCTGCAGGCCTGAATTTTTCGCGGAATTAAGACTACATATTTTACATATCATTTAATTTCCGCAAAGTAACGCCTTATTCTTTAAAAAAGAAAAATATCTTCAATTTTTTCAAATCACATAGCAATTAAAAAGACGGAATATATATTTTTAGATTTCTTTTTTACCTTGAAAGAGTCAACCCAACATCATATAAATATAATTCGCTCCTAGAAAACCTGTAGAAACTCAATCAGAAATAAGGTAACATTTTTGCTTGTGTGGGTAGGTAGGCTTGGTACCTGCATGAACATGAGAAAGGCGGATTCCTATTGCAAAATAAATTCAGTAATTTCTCGTTTCTATAGATGAGTACATTTATTTGAGGCTACTTATCCGTCCTTTTCAATACCGCACCTCTATAGGTGCGGTAAAGCCTATGCTTATTATGTATTATTATGAAATCGTGAAATAACATAATTATCGTTATTGCTTGGGCGTAATAATTATTTATAATAGGTACCAATCCATATATGTTTCCATGTTGGTTCCACGGCATGCACAACATGAAACTTTACTTTAACATGCCTATGTTATTGAAAAAAACAGTAATAGCCCAGTGGTCTGACCGTCGGACTGTCAAAGTCACAGGTCTCCAGTTCGAACCCAAGACACGCACCTCTAATTTTTCGGATTAATGTGCGTATTATATAATACTTGCTTTGGTGAAGGAAACCATCGTGAGGAAACCAGCATGCCTGAAAAATATTTCTGAACGGCATGTAAAGTCAAGTCAGAGGCTCATGTGCGGCATAACAAGTCTGACACCAGGTTAGGCACTCACCACAAGATAAAGAAGAAAGCCTTGTATCAATGTTTGTCTTATATAAAGATATCCTCAGCATGATTGGTAGGACTTATCTATTTACGTGCAGTTTTAATTTTACATAACATTTAATTTCCGCAAAGTAACGCCTCTATAATTTAGCATAAAGTATTAAAAGAAAAGAAAAACCACAACATTTTCAAATAACATATTAAATAAAAAAACGGAATATGGACAACAAAACTACCAACGACTACGTACCTTTAGCTTATTCATCATTATCATCGCACCCTTTTCCCGAATTTCGCCGGGGTCGGCTTATAGTCTAGATCCAGATGCGGCTTATTGATTTACTCGGAGCGACTGCTTTCTGACCTCCGCAACCCAATTTCTGGCATATTGATGTCCTTCTTTCCCTAGTTGTTCATATGATGGTACCTAGAAAATGTTTAAAGCTGAATGAAAAGGTGTTATGTAAACAGAAAAGGCCTGACTGTCTGAAAATTAATCCACGGAGCCAAGCGGCCTATCTTAAACCTCCCAAGACAGTTTTAACGTCTATTTTGAGACTTGGCACTGAGAAAGGAATTTAGACACAAATAAGACGGGTAAAGAGGGATTAAAACCACAACTCCGCGGTCGAAGTCGCAAGCCGAAGTCTGAATTCGAACGAAAACAGCTTTCTTTTTCTTCCAGGATAAGATTACTTACGTGATAAGTCGAATACACCACGATACGATACTTTGGAGGCACAAAAGAATCTAAAACGAGTGTTCCAACGATCAGGTGTGTTGTTGTTCCTTACAAGGATTTAATTCTGATTTATTTCAATTGTTCAGCTGAAACGGTTCCCACATCGTGATTTACGAAGCGTTTTAAATATAACACATTCGTACTTACTGTCTTTGCCAGTCGCTGGCGGTTTTGGTGCTTAGTAAAATTTATTTTATGAAGAGTAATAATTTTAGATAAGACCACGCTGTAAAAAGAAAATCTTGGGTGTAAAACGTAGTGAAAAATGATGGTTTCAAGTTAGGTGACGATTTTATAAGCTTTCTGAATTGAAAACATATTTTGGTGGTTCCTTTGAAAATTCCGGAAAAAAAACGTAAAAGATCATTTCATCGGTTACATTGAAGGAATCAAAAGAGAATCAAGCAATGATAGCCCAGTGGTGTGACCGTCTCGGACTGCCAAGTCATATCTCAAGTTGGATTCAAGATACGCAACCTCTGATTTTCGGATACATGTGCGTAATTATCACTTGCTTCGGTGAAGGAAAACATCGTGAGGAAACCATGGGTGCCTTAAAAACTGTGACACCAGGTTAGGCACTAACCATACGAAAACGAACGAACGATTGAAGGGATCACATTACTTTAAATTATGTATCTACCTAATGTTAAAATCGAGTTCGACAAGTTCTTTTCCCAATTCAAAAACTGGGTGAAAGCCTCACAATATTTAATTACTTAAGTAAAATTTAATAGCTTGTGGCGACTTACTTTACTACGCATAAGTTGCGTTATTACTAACTAAGCATTTTATTAAGACCGTACTACATACAGTACATCATATCGCAATTAAACGAAAGTAAAACAGACAGAATGATTCGGATCTACTAGACTAACTACTGAACATTTAGCACCCCAGAGACTTCTGACCAGACAACTTACTAAGCTAGAGTTGAGGGTCCTACGAGAATCCCTGAGTTTATCCTCCATCCAATAAAGCCAAGTCGGCCATGACAGACGGCAACCGAAGTGGATGCCCTGGCCAACTAAGAACAAGTTTTATGATTAGTGATACCTTTCTGCGTACATAATTGGATCAGTCAAGTTCTAGTTACTGCTTACAGTGCTTACGTTCCATAGAATGGGTATCTTGTTATTGAAGTCTTGGAAAGTCTAAAGCTCAGTTTAAAGAAAATGAAACTTTTAAAAACAAATCTTCTTCAATTGAGGTTGATACAAGATACAAAAGATCAGCTTATGCTGTGGAAGTTAGACATTCCAATGAAGTTAAGACATTCAGCAAGCTTCGTAGTGTATCTGACTGAACCGGAGAGCTTAGACAAAGTGATTAGGTATATCAGTGATAGCTCTAATAGAAAAGTAAAAAATGTAATCGATTAACATAAGCTACCGAATGTTACACTTCAACCAATTTATCTATCTACGCAGGTGGGAAAACACAGAATTAAAATAAATGTACCAAGTTGCCACCTTGAAATGCACGCTTATAGTAGTCATACTTAAATATTGTCAAATTGTGGGTGTACTATTAGGTACCAACACCTCTGCTCAACCCTTCGAGAATAATGATGTTTTAAGTAATATTGGTGAAATTCGTTGGCGAAATATAAAAAACGTTGAAAACGATTGCCAGTGTCTAGGCCCTCAGTAAATATCGTGGCTTACAGAACCTTTACCCCTGAAACCATTTAAATACGAATAGAACACGTTATAGATATGAGTTTTCGCAAAGGCATCGGTAATTGGCCCATTTAGCCTACCTATGATACTAAAAACAATAGAAAATAATTTTCGCCTAGATAAACTGCTGATACGGTACGCTTTTCTCCCATTTCCGAGGCATTAACATTGAAATAGTCCGTTATGTACGCCAATTAAGACATAGGAAGCTTGTCAGCGAATAATAAACATTTAGATAGGATCACTTTAGTTGTTAGCCATCCTACTTTAGTAAACATAATGTAACACAATACTCGTTCATTTTTGTTTGTTTCTATTTATCTAATAATACCAATTGCCATGCAATTTCACATCAAAAACATCGTTGGTGTGACTATTGGACTGTCAAGTTAGTCGTAGGTCATGAGGCGAACCCAAGCACGCAACCTGATTTTTGATGTGCGTATTGTATAATTATCACTTGCTTCGGTGAAGGAAAACATCGTGAGGAAACCAGCATGCCCGAGAGATATTTCTCGACGGCATGTAAACCCAAGTCAGAGGCCCATGCGCGGCATGAAATCTCTGACACCAGGTTAGGCACTAACCATGATAAAGAAGACCTCAATAATAAAATTGTTAAAAATCGCGCGCCCACAACACAATCAGTAGACAAGCATATAGGTCCGGACTCCGTCAACTGTAACGCGGAGACATGCGGAGGTGTGCGAAGCGGAGAGGAGATGCTTCGTCTTTTTCTTCGTGTCGATGATTCCCAGGCTTATTTAATTAGATTTGTTGCCACCAGAACTTAGCCACATCGACGGCGTCGGTTGTTGCTTCGGACAGGTCCCTTAAAGTGCTGGTGGAGTTGCACAAATAGCAGGTCAGGAGGTGGACCATGGTTTGGGATGAGACTCTGCAGTCGCACTCAGCTTTATTGGAATACCTCCACCTGATCAAGTTGTACCTGCAGCGGCGGTACAACTTGGTCTGGTGGATCGGTACCTGGAAGACGGTTTAGAGTCTTCCGTGGCAGTTGGTGACCCGCTGGGAGCTTTTCTGCAGGCTCAAAATAGATGCTTAGGAGCAAGGGTAAAGGTATCCACTGAAACTGCCGAGATGTGTGAACAGGCTACTCAATGCCCAGTTTAGGTTTAGTTTACTCGCCGCACCCCGCTTACGTCTCTTCTCGGCTCCGCTGTGTGCTGCTGCCGAGTGCAGAAGCTGTCTAATGGCTAATTTGAGACATCTCCTCTCTTCTGTTGAACCGTTTCCACTTAAGCTAAACGGAGACGAGAAGTGCAAATAACGAAATTCTTTTGGTGGTTTACAACTCATATTCTCTCCTCTCGTGTCATGTCCGCTTTGGTGGAGTCTGGGCCATAGAGGTGAGGGTCTGTGGCAAGTGCAACACAATTTTAAATCTTTGCTTATTTCTTTAACGACTTTCTCTACAGGCTTGACATAAGCTTTTCGGTACCTAGTTTAATTTGGCGTAATCCAACAGACTATTTACCCGACTACGGCGAAGCCTAAAGAAAGGGTTATGATTTTAGCAGTCTATGTATGTATGTTTGTATTTACGTATGTTCTTCCGTAAAGCCTAAACTATTCATCCGATTTTGATGAATAAGATGTCAATCGATTCGGTATTATAGCCCGGGTAACATAGGCTAAAAACCAAAAAAAAAAAAACATTTTATTTAGAGCGTGATTTTTCAGTAGTCGGGTTTTTAGTGGTAGTATAGCACATTAATTCATGTTGACATTTTCGTCACTTTGTTTAGGCCTATAATCTACTCGATTTCTTATTTCTTCTGTAGGTTTAAAAAGCTTTTTACCACAAAGTTTAACTGCATTTCTGCCTGCCAGGAACTGGCCCTCACAGTTAATGGAGGTTTCGTTTTTTTTTTCGTCTAGACGAGTATACCATCGGTCTGAAGTGCATCTTGCTACCAGCAAAAACTTCTGAATGGCTAAGAAGATACAGACCTAGTTTTTATAACAGGAGTTTTATCAAGGTATCCATTTGACATTATTCTCCACACAGCTTTTATCAGATAGCGTTAAACTTACAAGGCTCGTAAAATTGAAGTATGATAAAGCAAAGTGAAATTTAAGTGCAGGAAAAGTTAAACTACTTAACTAGGTAGTTCAAGAAGTAGGAAGGTAATAAATGTGGCTATCTTAGTTTTTGCATGGGACTTCTGAATTATTTTGGTTGGTGGATAATATTTCTGGTTAAAGTCTATAGCATATGCTATACTTACACTTTGTACTATTACAATTGTCATACCATATACCATTTATCATCCTTTTTTATTGATTTGTTTATTTATACTCAGCGAATCGATCTAAATACGATTCCTTTTAATTATATTTGCTGAAATAAAATATAAATTTTCATAATTTTCAATGTTGTGACATGTACGTCAGATTTGTCAAACTGTCAGTTACTTTTTCTTTCTGTCATAGAGTTTCTTACTAGCTTAGTCTATGATGAATACTTTTTGGCGTATCTAATCTAAATTATATTTTTCAATGTTTAGCTGAAATATTGTATTTTATAGATAATAATGATTGTTTACTAATAATTTAATTTTAAATTATATTTATAAATTATTTACGCACTCATGGTTTTATGAAGTAAGTCTACTATGTCCTGGCCGACTACACTTGTCAGATGAGATGATTATATGGCCGCAAGAAGAAAATCTGAGATTCAAAAATGCTACTAATACTGTGGAAACGAGCTGACGAGGCAGTGGAGACTAGACTAGACGAGAGAGCGTTTCTTGAATGTGAGACTGAAGAAATTCTTAAAATTGGAGACAAGACAGATTCTTGAAGGTGAACCATCTAAAAGATACACCTGGGACTACTACTCCCAATCTTATTATTTAAAACTGTCGTTGTGCCATCCCTGCTGTTCATCTCGCGGAGCTTCCCTGGGTCTAAAAGCTGGTGATCCAACTCAAAGATCCACCAGGACCTCAACTCCTGTTCTTCAGAACGCCGCCTTCCTGTGGAGCAGACCTGATAGAACGTGCATCGTCCTACATCTCCACCTCTACGTTTCATCGTGCTTCACCAACAGTGCTAATAATAATCGTGTCTATATACTCAAAAACTACTTCCAGAGTGCGGGTTTGATAGATCTTTTTTATAAACACTTGTATTTTTTATTTCATTTGTAAAACCATCCATATCTCTATTAAATTTTTAAATGTACAAGTCTACTTTTATCCTTTAATTTTTAACAGGATCTAGTAGATTTGTTACAAGTCTGACTCAAATGTTAAGATTTGGAATAGGTATATTCTACGTTTCATACTTTGCAATATCATTCTTCTTCACGCTTTATTGTACACCAAATATCACCTGAGCCCCCAACAATATTTTTAGATCTCTTTTTTACCTTGAAAGAGTCAACCCAACAGCATATAAATATCATTCGCTCCTAGAGGCACCTGTACAAACTCAATCAGAAATAAGGTAACATTTTTGCTTGTGTAGTTGGTTAGGAAAGGCGGGTTCATAATGCAAAATAACATTCGGTAATTTCTCATTTATATAGATGAGTACATTTATTTGAGTCTACCTATCCGTCCTTTTCAATACCACATCTATATGCTTTGGATGTATTATTATGAAATCGTGAAATACCTAACGTAGGTAATTATCGTGATTGCTTGGATGTAATAATTTATAATAGGTTTAGGTACCAATCCATATTTTTCCATGTTGTTTCCACGGCATGCAGAACATGAAAAGTTACTTTAAATGAATAAGTTATAAAAAAAAAAACAGTGGTAGCCCAGTCGTGTGACCGTCGGACTGCCTAGTCACAGGTCTCAAGTTCGAACCCAAGACACGCATCTCTGATTTTTCAGATTAATGTGTGTATTATATAATTGTCACTTGCTTCGATGAAGGAAACCATCTCGGGAGGAAACCAGCATGCTTGTGAGATATTTCTGGACGGCATGTAAAGCCAAGTCAGAGACCCATGTGCGGCATAAAAACTCTGACACCAAGCTAGGCACTAACCACACGATAAAGAAGCAAGCCTTGTAGCAATATTTGTCTTATCTAAAGATATCCACAACAGAATTGAAAGGACTTATCTATTTACGTGCAGTTTTAATTTTAAATCTGGGTCAATAGTTGAAAAGTTTTTTGCACCTCGGTGTTACGCAGTTTTCGCTTCATTTGAAAACTTTTAAGTGCTTTCTCACTGATAAAAACAAAGAACTTTACTTTCGAATCGTCATTGCTTTTAAAACTTATTTTTATTCAACTTTTTAATGCTTGGCCAATATCGGGTGGATTGTGTTACCATGAAGAAAAATACAATATTTTCCTGGTTTCGCTTTCGATTTATTTTCAGTTATCGATTATCTACGTAAGTGCTTGTAATGTAAATTATTCTACCACTTAGATTTTTTTTTGGAACAAGCTCGCCTCACTATTCCCAAACCACTGCAACTCCTGAAAGCCAGGATCAACAGTGCAAGTGGTGACCACAAGAAAAGCGCCGAAACAATGAAGCTCGACGAAGTCTCAGAGAAACAATTTAACTATATCGGATCCTGCAACGAAATTAATCAGAAATGAATAGCGGAGGAGTATAAAACAAATAATTTCCACATATATCACATATCGCTTATATTGCAACATATCAACTTTAAAGCTAGGAACGTGATATGTGGTAACTGTTCCCATTCCAATAATATCCACCTCCATTAGCCCTGGTCGTGCTGGTGGTACCTAAGCAAGTTATTGGTCGATTGTGACCTAATTTATTTAACAAAGTTCATAGTGTACTTTGGGAAGCTACCGATAGCATATTGAGTTTCAGTTATTTGTTAAAATGTCGTAGCTTTAGCCAAGTTCTTATACGGATATGCAACTATATTCCCAGTTCCGGATTAATTACCACTCCCCGAATAGCAAATGCTTAACATCTAAATTAAACGCAAACTGCACCGCGACCCGCAACTGTTTATGTAACTGTAATTAAAAAGTTTTTAATGAAATCTAATATCAGATCGTTAGAACCTCTTCCAGTCAGTTTCAAAGTTTGTTTCAATATAAATGATCTTGTTAATAACTTTCGTAACTGGCCCGTTATTTCGGGCAGCATACTCGGCCCTTTTACAAATCGACCTATTGTAACTGCTCCACGCGAAGTATTCGGAGTTGCGTTAATTGCCGTCGAACAATATACAGGTATTGTTGAAGGGTAGCAATCTAACTGAAAGTGTAGTTAAAGAGTCATGAATAGCACGATTCGGTCTAATTGTCCCTTCTGTGGTAGGTTCTGCTTAGGGCCGATTTGGTCGAGTTAAGGCCTTTTTGGCGATTATAATTAATAAAACGGATAAAAATAGGCCGAGTATCGAGTGTTGGTGTGGCGCGACCGTCGGTGCGCGGCTGTTTCAGGGTTCCACGTCAGAAGGGGCGTTATTCTTGGAGACAATCAATACGAGCGTCTGCATATTTAAATCAGCGGCGAGGTGAACGGCTTCTGCGGCGAGTGTGCGATGACTGCGTACGCCACGATGATTTTTGGCCGCAGTGAAACAACAACTGCACTCCAAATAGAATAATTTAGCACAAAGTTATACACGTAATGGATTTCAAGAGTTGGAGACACAGCAATAAAAACGACAGCATACACAAAGGAGTAGATTTACTACGCAGAGGCAACACCTGAGCGTTCAGTTCGTATAAAAGAAGAAGAAAATGTTATCTCGTTCACAAAAAAACACTTGTACCTTACGTTGGAATTTATTGATGCGACGCTATACAAGAGTTCAATAAAGATTGTGTTCTGCTACACAAGTTAATGTAGGAACAAGTAATTGTTTTAGAAACTAATTAATAAGTTGCTCTTTTACGACTTTGGAAGCATTTCTGGGGCCAGTGTAGCAATGTTCTTCATTTTTGTGTGATAGATTACGACGTCGCACTTGGTAGTATCCATAGCGCTCACCTCTATTTAGGCATAATAATTTGAATTCGCGTCGGGACTTTAGAAGCCTAATCCTAAATAACGTAACACGCGATAACGTAAATACGTCAAAAGGGTGAACGAAGGATGTAATGCGAGGTGTTTAGCGGGCTCTCGGGGCCTACGGAGCTCCTTATGAATAAATATGGAGCGGACTGCCTTGACACTCGCCCGAGCATTTTTGGACATAAAAAGCTGAGTAGCGGTTCACCTACTTGAAAGCCACGTCTTTCAAGTATTTAATCTAGTTTCCAGTCACGTGTAAATTGAAAAATGGTAGGGCACTAGTTTGTTGTTGTGTGCTGAATAGCAAAATATTGCGCAGTGGATACGGAGGCAGTGAGTGCACGATCGCACTACTGGCGGGTGAGTCCGCATGGTGCGATACATCTGTAATGTCAGAGGTTACTTTATCGATACTCCAGAACACACTACAAAAATGGAGATGACGGTAATCCATCACGTCTCCGTGTTTGATCGTATTTTCCATCATATGGCTGCATGGGCGTGTTATTGGGTTTCCCGTTGAATCCAATCATCCTCGAGTTACAGCATTACTCTCATAGATCTACCTTTCTACTTAGACGCTAATACAAGCTGATATGCTTACAAGCTCTGAGCTCGGGAACCAAATGAGGTTAAATTAAGCTGCTTTTCATACCTATTGGGATTCAATGCGGATCAAAATAACGAAAGCTTTTACGAGTGCAAGAATATCTTGTTAATTTGTCAACCAGCAGTCGTTTTAAAGGGCCGGTACACCAGATTAAACAGCTGACATAACAGAATCTTTAGAGTCCCGTGCTGACCTTTCTGTGTCGCTTAACTTTATGCTTACTTAACTATATTATGGTAGAGGTCAGCCCTATTTGTAGAAGAGCTATAGAATTTGTATATACGAGGATACGGTTATGGCCTTCACGTATTTGTGATGTGGGTAATGAAAACAGTTTAGTGTCGGACGATAATGAAAGCGTTCAAGGCTTCAACACTATTTCTGTGATATCTGAAGATTTCAGGACGAATGTAATTGTGGATGCCCGTAAATTTGCATTTGGCTCGTTAGTCAACTCAAAGTTGGAGTCTCGGGTCGGGTAAATTTCGGTAGGCGACCAATTTATCACATCGGATCCAATATTGGTGAATGTTCGTATACGTCAGTACCCACCCATACCTCTGCTAAACCCTTTGTGGATAATAGGGGTGACAGCTGTTTTTGTATATTGATGGGTTCCATAAAACCGTACCCTAAACTCACTTTCTGCTTTCAAAAAAGAGTCTCCCTGAAATCAGGTATATATCAAGCTAATGATCAAAGCAGTATTCATTTGTGTTTGTACTATATAAGTTATACCTACCAAGTATGTAGGTATGTACCTTTCAGAAAGCGCCCTTTACTTATAGCTCACGTTCTAATTCAGCCGCCTGAATTCCGCGGACCGGATCCGGGACCGCGTGGTGGATTAAATAGCCCATTTCCTCTCATAGAGAGGAGGCCGAGTCCCAGCAGTGGGAACATTATAGGCTGATTATGCTTTTGCTAGTTCAAAAACATCAAAAGCATTGCAAAAAGAGGAATTAACAGTAGAAAGTCATATTTTTTTCGAAATTTCAAACACGTCATTAAAAATTTCCTTTTTTTTTGGATGGGAAATCATCAATTAACTCCTCCCGCTCTGGGCGGAGTAGGAGGGAGGGTCAGACTTTTACTGACTAACACCCATCCATGTTCCTTCTTTTGCCCTTTGTGTTCCAGGGCCGCGGTATCTCTTTCGAACAGTCCCGCAACCCTGGCAATTAAAATTTTCCTAAATTCAGCTTACCTCGTTCTTTGGTTGCTTTTTGTTTTATCTGGACTAAATTTGCCCTGAATTTTATAAGTAAGTTATACATTTTATTTGCTAATTATTATACTAGTTTTGATGCTGCAGTGCCTGCAGTACTAGTAAACCAGTTAATTAACAGATGAGAAATAGTACATCGGTGCTAGAATTTCATAGATAACTACAACGATTTTTTCATGCTTCGGTTGAAATAATAGAGAAGTATGGAAGAAAAAAACATGCTGCGCCGACCCCAAAAGACTTGGAATAAGAGCAAGAAAATGATTAGGTACGATGATGGTTGAAATAACAGCTTCGTCTTACTTAGAGTTTATCATAAATGTCACTTCTTCCTTATTTTTACGTAGAAATTGTTAGATAATTTATCCACATGCGATTCATTAAGGTGCTACTTATGACTAAGCCAAATCGATATTTTGATTATATTATATTGTAAATACGTAATGAGTTAGCAGGCCGCTGAGTTACTTATCGATCTACCCTTTTTAACCACTTCATCGAAACTTCCGAACAATAATCAAAACATTTTTCCTTATAATTTGTTTACACAATTTCCATGTCAACGTCGACGTCGCCAGACGTGATACCATAAACTGGCTCTCACGTAGACTTGTTTATATTTCAATCAATGTTGTAATCAATCAATCATTCGTTCGTTCGTGTTTCCCATCCGTTCGTTAACTTCGCGTTAAAAGTTCATCGTCAAACATTCGTTTATTAAATGTTGCACGATATTTTATTAGATTTTTTTTGTGAAAATCCCGAAATTAACTCTGTTAAAACACACATTTTTAATTGGATTTTTAGTGAACTCTTTCTTAGATCCCCATAATAAATCGTTATTTTGTAAAAATGGTGATATTTTTACAAAGATTTTTTCCAAATCTTCTGCGACATAATAGACTAACAACGTTTAAACGAGAGTTTTAGCAATTCAATAAATACGTAAATGTTCTTTGATCTTTTATTTTCATGTGGTTTTAGACGGCGCGGCGGATTATCTTCCCACGCCCCTTCTGAATCAAGTCCTGTTACTCTGTAGCAGTGGGCGTTTCAATTCGCCCACTACGAGATTGAATTATTTATACGTATTTATAATTATTAATACGAAAATTGGCAGTGATATTTGTTTTTATTGTAAAATCGTGGAAAAACAACGACCACCATGTACCGATATTATTAAAATAATATATATAATAAGTTTAAAAAAAATGCATGTAAATGTTTTGTATGTAAGTTAGGCTGTTTGCGTAAGTGAGTTTATACGTTTGTAGATGCACTCACGATACAGGAGAAATTCCCAGTGTGGGGCAAAGTAATTAAAAAAGAAGTAATGAAGATATTGAGTGATATAATGTGTGGGAAAAGTAAAACTGGGGGAAAAGCCATCACATCAAAGACATCATCATCATCAAAGACATCATCATCATCAAAGACATCTGTCTTCATCTCTACTTATAGATATAAAGTAAAATCCATTCAACTTTATTATGTTAGCTAATAGTGACTACTTTCAGTATATGTAAGTACCTAGTTAATTACCTATCTACATAGACGTAACTGTACCCCCGGTCAAAAATCGAATTTAAAGGCGTCATGGGATATCAGTTCATTCGATGCAGAAGTCAGATTACAGCCACTTTGTATACAATCTGATATTTATTCATATACTGACAAGCAGACTGTAAGCTGAACACCCCAGCAGGGCGTATCTATGTTGAGAGTTCAAGTGATCATCACATAACTAGTTTTGATATACAATGACCGTTCTTGTTGGTTTCAACTGACGCTACTCGTGCAGAACGGTCATTGTATATCAAAACTCGGCAAGTGATGATCACTATGAACTGTCAACAGAGATACGCAATAGCCCTGCTGGTCAGCTTACATTCTGCAAATATTAAACGAACTATGAACATCTCCTCAGATATTAGTACTACTATAGTAGGTACTAATATCTGAGGAGATGTTCTATTAGTAATACCGCCAAATCCTGTAGTGATGTCGCTACATTAGGTTGTAGACTAGATTATCCTGAATTAAGAGTTCCGGAATTTCAGTATTTTAGTTTGAATATCAATAAGTATTGAAATAGCCTCATAAGCTGCAAAGACGTCAGGCCCGTGAGGAATCCAGGGGTTACTATGCCGTCTTAAAGCAGGAGTAATTCCAGTGTGGGAAAGAGATGACGCTAGACGACCTGTATAGCTCTGTCTCTCGAATATTTTTGGAAGAGGAAGCGAAACAAGTTTTTATAAATAATTTTAGACTCATCTAAATTTAAATATAAACCTACCTGCCTTTTTGCTTCTAGAGGCCTAATTTTTTCCTTTCTGGCAACAATACCCTATAATTGAATCCCGAATGTGATCGCATCGTAACTAACCAATGAGATTGTTCATTATTCCGCCATTAGTATGGTCTATTAAGCCCTAATTTGAATTTCCCGCGCAAATCTGCCTAGATCTTATCGCTAACTAAGTTACAAGATCAGTGGTATTATGTTCACTACCATTAGATTTATTTTTTATATTTGACAAAATTATCAAATTTTTTTTTGGTCAATCTGAAATAGGACAGGTTACCGCGATATTGAGAAAGTATGTCGGCGAGATTTAATCTTCTTAGTGCGAACCGGGATTTATAAAAATAGTTATAATATGTTTATACATACGTTGAAATAATTATAGAAAATCACTAGCGCCCCGCCTCGGCTTCCCACGGGTGCAATGTTATACATATAAACCTTACTCTTGAATAAAACCGCAATGTGTTAAAAAAACCGCATAAAAATCCAAGAGATCCAAAAGATCTAAGCATATCATAGGGACAGACAGACAGTGGGAAGCGACTTTGTTTTATATTATGTAGTGATAGAAAAGTCTTTCCTCATGGATAAATATGACTGAGAGCAACGGTGGCCCAGTGGTAGCGGCCCCGACTTACGAACAGTAAGTCGTGGGTTCGAACCTAGGTAGGCGCGTTACTTTGTGTAATTTATTTCAATACCACTGCTCTCAAAAACGGTGAAGGAAAACATCGTGAGGAAACAAGCATGTCCAAGAACCAAAAATTCGAAGACATGTGACATCTACCAAAACGCATGGGCCCGCGTGGTGGGTTATAGCCCATTCCCTCTTATTGAGAGGAGGCCGAGTGTCCCAGCAGTGGGAACATTAAAGGCTGATTATGCTAAACATGACTACACCATCGAATTTGGAGTCTTATTCATGAACTTCGTGTGTGAAACAAGCGCTGGTGACTGAAAAGTTGTGTGGTAATCGGTTATCGTGGTATGGACATGTGATGCGGAGGAATGAGGAGAATGTTATGAGGACGGATGATACGGCTAGAAAGGAGGTGACTGCTGAGATGACGAGTAATCTAGAAGTATGGAAGATGAAGACATGTTGCGCCGACCCTAAATAAAATGGGATAATTGCCAGAGAATGATGATGATGATGATTCATGAACTTCATGTATCGGTGTTGTGAAAAAATCTTTTCATTGTATAAAAAAGCTGTCTGTGTTTCTACCAGACAACAAAATATACACGACGCCGCAGACCAACCAAACGGCCCAGACAAGGGGCAATCGTTTGCAGAGCATTTCGTTTATCTACAATGACTTTCAACGGATTTGACATTAATTTTTCGGTAGCTTATGTCAATTCAATTCATATTTTATTATTTTCTATCGTCGTTATCGCTGACGCTAAATCTGACTGCTGATTTTCAGGGATGGCACTTAATGAAGTGGGCTGTGTTTGCTGCAGTATTTACTGACTAACGCTCCCGTCCTTAGCTACAGACCCTGTTTCAACCTCCACCTTTTGTATGCTTGAAGAAAAAACCATCCCGTCACTCTTGACGCCTGAATTTAAGAAAATGAAATTGCATTTTGAGCAATTTATGTCAAATGATAAAAATAGTCACTTAAAATAATAGCAGTGAACAAGCTTTAATTAAAATTATCTTTTGACATTAGCACTATGCTCATCATTAGGACCTTGACGAAGTTGTTCTCTTATTTTTTGGCATTAATTTTGACATTCTACCTGCTATTAACTTGACATTTAATTTGACATTGTATATTTATCTGTTGACATATTTTAAATTAATACACTTCACTTCAATTTTAATAGGCTTTTATATGAATTTGTTTCTGCATGTGATAATTTTATTTAATATGTATTTTTTCAACACAATGTAAATTGTTAATGAAAATAAATGAAATGAAATGAAATTAAGGAGACATTTTGAGATGAATCTTTTAAAGTGAAATACTCGTAGTAACACAAAGAAAATCTGATTCGGAATGAGATTACGAGGGATTCCTTGCTAGTTCATGTAATCATCTGCCTAGCCTTTTCCGAACTATGTTGGGGAAATATTTTACATGAAGCGACTGCCTATCTGACCTCCACAACCCAGTTAGTACTGGGCAATACGATACCCCTTGGTAAGACTGGTTGTCAGACTTCCGCGTCACTGACTATCTGTAACGACTGTCAAAGATATACAAATGACAGCCGGGACCAACGGCTGACGTTCTTTCCGAGGCACAGAGGAAATTATGTATGTAATGGGTGGTCAGATGGTCACCCATCCAGAGACCAACCTAGGCAAGCACGGCTTAACCTCAAGATCGACCCGAGCGGCAGTTATTATTTAGCCATGAGCTCCTCCTTGCTAGTTCATGTAAAAGAGAACATAACCGTAACTTGAAACCACTTCAAGTAACCCTAACATATCCCACCGTTGATAAAGCAACTAGTAGCTTAGCCGCTCAACAAGCACAAAGAGCATGCATAAAGTAATAAGTGAAAAGCAAGGTACCTCATCATCATTAACCTTTTCTACGTTGTATAACGTACTTAGTTGGTAGTTTCCCAGGGCGCGCTACTCCGCTAAATGGACAGGTTGCAGTGGAGGGTTGCCGCGGTTTCCATACGACGACATCTAATCCGCCCCGCACTGCACCGCAACGGTTAACGTACACACCTTAAATTAATTCCAGTTTCTACCTAATTATACTTCCCTACACGGAATTTTAATCCGGATTTGTGAACAAATTGTTTTGTTCAACGTTACCGACGTTATCCGAGCTTTGTTGTACTTGGCTGCGAAACGTAGCTATGAAATATTGCAGTATACCGGTGTTGGTACAACAGTACTGAAGTAGAATTAGCTCTAATGCGCTCATGTTTCTATTTCTTGTTATTCTCTTCCATTTTGGTGTGTTTGTTTTTAATTTAGGTTTACCTTAAATGTGTAGTTCTGACCTTTATTTCTAAGCCCTATTTTCAAAGTCACAAATTTCATAAAGGTCTGTATTTTATGACAAACAAAACTAATAACGTCCAGGGGAGAGCCTAAAATTAATTTCGAAACTCGCTACTTCACCCCTTTTTCAATAACAGCATTTATGTGCGTCATCTGTATTCATGCCCACTGAGAGTACACGTGTTGGCACTATGGACCCAATAAAGTGGAATTACCCGAGTCTACGTGTGGCACGCGTTGTGTGGACACCCGACACCAGACACCCAAATATAACAAGAAACAACTTATGAATATCCTCTTGTGACCGATTGCTTCGTAGGTCTAGTGGTTGCCAGTGACACTGCCGAGGGTCCTGCATTTGATGCTCATTACAAAGAGTTATCTACATGCATCTTTTATGTTTTTCTATCAAAAATTTCTTAGTATCAGCTCAGAGTATCGAATTGTGCTCGACCATTGGTAATATGCTCGCCCCTGTTACTGCAAGCTTTAGCGAAGAAAAGGACTAAATACCTCTGCTAGGCCAAACCCTTGACGGATTAGGTGCGTGATGTTTATGCTGTTATGAAAATTCTCTGTCAAGTCAGACATGAGTGTGCCCCGCAACATCAATATTTTAACACTAAGGATTATTTTCATATGTAGAGCGACTTCAGACGATTCCGAGCGAGACGTGTTTTCATAAACTTTCATGAACTTCAAACAGGAATGTCTAATTACTTAGAATTCGTTAGCTCTTGCCTCCTAAAGCATGGTTTCATTATGACACTCCCTAATTGAGATCATGAGAGCAGTTAATTCCGCTTTATAAACACATTGTTAATTTTGTACATTTCCCCGCTCACTGTTTTCAGATCTACTTACTAATATATAATGTGGTTTAGATTGTCAATTTGGATACGCAATTGGGAATATGCATGTAATTTTTTTTTCACTTAAATCAATAAAATGCAATACTATAAACCCAAGAAAATAATTAAAAGTTAATTTCAACTACTGCTTGTCGCACAAAAAAAATATTAAAATCCTACAATTTTCTACGACAGTTCAAACGTCCATGACTTGCTTTGTAACTAATTATTGATATGATATGATTGAATATCTTAACTTTCATCTTCGAAACTCGAAAGGTGACTTTGTACATGACGGTGTTGGTCGGTGACGGAACGGTCTAGTGGGCATAGTGTCATACTTCTCAATACACAGAATATTTTTTGTCTGATGCGTTGGTTCATAGCATAGCACGGTCATGGTACGGTGTAGTAGGCAGAATCCTTTAATCGAAAATTGCACTTTCCAGTGAACCACAACCACAACTGCACCGAACTTCCTAAAATAAAACAGTTGCAAAATCTTATGACTTTTATCATAAAACTGCTTGTAGTATGTTAAATATAAGCGTATATTTAATGATTGGGCTCCCGGCGAGAGCTCTCTAACTAGAATATTGAACTTACCGATTTGAGCTCTGCCTTTGGACTGCGAAGTACGTTTGCCACTCTAATTAAACGCCACTCAATGAAAGCGCTGATCGATAAAGCTACTTACGTCAGTTTACATAGTTTATTAAAATACAATGAATTTCATGATTTTACTATGAAAATTTGGGGTTCATCGTATAGTCAACGAGGTATAAACCTAATTTAGTTCAGAAGCCCGCGTACTTACTTTCTTCTTTTAACTGTAATTGGTATACTTCCAAAGGTAAATTTCATAAGATTCTTGATTCCTCAATTTTAGTTCGATATTGGAAAACATAAGTATGTTTTACGAAGTTACACATTCAGAAAACTTGTTTTATTGGAGAATTCGGAAAAGGGTACAACTTTCAATTTATTCAAATCATCGGGTAAGTGGAGCGTGGAAATTTCCTTGTTTTTTGGGGCGAAATCACGTCTAAACGCTTAATCATTGTTATTAAATATTGCTTATGAAAAGGGTTTATTTAGGCTGCCTTTTGTAATTATGTAGGCACTCGAGTAATTTGATAAGTATAATGATAGCTTGCAAGCCATTTATTCATTTAATAACTTGAGACGGCAATTTATCTAGTTGTTATTATGGCAACACGAGGATGATTGAACACTTTAAATAAAGACTTTATAGTTCTATATTTTTAATGAAAATTCTGTCGTTTTCGTTCATCTGCCAGACAGGCCCTGTAGTCTTGACATAGACAGCGATCGCAAAACAACCGAATTCGGTCGCAAAGCCGATAATGATGCGGATTTAAGGTGGACGCGAGCCGGACGCGACCCGCTGGCGTCGGCTTCCACCTTAAATCCGCATCGTTATGCTTCGCAACCGAAATAGGTTGTTTTGCAATCGCTATAATCTTTGTCGAGACTGCAGTGCCAAATGCGGTTCGTTAACATGTTCTAAGTTGTTCCGATACAAAACTTTACACATGCAAGAACATTCATGATTACACTATATTAGTTTGGTCGTACTCGCTGAGGCGACCGCGAACCGGAAGACGTTGCGTGGGAAGGCCTCTCACTAGGTGGACCGATGACCTGGTCACAGATATTATAATACTCCTGGTGAAGGTTGCGAGACGCACGGGGCCGGTCAATGTGGCGACACTTGAGGGAGTCCTATGTCCAGCAGTCGACGTCTTTCGGCTGAAATGATGATGATTATGATGTACTCGCTGAACATGATGTAAACCTGTGAATTTTGTGTGGTTTCGGTGAAAGGCTTTTAATTTCGGTCAAAAGCTCCTGTCTTAGTACTTCATCGTTCCATCAAGAGGAAAATCTACCAATCAGCGTTCTCCATAACGATTCGCTGATTCTGCCCCGGGTTCATTAGCATAATTTTGAAGTTATGATAAGATTATTACATCGATGAAATTGTCCGTCGAACCATAAAGGAATAACAACCAAAGATAATATTTTATTACTTATCTCAGGGGAAACTGCCATTGAATCTGTATAAAGAAAGTCTTTGCCCGTTTCCGTGACGTAAGCTTCCTCAGATCAAAGTTTCATTGTCATCCGCCGTGCTGGGGAGACGTGATTGAGCGCAGAATAAACATGCGAACAGATTTTCTCGTTTATGACTTACTTGATATTGGTTATGAGTTTTATGAGAATAGTTCATATTTGCGTATTCTGTATTTGCGATCAGTGAAATACCATTAAGTTTACCAGCAAAATTACAGCAGTTCAGTATCGGCGATTGAGTAAAGTATGCCGGAACTCAAATCAATTGAAATCAAAGGTCGCCGGAGTTTTTGCAAAGTTCAGCAAGAGACGGCAAGTTCATTAGCGAAATCCGAGGTTTAATTGAAATGTCACGTAAACTCCGCCGGACTCGGTTTGTATAGGTCCTCAGTTACCTTGGAAATTCTCAAATCAGTTTTATAACTTCCCTGATTACTTCCTCACTTAGCTCGTAACCCGCGCTTAGCAATAAACTAAAAATTATGACGCATTTTTTATGTTTTCATACACAAGGCCCCAAAATCCAGCTTGCGAAAGTAACTTCTCCATAAAATACAGTGTAGTATTGAATTCACAAGATGTTCTGTTTTATATTCTACATTTTTATGTTGGGCCTGGCTTATTAACCTCAAAATATGGTAGGCCTAAGGCCGAAACAATACGACGACTCCGCTGATACAAGTTTACAACATTTTAATTAAAATTTGGGGGAATTTGAAAGGGTCGCTTAGCGTTGTGACTGGATCACTGGATACCCTGAGAGCAGCCGTTTGGTAATGCGGGGTGCAGAGGGGTTAGAGGGAGGTTAGAAAGCGTCAAATAACAATTATCATTTGTTTACAGGCCAACTTCGTCAGTTGTAGCGCGTTTTAGGACCGCGCGTATTTTAATGGCAGCAAAGGCAGCATCTACTTTTTTGTGTCGTCGGTCAATAGGTACGACCTAATTCATCTTTGTCGTCTCAAAAGTCTTCATAATTTTCACCTAATTCCAATAATTAAGCTGACATTGTTTGTGGTTACAATGTACACTCAATCG
This sequence comes from Eugnorisma glareosa, assembly GCA_947578425.1. Classification (NCBI taxonomy): domain Eukaryota; kingdom Metazoa; phylum Arthropoda; class Insecta; order Lepidoptera; family Noctuidae; genus Eugnorisma; species Eugnorisma glareosa. The sequence continues at coordinate 14,589,805 of OX387959.1, forward strand.
ATTCTGACATTCTAATGCTCTTATTTACTCAAAATTATTATGTTTTATCAAACAAACTGTCCTACTTACCTTAGGCTTACTGAAATACCAAATATTTTCAAATGCAGCCTCTGGAGTTTGTTTGTTTTGGAACTTAATTAATTAAAACGAGTTTTTGTTACCGCTTAAACAATAACACTGGCATCCTCAGAGGGATCTCGTATTTTAAAAGAAAACTTTGTATTTCGAGTGTTGACTTTCACCACTTCAGTATCCAGCGTGGTAAAAGGTACTTAAGAGTACTTTAGACTATTCCCTTAAGGGATTGTGGTTTTGTACTTAGAGGAACACGATCCGGTTTTATGTTATATAAGCCTTGTCTAATTTTAGTAATTAACGCGGCTATCAACAATAATTATGCGTAATCAAATATAATTATTCTCATGAAATACAATTATAGGTAAGCGTCTAGTATTCCAAAATGTTTACATAGTAATTTAGTATTGTGTAGGTATTGGTTGCGTGATACTAAATTTCCGATTCAATTTACACGGGGAAATCAACATATTAACTGTCTATAAAGGTCCGTAATACGTACGCAAAATACGTGCAATTGTATTATCTACTAGCTGTTGCCCGCGGCTTCGCTCGCGTTTTGGTCGGAAAGTAGCCCACGGGCACGTTGTAAGTATAGTCTATGGCACTCGAGGATAATGCGGCTTCCTATTACTGAAATAATTTTCAAAATCAGTTAAGTAGATCCAGAGATTACTGCCTACAACCTTACAAACTTTACCTCTATATAATATTAGTATAGATGATACGCGCTTTTGGATGACACAAACCCGATGTACAATACAATACAAAGCTTAAATCCTGAAACTGCAATCCAAACATTCACTCGCTTTATGACTCTACGTTAGTTACACGGCATCGAATAAAGCCAGCGATTACCCAGAAGCAGGCTCAAAATCCCGTACAGTTTACTAGAATTTATATTAGTTACTAGAACGCTCACCTAAGCCGTAGCAAACATCTAGCACTTCATAACGGTCTTTCGTGTAATCGAGTGTCATACAACATCATAAGGTTTCCTTTACAACGTACGTGTAGTTTCAGCGAAACGGAACGTGTAGCCAGTATTTTTTCAGATTTCGTGCTGTCCTCGGAACAAGGCGAGTTGGGCCCAAACAAATGCCGCTATAATTCACGAAGAGGCTGACTGATGCGTTTACCCACACATAAACTAAATCCTTTCAGTTTGCCTCAACGTTAAAGGCTGAGTTATTTTTAAGGTTGTGTGCGAACCCCAAATAAATACACAATATATGTACGGGTACCGAATATTTGTAATGTGCTACGTGATACATAAACGCAATAACATGAGGTTGTATGCTCGTAGGAAAGAAATAGAATTATTGTTGTATCATTTTTCTAACCGGTACGCTACTACAGGGCGTACAGAAGTCAACATTTCCATTTATATATGCCTGTCATGTACAGAGAAATCATGACGATAGGGGTTTTTTTACTCGGCATCAAATTGGGAGAACGGTACGGTAAATAGATACCTTTCTATCACAATATACTAGTTTTCTTTGACAACGACTCGATCGATGTTTCATACTCGTATATTTACTGTAATGAAAAAAAACCAGGTAATTTTTTTAACATAATTAAAATCTAAATACATTCCTGCCCGCAGCAATTCTGTAAACGAAAGGACACACTAATTAAATAAAAAACTACCAAACAAAACCCAACAGACTTGAAAGTAAAGTTCCCCGAAGTAACTAACTTGTTTACGTGGTATATTTGGCTACACGTGAAGGTAATTTACTCATCGTCTGCTAACTTTATCATCAGCGACCTTATCAAAGTAACGAACGGTTAACCCGACCTTTCACATTAGTGCGAAAAGCCACAAAGTTGCTTATGAGAGAGTTGTTGAACACAGTGACGCATCCGACGCACCTAGTACACATGATAAATTGGCAAAGGCGGATTGCGTGACTGACTCGTAACTACGATAATTTGTTAGCTAACTAGTTGTCTTTGCCGACTACTCTAGCATTCCCTTCACTCCCTTCGTGTTGTTTGCTCCACATGATTCCAACTTTTACCCTATACGGAGTGACGTCACTCGATGCCGTCATAAAGTGTGACGAAAATACTTTCAGTGGGAAAGCGGTTATATGGCATGTGCCGGGACAATAATTGTCGATAATTTCTTTCTATTTTTGAACAACTCTATCGAACTCGTTATTACCTTATTTACTGATATGAAACATGTAAAGTAAAGAATAATACGGATGGATTGTTTTTAACTCACAATGAGTGGAGTATTTAAATATACCTTCATTGTATGAATATGCATCATCATCTGCCTAGCATTTTCCCAACTATGCTGGGGTCGGCTTCCAGTCTAACCGGATGCAGCTGAATACCAGTATTTTACATGGAGCGACTGCCTAACTGACCTCCACAAACCAGTTAGTACGATACCCCTTGGTAAGACTGGATGTCAGACTTTCGGGCCATTTACTACCCATAACGACTGTCAAAGATCTACAAATGACAACCAGGAGAAAAGGCTTAACGTGCTCTCCGAGGCATTGAGGAAACTCGGTATGTAATGGGCGGTCACCCATCAACGGATCAACCTAGGCAAGCGCGGCTTAACCTTATGATCGACCCGAGCGGCTGTAATTATTTAGCCCGACCTTCTGTATGAATATGAATAGCGGATATATATGTATATGATGTTGGCGATACGATAGTACTTATATACTAGTAGTTTCGGTCGTAAAATCGACAGAGGGAAGCGGATAGTAAATACATCAGCTAAATAACACTAACTCCGCCCGTTATTCACTTAGCACTACTTTGAGTTTATGTGACACTTGCTCTGTTATGTGAGTTGTGACTGCTCTCTCAGTAATCAGCCCTTCCTTGATTTACTGTTTGTAGCTGCTCTGGGAACAACAGACATGAATAACAAGACTATAGTTGTGTAAATGTGTCTTTGTGGCCAAAACTTAGGTAGGTACAGATAATACAATAGCTAACATGTAACTTATTTGTTTGTACATTTCCTCGTACTTGACACAACCTACTTCAATCTAAGTTAGTCAAAGAAAGACTTAAGTAAATACAGATGGATACAGAGACATCAAATCGAATTATGAAATGAGTTGGAGCGTGAGCATATTCATAAAGTTAATCTATACTAATATTATAAAGAGGTAAAGTTTGTGAGTTTGTGAGGTTGTAGGGGGTAATCTTTCGATCTACTGAACCGATTTTGAAAATTCTTTCACAAATAGGAAGCTACATTATCCCTGAGTGCCATAGGCTATATTCACAACGAGCCCGTGGGACAATTTCCGAACAAAACGCGAGCGAAGCCGCGGGCATCAGCTAGTCACTTATAAAGGAAACCCGCATGTCGTAGGGCGCGCGTGGTGGATTGCAGCCCACTCATTCTCATAGAGAGGAAACCTGTGCCCCAGTAGTGGGAACATCATATTAGACTGAAAATGCTTTGCTTTATGCTATACAATATACAGCAAACCAAAGCTCCACGAATTATGAAAATGTAAGAATAATCTGAAACACAAATAACGCTTCGAGCATTGTTCTAATTAAAACTTGATTGAACCATCGCGTTATATTTCTTCAGAACTGTTTTCTACGTTATGACGTCAGCAAAATGAATGGTACAAAGAGTAAAGTGCAACACATTGTACTTTAACTATACCCCCTTGACAAATGCCCGCCCTTTTATGTTTAAGATAGAATGCTTTTATAACATAACATTAGAATGGGTTCACACCGTCACACGGCATTGTACTTTTTTACAGTAAAGTGGCGTATACATTGTGCATGGAACCGTTCACAAGTACTTGCAAAAAATTTGTAGTACAGACACGTGCAATGAAATGTAAACACTTAGCATTTCAAAGCGATTTTCTCGTGAAATAACTGTTTCTACTATGTGTTAAGACCTATTTAGTAATAGTATGGCTTCCAAAATACTATTTTGGTGAAAACGTAAACCATTAATCAATACAGTAGGAGAAATCACTTTTAAAAGTCGCTGCGTGTATACATTTTATTGCTCTTGACTGTACACCGCTAAATATGGATTGTCACCGGACTTGAATGAACTTTGACGAATAGGTCTTTATCTATGAAATTGCTGTTTTTTTTGACATTTTGTTCTGTTTGTAACTTTGACGTATAGTTACGTTTTTTCCAAATTCCATTTTTATTGGATTCATTGTTAAATTACGTATCTTTTAGAGTTTAAAAACTATACAAGTGTGTCAAAACACGTGTTTCAATGTACCGTCGGTTTCACTATTTCAAGTATGTATATTTTTGTCATAGATTGTGTTTTGAGAATTTAAGATACGCAGTGCAGCGCAGCTTTTTTCACTCTAACTATAGTTTGCAATTGCATCATAATCGGTTCAGACGTTTCCAATATCAGTTTTCACGAAATCGTCCATACAAATCGGCAATTTCATACTCTCAAACCTAATATTTGGACGTCTACTCAGGGACATTGCTCTAATGAAAACTACGGATTTTGTATTTAACACGAGTGTATCATGTGAATATCTCGCTGTTTTTACGGTTATATACGAATACTGCAAAAACGTGCACCAATCCAGACGGCAATAGACCGTATGTTGCTAAAGCTATAGACGAATGTGACATTTTAGGCGCCTTTCCTTCAATTTTCCCAATTTCGTACCCAATCTGAAAGGCGATTAATCGAGTAACGCCTCCATCTTTATTTACCCAATATCAGCATGGAGGCTACCTTTCGATTTAAAACTCGAAATCCTTTTTCTTACCTGTCCCACCTCTTTTTCTTCAGATTCGCTGCGGGCTTCGAGATAGTTCTCTAATAAATGTTTTCCAGAACCGAGATGGTCGCCATTTTTCTAGGTGACTTTTCCAGATCTTGGCTAGCAGTTTTGTAACAGACATTGAAATATGGGGAAGACAGAGGCCCAAATCGTATTCACGTATTTTTGCAGTCTATAAATCCGCCGTATACAGGGTGTAACAAAACCCTACACGAAGCCGTCAACCAAGCATTATGTACATCAAACTAAGTAACTTTACGCAAAAATTATTGCTGGAAAACGACTTTTTTTTTGGGGGTGTAAAATCACGTTTTACGGTAAGATTCAAGGTAACGGACTCCAAACATTGTGTTGATGGAAGGATTGAATAATACGGGGATCGTGGAGGTGTTTAAAGTCAAAAATCTTACAATAAAAAAATGCATTTAAAAAAAAAACTTGTGTAAAAGTTGGAACTTTGACCCCCAATTTCTCCGTAACTAGAAGGTTCCCAGGTATGGCTTAGAAGAAAAAAATGATCGCAATGACGATGACGGGGAGAACAAGTGCCTTTCGGTTTCGTTAAGGGTCTTGTTACACCATTTAGAATGAGAGTCTATTTGTTATGTTTATCAGATCACCAACTTGCAAGCCAGAATGAAAACGAAAGAAAAACATAGTTTATCATTTAGTGTAAGTTGGAACAGCAACGCGAGCAGACTGCCATAAACTTATTGATGTATGAACTTGGCTCCAACTTGGACACACTGCAAATTACTCGGTACGGCAACACAGATAACAAAAGAGTGATTAGGCAGTTTTGGTTTTCTCTGATTTGGCATCTCATTGTTCTTTATTGCCGTTGCTATAAAGTTGATAATCATAATTCTGTAGTGTGTGCTGTAGTATTTTATTCACCTCATGTTCTGCAGTCGCACTTGCGAACACTAGTCCAACGAGTCAGTAATCTTAATACTCCTAGCCATATATCCAAGTAGCACCCACCAGCAACCATATTGTTGCTGGTGGGTGCTACTTGGATATACAGAGTGGAAGGATCATCAACGCGCACACGGTTACCTATACATAGAAAAATTTCATCGGTAATTGAAAAGGTCTAGGTATTGGATTGCACTTGGAGCAGCGGTGGCCCAGTGGTAGTGGCTCCGACTTAATTAGCATTACTTTATGTAATTTACTTTATCACCACTGCTCTCAAAACGGTGAAGCAAAACATCGTGAGGAAACCGGCATGTCCTAGAACTAAAAATTCGAAGACATGTGACATCTACCAACCCGCAGTGTCCCCCGCGTGGTGGATTATAGCCCATTCCCTCTCATAGAGAGGAGACCGTGTGTCCCAGCAGTGGGAACATTATAGGCTGATTATGCTATTGGATTGCACTTTTGTAGATTGATGAAAAATCGTTTGTTCGTCGATGTCCGTTCCATCCGTATGTTACTTTAATTCGACTTTTTAAATCAAGGTTCTCCTTACGGTCTGTCTTGGCTATACAAATTCCTGTACCAAGGAGTTAACTTGCTAGAATGTAAAGCTCGGGAACACAATTGAGTGACGTGGATTTCATCTCTTCCTTTTGGTTCGTGTCCATTTAAATCGATAGGCTGTAAACCTAACTTTTGCAAACATATCATCACGCTTGTATTCCCAAACGGGGCAGACAGTGGTGAATAATACACCCTTATTTCGCCAGCTATGTTTCAAGTTTCGTATAATAGGGGGCGAATCTATTGCCATAATCCAATCTTGCTTTGCATAATTGTTTCAAAACTTGGCAGTCAGTCATGCTTTGATACAGTTTTCAGATAGGAGTCGATTCCACAGGTAGCAACTGATTACTGGATTTTATCTTAGTACTACTAATGACTTACTTGCAAACTTATTAGAAGGAAACGGCTAAAGCTGTAAGCTAATACACTTTTAAGATAAAAAATACGTAAGCACTATTTAAGTCAGAATAAATAACTCTCAATTAGAAGTCGAGTCACGGTATTATTATTTTATTAATTTTAATTATTATGTTTTTCGTTTTTTTTTTGGTGTTTTTTAAAATATTTATTAGTTTATTTTATATGTATATGTGTATTAGTATCAATATAAGTACTTATATAAATCGAAACAAGAAGTTATTTTTTTAGATATTTATTCTGTACCCTACCACAGTGTTTTCTTATTTAACCCAAAGGTTGACTGGTAGAGAATGCTTTATGGCATTAAGGCCGCCTATGTATCGCTATTGTACAGGAAGTTTAAATAAATAAACAAATTCGGTATTGCGGACCTATCGAAAAGCTTCTATCGAAAAAAAAACGCAGGAATTTCGTTTTAAATTTAACTGTAGTAACTCACATGCCGAAAAGAAATACTCACATTACAGCAATAAATAGAAGTTGTGATTGTTATGATACAAAAACTATATAACCAAGCCCATGTAACGTGTTACATACAAATCCACCTCTACAGGGAAACTTGTTCAAACATACCTCTGAAGGAAAACTCATAAAAATAGTGGAACTTCGAGTATAAAAACTTTCCGCCAATATTTTTGGTACGAAAATATTATTATACTGTACCAAAGTTAGGCCGTGTTACGTGTAATGATAATATATTATGTAATGTACTTCTTAGGCAAAGCTAACGTTGGATAAAAACACCATCATTAATTTTCCTGAGTACTCAGGTAGATATCGAATGTATCCCATTTTCCTTCTCACATTATTACATTTTTCTCCGGAACCCTAAACCAATTCTTCTACGTTCATTTATCCTGATATGTTAGTCGGAATAGAGATTGAAAACTGTGCCAGATATTGGACTTAAAGGCGAAACTATATTCGTGGATATTGGCAAAGTTTTATTCATTTTCGTCATTGTTTATGTCTTAAGTGTCAAAACAAATAGCTTTGTGCCGGAAGATAAGTAATGTGTGGTTTATAGCTTCATATATTCGAATACAATATGCATTGGCTTATTGCTAACTTATTTATATTTATAAAAAAAATACTAATTTGCATGCATCGGCCATGCTGTTATCATACCAAAAGGGAAGGTTTATTGTATTTTAATAAGTTAGAACTTATTTCCATCGATCAATCCAATTATATCAAGTAATCACCAGTAATATTTACGTCTCTGTGGGTGATTACTAATCACCACTTCTCGGCGCAATCACCGAGTGATTAATTATTTTACTAATTAAGAATATGCCCAGCCCTACCGGTTAGGTATAAATGACATTAAATTGATTTCAGGAGTACAGTATCCTTCTGTTACTAACAAGTAATGAATGAATAGCACCAAATTGTGACAAATACGAATTTAGCCTCATACAAACTTGAACAAATTCAATTTACTTAGACTCAATAGCACATACAACGTATATATGACGGTTTGTATACTCATAAACAATACCTACAATTAAAACTCGCGTGTGTTAGAATTGTTAAAAAGGAAACGTCGAGGAATGTTCAAGAAATGCAAATAATCATGGCGGCGGGTGGGTACAGTGGGCACAATACAAACACACAAAACAAAAGCTTAGGGGAGAGATGGGGAAATGAGTTAACAATCACGTTGTTTGCCCACTTACACGGTGGGCTGCGGAGTAAACGTACTTATGTTCACCGAATTGATTGTAAAACTTCTATTTTTATACTGAAATTGTTGATTATGGACATTCTTCAGTTTATAGACTAACATAAGTTTCAGCACTTCTAAGTATTGTTAGTTAGCGTTTGAATGACAAGTTATGAAAACTTTTGCTGGAACGATCGTAAAATACGGAAAATTTGTTGTGAACTGAAATGTCGCATTTTTTAATCATTGTTTTTGTTTTTAAAAACTGAAAGAGGGTCTATTTCAGATATAATTTCAATTAGTATACATCAAAAGAATCTACCTATTCTAAAGGTATTGATTTGAATTTCGATCAACATTTAATGAAAAAATACAGTTACCTAAATTAAATCGAAGCGTGTTGAAAGAAAACTTTTTAATTAAAATATTCCTATACCAAGCTGTTTATTCGTGTCAATTCAAATACTTCGATCATTCAATATTTTATTAAAACTGTCGTAGGTACCCACGACGACCAATCAAGCTTTGAAAACCAAATGAAGCTGATCTCCTATTGTACGCGGAGCTCATACAAAGCGAGGTCAAGTTATACTGAATATGTATAGCTTGATGTGTCGCCGTGTGTACTAAGGGCTGACCCACAGTTGACTGAATTTACGTCGCAAAACTTCTATTGTGTAACGCTGGAGCACAATAATTTCACACTATTACATACTTGGTCAAGGATGCGTAACATATTATTAGTTACTAGTGACTCGCCTCTGCTTTGCATGGTTATTATGAGTTGTCGAAACTTCGAATTTGTAAATAAGAATATGTTAATTTTATACAATTAATATAATAAACACATTTAAAACCTTTCGAAATAAATTCTTTATAGGGTGATTAGTAATTAGTGACCAATACTTACACGCGATTGAATAAAAACCACTTTCCTAAAGAGTGTTTTTTTTTATACTCATTCACTATCACAATAACGCAACAGTCGTATGCAATTCGCGTGCCGCGCGGGTGCTCGTGCCTATCCACTGCTGCACGGTACGATAGTAATGAGACAGAATGGCGTCACGCGGCTAACAGCTGATAGGTCAAAGGCGCGCGCGCGCTTATTTCATAGTGGTTTCAAGTGGTTTCTTTGGGAAAGTTGTTTGTTATTATGAGTACAATCACGTGTTTAAGTATCGGTCACCAATTATCAGTCACCAGTATATGTATAATGCTGAATACATCCGTGGCCCTAGTACGAGCGCGCGGTGTAAACGTAACGTAAATACTTACGTCGATTTTAAAATTAAAAATGTTCGTTTCACATAATTATACTATTTCATAGTTTTAAGAATTTATTAATATCTAAGGATGATACTCATTTTGCTTGTTGCAAACAATTTAACTAAAATGCTAAAGGATTATTGTATTTTCGATTAAAAAATCGGCGTATTTAAGTTCGATTAAAAAACACCGCGCGCTCGTGCCATTGCCTCCATTCTGTAGTTTAAAAGTACAACACGGTCTCGCATTTACAAACATAAAACTGACTTTTATTACATCATAATTGGTGTACAGGTTAAAGTTACCAGCTGAATGGCGACATGAATTCCGGTAGAATATACTTATGTTCCCTTCAGATCGTTTCTATTACATTATTATTGTTTTAGCCATTCCCAACTCGTATAAGAAAGTTTGATTTGATACCGAGCTTTCCAAGATGCCTTTGAAAGTCGTGACGTCAAGGCAAAAGTTGAAAGAAAACGTTGCCGTAAATGGCTGATTTTTATTCAAAATTAAGGCTGACCATTCAAACTTGAATTATATAAAGAATCAAAGCTAACTTTTGCTTGCCCAACCTTTACATTAAATTCCTTTGAATATCAAATTATTTCTTTAGGCGACGAACTCCGATCTTCAAAGTTTAGGTAAAATTGAAACGATTCCTAGAATATTATAATTCTGTGAAGTCAGACATAAATGAATAATGGTATTTAAACCATTTAACAGAGCGTTAAATTATGTCCTTAGGGTTTGTTTTAGTACCGAAAGTTCTTAAAAAGAACGCTTTGAATAATGTTGGTGGAATAAGACCTTTATACCAAACGAACATTGAACAAGAATAAATAAAGATAATAGCATAATCTTCTTTATAGTGTATACGGGTTGGGATACAGATGTGACGCGAAAACATTTACCACGTATTCAGTCCATCATTTTGAGCCCACCATCATCATTGCGTAAAAGGTGCGCTTCCCTGGTGCGCAGGGTGTGGGGCAGCAACAACAGTATCTTAAGCATGATTGCCATAGGGCACGCCACAATAGTGGCGGTAGGTCCCCTCTTTGAGGAGTGGCTAGAGAGGCGCCACGGCGCCCTCACCTTCCACCGGACGTGGTTGTTTCGGGAGGTTCCTGCACCTAATCGGGCGGGAGGAAACGCCCGGGTGTCACCACTGCGAGGATCGACCGGAGGACACGGTGGAGCACACTGTGTAGGTCTGCTCCGCTTGGGCGGAGCACCGCCCTGTCCTCGTAGCGGCAATCGGCGGCGGCGACCTCTCGCGTCCGGCCCTGGTTCAATCCATGGTCCGGAGCGAGAGGGAATGGGACGCCGTCACCTCCTTCTGCGAAGCAGTCCTGCTAGCGAAGGAGGTGGCGGGACGTGAGAGGGAGAGAGCCTCACGTCTCAGCCGCCGCGGGAGACGCACTGGGCGTCGGGGGCCACGTGGTGGCCCCCAGCCACCGTAGGCGCGAGCCTGTGGACGGTGAGCTATGGGCTAGCTCGCCGTCCGTCCGTCTTATGACGACAGGCTGTGTCGACGGCGCGTTCGTGTTCCACGCGCGCCTCAAAGAGAGTCAGCAAACAGGAAGGGGTCCGTAAGGACCGATCCTGCCAGGGTTGCGGGACTGTTCGAAAGAGATACCGCGGCCCTGGAACACAAAGGGCAAAGGATGGAACATGGATGGGTTTTAGTCAGTAAAAGTCTGACACTCCCTCCTGCTCAGCCCAGAGCGGGAGGATTATTTGATCTCCCAACGGTAAAAAAAAAAAAAATAAGCATGATTGCCAGTCGCCTGGACTGTGTTTATGTGGGTCGCTGCTGTGCCATTTCTCATGGGTTGTCACAGCAGTGATCCACCATTATCTGTTGTGTTGTTTGTTTTATCAGTGAACATAGTCGTAACAGCTAACAGCTTTTGAGTCATGTATACTCGAATAAAGAGACATTCTATTCTATTGAAAAACAAATCAGCTGTTTCTTACAAAAGTGCAATAAATATTATATACGGTCAAATGTAAGGAAAAACTGTTTTTTTTTTTAATAACCGGTGAAAACTTTTTTTTAAAGGGGGCTCTGAATGATGAATACGTGGCATCGGTGTCCCTTCCACCGTGTATAAAGGGTGTAAATACACCCTTAATGAAGCCGAGAGGCACTTGTTCTCCCCGTCATTGCGATCATTTTTTTTGTTCTGGACCATACCTTGGAACCTTCTAGTTACGGAGATATTGGGGGTCAAAGTTCCAACTTTATCACAAGTTTTTTTTTTTAAACCAAAATGATTGTAGTAAGTTTAACTTTAAAAAGCTCTATGACCCCTGTAGGTACTATTCAATGCACCTATCAGCACAATGTTTGAGACCGTTACATTGAGTTTTACCGTAAGAAGTGATTTTTCACCCCAAAAAGGGTCGCGAAGGGACCGTTTACACCTTGTAGGGAACAATGAACGAATATGATGGAATAGGGATAAAATGAACATTCAATCGTTTAGTCTTATCCATGGTGTAAAAACAAATGGCGAACGTCTATTATTACTATGATTATTACTAATCTGTTTCCTAAATCACGACACAACATAAATATTTATCATCAGTGCCTGTCTATTAAGCCGTAGCAGGCATAAAACCTCAAAACTGACGTGCATAGAAACCGAAACTAAACCATTTAACCACTGCGTCCTTGAAAAAGCGGGCCCACGTGAATAGGCCGGGGGTAGACGGTAGCATTGGACTGCAGAAGGAGGTCAAGGCGAATAAAGCCTTCGATTAACGTTTCCTTATTCAAACACGACTTCTTTTACAACCCCGTGGCTTGTATTTATTTTTAGTGTTTGTGACGTCATCAGGTTTTCCCTTGGAGCTTTGGACGATATGGGGTCGCGTGCGTAGATGTGCATTATGATTTGAGGGTTAAAGCATAAACAATGTACTGGTATTATGTTTTTGCAGTATCGGTTTAAATCACAAAAACGAAGTACGCTGAAATAACTTAACTATTTAAACGTACTTCGTTATTGTGATCCTGTAATTTATACTATTTAAGACTGTATTTATACTCAGTTATGGTAAAAGAAATAAAGGTAATTAAATAAAACGCTGGAAGGATGATCTCAACAGACATAGAGATAGGAGGAAGTCTTTGGAGGAGGCCTTTGTCGAAGGACAAGCTTTTATTAGAAAAACCGAGCGTCAGTAACAAATGTAATAATTGTAAAACAGCAACTAAGGCTTATTTTTATTTATCATGGTAAATATTATGTTTGAAGAATAGATATTTCAGTTATGTTCCTATGAGGTCTTAAATATAGGGTGTAACCAGACCCTTAACGAAGCCGAAAGGTACTTGTTCTCCCTATCATTGCGATTATTTTTTTGTTCTAGACCATACCTGGTAACCTTCTAGTTACGGAGATATTGGGGGTCAAAGTTCCAACTTATTCATAAGTTTTTTTTTTTTAAACATGTTTTTAACTTTAGATTTTTACTGTAAACACCTGCACGACCTAGTCCTACCGCAAAACGTGTTTTTTTTTCACCCCATAAGAAAAAGGCGTTTCCCAGCAAATTTTTTTTGCGTAAAATTATTTAGTACTCGTACATGTAAATCAAGTACACAATGCTTTGTTGACGGCTTCGTTAAGGGTCTTGTTACACCCTGTATAAATGGTTAGTGGTTAGTGAAAAGTACCATAACAGAAAGTACTTACATAGTTACAGAATCCCTTCGCTAGCTAACATAGTATCTATTATGTGAATCGTGATGAGGTCATCATATAGCTAAAATATATTATACTCTCCCTCCAACCAACTTCCGATGGCTTCTCTTTCCGTCCATAATTATTTCCTGTGATAATTACTGGCATGTATCCTTTTCTATGCGGGAGAGCAACCGTAAAAGAAGTTTCCTAAGTCAAAACTACGCTAACTGAAATCTGACTCAAAGAAAAAACGAGGAGCTAAGTGCAGTGCGCGGTGCGTGATTAGTGTTACTAATGCAACTGTCAGTTCAAGCTCCGCTAGATGCCAATTAAGAATGTAAAGCTAGGTACAGATGCCAGCTTTGTGGAGTTCTGTGTTCTTGTGTAGGATTTCAGTGTTTGTTTAGGGTTGTCTTCAAAGCTGATTGGTACTTCTCCTCTACAATACCTATACAGCTTTCTGCTTATATTTAGAAGCAGGATTTCCAAGAAACTTCAAAATGAAATATTTTTTATCTGTATCTGTCTACTCTTTTGGGAAAATAGGCGAAATTTTAAAACCGCGCTGCAAATAGGTTAAAAAAGAGAACCTGTATAAATTTCGTCAAAGCAAGATTTAATTGATAATAAAATATTTATACTTTATTTTGTTTTACAATATTGCTAATTCTATGGTTACAATGCCAGTCTTATCGCTGGCAGCGATATCTTTCAGGCAACTGTTGTATGAACTGTATGAACATAAAATTAAAAACAGGGAAGTACTCAGTGGTGTACTGCTAATGCTACACAAACATTAAAAGTAATTCAAGTAATAAGAAATACTAATTTGGTGATGACAATTGTGGCTATTTTTTTCCTAATAATAATACGCACCATCGTCTTTTGATGTCAACTGTACATGTTTTCCTTATAAATTAATCCCTTCTTAACCTCACTCCTCAAGTCCTCACGTTCATAATTTGGCGAATATTCCCTAGCACAAAATTTCAAGTTGCCACGACAATGCCTTAGGTTAAAAGGGTGTGACAGAAAGACACTTTCCGAAAGAGTTCGGTTTTACCAATTCTTTACAAAACACTTAAAATAACCGAGCGAAAGGAAGGCAAGAAATGACATAAAAGAAATGTTAGCTTTCTTACCATGGAGAGGGCGTGTTTATAAAAGAGCACTTTGACGGCATAATACTCCTCCACATTGCTGGTTGGTAACGGGCTCAGACATTCAATGAATGGCAATATCTATACTTGTTACGAAGAACAGCAATAAAGACTAAATTATCTCTAGAGTAGGTAATTAACTTATATTCAGTACCTAATTAGAAATTTTATAAGAAGTTTGCATAGACAAAGTAGGCTCTCTAGATTTCCTAAATGATGGCGTTCTCATTACCAATCTCTTTAAATATATATCAAACAAATGACTTCAAATTCCTATATACATATAGCAACTAAGTTTACATAACACGACAATATCAGTGTACACATGACTGCTGATTTACTTCCAGCTGATTAATTCCTTAATCGCTGACACCCACAGGAATACAGGTTACGGCTAATTTTAGTAACATATAAATAAACCATTTACTTACCTACTTGTAGATCGTAACCTTCGATCACGAATATAAAACAACATGGCAGAAAAACTGAAATTGAAAATGGCGCAATAAAAAACAACCATGGGCGAATGTAGGTTAAATAGACATCACGACATATTACTTTGTATACGCCGTAATTATTTCGATACATGAATCAATATGCAAAGATTGGTGGATAGCGAAAAATCAATATCCGCTTTCCAAGGTGACAGCGAAACGTTCGTCGATTCTCATGTAATATTTCATTACGTAAAAAATGTCGTACTAATAAGGTTCATAATGAAAATTAATGGCCGTATAGCACGCACAATTACACATTAGCCAAGGTAAATGAAAATAGGCTAGAGAGAGCTCGAGTGGGACCTATTACGAAAGTGCGTGTGTTTCGTCACAATATGCAAAGGGAGTTTCAAAGGATCTCAAATCTCCCGCATAATTAGGCGACATACACACGTTATACACCTCAAGCAGCATAATTCGTACCCTACAAATGTACGTATTAAGTTCTTATGCGCGTCATGTGTCTTGCTCCTTTTCTTAATGACGCGTGTAATATGCCTATCGAAACCGACACAATATACGTGGCTTTAGCCATTCGTGAAATCACAATTCTGTACTTGATTAGATACTTGATTTGTTTGATAATGATATAAAACTTGTAGGTAGGTACTATTATAGTGTAGAATTACTACCCATAGTTGAGCGAGCTTCTGAAACTAGCTTTTGATGTAAATACCCTCGTTAACTAAAGGTATGAAAGGTTTCCTCAACAGCAACGTTTTAACGTAAAGGGCTCGGTTGGAGATAAAGGCAATAACAAGCGCCATCTATCACGTAGAGCGTGAAATTCCGGCAGAACGTAAACGTATGGAGAGTGAGCTTTACCCACGATGATTGATATCCGATGAAGTGGACGTATCTCCGATCACCCCCTAAAGGATAGATACTGTACTTTTATCCGTATACCAGTAACTTGCAGGCCCGACCTTACCCAATACTATCTCAGCTCTCCGATCTTTACCGGTAGATAGATATTACTTAATCGAGATACATGCAAATGTTGATGCCGCTTCATGACACATATACAATGGTGTGCTGAATTTAAAAGGTGCAACGGTGCATAAGCTGTATATAGCAGCTCATCGGCTCCGGTTCGTGCAACGACAGCGGCGACACATTTCTCTCAGTTGGCTTTTACAATATATTATACAATGTTATGCGGCAAAACAGCTGGCACAGACTACGATTTAAATCCTGTATTCAGTCATATTTCCTGTCTTTTTGAAAATAAAATACTCAAAGCAACTTACAATATCTCATTTTTCAGAACAATTTTGTAAAAAATATGAACCCCTAATATTAAGTAAAAAATGTAACGTCAGGCAAAAATATAACTGAAATATTATCCGCGAAAATATTTTAGGGACTGTAATAATGTTCGGGATTATGACAAACAACCCTATTATCATCCCCGGTACCTCTGTCCGTAGTTCCTATATTACCGTAAATACCCCTAAAGCCAAGGCTTTGCCGGGATTTTATACTCTTACATTCATCTACAATCGAGATTTGGCTAAGAGACGTTATTGCTGAAAGGTGAACTTTAAATCGATACTTCCCTCATCCTAACCCTTTTACCCTTTCTTATAAAAAGGTCAAATGTGGTTTTATCATCACGCTTTACCCCGGCCTGGCGGGTTTGTGGTGTCGAGAGAGCTATCCCGGCATCAAATTGCTCGTGGAGATTTGTTTACTCCACCCCTGGTAGGTCAAAATATGTGAGATGTGTAATTAGACGCCTGAACTTACAAGCATTCATTCCCGAGATACTCAATTTAACTTTATCCTATAAAATAAATTTCGTATTCGCTGAATTATGTGCTGGTTCATCGTAAATTCTTATTGCGAATATTTGTACAGACTTGAAAGCATGGGTCCAGTCCCTGGCCAGCGTTAAATTTGTAGGATGACCCACTATCAATTCCCGCGTCTCGGTAGTAATTTGAATTTACGTGTTCATGATGTTTGAGTAAGCGGTTGTTATTGTTAAGGGGTGTTTGTGGTTCGTTAAGTGAGTGGAAAAGCTCCCGTGTCTACTAACACGTCTACGTAATTAAATTATCTGCGCTCTGATGGCAGAATCACGGTTCCGTCACGAATGTGTGGGGAAGCAAAACCTCATTTGGAAGGCTTGTTGCTAATGTTACAAAACACTAATTAAAAAAGTTGCAGTCACGAAAAGTCGCGTGCTAACGTTTTTTACACGTAGACAGTTGCCGCCGGGTGAGTGATAAGTACGTTGTTAGGTTGTTACATTGTTACACGTTACGCCGTCAAACGTAATTGAGAATCAAATGGAATACGTAATATATAAATACACCTTGCAAGAATTATACATTTTCTTATTCAAATATAACACTTTGAATTGCATTTTGTTCAAGAAAAGAAAATCCAGCAACGTTTGATACACAATTGAATTTTATTTGTATCTTTCTTGATTGGGCGGCATTATAGTTCTCTTGGTCACCAAATCAGATTAATTTATCGACAGCAAGGGTATTTTGCTTAAGGTACCTAAACGCTAATATTTAGATCAAGCATTGTACTGTTCACAATCTATCTATCTATACATGTAAATAAAATTTAAGTGTGTGTTTGTAATATCAAAATAAAAGCTTTGGGCAACATATAGTTTATAAACAAAGTCCGAGGCTTACACTCTTTGTAATACAAACCTGATTTCCTAATATAATCACCAAAGTGTTGATCTATTAATCCTCTTACATCTCGCACGGTAGAGATAAGTGCCCAACGCGGCCATTTTTCTCCACGACTCGATATAATTCCAAAGTGAAGATATAATAAGATTTGTAAGATTGATCGATACATATTTAAGGAGGAGCAATCCAATTAAGTCTACTAAGGCAGTTTCTCGTAACCTTTAGCGTTAAGTTCATTACGCAGTAGATACTCCTTGGTTCCGTACTTCGTTTTATCAGAAAAGTTTTGCTCTCCTAACGGTGGAGGGCTTCGTTTGCTCCTTGGGTACTAAGTAGACATATACTTGTGTATTTCTTAGAATCTATCTCTCTCTGTTGGTAGACGAAAGTTTATACGTAGTATTTTTTTTTTTCGGATGGGAAGTTATCAAATAACTCCTCCCGCTCTGGGCTGAGCAGGAGGGAGTGTCAGACTTTTACTGACTAAAACCCATCCATGTTCCTTCTTTTGCCCTTTGTGTTCCAGGGCCGCGGTATCTCTTTCGAACAGTCCCGCATCCTTGGCAATACGTAAAATCTACGGTATTATTGTACTGTAAAGATATTTCTGAGAATACTGCCTGCTTTCCAAAGAATTATTACAGAAATATCAACAGTTATTTTTTAATTAGTTTCTTGTCTTGTAATACGATGTTATTCTTAAATTATTATCGAAGTACAAAATGCAAAAAAAACATGGTAGACACCGAGGGCGTAAAAATGCTGACAAACGTTTTCCATTGTGTTGCTACCCACGGCCAATGTCTCCGTAGTCTTTAATATCAACAGTAATATTCGAAGGCAGGAAGACTTAGTTGAAGAAGCCGTGCTAAAGCTATATTTCACGAAGAGGTAGATAGGGGTGTCCCTACCTCTTCTGGAAAACGTGTTTCACACATTTTCCAGTTTATTGTGAACTTTTATGTTTTTCACTTAGTTACGCCGAAAGGACCTTAAAGTATTATACAAGTGGATAATTAGATAATCTTTTTTTTGGCCAAACAATCTGCGTTGCCATTCGACGTGGCAATGCTGCTAGCCTCCAGGGTAGTTTTCCTATTGACAGCGATGTGGAAGAATTTTAGACGCCCTGTAATTCTTTTACCATTTTGACACTTGACCATAGTTTTATTATTATTTTAGATCTATTTGCAGTTTGTAAATAATGTACATACTGAATTCAAATAAAATGGATAATGCAATTTAACAAACAAGTCAAGATCAAGACCACATATCGTTACAAGTAGGAGCAAGAGCCTGCTAAATCTTAGCACAAGTTTGAAATAGTTGCGTCACTACTAGCCGTAGCGCTACGGCTACGGCGTAGCGCTACGGCGTAGCGGGCGTAACCAGGAATACTTGCACGCTTATTGCAAAAGCACACAGTGAAATACTGTATACTTAGGTGCCCATACATCTCGCCTCTCGGAAACTGCAATTGATTCTTGAATATTGTATGTTGTTTCATACGCGATGCGCCTTTTCATGTTGGAACATCCATTTCTTATTCGTTAAGGTTGTTAGCTACTGCATCGCGCTTCAGTAAATTCCTTATCTTCACTTTTTAACTGACTTCAAAAAAGGAGGAAAATTCATAACCATAGAAATTTCATCAAATTCGGTTCAGTACCTAATTTGTTATTTTTTTTTTCTTAACTTATACGTATTTTTTAGCCCAAGAAGAGGGCTATGTTGATGAGATGATGATCCATTAATAACTTCTAATTACAATGTAAAAATTAATTCATGACAAGTATTTGTGTAGTAAGTGCAACCGACAAGTGAAAAATAAGAAACTTTCTGCAAAAAAAGAAAACGGACTCATCATCAATTAAATAAACTAAGTCACCAAATTTGGAAAGTAAAGTTAAAGTTATATCGTTAGACTTGTTTAGTGTTTTTTTGGATGTCTGTTTTTATTCGCAAAAAGTTTTAATGTAAAATTCTGGAAACCACCTTTTTACTTCCAATGGGATAACGCATCTCTGCCCTGACCTTATTTGCTTAATTTATAACATCTACACAATATCACATCACACATCACATACCTTAATTACACATAATACACACACACACATACATACATATCAGATACCATACATACATACACATACACATTACATTACATATCACATATCTTAATTTATCACCTACGAATATATGAAAATAGCAACACATATTTAATAACTCCACCAGAGGAAATTAAATTACGCGAACCGTGTGCATAATTATTTGAACAACCATTTATTTTCAGATTTAATTATATTGTTTACCTCCGACACAAGTTACGTGCCACAATATTTATTTTCTTTGAAGTGGCTTTTAACGTTGTCCTTTACAATTATAATGCTTTATTATAATAGTTAAGACAGGCTTTGCCGATGTTGGCGATAAAATGGGTTAAAATGGGATTGGGTGGGTGACATTTCCAGGATGGGTCAGGACAGATGGGCTAGAATCGTCACACAGTGGGTGCCTGAGTACGGTCGTCGCCACCGAGGCAGGCCCAAGAAACGCTGGCGTGACGATTTGGACTCGTTCCTGACCGATAGGCCAAGGCAAAACACTGGGAGAGTTGGAAAGGAGGGGGGGAGACCTTTGCCCAGCAGTGGGAGAGAAAAGACTAATAAAAAAAATTAAAAAAAACCACGCACGAAGGGTTCCGTACCATTATCTAAAAAAATACACGTTTGTTGTATGGGAGCCCCTCTAAAATATTTATTTCATTCTGTTTTTAGTATTTATTGTAATAGCAGCAACAAAAATACATCATCCGTGAAATTTTCAACTGTCTAACTATCGCGGTTCATGAGATACAGCCTGGTGACTGACAGCCAGACAGACAGACAAACGGACAGTGGAGATTTGTGACTACTTTAGCTGTTTGTGAATAATTTGTAGAGTTATCGGATCAAGTCGATTTCACATCGATAAGTGCGATCACTCCCGTAACCCTTTCATCAGTATAAAGAGCATTTTGAACATACCCATTTATTTATATAGGGACTTCATGCCAAAGAGCCTATGGCATTAGGTTCACCTCTGTTAAAGATTTTGGGTAATGAAGAGACAAACAATAATAGGTGTAAATCTGAAAATCGAAGAATTCATTTTACTCTAAACAAGGTATACTGCAAGAACATATAATATAGTACTACGTCATCTCCATGATACATCATATACATCAAACATGCAGCCCTTTTGCGCTGCCACCGACGCCGCGGTGACAGTGGCGAAGTCCTGGGCTAGCAAAATATAAAAATGGTCGTGCCACTGACATAAAGAAGACCTCCATATAATCATTGTTCATACAATCTTGTCGATATGTTGGTACTTATGTGGTGGACAGTCGGCACAATAATACAAAAAGCTAATTCAGGTTGAAACCTCTTTACGATGTCATTACACGTTTACACAATTGCAAATTCTGGGTACAAGTACAAATTCGACGCTAATTTTTAAGGAAACTTCTCAAGGGCTGTTCTTTGATTGATTTTCTTGAACTATCCAACTTTAAGTCGGTGGAGTAGGTACCTATAACTTGTTCAAACTCTCGACAATTTTGTTAAGTCTCGATAGTTGCTCTAAGTAATAATATTGGAGAAGAAATTATAAAAGTTGGAGTCAAAACTGGAACATTTGAAGCCTTGATAGACTCAACCATATATCAAGTGGCTAATATGTAATGAATCATATAACATCATGCCAATATTCCACGAAGGGTAAAGCAGAGATGGATAGGCACGAACACTATATTATGAGTACACTTAGTATCTTTATTTATTAATTGTCGCCCACCAAATTGATTGCAGTTTCTTGTGAAAATATTATTTCGTGTTTTGAAAATCATCATCATCATTTCAGCGAAAGACGTCCACAGCTGGACATAGACCTCCCCCAAAGGGGGATTTTCCCATAATCGCCACGCTTGGCAGGCGGGTTGGCGATCGCAGTACGGTAATAAAACTATTATAGAAAAGGTCGTTTGCCCACAAAAAAAAATCTGTTTACTGTACCTTCATGGAGCCACATTAAAAAAAGAACAAATAAAAATGTAAAGCTGAATTGAGAACCTCCTCCTTCTTTGTAGTCAGCTTTATTAATAAAAATACGAACCAAGTCGGTATACAGAATGCTAATTAATTAAACCGTCTCCCTTTTTTCTTCACGGCTCCTTTGATCCTGAAGAAGCAAAAAGGATTTATCTTTAATCTTCATAGAGTATTTGACTGACTGTAAATCAACATGAAAGGCCTTTTAAAGCCAGTTTATGATCAAAAGAATTAAAAAAAGTACAAATAGATAAGGCGAAACTATGAATTTTTGACAAAAAGGCCTTTTCCCGCTAAAACTTGATGGCTTGATGAACTTGAATGCCTAGAAAGAGCATTTTTTACGTTTGCCTCTGCATCGACAGTTGACAAGAGGCATTAAATAATATGAGCCATTATAAATACCTGGTATTGCTTAGTGTTTTTGAAAACGAGCTAAAAAAAAACTTTATGTTGCTACTCCAAGTCCGTACTCAAAAACCAGTTAAATAACGTCTTTAAAAATCTAACTACACTACAGTATGCCAATAAAACCTCTAGCACATATAAACCAGGAATTCGTTTTATAGTAGATAACCATTTAAAATCCATATAATACGCTCGTCACATACCAAGCTATTGTAGGAACGAAGACGATACAAGCAACAGCGCACGGACAGAGCAGTAACGCGGTAACTTTAAACGCCACTTGAGACTATATGACCTAAGTATTGTATTAGTTGCAGACGTCCCACTTCATGTTATGTAAGGGAAAGCAATTTCAAAACTATAAAACTTCGTGTAACTTTGAAACTGTTGTATTTTTGATAACCCTTAAAAGCGGGGCCGGTCGACGAGAAGCGATGTCTCGCCTCCAAGACTTTCGATTCGAGTTTCCAGGGCGGGCCGCACCGAATGTTGCCGCATTTAATGGAGGGTACTTGGTAAAGTTTCTCGCACTCGTGCCACTACGCACTCACGAGAAATATTGACTTCATCGATAGTGTAGCACTCAACAGTTTAACAACACTTATAACATGCTGAAGAGCGGTCCAAGTTATTTTCTCGAGGTCGACGGTTAATTTTCTCATGTATAAGACACGAGGCTGGCGACATATTGGAGTTTCGGCTTTAATATTGAATATTTACCTCATACACCGTTATTAGCCGAACGTCGAACTGCTGACAAAATAAGTGACTTGGGAATATAAGAATAGAATTTCGGAGACCATTTCATTGTTCGCAAAGGCGATGAGCCAGCAACTCAAAGATATGTGCGCACATTTTTGTTATGAAACAATGTACTCAAGTTATTTATTTATTTGCTGGCAGTCGGCAAAACAACGTAGTGTATGATGTAAGCCGAACTTTACTTTAGATGCTAATATCATTGCTTCACGAAACAATGTAACAATATTAAAAGAAGTAATATTTTTATGGATCGACAAAAATGTCATGTAATGACGACCTTGGCAAAAAATACAGGCCGTTAATAATTCTGCGATAGTTGTACACAACAATCTATACGACAAATCTATTCAAGAATATTAGGTACAAGTTTACTGCTTCCACAAAGTTCATTTTAAAACAATCCGCTTCTCAAATTACCATAAGTTTGAGCTGGCGTAACCTACAGAAGCCCATGAAAAGCAGCCTTCGTGATCAGACGGCCGGAATGACTTTCGCTTTCCGCGACCTATTATTATATGTAATATCGCTTTCTTCTTCGAGCTAACACACAAAAAGTTCGCAACAAAACTGAGCGAAAACAGCCGTTTATATGCTCAGGAATTACGAACAAAAAAGCTTTCGGATTAATATCGTTGTTGTGTTTTTCACGATATCTTTAAGTTAAGACAATGTAGCCGTAGTTTTTTAGTTTGCTCATTCTCGACCAGCACAGCCCATCAGTCTATAACGTACCCACAGGTGGGGGACAGAGGCCTCCATTCTGTGAGAAAGAGTGGGCTATAGTCTAACACTCAGGCCCAGTGCGCGGTTGGTTGGTTGGTCGATGTGATGTCTAAAAATGTTTGGTTCTAGGAGATGTCGGTTTCCTCACGGTGTCTTTTCTTCATCGTTTTGAGGCTAGTGGTGATGAAATTAATTACACAAAGTTAAGTGCCTCCCTAGGTTCAAATTTACGACCTATCACCACCCAATATAGTTAACATTATGGTTATGCAGAGGTGTACCTAATAGTACACCCCAATTTCGCTAGTTATTTAAATATAAGTCCCATGTAATGGGGGGCGAGCCTATTGCCATCAACCAGGCACAAATCTATACTCCGTGGGCCCGTGGCTGCTACTGAGAAATTCCTGATAACACTTTACCTGACACGGCAATCGAACCCAGGACCTGTTGCTCAGCAGTCGTGCTTGCGACTACTACACCAACGAGCCAGTCCATTATAATAATGGACTCCATAAGAAATATATTTTTCACTTCAGTAGCTCTAACATGTAGGTTTTGCTGCCTGAAATCAGTGAACAAAATGCGATTTTGCTCACTGAGTGAGACTGAGTGAGACCTAGTAACTTTTTAATTTTTGTTTTCAGAAAGCCGCGAATATCTTATTCAGCCTTGGGTTATCATACACCGCGAATATCATATTGCCCGGGGGGCGCCCCTCCTCGGCAAGCTTTGCCGACCCCTCTGACCTCACGGTGGCAGAAAGCCCCCTCCCCTTGCCCCGGATCCCGCCACGCTTGCTGGTGGGGATCTTTCGGGCCGAGGCCTCCTCTTCACCGGATGACGACCCCCGGTCGCCATCCCGCCTGGACCGCTTGCAGAAGAACTTGCTGTTCTCCACAGCAGTCCCGGCGCTCACGCGGCGGGAGCTCCCTGAGCCTCCCGCACTCACATCACTGGATGCGACGTCGGACTCCGACCCCGCTTCCCTCCTCTCCTCTTCTTTGCCGTTTCCGGCGCTGTTGGTTTTTTGGTTTTTGTACTTATCCATTGTTGAACCCACGAGTATGGGGGAAATATACGTCCATCTGGGCAGAGACCCCTGTACCCAGATAAGCAGGATTTATTATTTATTACTCGCCAGGGGGTCTGCAGGTACCCTGGCGAGGGTGAGCACTAGCGACTGATTTGTTCCATGGGAACACCCGTCAGCCATACATCCCCTCGCGGTGCGCCGCCACTTGGCATTCGGGGTAACTTTTTATAGAGGTTTTCTACCTCGCGGTCCGGGCGGTTAAGCCAAGACCCTCGGTCCCTATCGAAGCCGCGAGACGTGATCCACGGCACTTCGTTGGTGGGATTACGATATCGACGGTGACAGAGACGGTGATCCTTCTCTGTCTGCTCGGAGGCAGGGTGAGTGCACACCGAGCCCACCCTTACTCCTCTGCTATGCCCTCTGCTTTACAGAGGGTCACGCAGAGGAACGCTCCTTTGGTCCATATTGGACCCCACCCATGTCAGAATAATTAGCCGCGGCAGTAACGCTCCCCGAGGGATAAGAGGAAATTCTCATTTCCCCTCATTCCCCGGAGAACAATACTGCCACGCCCAGGGTGCACCGGCCCAGCAGCTGCTCTTCCCTGCACACGTATCTAGAGGGACCAGCAGCCGCCAGGCACACGTGGAGGACTTCTGACATCGCACCCCATTTTCACGGCCCTTAACATAGAATTTCTTAATGAAGCTCCGGACTGCAATTTTCTTGCCGCTAAAGTAAGTGGTACCTATGAATCTGTGTTGTTAGTTATTAAAATTTGTGTGTAGACTATGTATAAAGGTACTTACTGCCTTCTACTAATTTTTGGAGGCGCAGTGAATCCTAGTCTGGCTTAGAAATACTGTTAAAATATTATATATGTAAAAGATGCTGTAAATGTTAAATTATGCATATTAATCTATACTAATATTATAAAGCTGAAGAGTTTGTTTGTTTGTTTGTTTGTTTGTTTGTTTGTTTGAACGCGGTAATCTCAGGAACTACTGGTTCGAAGTGAAAAATTCTTTTTGTGTTGGTTAGCCTATTTATCGAGGAAGGCTATAGGCTATATATCATCACGCTACAACCAATAGGAGCGGAGCATCAATGACAAATGTTGCAAAAACGGGGAAAAAATATTCTCTTTGATAGCTTCCGTTGCGTGCGCTGCGTAAACGGTTAAAGTTGCACAAATATAATGTAGCAGGGAATTATTCCTCTTAAAAAGGTCTCAAAAAAAGTCCGCGACGGCACATGCCTATCTTTTAAGGTTGACTCACAATAACCATTTTTATGATTTTAAAATTTGGTCAAAATTAATGTTTTATTTGCGAAGGTGTTTTTACCGACATAGTATTAATCCTTATCAAAATAAATATGTTAGTCATCTTTAGCATTCAATTGTGACCAAAATTGCCCTTTACAGTATTCAATTTAGATGAATATCTTAGGAGATATCACAGTTTTAAAATAACTCCGCATCAAAATAATGACCCGCGCGCGCTGCGAGGCGGGCGTTCATGTTGTTGGGAAAACCAATGTGATTAGATTCAATGCACAAATATTGTGGGGAACTTAGAGAAGGTTTTAGTTTTTGTTTCATGCTGTAATCAGTGCTCTCTATCAAAAGATTTATAAATTTAAAGTGTTCAAGAAGAACTTACCATCATTGTGTAAGATACATGCAACGACATCTATTGCACCAAAATGGTACTAATTAATAAAAATGTGCTCACAAGATAACTTTTAAATCGGGTCTGAGAGCAAAAAGTACTCTAGATTAGTCTACATGACGCTATAACCCTGTAGAGTGTGTTCGATCGCTTTACATGCATTATATTTTAACGGTTAAATTTCGTGCTCGATAGATGGCGCTATTAATTTCACTCCATTTTCTGAGTCGCGGTGTTAAGTTTTCCGTGAAAGAATGACCCTCGCCCGTGTCAAATGTCTGAAGCTTGGTTTATTAACCAACGAAACAAAAAGAGGAGGTTGTTCAATTCGACGCGTCTATATTTTTTTATTTTATGTATGACCTGACCACGCATAACTTTTTACAGAGAAGTCCGATATACATGATCTTTTGTTTTTTAAATTGAGAAATCATGTTTGGGCTCATTTCCTGCACCTTGATGAGAACTTTAGATCTAGCTGGAGTATGACGTCATCGAAGGTCTGACGATGGAGACGGAAGGCACTTGCAAGAGGTCCTCAAGAGTTTGCAGCAACAATAACGTGTTTGGGCTCAATTCATGCACCTTGATGAGAACTTTAGGCCTTGCTGAAGTATGACTGTCATCGACGGTCAAACGATAGAGACAAATGGCAGTTGCAAGCGGTCCTAAACAGTTTGCAGCAGGTATAATGTTATTGGGCTCATTTCATTCACTTTGATGAAAACTTTAAACCATACTGAGTTGTCAGTATGACTTTCATCGAATGTCTGACGATGGAGAAGGAAAGCAGTTGCAAGTGGTCCTCAAGAGTTTACAGCATCTATATCGTGTCTGGGCTCATTTCATGCACCTTGATGAGAACTTTAGACCTAGCTGGAGTATGACTGTCATCGAAGGTCTGACGATGGAGAGGGAAGGTAGTTGCAAGAGGTCCTCAAGAGTTTACAGCATCTATATCGTGTTTCGGCTGATTTCATGCACCTTGATGAGAACTTTAGACCTGCCTGGAGTATGTCTATCATCAAAGGTCTGACGATGGAGACGGAAGGCAGTTGCAAGAGGTCCGCAACAGTTTACAGCAGTTTTATCGTGTCTCGGCCCATTTCAAGAACTTTGATGAGAACTTTCGTTCTAGCTGGTGTATGATTGTCATCGAGTGTCTAAAGATGAAGACGTAAGGCTGTCGAGGGTCGCGGGCCTGTGGACAGTGAGTAATGGGCTAGCTCGCCATCCGTCCGTCTTATGACGACAGGCCGTGGTGACGGCGTGTTCGTGTTCCACACGCGCCTCAAAGAGATGTCAGCAAACGGGAAGGGATCCGAGAGGAGCGGGGCCTGCCAGGGTTGCGGGACTGTTCGAAAGAGATACCGCGGCCCTGGAACGCAAAGGGCAACAGAAGAAACGTGGGTGGATTTTAGTCAGTACAAGTCTGACAATCCCTTCCGCTCCGTCCAGAGTGGGAGGGGTCATTTGATGATTATCCATCGGTAATAGTATATAATAGGGATTTACTCCTTTTGAGAGCTTCCGTTGTGCGTGAACGGTTAAAGCTACGCAATTATCATGTATGTCGGAATTGTCCCTCTTAAAAAGCTCTAAAAAAATATCCACAATGGCCATATGTCTAACTTTTAAGGTTGACGCACACTCTCTATAACCTCTCTTTCTTTTATGTACGCACGCACGCAGACGAAGTTGCGCGGGTCAGCTAGTTATGTAATATTTTCATTACAGGTTGTACTGAACTACTGATCATATGAATTATTGGAGCGTGTCGCAATAACGAGCTATTACAGCTAACAGTTATTAATATCGAAAAGCATTCAGATAAATGACTGTTAGTAAAATTGAAAAATACGAAGACGAACCTTGACAGGTCTTTTGTCGTACGCGAAGAATATGTAACGTATTGTAGAAAAATACCAAAATTTACGTCCAGCCAATATAAAAACCGACCGATTTTTCATTCAATACCATAATAATAAATGCTCAAGACAGCCTATGGGAGTACTATGGGTAAATAAAATAGGTGCTATACCGCGAGAAATTACCACTTTCTTAAAACTGGAAGAGCCTCAGCTATACACGGGTCACTGCTTTTGGAGAACTTCGGCAACGCTCTTGGCTGATTCCGGAGCCGGTCTCACCACTTTTAAACGTCACGGCGGGTGGAAGTCCAATACGGTTGCAGAAGGCT
This sequence comes from Eugnorisma glareosa, assembly GCA_947578425.1. NCBI lineage: Eukaryota > Metazoa > Arthropoda > Insecta > Lepidoptera > Noctuidae > Eugnorisma > Eugnorisma glareosa. Next base: position 14,618,424 of record OX387959.1, read on the forward strand.
ATATTGAAGACTCAATAGAAAATAAGTCGAAAATCTGTAAGCGTTTAGTGGAAACAATAAGTCTGAATTCGACCTCGGATCCTTGGTCTCACCCACGCCCATCCACTTCCAACGACGCACAGTGTACTTATACAGAAAGCCGATCAGAGTCACCAACGTTCACCGTTGTTCCTTCTCAATCCACCACTGAAACAGAAACCTTAACCCCAGATAATCAAACTCAACTCAATGCAACTATAACGTTGCCAAATAAATCTGTTACTTTTAATTTGCAGAATTGCATTAATTTTACTTTTAACTTTTAAAATGTTCCATTTTATTGAATTAGTACCTCTACCTACAATGTAAATTATTTTGATTCACAATAAATAGTTATTTCAATCTATTCCTGTTTATTATTTTATCTCCTAAAGTGTTCTCGCTGCTGAAGTGAAAAGTTATGTGTTACACGAGAGCAAAGCTTTTTGCATCTCGTGCCTTTGAATCCCTCGCCACACTCAGGGTTCAAAATCAGCACTCGCAACAAAAAACGACTTTGCTCTCTTGTTGCACAAATAACTATTTATTTACCTAATTTCAGACTTGATTGAAAATATGTTTGCAATGGATATTTCCCTTAACCAACAGAACAATGTCAGAATATCCAATTTCCCTTTTAATATAAACACATTGTTATGAACCCGCTACCTGGATGATAAAGAAAACACATGGAAACTATATACTTACCTCTTACTTTATTAAAATGGTCGGACTGACGTATCCATCGACCGCAATATTATAATACCTACTAGTAAATAGAACCAGATTTGATGACTGACAGTTAATACAACGGTCAAGCCAAGTCAGAGGCCCATGGCCGGCATAAAAACTCTGACACCAGGTTAGGCCTAACTACACGATAAAGAAAGAAGGAATACAACAGTTTATTGAATAGTGACGAGCTCAATAAAACAATAACGACCTGCACACCATATTGTAGATAACACATTTTCTAGCACAAATTGAAGAATTTTAAAAGAAATTTCTAAATCCTTGTTTCTTATGTATGAACAATCCAAACAAATGAAATAATAGATTAGAAGTTTCACTAGAAAATTTAAGCTATCTTTATATCTTAATATGAAAAGGGAATCAGAGACCTCCGGTGGAACGCACCAGTGCTCTGTACAACACAATGCCTTCTGCAAGTCCTGAGGGAAACAAAGTCGTTTTCCAAAACATCTTCGCGCGGCATGGCAACACGTGACCAGTATGTGACAACACAAGAACTAACAAACCAGGGATAAACAACATTTCGTAACATAGCCTACCCTTTTCCCAGCTACATTGGGTTCGGCTTCTTAGACTGGAAGCCGCCTGGATGCAGCTGAATACCTGTATTTTACATGGAACGATTGTCTATCTGACCTCTATAACCCAGTCAGTACTAGGTAATACAATACCCCTTGGTAAGACTGCATGGTCAGACTTTCGGGCCAAGGGCTTAACGTGCTTTCCGAGGCACGGAGGAAACTCGGTATGCCACCCACCATTTGCCTAACCATCAGAGCTTCATAGCGAGTTGATCGATTTGTATTTCGCTATTACGCAGAAACGTGTCTGGCAAATCCATCTTAAATTTTAGTTCAGCCATTTTTTGAAAACGTTTATTATGCTAGTCAAGATACAAAGACCTCGTACAATTTTGTAGGAGACATTGTAAGTAATGAGAAGTTCAAAGTAACGAAAACAAATTGCTTAAGGCGCACTCAAAATGAAAAAGTCTTTGCTGTAATAGTTACTTAATACTGTAAGCCTTACACCGAGCTAAGGATTCGTCTGAAGCTTATACGACAACGTATAAATATGAACTTTTAATTAAATCACATGCCATTTTGGAATACTTTATTACGTCGTCCTAATTCAGCCTCGAGATTATTTTGTGAGCGAGACCTTTAAATATTGATTTTACTTCAGCTTGCTACTTTGAAGGCGAAGATTCTTAACTACATAAGAAAGTATAATTAATGACTCCGTGTTACCAAACTTATGATTAGAAAAGATATGTAATTTAGGAACTCATTAGGAAATTACACAAAACATTCTTGCAGCTCGTCGTTGCAAACTTGGTGCGTTAGGAGCTGCGGCAAAAAGTTTCGAGGGTGTCTGTACTTAAAATAAAGTTATCTTTGGAGTTCCCGACTCGACGATGCCGTCAGACGTTTAAATGGGCAACTAATATCATGCTCTTCGTGTGGACTCAAAATTCCCATTTGAATGCTGGGCGTGAACTTTCAGCGCAAAGCGCCTGAGCAATACTGCGGAGCTGCACCAACTCAACGAAAATCTCTTTTATATGCTATCCTAACTTAATTTGAATACAGTGGAAGCTATTCCAGTTTCGTGGTTGGGATTTAAAAACGGGTGAAGCTAGATCCCAGGGAAGGTGAGAAAATAAGCATGGATCTAAATAAATTACTGAAGCAATCATAAGTTATATACCTACACGTTTTGTCGCTGTATACGGTAACATAATACCTTATTGTTTGGTGGGGTGTAACTTGTTTAGGTATTGTAACAATTATGAATAGCTTGCGCCGTGAGATTCATGCGATAACAGCATTGTTTTAATATGTTTTAGCCAATAACAAACGTATAAAGCAACAGAACTATGTCTCTTAAATTAACGGAAGGAGAGCGCAACTGAGCATTTTCCGATAAAAAAAAATACGAAAAATCAGAAACCAGCCGTAAATATTGAGTTCGCAGCATAATAAACAGAAATGAAGGCTCGTGAACCGCGTTCTACATTCACTGGGACCATAACTTTTTTCATTTAACTGGTCGGAAACACAGTTGCATCACTTTCAACTGAGCCATCCATCAAACCACCGATTACAGCGAACAGACATCAAACGCTTTCACTCAATACTTTAGCCTTGTTCATTGCTACCTGTTTGAATCAATTTTATACGTCACCGGTTCGACTCCTCCATCCTTATTCGATTTCCCACTTCTTACATAAATTGCCTTAGTTGGCAACACCTGTGTTGTTGAACTTCAAGTTACAATAACAAACTTGTTGTATGTTCGATACAACTAATGACAGGGAACCATTACATGTTGCCAGGTATAGCTCACTTAGCCATGTAATAACACCAAGTAGACCCTAAGTACAGTTAAAGTGAGTTTGAGTTATGAACGTTTTCACTAACAATAGGCGAATCTAAATGTAATGCCTGTATAAAAGCATACTGTTGGTTTTCAACTCTTGCCTCAGCGCAGAGAATTGAAATTCATTAGTACAATAATATTTATGTGTCTCTTATTAGTGTCCGAGAAAACGAGCCTTAGACAGTAATTTTAACCATCGATTTGCTCTAATAACTAGACTTGATTCTAACACAGAATTAATAGAATGACAGTACTATCAGTTTCATACGAATTTAAATTCGAATTCGTTCAAGAATATAAATTCAAGCTCGCGTATCGATCCAAAATAAAAGGATTAAAGTGTTCGACGAAGTGCATAGTAGATGTACACTGAATTCTCACAAAGACCAGTTAGTTGAAATACGCAGTTGTTAATCGATGTCTTGTCCAGACAGTGAGACGGTCAGACATCACTCGACAGTCGGGTGCGACATGGAATCGTAGTAGTCGGGTTCTTTGTGAAAGTTTGTCTGGGAATGCGCTTTGTTAGGAGGCTGCTGAGAAAACTACAGACGTATGAGACTTTTAGACATACAATTTGAGAGACTATCTCAGGGTGCCTCAGAAATATATCATATTTTACAATCAAGTAAATTAATTGTTCAGCAGATTGCCAAATCATGTAAATTCACTGTGGTATAACTATTTTATACGACTATCAAAAAGTGAAGGATGTGGTTTGAATATATGCCTAATGTTAGTTAATTGGTTGTTGTTTTTTGTTAAGAGACTTTAATTTTTATGTACCTGTTTACATAGGTACCAATCAGATTATTATGATATTATGTGATTATTCAGGAAAAAATTATGATAAGGAAAAGTTATGATATTATGTGATTATTCAGGAACTTGATATAGTAAAAACTATAAACGTAGCACCCTATATTTTTGAATAAAATTTATTATTATTGATTGATATTTGATTTAATTATAACATTGTAACAATCAAGGTAGGCGCTCTGCCCGAACCGTATCTTAAGGTAACCAAAAATTAAATCTTCAAAACTACAAACATCGAAACTTCCATTTCAAAAATTAGCGTTCCATTCACTCACCCCTCACAATTCGAGTGTAAAAGACAACAAATACCCTCTGTCATTCGTTCATTGTCGCATGAACAATAACACGGAGAGAATTCATTCTTCATATTCCTTTCGGAATTCAAAACGGCATGAACATGTTTCTAAGACAAAGATCCCCTGATCCGTACTTATTGGAGATGTAGTACCGTTGTATTTTTGGAGCAACAGGATAATATTTCTTATGTGATTCTATCGGGAGATACCCATTCCGTTATATACGAGGTAATTATTTACCTTTCGTGGATATTACTCTTGGATCCCAATTCCAAGTTGTTGTTGGATCATAATTTTTCCTGTTTTTTCCCGAGGCTGTAGCAGTTTTAACCTTATTTTTATGGTTGGATTTTAGATGAAGAGATACGTTACGAAGAATAATCAGAATCGATAAATTGACACAACACGAAGCCCGCTTGCGCCACAAACTAATACATTTAGCACTAAACGAATTTAAAACATCGTTCTGCTGCTGTCAATCTTTTGAATTTGACCTTCACCCTGAAACCTATTAAATAGTGTTTCATTATTCAAGATGGCATAAATACCTAATCTGGATTTTCATAGCAGTGTATATAATCGGAATTTATGGGACTTTTTGTTTTCCTAAAGCTCCATTCAGCTTATATGTGCGTCGTCTGTTCAAAAACCTGGCGACAAGACACGAAAAATCCTCAATCGACAGACTACCATACGATTGATTTAGTCTTCATGAGCAGCTAGCCTAAAATTTATAGCCAGCCTGCATTCGAGAACCGAACCGAACGAACGTGTGACACCCGTTACACGCCGCTGACGTCATAACACACCGCACTGGCTTTGTTCTTTTATTTATCAAACGTTCTTTATTTGAACTTCGAATATTTCTTTTTCCAATTTCAAATATTATGTTTTGAATCGGGGTTGAAAGGAAAAGAAAATGTAGTTCATAATTACGGTTTCCAGAAAAATGTATATATTTATGTGGCAATAGTTATTATTTTTTCCACTTATTTCTCCGTTACTCATTTTCAGACTTACTTATTAAAAACATTCATTTGTATAATAAGTGCACGTTAATATAAAAAGAAAAACATCGATTCATTTGTACAATTACTTGAAGATTTAAATTAAAATGTAATATCAAAAGAAAAATTCTTTCAGTATAACATTCATAAACTGAAAAGCAGTTGCTAACTTATGAGTATATTTTATATTCATTTCAAGCAACTCTTGTGAAGATATTCATTCATGTATAGAAATGCTTCTGTAAAGGACTTCGAAATTATGTACGGCGGTCAATACCTACTCTTAGGTACATTTGAATAATGGAACCGAATCAAGTTATGTTTTATAATGTTTTTGTACGTTCTTTTGCAAAATATCTGTAGAAATAACATCATAATATGAGAGCTATAACCCTGTTATAACATTTCCAACGTGTAGTGCGGGTACTCTATCATTTTTCCTTTCTATTTTTGAACAGAACTCTGTTTGTGTTGGGTGGTGTTGGACCAGAGACAAATTAATTGAGGAAAAAAAACAGACAGCAAACTTTCAGCTTCTCGGAAAACTATCCGGTTCCAAAGACAATTAAAACTGATAGGATTGTAGGTACTGGCAGGAAAACCTGAAGCTTCCTGGTGCAGATTTTATAATACATTTTACATGGGTATTTTTCAATCAAAAGCGGAAGAGCTGTTATAAACTTTCGTTATTTAAAAAAATGAGGACACGTCGGCGGTCGCGTTCACTTGAAACAGAAGCTGACTGATGATACGCTATGTGGGGGGAATTCATAATTCATCCCAGTGTCGTCTGCTCGCTTTGATGACGTTGACAGAACGCGGCACGAGCTCTTCCTAGCAGGTGAATAACATGTTTCACTACGCTGTGATATTTAATTTCGCCACAATTCAAAAGTCAATTTACTTTGTTCGCGATACTGAAGAGAAAAATTGCAAATCACCATTTTCCAGGAAAGTTGCGGCCAATTGTACCACGACTACGGGGCGCCCTTATAATATCGACGGAGCTCTCGAAAAGTTTAAGAAACGCAAGAGCCTCTGAATAAATAATGGTGCGGCGCGCCAAAACTTTTACAGATATTGGCTTTGTTTCGCAGCGGACAAATATTAACGCTAGCAGCTGCGACACACGTATTTACCGTGGGACAGGGCGCCGTGCGCCGCGCCGAAGCGCCCCTACATATCACGGTGTGAAGGAAATTGTAACAATTGTTTCGCGACACGCCGCTCACTATATTTAGTTCACAGTTACACGACACAATATTTAGTTCCTACTTCCATAATTATTCCGCTTCCACAGCAACAATCACCAATGTTAAACGCACCTGTTATTACCGTAATATTTACAGTAACAAAATATCCCTCCATAATAGTATCGTTCAACAAAATACTCTTTCCACAGTGATAATAAGACAGCAAATTTAAAAACTGGGAAATTGTAAGTTAATTCTCATATCCATTTCCTATTTCCCTCGACGCTGCGGCTACATTTGCTTGTGTTACTCTATAATTTAGTTTCTAGAAAACCTTTCGGTACTGGCTATGGTTCAAACGAAGTGGACATTATTGATGTAGTAGCAACGAATACGATGTACGGTGCATTCCGTAGGCGATTTAGTTCTGTCGATCCGGTGGCCGGTGGTACTTTAATTTCAGGAGTCCGCATGCAATACGTACAAGCCGATAAATTGAACATGGATCGCGTTAAGTCGATTTCAGATTAATGTTCTGGCAGCAGGAAAAGAGTTTTATTCATCTTTAATTAAGTTTACATTAACTACGGGATTTTACGATATTATAGATTTATAGCGCTATAAAACCTCGAGCATGCAGGTCTGCGATAGCGACAAATTGAAGTTTTCAGTCAACGGAATTGCTTCCTTTGTATGCATAAAATAAATGGTTCCCCACCTCTTTTGAATTTATATGCATTTGAGGATGGAATCGAAAAATGTTTCTTTTTTCAAACCGTAACTAAGTCCGCTCTAATTGTAGGAATGTTAGAGGTAGTGCGCTGCAAAGAAAAACAACGTTTTCTTCCCACTTTCTTTAATCCAGCGGGAAAGTATTATTTCTTCATGCTCCCTTTATGATTCTCAGTTATCGCGTCCTTAGATAGCTCTGTAACTGTGACTAATTAAGCAAATGATATCCACAATGGCGTAGATCAATTATTTTCACAGCTGAATTGTCACTAATAGAATCAAGAGCCTAATCGAACATTGCGTATACAGTTTACCTCGCTCAAATGGCTGTTGACCCCAAGACGGCTGCGGTTCCAATTAATTATTACCAACGTCTTTGGCGTAACCTTACAAGGGTACAAGACAATATTAATGCGATGTTATTATGTAGTGTTGTAACGTGCATTTCTCGCTGATCGTGTAAATGCCCGTAAGCCACGATAGCCATCTTACACGGCTCTCAAACCACTGCTCTTGTGCGGGCCAACCGAACAAGCAATTACTCGAAGCCAGTATTAATTGAGTGACTGTTTATTATCCGTGGCTTAATTTAATCACCGGACTAACATAAGCCTTGTGTCAATATCTATGGACTTGGTCCCAGAGCAGGGACATTAACCTAATCTATCCCTAACATAGTATAGAGACACTAGATAATATCTTCTTGTAATCCACAATAAGACTGCCGATATAGATTCTTGTCGCAAATTGGGTTTGGATATACACAATAGTTAATGCTGATTTTATTACTGAAGTTATAGATGTATCAGGTCATAACTAACCCAAGCTTGATTAGTTTTGCTCGTTTACTCGTTGAATACCTACCAGAAAAACGAAGTTAGGTTTTAGTAAAACACCAGATGAGTCATCCGGATAGCGAGGGCAAAGTGTGTTTAAAACTGCACACACTGGCACACTGTGGCACAACTGAAAAAACCTCCTATACATCTTTTCGATAGCAATCAAGCTTTATACAAAAGAATACTTCAGTATTTTTGTTTCCTTTCTAGAAAATACTGCAGTTTGCTGTAAGCGCAACCATCCCGCATTCAGAAACCGCCATTCATTCTCGAATAAGACATCTTCAACCTCGCGCCTCGCCTAAACAAACTAGACGAGCGCAATTAACTAAAAAAGCACGCCCAATTTCTTCATCCATGAAGTGACAAGTTTCTGAATTTATCTCAAGTGACTTGGACAGTCCTTAAGACATTTCAAAATAAGTAGAGAAACAAAAATGACAGACGAGTGCGTACTTGATGACGACGGGATAACAAAGCGAGTGGGCGTGAGAGACAGCCGAGATTAGTAGACAGTTGAAACGTTACATTTTCTGACAGAAGGCGAGGCGTGCACGAAGATCTGCTCTAACGAACTTTAATAACAAACCTTCTAGGAACGCTTTCAGACCAGCATTTGACCCGCAGTGATGCAACCCTGTTTATAATCACATTAGAATTACACTTTGCCGTTTCGTCTGGCTTGCGGTGACTTTGAAGACCTCTGAATCTCTCGTTTGAGTGTAATCTGAGGATTCGTTGGAGCAATACCAATTAATTTTGCCGTAACTCGGGATTTTAAGCTTTAAAAAAGGTTTGCTTGTGGTTGTTTTCATTTATATTTTGTAAAATATTTAAATAAAACGAGGTATAAATCAATCCGATGCCTTCACCGCAGGGTATCTATTTATATTAAGGGATTTGGTTTTCGCACTTAGTCCCTAAAGTGGAACATTGTGCGTGAGCTATGGTGGCCGTTACTCCAACCAGCCCACCTCCCTCCAAAAGTAGATCAAACTTCCCGGTCTTCTCAGGACATCCGCAAAGGATCTTGGTGTTCCAAGAGTTTCCTCGCTGATCTGGGTGACGCCGCGCCGGTGCACTCGAGGAGCACGGGCGTCACCGTTTCCTCCGCCTCCATGCACGGTCTGAACAGGGGACTGTCAGTAATACCTAGGGTGTGGAAGTGTTCGTTCCGTGATCAGTGTCCAGTGATGGTCCCCGCCACCAGTCGCTGGCTATCTCACCGCAGGTTAAAACAACAAAAGTATATGTTATTTATGAGAGTAAGAATCGTAATTGTTAATTGTGCAAAGGAAAAAATATCGAAGAAAGTTTTCCATGTGGAAAAAATCACATATCCAGTTGAATTCCGAGCAAAACATGAGTCTTGGAATAACTTCGAAGAAAAACAAGGAACTTTCACTCAATTCCCATTAGTTTTTCGGAGTGCAGATCAATCCTCATCCATCTCTATTGCGTCCAGCACTGTCGTATGTTTTATTTATGTACATCAGAAATATCCAAAATAGGTCTTAAATACAAGGTATATTGATCCCGATATTATAAATAGTCACCTACTACACAGATACTAACTAGGGTGTGATGGAAAATTGAATGTGTCATTTAATTAATCGTGATTAGGAAAGGATATGAGAAGTTCGTGGCTAAATAATAAAAGTCGCTTGGGTCGATCTTCAGGTTAAGCCGCGCTTGCCTAGGTTAATCTGTGGATGGGTGACCACCCATTATATACAGAGTTTCCTCCGTGCTGTCATTTGTAGATCTTTGACAGTAGTTACAGGTAATCAGAGCCACAGCGGCATAAAAGTCTGACAACCAGTCTACCAACCAAGGGTATCGTATTAACCATCACTAACAGTTTTGTGGAGGTCAGATAAGATAGTAAATTACTGTTAATCAGCTACCTTCGGTTAGACTGGAAGCTGACCCTAACATATTTGGGAAAAGGCTAGGCGGATGATGATTAGGAAAGGATATATGAAACGTTTTCAAAACTGTATATTTTATTTAAGCTAAAGTAATTCCAAAACCAATCCGTTCTAAAGCGCGTACATAATTGAACTATTTCACACCAGATAAACACCTGCCAATAAATTGCTTTGTGGCTTTAAAATCTATATCAACATATCGTATTAACACCCAGTGCGGTGTCGAATTTTATAATAATTATCGAGTGTTCGCAGGTCGGTACCGGCCTTTCAGGTAACATCGCTAATTGGATCCTACGTCGTTATAACTTGATAGCTTCGTACATCACTGACTACATACCGACAAATTGCACTCTTCTCGTGATGTATTGACGATATGAAATCGTAATCCGAATGAATCGAAATATTAACGGTAATTAATCGAATTTGTATTTTTCGAAACTCGGCCCTACGCGGCTATGCTTCGCCGTTTAAAGTGAAAATTATAGGGATCATGCATTCAATTAAATATCTCAATTGCAATGTAGTTCTGATTTTAATTACAGCACTGCGTAGACCGTTTACCGTCTTTTTTTTTGGATTTGCACGGCGAACTTCGTTAGATTTTCATGCGAGATGCATAGAATAAAACTTTTAGGCGCACCCTAAAAGTATTATTGTATAAAAAAACTTACTCTCCCAAACTTCCACAGGATCTTCCTTTTTCAATGAATATCACAGAAGGGAAGAATGGGTTCCTGTTGATAAATTCGCTCCGTGGAACTTGAAACATAAATCTTAATCGACATTCCTTTTCTACAGCTCTGATGTAACTTAAAATTAGTTTCAGTTACCAATTTCCGTCTCGAAAGTCAATTTCGTCCAATGATTTGAATTTACAAACTTTACACAATTTTATACAAAAGATCAAGACAATAGCCGACAAGCAGCGAGTTTTAGAGTTGATAGGAGAGGCAAGCAACCGTTCGGTTTACACAAGTTGATTGTATGGGGGTTAGTCGCTTGCCATAGGAAAGAGTGATATGGAGTGTCTTTCCGATAATCTCTGTCTCTGTCTGTGTCTGTGTCTGTTTCTGTCTGTCTGTCTTGTCTGTGTGCAGAACAATGGATAATCGATAGAGCCTTTCACGTATCTCTACTTTAAAATAATGAGGGGCGAGCCTTGCCCGGGAGAAAAATACGCCGGAGAATAAAAGAGATTAAAGTTATTTATCAGGGTTCACAAGCTCCATATATGAAAGTAGGTATGTGTCTACCTCAGTGATGTTAATACCAGAATTATTCGTAGAATCATGAAATGTGGTAACAGTTCCTATAATTGTGCCTGTACATACGGAGCGTGTAATCAGGATTCTGTCCAAAACATAATAACCTCGTAAGCAAAGAGAAACAGACAGAAATTATTAGCGAACTAATGAAACGGATAATGTTGGTACCGTATATACTAGTATTATGTACCTACAAGCCGTGTGATGATTTCCTACGAACAAAAATCACAAAGTTCCATATAAATTCATCGCATTTCATCTTTAGGGGTTGACATTTTGAGGAGCTCGGATCGTGGCCGCTCAAATCAATCTACTGGTTAAGCTGCGTTTACCAAGGTTGGTCTGTGGATGAGTGAGCCATTACATATCGAGTTTCCTCCGTGCCTCGGAAAGCACGTTAAGCCGTTTGTAGATCTCTGACAGTCGTTACAGGTAGTCTTCGTATTACTCAGTACTAACTGGGTTGTGGAGGTCAGATAGGCAGTCGCTCCATGTTAAGTACTGGTATACTGCTGCATCCGGTTAGACTGGAAGCTGACCCCAAAATTAGTTGAGAAAGGCTAGGCAGATGAGAGGTTGACTTGTGCAAAATACTTATCACTTTGTTTATTTAAAGAACTCTTGTGAAAAAGATATACTTCTAGCAAGACTCAGCCGGTCCAACACTCTTGTTACAAGCGATTTTATAAAATAGACTGAAATTAATAAATAAGCCCTGAAATCCCGAGATTTCATAATTGGAGTATAATTGCGGTTTTCAGTTCGGAAACTTCTCGAGTGGCCGGGGAGGATTTTCTTTCCACTCCATCACAGGGGACTTAAAAGCTTCTTACACGAGCTGAGCCTTTGTAACCTTGATTAAAATTGAGTGTAATTGTTATATTCAGAACTCGAAATACTTAAATATAAAGGAAAGTCCTTAACATTCTCATATTTTTGAATTTTTTGGTCAAATCAAGGTATTTCTGGTAATAGATCTACATAGCTGCCTCATTGGTTTAGTGGTCGCAATCGTGACTGCTGATCATGAGGTCCTGGGTTCGATTCCCGGGTCGGGCAAATTGTAATTCAGTTTTTCCAACAGGAATTTCTCAGTAGCAGCCACGGAGACCCGATTTGTGCCCGGTTGATGGCAATAGGCTCGCCCCTTATTACAAGAGACTTAAACATAACTCGCGAAAAGTGAGTGTACTATTAGGCACTCAACCGTCGAAGGGTTAGGGTCCGTGGAGTACGTGTCAGAAGACCAAATACGAGGCGAGAGTGCAGCTGCTTGAGTCGCACCGCAACGTCAACTTAAGGCGTTCGTGGTGCGAGTACCAGCATGTTATCTGCACCTCGTCTTGGAGGAGGACTTTTGGCCACAGGGAGTGGTGTTCCGTCGCTTCCATGGGCAAGCAATGATGTTGTATATAACCTCATTGTGGGCAAGTGTCACATGAATGCACAAGTGAAGTGTACTAACATAGTTTTAAGTTTCTATTTACAAACATAATTTTTATTTTATCATATGTATGTTAGTTTGTAAGGTATACATCTATGGGCCAAGGTAGCCTGAAAATAAATGGATGTGTTGTTGTTGTTAGGAAGAGGAGTACCTAATAGAGGTGGATTATACGTGTGATGTTATGTTAGATCTGCATAGCCATAGATTTCAATTTATTAGTAGAGTAAGTCTTGAAACACTTCCCTTAAATTGTTACAGACTAGACAAACAGCCGGGTAAGGGTGAATAGCAAATAAATAGGCCCAATGAATCCTTTTTATCGTTTTAGTTCCGGAATCACCTCTTTCAGGCTTGTTGGGTTTAATTGTTCGTTTAGCAAATAAATAGGACGCGGCCCGGAGATAAATGGGTGGTACGCCAATTAACCCTTATATATTAGTAAAACAACATAAACTTCCTTTTTACCTTATAGAGAGCTTCTTAGTTGGAGCCTACTTAAATAAATTACTTGACGCTGTAACGTCACCGGTTAATGTCACGTCGCACCTCCATAGAGACATTGCCGTAACCCTACAGCCCATAACCATGGCCCCCATCATATATACGTTGTAAACCCGCCGCTACCGGCTTAATACGGTAGGTATGCGTCGACAAAGTATCCTTTTCACCATTGTATAAATCCTCCTACGAAAACTTCCTAGGCCTATGTAAAGCAGTGATTTATAAGTATTTACATGGACACAATGAGCAAGGACACAACCTTCCCTTTAAACTAAGTTATTGATTTTATATAATATAATATATGTGAGTATAAAAGGATCCCTCTCTAGTGTCCGTAGGGCGAACAATGCGGTAACATAAAATAAAGCATCGTCACCACTCCACGTCGCAATATTGGTAAAAAGGCCTGAATCTTTATGATAATAAGTCACGAAAGATCGCACTCGGAACGGTCATAAATAAAATAAGATGGCTGACCCTCGAAAATCTTAAGCAGATTATGAATAAGTGGCCATCCAATTCCGTGAGACGGCTTTATGCTTGCAATTATCAAATTGGATCAATATCTCAGACAAAGGAAGCGACACTACCATTTAGAGGTGTTTGGGGCCACTTAATCTTATCTCGCTCCGATACTGGGCCTAAACATGCGACTTTAGTTCGCTTCGATGCCACCCCGCGGCGGGCGCGGCTTTCCCGCCGAGCAAATAACAGCAAGCTCTTAAACACAACCACTTTGTTAACTCTGACGTCCCACCAATTTCTTACACTCACTGCGCACGCAATTCCCTGCTCAAGTACGTGTTTACCTACAATAAAGACAACAGGTAAAAATGAGATCGTCCTGCAAATATAGAGAATTACTGCCGAAGTGTCTCCGAAAAGATTAATAGACTCAAACATTTAAATCGCAATTCATGCACCTCTTAATTTAACACAAACATAAAAGATACTTCCACCACAAGAGTCTGAATAACGAGATTCCCGTGGTCTTTGTTTTATATTCAAATACAATTTCCTTAATTAGACGCGAAGTATCTCTTGAAAGAATAATGCGAGTTGCCTGAAGCAAGATAAGCTTGGGGCGGAGAGGAGTCGTACAACAAGGGGAAGCAGCATTTTAATAAATATCACGTAAGAAACTGGCTTTACGGTAAAACTCCACCAAAGATGTTCATAGAACGCAAGTAGGTACTATAGCACTAAGCACTACTTTAGTGTCGTATTTCAGCATTAAATTCTGTCAGGAGTATTAGATATTTAAAGAGCGTTCGTGGTGACGAGTCAGGACAACTGTTTGGCAAGTTACCACAAACTTGAACATCTGAACCTGAATGTAATTGGAGATGTATGTAGTTCAATCAAATGTTGACAAAGGAACAACGTGCTCACTCAGGGTACTAAATTTTCATTTGATGAATCTTGTTTGTTCGCGTCGAAGGACAAGATTTCAAGAATATTGGCCGCAAGGTCGTGTATATATCTGAATTATATCTCACTACAAATCTTCGCTTCGGACTGAAAATAAAAGAAAAGCATGAAGTTTATTAAGCAGTAAACTGACCGTAAAGCGAAACATTCAGGTCAATAGGTGCTTAGCGCGAAATCCAAGGTTCAAACTACTTACGTACTTTACAAGTATATTCAATGCTTGTAAATGTTTTTCCCATTTTACCCGTAAAACCTTGTTGACGATAAAAGTATCTATATCCGGCTATCGCATATCTAGATGGATATTACTCGGATGTTATGAAAGAAGTGCCATCCGGAAGATTTTGTTATTTGCAATGGGGACGATTACAAATACCGAAGAAATATAATATACAAGGAATTATTAATGAAATGCCTGCACTGTTCAATTTGTGGTGAATTTAACAATAATGCATTCCACAAATTAGTAAACAAAGCTGATTTATGAACCGACACAAAAATGTGAACTCTGCATCACACAAATAAATGGTCAAAATGTTTACATTACTTTTTTATATGTAGTTTGTTTTTAAAAGGTCAGTTTGTGGAACCCGCTTCGATAAGAGTGAAAAAATATTAAGTCTTTTCTTTCGGTTACATTTTCAAAAGAAAAAAAACCTTGTGAACCTGAAAATTATACAAACAAATATCCTACACTTCAATGTAATAGAATACGAAAACCTCTTGAAACCTCTTGGAAACAGAGAACCATTTAATTTGACCCGCGTGGAAAATGTTCTGGTTACCTACCCAAGCAACGGTGCGTGGGCAGACATCCACTACGTAGTACAGCTTTATATTGTTTTACTTACATATTACTTGAATAAATAAAACGCAGATTGACGGCTTTATTTATTTTTCTTCCATCTTTTTGACCGGCTTTAGTGAAAGGTCGCTGTTTTTTACCTTATTAATAATATATTATGTAAATATGTATGTTCCTATATTATTTGTGTCCGTTTGTTTTAGTTGAGGGCGTTTTTAGGGATCCGTAGCCGAATGGTAAATAACGGAACCCTTATAGATTCGCCATGTCTGTGTGTCTGTCTGTCTGTCCGTGTATGTCACAGCCACTTTATTCCGAAACTATTAGGATTACTCAGTTGAAACATAGTAGGTAGATGTATTCTGCGAACCGCTTTACGATTTTTATTCCAAAATTATAAAAAATAAAAGATTAAGAGCGGGCTCATACATGGAACTGAAACTAAAAAATGTTTTTTTCATCAAACCCATACGTGCGGGATGTCTATAGATAGGTCTTAAAAAAGACATTGAGGTTCCTAAAACCATTTTTTCTCAAAGTCAATC
Source organism: Eugnorisma glareosa (assembly GCA_947578425.1). Taxonomy (NCBI): domain Eukaryota; kingdom Metazoa; phylum Arthropoda; class Insecta; order Lepidoptera; family Noctuidae; genus Eugnorisma; species Eugnorisma glareosa. Next base: position 14,634,391 of record OX387959.1, read on the forward strand.
TTTTGAAAGATAGACACTTCCAAAGTGGTAAAATGTGTGTCCCCCCTCTAGTTTCTAAAGTAAGAGGACAAATTCTGAAAAAATGTAGGATTGTAGAACGTAAATAAAACTATCAACCAAAATTGGTTTGAATAAGATTTGATGTTTAGTTTTTGAGATATGGGACTTTTTCATCAAACTGTAGCAGTAACTTTGTTTTTCATTTAACATACTATGAACAACAAAATGTAGTTTTGCTGTTGAATGTAAAACAATACAACAATTAAGACTGAGCCTTCAAAATATTTTTACTAAATTGTTTGCTGCTACGGAACCCTTGTGCGTGTGAGTACGACTCGCACTTGGCCGGGTTTATTTATTTTATGTTAGAGGAAATTAAGGTGTCTTTTCGAATAGGTTCTCCCCCTGCCTAGCTTTATTCCATTCTGTCTGGGAGCGTTTTCTAATGAAAATGTCTTACAATTTAAAGTTGAACAAAGCTCAAGTGCTTCTGTCGCTGTACCTAACGAGTGTAGTTTAAGATGTTAAGTAATTACAAATTACTTTGTCCTGTACTCAGCTTGTAGTATATTAATCCAGTCAATTTCCCTTGAGTAATTTTATGCTTATGTATGTGTATGACAGGTCACATAATTAATCTTTTTTGTTTTCATCAATATGGTAAATTAAAACATTACACTGTTATACTTTTTCATTCAGCCTTAAAGTGCATACTGCTAGACGTAGATGGCCTTCTAAACCTTTAAAATGACTGGTCCTAAGGAGATCATATATTGCTTAAACAGCCAGGCCTATGCAAGGCCTATTGTAAGGTATATTGTTCCTATTGTTACGAGTTCTATGGCTAGAGCTGTTAATAAGAAAGTAAGGCCGATGATCTAATTTCAAAATGTGAACCAACACTTATCTTTATCACTAAAAATATTTGAAACAAGCTGTTGCCCGCGGCTTCGCTCGCGTTTTTGTCGGAAATTATCCCACAAGCACGTTGTAAATATAGCCTATGGCACTCGAAGATAATGTAGCTTCCTATTAGTGAAAGAATTTTCAAAATCGGTTTTGTAGATCCAGAGATTACCCCCTACATACAAACTTACAAACAAATTTTACCTCTTTATAATATTAGTATAGATTTCTCAATTCGTCTCTCTGAATAAATTTCACTGAAACAGCAACATACTAAAAGGAAGTAACATATACCTCTTATTTATCTCGATTCCTGAGATATATCGCGGGTGCGTACATCGGTGATTTTTCTGGCATTAATCTACGTTCGTAAACGTACAGTAACTACTCAACCGGGACGTCCCAGACACTCGTGATGGATGTGAAACGAATAGGCTCTTGACTACTCATCGCTCTATCAAAATATCTCAAGGGAGGCTGTGCAATAGCCTAGAAATATTGCTGAACAGCCAATCGTTATATCTTGCTGGTTCTTAATTTTTTGTGGCCAATACTTGCGTACTTCGTTGCCTCCAGTGGGTCAATATCGAATACTTAATCGACGTTTCGTTTCCATTTTGTGGTCTTTTTACGACTCACAACATTATTATCACTGGGTGCTTCTCGCAAATTCACAAAAAGTAAAAGAAGCAGCATCATGCTTTTTTAAATCAAAGAATAAAACATCTTCTGTGCAATGATGTGTTAGATAAATAACTAGGTAAGTGAACAGCACTTGAGCATCGTGCAACATGAGGTTAAAAATTGCAAGTAGCGACTCAACAAGTAGCGACAGATGCTACCGCTTCCACAGCAAACATACTTATATCTAGGTAGCTACATAATGTCTCTGTGAACCTTTACTATAGAACCCGCACACGAAACACAACTTACAGAAAACTACAGTCAACCGACCAACCGCTAATCAGCCAACGGGACTGAAATAATGTTTGTATTTCCTCTTCATAAAACATTGTTGTATCATAGCTTCGCATATCACTTCGCAGCTGACCGTGTCTGTCACGTCCTGGTGAACATTTTACGTTTAGTTGAAACTTATAACCGTCGGGTGACGAGGCGTCAATGAATGACGAAGGCCGGCTTTGAGTCGAGATCAGCCCTAATACAGGGGGGTGCCGCTTAATCGATCCATATTCCCGGCCATTAAGTCATGGATTATGGGCTGCCAACTTTGCATGGACTCGTTAATGGGGTTTACGGAATAAATATGACAAAGCGCAGATAAAGTTTGAGTAAACAAACGAGAGGAGTTACATCCGTAATCGCCGAAGCTATCCGTTGACAGTTTCATTATAATAACATATTAACGACGCCTAAGAGGCTTATCAAAAGTCCCGAGTTCTCGCATTAGCAGGTATTAGACGTAAGGATTATACTGCTATGGACGCTAAAACTATGAAACTGTTACAATTTCTTCAATTTAGTGTCGAACTTGGCTCGACTTTGTACAGTACAATAGCCAATTCTCGCTTGGGAACGTTATTATATACGAAACAACGTTAGGCTTATATGCCGGGCATGCGAGGCCTACCCCGTGTTTCATCTACGCAATATTATGTCCGAAGTTGGAAATTTCGCGTGATTAAATGTCCGACTCCACTCCACCACACCGCACTAAATGGAAAAAGTTTGAACGATCGTATCAACTTTAATACATTACAGTGTTAAATGTCGACCACGAAAATTGACATTCGACCATTTCATCCACAGTTCATCGTCTGAATAGGTTTTGATGGCTTATCCATTATTTTTTAAGTACATAATGTTAATACCTTAATGACACATTAAAGCTACACATTTTAATCACGGACATCACAATTCATGAACAAATTCATTTCTGCTCAGTGTTACGGTGAAATAGTACCAACATTTTCCTTGATCGGTGTTGGAGCACGGAATGGTATAAACCGCATTAGCGTGAGTCCAGCAGCTCCTGGGCCTTAATGCAGGTGGTAACGCAATCAGTGGCGCCGACACCTCACGGCATGGGTCGGGGCCCGCCATGCATACTGATGCTCCATAATATGTACCCACTGAATACTCCAGCTAATTTAACTCCACAATTTCCCTAATCAAAACCCCGAATGCCGACTATACAGAGTTTCCTGGGAACCCCACCCCTGTGCCAACTACAAATTTGCTAACTATCAATAATATTAAATTCAATATTATGTTCCAGTTTGAATAGCGTTTAATTTTCAAACTAATTTATGCATCGACAATGCTTGTTGTGAAAGTATGGTAGGTCAAAGCTTTGGTTTACATTCTACTGAACTAATTGACTTACAAATTAATGAAACACAAACACAGTTGCACAGCATCGATTTGCTATGAAAATCATTTTTGCCTGTAACTCGGTTGTCAAATTCCAATTCATTTATTTTGTTAACATAAGTAAAAAGTAGGTGGTATAATACAAAATGTTTTTCGAATTAGGTACATAAGACTAATTTGATTCAAATATTAATAATGCAATTTGGTTCACTAAATAATTAAAATCATCAAATAATGTTACATTACATAAAATGTCAGCTATGTCAATATTAAAATTGCATGCCTAAAATGTCAGAGTTAAGTAAATTTATGTAAACATTTAAATAAATAGGAGAAAAGAATTATTTAATAAAATGTCCGGTCTACTTATTATGATGAATAATAGGTCCTTAACAAATAATTGGTATAAAAGCAAGGATTCCCCAACACCTGCGACCGGTGCCGGCTAATACGTGTTTCCGCAAAATAATTTCGTGTTGATTTTACCCCACAAATCCCATGGGAATACGTATTAACGGCACAACACAAATGCCATAACAACCTTTCCACCGAACAAAGAGGCTAACAAGCTTGTAACTCATCTAATTATATTTTATTCGCACTTAATTCGCAATTCCTCGTCCTTAAATTATGAACATAAAGTACCAAAATACACAGGCCAATTTAATAAATATTAAATGAGCTGGCACGCTGTTAAAATTCTTGCAGGCATTCAAAAGTTTTTTTATTGCATGCAAGCGAAGCGCACACCGAGTACTTTATTATTGCGACCGTTCACAGTGTACGGTACAACGTAAAGCCCACTAATATTTACAGGTTGGAACAGCTTAACGCTTTAATAATTTATCTGTAGGCGCTTGAACACGATAAAGGTAAATTGACTGCCAACCCAGCTCATAGTAGACGTCCATCCTCCACTGAATAGCCCATTTACGCCACTCGGAACTTTTGATTCATCGTTGTCTTAAATGAAATTAAATTTTCATTAATAATAATTAGAAGGTGCTTTAATTAAGGTTTGCTCAACGTCATGCGGTTTGCTTATTTAATCGATTATTTTATTCAATTAGCAAGAATGATTCATAACAAGTGACGCAATTGCTACATATTTACATAACAAATTAATAGAACGTAACCCACAAGGGCGTATTATTTTATTCCAAGTGAAAGCTCGTTACGTCAGTTAACTGGGAACTCCTCCGTTTTAATTATACTTGAACTTAAGCCTTATTAACAATGGAACATCGAATTTGACAGTTGAATGCGAAGTGTTGTGGCAAGACAAATGGTCGTGGCGCGGAGGGTCGATGCTTACGGATAAGGGCTTGTGTACATTACACTTCAGGTAAAATGTTACTCGTTTTAATAGCTTTGTAATGAAATTGCTATGTGCAGAAATGTTCAGAGGCCCTCAGGAAGTATTATCCTAACTAACGATCTTTGTTGATGACGTCTGTCATGGCTTGCCGGAAAAGCGCTTATCTATCTAGGTATTCGTAGCTAGTAGCTAACTCTAGATGATGAGAAATGATATGTACGTGTTGTGGCCTCCTTGCAGCTTTGTAGTCGAGACAACACACGAGGCTTAACTGTGACATTGGCTTAACGAGGACGGAGGTAAGTAAGCGTAATGTATGTGCGCAAGGAGCAGACGATGATGAATGTACGCAGTCTATTTCGCAAACGATGTTATTATGCAATAAATGCGACACTCTGAAAATTGTATCTACTCTCCTAAACCACGCGGTAAACAACCCTTTCCCGCAACCATAAATATAAATGGGTGCTTGATGATATTTCAAAACTCATTACAATAAATTTCGTTGCTTTAGACATCTTGAGGAGTTGCTCCCCTTTAGCTATTTTCAGACTACCACACGTTTTGTTTCATATAATTATGTTACTTGTTTATTCACGCTTATAATTCCAGCCTATTATTGTCCCACTGCTGGGTAAAGGCTTCTAATCAACAAAGAAGGCACGAGCATTGATCACCACGCTTGCTCAAGACAAAATTGAAAGCGAAAAGTACATACGAGTGTCAATTGAAAAAGTCACATTCTTGTCCGGATTTGAACCCACAACCATATGCATGAGAGGTGGGGCCTTAACCTCTGGGCCATCACGACATATTTGCGCTTACGACCCTTTAATAGAGTGTCTTTTTAAGTTATCTTTAGTGTACATCAATTTTTGAGGTAGCGATGCTGTTAGCAGTCCCAAGCCGGCACAGAGATAGTAAAGCGGCACACACGAGTAGATAAAACTAACTACGTACAGGTGTGAGCTCGAGATGTTTTCCACACTAAGAGTTACCCGTACATGTAGAGGTGGAGGAGGTTACCCCACTCTAATGTAAAGTACACAGACTAGAGTAGGTTATACAAATATGCGCAAGGGATAAAATTTCCCAGGTAGTGTGTGTTTTTTTGTGTAAGGGAAAAATGAAAAGGTCACCTAATTCGAGCTTCAGGAAAAAGATATTTGATCGTGAGAAGTAATAAATATTGACGGGTCCTAATTGGAAAGCAATAACGATTCACTCGAGTTCACACATTATTGATGGTCCAGTATTTTTCATATTATCGTCACGTTTAACGAGTCGACTAAAAAGGTTTTAGGCAAAAAGATGTTTCTCGAAACATTATTAGATCGACCGGTCGATCAGTCGATTAGCATAATCAGCCTTTAATGTTCCCACTGCTGGGACACTCGGCCTCCTCTCCATGAGAGGGAATGGGCTATAATCTACCACGCGGGCCCAGTGCGGGTTGGTAGATGTCACATGTCTTCGAATATTTGGTTCTAGGAGATGCCGGTTTCCTCACGATGTTTTTCCTTCACCGTTTTTGAGAGCAGTGGTGATGAAATAAATTACACAAAGTAATGCGCCTGCCTGGGTTCGAACCCACGACTTACTGTTCGTAAGTCGGGGCCGCCACCACTGGGCCACCGCTGCTCTCAGTCGCTCAGTCTGCTGATCAGTCGATTGGATCGTATCATTTGTTAATGGAAACAGCAAAATGCAACTCAGGTACTGGTGTGTCGGTACAAAACTACACAAGTGACTCGTAAGCAGGTGTAACACAACTCAGCGATACGGTTGGCAAACTAAGGTAAATGCCGCATGCGTCCACTCCAAAAACAAGGTAAATGGCGTCGGATCCATTTTGTATGAGCTGTCTCAGCATATTTCAGGAGGGCATCCGGATTTAACAAAAATTTATACGTACGCATTCATGGACAAGGAAAAAACCGTTCAGCTTGTTAGGTGAACGCAAATATTTGTAGATATGTTTAATTGCTCAAAATTCGCGGCAATGTTCCCAGTATCCATATCATCTGAAACAATGTTTTGTTTTTGTGGTTGTTTGTTTAATCGAATGAGAATCGCTCAGTCGCTTTTGTTTATAACTTTGCACGAAGTTTGTCAAAATACGCGTGCGTAGGTAGCTCCCGCTAATGTGTTCGCGGTTCACCCGAGTGTGTAGGGATCTTTATTTAATTAAATTACGTTATAGATGTTAATTTTGGTGATGCTTTAAGAAACTAAGTTTAATAATATATGTTAAAAGGGAAAGCTTATCGTAATACAGTTATTAAAACTGTATTACGAAGCTTTAATATCATGTACCAAGACTTCAATATCATGTACTTAGTTCATTAAAACTAAGTACATGATATTGAATTCTTAGTAACAACGTTACAGAACATGGTTTTCGTTAGAACTTCACATAATTATTATACCATGTTTGCTCGCACATAGCAACAGAATGTGTCATAAATAATAGGTGTCCTCTAGTCGTGACAATGTGTGTGAGATGGTCCTCACAAGGCCGGCCTAGCTTCGGCATCCCTTTGAGCCCAGCGAGTGTCTTTGTCATAAGTTTGCCACTTAACATCACACGCCCTGTCCGTTAACATCCTCAATAATTATTGTGTTTAAATATGGAAGACGCTTTAAGAGCAATTTAAATATTGAATTGATTTGACACACCAACTTGTCCGGGAGGGCAGCACCCAGAGAGAGGGTCTACTTAAGACCTATCTTTATCTCATTAATAATAAATTACGGATCCGCTTACCGTCTACTTTACAAAGAGCGTTTAATAATAAAATACCTGGTCCTTTTAGCGATAAGAGGGACTTGTGAGCGTAATACGAACACGATATTCCGGCAATTTAGATTAACGGATCAAAAAAGTAGCTAAATATTGTAGGAGCCAAACTTTCAAATGAGTCCGTAAAAGCGTACCTTTTCAGCAAGCCCACTGTGCAGGGCATTAGCACACGTAACAATTAATGCTACTCATGAGCTATGAAAGCGACGAACACCTGAAAGAGACACTTATTCAGGTCACCTTTTACGACTACCACGGGAGTAGAAAAGACTGATTAATTTTAGCCAAAAGTAATAAGTCTGACCACTGTCCATTGAATCTAATCCATCTCCACCTGCTCAAAGGACTAATAAGTAAAAATATCGTGAACCATAAGTTGCTCTATTGACTTAAAAATACAGTAATATTTTGCTTTGCTGGAGGTTAACACAACAAAAGCGACATTGTATAAAAAGCCCGACATTGGTTCCATATACAGTATACCTATAGGTGTGTAGGACCACGTGTTCCGATCTACGGAAAAAGGCGGGGAGCGCCAAAGACTACTGATCGCCGGATCTCTACACAAAACCCTCGTTTATTGAATTTTCATGATTCTTTTTCATGCAAGTTCGCCGATTTCGTGGAATCTCGGATTGCCTGCCTTTACCTACGCGTACCGGCTTTTTCTATTTTAGGAAAATAAATTAGAGTTGCGTCAGGGGTCTGTTGACTTTTTTAATGGTCTAAATTTATGTAATACAAGTACCTAAGGGTAAAATGTACTATTGGCAAGGTATTCATTGTCACATTGTCAGCATACGGGCGCTTAAAGATGATTATTAGAGATGCACCAACTAGTCAGCCTAAGTTATAGTGCTTGTAATAAAAATGAAGAGAAGATTTTTTTTGTTTGTATAAGTACATTTTGTGAGCGGCCATTTCGTACTCATGTTTTCAACTACGAGTGTGACTTATCAACTGAAAAATACTTGTTGTGTTATTGGAAATTATTTCATGAAACTCGTATCCTTCGGTGACGGCTTTATCAAGCGATATCTCAAGCTTTATGGGAAGTCGAAAAATTACTCCATATATCAAGCTTTATTTTTTAAATTATAGTGCTGCGTAGAATGAATTGCTGTTATTTTTGTCAATTTACTATTGATTTTATGAAGGCATTACGGCCACATTGCCAATTTTTTTTTTTTGGATTAGTTTTTTGAAATATCTCCTTTGGTTTCTTTAGAAAACAAATTAGCACATCACTTTCACACATTCTCCAACAAAAAGCGAAACGCGTAACAAAAATGTCCAAAAGGTTACACTAAGTCATTAAGATTGATGTCCAAGATTGGTCCTCAGTAAAAAACTTTTGAACGTTCCATCTCACTAATATCCACCCATATATGAAGATAAATCTATGCCCTAGAGGAGAAACCATTTCTAATCTTCCAGAAAGCCTTGACATTGTTTCTTAAAATAGAACAGAAGGGTGACTGTGTGTGAGGTCCAAACATTTAGGGAGTAACCGCAGTTCGTCACTTACAAAGTAACATGAGGGTATGATTTCTGGAATGTTCCACATTAAGTAACGTCAACAAAGAAAAAAGGGGTGCTGGCAGCAAACGAAAAGTTTTTACCTTGTCCGTGTTCAAGTTTGACAGCGCCAGGCAGGCTGTTTCTTGGGTCTAAAACGTCATAAGCACGCAATAGCAATGAATATCGCTTGCATGTTTTACCTGCATGTAACTAAACTCTTTAGTCGACAATACATATGCTCATGAGCGCTTACATAACAAGGTGTTGTTCGAAACAGTCCCTGAAGAGTTCTTTCGTTTGCGGCGCCAAATTGAATTTCCGTTTCGATACATTTAGATAAGTGCTGGTATTATTTTGCATTCTGTACTTAAACTTTGAAATGGAATTCTATTTTGGTTGTGGTATCGATATTTCCTGTTCTAAATTCAAATATTCCGGTTATTTTTAGAAGCACGTTTGGTTAGGCACACAAGTATACGTTCTGACGTAAACAGTTTTTATTTTTCTTCAAGTCCCTATAAGCATAGCTTTACACTACGTATTTTCCTCACGTATTTTTCTTTCGCCGACCAAATTGAATTGCAAGTCACCAATACCAATTGTATCATTACAGAACAAAATATGAACAGCAGTAAAGTATCGGATATATCGTAGGTTGTTAGACCTCCTCTATAAGTGGTCCCTGTTTACCCCAGTTGACCCTTATAACTTTCTCGCGATGATGGCCACCTAATAATATACGCTAGTTTACTTTCTTGAACCAAATGAAGGTAAATAATTCGGACACAGCTCCATTTTCAGCAATAGGTATGTGTTGTGCCGACATCTAATTAGGATCTATTTACTTTGGTACGCAATATAATAAGTTTAGGCTTCTTACGTATGTCGGCGACTACAAGTACCTATGTACATACATGCTTGCTTATTTCACGCAAGGGGTCTAGTGACTTTAACGGCATAAAATAAAAGAAGCAATAGACAGCAAAAAAAAAAATCTGTACAGTCAGTTCTACATTTGAAGCTTAAAAGTTCCATAATGATTTATTTGTTATGATAACTCCATTCGTCCATTAATTTTGTGTAACCAATCAGCTGTCAGAATTGAGTCAAAGCAATTAGGGGCGGTGCTGCAAGAGTGATTTAAGTAAAACTTTGTTGTTAACGTCGCTGTCTGGATGGTGGACTTGGCGAATGTCATTCAGTCTGCGATTAATCATAAAGCTTTGTCTGAAGATGCAAACAGCTCATAAATAGTTCGTTAAGGGATGTCCAAACGAATTTACGTTGTTTTGACGAATAGCTTTAAAATTGTGTTGCGATTTTGAGAGGTTTGTGCCACTTTCGAAATATGGTAATCGGGTATACAGGGATGCAACTTTAAATAATAACTTACTTTCAGTGTTTTGAAATGTATGGTGACATAAAATCATGATGGTTATTTTTAGAGAGTGGGGTCTACAAGCCCGTGTGTAATGAACACTCATTAAATTTAGTATTTCTACAAGGTAAATCTATCTTCTAAAAGGTGTTAATAGACCCCTAACAAAGCCATAGCCTTGTTCTCCCCGTCATTGCGATATTTTTTTTGTTCTAGACCATAACTGGGAACCTTCTAGTTACGGAGATATTGGGGGTCAAAGTTCCAACTTTTTCGCTTTTTATTTTAAATATATGTTTTTAACGTAAAAAAAATACTGTAAACACCTCCATGACCCCCGTACTATTCAATACATCTATCAGCACAATGTCACAGTATAAATATGGAACAGTATGGAAACTAGGCCTAGTTGTAAAATAATGACTTAAGCTCCATTGCATCATTAGGGTTGTCACTCATAATATTCTTGAAATTGTAGTGTAGTGATCAAACAATCGGTTGAAGTAGTTTATAACACGGAACAGTTTAATATTAACACACAACAACTTGTACAAGTATATTAATTACACTTGGCTTTGTCAATAAGGCGTAACTTTTTACATGTTTTGGCGTGACCGCGTGAGCTGCGGAAAGGCGAAAACGTTTCGTGTGCTCCTCCGTTAAAACTACAGTTAGTCTTTAAGTAATAGATTTTCAACTTTATGATCTAGGGTATAAAGTTGAAACTCTATTAAAAGACAAACTGTACCTCGTCGACGATGACTTAGAGAATAGCATAACAGGGCGCATGTGCGGCGCCGATGCCTGGCGTTACAACCCGAACATGTGTATGACTGTAATTAAAAAACCATTACATTAAAAAAAAGACCTTTATATATTACTTTATATATTTTTACATTAAAACGATACCCATGACGGAAAACTTGATATTTTTTGCAGCCACCATCTTAGATTTACATTTTGACAGCACCCTCGGCTTCAACACCCTTGAAAACCATGAAAACGACACCCATGACGGTAAAATTGATCATTTTTGCAGCCGCCATCTTAGATTTACATTTTGACAGCACCCTCGGCTTCAACACCCTTGAAAACCATGAAAACGACACCCATGACGGTAAAATTGATCATTTTTGCAGCCGCCATCTTAGATTTACATTTTGACAGCACCCTCGGCTTCAACACCCTTGAAAACCATGAAAACGACACCCATGACGGTAAAATTCATCATTTTTTGCAGCCGCCATCTTGGAATTACATTTAGACAGCACTTTTGGCTTCAACACCCTCGAAATCCATAAAAACGACACCCATGACGGAAAACTTGATAATTTTTGCAGCCACCATCTTGGATTGACATTTTGACAGCACAATCGGCTTCAACACCCTCGAAAACCATGAAAACGACACCCATGAAGAAAAACTTGACATTTTTTGCAGCCGCCATCTTGGATTGACATTTTGACAGCACCCTCGGCTTCAACACCCTTGAAAACCATGAAAACGACACCCATGACGGTAAAATTGATCATTTTTGCAGCCGCCATCTTAGATTTACATTTTGACAGCACCCTCGGCTTCAACACCCTTGAAAACCATGAAAACGACACCCATGACGGTAAAATTCATCATTTTTTGCAGCCGCCATCTTGGAATTACATTTAGACAGCACTTTTGGCTTCAACACCCTCGAAAACCATGAAAACGACACCCATGACGGTAAAATTGATCATTTTTGCAGCCGCCATCTTAGATTTACATTTTGACAGCACCCTCGGCTTCAACACCCTTGAAAACCATGAAAACGACACCCATGATGGTAAAATTCATCATTTTTTGCAGCCGCCATCTTGGAATTACATTTAGACAGCACTTTTGGCTTCAACACCCTCGAAATCCATAAAAACGACACCCATGACGGAAAACTTGATAATTTTTGCAGCCACCATCTTGGATTGACATTTTGACAGCACAATCGGCTTCAACACCCTCGAAAACCATGAAAACGACACCCATGAAGAAAAACTTGACATTTTTTGCAGCCGCCATCTTGGATTGACATTTTGACAGCACTATCGGCTTCAACACCCTCGAAAACCATGAAAACGACACCCATGACAAAAATCTTGACATTTTTTGCAGCCGCCATCTTGGATTGACATTTTGACAGCACTATCGGCTTCAACACCCTCGAAAACTACGAAAACAATCCCACTGATGAGAAATTTGTAGCAGCCGCCATGTTGGATTTACAAATAATTCACGAATTTATTTTGATCGATCACACGGAGTTATAATTCGATATCGAATAATACAATAAATCGATCTTCAATCAGCAGGGAGTGTAAAAAACGAAAGCTCCTGTTTTGATAAAGCCATGTTCAAAAACCCATAGACTACGCATTACGTACGTGGCATTTTTAAAAAGATTCGGGAGAAAAACTTACTACGCGACCACTCGTCTTGACGCGACAGTCACGACTGAACGCACCCTGATGTCCGCTTCGGGGTCTCGTAGATGCGCGTGTTTGTGTGAGTGTGCCGATTCGTCCGTTAGTACGTAGATTCCTTACTGTTCCATATTTATCCTACTGTAAAACGTAATTTTTCACCCCAAAAAGAAGTCGTTTCCTAGCAATAATTTTTGTGTAAAGTTACTTAGTTTGTACATAATGCTTGGTTGACGGCTTCGTTGAGGGTCTTGTTACACCCTGTATATAATTATGATGTACTTTATGCACATGTTTCACTGTGTGTCCACGTTGTTCTACTAAACTACGCAACAGATTCTCATGTGGATTTACGGAATGTATTACGAAATCTTTATGGTTTTTAAACTTACATATAAAAAGAAATCTCAATGTTTTGTCGTGCCGTAAATCCATGCGGAGCAACGGGTCGCTAGTAAAAAATAAAGCGGTTAACCGCAACATTGTCCAGCGACGGGCAATATAGGTTGGTAATCCGTTCTCATCACCCCTTCGACCGCCCAAAGTGTTGTTACGCGTGTCTCTGGAGTTATCCCCATCTATCTTCAAGGGTGACCGCTTAAGAATGGACAGGACAAAGAGCCGGCCATTACGGCGCGCCTTGAAATTGCAACTTGCTCCACAAAGGACTTTGCTGTCTCATGTCTATTCAATTACTGAGTTAAAGGTCAACCGACGATACTATCTGAACCTATCTACCTGTCTGATAGTTATAGATGTAAGTTTTAGAAGCCGCAAAACTTTTATTATCTTCTAGTTGTTGCCCTTCGTTCGCGTGAAATTATTATTAAAAACAAAATACATTTGTTTTTTAATCGGTTTTTAGTAATAATTTCAAGGGTTTTAATTTTTTTGCAACCCTAATTATTTTTCTAAAATAAATGTAGCTTAAGTTAGACCTTATAATATCCTATCTTATCTTATCTATCTGCAGTAAAAGTCCCGTCAAAATCGGCCCAGCCGTTTATGAGATTAGCCGGAACGAACAGACAGAAAGACAGGCAAAAAAAAAAGTGTTTTTGATATAAGTATGTGTTTTTGTTGTAAGTGCCGTATATATTTACATAAGCATTCAGTAAAAAGTTGTTATTTTGATATTACAAACAGACACTTCAGTTTTATTTATTTGTATGTATAGAGTCTAAATATAGATGTATAGATCATTCAACTATTTGAATGATAGATAGGTAGATACACTCTAACACTTTCGTGTCTTCTTCTTCTTCTTTGTTGCCATCAACGGATGTTCATTCCAAAGGCATAAGCCTACACAATTCCGAAACCCCCAAAACCAAGTTTTAATTAAGAAGATTAATGAAATTCGATACCCCAAAAATACCGATTGACATGATATTGTCTATGAAGCGCCCATTCAAACTGAATAGAGCCCTGAAAACTGAGTGACGTTTCCGCGGGCGAGCACTCGCTTCACTGTCGAACATGTATGGCATTCGGAAATCTTTCAAAGCTAAATAAAGCCCATCAGTTGTCCAGCAAAAGGGTATTTGATGAAATCTTTAAAAGTAGTTGAATGGCACACGTTGCAAAAAGCTTTTTGCCTGGCGCTCGCTGGGGTCGTGATGTCCGGTGCGCTCACGGACGCGATTGATTCAGCAGGGGATGGTTCAATAATTCAGCAGGATGACTGGCAGAGTCGCATGTTCCACACTGGCCGCGATATTGACAGGGCTGTCAGCCAACTTGGCCGAAATAACAGATAAATAATACAGAAGGTCTGTCGAATGACGCCGTATTTTATGTTAACAAGCTACCTGAGTGTAGGCCACAACTAAAGGTCAAAGATCTATGTGAAAACGTAACCTTTTCATTCATAAATAATGTGTAAACTTGCAAGAACAATTCCAATAGTACCAACATGAGCATAACCAATAACATTCTCATTTTCCGAATAGCAATAGAAAATGGCGGCGGAGTTGCATCGCTGGGGCCGCAACCTCGCGAGCTATTTCCAATCACACGTTCCGACATCACTTACAAAACCTTATATATTCACGGTTCAATTAAAACCTATTGATCTGACCTTTTACTGAAGATTATGTCTTAATATTTCAATCTGCCATCATAATTAAAGTTTAAACGAAGCACGGAAGTCGGGCGATTCTGTAAGGTTATATACATCGTCCATTAACAGAGTTTATTTTGACTAATGATAGTACCAATTTGCGACAGAGCTGTAATTAGGCAGCCGGAAGCCATGCCGCAGAATACGTGGACCGCCTCGTCGCCGAGATATCATCTATCATTTATTTGTGAGAAGAAAACATTTTGGAGACATTACCGTCAGGGACCCGCTTTTTCTCTGGACTCTGTGACAAGAAGAGAGATAAAAAAGGATCACTATGGTATTTGTCCAATTACCTACCGACATTAATTTTCTTCAATTAGAAGTTTGGTTGCGTCAA
Organism: Eugnorisma glareosa; assembly: GCA_947578425.1. NCBI lineage: Eukaryota > Metazoa > Arthropoda > Insecta > Lepidoptera > Noctuidae > Eugnorisma > Eugnorisma glareosa. Next base: position 14,649,563 of record OX387959.1, read on the forward strand.
ATACTCCTCTCTTATAACCTGAAAAATAGTTGAGCATCTTTCATGATATAAAACCCTACAGGTATTAAAATGTCTGCTTGCTTCTGGCCTTTTCTGAGCACAAAAATGTCGTAAAGTTGATCTTGAATCCACAGCCATTTTCCGGAAGAGTGTATAAGTATCTCGAATTAATGTCACAAGTATCCCGACTTTTTTAAAAATATCTATAAACCACAACAGAATACATACACTATCAAACTTGTTGCAACAACGTATTGCAAGAATCCGCAATTCTAATTTTCTGCACACAACTATTTGATTTTATTTTAAATTCCCACATAAAGTTATATTTTCTATCCACACTCCGATTGCAAAATCCATTGGTGGCTTATCATTGAATTTATGTTTTTTCACTTCAATAAAAACGCTCTAAACGCCTTAACGGATGAAATATGAAATTCTTCTACTAAAGTGCAGCGTATGAGAAATATGTTGCAGTTCGTGCTACTTTTCAGTTTGATATTATGTCCGCTGGTGATATGTGAACGAAAACAGAATAAAGAGAAAGATTCGTCTGGAACTGACTTGGGCGGGAAATTGGTTTCTGACTTGAGGAATGACGCCAACATTGACCTCTCAGCTGACGAAGAGTATGAAGACCTTCGAGCCGAGCTCCTCGCCTACCACACGGCACTTGCTTCCCTCACTGACACTCGTAGTGAGTATAATAATTATGGCATTACACAAATACTTTACCTCTAGCTTTAGACAGATTTAAATGTCGGCAATAAAGTCTAATTTACGAGTGTCTGAACGCGAGTATTATTAATATTTTGGGAGGTTCTATACTTATTAGGCCGTAATCAATTTGCATAAATAAATAGGTTAACAAGTTACTGGTATTTGCTTTAGAGAGTGAGTTATGAACCAAACCATAATTAAAAAGTCAGCAGATTCACTGTGCTTCATAATAACCAGAAGCAGTATACCTTTTTTTTTCGGATGGGTAGTCATCAAATAACTCCTACCGCTCTGGGCTGACCAGGAGGGAGTGTCAGACTTATACTGACTAAAACCCATCTATGTCCCTTTTTTTGCCCTTTGTGTTCCAGGCCCGCGGTATCTCGAACAGTCCCGCCACCCTGGCAGGCATCGGTCCTTTCAGACCCCTTTCTGTTTGCTGACATATCTCTTTGAGGCGCGCGTGGAACACGAACGCAACGTCGACACGGCCGGTCGTCATAAGACGAACGGACGGCGAGCTAGCCCATAGCTCGCCGTCTGCAGGCCCGCGAAAAGCAACCTTGGGTTTTCAACTCTTAAACTTGAGTGTTGATTGTTATAAATTTGTTGCTGTTTTATGTAAACACCAACGAGCCTTTCATGAATATCGGCTCGATGTCTCAATGTTTATATAAAGGAAAGTTATACGAAATCCAAAAGACGTTGATACGTTCTCCAAGCATGTTGGTAAAAATGTTATATCGAGGCATTAACTAATGAAAGTTTTCCTCAGGATCCATGAAAACGACGCCATGTTGGAAAATCGGCGGCGTTTGCATTCACCACAAGATGTGCGTGGGACACCGCTCCTTGTCTGAAGTACCCGGCTGCAGGGACAGGCTAGAAGTCTGCTGCTTCACCTGGAACAAATACCAAGTCAGAGACATGAAGGACAAGGGCATAGGTCTACCGATGCCTTGGAGTCAGTCAAACGACTTCGGTGGTAAAGGTATCGTAGGCCCACTCAGCGCTGAACCCTCGAAAAAGAAAAAGAAAAAACCGGTGGAAGAAAATGAAGACCTGTACGCAGACAAATCACAGGAGGATACTCCTGTCATGATAGTATTACGACACAAGAAGGAAACATAATTATTATTATTGTTACTAGTAAACTGCTTATGGAATACCTATCGCCTATGTTAAATTTATTAGTTCCAACGTTACATGACTCGTATACCTACATCAAAATGATGTAGTCACGAGTACATACTTCAAACAAAAACATAAGGTGGCTTATCGGGCGTCATTCAGTTTGCTAATTAAAAAGTCAATCGTATGTTTTTCCATCTTCATTTGTTTATTTTTATGCTTTGCCTTTGTATAAGCATGTAAATGTAAAATCATGTTTCTGTTGGTTGGAGGCGTTGTAATGTTAGTGGTTTCAAATGTGCTGTGTACGGGAACAAGAAACGGAGAAGACAATGGTTACCAGATCCCAAACAGTTTCGTTGACGTGTTCAAAGCTGGCATGGGCTCAAAACCTATCCTTGGTTAGTTTCTTAAACATAGAGCATGGACTGAGCCTTCCTAAATGTCAAATGAAATTGACCATGAAGTGCGAGAGAGACAAATCAATGGAGCGGTTATTGTTTGCCCCAGGTTTTGGCCGCATCATCGCTCTGTCTCTTTCTACAGAGTGGTCACTTTTTGGAGGCTAACGCTCAGTCCATTCTCTGTCTATGGTTAGTTTACAGAGTATGCTTATAATTTCCACTATTGCCAATTAGATATAAGTATCCATGTTACGGGTAATGCTAGAAAAAGAAGGAAACCTAGGTTTATCCGGGTAAACTTGGTACTACCCAAGCTCTTTGGGTAAAGTAACTGGTATGTTACGGCTAAAAGCCGAAACACGGTTAGGCACCAAGTACTAGCCGTCTTTTCGTGCGGCCGGTAGCAGTTGGTTTCACTTAGGTGTATCTTTTTCACTGCTGGGGCACACCGACCAAATGGACTAGGTTAGGTTAGAACAGTGACCAAACGCGCGTGAACCGAGCGAGCGCGGCGAGCGGTGCCCCTGCAGCGGCCGGCGAGCGCTACATCCAAAATTAACTTTTATTTTAGTGATTATTAGGAGTTTACCCAGGTTACTTTTTCTTCTAGCATTACTCATAAAATATACACAGAATATTGGTAAATGCGGTGCGAGCCGGAAGGAGTACCTATGTTAGGTTCGTAGCGTTGCGCTCTGTGCTTTCTGCCATGGGTAAAGAGCATGAGTTTAACCGATGTGCGTTTCCCGACTTGATTAGATGATTGTCGAAATGAAACAAAAAACTTGACTCGTGTTAGGTACGCACGACGACCATTCAAGCTATGCAAAACCAATATAAGCGGATCTCTCCTTGTACGATAAAACTATACAAAACGAGGTCATGTTATACTGGAAATGTATAGTTTGATGTGTCACCAAACTTGTTTGTGTGTACACAAAACTTTTTTGTCTCATTTCGATTTTAACAACAAGTCAGGTAATAGTTGTGTGACCAACCCTCGCACTTAATCCACATGGATTTCTTTGACATAAAATATTAATTGACAAACAGGGTGTAACAAGAAAGACCCTTAACGAAGCGGTAAACCAAACATTAGACGTACATCAAACTAAGTAACTTTACGCAAAAATTATTGCTGCGAAACGACTTTTTTTGGGGTGAGACATCACGTTTTACGTTTTACGGTACGACTCAATGTAACACACTCAAAACATTGTGTTGATGGATGCACTGATTAGTATGGGGCTCGTGGAGGTGTTTACAGTAAAAATCTTACTTTAAAAATATGTACTTATTTTAAAAAAAACTTAGGAAAAAGTTGGAACTTCGACCCCCAATATCTCCATAACTGAAGGTTCCCAGGTATGTTCTAGAACCACAGAAATTATCGCAATGACGGGGAGAACAAGTATCTTTCAGCTTCGTTAAGGTTCTTGTTACACCCTCTAAATTTCGAAAAGATTTGTGTGTACAATAGTCGGAGCTAAGAAAGTTCGCAGATATAGATACTCCACCTTCCGCCATGGGGGTAGGCAATAGATATTTCTTATTAATAAGACATTTTCACGTTCTTACGCCGTATAGGCTCAGCTAGTTCCACCTGCTGGGCGCGTGGAGGCATCTGTGTGAAGATAAACAGCTGTCCCTCACTCCAAATGGACATTGGAGTGGCTGGCTGCTCGAGGGGCCACATGGTCTGTTGCAAGGTCCACGCTCACGGCTCCCCCACCGTGGGCACCGCCAGAAGAAACCCCATACCACACATAAACAGCCTAGATGAACTAGGAGCTGCCTTGGAAATTATCGCGTTGAGGAATTCGATGCTGCTCTCCAGATGGACATCTCAAACATCAGAGACCGACGATAATGCAAAAATATTCATAGGTGACATAATGAACTAAATAAATAATGTTCAGTAATTGTACGAAAATGTTTACTAATGGATCTTTAAGTGTTGTGAAGGAATTGAATCGGTGAGTAGTCCAATAGGGGTATATGCAAGAAATACTAAACTTTGTTTATTTCTTCAAAATGCCTTGTATTGGACCATAAAAACATTGTGGTGCACTTGTTTAATTCTCTAATACAACACTTATTTTACAATTTAATATTTTATTTAGCGTGTTTTTGGTGAAACGGAACGCAAACACAAAACGCATCGATTCCGGTAGTGACGTCAAATGATATTATCAAAGAAAAACTTTTAGTTAAAAAAGTACTTAAAGTTTCACTAAGATGTTACTATAATATTGTTATTGCAATTTTTGCTTTAATAAAGCACTTACAATATAGTAAAAATATTCTATTAAGGGCAAACAATTAGATTTAAACAAGGCAGATAGAGGGAAGTGACATCAAATGCTATGACTTGAATGGCCGCGACAGTCATGGACGTTTGAACTGTCGTAAAAAAATGTAGGAGTCGCTGGTATATTTATAAATGCGAAAGTTTATAAGGATGGATGAATGTTTGTTACTGTTTTACGCAAAAACAACTAAACGGATTTGGAAGAATTTTGGCACACAGATAGTTTGTGTGCCGTAATTCTCTCAAAGCCGAAATAAAAAGTTTACTATATTATGTTAATCCTTTGTTACCTGGATTAACATAATATAGTAAACTTTTTATTTCGTTAGTATGATTCCAAGTAATTAGAGGCATAATATTAATTAAAAGTTATTAAAACCTTTTAAATTCAGCAGTAATAGGTACCTTCTTTGTATTTACTACACACACACTGTGTGTTCACGCCCGCGAAGCCGCGGGCATAAGTTAGTAATGGTAAGAGACGGAATTCTTCAATACAATCAATACCTTTTTGTGCATACATATAATTATATATTTATTTCCTAGAAACGCAAATCTAATCACCAGATATCCAAAAGCCAAAAGTTAATCTATCAAGAAACGACTCCTGACGTGACTACTGAACCTCCAAACATAATTTGAGCAATATACCGCAGAGTAGCTTAAGTGTTACCAATTCATTAACCAAGAAGTGCCTATATTAAGCCCACCATTGTATAATAAAGTGCCTCATTCAGTGCCGCCACCGTGCTTGCTAGCAATTAGAATATATATTGCATAACATCTTGAAGCCTGTTACAGAATTTACTCGCATATTAATATGAAAGTAGTTGTTCCCTTTGAAGTTCAGTTATAATGTTTTATCTGCATTCTGAAGGATGAGTATTGGTTTGAGTGCTAGCGAACAAGATAAGGGATACTTTAGAATGCTGTCAACATTAAAACGAAACCAAATTATTATAAACGCTTGCGCAGCGTATACGTTCCACGATTGCCGGAACCAATAAGCGCACAAGTAACTGTTCCTTCTTAATAAAACTAGTATTAACGGCTCAATTTTATCTATGCCAATACTTGAGTATAACTGATATTTAATTTAGAATTAAATACCTTCCTATTGACAAAACCGAGAATTTATAAACTCCGTTCGTACCGCGCTTGAGCTTTCTGCGGAATACCACCGCTCCAATTAGCACCAACACTCTTTAAACAACGCAATAAAAAACAACAAACGCAACTAAAACTTCCAATCTGAATCGTCCGGAACGTTTACCCAAATCAACAAAAGGTGCAAAAATTCCGATTGTACATACATAATAGGTTAACATTAGAGGGTACCTACCTCTCGACTTTAATAAGGATTCTTGGTTCAAAGACGGGCCGTTAGTTTGAATGCGTTCCAAATTAGTTTACCTCGACCGGGCTGCCTACAACATTCGTAATGAACTCAACTAAGTTTATGTACGACACGAGTATTCCTACATAAGGTCAGCCACAAATTAAACTTTGACGTGGAATTGTATGTACTTAGACTCAGATCATAACGCTTAAGTAAGCAGTAAGTTATACGTAAGCCATCTAACGTGCCCTGAAGTAACACGGGCCCAGCCCGCGGTAATGAAGCAGACGCTGCCGTAATGCGTCGATTCATGCCACACTAGATCCCCCTTACGGGAACATTTGGAGCACCTTGAAGTTAAATTAATAGTATAATACCCCTCCGAATCCTTATGTATCTGTAAGACTAACGCAACCATAAACAAAGGACAACAAAATTCTGTTCTCTTTCTCTATGGGCCAATTTCACCAATGAAAGGGCGATCAGCACATTAAACTGCGTTCAAGTGCTGTCAGGTCATAATTCGGCCAATCGGATCAACCTTTAGGTAAAGCCGCGCTTGCTTACTTTGGCCCATGGATGGGTGACCACCCATTACATACCGATTTTTCGTCTTCGTACCTCGGAAAGCACGTTAAGCTGTTGGTCCCGGCTGTCATTTGTAGATCTTTGACAGTCGTAACAGGTAGTCAGTGGCCCGAAAGTCTGACAACCAGTCTTACCCCTTGGTAAGACTGAGTTGTGGAGGTCAGATAGGCAGTCGCTTTATCTAAAATACTGGTATTCAGCTATATTCGGTTAGACTGGAAGCCGACCCCTACAAAATTATGAAAAGGTTAGGAATCTGAAGAACTGCTGTCAGGTCATTATTGCTATGGAAAAATGACCTGACAGCTCTTAAGAGCGCGATTTAAACGTGCTGATTAGCTAAAAGAGAAATCTTCTCAAAAAGTTCACACTTTTTCTTGCTACTTTCATCAAACTGTATAACAAATTCAATTAGGTACATATCTAGCGAAAATTCCTTTCGGTTTCCTTCAAGTTATCAAAAATTAACGTAACGATCTTCACGAGCTTGAATTGAATTAAGTTTTTTACGAGCGAGAATATGAATAAAGTTCAGTCGTGTGAAGGAGTAAAATTTTCATCTGTGGAAACTGCGCTGTTTTTTTATATTTTACTAGGTAGTGCCCCGCGACCTCCCTCCGTCCACTTAAAATTATTATTAAAAAAAATATATGTTTCTGTATTTGAATCGGATTTTATTACCAATTTCAAGGGTTTCTATTATTTTCACGGAACCCTAATTCTTATTCTAAAATAAAAGTAGCATAAGTTAATCCTTATTACATCACCTAACCGTTGTAAGAGTGTCCATGGAGTTTCTTGCCCATTCTTTTCCATAGAGATCTACGCTTTGGAATGTGCAACTACAGTACTTTCTCAAGTTATTATGCCTTGTGACTGTGACTGTAGCTTAGCTTTTTTTTTTTGTTTGACTTTCAAAAGTGCCTGTAATGGTCTAATTGAAATAAATGCTTTGAGTTTGAGAAAAATTTATAGAAACGTATTTTTCTTATAAGTACCTTAGTTTCATATGCATTAATTAAATATAAAGCTGTTATTTTGAAATTAAAAACAGTACATAACTAAGTGAAGATATAGTCGACGTTATTTTACAGTGATGTTACATGTCATGATTTTTATTACTTACGATTAAAATACGAGTTTGTGGCCTAACTTATACGCCGTTTACATCTAATAACATTAGACGACACCTGAATTAATCCCTAAAGTAAAACAATCGATTGGATTTTCAACAGAAGGCTTGGCGCGGAGAGTGGAAATTCCACCAACGAACTAATGTTTACGCATTTATTTGGGTTTTGCTTAGTGTCAGTGAATTTATGGATTGTGCATAAGTCGTTTGCCTAGCTTCTAGGTTAACTTAAGATAGACATACAATATCAAAAACATGCACACGGTCACCTATGTATTCTCGACGTCCCGAATGATCCATTTTTAATCATCGAACTATTCTAGATATTTCACTCCCTACCATTTTGTTCCGGAATATTAAACTTTCCTCGATTTATTGAATTCTTCATAACCACTTTTTGTTCGATATCGAATAAAAGATCCGCAGTAATGTTCGGTAGATTTGAGGGTCGGCCATGTTAATTAGCGAAGCGTTTAGCTGAATAGCTTCAGAAGAAGCCCTGGTCTTCGCGTGATCTAAGCACGCAAGCTACGATCACGTGCGAAATTTATAGCTTTAAAAAATCGTTCCATTTCCAAACTGTTTCCTATAGGTATAGGAAACAGTTTGGAAATGGAACGTTTTTTTTTTTTTCGGGTACTTTTCCAGAGGTCTGTACGTGTGTCAGGATAAGTACTCGACTTGAATGTTTTAGTATCCATGATGGAAGGAATTTTGCATGACGGTTGACAGAGGAGAATAGAAGAACAAAACCGGCCAAGTGCGAGTCGGCCTCGAAGGGTTCCGTACCATTACCTAAAAAAACAACACGTTTGTTGTATGGGAGCCCCCCTTTTTTTTTCTTTTTTTTTTCGGATGGTAAATCATCAAATAACCCCTCCCGCTCTGGGCTGAGCTGAGGGTTGGGAGTGTCAGACTTTTACTGACTAAAACCCATCCATGTTCCTTCCTTTGCCCTTTGTGTTCCAGGGCCGCGGTATCTCTTTCGAACAGTCCCGCAACCCTGGCAGGGATGGGAGCCCCCCTTAAATATTTATTATGTTCTGTTTTTAGTTTTGTTGCTATAGCGGCAACAGAAATACATTATCTGTGAAAATTTCAACTGTCTAGCTATCACGGTTCATGAGATAGACAGCCAGACAGACGGACAGTGGAGTCTCCTAGAACCCTAAAAACGTGATGCGCCGACCCCAAGTAACATGGGACCAGGGATGATTTTATGAAAGGAATTTAAAAATAAAAGCTGGCATTCTAAAATTCATTGAATATAATAACACACAATATAATTCTTTGAATTTTTCAAAGAATTAATTATTAACGATTTTCATTCCAGCCCGTGATTCCAGTAGATATCATCATTAATTAACGGTAATGAGAATTGTTAAATACCTCAAAGTAATATATTAGTAAATAGAGAATATTGTTTTTAAGCCGCTTATGTTGTTTGTTGAAATGATATTTAAGCTTATTGGGAGAAAATCTTTCAATTAACCCGGCCGACTTGCGCTAATGAGACATCTCTTACTTCATAAAGACATCGTTATTATAACTTAGAAACTAGTCAATATTTTTAACAAAAGATCAAACTATTCCCCTCTAAAATCATTGTGTGGTACATCAGGCTATAAAATATTAATGGACGTAATAAACGGCCGTAAAACGAATGTCCGTACGGGAATTTGGACCTCGGCCATAGAAGCGACACAGCGAACAATCCTCGGGGACATTACTATAACCATCGCGATTGGTAAGCGGATTTGAGATCACAGCATAATGTTGTTTATACACAGGTAACGCAGGTATCGAGTAGTAGGACAACCTGTTTTATCAGGTAGAAGGAATAAGGTTTACTTTGCCATAGCAACACTTGGACTCGTGCTAGAAGGTTAGGCATAGGCGTGCTAGAAGGTTAAGCATTTAAAAAAAACAATGGCAAGTAAGAATATTTTTTTTTTAACTAAAGAGAGCGTTAATCTTATTTAAAAAAAGAACTTGACGTCGTTTTACAATACCGAACGTGCAAACATATAATAAAGGAGATCATGGAAAACATTTTGAGGGCTATTTCCACATGATAGCCTGCATACGGGGACGCGTCCCCAAAAGTAATTGAAATATGCCACGACTTTGGGGGCTTTGTTAACTTCCTGAAATATATCAAGAGATTTTTTACTTCCAACATTCACCCACATTTGTAATGAAGCTTATTTTTAATATAAAATCGCCTTAGGGCTATTAACATTTCAACGGTAGGGTCATGAAAGAAAATTGTGGAGTACATCAGCTTATTCCACCCAATTCATGAGGCAATTGAATGAAAAGGGTTATATTTGTTGTATTAAAGGCGCTGAAAGCAATAGGTCGTACAGAAGTGGACCTTGTTACGAAGTATCGGGTAATATCGAGTAATGAGCACTTTTATACAGCCAGTATTATTGTTTCACTCCGCGCTTCATTATTCACGCTCCTGTGTATTGAAGACTTTAATTGCTACAAAAACAAATAACTATCGCTATCAATAATACTGAAAGTAAAAGTTAAATGCAACTAAAAGCGTTTTCTTTTTTATTAACCTAGTTTAGAAAAAAATGAGACAACAAATCATTGAGGTTATTACACAAGATTCATGGTTTATTACCCAATGTTAATAATTGTTTAATTAGATAATTAATATCAGGAAAACAAATGGCCGAAAGTCTTTATTAATCTTGCAACAGGTGTATTACATTACAATTTGCGGGGAAAAAACCGCAGGTATACGTCGTGTACCTATATAATAATGAATATTAGATGCTTGTAATATAGCCGCCCAAAACCAAATTACAGCGTCAGTGATTTATTCGTAATACCACAGTCAATAAGGTTGAGCCGAAATTACACAGAGACATCCTGGGCTGTGTAATAAATTGTTCAATAGGCAGGTTAATTAGACAATTCCTCCAAATGGCACCGCGTAAATCGGAATAGCCCAACATAAACGTTTCGCAGAAAACACTTTTCTGGAAAACAAATGAATACTTACCTGCCTTGAAGCTATAGTGATCGTAAAGAACGTTAATGTGGTAAAAGGCAATTAAAATTGTAACCTTCCAGCAACAATAACGTGTATTTTTAGTTCCTCAGAAGTTAGTTTTCGTACAGAGGCAATTTTCGTTACAAATTACGCAAACTCGGAATGGCGTTCCGTTCTCACCAAACGAAATTACAGTGAGCGGAGCTTTGGTTTTTTAGCTTTACGATAGAAGTTTTGAGCGGAAGCTTATACAGCGAATGGGTGCGCCAGGCCCTCGGAATTCCGTCCGCTCGTCGCTTCGTATGCAAATGTGTTCAACACTACAATACATTTTGCTATTTGCATTCTAGCTAATTGCTTTTCCTTTCGACGCCGCCCGAACAAACGATCGTTTATTTCTTTGTGCACCAGACACCTTATCGACATTGTTAACTGCTCTACTATTCACTGACACACTGATTTACTTTGATACAATCAAATTCTTACAGGTTGTTTGTAAGGAAATCTTCTTGGCACTGTAATCATGTCGACATATCCTACTTATATTATTTATATGCGAAAGTTTGTTTGAGGATATATGAATGTGAGATACCGCGGCCCTGGAACACAAAGGGCAAAAGAAGGAACATGGATGGGTTTTAGTCAGTAAAAGTCTGACACTCCCTCCTGCTCAGCCCAGAGCGGGTGATTTCCCATCCGAAAAAAAAGAAAAAAGGATGTATGAATGCCTGGACGTTTGTTAATACTCTTTGACGCAAAAACTACTGACAGGATTTGGATGAGCTGACTGAGGCTTAACATATAGGATTATTTTTTTCCCCGGTAGTACGATCCCGTGGGACAATTACAGAACTCCACGCGGGCGAAGCCGCGGACATAAGCTATTTATGTTTTAATTATTGCTTAGTAACTCTAGAAATTTATTTGCAGTTAATAAACCTCAACATCAACGAAATCTTAGGGATATCTTAGTTCATTTATGTTTGCTTGAAGTAATTACACAATACTTGTTTCACAGATTGCCTCTAATTACATTCTGAAGGGGCAATACACCTCGCTACGACATGTACACTAAATATTTAACGGTGTTAAGTTCTCAAGTTAAATGGATACAATCAAAGTTGTGACATAGCGCAAGATGTTCTGTGATGGGTCTTTTCAAACACCATTTGTTATTTATGTCGCAGAGGACTGTTTTCGAAGAGGGCCACGACCCACTGCGGACCGTGTACCGCTCATTATTACCATCACTCGAGAGAGACGGCAATAAAACACCCGCATTGTCCCAGTGTCCCTATCTCTCACCCTGAGAAATAATTCAGCATCCAACTGTCAAAATAAAAACGCGAAAAGCATAATCCTAAAAATGGAATGAAGGAAAGTCATAGAATGAACCGTTATAGGTGCTGCGATCTGCTCGTTAGCCTCATTACGTCGACTCGTTTAACGCTCATTTCCATTCACGATTTACCTTATAAAAGAATAAATTCCCAAAATTGTATTATATTTGCGCTACTCAGACTCTCTTTGTGGTCGAAAAAAGCAGAAAGCTGGCATCCAATATACTGAAACCGCTTTCATTCAATTCGAAATTTCCTGTTATGAAAAGAATAACAATCGAGACACTTGGGATTTGAACACGAACTCAATAAAGGCGCGAATCTCGTCCTTGGGTGTGTGATGTCAAACTGTCGTAAAACGGAGTTAGTTCCTTCGGCAAAGAAAGCAAGTTTGCTTGCACCTGTATGTGTGGTAAGGTAAATTTAATTATGCCGCCGGTGTTGCCGGCCCGGCCGCCGCGCCCCTGGTAGGTACAACCGCAATTTTGCGGCGCGCGCCTTACGCAGCTAAAGAGCCCGCACCAACATCAGTTAATGTTCCAAACCCCCGTCGGACGTAATCGGATCGTAAATTGAACATTTTTACGACGCCATCGTTCATAAACATCCCCGCGCAACGTGTCACGAACGTTTTAAACAAGTGAATGATAAAATTATGTGTTATTGAAGCATTATGGACTCAGTACCTGATTTTTCTGATGAATATCATGTGTACGGTGCAACTGCATATTCTGCAATTCAGCAGTTTACGCCACATTTATTTCTACTCATAATAATTAGTTCAGTTGGCGTTGAGCTATCAAGTCAGCCAGGCGTTCTCGTTAAAGCCAACAAGGCCGCGTCACTCACTTCATTGACTGATCTTCTGATCTTCTTCACTGATGATGCGGACATCATCAGTCGATTAAGCTCATTTTACCTTTCAGACAATACAGTAGTGTTTCAAAGTACTTTACCTTCTTTTATTCCATTCACCCTTCATCTAAAAGTAATGTATGGTCTAGCAAGGGATGATGTATGCATCATGATGTTGGGATGTGACATGCCTTTTAAGCCCTTTGAGACTATGGCAAGCTTTGCCAAGACATGCATATGCTTGACTTAGCAAAGTTTGCACCATTCATTAATTATACAGTTTTAGATAACCAAATCTTATTTTCATCTAGTAAAGCTCGGTAACATTGGGAAATGGCCTGCGGAATTTAGAATTTACTCTATGATTTCTCTCCGGTGAACTAACAGACAGATCTGGTTAGTTAACGATCACAACATCGGTTATATTGGATCGATTTTACTGGCGGAGACCCACGAAGCGTCTATTTAGGTAAGATATGATCAATTCAAGTTAGAACTGGCTATCTAGAATTAATTTCAACAATATCGTTGAGCTTCAGAAAGAGACATATAGATATTCGATAGGCTCTCTCTTAGCTCTTCACAATGGTCTTATGCTGTAATATTGTAAACTACGAGTATTTTCATTACGATTTACATAATATAACTTTACGATGATATAACTTTATTGTTCGCAAGAGAGTGATGTGTACACCATAAGTATATACCAGTAGCGAAGGGTCAATTTGGTAAGAGGTAAGCCAGAGTACATAATCTTTAAAGTCATTTTATTATTTGTCTATAAAATACCTGCTATGCCAATTTTCAAAAGGAAGCTGCTAGGAATCAAGTTGTATGGCACCTTCGCCACTGGTCTTTTTTTCATTCTTTCTTTATCAGATCTGGGATCTGGTGTCAGAGTTTTTATGCCGCCCATGGGCCTCTGACTTGGCTTTACATGCCGTCAAGAAACATCTATCAGGCACGCTGGTTTCCTCACGATGTTTCCCAGATGAAGTGATAATTATACAATACGCACATGAATCCGAAAAATTTGAGGTGCGTGCCTTGGGTTTGTACTCGAGACTCGAGATTTGGCAGTCCGATGGTCACACCATTAAGATATGATTCCGAACCTCGCTGCACGCAGCAGTGCTGTCGCGGCACTACTGGTCCCCATACAATCTCTATAAGCTTATATGAGATTACATTCCGAGCTAGGCAGCAATGTCGCGGCAGCAATTGCTGCCTGCAGCGTGGTTCGGAATTATACCTTTAGGCTATCACTGCTATATTCTTAAAAATGTATAATGTATGCACTATTGGCGTACCTATCTAAATATATTAATAAAATCAATTGCCACATATATGACGCAGCATCACTTTAGAACGGCTCGACTGATTTGGTTGTTTTTTTTTGTTGTGTTCGTTATTGTCAGAACAAAGGTTGTAAGTAAGTTTTTTTTTTGGGAAATCCACCGGGAAAGTCGACAATTTGAACCCGTGCGAAGCCGGGGCGGAATCTGGACTGAATTAAAACTTATTAATGGTTTCCCCAAAATAGAAATGTATGAGAAAAGTCCTACGTCAATGCATCGGTTGTCACAAAATTAATTATTACCAGTAAAGTCTCATATAAATATACAATGGTAAACGGTACGTTGGTAGGTAGTCAAGTACTCTCCAAAACTGTTTGCCAATATAAATTCTGAACTGACGTGCAGGTATTTCAATTGACAGACGAAACTACCAAATTGTACAGATATAGCTCATTTCGAAGGCTCCATAGGAAATCGTATCTACATATTATCTACCCTGAATATTTGAGCTGATGATTTAATTTATCGTTATGTCTGTTCGCTGTTAACACTAGTAAAGGGCCTGAATTATGCGACCTCATCAACTCCTGAATACAAAGCTGCTCAAGTAAGAATTCAAAATTGGAATGCTCGGGGTGTTCACCCTTTGTAGAGACCAGACGACGAGCCTTATTTACTGTGAAATAAATTCTTTAAAAATTCGAAATGGAAAAACAGAGCGAAAAAATTCACCGGCAATTTACAAAACAGTATGCTTTGCAAGAAAAAGCTAAAGTTTGATAGCCCCAACTCGGACAAAAGAATTTTACTTTTTAATTTAAAAAGTTTAGCTATAAGATTTTTTGAGTTTCTAAATTCAGTTTAGATGTGAATAGATTTTAAACAAACGATGAAATTGTGTGTGCATTGCATATTTTTGCAGTAAATAGATTCAATTAATCTCAGTGTAGATAAATTAAAATACATTAGGCACGACAGCTGCCGCCATTGACAGCAGTCGTTACGCTTGACAAAAGACAAAAAGACGTAATTGAACTACCCTCACAAATCACTAAAATTCTTTTTGTTTTCGCTCGAGTACAGAATACCAAGTATCGTTTTGTATCTGTTTTGCGAGATCGAAGTCAGCTATTTACATGAAAAGAGCGTCTAACGTCGCTTTACAATCCAGCACAATGGCACACTGATTGCGTTAGGTGTTTATTTTTCGCCTTGATGCGAGTATTCAAGATAATAATTGTGTTATGCATCGTGCTTACTAATGAGAAGCAACATACAGCGTGTAAACGGGTCCTTCAGGAAGCAGTCAACGAAGCATTCTGTACATCAAGCAAAGTAACTCTACGTAAAAATTATTGCTGGGAAACGAATTTTGTTTTCGGCTGATAAATCACGTTTTACGGTAGGACTCAATGGAACGCACTCAAAACATTGTACTGATGGATGCATTGAATAGTACGGGGCTCGTGGAGGTATTTAAAGTAAAGTTATAACATTAACAACTGTTATTTAGAAAAACTTGTGAAAAAGTTGGAACTTACACTCATATATCCGTAACTAGAAGGTTCCCACGTATGTTTATAGTCACCAAGTATTTTTCGGCTTCGCTATGGGTACTTTTACTCCTATTATGAATGTGCTGGTATAAGTACCAAAATTTTTACTAACGAGTATTTTTATTTAGTAGTGATTATTCAGTGTTGTTTTAGAGAATGTGAGTACCTACCAATACAAACCATCTCTGGTTGAATGGTACAAAACAAAAGGAACCTGTATTAAAACTATATTATATTAAAAAAAAAGTAATGCTGAGGCCAAACGACCGTAATTTTATGAGCTGTGTGTTACGTAAAATGAGTCGCGGAATTTACGCTGCATTCGGTTTCATACTAAAGTCCTGTTTGTACCACACTAGTGTAAAACCGAAAGCAGCGTAATTTCCGCGACTCATTTTACACGATAACAGCTCAAAAAATTATGCTCGTTTGGCCTCAGCCTAAAGGTATTTGCGAAAGCCTCCCGCCTCTTCTTCTCGTATGCATGAGTCGTATGATCCTTTTGGTACTTCACCAAAAACCTTACCTTGGGAGGATTATACTACATCGGTAAGAGTAGATAAATCCAGTCTCAAGGTTTTGTGTATAAGTCGGCACGCGCGAAAAATACTTCGTTATATAAAAGCTCATACAAAAATATTACGGACCTCCAGTATATTTTTCCTTTCTTTTCTAAAAATATGTGCATACAAAAATAGTAAATGTTTGATAATTGTATAATAATTGTATAATACTAGCGACCCGCCCCTGCCTCCCTCGGAGCTATCTTTTGGGACCAAAACTCATAGCTTGCAAGTTAGAATCAAACATACACACACAAAATTTATCTGAAATCGGTTGGGTGATTTCGGAGATTAGCTTGTACGAGCATAGAGACAAGTGATTTTTGTATATAATTTTAGAAGATTAACTTTACTCATTAAACATACAGTCGTAAGTTTCATACCAAGAGTCAAGCTTGCTTTCTAATATATCGAATCGAGACCGCGGTGCTTTAGAAATTCGACCTCTCGTATTTCAGTACCGAGAATTCGAAAACTCGCCAATTTACGTAGTTTATGTAGAGGTATATATATGTGGCCTTATCACGTACCCATTCCTAGACAGAAAATCAGCTCGGTTACGAAACGAGCACCGAAATGTAAATGAACCAAGACGAATGCTGTACTGACTCTATAAAAGTAAATGGTTGATTTCGAGGTTCACTCTGCCCCCGGCCGGCTTTTTTTTCTGTACATTCGCAACGTTTTATTACATTTATGGCCTCGTGTCAGCAAAATGTCAATATACAAACAGAAAAACGTTAGTACACGAACCGTGGATGTTGTTACGGCGACGTAAAGAGCACAGCTTGCGAAAAACGTGTCAACGTAATGATCGTCGTTATCAAAAATATTCCGGTGACAGTATCCAGTTACAGACAGCTAGCGTATATTTGGGAAAATGAATATCAAAAAGTGTTACTATGTGTGGAGATAAAAATAATGAGTAAGTTGATGTGTTATTCAGAAATTTCTCAGTAGTAGCCACGGAGTCTGGATTTGTGTCCGCTTAATGGCATAGGCTCGCCCCCTAGTACATAGGACTGAAACATAACTGGTGGAATGTGGGTGCACTATTAGGGACACCTCTGTCTAACCCTTCGGGGATTACAGGCGTGATGATATGTTTGAAGTTATGTTTTCCGATCACGAATGTTAGTTAGAGAATTGTTTTCTTCGGAAAATAGAGACACTATTCAATGAGATAATTATGTAGTTACATATACAAGGTAATGCGGTCAAAACAATAAAAATAAACAGACAATAGTAATGGTAAGCGAAAATGGAACGGTCGAATGGTTCCTTTATGTGATTTCCTCGGAAATTGCCGCAATGACGGCCTGATTGCGTTAGACTCTGCCAACCACTCGAACAGGCCTTCAGCCTCAATGTGATTGCTTACTGCCTTTCATTAAGTGCTTTATCTATTATTCTATTAAGATTCCCCAAGGGACACATATTGGGATCAGCATTTCAGCAAGCTTATTCATTATTTAACATGCTTTCTAACATTAACATTAACGTTATGAAAACGTGAAATGTGGATGTCCTATTAGGAACACCTCTACCTAACCCTTCGGGGATTAGTGGCGTGAAGTTATATTTTGAAAACATTATTGAAGGGTCTGTATCGCGGGCCTGTGAACGGTGAGTAATGGGCTAGCTCGCCGTCCGTCCGTCTTATGGCGACAGGCCGTGTCGACGGCGCGTTCGTGTTCCACGCGCGCCTCAAAGAGTTGTCAGCAAACAGGAAGGGGTCCGAAACGGCCGATGTCTGCTAGGACTGCATGACTGTTAGAAAGAGATGCCGGGGCCCTGGAACACAAAGGGCAAAAGAAGGTACATGGATAGGTTTTAGTCAGTACAAGTTTGACACTCTGTTCCGCTCCGCCCAGAGTGGATGGGGTCATTCGATGATTCTCCATTCGAAAAAAAAAGGTCTGTATTACAGATATACCTTTTAGCCTCGTACAGTACCTATTTCACTTGTTTTATCTTTTATCATTGTTTACTTTTTATATAATTTTGTTATAATGTTTTTTTTTAAGTTAGTTTTTTTTTTGTTTTGTTCTGTTGAGTCTTACAAATACATTTTCTTCTTTTCTTTAGAAATAGGTCAGCAGAAGTATAACTAAAGCGTCATTGAAAGCGGAAAGGGACGAACTATGCGCCATTTACCAAGCACTATTCTGAGCTATTACTCCTGTAAACTTATTTAATAATACTGCCCGAACTGGGAACCTCATTCACAAATTTAGATTGGCAATACTTCGGATTAGTAAAGGTTGCCAATTAAAAATAAAAAGGCAATGTTTTGAAGTTACGATGTAAAACTTTGTTAGGCCAAAGTAATCTTAGAGATTAACATCTTAAATGTAAACAAATAAAAACATTCAGCCTTTTATTTTCATTTTTTTATCGTCATCTCAGCCATTATTTTTAAAAGCCTTAATCTTTATACCTAACTTTATCCGCTTTTTATTTGCCGTGAAATGGGAACGTTCTACGCATAGCAATTTTTCTTTTAAACACAAGACGAAGGTAGCTTTGAATTAAAGCTAATAGTGTCCATTATAATTATGTCCAAATAAAAGGAAACTTTAATTCAGGAGAATAAATATGAATTTAGCTCCACTAAAAACTGTTGTGAAGTATTGTAATTAACGATCCTGAAAATAAAGAATGTAGGACGGACTATTTATCACTAAGTATTCCTATTACTCACTCACTACACGATAAATTGAAACCTTTTAACCTCAATTGAAATATTGCTTAAAGGAGGAACAAGTATGAAAACACGATTTGAGAAATGATTGCGGAGGCGGACAGTCGACTTGCCAGAGAATGTCGAATTTAACGTCGCTCTGTTGTGAAACGTTAATTTACTCACTAACTGTCGTATCTGAGCTAAAATGCACTGAAGATACTATTTGTGAGATGGGCAAAGTTTGTAATAGGGTATTGTTTTATTCCGTTTACATCCGCGATGAGAGTTGCAACTATATGTAGGGGAAGTGATATATCATTTGGGTGGATGCGGGCACTCGGCCAGTGAGCTGAGGTGGCTGGGTAAATATCTAAATTACGAACTCGACGTATCGCGCTCGCGCACTCGATACGGCTCTGATTGATCACCGCGCACCTAACTACGTTAACCTCACCCTTTTACTAAAATGCCACATTACACAATATAAGCACGATTTGTTGCCGGAGGTTCGTAACGGGTTCACTAAAGCTGTTTATTGCCAATATTCGTTATGAAATTCCAATTTTATTGAATATTCATAACGGTACCGCCACTGACGAACCTCTTATTATGGAGACAAGCACCTACTAATAGAATTACCACCTTAACATCTAGGTAAAAAATGTTA
Organism: Eugnorisma glareosa; assembly: GCA_947578425.1. Lineage (NCBI taxonomy): Eukaryota > Metazoa > Arthropoda > Insecta > Lepidoptera > Noctuidae > Eugnorisma > Eugnorisma glareosa. The sequence continues at coordinate 14,669,166 of OX387959.1, forward strand.
ACCAAACTTCTCGCGTACACCGCCACAAATGACGTGTTGTTTCCATTCACTTTGTTTTTGATACTTCTTTCGTTTGTTGAAAAATAGGTTTAAATAAGTTAGAATTACCAAAGAATAAAAACAGTGGTCCTCTCTCACTTAATTCACCTATTTATTGTTTTACCATTCGATTTCTTTTGAAAGTACTTGTGACAAAAAAAAAAAATAGATCATAATGCTTTCAGAGTTTCCTCCGTGCCTCGGAAAGGTCGTTAAAACGTTGTTCCGGGCTGTCTATTGTAGATGTTTGACAGTCGTTACAGGTCATCCGTGGCCCGAAAGTCTGATAACCAGTCTCAAGGGTATCGTATTACCCAGTGCTGACTAGGTTGTGGAGGTCAGATAGGTCACTCCAAGTAAAATACTGGTATTCATATGTATCCGCTAGACTAGAAGCTGACCCCAACATCGTTGGTAAAAGGCTAGGCAGGCTAGTATGATGGTGATGAATGGCATGATTTGCGAAAAGTTAGTATTGTTCCGAGCTGGGTATGAGATAAATTAAATACTACCGATTGTTTAATCGGTAGTATTTAATTTATCCCATACCAAACAAATAACTTTAATAATCACAAAACACTTAAAACTTACTCACAAATACACTACTGATCACTATTCACTTAGATATCTCACTTCTAGTTCACTTCGATTCGCTTCGTTGTGTAGCCAAAATCAGACTGACTGCTATCGCTTCTTTTTTTTTTTTTAAAGGGACCACTCGCAGCGCAACAACTCTCGGAGGTTGATGCTGCTTAACCGGACTATCTGACTGCTCCCGCAAACACGACTTCTATTTATATGACGACCGATCCTTCGAGAAAGATCTACAACCTTCTTGAACGTTCTTCACAGTCCATAGTGAAACATCATCCTTCGAGAAACTCCCACAAGTTTCTCGAATCTTCTAGAGAGTTCCATAGTTGTACATTGTCCTTCGGGAAACTTCCACCATCACACTCTCAAATCTTCTAGACAGTTCTATAGTGGAACATTCTAGACTCTTATGTACTAAACAGGTCCTTACAGGAATATTCGGGACTCGCACGTAATCTAGAATGTTCTGTAAGGTAACCGGCGTAACAGTATCAATATTTTCTCGTTCATCTCACCAATTTAATGAACGATCTCCCAATGTTTGTAAGAAGCTTGATGAATAAAAGAAGGTCTTGTGCTTAGCAAAAAATCGTCATTTTAATTGAACACCATTTCCTTTCATTGATTAGCACCGGTATTACAAAGGAATAAGCTACGAATCATTAACTTCTCATTTCATTGCGGCACGATAACAGAGAGTCGATTATTATCAGGCTTTTTGTATCCGCCAGCAGAAATTCTTACTGAATAGGACGCGGTTTCTGTATTTTACTGGTCGCAACGGGTAAACGTTACGACTCGTACATGCTCGTGCGTGAGTCTTTAGTAATACCTAGTCGATTATTCACCGAGTCTGTATAGTCGAATCGTTACTGATGAATGCTTAAAATTAGTTACCATCACATTTATGACTAATCATAGGTCTTCTTCTTTCTTTCTCGTGTGGTTAGTGCCTGGTGTCAGAGTTTTTATGCCGCCCATGGGCCTCTGACTTGGCTTTACATGCCGACGAGAAATATCTCTCAGGCATGCTAGTTTCCTCACGATGTTTGCCTTCACCGAAGCAAGTGATAATTATTCCATACGCACGCGAATACGAACACTCAGAAGTGTGTGTCATGGGTACGAACTTGAGACCTATAAGACTCCGGCGCCGACGGTCACATCCCTAGGCTATCACTGCATTTAAACTGATCATAGGTAAGTACATGATCAATCGATGCGTCGTCTACCAAGAGCTAATGTAATATTTTTTCAATGGAACGATTAGTAGTTTTCTCTTTTATAAAACTGGTCAAAAGTTATTCGCTTCTCCGATATTTCGAAAGAATGGATATTTTTTCAATGGAACGATTAGTAGTTTTCTCTTTTATAAAACTGGTCAAAAGTTATTCGCTTCTCCGATATTTCGAAAGAATGGAACTTTTTTTGAACGTAGCAGCATTGAAGTCTGCTATTGTGATCTACAGCTATCGGCTAAGTGGTTCTGAAGCCGCGCCAGACGTCAATATTAAACTGAAACTCGCGTTATTACCGACATCACTCTGATATCAATGAATGGCTATATTTGTACTAGCTATAGAGATATGAATAAGTGTTCAACTTGTACAATTTAGACAAAGATGGAGAATTTGAAGACCCCAATATCAGAAATCGAAGATAGATTAAATATTAATGCTGTAATCAATGTTGTACGAGTACCTATAGTTACTATTTTATGTTATCGATTTGGTGATTCTAGCGGAAATAAAGATATCTCAAGCCTAACGTATGTAAGCAAATATTGAATATCTACAAATCAATTGAGATGTAGTTATTTATTACTAGGTGTTGCCCGCGGCTTCGCTCGCGTTTTGGTCGGAAATTATCCCACGGACACGTTGTAAATATAGCCTATGGCACTCGGGGATAATGTAGCTTCCTATTAGTGAAAGAATTTTCAAAATCGGTTCGGTAGATCCAGAGATTACCCCCTACATACAAACTTACAAACAAATTTTACTTCTTTATAATATTAGCTAGCGACCCGCCCCGGCTTCGCACGGGTGCAATGTTATACATATAAACCTTCCTCTTGAATCACTCTATCTATTAAAAAAAACCGCATCAAAATCCGTTGCGTAGTTTCAAAGATTTAAGCATACAAAGGGACATAGGGACAGAGAAAGCGACTTTGTTTTATACTATGTAGTGATGATAGTGATATATAAAAGATTAGTATAGAAATATAGATTATAATATTAGTATAGATATCGTTGTAACTTTAACGTTTAGTATAATTGTATTATATATTAGTATAATATTATATTAGAATTATGATTCACACACCCACACTCTCACTCACACACTAACATATCTGAGTGAGTGCTCGTTGTTTAGTTTTAATTATCTCTTTTATTTTTCTTTTTCATATAATATTTTCCTTTTATTACCTACATTTATAAATTATTAAGCAAGTTAATAGGACATTTTTAAATATGGAAGAGCGGAGCTTCCTAACACAGGCTTGTTAACTCAAAAGGAGGCTCCAATCACTAGTAGTTAAGACATACTTATAAAAATAATAAACCATTTTTAGGGTGCTGTACCCAAGGGGTAAAAACGAAACCCTATTACTAAGAATCCACTGTCCGCGTCCATCTGTCTGTCTGGCTGTCTATCACCAGGCTGTATCTCATGAACCGTGATAGCTAGACAGTTAAAATTTTCACAGATGATGTATTTCTGTGGCCGCTATAACTGTAATTTTGTAATGTTTTAATTTTAAAGTAACTGTGTATTTAAATTGGGATTTGATGCCATAGGCATAAATAAATAATAAAATAAATGTAACAACAAATACTAAAAACAGAATAAAATAAATATTTATTTTTCCCATAAATTCCCATTAATATAATTGTACAGAACCCTTCGTGCGCGAGTCCGACTCGCACTTGGCCAGTTTTATTTTAATGTTTAATTTTTTTTTTTCTCCAATTACCATCTAATTCTAATGATAGTGGATCGTGACGCAACTACACAGAATAGTAATTAAGAATATTTTACTTCTGCTACAGCAGCGCCGGGCCACTGGTCAACCAGTTCTAAATAAATGTATATCAAACATTGCCCACTGTTTAGTTGTCAAATGTCCGGTTTATTAGGTTTTTAGTGATCATTTGGGTATAATTTAGAACATTTCTACAACCAAATTAGCTGCTAGCGGTCTGTTGAATGAAGCGTGATGACACGCTCCCGAATACGATTCTAACATCTCATTTAACCAAATTGGTTGAAGCGATTGAGCATATTATCTATAAGCTACATGTGTACACTCAAACAAGTACCTTCTTCTTGTGTAAGCTTGGTTGTAGTTGGGTTAGCTGAACAAAAATGATTCCACATTGGAATTTACATTTAATTTAAATCACAAGCTATACAAAAGTGCACAAAGTTGCAATTCAAATGAAAACAAGAACGTTTGTTTGTTACAGGAGAGAGCATGGAAAATGCTCGGAGAGGTGAACAATGACAGCATGTCCCCGCCGCGAGCGATGACCCTGCAGGGCGCCGAGGGTCGCGCTGCGGCCGCGGCGGCGGGGCGCGCCCCCCCGGGCCCCCGTACACATGAGATGCCATATTTTATAGAAAAATTAACGCTTATTAGGCTATGTCTACAATATCTACGGGTGATATCACGTTTATATCAAAAAGCCGCCGCATCCCTGCCGCGGGTGCGAGTAAACTTTAATTTTTCAAAGCGTCCGCTAGTCAAATTAAAAAGTGATGTGAATAATATGTTTAGCTTTCGAACTAGAACAGTGTATTGTGATATTAAAGCGTTGTTAGTGAAGACGTTAGTGCAATTATTCGTCGTTGCCAAGTGTGTTGTGTGGCGGCGGCGGTGTCGAGGCAGCGGGCGCGCGCGGACGCTGCTGGTGCTGTGGCTGAGCGGGTGCGGCTGCGGCGGCTACAGCGAGGGCCGGCGCGACGGGGACCTCCATATTGGCGGCATCTTCCCCATGGAGGGCGAGGGCGGCTGGCAGGGCGGCCAGGCCTGCAAGCCCGCGGCCGAGCTCGCACTCGCCGATGTCAACGCGCGCTCTGATTTATTGTCCGGCTTCAAATTATACATACACAGCAACGATAGCAAGGTATATTTGCTTCATTAATCATCCATTTACCAAGGGAGTCGATAAATTACTTTCATATGCCAATACGTGTGCATTGTGTGCGACAATTTATGAGATTTTTTCAGTTTTCGGTCGTGTCCGTGGGTAAACATTATAACGTCTGCAAATTCATATTTAATCTACTGCTGAAATTGGTTATTATACCTATAAATTTACTTGGTAACATGAAACTTAATTATACGTAGACAATTTATGTTCGTCAGCGGCAAAGTTACGAAAATGCCAATTATAATTCCAATCAAGTTAATGTGCATAACGTGTCGTCACCTCGCGCTCTTCATTCAGAATGACAAGTACCAACGTAATAGATTACCAAGTTAAAACGCACACAGCTTTCGGTCCTTCTAATTAATAAAAAGGATCGTATTTCTATCGAAGTGGACTGCTCCCATAAATCCAAACGAACTAAAATCATAGGCTTATGATATTGCAACCGAGAGGGTGAAGCTGACGTTCGATTCAATTATTGAGAATTTATGAATGGTTCAAGAAGAAAATTTTATTGGATAGAATTTCCGCGCCGGTTGAAGGTAATTTCCCGTTTTATCGATTCATGCCTATTCACGACCAAATTGACGATTCCGATCAGTTCCGCGTTGATAACGTGGCGATTACTGATGGAATTTGAAGACGGGAAGTGATAACATAATAGGGAGGAATTATTGAGGATAACCTCAAGAGTCATTTAGTGGCAAGTGAAGTGGCTTTATTGAGGTCGGATGTTACACGGTGTCGAATAAATTAATACAGAGCATAAAATTTCTCATTATAACATCTTGATGAGAAAATAATTTACTGAGCGTAAAACGTTACATTATTACACCCGAAATCAGGCATCTTTGAAATAACTTGGTAACTTTCGGGCCGTGTTGTACATGTTATATTAAATTAACCCCGTCCCTAGCTATTACACTATAATTATAATACCTAATATAACATTTTCTGTTTATGTAGTCTAAAACGAAATTAACTTGCGCGAATACTTCGACCGGCTGTCAATTTTCGTGGACTGGCTATTTAATAATTTTATTGAACCTACTCATAATTATTATTAACGATCTCTGTAAATAAAACGAACTTCAATGGTAAAGGGTACCTATTAAATATTAGTAATGTAAATAAAATATGTAAATAACTACCTAACTTACACTAAATAAATAATTATAAAATATTGTGAAATTTAACTGTTACCAGTAAATTCAATTCAGTGTATTAAATACATACAAACAAAATATGAATCGTAAACGCTTTTAAATTTTTTAATTAATATTTCGACAAACTAATTAATATACACATTTATGATATTGTAAAATAGCCACCAACCTATTTCAGGAAACACTACCATGAAAACTATTTTGCATATTCACAAACTATTGTTCCGTAGTTTTAAAACTACGTGTTCACCATACAAGTTTTCTATCGACTATTAATTTACCTCGCTTTTATGTTAAACTCCGGGCAAGCTGAACATCGGCCATCGAAAATTGAATAAAAAACCCCAACTCCGAAACAGGGTAAAGCTTTTTACTGGCTACCTAATTACTTTACTCTCACGGAAAAGTAAAACATCGCTACATAAACTCAATATATCACGGATATACAGGCATGTAGGTACTACATACTAAGAGCTATCGAATCAGATTAAATGGGCTACGTAATTATATTTAAGTAGACCTTTCCCTATCTCGTAATGTGGTCAAGTCACTAATTAATTAAAAAGTCTTTGCTCTGATTCGGTGACTACATGCGCTCCCTTGATTACGACCAATCCGGGGCCTCTTCGGAATCCAATTATCTAATCGCAACACGTTAAACAATTAAATATTAATGTACATTTCCTTGCGAATTGTGATGGTCTATTTATTTTATGTCTTGAGTACCTCCTTTAGATTGAGCGTAAATTCAGTAAAGTAAAGATTCAGTAAAAGTTGAATTCTGATATTATTCTCAAGACGGAAATAACTTTGCTCCAAAAAATAACTTTTTTATCGTTTTTAAGCTGCCTGTTAAAAGTTTCAACGTCAAATTCTGTTTTTTTTTTCAATATTGTTCTTAATTTTCGGGAAATATAATCTTTTTAAATTTAAAGTCCTTTGTCCATATATGAAATCCGTAGGTAATTCTTTCTTATAATACTATATGTATAACAACAACAGCAACTGTTGGGAGCAGTATGAATTCAGGCCACAAATACCACGCAAATATATATATGTCCGTGTACAAATATTACTTCGAAAACAAACTAATTGATATTCCAAAATAGTAAACCATAATAATCACATTTCATATTCAAATTATAGAAACAATCAAACAGTACGTACTCAGTTATTTCTCGTGTTTGTTCATTGACTTAGTTAACGAACGTAGACCAACAAATCATGTACGCGCTTCACACCCACTTCAAACTGAGCTGTATACTGTACTGTTTACTAAACAAGGTCCAATTAACCTCATATGTAACTGTAACTATGATCGTTAGTGCGAGCCGGGCCTGGGAGCGAGCGTCATGTACAACCTACTGTACAACCCACCACAGAAGCTGCTGCTCCTAGCCGGCTGCTCCACAGTATGCACCACAGTCGCTGAAGCCGCCAAGATGTGGAACCTCATGGTTGTAAGTACAATATTTACTTCTCATACTCTTAAAACTCTCATCCAACTTAGATCCCTATAGGGACGTTCGGCTTACCCAAATCTTCTAACCTTTCGAGTTTCCAAACTCAATTTAATGCTATATAAGTTTAAAACAAGTTATAATTTAGGGACACTCTTAAATATGTAGCACTAACAATCTTTTATTCAAACAATTTTATCGTTTTCGAACCCCGAGGTTTGGGCCAGAACTTTTCAGAATGGGTATATATTTTTGACACATGTCTACATTACAAAGATTTCACGAAGTTTTGTTCTCTGAGGACCGAGGTATAAAGTTTTGTTGTGCGAAGTCACAAGATTATTGACTAACATTTCACGTAAATATAAATTCATTATAAGAGTAGGGCGTCCAGAGCAAGTTCGCTAAAAGAATACGAAACAAAATTTTATTCGCCTCGGACTTCATGTAGGTACACACGGCGGCACATGAAGCTGTACATATCCAGTATAACTTTGCCTCGCTTTGTATAGATTTCCTATACAATGAGAGATCCGCATAAGCTGGTTTTGTATAGCTTGATTGGCCGTCGTGCGTACTATCGAGTTCACTGAAGGTCTGCTACTTTTCACCCTCATGCCGTAAGTTATAAGGTTTCGGTCTAATTCGATCGTCAGTGAGCTCGGTAGTACCTAGAAGCTGTTACAACTTAACGAACTTTGTTGATTCACACGTGACTCATGATTACTGCAAGAGCAGACCATTTCTGATGAAGACAAAGCTTTGGAAAAACGCCAAAACATTTGCATACAATATTCTTATATGGAAGCTCTAGGCTCAGTGCTTTATTTTTTTTTCTGTGAACTAAAGCCCGGGCTTTAAATCAAAACATTCTAAAATACGCTCGAATTCCAATAAAAGAAAAACAAGCGAGAGATATAAAAGCTTCCTGCACATAAACGAGGGTCAGCATTAGGAACATTGCCATAACGTGTTTTGATTGGTTAATGGTGTTCAAGTGAATCCGAAGGGCCGTTTATGAATATTAGGGTTGGATAGGCGAACAGCGTTTTTATAGTAATGAGTTCAGTCATGCTTGTTTTTAGGTATCTATTTCAGTGGAGTATTAATTAATTAGATTGTTCAACGTTTAAGAAGTTACTGAACAAGTTGATGATCTTAGCGAGCCGTTGTTTTAAACGAATTTTCCACGCAAATGAATTGTGTTAACTTTTATTCGGACTATAAACTTTGTACTTCGTTCTTTGAGCCGTAAATAAGAGTCGCTCCAAACGGAATCATTTTTCAAACCGAACTGGAGAATGTACCCTTAAATTATTTTGTCAGTCCCACGAGATCCGGAACGACGCGATTCCTACAAATATGCGCAAAGCAATTTTGGATGTGTTATGAAATCGCCACATTATGTTCGGCTGTGACATAAATTCTGTCAAGTGCAAAATGAATTCCCATAAAGAGGGGTGGTGGAGCAATTAATTTTTATGATGTTTGCTTCAACATTACTGTGTTATGGCTAATCTGCTTTTGACCAAACAGGAAAAATTCTTTTGGATCTACGGCTTTCGTGATTTAGGGGATAGGTACACAATTTCCATTATTTTACAGAGTTCAGAATCCCTTCGTGTGATCCATTTATTAACATTTATTTTTATTTTAGCTGTGCTACGGTGCATCATCGCCGGCGCTATCAGACCGCGCGCGCTTTCCTACGCTGTTCCGTACGCACCCATCAGCCACGGTACACAATCCTACGCGGATCAAGCTCATGCAAAAATTCGGCTGGTCGAGGATTGCCATCCTACAGCAAGCAGAGGAAGTCTTTATATCAGTAAGTGAAAACTGAATTAGTTATATAGGTATTATTGCACCCAAAAATCTTGCACGGTTCACAAATTGGAATATTAAAAATTAAGGAAAATCGCAGTATCCGCTTTGTTCCCGTGCACCTAACAAGCGAAAAGAGATAGAATGAAGGTTTACATAAGAAATAGAAAAGTAATTGTGGCCGCAACGAACCGGGCCGAGTTTGCGTCTCCACAGCCATGTCTCCCTTGATAAAACGTTTCCATTTTATGGGCAAACTTAAATGTATTCTCCCGTTTCGAACCATTTCAACAACCATAATAGATTTCGATGGTTGGGGTATTGTAAAACGAGATAGATGGCACAAAGGGAAAACACATTCGTTATTCAGTGTTATTACAAACTAACGTCGTCTTCGTTTGCTACATGTGTTATCTTTACATTACATTAGCTTTCGATAATTCAACCTGTGGAGCAGTGAACACGCCGATAATACGGAGTGATGTGGCGCCGAGTGATTATGTAGGGGTACCATATCGTGTCGGCTGTATCCACCGCTTGCGTGACTAAAATTGTTCGATCGGCAGTTGTTCGTATCGACATCGAGTGGAGTATGACACGCTAAGCGCTTTGTTGCCGATTGACAAACGATCCTCGCGATTGGCCTCCAGTCGAGCGATGGCTTCGACTTCATCGCATATTGGGAACCGCTGTAGCGACTTGCAGATCTTCACAAAAGCGGAGAGTCAAAGCAGAAATGAGACAAAGCATTTCAATCCAACTATCGATAACCAGTAAACGGAGTATTCGATATAACTTGTGGCAATAAGAAAGGCAGTATTCGCTGTTACGATGTACGAGGCCAAGGGTAGGAGATATTGGAAATATTTTTGATACGTCGGGACTTAGCCATAAAATACTCCAGATAGTATTATTAGTAGTTGCTATTAGATATCTGCACATTGTTAGGAAATAAAATACGAGGGAAGTTTATATTTAGGAACTCTCACAGAAATACTAGATATGCCAGAAGATATCGAAACGTCCCTAAGTACATATTGTCTTTTGGACATCAAGTCAAATGAAAATGCACCTAGACAAGCACTAGATATGATCTAAGTACTCATTTACATAACACTTTATTTAAATTATTTTAAGTAACATCAATTAAGTATTTCACATGCTTAGCTAAATATAAACGGACCATTCAAAACCTTATTACTTAGCTACTTTCAAAACGTTTTCTTATATCACACGTTACAGCCCGTGTTACGACCTAACAACCCATAGCAGTAAAGAGGCGTTTAGGATTGCCGGACGTATTAAACCCCACGGAACGTGTAATGTAACAATGGTTATAAAGGGAAAATAATCGCCCCCGAGTGAGCCAGGACTACAATGCGTCTTGCATGATAAATGGACATAACTGGTCATTTTTTACCTCTGCGACATCCGCTAGCGACCTATCTCGCTGTACGCCAATTTTATCCACAATATGAAATTCAAAGGGTGAAAATCTATGATAGGTACAAGTACTAGTATTAACTGAATCCGAATGGCTCGTATCTTCTCGCATATTTTCATAGATGGAACAGTATTTATTCAGGCACCGCGGCCGTAGCAGGAATAAACGAATCCAAGTGAAGTCGACTGAAAGTGTTTTCTGTAACAGATATATTTATATTGAGAATATTTATGAGTGACTCTCTGTTCCGTACGTGTTTATTTTCATCTGTTTATCGTGTCTCCGAGCCTTTGTTTGTGTTATAAAAATGAGATATTAATATATAACGGCGCCGTACGTGTTATTATTGTGGTGTTATAAAAATGTTGTTAAAATTCATATTATCACCACGTGAAACAACGATTTGACGATTACTTACTCTTTTTTGTTTTATGCTCATCCTAAATTTTATATCGGCATAAAACACGATGAGCCTGTAAGAACTCGACAACTTTCTTACAATTATTAAGTGTAAAGTACTTGAAAAACTTAATAAATGCATGAACATTCAGAGACGTGATTAATATAGATGTAATGTCGTCGAGAACGCGGGCCTAATCTAAATAAAATTCACAAAAGGTCCATCTTTAAAGAGGTACTTAGCCTTAATTTCTCTTAAGAGAAAGAGGTGGACATTTAATAAAATACATAGCTTTCGCCTTACAATAAATCTTTTTAAGTTCTTTCAGTTCACGAAAAGTTGAAACTTTAACGACCCCGTTCTCTATGAGAATGTGAAAATGAAATATTATGATGTAGCCGCAGATTTATGCATTGAGGCTGTAGGCGGTTTTGTCAGGTAAAAGCACGATTTATATAGCGCACGCGAGCATAACGAAGGGTGTGTATAGTGTATAGTTACCCGCAATGAATGGAGCGAGGCCTTTCACGCTGGTTTCAATGTAATTAGAGCGGCCCCGGTTTTTTCTGCATAAGTGGGTTTGAAGCGTTCTTGCGCGCCTGTTTTGCTTTCACCGCGGTAAAGAAAAATGATTACTAGAGTTCACGCACATAAAAACAACTGACGCCCCAAATATTTCTCTAATAAAGATTTTTCATTTTCGTTCGTATTGACGCGGATAGGAGCAAAAACCCTCAACGATCCAATTTACATACAAACACTTATTCCGCAGCCACTTTAATGCTCAGGATTTGAGGAGTTAAGAAAATTCAGTTCGAGTCGAATTTCCTTTGGAATGAGGCTATCGAGTCGATCATGGTACATGTGATTTTTGAACTGGTGATTTATTTACTTTGGCTTTCAATTTAGGCCGAATGGAACCCAGCGAGGCGTGTGGTTCCACTGAAACATTAATAAACGTGATGCCAATACTTACGATGGAGTGCTTGGATTTAGGAACTTGGTAAATATCCGATTTTGATCCTGTCAATTTTAGTATTGGTTATTGAAGTTAGCTTATTTCACAGACGGTGGAAGACTTGGAGGCGCACTGCAAGAAGGCGGGTATTGAGATCGTCACGCGGCAGTCGTTCCTGTCGGACCCGGCCGATGCGGTGCGGAACCTGCGGCGGCAGGATGCGCGCGTCATCGTCGGCCTGTTCTACGTCGTCGCAGCCAGGCGCGTGCTGTGCGAGGTCTACAAACATCGCCTGTATGGGAAGTCCTACGTCTGGTTTTTTATTGGTAAGTCGTAGCACTGTCAGAAAAGATTCATTTTTAATTTTTAAATAAAAGCTTATGGCACAAATTGTATTAGCACTTGGCCTCACGCAGGCACAAACTGAAACGCGAATTGGTAGATTTTTTCAAAACCGTGGAGAGTAGCTTCGTCTGCTCAACTACATTAGTCTCCATAATGGACTGCATTATGGAGACTAATGTAGAAAAACAAAGCTTCGTTATTATTCTAAAGGAGCAAAATATAAACACACAGGAAATAATGTTACGAAAATTTTATAAAATTTGCTGAACCCTTGAAGGGATTCCAGTTATTTGGAGGTAAACCCGTAAATAACATTATCCGAAAAACCCGGTCTCCGGGTACTGACACATAAGCGGTAGATCAGCCTTTTTCATGGAAGCACCACCACGCGCCACAGCTCGACATTATTATAATTTCATAAAACGCCTATACAAACGTGTAGGTTTAGTCGCTGTATGCTGTGTTGTATTGTGAGCGAGGGAACCTTGGATCTGCTTACAAAGTTACAAACACCACTCAATATTTGCACGGTGTTATGTCAGGTGTAGCTCCAATCTATCCACTACAATAAGTTAGAAATCAATTTTGAATGAACCTGCTCCTCAAGCTGTCTCATTTGGCGTTTATGAAGTAAATGAGGGTCTTATTAAGTCGGATGACGTAATATCTTCGAATAGATATTTCAGATAATCAAAATGTCTATCTTTCCACTCAAATTTTAACTCCATACTACACTGGGAGGTTTCCAGTTTCAAACGGTGATAAAGTTTATGGCTCTTTTAAAATTTACCGATAAACTATCTCGCGCGCTCAAAGCTAAAATATATTTGACTCTAAGAACTGCAATTTATCAAAACACATTTTTCCAACTCTGTTTAAAATACTGATTCTGAAAAACTTAAAGAATTTCTTTAGATTTCTACATTGTTAGAGGCTCCATCTAGAACCGTCATAATTCTTATCCCCGGAAATGGCTTATGGTGGCCTTCGCAAAAAACACGTTTGCATTCGGCGAAAAAATAAGTGCGACGTAACCGTATATTTTGTTCAGATCATATATTTTACCTTTTCTCACTTTGTTTCTTCTAAGTTCCAAAGTAATTTTGAAAGTGAAATATGAAACTTAGTTGCCAGCCTTTTCAGCGAGTGACATAACCGTCACGAAGGCGATACCACAGGAGTTAGTAGGAATGTGTTTTATTGGCATCGGGTTTAACATTCGTGGTTTTATGTGATTTGGGAGAAACATAAATGACAAACTCAACATTAACCCAGATCTAAAAAACGACTTAATTTTTAGCAACAACGGTCGACCGCAATATTTGTAGTCTCTTTGACTCACAGTAAATGATTTCTTAATGCCCACCATTTTGTTCAAGTGACTTCATTTAGCTAGGTTTCATTCCACACATGCTGATAATATGAAGATTTAAATAAAACAGCACGTCATTAATACGAGCAATGGCCGCGTAAGTCATAAGCATTATAAATTGTGAGCAATATTATGGAAGGAATAATATGAGAGTGGCAACGTTCGCTGTCGTGGCTCACGACTCACGAGGTCGCGGATACAACTCATTTAGACGTTGTTTATGAAGAAGGATAAAATGAAATATGACGCTTTACCAAAAACGTAATAACGAAAATGTAGCTAAACAATTTTTTGTAATAATATTAAGCCTGTTTAAAAATAACACCTCGTGCTACGTCTGGGAAAATAATTGCTGTATATCAGAGGAGGCTCACCTTGTTCTACATGGTTATAATATGATAATTACCTTAGACTGCCTTAGAATATAATAATATAAGCATAATATTTTTGAAAATATTGTGTTGTATTGAGATTATGTTGCTACGTCTTCTTGCTGCCAAGTCAGGTGGATTTTCACTTCGCGCTATAATTATTTCGATTTTATAAATGACTCGTTTTATCCAACTGAGATATTTATTAATGAATTTCCCGGATGAATCCTCTGGGAATAAACCACAGCCTGCGACATAATGGAAGTGAGAAAAAATCTTAGATAAAGTAAAGAACAGAGGAGAAGCGGCGTTAACGACGCTCGGGAGTCTAATAAAATAAGAAAATGAATATTTTTAAGGAATGACTCCGAAGGTAGTTTAAAACAGCAGGTTTGTGTGAACACAGCACGTAGGTCAGTACCCAGTTAATGATACTAGTAAATAACATGTCCCCTGGGCATTTAATTTTGGGTAAATGTATATTTGTTTAGGTAAACGATAAAAAAACATAGCCGACTAACGAGAAACGAGAAAGCAATTACAATTACAATGGATAATTACGCATTGTTTTGCCAAAATACATATGTTAATAAGCCCCTTTTAATGAGTATGTACTCGTTTACATACGACGAAAGGAATGTTAGTTAATAAAGATTTTTTAAATAGAGTAAACTAACTATATACATTATTAATTAAAAACCATTAAATAAACTAAAATATATACATACTAATATAACAAAAACAGAACGGAGCAGTTTGATACTAGGTATTGTTTACAGTGTAAACTACTTCAAAATAAACTAAGCCCTCGTATCCACGTCGCAGAACTTTTACCATTGCTTTTAAATATGGGTCGTAGAATTACAAAGCTTAAAGTTCCCAAATAAAGTTCAGTCTCGTAGAATTTGCAACAACAGCTATTTTTTAAACAAAAATCTAAAAGTGGACCTGCACCTGTAAAACCGAAAATTCGGCGAGCGTAGTCGTTCTAATATGTCAACACAATATAAAAGTTTGTTTAACAGCGTTCCAAGTTCGTTTCCCGGTAAGGCAGTTTCTGGTCAATTTATATGTTTTATTTAAATTATTCACACCGGCCCTTGTCCTGAGGGACGACAGGAGGTTAGCATGAGCCTGGCAGCACAGTAAAATACTTTGTTTTGACCTGGTTTAAACATTCAGTCTAAAATCGTAATAATGAAAACAGACTCACAATAAACCCCCATTTGTGTATTCATGACTCCGAGCGCACCGCGCCGCTCTCGCCGAGTGCCGCAGCACCACCGCGCGCCCTGACGCTTGTTTGTCTTTTGAATCAATTCTCATTAATGTATCCAATTTAGGTACATTTACATTCCTCTCCAGAGCCCACATTGATTTAGTATAATGAGGTATATTCACGCCTACATTGGCAGCCTGTACTCACAATAATGAGCAGGGCGTGCCTCGGTATTATAATTCGGCTCAGTATCAAGTCAGCATATTTATGTACAGTCACCGTGACCAGTGGTCCAAATTAGTTCAAGGTGGGGAGTCTCGAGGCTCGGTTGATAAGTGTACACACTTGTGTGGCTGGGCTATTGGCGTCCTGCCAAAGGTACGTCAGCCCAAGTTCGGCAGGTTATCAACGTCCGGTTGGCCTTAATATAGGCTCCAAGAATCTTTTCTCTTCCGTAATAAAAGTTTATTGCGGCATAAAATAGCCCACTAAGAGATCACTTCATATAAAAATAATCGACACGTTTCCCAACTTGAGGGAGATGTGAATTTCGCGCTTGCAAATTTTTATGATGAACATATTTCCCGTAATAAATCTCTGGAGTTGTTTAGTAAAATTAACGTAAAAATGTCGTACATTTAATTTATTTTTAATTCAATTTAAGTACAAAACGGATTCCGATTCTACATGTATATGTACAAGTAAGTCGTGAACGTCTTTAGTTTTAAACGTAGATACCAAAAAAAACACAGTGTAGATATGTTTTACGAAATAACTTAATCGGGAAAAAAATCGTGAATTTAAACTTCTATTGAGATAAAAAAGAACACTCATAAACCCAGTCGCAGAAAAGAAACGACAAAAAAAGTTATTGTTAAAAACCTTATTTGTCACAAACAAATAAAACTGCCGTCGGGTCAAAACTTTGAGCAAGTATAAAAATTTAGAACCCAGACTCTTTTATGACGCAATTTGAAATCTTAGAAAAAGTATGAAAAAGTTATATTGCCACTCAAAAACATTTATCTTGACTTTCATGAAAATACATCGCTTCAAGCAAAGTGGAGATGACACAGCAAACACACATTTGTTCACATCAGGTTGTACCAACAAACAGGACAAAGGAAATGGATAGAGAATGGGGATAAATAATGGTCGAGGGTGAACCTCACCGTGAACGCAAAATAAAGGGAAATAATTTCCCGCTTATTCTTGAATAAATAATTGGCATTATGATAATTTGGTCATTCATGTTTTCACACTTACGGTTACGGTAATAAATACAAGCTTTATGTAAAATTGCATTTCAGCATGATATGCCAGTTTATACTTTTACGCTAGGGTAGGAGCATATTTGTAACTAGCTGTGCCCCGCAACCTTCGTCTGCGTGAAATAATTATAAAAATATTACATACTTCCCTATTTGAGTCGGATTTGTGTTAACAATTTCAAAGGTTTTATTTATTTGCACGGAAGCCTAATCCTTTTTCTAATATATATATGATAGCCTAAGTTACTCCTTATAACATCAGCGATCTGCCAGTAAAAGTCCCGTCAAAATCGGTTCAGCTGTTTCGGACACTAGCCGGAACAAGCAGACAGACAGACAGACCGACAGATAGCCTAAATTAAAAAAAAAGGTTTATTGTTATATAAGTACCGTATATACTTTCATATCCATTTAGGAAAAAGCTGTTATTTTGTCATTACAAACAGACACTTTTCACATCCCCAAACAGATTTATTTTCAATTATTATAACTGAATAAATCTTGCCACGTCATGGGAGGTCTGCCTCAATGTTTTTTGATCGCCTTGTGAAGTTTCTCCAGCATTTCCGTATTTTTGTAAAGTTTTCGTGTTGGCTTCGGAGCGAAAAATACTGAAAAAACAGTGGCTCGATTGCTTATCGTTCCGTAAGGGTCATAAAGGTCAACTCAGTAAAAAGACCGACTGTACGTCTGTGGTAGTCGGTGAAGTTACAGAATGTACCTCATATGTAAGGACAAACATACCCATTTAATATGTGCGCTACAAATAATGCCAATTGATACGTTTCATCCATAGAGCCTTACTTAATTAAATGAACTAACTTAAGTAATGATTTCTGTTAGATTAAGAAAGCTTCTTTGCGTTCTAAGTAATTAATTACATTAATTAATTAATTTTACCAATGCGACTATACCTAGAACTTTGGTTACGTTTTAATGGACAAAGTTTATTTACACCATGATATATTTAAAATTTTATAAAAGTAGCCATAATGGTTCTCTCAGTAATAAGTGTGTACTTTTTTAAATTAGCGCTTTTTATGAAGGATCCTGCGAACCTATAACTCACTGAGCAACAAATCGTTGTTGTCAATATTATTATTTCAACGTTTTATTCTCTATTTAATAATACACAATCGTTCATTCTAAACTCAGTAAAAAAATGTGAAATCATAACGTAAATGAATCTTGGCAGGTTGGTACGAAGACAACTGGTTCGAGACTAACTTGGAGAAAGAAGGCATCGACTGCACTCCAGAACAGATGCGGGAGACAGCTGAGGGTCACTTGACCACCGAAGCTCTCATGTGGAACCAGAACTCCAACCAGACCACCATCTCAGGGATGACATCAGAAGATTTTCGGTAAGTTATGCTCTTGTTAGGTAGATCGTAGATCATCACAGAAATAGCACTTGAAATATTGCTACGACAGAATAAATAAAATATTCAATTTATTTATTCAACCAGTCAGAATATCCTTAATAAAAGAAAGAAAAACAAATCCATTTTCATACAAAATATTCCGGCAATCTCGTTATCTTTGTAGACGTTCAGCCGTCATGTGCGTGACTATAATTCCCTTAGAACTGTTGTAAATATAGGCAGAGACACGTCTGCGCGATGCAATCCAAATAAAAGTTCTATGCGGTTAAAACATAATATTCTATTCTTTCGTCGTCGCGGCGACACTTCCAAGTTGAAAATGCCTAGAGATCTACGATATCGCGAATCGCGAAATCGCGTCCCGACTTTATTGTTATATCTGCGTAACTTTACTGTTTCTGGGATACCCTTTGTACTCCTCAAAGATAATAAAATATGCTTCAGTTAACATTAGCATAGCAATTGCGCGAAATGGTGGAAAAAAATACAAAATGTGGAAGTTGCACAACACGTAGGGATGGTCTTTGCGATGGAATAGAAAAGACTGCTAATACCAGACGGCGGGAAAGACGACCCTCACACGTAATGAGGTACCCGGTGTATTCCTTTTTACAAAACGTAGCTACTAACCTATCACCCAGAAGTTATCATAGTTTCGCATTATCTCTATTCTAGTTTAAAATACACCCTTTGATCTAAAATGTAGTTGAAACACTCGCACAACACGCAACCTATTTACAGTATTATCAGTTTCTGTTTGGCTAAGAGCTTTAAGCTCGGGGTCGCTAGCTGGTCTAGGATAAGAATAATGCGGTCGAAATTCCCCACTAAATCCTCTTACGTAGGCTTTCCTGTGTACTGTGTGGTAAGAATTAATGGGTTGGAACACAAAATAATGTGGAACATTCTATTCCTCAGGGATTTGGGCAATATGCTGTTAAAGCATTAATTTGCAGCACTTAATATTTCATAGTTGCAGTGGTCCCAATCCTCTCATATCCTTTGCTACACACTTCTCAGAAAAAGTAAAAGAAAGCGCCGCCGTACGTCTTCTGAACAAAGCTAAGTACTGGCGAGCTCTCCGGAGGTTCCACAGCAATAAGCTTTTCATCGTAGTTGCTCAGCGGACGATATATGTACATGTACGTACACTACGTCAATGCAACTGTAATATCTTAGTAGGAACACTTCATATTCTCGCGACCTTAGAGACATGAACAACGTTATTTATTTCCCTTATTATGAAACAGCAACTCAACCATTAGTACAAATACAAAATATCATCTACTTATTTACATAGCATTAATATTGATGTAAAAAGCGTCCTAGCTACGTCCAATGATGTAAGGCAGGCTGGTTTATGGAGTGGAAACATTTTTGCGTGTTCTATACAACCAAATCTTTTCGAACAAGTAGAAGCGCATTTTATCCATTTCACGGCGCAACTACAATGCTTAGCAGTGCTTTGTCATAACTTACCGTGACTTATAACGTAAAGTACCTACAACAAATTCTTAGAATTCCTAAGCTATTTTAGGTCAATGGAACACGACATGTTATTCAAATGTATTTTTGTGCTGTTCCAATGACATTTGAAACTATCGCTTGTTTTTGCCGCCATTGACACGTAATGTCGAAAAGCTTTAAAAACAATTGAAGTCGGCAAAGAACTGAAGCTTATTTTTTCACAAAGATACAATCATAATATTATCGCAGTACATTTAGTAACACGCCAACAAACTAATGATAACGTGGAAAAAACACTACGTAACCAAAGAAGGATCCGGAATCCTTCCCTTAGAAGTAGGCCGTCTGATTTGGTACAAGAAAAACAATGTTTTATCTAAACAGATCGCGACTGAACGAGGCTTTGCGAGAAGCTGGCTACGACATCGACGGCGAGAGATATCCGGAGGGCTATCAAGAGGCACCCCTGGCCTACGACGCAGTTTGGGCTGTTGCCCTCGGTACGTACTCCCGTTTTATGTACAAATAAGTTATCAGACAAACTTTGGCTTAGTTTTGTTTCTGTTTTACTTGAGGGTTACAAAAATTGTTGATTGTTTGTGTATATTCTATTTTTTTTGAGATTGTTCTGCCTATTTTTGTAGTGCGTTGATACCCAGTTAGGAAGAACGAAATTAAGCGAAAAATACCTTATGAATAAAAGCGCAATTAAGTGTCCCATCGCTGATTTAAATTTTCTATTAATCGCGATCACGCAATAAAACTATAAAGAAAATATAATATTCCAAAAAAAATATATAGAATAGCTCAATTTGATGAATAATGAAATTGAAAGCAGCTTAATTACTTAACAACGTAGCGGCTTAGCCATCAATATTGTAATTACATTTATTTCGGTACCTCGACCAACGATTTGTATTTAGTTGAATATATTACGTAATACTTATATATTATGTAATACTTAGATGAAAATAAACTATATAATGCATTGCTTCGGTATTTCATTTCTAGTGTAAAAACAATCTTGGATTATTTCGACAATCAAAGAACTCAACATACTCACATGCATTAAGAAACTCACGCTATTATCTTGGGGGAAGGCAGGAACTACAGAAAACCACCTAATACACCACAAACTGACATACGCCTTTTATTTCGTTATAGTAAGCACTACATAATCCAATATTGTCACGAATTAAAAATTTACAAATATGTAGATAGGTATCTTCAATCAGTAAAGAATGTACAATAAGACAACCCTAATATGCGTAATAAAATTTAACAAGTGTAGTGCTCGCCGAGCACAATAGGTGGCGCCACACGTCACGTACCACATTACGTGCCAACATAAGGTACGTACGTGGAGCCACGCGGGGAGCACCACCATAACAATTGACAACTCAGTACAAGCTTTCTTTGCTTAGGTACGCACGGTAAGATAGCTGTAAAATAGCAAGGGTTAACTTTAAGATGGGGGAGATTTTGAAACGTTACTTATCTTAAAAGTTTTAATGAATTTAAACGTTTCAATTAAGTAACGTTTTGATACTAACGCTATGGAATATGTGAAATCTACTTCTGTTGTTTACAGAAGTATAAACTTCTCGTGGGTATTTTTTTTTTTTCATCTTTGCCAGGAATTTCTCCTGTATCGTGGGTGCGTTTACAAACATTTAAACTCACATACACAAACAGCCAGACCCGGAACAACTACCTGTAAGATCATACAAAAATATTTGTTCCGTGCGGGGATCGAACCTGCGACACGCAGCGCAGCAGCCAATCACTCAGCCACTGCGCCCACCGTGCTGTCAAATAATAATGTAATAAGAAAAGAAATAACGATTGTTTTTCAGCTTGTCGCAACAAGCTTGGTTATAATATATTATCGTCAGAACTGAATACGTGTACACAAATCCAATTATTATCTAATTGGATTTGTGTACACGTCGAGAGAAGGAGAGATTTGAAGAAACACTGGGTAAACAACTACCACTAGCCTAAAAATAAATAAAAGTCTTTCCTTAAGAACAAGACACCCAATTTCAGCTCATATTTATCTTTCGCTACAATTTGGTTCTTTGAACATTTTCCCGGTCCATATTAATTTACCTATTCGCGGTATCCTACACTTGAACGGTTTCGTTTTTTTTCTCATCTTCTGTTCCGTGAATCAAAATCACGACCGTGAACAAAGGGCCTTTTGAAAAGGATGGGATGTACACTAATACGGCTCCAAAAGTATTTCATATGTCTGCCCGGAAACAATTTATTTTATTACTTACCATGCCAAAAAATAACAATCATTTTCTTTGACCATATTATGTATAGACAGGTGAAATTATATATGTTAAGGCAGATGTGTTGGTTTGAAAAGTAATTTGGCATACTCTTTATTTCTGTTATAAAACAACAGTTTAAACGGTTTTCTTACAAATTCTCCCGGGGTAACAAAAATACCACAGGCACGGTGATCAAAATGCGCGATCACGGAATGAACTGAAAAAGAAAAAAATATTTGGCAGTTTAAACACTGCGAGCAATAAAAACGCGCAGATGTTTCTACCTAAAAATATCAGCGGGAACACTCGCGTAGGCACGCGCCTACGCGCTACGTGCTACGGTGCTACGAGCGTAGAGTGTAGCAATGCCTGGTGTAGCTTGAATACATTGCAACGACAATGCAAGTTGTCTTAAATACTGCACGCGAACACGAAACGCGCCTCCTAAACCACAAAGTGTGGTCCCAAGCTTTGTAAAACTAAGTCAAAGCCACTATTCACACAACTGTCACCAAGACTCTTTGAGATAATTTCAAATTTATGCGCGGTATCTCCCCGCACTGTTACACACAGAAGGTCGACACTTAAGTACACGGACAATACATAAACCTCATATCCTTGGATGAAGAGATTAACCTATTTGTATTTCCTCAGCTTTCAACAAAACTATGGAGAAACTGGAGAAAAGCGGACTTAGTTTGAAGAACTTCACATACACGAACAAGAAGATTGCCGATGACATTTACGAGGCAATAAACTCCACTTCATTCCTCGGCGTATCGGTAAGTATTGCTCTATCTACTGCACTATATCTTAAGTACCGTATCGCTTGTTAACTCGATATAAATCACGAGATTGATGTTCCATAATATATTCACTTAAATCTAAAATTTTATTAGTATGCAGTATAAAATCCCGACAAAGCTTCCCTGGCATAAGGGTAATATAATATGGAAGAGCAATATGCTATAACAAGTAAACTACTTTGTTGTGCGTTGGTATAAAACATTCACTACATAATGTAAACGTTGAAATTACATATTATTAAACAAAACATGTCAGTTTTTGTGGCTCAGTAGTTTTTTCCCAGTCTGAGTGGCCGTAGAGGAAAAAAATATGAAAAACTTTTAACGTTTTTAATATGAAATACTAACAAGCAAACCAAATAATTCATGTCGTATCATTTCGTAGAAATATTTTTTTTTTTTAAATAAGAATCTGCCTCTATGTAAGAATAATATTGCGTAGTTTTCCAAATCTGTCCTTTTATTTTTGACGCAAAAACATAGACCGAGAGAATTTTTAGTGTATTGAATGTATTTTCTACTGACGAAATTATTTTCCGATTTATGAAGTCACATCTATACCATATCTGTAAAAATATTATAAAGAGGTATCATCAGCATCTGCCGAGCGTTTTCCCAACTATTTTGGGGTCGGCTTCCAGTCTAACCTGATGCAGCTGAATACCAGTATAAAGAGATTATAAAGAGGTAAAGTTTGTCAATTGTGAGTTTGTGAGGTTGTAGGGGGTAATCTCTGGATCTACTGAACTGATTTTGAAAATTCTTTCACTAATAGGAAGCTACATTATTCCTGAGTGCAATAGGCCATAAAGGGTGTAACAAGCCCCTAACGAAGCCGAAAGCCACTGGTTTTCCCCGTCATTGCGATCATTTTTTTGTTCGAGACCATACCTGGGAACCTTCTAGTTACGGAGATATTGGGGGCAAAGTTCCAACTTTTTCACAAGTTTTTTTCTGACATACGTATTTTTAATGTAAGATTTTTATTTTAAACACCTCCACGACCCCCATACTATTGAATCTATCCATCAGCACAATGTTTTGAGTGCGTTACATTGAGTCCTACCCTAAAACGTGATTTGTCACCTCAAAAAAAGAAAGTCGTTTCCCTGCAATAATTTTTGCGTAAAGTTATTTAGTTTGATGTACACAATGCTTGGTTGACGGCTGCGTGAAGGGTCTTGTTAGACCCTGTATTTACAACGTGCCCGTGGGATAATTTCCGACCAAAACGCGAGCGAACACCAGCCGCGGGCAACAGCTAGTGAGTTATGTAGTTGATGAGTAGACCCTGCGGTCGTGGTAGGTCGTAGATTCACAGGTTTGCACCTATTCACGAACGTTCATGATCATCATCCACAGCCCGACTTCACCCACTGCTGGGTATAGGTCTCCCTTTGCTTGTGCCAAGCTCCACGCTCTTGTGCCAGCCTCATCCAGGATATTCCCGCGATGGCAATAATGTCGTCTGCCCATCTCGCCGCCGCGCCGGACGACCAACACTTCTCTTTCCAGTCCTTGGACGCCATTCGGTCACGGCTTAGGGAACGTTACTTCGTGTAATTTATTTATTCAACACGGGGGTTACTATGACATCTTGAAGCAATTGTAATTCCATTGTGGGAAAGAGACAGGTCTATACAGGTCGTCTAGCGCCATCTCTTTCCCACACTGGAATTACAACTACTTTAGGACGTCATGGTAGGCCCACCTGCTTTCAAAACAGCAAACGGAAAAGTCGTGAGGAAAACTAAAACAAAAATTTAAAAAAAATGCTCTTCCACCAAATATCACTGAGCCTGCGTGGTGGAATATGGCCAGTTCATGTCACAGAGAGGAGTCCTGTATCCCCGCCGTGGCCGTGGGTATAGTATAGGCTGCTAGCCTGCGCATATTTTATCACAATGGCGACTTACAATAATAACATCTTACTACTATACGGCGGAAGGAACACTGACGCGAAAACGGTTAGGCACCACGTAAAAAAAAAAACTGCTGTTTCCTCACAAAAGTGCAATATCTACACGATCAAAATGTATGGAACAGCTGTTTTTTTTTTTTGTAATAACCGATGAAAAGTTTCTATGTGGGAGGCTACGGGGGAGCCCCCGCTCAGAATGATGAACTGAATACGTGGTAAGGTTTTTGCGTCGGTGTACCTTCCAGCCCGTATTAAATGCGAAAGGCTGTGACGGACACGGACGGCGCATTTGTATGAAACTGAACGGCGGATTTGTATGGAAATTGAGCGTCTGTCTATCTGTGTGTGTTAACATAGGATAGTTTTTATCGTAGTATTACGATCTCGTGGGACAATCACCGAACTGCACGCTGTCGAAGTCGCGGACCAACGCTAGTCTGAAAATAAAACTAACATTACTTGCGGTAACATCAATAGAATGAAACGGCGGCAATTAAAGCTATAAAATTTATTTATGACTAGTTTTTAGTCTCAGCTTTACTCGTGCAGCCTTCAAGGGTCTTAGTCTGCTATTGCAATAGTGTCAGAATGGTCTATCATTGATTTAATAATGCTCCGCGCAGACGAATTACCCTTTGTACGCACGTCAAACGAGTTTCGAACGCGCTTCAATACGCCGTGGGCTAGGGGCCTTATTAAATCAATGATAGACCATTCTGACACTATTGCAATAGCAGACTAAGGCCCCAGGTCAAGAGAAATATTGCTGAATGTTCATGGATAGCGGTCAGAGATTTATGAAAACAAACCAGAACTACTTAAGGGTCATCCTATAATCACGTGAGGTTTGAACAGGGAGAGCGCGACAAAGAAAAAACTCGGTAAATCACGATGCGGGGGAGGGGGAGGAATAATGTGACAATCACGTGTATCTTTTTTGTAGGACAAAATAATATGTTTTACCAATAATGAGTTAAACACCCGAGCACGTGATATTTTATGTAAAAAATCCGATATTTTTTTTTGTATTGATTAAAACAGATTCTAAAATTACCTGATATTTTCAATAATAAAAAATACACGTGATGCTGGGAGGGGGGAGGAGGGGTAGCCTAAAACCTCACGACGTATCACCAAGGAGAAGGGGGGGGGACTATAAAAGTGGCCTAAAAAAACCTCACATGATTAAAGGATGGCCCCTTACTAAAAATACAGTGTTGTTGAAGACTGAAAACTATTTATCATGTGTACACCTTAATATCAAGCCACTAGATTAGCATTACCTGAACTCGAACCGTTCGGGATTCTTTATATGAGACTCCATATTGCAATCACACACTTGTAAACTTCGTATCGACATCACCCTGGACGGGCATTAGGTTATAATAATGAGGTAGGGTGATGGGCATCCGTACACCGGTGTTACGGTTACGAGTATATATAAAATTAAATAAAACTGACGTGTCTGTTTGAAATTTCAAAATAACAGATTTTTACTGAATGCATATAAAAGTGTTATTTTTGTTTAATTTTTGTCTGTTTGTCAGTCTGTCTGATTGTTCCGGCTGATCTCCGAAACGGCTACTTTTATTTAAAAAAAATAATTAGGGTTTCGTGCAAAAAAATTAAAACCCTTGCCCTTGACATTGTTAACAAGACAAGATTCAAATAGAGAAGTCATATTTTAACAATGATTTCACGCGGATGAAGTCGCGGTTACAGCCAGTAATTTATAAGCTTTACCCATGACTTGCAAAAATATTTAATAAAAAGGAACTGGCCACCCCCAAAATTTCTTAGGTAAAAAATAAAGACATCGAATGCGGCTGTCACATTTACGAAAATAGTAAAACGATCAAAAAAATTCTATTATTAGATATTTTTATGGTGTAGAAACCAAAACAAATGAAATTACTTCGCCTTTGTGACAATTAAGCCTTGGTTTCAATGGAGACGGAACTCGAAGTTATTTTCGAAACATTTAATATAACAATAGAAAACAAAAAAGTTATTTCCTTTACAGTTATTAAACTCTAACCAGTTTTCACAAAAAAAAAAGTAGTAATTTTCAAAATATTGACAATAATGGGAACTTGTGTAAAATTGAACGCGATATAACATATTCCCAGTTTTACTGAACCCAACAATTACAGACCGTAACTAGCGGGGAGTTCGGTCGTTGACCCTCGGACTCATACCACTGTGATAAAAAGTAACCTACCTGTAAATCCAGGTTATCTCCGTGTCTTTCATCCAAATCCGTTCACTAGTTTTTGCGTGAAAGATTAACAAACATCCAGTCATCCATTCTTATAAACTGTCACATTTATAATAGAAAGTAATATCGGGAAAAGTTTACTCAATACATTTTTCATTGTAATGCCTCAACTCAGTGACATTTTCCCATAATAAAAGTAATTTCATCGCAGTAACGGGATATAAAAGCTATAACTCAGACATTTATCATCGATTCATCACTAAAGTCGAATTGTTCGTATTGGATTTATGAATGTACTAGTTATGCATTTGACTTTGCTGGTGTGGCCTAGATACCTACTAAAAATAGCCCAACAGCACATAAATTTGTCAATTTCAAAAATCGGATATTTAGTTGATTCTTTGTAGAAACGAATCTTCAGATAGGATAGACGAAGAGTCGTTCTTGTATTTTTAACTAGCTAACCACCCCTCAGCTTGCTCAACACGGCGCTACCTATCGGGTATCGGGCCTTTCAAGCTGGAACCAATCATACATATTCACAATATTTCATTGAAAACGGTTGGGTGGTTTCCGGGATTAGAGCGTACGAACAAAGTGACACGTGTTTTTTTTATATATATAAATGATGACAATTAAACTGTCACTTACGGGATATCTTCCGTGATAATCCATTGTTGTGAGCTTCCGATATTTCGATGCTGTTGCAAGTACCATGATCGCGGGATGACTGGAAAGATAACAAGATAGTGTAAGTGACAGTTTAAGTGTCGTTATAAACCGTGAAATCTTAAAACAGTGTTTTCAGATGATGAATTTTAAATAATAACCTCCTTTAAGAAGTCTGTTAACAATTCCGTATAAAGGGATGCCCTTGGTATGGTAGCTAGAAATTGAAGAGAGCACGAGCAAGCGAAGATCAAGTGAAATGGCGTACGATTTCAGATTACCTATGCCCAGCAATAGACTGATAAGTACTAGACTTAAGCTACAGGTACACATTGAGAGCTCAGACAACTTCAAATACAAAAGGGAAAAAAACTCTAAAATGAAATAATTTCACTTCAACTGCTACGGCTCTGCGACTCTTTAGCTCCTAAACCGACCGTGAAATGCAAATTGGTTTGATTTATATTGTGTTCATTCCTGTAGGGTCTGGTGGCGTTCTCGTCGCAAGGCGACCGCATAGCGTTGACTCAGATCGAGCAGCTGACTGACAACCACTACGTGAAGCTCGGCTACTATGACACCCAGGCTGACAATTTGACGTGGCTCGAACGGGAGCGGTGGGTCGGTACGTATCACAGACTATGTAAGCTTAACTAAGCGATGTTTTTAATGAAAACCTCTTAGATACATATAGAGTGACTGGTAATTGGTGACTGATACTTAAACACGTGGTTGTACTAATGACTTTTTTTAACGCATTTACTTTTTTTCACAATAAAACAACAGTCGTATGAAATTCGCCGCGTGGGTGTTCTGCCTACCCACTGTTGCACGGTACGAAAGTAATAAGACAGAACAGTGTCACGCATCCAACCGCTGATAGGTCATAGGTGCGAGCGCGCGCGCTTGAATTTCATACGGGTGTTGTGTTATTGTAAAAAAAGTGAAAGCGTATAAAAAAATCTTTAGGAAGTTGTTTTAAAAACTATTAAAAAAAAATTCTTTGAGATACTTGTATATTACGAGTACAATCACGTGTATAAGTATTGGTCACTAATTACTAGTAACCCTATTTATAGTCGGTAACATTCTTACATCTGTGCTAATATAAAACATTTTAATCAAGAAATAAACATTTGGGAACAGAAACAGATTACGGTCAGCCAGATGTTTCTTAACTTTGTGTGTAAAACTTTTAGCTTTATTTATGAACGTTAACAGCGAAGTTTCTGCTTTTTTAGAAAGATCCATATTTTAAACTGAACGTGTCCAAAAAACTATCTAGAAAAACATAAATTTGCAGTTTAATACACACGCTGTCACGTTTATTGCCAAAACTGTACGTAACCGTATCTCGAAACGAACACTTTTTGTTAGTGGCATATAAAACCTTTACAACAATTTAACATAAAATATAGGCACATAAAATGAAACATTTCAGCGGAAAAACCGCACACAAAACAACAAAGCAAAAAAAAACAAGAAATTGTTATTAATTCTTTTCAAGGAATATTGCCTCAAGGTACTGGAACTGGGTTGTTCTCAGTTATAACAGTCGAGTTACTGGTATCGTAAAGTCAAAGCAACAAAAATTCTTTCGTCAGCACAACGAGAGTAAAATGACCAGTAAAAGAAAAATATACGATTAAATCGTGTAGGAACAGTTTCCTGTATATAGCTAATAGTTTTATGTGTGTTTTACGAGCGTCACACACACGTTTTACTGAAGCATGAAATGGGTTTCGATTTGGACAGGTGGGAAGGTGCCCCCCGACCGGACGGTGGTAGTTAATGAGTTACGGACGGTCTCGCTGCCGCTTTTTGCGTGCATGACCGCACTCTGCATCGCCGGGATCCTGGCCGCCATTGCACTAATTGTCTTCAACATCTTGCACAGACACCGGAGGTAAGAAACCCTATATATATTGTTCAAGAAGCCTTTGTCAACGTCAGCCCCCACCCTCAAGTTCTGCTGAAATCGGGTAGTGCATGATATTGACAAGGGTCTTGTTAACAATCCACATAATTTACTTAATGCTCGAAACGTGTTCAACTGAAATGATCGTTTGATTTTTAAAACAAAAACATAATCAATACTGTCGTGTTTGCGATGTTTATTGTCACTTGTTATTTTGAAGAAGAATACTATTTACTTCCTATATCATGACCAAAGATAACTTAGAACCCACAAAATTATACCTATCGCCATTTTTCTGCATTCATAGGTAGGAAATCTAAGCTCATGTTTATCGAAAACAAGTGTAGCTAAAAGAAAACCGCGCTTCTCGCTGCGTCGCTCGCCGGTCGTTGTTTTATCCCGGCGGCGGAGTTTTATATGCCAAACGAGCAATTTGCGATGAGATGAATGTAAATGATCTGACGCAGTGAACAGTCAAAGGGGAACTCCGATAGTGTTGAGGACCGCCATCTTTATTTTATTTTTGCTTATATTTTATTCCTTTCGGAATTATTCCAGTGCTCTTTGATGGAAATGAAAATAGAACAAGATTTCACAAGAGTATAAAATGACACAAGGAAAAGGAACAAGAATAACGTACTGTTTTAACGTCCAAACCGATATTCAGTACCCGTTGTGTGCTTACTTTGTTTTGTTTTTATTACGTGAAACCAATGCTGCAGTCGTTAAAGTTGGTACATTGGGTCGTAATTTTTGTTTTGTTTCGGTATGCTGCAGGACCAACACTGTGATTTTTATGTTCAGGGTGATACAATGGTCGCACCCAGCGTGTAACACAGTGATGCTCTGCGGCTGCTGCATCTGCCTGAGCGCCGCCATCGCGCTAGGCGTGGACGGGCGCTGGGTGATGCCGCAGCACTTCTCCGGGCTGTGCGCTGCTCGCGCCTGGCTGCTCGCCACCGGCTTCTCCATGGCATACGGCGCTATGTTCACTAAAGTATGGCGAGTGCATCGGCACACCACTAAACCTAAAGTGGAAACAAAGGTAATCAACTCGGTAATTGGAATTTCCGCGCAATCCCCCGCGTAGGTTTTGAGAAGAATTCTAAGTGGCTGTTTTTATGGAGCGTACAGACGTTTACGAGTACAGCAAATAGGTACCTACTGTATATAAACTGAGAGAGAAAGAATTGTTTTATATTATTTTACCGTCTTTATCCTGTCTTGTTTATGTCACTGGTCGCATTACTTATATGTGTGTATATCACATTTCTCTCCATACTTTACCGAGACCAAAAAGAAAATCTTTTTTTAATATTAAATTAGAATGAATTTGACACAGACATGCGTAACGCTCATCCGGTATTAACGTTCACGAAAATTACATTAAATGTGACGTAATCGTTACCAGAATGTCACTTAAGTGTTCGGCACATTCATCTAACTGGAGACAGATCTTGTTCCGATAGACATGAATGTAGAAGCGACTCCTTTCAACCCCAATACACAATACAATGGAAATTAGATCGTCTTGCGTCACTTTACATATCGAATGTTTGCGTTTTTTGTTTCCGCACTTCATTGCGTCCTCTGAAGTTTTCCTACAGGACTTATTGAGATCACATCCGACGAAGCCCTTGTAAGCAAATTCGAAGGAAAAGCTTTTTGAGATATCGGGATTTTTTATTTTCTTGAACCTGATACGACGCCCACCCGTTGCGTCCTTTAAATATATTGTATTGTTGACTTCTGATTTTACTTTATTCAGGAAAGTCGTGATTTTTTTTTCCGTTTTGGAATACGGATTACCATCGTTTGGGTAGAATGATTAGGTTTAGATGCGATATTTACATATGTGGGTACGTGGGATTCTAAATATAGTTAGATGTCGATGTTACTAAATATAATTGATTTAATTACCGGAATGTATAATACTAATGAACTTAATTGCGTTATTATTATATATAATTATTTCAGGCATGGTTTATACATATTGGCTTGACGAAGACATTGATTACATTGGCGTCTTTAAAATAGTCGCAACAACTGTTACTCGGCCAGATGACAGTGGTTAAAACAACCTTTTTTTGCTTGGAGCTGTAATTAGGTACAAGAGGTTTAAGGTAAAGGTAAAGATTTAAGCGAAGGTTCTACACAACTCGATTCCTACCGGCCTCCCTTTGAAAAATGGCACAGTCAGTATTATATTGACAAATAAGAAAATCTCATTAAAGATATGTACTCCGGCTTACCTCTTACAAAAATTGACCCTTCGCTACTGTAAGGTACCATAGAGAGGCTATTAGTAGGAATGCCATAGTTATCTCTTTCACAGATAATCTACCTCAGACTGCAGTAACCGAAAAGCAACTTTATTGAAACGAAAATAAAGTTAACTATGATTTTGACAGTGATGCCAAACAACCGGTAAAATATCTATAAAAACTGAACTAAATTCCTGTCAATATGTTCTAACAGAAAAAGCGCATGCACGGCTGGAAACTCTACACAATGGTTGGAGGCCTTCTCGTGGTGGACGTGGCTCTCCTCACGGCGTGGCAGCTGAGGGACCCCCTGGAGCGACGCGTGGAGATCTTCCCGTTGGAGGCCCCGAGGCACCATGACGACGATGTGCATATACGACCTGAGCTTGAACACTGCGAGAGTAAACATAACACTGTGTGGCTTGGTAAGTGATACTGCAGTAAAATCTTCATTCCATGTTTGTAGGCGATTGGAAATCTAGGTGTACTTAGCATCACTTAGTTTTTCGTACAAGACATTTTCCAAGAAGGAAACTATGCAAATATAGTTTTTGAAACTGGTTGGTATACATTTTTTTTTAAACTTCTACGGGTTGGTTTTTTGTACAGAGTGCATGATTCTAAGATCATGCTCAGAAATCTTTATCTTTTTATTAGTCGGATAAAAATGAAAATATTGCAGGAATGTCAAGAACATGGCCTTAGAGAAAAACTAAATGCATTTCATTGAACTGGATGCTTTAAATATTATTTTAATTTTTTCTAAAATCTTTAATTATTTTCTAAAAAAATCCTCTATAAAAGGTTTCCTGTTTATTAATTGGTATTTAATAAAATATTCATTTTCAAATATGAGTTGTGAGTTTTCAAATAAAAGCGTCGAGGACTCCAGGTATATAAATAGAGGAATCTATAGGGCGCATTAGTCTAACATTCTTTACAAAAATACAACTCGAGAAAAACAAGATCATAACTAGATGAACGATCACATGAAACAAATGAAAATCTGCTGGCAGGCGCCATGTTGAGCTAGCTTTATTACTAACAGCATATACTCCAAGCTCAAGGATCTAGACTGTATATTACTTACATAACATAAGTACTCGTAGTCTTCCGACGCGTAGTTTGTACGTCCGGTGGCGTCTCGTACTACGAAACGTGGACATACGCCAAAAACTGTTACAACTGGAAATACAATCTGTATCAGAAACGAGACAACCTTTTATAAAAATTCTAGCTGTTGCCCGCGTCTTCGCTCGCGTTTTTGTCGGAAATTATCCCACGGGCACGTTGTAAATATAGCCTATGGCACTCGGGGATAATGTAGCTTCCTATAGAATTTTCAAAATTGGTTCAGTATATCCAGAGATTACCCCCTACATACAAACATACACACTTACAAACAAATTTTACCTCTTTATAATATAAGTATAGATTAGCAGTATACAGCTGGATACTGCTGCCACTATATCGTAATATGTACTTGCGAGATATTTATGAAGTTTTCATCAGTCTAATGGTCAAGTGACATCTTAGAACACAATTTAGACTACTTAAGTACCTAATTTGTAAGCGAAAGAGCCAGACTTTGTAACTAGCGGAGACTTAGCTCTACGTAAGCTCTCACAACTTTTAAATAGTGGGAGAGTCGAAAGAGTAGGCTTATTACTACAATGTTTCAAGTATTTAAGTAACAACTTACTTTGGAGTCGCGCAGTAAAGGGCTTTGTAGGTATAAACATGAGTCAGATACTAGAAAATTAGCGCTGTTGGTAAGCAATTACTAGAGTATTACGCAATAATGCTACGAATTCCATTCAAATAACATATTGTCAGCTGATTGTCTGCTAATATTGTACGCGATTAATACAACGCACTTCATTATTGAGAAGGAATGCTGGGAAATGATGTGGTAATAATGGCTGAAATACTACATAATATGGATAGCATTACTATACAGGGTGCAACAGGGCCCTTCACGAAGCCGTCAACCAAGCATTATGTACATCAAACTAAGTAACTTTACGCAAAAATTATTGCTGGGAAACGACTTTTTTTATTGGGTGAAAAATCACGTTTTACGGTAGGACTCAATGTAACGCGCTCAAAACATGGTGCTGATGGATGGATTGAATAGTACGGGGTTCGTAGAGGTGCTTAAAGTAAAAATCTTACATTTAAAACAGGTATTTTATTAAAAAAAAGTTGGAACTTTGACCCCCAATATCTCCGTAATTAGAAGGTTCCCAGGTATGGTCTAGAACAAAAAAAAATATCACAATAAAGAGGAGAACCAGAGTCTTTCGGCTTCATTAACAGTCTTGTTACACCCTTTATAGATTATGGGTACATGACCGGAGTCTGACCTTTTTGGCTAGGTCGCGAGCTATCGAAATTAACCTTAACTTGTAGCCGTAACCTAAACAAACTTAAAGGCTTAGAACAGTCGGTAGCCAAAACTGTAACCTTTCCTGACACAAATGTGTGCAAAAATTACGTGATAATATTAATGAAGTCCGTCAAAGGACTGGTGAATCCCACGAAATGTTTTATCTCACGAAATCTATCCCATCCAATTATCCCACGAAATCTATCTCCAGGACTATTTTGTATCAACAAAACAAGAAGAGGGACTTATTAAACCATACCAATCAAGATTTCCCTTTGATGTCAGGTTCCGAGAAAAATGTTGCTACGCTTCAGTTCTTGGTACCATAATGTGAGAGCTAGGACAAAGCAATGCGATGCGGCACCGCATCGTATTATTTACTGCTAGTTTCCTACGTTCGATGCAATGACGCTGCGTTGCGATTACATCACCGACGTGTGCGTTGCGGAGTTGCGGGTTTGGAACCACTCTGTCATGTGTTCACCGTAATGGAGATATATTACCTATGCATAATTCGGATGACAGCAGCTGTATGTGTGCACTAATATTATTAACAAGTCTCTCAAACTAGCTAGGTGGCTAATCTCCTAATCTGTTTACTAAGCGCTGAATGCTCATGTTCAGTATAGGCATGTTATGTTAATACTATAACGACCTAATGGGACATAAAAGCAGGAATTTTAACGACTCAACAGACGGAAAACGGCTTAAACCCTTTTGAACCACCAATTTTGCATTCAAATGTAAATACAACGTTGACAAATGTTGTAAAATGTAGCCAGTTCTTTTAAATATGTAAAGTGAAACTCGCTTGTGAAACATGTTAGCATTGACATGTCCTCGCTGCCTTCAATAACGGAAACGTTTCATTTTCAGGAATCACTTTCTCTAGAATATTCTAATGCGCGCTGCACAAACATAAATATTGTTCTGAACTGAATCATCTTTAACATAAAGCACCGTACAGTTGCTAGCTCAATTCTGTTTCTAAGAATACGTACTTGAGACAACCGTTTAATTTGATACCAACTTTTAATTGCAAAATAAACCAACTGAAATCTACGCCCACCCTTAATGCAAACAACAATAATTATAAAAGATGTGCTCTAATACGAAGTGATTTAAAGTACCGTAAACAGTAAATTACATTATATAAATCTCCTTCCAAGTCCACTGCGACTCATTTGCGACGGTAACTTGGGGAATTTTAAAAGTTTTTCTTAAGTCGTTAATAACAGCTGGTCTCCTTGTAATGTTGTTTACTGTCATCTTTTCTTAGAGTGTGCGTGATACTCCGCTATTGGTCTGAAAGCCGCAAATGCAGCTTTCAAGAAAAAATAACTGTGTTAACTCTTAGACTAAAGAAAATAACAAGGTATCTTTCCTTGTTAGTTTGTATGTAGTGGTCGAATCTTGTAAATGAATTTCAAACCAGTTCCCCCCACCCATTTGGGTGAAATTTTGCACACACCTTTGGTTCTGGTGACAATACATTTTTATGAAAGACATGATTTGCTCCCGCAGACAGAATCCCCTTCTTACGAGAGAACTAGTCAACGGTAAATAGCACGGACACGAAACTTTTTATACTCGTTCAATATTGATAGATGAACCTTATTTGCTTCTTTTAATTTTAATAAAGGTTTTTTTTTTAATGAAAATTTAATTAATTCACAGGATAGGTACAATTTTAGGTTTTTAAGAATATTTACTCACAGAATCTACCGTTTTTCTTTTTAAATTGAGATCTTTCAACACGTAACATAACATCACGCCTGTAATGGCTGAAGGGTTAGGCAGACGTGTACTCGTAAGTACACCCACATTTCGCCAATAATGTTTAATCCCATGTAATAGGGGGCTAGCCTATTGCCATCAACCGGACACAAAATCCAGACTCCGTGGCTGCTACTGAGAAATTCCTGATGGAAAAACCCAATAACACTTTGCCCGACCTGGGAATCGAACCCAAGACCTCATGTTCAACAGTCGCGCTTGTGACCACTAGACCAACGAGGCGTTCTTTCAATAATGGAAACTATACTAAACTTAAAGCGCTTCTATAAATACAAATACATTTTAATATTGCTAATATTCAAATCTGTATTACCGAAAAACGCTAAAACTTTTCAATATTTGACTGCATATATACATAATTATTTCACGTCCGCAATTACAGGCTTGTCTCTACATCCACATATTTGTTCCAGGTGTAATGTATGGCTACAAAGGTCTAGTCTTAGTATTTGGCCTGTTCCTGGCCTACGAGACACGTTCAGTGAAGGTGCGTCAAATAAATGACTCTCGATACGTCGGTATGAGCATCTACAACGTGGTGGTCCTGTGCCTCATCACAGCACCTGTGACCCTCGTCATCGCCAGCCAGCAGGACGCAGCCTTCGCCTTTGTCTCGTTAGCCATCGTCTTCTGCTGTTTCCTCAGCATGGCACTGATTTTTATTCCTAAGGTGAGTAAGGTGAGAAAAACAACAACTTTTTATTTTTTTTATTTTCATGTAGTCGAGCTAAAATGCTTCGTAGTTGTATGTACATTGTACATGTTATACATTTGTAGGTATAGTCAGGGAACTTAAATAATAAGCAAATTGTCAATATGACGACTAAAAGACCAAGTATGACAGCTGCAAAATATGCTAGCAGTTAATTCGCTAAATCATAAAGTTCCTTGACTTTACAGTCATTTTAGTCACAGGTTCATATCATCGCACTAAAATTACAGTACTTGCTTTAAAATAGAATATACATAGAGATTCCATAACAGTTACTTGCATGAGACACAAACTCTAAATTAAGACTACATACGAGTACATAGTTAGATTCAGTGTAGTAAAACACCAGAACGGTCGCACCTAAAATCTAAATAAACACGCAAGTATCATAAACTTTGTCTATGGTATTTTTAAAGCTTAAAAGTAAATTGAATAGCTACGAGTTTCCACGGATATTTAATACTGAACATTTTGCTATTAAAATAAATGTCTTCGTATAATGTTACAACAAATATTACCTTGCTCAGGACTTTGCTAAAGAAAATTGGTTCTTTAATATTACATCTGACCTAATTTACAGTGACCTATTTAATTATAAAGATCCCAGCTTCCACTGGCTAGCAAGTATTTACTGTTGGCTGCCTGCTATCGATAAAGCGTATACAATTCGAAAAACTATCCACATTAAAAAAAGGTTTAATCTCTACTGAATAAGCTTCCGTCCAACAGATTAAAATGAAACTTTCCCCGACCGTATCGTGAAAAACCAAAAAGACTTAAAAAGCCGAAAACTAAATGAGTCTTCAGAACTTTTATGCGGGAGATAATGATTCTTATTTATTACATAAACGAACGTTTTGTCTTGGCCTCTGAAAATTGAGAGCGCAGATTACGACTATAAAGGCCGAATTGATTCAGTCGTTTAAATATAAACCAAAATGTGATTTACGGCAGAAGTTAGGCTCCCTTACTGAAATTAATGCGAGGCTACCTTTGAGATACTTTCACACGATTTAACATGATAATCGGTATTATGAAGCGGCAGTTTAAATAGAAAAATGTCTTTGTGGGATATTAACGTCGCCCTTAACGGCACTATATTCACATTACTGACCGAGCAAGCTCGACAGAATTTCAAAATTATTACCTTGTAAATACATGGCTATTTAATGATAAGCTAATATTTTTCTAAAAACCTTAACACTCGTATGAACATTACGAAGTAAAATCGGCATATAAATGTTACAAATTTTCGGCGTCTGCTATAAAAGCAAGCTGGGCTTTCTATGCGCTGTTTATTTAGCCAGTCTTTGAACATAACGCTGTATTTACAAGCTAAGTACATATGTTAAAGTTCAGAAGATAGGTATTACACACAGAAATACCGATCAAAAGGTCATTTCCATTACAATCAATCCGCGCATATCCATTCAATCAGAAATAATATTCTATTTCTAACAATTATCTCGACCATCTGGTTTGATGCACAATAATCGTCGTTCCAAATAATTATTCGATAATATTGATATTGCGGCATAGGGAAAAACAATAATCTTGTTTATCCTTTATTCAATGATTGTAGACTTGATTTATGATTTATTTTTACCTTGCGCACATGTTTAAATACGAGTACAAGGCTTCTAAGTACATTTTGTCACATGTCTTCGAGTTTGTGATTTACGTATTTCACTAATCCATAATTAACCAAAGTGATTAGATAAATAGGTAAACTTTTTATGAATTAGAGGTTGGGTTTTTAGTAGCTGCTTAAAATATTTTCTGGTTTCATAACCAATACTAACCCAGTCAATATTTAATAATCTGTGGTTTAACTATAACACAATCGACAATTAGTCCAACAGTATTCAGTGGCGAGCACTACTACTAGAGGAGACCTATTTCATAATAGTATGTTTCCCAAACTGTGTAATTGTGTATATTTGTATTATCATACAATTACAACCAATACAGTAGAAGAAGCTCGCTTCTAAAAGTTGCGCAGTGTTTACGTATTGACTGACTGTACCTATAGTTACTTAATATCATTTCAGATGCACGTCTGATCGCCTGGTACACTAACGTAAGCGTAAAATAAGAATTTATATGGTAATACAGGTGATCGAGGTGATCCGTCACCCGACGGAGCGCGCGGAGAGCGGCCGGGGCTCGGGCTCGGGCTCCGCCCCCGCCGACGAGGAGCGCTACCGGGATCTAGTCAAAGAAAATGAAGAATTGCAGAAGCTCATCGCACAGGTATTACAGGTTTTTTTGTACTATCACGAAGTTGTAGTATCACCATTCACCAGTTAACTGAACCCT
This sequence comes from Eugnorisma glareosa, assembly GCA_947578425.1. Lineage (NCBI taxonomy): Eukaryota > Metazoa > Arthropoda > Insecta > Lepidoptera > Noctuidae > Eugnorisma > Eugnorisma glareosa. Next base: position 14,707,936 of record OX387959.1, read on the forward strand.
GTATTAGAACAATATCATTTAATCTGTATACAACGTGTAACAGAAAGGGTATAATCATATGGATCGAGAAAGGGTATAAGCATATACATTTGGGTCGAGTAGGTATTGAAATTTTGTATAGGACAGCTGATTTTTTTTTTACGATTTCCATGGTGGTCCCATAGAGAAAGTTGTTCAGTTTGATGGTCCGTACCACAGTATTCTATATGATTATACCCTTTCTGTTACACGCTGTATATACTAAATTTAAGTGAATGGCAAGTCAACAAAGTTAAATTGTTCACTAAGCCATCTGCCTTGCTATTTTAATACATCACGAATTAAACATTTATTCTAATTTATACCTATCTAATTATTAAAATGTGGGACGTGTTTTCTATTTTCTTATGTAAATTGAAATAAATCGGGCTCGTATCGGATACACATTAGAAAGGTTCTAAGCGATAAATAATGTTTCAATTACTTACGGATCAGTAGCTACGGTTCAGTTCAACCAACAAGATGTATTTTGACAGCAGTCATTATATGTTACAGTAGTTTTAAAGGAAAACACACGAAAATACGACCTTTGGTTTACACAGAAAAACGTGTAAGGTTTCCAGCAAATGTTAATTGATATATTTGGTAAAACCGAAACTTAACACTCCATCTCTAGTTACCATGTTCCAACATATCCTACCACAGTTATGTTCCAAAAATATTCATGTTTCCTTACCGTTTCGCTCAGAGTGCATTTGCAAACATACATTTATGCATAATGCAGGTACATACTAGCTACATACTATAGATACACCTGTTGTGTACGAGTCGCATGCAATCACGGAATGGAGTCTTCACAATGTCGTACATAAATAATGTGGGTCTCACCGTGACGGGTAAGGGAAATAAAATCCTTCGTAAGTAGGAAACGCTGTCAATCGGCTTTACTCGAAAGGGCCGCATGCCCATTACAAACTATTGACAGAATTTTATATTATACATGAAAATGGATTCGGATAATTTTTATTCTACTTTCATAATCTTCTTTCTATATCGCGTGGTTAGTGCCTAACCTGGCCTGGCTAATTTGCATCTGACTTGGCTTTATTTGCCGTTCAGACAGATTCCTCATGATGTTTTCCTTCACCGAAGCGAGTGATAATTATACAATACGCACGTGAATCCGAAAACTCAGAGGTGCATATCTTGGGTTCCAACTTGAGATCTATGAGTTGGCATCCTATATAGCTTCATAATATGTTTTTCTTTATCGGAGTACCAGCCAGCGTAAACTTTTCGTTGGACCTAATTAATATACCTACGTATCGACCTACGTGGTGTCTACGTTACGATAACTTTGGCGTTGTATCCGCATCATGCACCCCTCCCACATTTATCTTATCTGTACTTACATATTTCTGTCACATGCTACGCCAGCTGATTTGTGCGTCTATCTCCTATCTTTGATATTTACCTTCATTCTCTGATTACACTCGGACGTTTTAACATTAAATGTAGGTGTGTGATCAATAATAAATGCTTCATTAACAGGATTTATGCTCCTACTTTACAATTTAACTAAATACCGTCTTCTAGTAGTCAACTCGTTTGTTTAACACGCTCCCTATCCATAATGGATTACTTTCGCAAACTCATTATACAAAACGAGAGATTCCTGTCTGAGGAAAAGGCTTAATCTTGACACTTCCTCCAAAAAAAGTATTTACACCGCTTTATCTCTGGCACCTAAAGGTGTTTCACTTTCATGTTTAATTCATATCGTCTGGAGTCACTACTACACATCCTCCGTTAAGTAAAGCACCCTTCCACTAACTATATAAATATTCTTATAGTTTTTATAAGCCGCGAAGGCGCCTAAAGCTCACAATACATGTTGTTTTCCAAGTCTACACGCGTCTGTGTGTGTTGCTTATACTATTCCACACATCACGTTTGGGAAACGCAGAACAAAAAGTGATGCGTATTCATGAATGTACGAAAGGAAAACATGACTGATTGGCAACCACACAATACCTCAGCAAAAATACGAACAAGTATCGGATTTTCCGAATTTCAGTTTTTGTAATAAACGGAGGTTTCAACCCCTTTAATTGTTGCGATTTTTATACACGTGAGGTTCATCCTGTGTTATACAAATAATGAATAAACATTAGGAATTATTGATTAAATCTATTATTTACCAACGCAACGCAATAAAACCATTAATAAATTGGTATTTTACCTTATAATCAATTTATCTATAGCGCCACTCAACAGCTTTACAAACAAACCCATTGAAAACTAATTAGTGAGATTAGTATCAAATAAATCTTTGATAGTGCCAATTAGTTTAAATTGACTGCATACCTACATGGGTTCAGTAAACTACTCGTAGTTCGAAAATCATTAGTTGGAATTTCATTTCATCGACAACTATGCGTCGATATACAGAGTGGCATTTAGTCTGGTTAATTTAATTGTTTTTGTTTTCACGAATTGAATATGTGATTTTTACCGATTTTTTTTTAGTATGCCGTTTAGAATCCCCCCATGACGGATGCAGGTGACTTAATCGCCACCCTGTAGACATATTGAGTTCGAAGTCTTGTATTATGGGCTGTATTTGTCTGCAATTTAACTTTTGGGACTTCGTAATTGTTTACTTCGAAAATCTCCACTCAGACAGGTCCTTGAGCAAAGAAGATTGAAAGTGGTCTCTTCGGTATCTGATCGTTAAGTATGACAAATTGTTGTAGATCTAAACTTAGGCTGGGAAAAATATTTTTAACCTGTATCGTCCCATTGCAGAGAAAAGACCTCCCTTTGTCCTTTACAATAATCTCTATTTTGGGCCAATTTATACGCCTAGATTAATCATAATTGGTAAAGTTTTTTTCCAATTTTTTGAAGGTTCAAATAATTGGCTTGAACTGTCATTTGTTTATTTATTTGTATATTGCACAATGTGCATAAGGCTATGTTTTGTTTAAACTTAGAAGAAGTACGAGTATATGACCTTGTTAGGACGCAGCAAGTAGGATAATTAAACTTAAAGCCAGTTTATCGTTTCTTCAACATGTTGATAACCATTCTGTTTTCATGTTTATTTAATTATATTAAACACTGCGTCATTTGTGATTAATTGATTATTGGTTAGATATTAGAATTCCAGCCATCTTTATCAGTGAACGTGTAATCTTGAAACTTCTGATTATGATTAAATTGATTTATCGATGATAACAGTCTCGTTATTTTTGTTAACTGAAGCTAATTAATTAATCACCTATCGATCTATTTTCTAATACAGGAGAGACAAAGAAAATAATCTACTATCTTGATCAAATGTTTATCATTCGTTGACCTTTTAAAATTAGGCTCGAAGTACGTAGATACGGTTTTGTTAAGCTTCGGATTGAATATCTCATCAATGGCTTTTTTCTTTACTAACTTTGAATAAAGCAATTATGTTTTTTTCTTGTCAAAAGATAAATTATTATTAATTATTTATTAATCAGACTACCGAAAGAAAAAACAACAACAACAAAACTAAAACACTTAAAATAATTAAAACAAATTAGTAAAAAGCACAAAAATAACTTAGTTGTTAATATAAAAAAAAAAAAAACTTTGTAAAAATATGTCTTGGATTAAATCATTCTGGACTACGATGTTGAATTTGCAAAATGTTGAATTCGCAAAATGTTGAATTTCTAAAATGTTGAATTTTCTGGACCCACAATATTGAATTTCCAAAATATTGAATCTCATAATATTGGATCCTGGGGATTTAAAATGCTTAAAAATGATAATTAGCCGAATGCACAAACGCTAAAAACAAAATCCCAACTGATTTAGAAATGGCATGCGAATCAAAAGACGCACAGCATCTGCTGCCATTTCGAAATACAAACTTGAAGTCAAAGTTACTACAGCATTTAATTCGCTCCAATAAACTTAAACGATTTCAAGCAGAATTGTTTACCGTGTTGCACAATTGCAGCTCTTGCATAATAAGATACGTTTTAGCAAGTCGCAGAAAAATAAAAAGTAGAAAGACACCGCCTCGTTGGTCAAGAAGTCACACTGAAATGTTGGGTTGAAATCTCAGATCAGGCAAAGTGTTATCATCATGATTTTTTGAGCTGCAGTCTGAAGCTTGTATTTGTACCCGGTTGATAGAAATAGGCTCGCCCGCACTACATGGGATTTAACATTAAGTAGCGAAATTTGGTTGTTCTTCTTTAGCCATTAGAAGCGTAATGTTATGTTAGAGAGAGCAAGGATCCGAGTGTTGTATCCATGAGTGCTTGCATAAAAATGCAGGTTCTCCGTCGGAGGATCGAAACGGATCTTTGCGTAATATAGGTAGTTCCATACTTTCTGGATGCACCACCGCATAAAAAACACAGATGTAGGTATACACGTGATTGTGAATAAACGTAAGTTTACTTGCAGAAGGAGGAGCGGATCCGGGTGCTGAAGCAGAAGCTGGCGGAGCGTGAGGCGGCAGCAGCGGGCGTGACGCAAGGTACGGGCGGCGGAGTGATGGCCGACCTCGCCACCGCCACCTCCGACTACGGCACCTCCACCAACTACACGCGCTCCTCGCGCGCCTCCGTCTCTGACCTTGACTTCTCCGAGAGCTACCTCTAACTCTCCCTGATAGACTCACTCCCACCTCACCGTGACCTTTACTCAAAGCTCTCAAACACCACTCTGTTCTAATAATTCCAACTTACATTTCTTTCAGCCCTCTTAATATAACAGAAAAACACGATGTTTTTAATAACAAACTTGTACCTGTACCTATTTTCTAGTGTTCTTATTTTTGATAAACTAGAACTATTATAAGGTTTACCCTGAATACTCCTTTAAAAATAAACTAAAGCACGCCCTAGCTCCCGATCCCGTAACGTTTCATCCACCCTTAGACCGTGATCTTCACTAATGAACTATTCGTTTTTTAACGGCCTATAAAGTCGGCCTATTAAACTGCGCATGAATGCGAACTGATATGCTGGAAGTAATAATTTGAATCGATAATTCAATTTCATTTGATACGGCTCACTTTGGTGGAGGAAATACATTCGAATGGCGGTGAGATTAGTCAATCACCGATGGAATCACAGTCGACCCTCATTACCCGCGTCTGGGCTGGTCATTAGGCGAGCTGGCTCGAGCCAGCGACTCGCCTTCACCGCTCGAATCGTGTTTAATTAATATGCTTCGGTTATACGAGTTGAGCCTCTGTCCGCACCCCGACAGGTTCCCTGCACTAACTAATAATGCTCACCACTGAAATGACAGTCTGTGAATCCTAAAATGCTCCCTTTGATATTCTTGTGACCTTTGTTATCGTTGTGTCCGATTGGAATATGTTGGTTACAATCATGTTACGTACCACCTGTGAGACTTAATTAAGTAATTACTTATCTACGATGATTTGTTTTAATCCCAAAACAGACTGAAAAACAACTGTGTCCATACCTCCACTTAGTCTCACGCGGCTTACAATCGATTATAGATGAAGTAATTTGTTGTAAAGTATTACTTTCAAGTAAGTTGTGAGCGTCATTAAATCAGGACGGCTCCATTAATAACGGATGTGACGTCTGGTGTCAGTGATCGAAAATTCTAACGTAATGTGCGAGTATTGATGCATTGTTATTGCAGTTTAATGTATAACTTGATAAGCATATTATTCCCCAAATCATGCCCAAGTTTATGTCCAATGACCAATCTTACAAATATGTTCGCATTAACAAGTTAAGTTCATTTTAATTGACAATTAATGTAATATGCTTCGCTCCTTAGTTGGTTCACTTATGCGAACATATTTGAAACGTAAAATATTTCTCCTGAATTAGGCCGCAGTCTGTCTGATAAAAAGGAAATTAATTTCAAGTCCATTCAATATTTGACACGTACTAAACACTTCGTACACAAATTATCAAAAAAAAATGTTTGGATTCCTAATTTTAAAAGTATGATCCTGATTGTCATGAATATTTGGAAATAGATTGTGTTGAAGTTGTTTTCCGCTGCGTTCCCCGCTGTCAGTCAGACCGCGGCCTGAGCTACTCTACCTCACACGTACTGTTACGATTGCACGTGTCTTTACGTCTAAACAACCTATCTACTATTCCTACTAGACTGATTTAGTGGTACTCTTAGCATTATGAGATCTACTCATAAATTGTTTCTACATACTCAATTGTAAGTTACGATTTGTAGATGTTACTCTCTAAACCCATTAGGCCATTAGTTATACTAGTATTAATTTGTGTCTCTACAGACGAGAACCTATAGCATTAAGTATCGCTACAACGATTGTTCTTTATGCATTTTTAAAATATTAAAAAAAAAACATGATAACTAACACGAATTTCTTCAAATTGACACGATTCTATTTTATTGGCACAAATATCTAGATAGCTTTAGCCTCGTATTAACGTTGACAGAATACATTCGTTTATGTAAAAGTTATGGTTGGTTTAATAGAGAATAAGTATAAATAATGTCCATTTTACATTTTGTTCTCATTTTCAAATTTTATTGCATAACTTTAATGCGTAGCTTTCGAAATTCATGCAGTCAAATCTCGTTATGATGCACTTGTTAATATTATTTAAAAATATTTTAAACAACACTTTGTTCGGTTGAATTGTAAAGAAGAAACTATTAGAAGACACGATAGTCTGAAATGGGGAGAAAAAGACCATTTAAAGGAAGAGTTTGAGAGGAGCTCGATGTATACATAGGTATGTTGTGAGCCACGTGTGACCCCAACCCCAAGTAGTTACGTAAGTAGTTTGAAGATGTTGTCCGAGCCCGTAGTTCCCCTGTTGTCACCCCAGAGATGCATGTCACCCACACTCACACTGCACTCCGGTCCTCCGGCCATCTATACTTGGCGCTTGTTTGTGCTTTATAAACGTCCAGTTCCTCGTAGTGATATTGAGCACTGACCGAATCTAATAACAAATTATACTTTCACGAATATTTTATACCTTCTAACCTTCTGGAGTACACCCCTATTCAACACATAATGATTTACACACAGCACTTCATTGATTTACATGCCGTTCCTAAGTTTAATGTGTAACATTAGGTATTAAATATGTATATAGTAATAGGTAAATGATGGTAGGTGTTAGTAAAGGCAGACTAACGAGATTTCCTTGCATGAATGTTTGATATGGTTGTTTTATTTTATGTAAATTGCGCTTATATTTGTATTTATCTGAATATATTGCGGTAAAAATTGTCCGGGAAAGAGTAAGCTGAAAATATATTCAAATAGCATCATTGAATGAAAAAGGGAAATTTTAGTTTATCCGTGATCGTTCCATCTTCATTAATTTCTTCTTTTAGTTGTGGTAAGATAATGAAATCTTAAGGACATTTCCAACTCACCTTGAACAATCTTTTCTTCCGTCACCAGACTTCTCGACCTTATCAAAGTTGTTTCCGAATCTAACTCCTTGAAAACTTACTGCTACTATGAAAATATATTCTAATATCGCTTTGATGTTTCTTTTGTTTGCTTTTCTTTACAAGCTTATATGTACCTGCTAGGTAATCTGTAGATTTGAACATTTATGGGTTATGGATACTTGTATATCATCAATCTGTATGTGTGATTTCGTAAATGCAGCTTTAAATCTAGATATTATGGAAAGCTTTCGTGAGTTGACTAAATTACCTACCACAAATATTTGAGGCTGTGGTTACGAAATAGTACATATGGAGGGAAGATATAAACATTGTGAACTAAATGATCTTTTTCTCTCTCGGCAGATGTACAGGACGAACACATTTGATCGCAAGGCAATCTTCGATAGAAATATTAGATTAATAGCTGAATTTCATGTTGAATAGAACTGTCATGGCGCCGTAGTGAATTTCTTTTATATTGATAAGAAATAAAAGTGTTCTTATATTGTTAGTTAACTGGACTAAGTACGTTCGTTCAGCGGCCGAACTTACTAGCTAATCAATTACTACTATATATTGTACCTAACGGTGCGCATTGTTTCGTTTTAAGTTATGTGTAGGATCTACATAGTGTGCACGGTTTACGAGACACAACATAGATGTGAATAAACTTGTTATTAAATAGTTGAATGTAATTGATCGTTGCTCAGTGTATAATAAAATGAAAGAAATGTTAAAAATGAAATTTTAAGATCACAGTAAAATCCTCGAAATCGAAGACTTTGATGTACCGTCTGTCTATGATTTGATATAGCTGTTAAACAATATATTAAAAGAAACCTTAAAACTTTCATGTTTCCCTATAAAATATACTTCTCTATACGTCTGGATCTAATACCTCTAAAATGCACCTTGTAAATTTTATAAATACATGTTTCAGACTACAATTCCAATAAAATGTAGCATTCTGTTTTACATATCACAATAAAACGTACTTAATGATGAAATCTGAATAGAAAACATTTTTGAAATTATAAATAAGATATTTGATCAATGTAATATTAATCGAGCGGCTCAACTCCAGTGATAATGGATGCCAAAGTCATGTTAGGAACAACACATACATTATATATTTATAAAATAATGCATTATCAGTTTGTTCATTTCACCGCCTGTAGCTTAATAAGTAACTTGCCAAACACGACAGAAATACGCAGAATCTGTCTTTATTTAAATGATAATTATTACGAAGAGAGCTAATCAAACAAACACTAGAATGTAAGTTAAATACTCAAATATTATTTATCTAGTGAAATCGATAAAATGAATCCAAAAACAAATCCGTCATGTTACCATACAGAAAATTAGAATTAAAATACAGTTGTTACAGCACTGCCAAGTCATTTATACTTATAACTAGATTAAATGGAGACAAGTCTAGAACTTTATGAACAGACCCCATACACAGTCTAATTTTGTTTTATTTCGAGTGTTTGAACCGGTAAGTGCAATAGGTGAATGGAAAGATAAAATGTTATGAGATTATAAAGATATTACAGGTTTTCAATTGGTACGTAGGTAAGTTGTCCACAAAGAAAGCTGAGCTCGCGTAGAATGGCTGTCCCCGAATGTCTTTTTGGCGTGTGTTCAAAACCCAGTCCAGTTTTATTTCCGCAACTTTAAAAGAAAGATCCATCCAAATAGCATTGCTGTGTCTGAAGTTCGCTATTACTGTGGAATGATGTTACGTAAAAGAAATGTTACTTTATTTATTAGTACAGAGATGTACCTATGTTTTATGTCTTGCACTTAACAACTATGTACAGTTTGTTTTGAACACTAAAAGTCTCACAATTATGTAGGTGTCATGATATATTTTGATTGTTATAATGAATGTGTTATCAATTTGTTGATGAAGAGACATTTGATTTATCTTTTTGTGGCACTACCTTTGTTATTACTATTATAATACTAACATCACGCATTCGGCCTTAGAAAGATTTGACTGCATAGAATTAAAGAATTTTTGTTACGGGTGTCACCAAATTGTTGTCTAACGTTGTACATATTGTTTCTTAAATTTTAAATACATTTAGGAAATCGTTGGTATTCTAAATTTTATTACATTTTGAAATGATTACGATACATTATTGTGCCCCGTCAGTGTGGGAGCCTTCACCGAGTGGCTTCGCTCGGTGCTGCGCGTCTGCAGTGACGGTGGAGGTCGTACAAGTTTATCTAGAATGTTAGTTATAATGTCAAGTTTATTATAAGCTTCGTAATTATTAGTACATTACTTTCCTGTGATCTGTACGTTTGGTTGTATTAAACGTTTCACCCAAATCATCACTGTGTAAATAAAGAGTCATCGAATGATCTGAATGTAAAAATATGTTTTATTTCTATAAACCCCTATCGCGACACCCGACAGCGCCAAAATAAACATTTAATTTAACACTACCTTTTCGATCACAGTAAAATGGAAACAGAGTGATTCTGCGAAATGCTCGAACGTTTTACTATTTTAGTAGCCTTTATAAACGAAATCGATAGAGTCCACAGCTGAAGTGAGCATCTCGTATGTTTTTAAATAAACTTTTAATCTATTACACATCATACAGTATACTTATGTATTGAGAAAATTTCTGATTATCAATTATGCTCAATTAGTTATTTCTAAATAAGTTACAGTACAGGTACAACCAGTGACGACTAAATGAAATACAGTAGTCAAAAGAAGCTTCTATAAGAAAAAGATCAGCCAAGAATTTTAATAAACAAGTTATTAGTCAAGTGAAAATAATGATTATCTACAGTTACTAAAAGCACTCAGCTGAGACGCACCGGTTGGCTGGGCAGGGATTTAATTTTTCACAAAGGTACTCCCTAGTACTCCCAAAGCCGCAAAGGAATTTAAAAGAATCTCCGTCAGAACAATAAACATTTTGTTAAACTGAAGAAATTAGTTTCCCGTTTTCATTAACGGAGATGGTTATTTCTAAGCGTGAGGGAACGAAGCAATTTGTTCTAAGAGCTGAATTAAACGATGACTGACGACGGAGTCGGCACACTCCTGATTAAAATTTTCGACCGTGTTATTAGATTTCCGGACAGAACTAGCCTAACTAACTAGGTGTCTGTTCTCTTCCGTGCATTCATAATATTTCGACAGGAGCTGATATTTTGACACTTCTAAATGAAGGAACTGAAATACAGAAGGACTGCCTAGTTAGTCTAGTGGTCGCAATTGCGACTGCTAAGCATGAGGTCTTGGATTCGATTTCGGGGTTGGGCAATGTTATTGGGTCTTTCCATCAGGAATTTCTAAATAGCAGCCATGGATTGACTTTGTGCCCAGTTGATGGCAATAGGCTGGCGCTGTTACTTGCTGAGACTTAAACATAACTGACGAACTGTGGGTCTACTGTTAGGTACACCTCTGTCTAACCCTTCAGGGGTTACAGACGTGATGTTACGTTATGTTATGTAAACTAAACATGTGGCGAAAAGATTAAAACTAAAATCATAAAACAGTTGAACTGAAATATTTCAAGAAACCTTCCTATCCAAATATAGTCGAATCAATACTTCTAATCATGCATTAGTAATGGGTTCATACGAACACTGCAAGGGTAAATTAGAATTGTGACGTCAATTTTCCAATTTGAATCGGAATAATTGTAATGTTATTGCATTATCAAACTGAATCAACTTTTAAATGAGTAATTTTATGGACGTAGATTTTCGTGAGTCTCATTATTTGGCAATTCAATTTTCTTTTCATTCGCCTAATGGACTGATATAACCCAATTATAATGATATTAAGTGGAATAGATTTTTTTATTGTATAACATTCCATTTGTCAAGTTATCATCGCTATAGAAATGAGAATCTTTGTAAACGTATCGTAATCACTTCGCCCTTTTTATCATACGACCAAAAGAACCACTTTGGAGTTAACCCTGCCGGCGTTCAGAGTAAATAACAGAGTGTGTTGGATGATTTGAATGGAAACTCTATAAAGTGGGACCAAGAAGCAATTGCTGTCTGGAGGAAAACACAAAGTGTACACACACAGCACTCACATGTTTTAGCAAATAGGTATTTTACGTGAAGAAGTATTTTCACGAAACTTTCTCTTATGCTTCATTTGACTTGCGTGCGTGTGTATGTTCACGAGTACGTGGAGTTTCGTCACCCAAGTTATGCATATTTACGGAAAGCTCGGGTTTGGTAGGTATTATTATATTAGGTACCTAATCGTGCTGAGATTCTTGAGGTTTTCAAACGGTTCGTTATATTATGATTATATCAAAATTGGCAAGTTACCTTCTACGTAAACTGTTTAACAAACCTAGACAAAACCTAGATAGTATTACCATCAAAATACACCTTAGATTTGTCCGACAAAAGTTTGAAACACATCCCCATCGCAAGTTTAGATATCTATTCAGAAGGTGAATGAAAAAGTTATTAGTGGGTGCGCGATGTTGTGGTGGGACGCAGATGAGCCTATTCGCCTAAAAGTCGACGACAGGCATACGATAGCGCGCTTTCAACTGCCGCATCTGAATTACAAATAGGGCACTTGAGTCTGGCTCGGCACCCACCATTTCAGGGGCGGTGAGCTCTTTATAATTTTTTCGTAGATAAATGCTAAGTTTAGAGGATATTTCGAAATTGAATTACTCGCCGGAGAGAGAGTGAAAACATGTCTTTATAAACTTTGTCGAAAAAACGTGTACTTTTGTCGTTGAGAATAATTAAATACGCTGGAAAGTATTTTATCAGGCCCCACGGAGTTGTTACCTTAACTTCTGGGAAATTTACTGGAAGCAAATTAGGGAGCTTTATATCAAAGCTGCGCGTTGAGAGATATAACATTCACAATTAATTGGATCCATTGTTCGGAAACTTTCGATAATTTCAACATTAGTATCAGCCTACCTATCTAGCGGACCACACAATGTGAAACAACCACAAATGCGCTATTGTATGACGAATCTGACCATGCACCTCATGACCGGAATACCTAATCAATAATATCACTAAATAATATTAACCTAGTAATAGTAATAGTAATAGTATATTTATTTGCGTAAAACATGGTATACAAAGGTGTTAGGTACAAATTTAAATGGCACAAACATGTTTAGCTAGGATAAGACCAAGCATGCAAAATTTAAAAGACAGGTATTTAGGTAACCAATGAGGCATCAGCAATGAATTACAAACAATTTTTTTTACCCATAAATTCTTTTAAGCTATAAAAACTATATTCAAGTAACCATTTATAAAATTTTGTTTTAAATAATTTTGTATTTAATATTTTAAAATGCCTCGGTATTTTATTATAAATGCGCACACACATTGCTAGGCAGTTGTTATTGTATTTAGCTAGCCTAGGTAAATCATTCAACACTAATTTATAGGGATCTCGTCTGTTCCGAGGATTCACATCATTTGCAGTCTTAAATAATTGTTTGTTTTTCATTACAAACATACATATTTCGTAAATGTAAAGTGACGGTAATGGTAACAAACCAAGTTTCTTAAATATCGGTTGACATGAGTCGTCAGGTTTAAGTCGACAAATTGATCTCATGCACTTTTTTTGGGCGATGAATGCTCTTCGGAAGTCGGTGCTATTACCCCACATTACAAGCCCATAACGTAGCACCGATTCGACATAGGCTTGGTATGATATTACAGCAGTTTTTATATCAGTTACATTTTTGACTTGTTTAAGTGCGTATACAAATTTATTGATTTTAGTGCTGACATTATCTATGTGTTCCTTCCAATTAATATCTTTATCTATTATTACACCTAAGAATCTTGTATGCGTTACTTCTTTGATTTTGTTAATATTGAGTTTAATGTCATTTTTATAATTATTTGATTGATTAAATTGAATGAAAACTGATTTATCTAAATTTATCTTTAAATGGTTAATGTCAAGCCAATGCAGTAAATTGTCAATTGTATTATTAATATCAAGCTCATGATCTAGAACGGTATTATGTTTTTTGTTGGATGTCACTATAATAGATATGTCGTCGGCAAATAATATGCATTTATGATTAGTTATTTTTATGATGTCGTTTATGTAAATGAGAAATAATATTGGGCCCAGTACGCTTCCTTGTGGAACGCCATGCTTATTATGTTTATATTCGGATGAGTAGGATATTATGTCATTATTTGCGTTCTTCTTATATATTGTCACACGTTGTTTTCTATTAGTTAAATAGGACGCTAGCCACTGGAGTACCGGTCCTCTAATCCCAATAGCTTCTAACTTATGTAGCAATATATCGTGTGACACCAGATCGAAGGCTTTAGATAGATCAAAAAAAAGACCAGTCGTCATATAATTATTATTCATATTTGAAAGTATAGCTTGCATAAGAGAGAAAATAGCCAACGATGTGGATTTGTTCTTTTGGAATCCAAACTGCTTGTCACTTATAATTTGAAATTTATTGCAGTAATTAATTAATCTTTTATACATACATTTTTCATAAATTTTAGACAGGATGGGTATTAAAGTTATAGGTCGGTAATTATTGATGTCACATTTACATCCCTTCTTGAATAAAGGCTTTATTATGGACTATAATTATAAGGTCCCATTAAAATAGATGGACAAATTGTAACACAGCGTCCAGTACGTCTAACCAATGATATCTAACCAAAAAGTAACACTGATTATAGTGATTTTATTTTGACCTAAGATAATAATAATAAAATAGACAGAAAAAAAAAAAATAGACTCTGCTCCCGACACCGGCGGACTATTATTTTTCATATTTTTTAATGTTTTTTTTTGTATTAATTTCTATAGGAACATTTAAAAATGTAAATCATATTGTGTAAAGATGAATAAAGAGAATAATAATAATAAGTTTACTTCGTAATCAACAGGTTTTAACAGATACATTGTAGAGGCCTTCTTTTAAGTATGGACATACCTGTAACAGAAGACCTCAAAAACCTAAGATAATAAATTACCGGCGGCAATCTAGAATAAACACATCCATTAGGTCAAAATAAAATCACTTCGAATAAAAAATAAAAAAAAAAACAAATCATTCACACAATTTTGCTGGGTATCATTATTTAGACGTACTGAACTCTGTTTTAATTAAATTTGTCCATCTGTTTTAATGGGACCTTATAAATAACCTACCCATTAGCCATACTTACTACACGTTAAAGGTAACTTGTAAACATTATCAAGTGTAGACACCATAAAGTAGAGAACCTATGTAAAATATCCGCCGCGAAGTTTGTCCATCATCCAATATTTACAAGGGAACTGGGAACCAAGCCAATTTTGCATATTAGAAATTGCATTTAAGATTTAATGTCACGAAAAACTTTTAGTTGATTTTAGGAGCGACAGCTTGTAATAATAATTTGAGCGATTTACATTTAATTTGTGAACCAGGTATTCGTATTCGAAATACAGTGTTCTAATCCCGTTAATGGAAAGTCAGCTTGTTGTTTTCTATTTCCAATGGGCTTCGCTACCGCAATGGTGGAAGCGTAGGAAATAAACCGATAAGCAAATATATGTACTACTTAGAACAGATTAAAGTTGCATCTGCCTTAAAATACAAGAAATGAAATCAGGTTACTTATAGGGAGGTTAACAGGGGTTGCACGACATTGGTCAAGTCTGATATTCGCCAAATCGGCAATTCATCAAATTTGATATTGGTCAAAGCTGTCGTTCGTCGAATCGTCTGTTTGTCTAATTATGAAATTTGCCAAATACGCTATTGGTCAAGTAATATATGTACAATCAACTGTAAAGAATGCTTATTTTAAAAACTACTTATGATTATGGGGTTCTAGGTTCGATTACCGGGTCGGGTAAAGTGTTATTGGGTTTCTACATCAGAAATTTCTCAGTAGCAGCCACAGATTTTCGCCCGGTTGAAGGCGATAGGCTCGCCCCCAATAATGTGGGACTTAAACTCGAAATGTGGGTGGTACTATTAGGTACACCTCTGCCAAACGTTTCGAGGATTACAGGCGTAATATGTTTGTAATGTTATTTTAACACTTCTAATAAAACCTCGATCATAAATCATAGGTATAGGAAAATTAAAAAAAAAAAATTAAAAATTAAAAGAACTCAAATATAAAAGCTGACCAAATACCACGTTGGACACATTTTCAACAGATACAGACAGATTATTATCTATACGACCTGATTCTCATATCACAAATGGCGGTGAATAGATCCATTTGGATCACTATTAGTTTGAATTGAACGCTGAACAAGTAAAATAACTTTCTTTACGTAACATTACCTGACTAAATTATTGCCTATTCTGCCTATTGTGTATTTGAATGTAAATAATGAAAATGGCTTTTGATCCTGCTAATGGGTACTTCAGAGTGCTTATCTTTAAGTACACTTTGCATGTAGCTACCTACACACATGTATATAAGTATGTGCCAAAAATGGAACAAATTGTTTTTTTTTTCAGGAATTTATTAACGCACCCAACCAATACTGGTATTCAGCTGCATCCGATTAGACTGGAAGCCGACCCCAAAATAGTTAGAAAAAAGCTAGGCAGATGAATAACGTACCCAACCACATGCCGAATACAAATTATTACTCAAAACTTCAAATTTTACTGTACACATAACTTTAATTATTTCAATTTATGTATTTATTTATTAAAAACTTTATGCACAAGTAAAAAAAGCTGTACAAAGGCGGACTTAATTAATGCCTTGGGCATTTTCTACCAGTCTACCTTAGGGTGATGCAGAGACAACATACAGTAGGTGCAATAACAGAAAAAAAGACTCGAAAATATTTATAACTAAAACATATAAGAATAAATACATATATACATACATATAACAAAATATATAAAGTTAAGAGAGTTGTACAAGAAAAACTACCAAAACTTAATTTATTGTAGATAATAATGAAATTATTCATTATTTCCTCAAATATAACTACATTCCGCGCACAACCACTCATCTATTTCATATTACACCAACATAAACAAACAAAACACAACACACACACACACACACACGTGTGGTGACACATAAGTCTCGAGTTTTTGCAATTATGTATGTTGTACACGACTTCTTTAGATTTTCAAGTTGGTGGCACACTAGCGAAATGGGTAAGTGGGTCACATCTCAAAAAGAAATAGGTGTAACATTCTAATTCCAACCGAATCTGTTCAAATATGTATGGGTTTGGATTGTGCAAACACTGCAGGTGACCCTTCGGCGACGGCTGCCCTTTGTCAATTGGCTCCGAAGTTGTAGGGAACTCCAAACATCGCTAGGGTAAGTTTGCTTTACAATCCAATAAAAAACTGTAAACAGAATTGTAGGTAGGTGCCGTACATCAGAACCACTAGCTGATGACCCTATAAGTATCGATCTTAGAACATAGTAAGTAATTTCCATGTGCATCATGGACCTAAACCATATGAAACTGGAACTAGCCTTATGAAAGCGCTAGAGAAAGTCTCGGGACCAATAAATAATTCCTGAAGCGACCAAACTAACATTTCTCGGAGAATTCAGTCATAATATTAGGGTAATATAAGTTGAGTGAGTTGCTGAGGTGTGCGTTGTTTTTATAAGATGAGCGACTGTGAACTGTCAAAGAAATTGAAACGTACCTACAAGCAGACATAATAACGAATCGACCTACACCGATATTCGATGTAATAAGAAAATGGGAGATATTTGGCACATGACCTCCGCTATCAGCGCCAGACGATAAACAGAAGCTGAGCACGGAATTCAATTTCCAAAGTATAAGCCTACCGTGACGGACACGAATTTTTCGGCCATGTTTATTTGGGTCAAGCGCCCAACAACGACATATAAGTTCTTGTCGTGATCTTCCCGATGTTCGCCCCTGCTTTATTAATATTTAATACTTGTAATAAATCTTTAATTAGAGCATAAAAAGGAAGTTATAGAGAATTTTCCGCAATGAAAGCGTTCTTGAGGTCCAAACATAAAATATATATTAAGGATATATTTCATGACTTTGAGGTCAATGACTACGTCCAACATTTGCAGACATCGAAATGAAAATAAGAAACATTTTACATTTTATTTCCTATTTGAATCTTTCTGCTCATTGAATTGATTGTTTTCAGACTTAGGCTATCCGCAAATAGCGTCGGGCAGGTAGCACGTTCTTAGTCCGGTTTCTCTAAACCCGATGCTCATATCCCGTACTTGCCCGGACCGGCTCGGCAGCGGTAAGTTAACTCGTCCGGTTGAATAGCGAGCCGCATTTTTTGCACCACTCTGGATTATTACGTTAGGATAGAGTTTTGGCCGGTCTGTGCTTGGCTGATTCACTATGGTCCGTATTACAGAACGTTCCTCAAGTCCAGTTTGATCTTCAATCAGTTGATCACTGTTTACGTATAGAATCAGTTCTTGAGCATTGGTCTTATTCCAGAAAGGTAATCAATTTGAACTCAGCTGAATCGAGACTCAAATCGAGCCTCAAGGAGAGATGTGTATTGTCTATGCATCAGCATGTTTCCGTTTACGATTTATTCTATTTACCAATTTATAATTTGATCGCCACTGGATTATAAGTATTAAAGCTCTTTGAAGTACAATAAAGTAATTTTGTAAGCAAGTGTCAAGCTAAAAAGACTTGTATCTATGGCCGTAAATACATAGGTATGCTATTTGAAAAGTCATGGCATGTCAATGAGGGCTATCGTTTTTGAGCTCCTCAGATGACGCCACTGTCGATTAAGGTCCTGTCAATAATTCTATTTTAAACTCTAGAGTAACAATAACTTCATAAAAAGTTTATTTTATTGCGTATGACAACACAGTGTAAACTTCAAATTCATATATTTACAATATTCTCCCTAAAATTAGAAGGCTGAAACATTTAAAAATCATTTTACCTCCAAGTACTGAAAATTAAGATTCTAAGTTGCTACTTAAAATCTTCAAGTCATAATTAATCAGGAATGGCTCAATCTAGACCACACTCGTGAATATTTGTAGAAATACGTGTAAAAACAGCACGCAACGCGCGAACAATCTATGACATCTGACATTTCGGTGCCCCCGCGCTACACTAGCGACTCTAGTGGCGAATTCATACGCGATAGCCCCCATTATGTGCAAACATCGACATCAGTTTGTTGTATTCGTTGTTTTGCTGATTTATTTACTCTTATAATTTTATAAATGGCAGGACGAAAGAAAAATTTTAGTGCATTAGAAAAAACTTGCTAATAGAAATTTTATAGAATTCAAACATGATATTGAGAATAAAAAAACACATAGTGTCAGCACTGGGACAAACTCGACAATGCAACTATACTTGAACAGCAAAAATTGACAATTGGAGTATTGGACGTGATAATCTACCTATGCTCAAGCGTGGTCTCGACCACACTTGGGTAATTACAGATCAAATCACTGCTTAGGTTCAATTCGCGAACTGAGTAACGATCTAAAATAAAGCCAAACTCAGCTGAACTATGATCAATAAATCTATGCTTGAGGAACGTTCTGAAATTAAAACCAGACTTAAAACTAGTTTTAAACAGAGATCAATACTTGAGTTTGCTTCTGTAATACGGACCTATGAGAGTCGTAGGTTTTGTTTAAGTGGCTTCAGTGGTCTTATTGTAACAAAGTATAATTTGATACATGTGGTATATGAATCTGAGTTTTAAATGTCTCAGCTTTGACATAATGAGCAATTTCAAAACAAAAACTACATGAATAATATCAAACAGCTTAATTTAATTATGAACGAATTATACTTTGTCTCCTCTTCTCTTGTAAGAATAAAAACTCAGATCATTTCCCCCGCCGCAATCATATCTTCATCCGAGAAAAATTCATGAATCTTCATATTTATTCATGGTGGTACTCGCAACTCGCAATACGGTGTGGAAATGTTGTCATTGTTATGCTTAATTCATTAACATACGCAATGACTTGCGTGCTCATGGACTCACCAGAAGCTGGCTAATCTTACTAATAGTTGATATACATAGCTAGTGATGTACAATTTAGTGATGTAGTTATCGAAAGTCGCATGAATTGCGGTCGTTCAGATATCTAGACTGTGACTAAAATGAGTCAAGTAGGTACACTTGGGGGTCTTTAAGAGTTTTAAATTTTTAACGTAACCATAAAGACCATTTTAAGTATTTTAAACGTCATTCATATTATGATTCTAATAAGCAGCCATTTAGGCCCTCTGATCACCGGTAAATAGATTTGCTTCGTTTAATTCAGTCTTCAATTATATTTCAATTAGTGACTGAAGTTATCTAGATCACTTTCAATAGACATGCAATCAAAGTAACTTCTGCGCTGTCATCACAACGCTGTGGAATGTGAAAATATTAAAAAATAGTGTCATGCTAGCGACACGATGAAGACGAAGAGTTTCATTAGACAGAACACAAACAATACTACCTATATTAACACAAACAATAATACCTTTATTTGGCTTTATCAACTACAAGTAAAACAAACGAATTATTCGTACCTACGAGTATATAATTGACATATCCTCAAGGCGTCCACATATATGCATACAGATCCTTGTATTTCACAAACTGCGTTGAATATTCTGGCGTAACGAAATGCAGTGTAGCCTTTAGGCAAAAGCAAGGGGCTAACAGCCTACTTCGTGGAACTCGCTTGGAATTCGAAGGCTAACCTCCACGTAACACGATTACTCTACGTACGGGTAGACGCAACTCGAGCAGTATTCTGTGAATCGACTCGGGGTCCATACCTTATTCCGGTGCTGACCACAGAACTGCAAATAGATTTTATGTACTGCTCCAATGTTAGGTGAAATGTATAAAACAGTGTATATCTCTGCTTTACCAATATTGAAAAAATTCTTTCATTTAGTTTATCTAATAAAAACCACTTTAAATTTTTAAGTGCAGACTATCACTATTTACGCCCGGTTGATGGCAATAGGCTCGCCCCTTATTATTACACGGGACTTAACATAACTGGCGAAATGTGGGTGTACTATTAGGTACATCTCTGCCTAACCCCTCAGGTGTGGTGTCTTGTTAGGTCATGGAGACTATAATTTATCCTATTGTCTCTTATAACTAATTGATTAGCACAGTTTTATTAATTAACAATACCCATTGAGCATCTCTACTTATTTGCTTATAATTAACATCTTGGCAGCTATTGTTCAAAAGTTTACATGCCTTACATTATTTACAACTAACTAACACTTAATTAAGATACCTATCGGTTCGTGTTAGTTTTCGCTCTTGGCTTGTTGTTTGAGAACAACACTGTTATTTTACGTAGAAACCAATTTCTAGAAGAACCTTACACGTAACACGAACTACGTAGCTCGAGAAATGGGAATGGGAATGTGGGAATATCCGTGCAGGTCTTGTTTTTATCTTTGCCCCACACTAGGAATTTCTCCTGTATCGTGGGTGCATTTACAAACATTTAAACTCACATACACAAACAGCCAGACCCGGAACAACTACCTAGAGGTCATACAAATATTTGTTCCGTGCGGGGATAGAACTCGCGACACGCAGCGTAGCAGCTTTTCGCCCAGCCACTGCGCCAACCGTGCGTTTTGTTACTAAATGCTAACTACATCACCTGTCCAGTCGTTTCCGCTCTCGGCAGCCGCAGAGTGCACACGTGCGCTCTGTCGTTGCGATCGAAAGCTCCCCCCTCCCCCGTCGCTCTGACGCGCACATTGCGCTCAGTGCTACACCGCCGCATGCCGGTCGTCTAGCTCCGCCACCGTGGTTTCGAGAGACTACGTCATCGTAGCAGATCGGCTACGAGTTCTTCAGTGCTTGTAGTCGGTTTTCTACGTTCGCGTATCGCGTCGCGTTCACTTGGCTCCCTAAGAGCAAAATCCACCAGTTTCGGTGGTACTTGGGTGGAAACCTCACGGTGCCAACGATCCCAAGTGGGTGGTGACCCGCCACACCCGCCGACCCTCTTCAAGAGAAAGCAGTCAGTCGGAAGGGCTCCGACTGTGGCCTTGGGGGTGGCTCCTAGTCACAGTCTGGTAGTACCTAACCCACGTTTGTCCACAGCTGCACCCGGGACGTCTGGGTGTCTCTACCCCAGCGGCCCGGATCGGTCGCAAGACCCATAGGGCCCTGTCGCACATTAAGATTGGCGACAGGTTCTCAAGCTTAGGGCACACCTTAGGCACTCACCTCCCTGTGTCACCCGACAGGGAGTGCACTCATCCCCGGGCTATCCCTCCCGGGGAGTTAGGTTTAGCGGCCCCTCTGGCCAGGACAACAGTGTAGCTGGCGAGTTTGTTTGTGCCTTTCTTCTCGCCAGTATAGCATTAGGAAAGTCACACGGGTGGGTTCGTTTTTGTGGGAATTGTCCGCCCGGGGGGTTCAAGATTTTCGTGTCTCCTCGGGACTAGGGCTAGGAGTTTTTCCCCCCTCCCCCACTATATTAGTCAAGATTAGGCCTTAGATATGATTCCTACCCTCGCAACGAGGGATGTCTGGGCTAAGTCCCTCACGGACCTCCTTAAGAGGCTCCTTAGTGACCCCAACCCGCATATAAGGGATAATTATATGAGTATCGCGGAGCGCCTTATGGGTATCCTGTCCGAGAAAATCTTCGTTCCGATCTCGCCGGCGAGTTCCGACCCACCCCCGTTAGTTCACTCTCAGGACTCACCTGCAAGTCCTGATGCATCTCCTATGGAGATTGCGGACGTGCTTTCCGAGGCCTCTGAGTACTCGGGAGCCTCTGACGCTACCTCTGACTCTGAGGAGTACACAATGGTAGGCAAGGGCAAGCGTAGGAAGGGCAAGGGCGCTAAGGCCAATAAGGCCAAAAAGCCCGTAGCGGCTCGCTCTACCCCCACCCCACCCTCCCCTGCCCCCTTATCTCGCCCCGTTTCTCCTGTCGCTTCGACAGCCCCGGCCGCGTCTAGCCGCCCCGTTAGCCCTATGGCTACCGCCCCTACCGCCCCCTCTGCTTCTTCTTCAAAGAAGCTTAAGTCCCCGCTGCCTATCTTCATCCAAGATAAGGCGAAATGGACCGATGTGTCCAAGATGTGCACTGAGTTGCGCATCAATTACACCTCAGCCAAATCTACCCTACAGGGTATAAAGGTCACGGTCCCTTCGTCCTCGGACTTCAGGGACCTTGTCCGCAATCTTCGTGGGAGGCACGTCGCCTTCCACACCTACTCTCTCCCTGAGGAGAAGCCCACCCGCGTGGTGATCAGGCGGATCCCCAAAGAGATCCCATCCCAGGACATTCTGGACGACCTCACCTCCCAGAACGTTCCAGTCTCCGCCGTCCACCGCCTGCACAAGGCGAGGGGAGGTGACGAGTACGACATGGTGCTCGTCATCTGTGACCCCGTCGAGGGTCATCACCCCATTTTTAAAGTTAAGACCGTCTGCTCCTTATCGGGCATCCTCATTGAGCGGCCTCACCGCAACAAGGTGCTTTCCCAGTGCCACGGTTGCCAACTTTACGGCCACGCCCAAAAGCACTGCTTCGCTCCTCCTCGGTGCGTCAAGTGCCTAGGCGATCACGCCACGGCCGATTGCTCCCGTCCCAAGGACAGGAACCTCTGTACCGAGCCACCCAGTTGTGTGCTATGCGGTCAGTCAGGCCACCCGGCCAACTACAGGGGTTGCCCCAAAGCCCCCAAACAATTCCCGGGTAAGCTGGCGAAGCGTTTTAACGCCCGCCAGCTGAGGGAAGCCCCCTCATCAGTCCCGATCCCCTCTGCTCAGTTGCCTGAGCGTCTCAGTCCCCAGAGACCGTCCCCCTGGAACGCGCTGAATCATCAGCGTGCTTTTCCAGCACTTGGTAGCCCCAAGGCCACCGCCCCCATGCCCGGGTTATTAGATAACCCGGTCCCTTGCCCTGCGCCCATTCCAACAGCCGCTCCCCTAGCCTCACCAGCGCGCCCTCCCTCCAGGCCACCCGGCCCAGAGTCTGAGGATGCCGAGGAAAGCTCCTTCGACACCATCGCTAGGTTCGCGATCTTCGAATCCCCTGAGGCCGACCGCTTAGCGGCCGAGCTCAGAGGAACGAATGACATGAAAAAGATCAACATGATCTTTAAATCGTATCCTAGGATACGTGCAGCTCTCCGCGCGCTCTCTCACAACCAGACCGATAATGGATCTAACTAGGCCCTTAACGAGTACCCAACCCCGATCCCTTAGAGTAGGCTTTTACAATGCCAACGGCATTAGTGGACAACGCGATGAGATCGCCGCGTTCCTCCGCGATCATCAGATAGATGTCTTTCTTGTCCAAGAGACGTTCTTAAAGCCCCATCTCCGCAACCCCAAGATTGCAAACTTTCATATAGTTCGCAATGACCGTTCCCGCTGCCACAGAGGCGGCACGCTCATTTATTACCGTAAAGAACTGCACTGCATCCCAGTAGACTCACCCCCTCTAGAATCAGTACTTGAGGTTTCAATCTGTCGGCTAGGTATGACCGGCCATCAGTCGGTCCATATCATCTCTGCCTACATGCCCCCCGTAAATTCATCTGAGGACCATTCCCTGTTAGAGAAGGATCTCACTTCTCTCTTCGGCTTGAGCGAGTCCGTTATCATAGCGGGCGACCTCAATGCCAAACACCCTGCTTGGAACAGCATAACGACTAACCCGAGAGGGTGAGCGTTATTCGACCTAAGCGACTCCCTTTCCTTCGACCCTATCGCTCCTATGGAGCACACCCACTACCCCGACACTGTCGGTTTGCGTTCCGATGTGCTCGATATAGCGCTGCTCAGGAACGTCAGCCTCATGCTGGACTCGATTGAGACGCTACACGAGCTTAACTCTGACCACCGTCCGGTAGTCATGCATCTCGTTTCTAGCTCGGGCCTCTTTGACCCCAGCCAGCCCCCTGCCCCTATTTTGATAACAGACTGGAAGAAAGTAAGCGATAAGCTGAAATCCGACATGTCTCCTCTCACGGACGGTGTCCCCGATCACATAGTCTCAGTCGTAGACACGACGGCCGCCATCAACTTCTTTACTGATCACGTACAATCCGTACTGAAGGATTGTTCACGGGAAGTCCCAGCGATGAGCGATCACCGCTGGAAACTACCCGATGACATACGTGATCTGATAACCGAGAAAAACGCGGCCGTTCGTGCCTATAGCGTCTTTCCCTGCTATGCGAACAAGGCTCACATGCGCAGCTTGCAGCTTGCTGTAAAGCAGCGCACCAGTGAGTTTCGTTCGAATCGTTGGGACAAGGAGCTTAGCGAACTCGAGCCCACTCACTTAGCTTTCTGGCAACTGCAACGGAAGTTGCGCGCTAGCAGCGACGAGGTTACTATGCCTCCTCTCATTCGCCCCGATAAGAGCGTCGCCTTTGACGACTCTGAGAAGGCTGAATGCCTGGCCGACAGCCTGGAATCTCAGTGCACACCCAGCTCTCAACCAGTAGACATGCGACATCTCGCTGAGGTGGACGCGGAAGTCGAACGTAGAGCCGCTCTCCCCCCAGTAGAAGACCCCGACTGTCCTCTTCCTTCAGTCACGCCCGACGAAGTGAAAGACATAATAGATAGGCTACAGCCTCGGAAAGCCCCTGGCGCCGATGGCTTCACCAATAGGGTGTTCAAAGTCCTCCCCTCTCAGCTCATAGTCTTGTTGGCGGCCATCTTCAATGGCGCCTTGAGCAATAACATCTTTCCCCAAGTGTGGAAAGAGGCCACCGTCATAGGTATTCCCAAACCGGGTAAACCTAAAACTGAGCCGACTAGTTATCGGCCGATCAGTCTCCTTAGCGCGCTCGGTAAGATCTATGAGAGGCTTATTTATAAGCGCCTCAAAGACTTTGCCGAGGCTAAGAGCCTCATTCCCAACGAGCAGTTCGGTGTCAGGACCGAACACTCGTGCGTCCAACAGGACCACCGCATCGTAGAGCACTTGAGCGCTGGCTTCCAGCGTGGAGCGATGACCGGTGTGTTATTTTTCGATATAGCGAAAGCGTTCGACAAAGTCTGGCACAACGGGCTGATATACAAGCTGTATCAGCTCGGTGTGCCAGATCGTCTCGGGCTCATCTTGCGAGACTTTTTGGCGAATCGCACTTTCCGATATCGCATAGGGAAAACCCTTTCTTCCCCCCACCCCATTCGCGCGGGAGTCCCTCAGGGCTCTGTCGTTTCCCCCTCATATTCACTCTATTCACTTCAGATATCCCCAAGAGCAAAAAGGCTCACTTGGCCCTTTTCGCCGACGATACGGCAATCTATTATACTGGGCACGGCCAAGACGCCATCGCCCGTCAGCTCCAAAAAGCAGCCAATGCTTTAGGAGCCTGGTTCCGTAAGTGGCGAATCGAGGTCAATCCCGATAAAAGCCAGGCAGTTCTTTTCCATAAGGCGCGTCTCATACGTCCCGTTCCCTCTCCGATCACTATGTTCGGCAAGCCGATCTCTTGGGAGAAGCAAGCCAAATACTTAGGAGTCATTCTCGACAACCACCTGTCCTTTGCAGCGCATATAAGAGCAGCCCGCGACCGGGCTGCCTTTGCCATGGGTAGGCTCCATTTTATGATCACGGCAAAGAGCAAATTGTCACTTAAGTGCAAGTTACGACCCTATACCGCCGTCATCCGTCCCATTATGACATACGCTTGTGTCACTTTTGCCCATGCCCACCCGCGTCATCTGCACCGGATGCAGACCCTTCAGAACCGTTTTCTCCGTAAGATCACCGGTGCCCCCTATTATGTCCGTAATGACAGTCTCCACTTAGACCTTAGGATCCCCACCTTAGCTCAGTTTATGAAACGTCTTTCCAAGCGTTTCTTCGATTCCGCTATCAAGCATAGGAACCCCCTGATCGCATCGGCCGCCCGATACGAGCCCTCGCGTATTAGCATGGTTCGCCGTCCGCGACATGCTCTCACCACCCCCGATGACCCCATCACCCTCCTCCAGGAGAGCAGTAGGGAAACCAGTACACTGCGTAAACACAAAATACAGACCGCCATGTTTCCGTCCTCGCCGCCGAGGCCCGACGAGACGCCCACGTTCAAGGAACCCCCCCCGACCCTTGCCAGAGCCAGCCCGCGATGCTGAGCCGGTAGTTTTAAACCAGCCCCTAAATAATATCACTCAGATCCAGCCTGTCCCTTTGCTGCCCCCCCCAGCGACGCCCTAAGCCGAGGCCCGTACCCCACAGGGGGTGCCCTTAGCGAGTGGTCGCTTAGTTTTTAAGTATAGTTTTAAGCCCCTGGCTGGAGGCCTTAGATTCATTTTTAAGGCATCCACAGGGAATAGTCCGGTTAAGCAGTAGCCAGCCTCAGAGGCTGAACTGCGAGATGCCATCACCAAAAAAAAAAAAAAAAACCTGTCCAGTTTCAAACTACTTAGCAAGTAAATAAACTGTGATATTCATAGCATAGCCCGCTAACCAAACAGCAGGTTTACTTGAGGAACTAAACTTGCTCAATACAACCCACACTTAAGTGTTGCATTTCATGTTTCACGAAATATGAAACGAACGACTATAGACCTTATTTACTTATTTCGTATCATTACTGAAAGTATTTTCGCACACTCCAGTACTATAGGTAGAAAAGTACCGGAACGTAATAAAAAATGATACACAACCGCATCTTTTGCCGTGGTTGGAAGATACAAGGGCACGCGTGGCTTGTAATATAGCATCGACACATAAAGGTAGCAAGATTCGTGCAAAGCTTCTGTGGGAAATACTTTTATAGGCTCGAAAATATCGAATTTCAAATCAGCCCGTAAAAGAACAATCTGAAATGAATCACACATAATATCAATATTGGGTAGATATCTATAATTCTTAATGGTTGACAAATATTTGTATCTACCGATTACACAACGAAAGATTTGTATGAAGGAGATTGAGCTTATTGAAAAACTTAAGTGAGTGGCCGTTATACACTGTAAACACGATTCTTAAGTTAAACCATCACTCTATTTTCACGTTCTTCAAACATTCCAAGTATCAATTTAGACGAAAAGTAAAAGTATTGAAATTAAACAAATACTTCACAGAATTTGTAGATCGTTAGCTACGGAACGAGGGGGAGAAGACCTCCATTTCGGATTCGAATCAACATTCCACGAAAAATATTGTTCAGAATGACGCTTTTCCGATCACGAAAGGGCAAATAAAGCGGCCCGGGTTCTGATCCGATTTTTTGCGAGATTTCACCAAATACTTCATAATTAAATTATTAAAAGTGTAATTTAATTCCGCACATACTTAAACTGCTCTGAAATTCATCAGTGTACGTAATTGAAATTAATTAATTTCGTAATGGCATCAATAATTGATATGGAAATTATGGAAGAGAAACTTGCGCAGCAGAGACACAGTTACAATTGAAAAAAAAGTTAATTCATTGCAACTAATTGAACTGCGAAAATAACGGTTTTTACAGAATACTTTCAGCAAATTACTGCGCTGTCACCGTGTCACAATCTGCGAACATTTCACGAACGATTGCATTTGCCGCGCAATAATACAATTGAGCAATCAAACAGATTTTGTTTAACGAGATTTGTCGATTAACCCTATACAAAACCAATTGTAGATGGAGTTTGATAATGTAGAACAAATAATGCTTTTATGCTATGAATATAGAATAAAATCGTGTGAGTCTGAGCAATAAAATAGCGTGTTCTAAAACTATCTTCTTGCTAAGTACCTACATCGTAGGTGCAGCTGTGATAACAGTACTAAAATAATCAGTTTTTAAAGCATCTGCTCCCAGTTTCCATACGTACGAAACTTTAGACACGCTTAGATTATTTCAACTAGAGTTTTCCTGATTTTGCGAGGAGGAGCAAAATAACAGTAACTGTAGGTGTGCCCCTGCCTCGGGCGTTATCTTGTTAAGATCATAAGCATTGCATGGTTTGGAGTAAGTTAGTTCAGTAACTTTGCGGGCATATTATGTACCTACATCTAAAAAGTAAGCGGGTACATCAGCTTTATTTGTTTCTCATCTAGTTTCTTTTTAGCACCAAGTAAGATCATGAATTACCATTTCAAGTTAGTGAAAATTCGGGAGATCGGTAACCCTCACGAATGCAGTACATCTTAGACAAAGAACCAATTTTGAAACGAAATCTTTTGAAGATTACTTTTCATAGAATCATTTTTATGACAATTCTTGTTCTTCGCTCATCAAACAAACAGTAGATTTAATGAGATTTACTTCAGTATTTAAAAAGGTTATAAGAAATACCAAATATTTAGCACAAACTTCATTGAACCGCTAAATAAACCTGTGAATGGCTAAACGAGTAAGAATAGCTTTACTTTCTCTTTATCAGCAGCCACCACCCGCCCTAAACAAATTTGTGCACAATTGGAAAATTTACTCAGCTAAATTAAAGTTGTGAGTTATGTTTATACGTATACATAAAAGGTAAATAGTATCAAAGGAAGTTATTGCTTCTTGGGAACTGATAAATGGTTGTTTTTGGACTTTTGACATTTAATCAGTAAACGTCAAGTGATGACCAGAAGTCTTCTGATAGAGCACTACTGTGAAGTAATACTATCTTTCATTATATAATGTCTAGATGGAGCATCAAATGTGTGCAAACGTGTCAAATATATCAGCCAATTGTTGGCTTATAAGTTCGCACACAGAGACTTAGAATCACAGTGTTTTGGTCTCTGTACACCGGCCGCATGCTGCCGGAAGCACACATGTTTGAAATTGTTGCCTCGTCGTTTTCTTTGTTTTGATTATATGGCGACGCCACAAGCATCTTTTCGAATGACGTTGGCAAAAGTAAATATTTGTGAAACGTGTTGAAAAACCAAGATTTTGACAACACGACAAAAGATCCTTTTACAGTTGTGAGTTTAAATAGAACAACTGACTACCTATATATAATCAAGTTTGATTGAAATGATGATCATATTAATACCTTTTTAGATTTCAAAGAACAACGTTACTTCATTCATAGATCCTAGAGGTTAGTTTCAAAATCAAAAGGCTTTGAAGGCGCTATATATACTCGCACTTGAGATATAAAATTCTAATACATGCTCATTATTATCGTACAGTATAATTTTACGGTAACTTTGACCCTCGTCAAAACACCGAAATGTAATGACATTGAACATTGCCCGGTCGCTGCCACTCAACCAGCTCACATCAAAGTTGATGCAGTTTTAAAAAATAAAGCTTGTTAGTGAGTGACCAAAAATCATTGACAGCTCTTGTCTTTTCAGTTTACAATGAAATTGTGCCACTTTTTTGATTTGCGTGATGGATGGGAATAGGAAAATTATTTTAAAAAAATGTGTCTGTTGTTAGAACTTATTACAAAATTACCCAAGTTACCGAAGTAGAAGTTCTAAACAAATTAACAAAACTGTCGTTTCTAAAAGTTCCAGCCATAGCCTACAGCACATTAAGGCCTACTTAAAAATACCTAAGCACAAAAACTAATTTATAAGTTGCCCTCGCGTGTGTAGTGAGCCTAACTTTTTTTTTTAACCGAAAATACGTTTTTGCCTGTAGGTAACACACGATGCCTGGGATGGCCTGTATCAGTTATTTAGTATCGCTGTCCAGTCGAAACATTTCAAATATTCAAAGTAAAAGCTCGCTGAAACGCTGAAAGCATGTCGGCACTCAAATGCCACGACCAACGCTTTTTATAGAAGCTCGTTTCAAAATAAATGTAGGTAGCTCAATAAGGTGAGCTTGACGTATATGCAAAACTCATTACTTTGCTCTATCAAGTAATTAATTTGTAAGTTGTTGCATTCCGTCTTTTCGTTTTATATACTGAACTTCAAGGGAAAATTAAAAGGCATAGGTACCTCGCATTCACTTAACTACCGATTTTCAATCCATTACGATTAGGTATTCAATAGAAGTTTCTTTATGTCACACTCAAAAACATTTGTTGTTTATAGCTGAAGAACATATAATTTTCAGCCAGTCTGTTATATTTGCCTTAAAGAAATGAGAACAAATACGAATACCAAATGTGTGGTTGGGCATAATTTAAGTAAAACATCTGTATCTGGGACAAACAAATAAATAATTTGAACCTGTTTATTCGTAAACCAGCACGAACGTGGGGATAAAGCAATCCCATGAGATTGTAAACAGGTTATAAATACATGTAAGGCGGATACGATCAATCTCACCGAGAGCCAAAGTCCACTTTCATAAAAGTCTTCAGATATACCTCTGGCATGATATTGCAATATACTGAGGTATTTTTGTCGTTGATGGGAAAGCTGAGCAAAGATGACGGTCTTATTACATGTCAATCTTATTATATTGGAGCAGAATTATTTCAATAATTTTATATTGGTTGCCGCTGGATGCGAGGACCTTAGATCCAGTGGAAGTCTAGCAGCTGATGTCATAATGATGATGGTTTATTTCTATGATGTTAAATAAATACCAGCATTCAGTGCTGAGAAGACAAATTAATAGTTAATACCTCAGTAACGCCTCAAACGCCTCTATCTTTACCTATTCCTAAAGAAGCAATTAGTTTAATTACCTCTGTGATCACACACCCGAGACGAATTAAGACAATGTGTTTCGTCTCTCTAGGGAATACTGGCCCAAAACTGCGAATACTGGCCGCTAAAAGAAGCACGTAGGAATAGTTAGAGCATACAAATTAGGTTTAAAAGAGGCTAGAACTTAGCACATTCAGGCCCTCTATTTGTGCCAAACATTAGACCCCAATATGGCTGAAATTCGAAGAGCAAGCAGTGTTACAATTTGATACTTCCAAATACCTATGAAAAAAAATATTCATGTCTATTCGCGATGAAACGCAAAACATATTTCCGCTATATCCGTTTTCACATTTCCGTGAATCGGATGCATTGAATAACTTCAAAACATCGGACTGACGGTTTACAATTTTGTATCATAGATACTACGCACAGTCTGTCTAGCTATTATATATCATCATGTTTTTATTTTCATGCTTCCATTTTTAGATGAAATATAAAATAAACGAAAGATTTTAAAGGTTTATCGCACTACACACATATTTTGAACAGAAATGTTTTAAAGCATACAATGTTTTTCTAGCTGAGGGTTTGACATAAATTCTAGCCAGATGTGCCTGAAAACCCTATACACGGAGTTGCTGCCTTCTAACCATCGCAGCGCAATTACCAGCGAATTACGAAATTTTCAGACTTATCGGGCAATGCGTTCATAAACCGTCGAATAGCGAATGATATGCCGTGAGAACCGGGTCTGGATTAACGTGGACTCTGAAATAAAGTTATTTATCACAAATATCTATAATATAAAATACCTGAAATAAAGTCAGTGTTATTACCGGGTCCGGATTAACAACAACATCCATTTATTTTCAGGCTTCTTTGGCCCATAGATATATACCTTACATACTAACATACATATGATAAAATATAAATTGTGTTAGTAAATAGAACCTTAAAACTATGTTAGTACCACTTCACTTGTGCACTATGTCTTTGTGCGTTCAGGTGGCACTTGCCCGCGACCTTGATTGCCTTGCCTTGCTTGCTTGATTAACGTGGACTCCGAAATAAAGTCCGAACTCTGAAGTTAATCCGGACCCGGTTCGCATACCAGTCGGCATTCGACGGTTTATGAACGAATTGCCCGGTAAGTCTAGAAATTTCGTAATTCCTCGATGTACTGAAAATTGGCTACCTGCAACGTATACATAGACTCTTATTCAGGGATCGAT
The DNA here is from genome assembly GCA_947578425.1 of Eugnorisma glareosa. Classification (NCBI taxonomy): domain Eukaryota; kingdom Metazoa; phylum Arthropoda; class Insecta; order Lepidoptera; family Noctuidae; genus Eugnorisma; species Eugnorisma glareosa. The sequence continues at coordinate 14,740,125 of OX387959.1, forward strand.
GGACCTAGGTGGTAATAGCCACGAACATATTATGCGAACTTTATCACTACCTACATAGTATAAAACAAAGTCGCTTCCCGCTGTCTGTCCCTTATGCTTAGATCTTTAAAACTTCTCAACGGATTTTGATGCGGGTTTTTTTAATAGTTAGAGTGATACAAGACGAAGGTTTATATGCATAACATTACACCCGTGCGAAGCCGGAGCGGGTCGCTAATAAATAATAAGTAAAGGAAATATTACTGTACTTAGTCACTTACTTATTACTTACTTACTTGTCTTACTTAATTTGCAACCGGTTACACAGAATTATGAACATTTAGCCCAGCTCGTTATTGCTATAACAATGTGAACTCCGGCAGCGGCGATTGTATCGCGTGAACTTCTGCGATGTAATCACCATATATATAAAGGGTGTACCAAACCCTTAACGAAGCAGAAAGACGCTTGTACTCCCCGTCATTGCGATCATTTTTTTGTTGTAGACCAGAGCTGTGAACCTTCTAGTTCCGGAGATATTGGGGGTCCTACTTTTACACAGAAGTATGTTTTTTTTTTTTAAATACATATTTTTAATGATGATCAGATTATTACTTTAAACACCTCCATGACCCCCGTACTATTCAATCCATCCATCCGCACAATGTTTTGAGTTCGTTACATTGAGGCCTACCGTAAAACGTGATTTTTCACCCCAAAAAAATAATGTCGTTTCCCAGCAATAATTTTTGCGTAAAGTTACTTGGTTTTACATAATGCTTGGTAGACGGCTTCGTTAAGGGTCTTGTTACACCCTGTTTGCATACTTAGCTACAACATCTCCCTACATTGCTGTTTAATTCTATTTAAAACTACTCCACAGAACCAGTTCGCGAAGAGCACTTAAAAGTTAAAAGCACAATGTAAAAACATTGCTTAAAATAATTCGATACACTGTGATGAAGCGAACCTAACTTGTAATGAGAGTTCTATGTTAGAAGAAAAAAAATTGCTCTACTTGAAAAATACACAACTAAAAGTTAAAAAGCCAATTAAAAGTTGGTTCTATTGTACCAAGTTCTGAATTCTCTCTACGTTTTTTTAGTTGAGAAATAGAATTAAAAATAATAGACATATATTTCACTGACCAAATATTTTTGGTCACCTTAGCTAATTTTATTTTTAATGTACGCTGTATTATTAGGTTATTGTTTTACTATCATTAGCACATCTGCTAATTTCATTTTCTTTGTGAAGAGAAATGGCATTCAGCAATCAGCTACGATCTCACGTCATTTGTTTATCTTTAATCCTGGACATTTCTCCGTGACAGCACTAAAGATAAAAGAACTTGGAACCTCCTTTGTTCTTATAAAAGGGTTTAATCATTGTACAGGGTGCGGTTGAAAGGGGCACGCGCTATTTTAATAACGTAGGCCATGTGATGTGAACTGTCGAGATAATTTAACCAAGAGAGTGAGTTCTGAATTATCGTAACTATGACGCGAATACACTTCTGACTTTATAAGGTCAACATTTTGCACTTGTGTTAATAAAATAATATCTTTTAGTGCATATGTAGTAAACTATCCTTGCCAGCCTTAACATTTCCACCTACGAAAGTTCCGCGCTTTATTTACCAATTATTATTTAATTTCAACAGAGAAATAAGCCCAGAGCAGTAATACAATAACGTCAACAACTTGTCTTAAGCCATAGGGAATAGCCGCAAAGGCTTGGAAAATTTAATTTAGACCACAACGTTTGTTTCACCAGCTGTGTAATTGAAAAAAAAATCAAGCCAAGCGAAAAAGGTAAAATTACTTTCCAATACTAGTGTATTCCCATATGGACACTGGCTGGATATTTCCTTGCAATGATTTTCATGAAATAAATTCCACGTTCATGAATAAGACAATAACATTATCTGTGATTCCGAAGTACATAAATATCTTATTAGCTTTTAAAAGCGTATATTCAAATTTTTGAAATGTAACAGAGTATGAAACTATTTAACATCGACGAAGCTACTTTTCTCGTGATCTAAAAACTATTTTGTTTTTAGAATGCAATATTTGAAAAGCCTATTTAAATAACAGCTGGATTTCAAACCAATCAAAACTCTAATAAATAGTTTTAAAGGAAATTTCGTGATTGAGTCGGTCGATAGACACATCGGCCCCAAAACGAGCGTGAAAAAGATAACTTTTATCCACAACTCAATTTACCCACAAAGAAAGCTTATATAAAAAGCACTCGACTGAAAAACGTATATTAGATGAAGAAGTAAAACAAAAGCTAACATGTTTTATTGGAAAACTAAAGCACAATTCAATTTTATTCTTGTTACGAGAACAGCGTGTAAAAGCTATCAGGGAAAGAGAAAATTTCATTTGACGATAGTCTATGTGGACAAAGCCGCGGGCCGTCTCTAACGTGAAAAAGCGTAGGTACTTCGTAGCTAAGACACGAGTCTGGGGAGCTCTCCTCGTTTTAGCATACACCAAAGGAAACACTACATTATTTTTCTAAAAAACTGTCTCCCCGATTTGCGGAAGCAAATGCATTCTTTGGCGTAATTCTCTTGAATAAGAATTTACAAGTTCTTTGTGAAAAATCTTCAAGTTGAATCTAGCTGCTTAAAACTTCACATCCGTCAGTTTAAATAAGCTATAACGAGAAGATATGAGTGATGGTCCTCACTATAAAACTGAAGAATTTCATCTCGGTTCAAGCAGGACTAAATAAATTTTATGAGGTTCATAAATTCGAATGTGTTTGAGTTTTTGCGATAAGCCGCTCAAACGATGGTAATGTTATAAGTTTGTCTTCCGTCTTAGTGCTATTAGCAAGTTTATTAAGAGATATAATAAAACTTGCCTCTAGGAGCATCAGGTCATGGGTTCAATTCCCGGGTCGGGCGAAGTGTTATTGAGTTTTTCCATCATGAATTTCTCAGTAGCAGACATGGAGTCCGGATTTGTGCCCGGTTGATGGCTATAGGCTCGCCCCCTATTACATGGGACTTAAATGCAACTGGCGAATTGTAGGTATACTATTTGGTACATCATTTTTCTTTTTTAACTATATAATATTCATGATCATTATCATCCACAGCCTGAATTCACTCACTGCTGGGAATAGGCTTCTCTCTTGTTGTAAACTGTATGATATAAACGTATTTTTCCTTTATTAGTAACTATACATTTATTACATTTTAAAATAAATCAATCTAAAAAAAAAAATGTCAGGGTGTCAGGATTTACTCCGCTAGGCTTCTACATCACGATGGGTTTCGTGCTATCAAAAGACACTGAGAGCGATACACTGTTACTAGCTAAACTAACGAATTACTTGAGATTATAACTTAGCACAATAACACGGGGCACTATGAATCGGGTACAGTTCCAAGAGGTCATAACTCCGCCGCGCTCAGACACTGACTGACTGTTGTCCTGGCTCAAAGTTTACCAACTGGGCGCTGTAAAAGTACGCTGTGGTGTGGGTAGACATGCAAGTAGGTCGTGTGATGTCACTACCGCGCACTTGCGATTTTAAGCCCGTACCAGTGACTGTCTCCGACATATATACAGCGTGTAACAGAAAGGGTATAGTCATATGGAAAACTGTGGTACTAACCATCAAACTGAACAACTTTATCTATGGTACCACCATCGAAATCGTAAAAAAATAATCAGCTGTCCCATACATTTGAGTCGAGTAAGTATTGAAATTTTGTATGGGGCAGTTGATTAATTGATGATTGATTGTTGTGATTTCGATGGTGGTCCCATAGAGAAAATTGTTCAGTTTGATGGTCCTTACCACAGTCTTCCTTATGGCTATACCCTTTCTGTTACACGCTGTATATTCGTCCCGCCATCTCCTTCTTATGAACGTATTAGTGTTTAGATTTTATTAATTATATTTTGAGTTTTTTTGCATGTGCATTATTGATCAATTAGTTCAAATAATTATGACGGTGGTGTTTAGAAATTCGTTCACAATTTACAATCCAAATATTCGATTTACAACGGTTTTACAATTTCATCAGATATGTATTAGGTTTAATATTTACGTAATTTTCATTGCTTCCTTACCTATATAGGTATCTACATCTCATCCGGAAGTTAGATCTTCAAGTACCGACATCGCTAGAGCAGAGACAAGCCCGGATGCAGACAGATGAGTATTGAGCCCTGTTCGGCGCAGCTTCCGACAGGCAATGCTTCCCGGTAACAGGCGTAATGGCTCAGGTGTATTGCCTAAACGATTCCTTGTCAATGAGGGCTATCGTTTTTAAACTCACCAGATGGCGCCACTGTCGAGTAAGGTCATGTCAATAATTCTATTTTATACATTTATAGTACCAATAACTACATAAAAAAGTTTATTTTATTACGTATAACATAGTGACAGCATAGTGTAACCTTCAGATACATATTTACAATACGAGTATTCTCCCTAAAATTAGCTAGCATAAAACATTTGAAAATCATTTTACCTTCAAGTATTAAAAATTAAGATCTTATGTTGCTTCTTAAAATCTTCAAGTCATAATTAATCAGGATAATATAATTAATCATGATGGTTCAATCTGGACCGCAATCGTGAATATTACTAAAAATACTTGTAAAAACGCAACGCGCGAACACTATGATAACTGTCCTTTTGGTGACCTTGCGCTACATTAGCGCCTCCGGCGAATTCATACGCAATAGCCCCCATTGTCAGACATTCAGAACGCCGTAGTATTGAGGACTTGATTATTTTCGCTCAATTGGAAGACCTGAAAGTGATTCGGCTTTGACATTTCCAATTTCATTTATAGGATGGATGTCTGGATTTAACTGAACAGTTATCGGTTATGGGAATTTTGCATTATCACTGAAAAGTATGTGGCGTGATATACAAGGTTTAACATAATAAACGCAAGACCTGTCGCGTGGTATCCCGGACCATGACACTGAACAACTATTGTTCTGGGTTCTTGAAGCTCACAAAAAAGGACTTGCTATAGTATTTACGCAATCAACATGACTTGTATGGGAAAGCTAAAAAACAAATTTGACAGAAGCTCCCAACATTTTGATATTTACCTTGACATTGATTATAATTCGTGTTTTATTTATTTTATTCGCAGAAAGCATTCGTTTTTATACATTTCCTAGTGTCATCTCGGAATTGAATACAATGCCTAGGAAATACATACATTTCACAAGACAAGATGTATTAAAGAATCTTTGAAACATTATTTTACACATTTCCTAAGTACTTAGCAAAATTATCGTATTATTTAGTACTAACTGGGTTGTGGATGTCAGATAAGCAGTCGCTCCATGTAAAATACTGGTATTCAGCTGCATGCAGTTAGACTGGAAGCCGACCCCAACATATTTAGGAAAAGGCTAGGCCGATGATGAAACACTTACCAAAATTCAAAAGCTATTTTGTCTTAAAATAACTATTGCAGCTTTGAAATAAGACCTTATTCATAACAGTATGGGTTCCAATAACATATAATCGCTTTTAGGCCACTACGCGTGAACATAACAGTGCTAGTGACTATACATACATAATATAGGATGATTTTGTTGTTGATAAGTTTGAAATAAGTTAAGGTAGGTCTGGAAAAGCCAGAAATTATTACATACATTTTATTTTTTGTAAGTTTATTGACGTAATCCCCAGTAAAACAAATAAGGTAAAAGATAAAATTTAAAACAAGTACCTAATCTATCTTGATAAGCTGCATATTATCAGTCCGATAATTCCTTACTATCTTATCTAACTACAAATGTTAGTATTTAAAATGCACGTCATCGGTGCGTATCCAATTATTATGTTCCGTCAATGATTATTATGACTACTTATAGTAATTATATCCTACGTGTTGGTACGATAACATACACCTAAGCCCTGTTGGTATTTCCCTCAACTAACTTCCTGGTGGTTATACGGTAAATAATAAACACCTGTTATGAATATTCCAACACACTCACCCGTGTGTACCACGATGAATAGGAGAAACAGCACACTAAAGGTCTATGTAGAGATGTGTATATAAAGTCACGGGTTCTTTTTCTCTGATAGAAACACATAACATCACGCTTATAGTCCCCAAAGGGTTACGCAGGGGTATACCTTAGTGACGCCTGCCAGGGTTGCGGGACTGTTCGAAAGAGATACCGCGGCCCTGGAACATAAAGGGCAAAGGAAGGAACATGGATGGGTTTTAGTCAGTAAAAGTCTGACACTCCCTCCTGCTCAGCCCAGAGCGGGAGGGGTTATTTGATGATTTCACATCGATAAAAAAAAAAAAGGGTATACCTTAGTACAGCAGTCCCATGTTAAAGAGGACGAGCCAATGAAGAAGACAATTGAACTAGAGCTGCGGACAGACAGAGGGGATTGGATTGTGGATGCTGTACTTTGGCAGAGTGCATATTTAATTTAATAGCAATGAGCTCCAACATATATCAAGGCTTATTATCGCTTTACGAAATGATAAATATTAGACTGGTTTGATAAGTTGACGGCACGGTCCAGCTCAGTGCATGAGCGATTGGCTGCTGTGCTGCGTGTCGCAGGTTCTATTCCCCCACGGAATATTTGTATGGCCTACAGGTAGTTATCCCGGGTCTGTCTGTTTTGTATGTGATTTTAATGTTTCTAGATGCACCCACGATACAGGAGCAATTTCTAGAGTGGGGCAACGTTTAAAAAATATAGTATACTGCGGTGCAAAACCTTATATCCACACTATGTAAAGAATTTCAGCCGCGGAGCCGCAGTCAGCCTTACGGCCCGTTCACGACCTCAGGCGACACGACTTGTGTTCAAGCGCTGGATCACTGATAGCCACCTGTAATGTAACAATTTTAACAACTGGCCGACAAATAGAACAGAATCGTCATTTGCTATAGCGAGAAACAGCGTGCTGCCAAGCGCATTGCTGATACACCCGCGTGTGATAACACTCCCGCTCCTCTCGTTCTAGCGAATGACGGTTCTGAGCGGCGGAAAAGGATATCATGTTCGCGTGAGTTAGTTAAAATTGAAGCATGCTCTGCTTTCTTTTATTGCACCAGGTGTGATGTCGCATGTCGCTTGAGCGCGTAACTCGTGGCCAGGTGGTAACCCGCTTGATAGTGCGTGCAGCGTCGTTTCCTTCGCGAGGAGCAGACCCTGACAGTGACAACCACGTCGCATGCCGCGTATAAAAAAATACCCTTTTTGCAAATGCTTCACCTATATACACTCCCTCTAGGTTATCCACACCTGCTTTCTATGCATTATATTAAAACTGAATGCAGATTTTAGTTATACACTGCAAAATTCATATTTGAATTACACCGTCTTTGAGATTCTAGGGCATTTGTGTGTGTTAGGACACAAATGCCCTAGAATTGACCTGAAATTAAAAGGTTATAGTCAATAAACAACAAAAAGAACAACGATTTATAAATAAATACAGTTTATAATAAAGGGTGTAACAAGACCCTTCACGAAGCCGAAAGCCACTTATTCTCCCCGTCATTGCGATCATTTTTACGTTCTAAACCATACCTGGGAACCTTCTAATTACGGAGATATTGGGGGTCAAAGATCCAACTTTTTCACAAGTTCTTTTTTTTAATCCTGTTTTTTAATGTAAGATTTTTACTTTAAATACCCCCACGACCCCCGTACTATTAAATCCGCCCATCAAAAAAATGTTTTGAGTGCGTTACATTGAGTCTTACCCTAAAATGTGATTTTTAAAACCCAAAAAGAAAAGTCGTTTCCCAGCAATCATTTTTTCATAAAGTTACTTAGTTTGACGTACATAATGCTTGGTTGACAGCTTCGTTAAGGGTCTTGTTACATCCTGCATGTACTTGCAACCCAATAAATTAGGTACTGCTACATGAGGTTTCATGCGAGGATGAATTGATGAGCGTAAGGTTAAACAGCGAAGCCTCAGACACCAGTCGTGCTCACCTCGTCACGAAAAGAGGATAAAGTCGAAATAAACCCCTCGAAATACGACAGCACCTGAAAATAGAATACCTCTCTTAAAAGTTATTACACTTCATATAAAGCGGGTACATACAAGGGTGTTATAACGCGGCATCGTTGACACAAAATTGAATCATGCACGTTACGTGCGAGTCCTTTATTTGCTCCTTACATCATTATAAACAACGCCTAAATTGATTTTGTTTCGCACAATTGTTGTCTTCCACGTGATCTTTATTGATATTTATTGTCCGGATATTTGTATTACCCAATGTTTGATGTGCGTAAAAGTGGAGAATATAACGTTATTCGTAGCACAAATTCTAACTAACAGTAGTAAATCGAAGGAGGTCTAAATACTTATCTACATATCATATTCTCTATGCACCCTCAATGAATGTTTACAGTGTGGTGTTTCTAATCATAAATTTAAATAAAGGTACCTAACTTGAAACAATATATTCACCCGTCCTCTCCCGAAATAGAATCTATTTTGATTCCAATTATGTAGTTAATATTCTACATTCAAATCATACTTATTTATAGATTTTGCCTCCCCTACACCTCTCTACTCCCCACACCTACGTTCAGGATTCATTTTAAATAAGCACATAATGAAAGGTACCTTTTGATGTTCCTAATTGTCGAAATGATCAGGAAACATCGATGGATACCACCTGTCAAGAACATGACTTCCGGGCGCAACACGTATACGTGGAAAGAGCAACCATGCGACACTATAACAGGAAGGAAAACTCAGGGTTCGCATATAGCACGTAAGTATATTTTATTTCTTTTTATCTCAATGAATAATAACTGAAAAATAAACTATACTAAATGCTCAGTTGATCGCAAACGCGACTATTGCACGGTCTTGGGTTTGATTTCCAGTTCGGGTAAAGTGTTATTGCGTTTTCCATTATACATATCTCAGTAGCAGCAAGTATAGTAGTTTTAGTAACATCCTCGTGGCTCGAAATACACGTTAAGCAGTCAGTCCTCGGGGCTGCGGGACTCTTCACGGGGCTGCGGTACTCTTCGTGGGGCTGCGGAACTTTTCGCGGGGCTGCGGAACTCTTCGCGGCTGCGGGACATACCGAGGGAGATACCAAGGCCCTAGAACACAAAGAGCTAAAAAGGAACATGGATGGGTTTTAGCCAGTACTAGTCTGACACTCCCTTCTGCTTTGCCCAGAGCGGGAGGGGTAATGTGATGATTTCTAAAAGTGAAGGTAAAAAGAGTGCAGCCGTGTTTGCGCACACACTTGTGCACTATAATATGTACTCATATATGTCGATGGCTACTTTCTGCTCAGATTGGACTATTTTTTGCTATAAAGCTGTTACACGTGTACCTACCTAAATCGTAACGTCACACCTTCCAGAGAAGGTAATACCTTAATACCTTTTTCAGCAAACGATGTCGTTAGTACAACTTTGCCTAGCCTCTCAGACATCCAACCGTGACGAAACTTGACTTCTAAATATACCTACTCATTCGAAATAAGATCTGTAAAGGGTAGGCAGGGATGCTTTATTTTTGGACCGGTGACGTCATGCCGGCCACGTTTAACCGCAGACCGACTCAACGTTCCACCTACTAACTATTTCTAATGGCCTTTATTTTTACTTACAAATCAAATCACATCGGTGTTTGTGGAACTACGTCAATAAGACTCCTTCGGCTTGTTTATGTTGGTATATATAGAAACCTCTTTATGAAAACCAAGCATTTGTTTTTTTTTGTTCCAAATTCAACTGATCAAGTAGGAATTTCCTTTCTGTTTTGACATGCTTGAAAAACTTGTGATCGATTTCTAAAAACAAATTCTGCCAGCCAGTCATCATCATAAAGGCGCAGCCGCTATTGGTGCGCTATAAAAAACTTACCCTGCATAATAATAAGAGCTCCTCCTTTTGGATTTTCAACCATCATGGGAATTCAGTATACCTACTTAACTTTCTCATCCTACGTTCCTTGGTTTTACGATGCGACTGCAGATATAATAAATTTATCTATTTTAAACAGAGTTATATACACCTTAATGTCCCACGTTGCTCTGTTAGACTTGGGGAGTTAGGGGTAAATTGACTGCAAGTATATCTCCGAAAATAATATAATATTCTCCCGTGTTCCGATTTAACCGTGTTACCGGAGCGAGGCCCGGCCGCTCCGATTGCAATTAGTACCGATTCAATTAGTTATCCACTGTTTCTCATTTTACTTTAGCCTGGATAATGAGGGTTTTTGGTAAGGGCCCTCCGCTAAACCCTGTGGGCTGTGACTGACTCCTGTTTTCCTGATCCGCCTTTTCATTTTCCCGTCCGTGTTTATTCCGCGTCATAAAATTTACTGCCTATTGTTGAACACTCGTGGAACGGAGTTTGCACGAGTTGTCGGTAAACAAAATTATGATTTTTCCGTGTTATTATAGGTATCACTATTACTAGATAACCTACTGAGTCGATCAGAGAAAACTTGTTTGTAGGCTGAGTGCTTATACGGTACAGGGTAATAATTATGTTGGTAACCCGATCAAGTCGATAACTTGTTTTAAATAATTACAGAAAAAGGAATCAAAACCTTGAGCTCAATTCCCAAACTGGCACCTACACTTTCGATCTTTTAGCATAGAATCACAATGGTAGTATGTGTGAAACAAAATTTAATGTAAGATCTCAATGAACCATTTACTAAGAAATTAATAAATACAATACAATACAACAATTGCCTAATAATACACACTTAGAATATTCAAGTGACTTCCCAGAGAAATGCTCACTTTGCGAATCTGTTTTTTTCTGAAAACTTCTGCAGCGAGAAGTCTCGAAATCACTTTGTGGTTTAAGTCGAAGCCATTTGCAAAATTTGTTTTTACTTATCAAATCCGTGATGCAAATGCAGTGAAACAAACTTAGTGGTGGCAGCTCAAAGTTTGCTGTCTCGCTCCAGATAACTCCGTGCCAACTTATTTATCTGCACCAACGTTTGGTAAAGATATCTTCTAACAAACAGATTTGTCTTTACCGTGAGTACCTACCATCAGGTTAATATGATTACATAATACATACTTGCTTCATTTTATCCCATTTTTATTCTGGTAACTTAATCAACGCTGCTTTAAACAAAAATATCAAGTTTGTATTTAGGGGGTAATCTCCGGATCTACTGAACAGATTTTGAAAATTCTTTCACTAATAGGAAGCTATATTATCCCCGAGTGCCATAGGTTATATTTACAACATGCCTGTGGGATAATTTCCGACCAAAACGCGAGCGAAGCCGCGGGCAACAGCTAGTATTGTATAAGTTACAGTTAGTTAGGTACATATATCTCAGGAACATATTTTTATACGCATCATACGCATCATAAAAAATTAAATATTCTTAACTTATTAATTTATTATAGTATATATTATAGCACTTAACATAAATAAAAATTATTTATAGAACAGTTATTACTTTGAATAACAAAAACATAATACTTGCTAGTTTTATACAACCAAAGTTTTTTCAGTGTAATTTACATTTTATGATTCATTAGGTTAAATTATCTCTTCATCTTCATGACGATTGTTTAGAAATATTTGGAACATTTTATTATTTAAACCAAACATACAATGACCTCCGCATTGTACAGTCGCCAGCACATCAACCACTCCACCAACTGTCAAATTTCCCCAAATAATTTTAAATCATAAAATGTTGATGGTTAAGTTCAAAATCGAATGAGAATATTTGACAGTTTGTGGTCACTTGATGCGCTGGCGACCACAAAACCGGAAACCGTGTTCAAAAATCGAACTAACACTACATCAGGCTCTATTGGTTGTAGATATGACTCATTATTGTCTAAAACTCTAAATAAACATGTATAAGTACAGAAAGAATTAATTACATCATAATTGGAAATTCCAATAATTATAAAATCTGATCATGACTTTCGAATTTAACACTCATATCATCGTCTTGCTTCCTATTCAAAGATGAGAAGACAGCATTTCTCTAGGCATTAATGAATTGTAATAATATTAATAGATGCCCACTTTCAACCAGAATTCCCTTGAAAGCATTCTCGTTTAAAAACCAGATGTGGCGAATACCATCTGGAGCCAAGAGCGCTTTTAACCTAAGTGACAGGAATCTACTTATTCATGTGTTTACTCAAGACGGGGAAGAGGTTTTTAATTTTTGATTTTGTAATCAGTACACACAGCGTTCATTTTTCATTCCAACTTTTAATTAGATAGAGAATGAAAAACCCTCACGTACTGACCGCTCCCCTCGAGATCACTTTGCATATAATTTAGGAAGAAATTCTTTTTAAACCATTTTTGATTCTGTGTTTTACGTGGAATGTGTATGAATGAGTACATAACTATACCTTTAATAATATGAAACAGATTTTTATATCTGAAATATTCGTTATTGTAATTTCGGGAATGGAATAGGTACTGTTACTTTTAACCCAGAATTTAACAATATTTGGACGTCAGTTTTAAAATTGCATTGCGAATTTGATCTTCTCGTAGGCACAACATCTACATTTACATTTTTCAAAATTATTTGATGAACAATACATTTTGGTTCGTATAGTTTTGTTTTGTGAATGGCTTCTCTCAGTTCAACCTAGGCGGTTGTCGACTGCTTAACTGGACAATCCTGTGGATGCCTTGAGTGTAAGGCCTCCAGCCAGGGCAAAAACTTACAAACTAAGAGACTACACGCTAAAGGCACCCCCTGCGGGGTACGCACCTCGGCTTAGGGCTTCGCTGGGGTAGGACAGCAAAGGCACAGACTGGATCTGAATGGTGTCATTATTTAGGGACTGATTTTGTACTACAGGCTCAGGCATGGAATGGAATGTCGCGACGGGCCTCGACGGCGGGGACGGAATGACGGCTGCTTGCGTCTGTGTTTCTTGAGCGTGCTAGTTCCCTACTGCTCTCCTGGAGGAGGGTGATAGCGTCATCGGGGGTGTCGAGAGTATGCCTTGGACGGCGAATCTTACTAATGCGCGAAGGCTCGTATCGGGCAGCCGATGCCATCAAGGGATTGCGGTGCTTTACAGCAGAATCGAAGAACCGCTTAGAAAGGCGCTTCATAAACTGAATAATAGGCATCCTAAGGTCTATGTGTGTTCGTATAGTTATGATAATGATGGTATTTATAGAAATTTATTTAGCTGCGGCCACAGCCTACACAAATGTGCTTACGTGTGCACTTTACGATGTCAATGGGCGGACTTCCATTTGGCTAGCCTGGGGCGCTCCAATACTCGTAAATTCTTCGTAATTAAACTGACTCTAAGGTCAGCGGGTTAATACAATAGGCGACTAATGTACACAGACGTAATGAAAGCCCATTTTACATACGTTTAAATTGCGTATAATGAGTATACAAAGAGTCTAAATTAACTTTATAGTGTAAGGGTGACGTTTATAGACCGTACTTATACTTTATTGTATCGCTTTTAGAATGAATTGCCCTTTGGAAGTACCGGACTTTATAATTGTGAGTGAGTAACAGTAATTTAGGCAATGTCTTTTAAATTGCCCTCCGTTACCTGTTAACACAGAAAGAAAAAATAATATTCTGAGGAATTGACTCCCATGGAAGTCAATTCCTCAGAATATTTTTTTTTTTTTCAACCTCAGGCAAAATGAGTACATGTTTTTGTCCCAAGTAACATTGAATTTTACATCTTTGAATGTTTTTGAACTATATTAGTATACTAGCTGTTGCCCGCGGCTTCGCTTGCGTTTTTGTCGGAAATAATTCCACGGGCACGTTGTAAATATAGTCTATGGCACTCGGGGATAATGTAGCTTCCTATTAGTGAAAGAATTTCCAAAATCGGTTAAGTAGATCCAGAGATTACCCCCTACATACAAACTTACAAACAAATTTAACCTCTTTATAATATAATATTAGTTTTAGTATAAACTAGGACTTCGCAAGCGACTTCGTCCGCAAAACTTTGATAGCTCGACTAATATGCATGACATAAATGGGTCTCCCTTGTTTGACCGAAAGGAATTTGACAAATTTTCACTTCCCAAAAAAATTTTCGCATAATTTCATTTGCCAAATTATTACTTAGCAAAAAATCTATTCACAAAAAATTGTATGAACGTTTAAACTATATAAACTATAACTTGTTTACCAACTAGTACTTTTAACATTTTTTATTTAGTCAAATATTTCAGTTGGAATAACAGTTTTTACGCAAAATCAAATAAGCCAAATATTTAGTAAATAGTTCAGCTCCGGGTAACCTACTAAAACAATCTCTTTTTTCTATTAATGCAAGTCCTTTCCGTAGGAGGTCACAGTTTTAACCTAACCTAACCTACTCATGTTGTTTAAAGAAGAAATTAACCTAATCTAAATAGTTGAGTTCCGGGTATCATACTAAAAACAATATCTTTTAGTTCTTCCTTTTAGTTTTGTTTATTATTTTTAATTACATAATTCCCAAAAAATCTTATTTTTGCCTTAATATTTTTTGTCTAAACAAATCATTTCACCAAACGTTTATTGTCTGAAGATTGTTTGCTGTAATAAATCATATGATTATAGACCAAATGCTATAATGACATTATACTTGGTAATATTTTAAAATCATTCGAAATATTGCAATGGTATAAAAAAGGTTGCTAAAATTTGTTTGGGTAATGAAATTTTGTCAAAATCTTTTCGGTAAAATGGCAGGATTCCGATATAAATACGAGTATATAATGTATAGCCTATAGCACCCACGAGTAAGATAGCTTTCAGCCAGTGAAAGAATTTTTCAGAATTGGAATTGGATCATAGTTTCCGAATATTACCTCTACATACAAACTTAAGGCTTAAAGTCACCCAAAGGGCAATGGAGAGGGCTATGCTCGGAGTTTCCTTGCGTGATCGAATCAGAAATGAAGACATCCGCAAGAGAACCAAGGTTACCGATGTAGCCCGAAGAATTGCCAAACTGAAGTGGCAGTGGGCAGGGCACATTGCTCGCAGAACGGATGACCGATGGGGCCGAAAAGTTCTGGAGTGACGACCGCGAACCGGAAGACGTTGCGTTGGAAGGCCTCCCACTAGGTGGACCGATGACCTATGAAGGTGGCGGGGATCCGCTGGATGCGAGTTACACGGGACCGGTCAGTGTGGCGACACTTGGGGGAGGGATATGTCCAGCAGTGGACGTCTTTCGGCTGAAATGATGATGATGATGATGATGATACAAACTTACAAACATACCTCTTTATAATATTATTAGTATAGATTGGCCACAGATTAGTTATATTTCTGTAATGCTGGCTAGCTCAATGGCCTAAGGGCGATGAAGCCGTGGTCCACTCGATTCACTGACATCATCATTTTACATTAAAGGCTTAAAGACACTCCTTTAAACCAGGTCAATCAACCCCAGAAACAACCTTGATTACTAAATCTAGATGATTTTACGACGCCATGACTTCTTGCTAAATGGTTCAGGCCGACAAGGAATAACATAATCAATAGGTAAATAGGTAACTGGGAAATAATTCACTTTATCTGACTGCAAATTCGCAAACGACTTCTTTTGTTAACCAACTCATGTGGGCAAGTTTTGCACGTTTTAAAATTATGTAATGGGAAACCAAAAATTCAATTTTACCAACATTATTATATTTAGAATTTAACGAGATGTGAGGGAAGCGTTTTGCGCACTGCCGATTTCAGCTGAAAACTCGAGCCGGATTTACTGGATGAATGTACTGGTTTGCGGTATATGCTTACGTACTTTTCATGTTATACGCTGACATTTTAGTGGTCTTACAAACGGCGTACAATACTCTGTGGTTTTACCTGAAAAGCCTATGGTAAAAGCGTTCCAAAGCACATAACATCGAGATCTACTCGACAGTCAATACTGTTAAGCTGGAAGTTCTGAGTTCAAACACCGTCCGTTGTACCATTAGAGAGGTTAGAAGGAGCAATAGTATCTGGCATTGCGTGCATCATCAACAATTGAAGTCTTTACTTATATTCAATTCATTCATTTGTTTGAATGTTTGTTTTTCGTCAGCTGAAGAAACCTGTGAATCTATTCTCATTCTGTATTGCACACAAAATTAAAAGATATATACACAAAATTACAATATATACCTTATGTTCAACGGCAAGCTTATACCTTCGGTTGCGAGATTTGCAGATGAGGATACACCTACGTGCACAAACAGTACATTTAAAAATCGTGCTCTAGTCTATCTGATCGAGTTCTTTCTTGGAGGATTTTTATCGTCTGATCGAATGTAACGCTTTTTTTTTTTTTTACCGATTGGAAATCATCAAATAACCCCTCCCGCTCTGGGCTGAGCAGGAGGGAGTGTCAGACTTTTACTGACTAAAACCCATCCATGTTCCTTCCTTTGCCCTTTGTGTTCCAGGGCCGCGGTATCTCTTTCGAACAGTCCCGCAACCCTTAATGTTAACTGGTTTTCAAGGTCAAGTTTCAAGTTCTCTTCTTTTAAGATTATATAAATAGGCTGTATAAATTATTAAGTTTTTTTTTTTTAATAATTTACCTAAGTCACATAGATTATACTGGTATTCAGCTGCATTCGGTTAGATTGGATGCCGACCCCAACATATTTGATAGAAAGCTAGGCAGATGATGATGATGTACAGACGCCAGCATTTCAAGCTACCCGAAACTGTCAATTTTTCCCAATCAACCTTTATCCTAATGCTTTAGCGATAAAGTCGAAAATCTATTAAAGAAATTTGACAGATTGTAGTAGTTTGATGTGCTGGCGTCTGTACATAGGTAGTTAGCCGTAGTAGTGTCGTTATACATATCTATGTATATCTTGGTAAAGCAACACCAAGCTCCTTCTAGTAGCCATTATATTGAGATGAAGGTACACCTGTTCGCCATCTGCGCTCAATTATTTGAGGGCATTAACTTGTATAATTTATTCGAGAACCGACTTAGTGATACTTACACGGGTTACAGGTATACAGGTTACAATATTGTTGTAACAAACGACTTCGGAGTCGGTCGTGTTATTGCTTTACGGCGTGACGTTGGTTCGGAATTAATGTAACTAAGCCAAACAGACGTTTATTTACATTTATCGTAAACTAGGCTTTCGCGTCAGGTTGGCGCATTTGGCACTCGCGGTTATGTGCGCGATAAGCATTTGTTTTTATAGTGTCGGAGATGTCAGGATTTACTCCGCTAGGCTTGTACATCACCTGGACAGACGATCGGTTTCGTGCTATGAAACGATACAGAGTGATACACTGTTTCTAGCAAAACTAACGAATTACTTGATATTACAACTTAACAAAATAACACGGGGCACAATGAATCGGGTAGTTCCAAGAGGTCTTAACTTGGCCGCAATCAGCCACTGACTGTCATCCTGGCTCAGAGTATGTGACCATCAGGGCTCTGTAACAAGCACGCTGTGGTGTGGGTAGACTTGTAAGTAGGTCGCTTGATGTCACCACCGCGTACTTGTGATTCATTTTAAGCCCGTACCAATGACCGTTTCCGACATAATAATAATTATGTAACTATGATCTACACGGTGTAAGCGGATCCTTCACGAAGCCGTTAACCAAGCATTCTGTACATCAAACTAAGTAACTCTATGCAAAAATGATTGCTGAGTAACGACTTTTTTTGGGATGAAAAATCACGTTTTACGGTAGAACTCAATGTAACGCACTCAAAACATTAATGCATTGAATAGTACCGGGGGTCGTGGAGGTAATCAAAGTAAAGTTATAACATGAAAAAATTGAATTTAAAAAAAAACTCGTGTAAAAGTTGACCCCCAATATCTCCGTAACTAGAAGGTTCCCAGCATGTTCCCAGGTAGGGTCTAGAACAAAAAAAATCTCGCAATGACAGGGAGAACAAGTGCCTTTCGGCTTCGTTAAGGGTACTTTTACACCCAATGCAGCTCTATCTACCTACTCAAGTTCGAGTGCTTGCTTTGTTTACTAAAAAAAAAAATCCATTAAATTCTAACACTGTTTTAAACTTTCATGGTTTACAACTACACATAAACTATCACTTATCGAGATATCTTCCGTGATTGTCTTTAATTTTGAGCTCCCGATATTTCGACGCTGTTGCAACAACAAGGAAGATATCCCGTAAGTGACAGTTTGTGTGCATCAAATTCCATTTCAGCCGGAGATATCTTGAACCCTGACCTATCACCAATAGCACTTTAAAAGAAACTCTCTTTGCCTGCACCGGCGATATGAAAAAACAAGGTCGGGTGTACCTACCGGCCCACCTGTTTCCCATCCTGAAATAAATTGGAAAAGTGCTGCACATGTTGTTTCAAATAATACGCAGCTTTCCTGTAAAGTTACTACGAAAATAAACATCAAGCCTCTTGTATGCTAATACTTAGAGACCGTCAATCGCTCCTGTTTGCTACGAGAAGCGGCCATTTTTTGTTTACTTGTTTTTGCTCTTTATTTTACCTAAAATATGCATTTTTTGCCGGATCTTGCCTATCTAGCGGCCCGTCCCGGCTTTGCATGTTACTCAGGGTGAATGTAGCTTTCTAATGGTGAAAGAATTTTTGAAATCGGCGCAGAAGTTTTTGAGTTTATTCATTACAAACATACACATACAAATCTGTCCTCTTTATAATATTAGTGAAGATTAATTTGAATTAGTTTTAAGACTTAAGCTGTCTTTTTTTTTTTTTTTTGGGCTTGCAAAACTTTCTCTGTTTAAAACAAAGGAGTCGCTATGTCCTCGCAGATATAGTTTTCTATTTATCACCTAGGATTGTATTTATTTAGTTATTCAACACAGAATATACAGTACAGACTAACACAAACAATGTACAGTAATAACTGGGTTGTGGAGGTCAGATAGGCAGTCGCTCCATGTAAAATACTGGTATTCAGCTGCAACCGGTTAGACTGGAAGCCGACCCCTACTTAGTTGGGAAAAGGCTAGACAGATCATGATGATTCAGCACAGAATATCTCTATCTATTTATTGGTGTTAACGTAAATCAATATTCCAATTATACGTAGGTTTACATAACCTGAATTTATCATCAACAACATAAATAAAACAAACCCGCCACGCCCTCGCCCGCTATCGCCACATTACGTCACAATATTAATGTTTTTAACATAATAGTATGGTCCAGATAAGTGTCTTGAACTAGAAAACAAAAGGGAGAGCTACTCTTCGACTTTATATTTAATATTGACCATTGACCCCGAACCAATATGTAGATAGTCTAGACCGCGAGCTAGCACTTTCGTTGGCTCGCGCTCGAGTAATTCATTACCAAGTTAGAATACACTAAAATGAACTCCGCTGCCGTCTCGTCACTTACATACTTCTCACATATTTCATAACTTCACGGGCCGCGCGTTGCCCTCAAAGCGTTAAATTAGCATTTGTTTGGGGTGGCCCGGTTTTTGCCCACCTATAAACTTTTGCAATGTCTAGACAAATTCCCCGCTACAGGGGCTGTCATCATTAATTACCGTCTCTTTACATTCTAAAGGTCGAAACATTAGTAATTCCTGTCTAGTACTAACCCACGTTGGCTGGAAAATGTTGTAGGGACTTCTAATGGATAGGTAGGAGTTAGTCCAATAAGATGTCTTCTATTTATCTTTCTCTAAAACGTAATTTGTGCCGATAACTTAATTTCACTTGGCCTTTTGTTGGATAACAGTTTCCTATTACAGCATTTGTTAGGGTTCGAGCGAGGGTCCCGCGCGTGACCAAAATTTAGGCGCGAGGGAAAAATATCGAAGCGTCGTGATCGTCACAACAATACCATAAATATCATCCATTGGTTGTTTACATCGGCTGCGATTGTTTCACAGTCCCACTGTTGGCTTCTTGGGATTTAACATTGTTTTTCTAAACGTTATATTGCCTCGTGGTCTAGTTTTGTCGTGTTGTTAATGCATGACGATGAATTTTAAAATGTTCTTCGGTTTTCCATCAAAAATTGTCTCAGTAGCAGCCACGAAGACTGGATTTGTGCCCAGTTGATGGCAATAGGCTCGCCCCGTATTACATGGGACTTATATGTAACTGGCGAAATGTCCTACATTTCACCAGTTCTATTCGGTACACGTGTGCCTAACCCTTCGGAGATTGTTAGGGATTAAGCTAAATTTTTTCCTTTCATCTATTTTGACTGATTTTCCATAGCTTATTCTAACCTGTGAATAAAGGTAAAGAACGAAATACTTTTTTATTTGTAAAAAAACGGTAATTTAAAAAATTAAAAAAGCCGACTGTGTAAAAAAAAAAGCATAGAACATAGCGACTTAACAGTCGGGACCCATTATTGGGACGATTTAAGCCGGTCTATATATGTTAATGGGTCCCGACTATGAGTCGCTATGTTCTATGCTTTTTTTTTTACGCAGTCGTTACCGTTACCGTCTTTTTTTTTTGTTTTTTTTTTTTGATATACCCAGTGTCACTCTCACAGAAAATACGAATCTAACGACACCTCTCAAGCTAAAATCCATCGAGCTCTTCAGGTCACAGAGCGTGCCAATTCTGGCGCAGTCGGGTAAAAATCAGATTGATTAAGTTTTTTGTAAACAATTTTAAAATGTTAGGTAATGAATTCTCTATAGAATCGTTTGCTGTCTTGTATTATCATCAAGATTGCTTTGTTTAAAATCAAGGCGTTTGTCCTTATAAACGCCTTGATTTTAAACATACTATTTGAAAAACGACTTGTAGCATAATCAGCCTATAATGTTCCCACTGCTGGGACACACGGCCTCCTCCCTATGAGAGGTAATGGGCTATAATCCACCACGCGGGCGCAATGGGGGTTGGTAGATATCACATGTCTTCGAATTTTTGGTTCTAGGACATGCCGGTTTCCTCACGATGTTTTTCTTCACCGTTGACTTGTAGCATTTTGCAGTATTCGATATTTTCCGTGTAATGAGAAAAGTTAAAAAAAGGAATTAACATCGAGGAGTGCGAAGTTTATATATTTAGTTTTTAGGAAAGGATATATAAGGAATTCGGGGACCTTTATGCTTTAATCAAGATTTGGAACAACTTGTGGGTATATGGTGCTTATTTCGACGAAGGGATACATGTCGAAGTCCGTGTAGCAGCAAACGTAATCGCGAAAATAACATACACGCGAAATGTATAACATTTTCTTTCCTATGCATTTCCCCCTCTTGATACATGTACCTCGTTTCGCCTTGCACGACGGATCTAAAAATATAAGAAAGTAATATGAGAGGAAAAGTCGTTCTTACTTGATATCTACATTAATCATGAAAATCCGTCAACTGTCCAAAAAGTAAGTAAGAAGTATTATCACCATCATCTGCCTTGGCTTTTCCAAACTGTGTTGGGGTCAGCTCCAAGTCTAGGATGCAGCTGAATACCAGTATTTTACAGTGAGCGACCGCCGATCTCATTTTACAACCCAAATACCAAACCCATTGGTAAAACTATTTGTCTGACTTTTGGCTTTCTCAAACTCAAACTCAAAGCATTTATTTCAATTAGACCATTACAGGCACTTTTGAATGTCAAAAAAAAAAAAAGCTAAGCTACAGTCACAAGGCATAATAACTTGAGAAAGTACTGTAGTTGCACATTCCAAACCGTAGATCTCTATGGAGAAGAATGGGCAAGAAACTCCATGGACACTCTTTTTAATCAAAATATTGTTACAAAATCTTGGTTACATCATTCACGTTGAGATTATACATACATGTGAGAACGATTAGAAAGACGTGCACATTAAGAGCGTCCAGAGTAAAAGATTAAAATAATCAACAATTTCAAATTAAAGTGGTTAAAATAAACCGTGGCAGCTAAGAGATGACCATCCCAACTGACAACGCCCGTTCACGAACATGACGCATGCATCAGCCCCATTCAACTCAACCATATTGAAGGGAACCAAATGACCCAACACACGCGCCACCATCAGCGAGAAATTTGAGTGAGCATGAAGTAAGTAGTAAGTTTCTGGAAGTATTATACCGACTGCTATAAAATATCTGTTTTCTAGGCATATTTTTTATTAAGTTCTAGGTTCATACGAGTATGTAGCTCAAGTACAATTATCAAAGAAAGTACCTAACTACTGATGACGATTTAATGGAACTTCAGGATTTATTGAATAAAAGGTACATACGTATGCCAACAGGGAAAAATAATTTCTGTCCGTTTTCAGTCAAGGAAGTGGAGACATGGTCTCTGAACGATATGGGATATCGGTAATCCGGATCCATCGGCTTTGGGGGGTTCAATGCCTCTACGCCACACAGATACACTGAAATAGCTATCACGCTGGATAACATTATGGATTTATAACACGACATTATTTATTACAAGAGTCACAGAAACAGTAATAATGGAAATTTAAATTGACGTAGGTACTTACCTAATTGTAATTAGGTATTTTATGTGTTTTTCCATTAAACTGCTTATTAGTCAATTAATTCGCTTCTTAAGCCAAACTTTGTAATTAACCAGAAAAGTGTTTTTAGGGTTCCGTCACCTCAGTCGGCAAAAACGGAACCCTTATAGGACCACTTTCTTGTTCATCTATCAAGACCTTTTTTCATAGGAGCGCGAGGTAGAGATATCAAGTTGAAATTAATATTAAATACTCAAGTCTGTTACCCTCTGGGAGCAGTGATAAAATCAATTTTGTAAATCAACGCAATCAAAAGATAAGACCGTTTATGTCGCATATTTTAATATTTCACAAGGAAATCAAAGCCTATAAGGTAGTTCCCGTTGACCTAGAATCATGAAATTTGGCAAAAAGCAATTTCTTACAGCACATATAAAGGAAAAATTCTGAAAACAGTCAAACCAAAAAAAAAATTAGTTTATTAACAAAATATCTACAAGTTTGTACGGAACCCTCGGTGCGCGAGTCCAACTCGCTTGGCCATTTTTTCTTTTATGTTATTTCCGTAAGATTCAAATTCACAAAAATAGTGAATACATACTTATTGTGAACCTCGAAATGTGTGCTTTTCGCGCCTCGAAAGTAGGTTAGTTCCCCGTATCGTCTGGTTTACGACTAGGCGTCGCGATACATAAAACTTTTATGCCCACACTTTGTGACATTAGCCACGCTTAGAACTAAACTTTGTGTTATTTACTATCAAGTTGTAGGTCACGCCAACCTTCGGCTTTAAAAACGACGCTAAATTATGTAATAATTTATGCATCATAGTAGTAAATTTTGCTTATCATATAACCAAGCATTAACATTGAATAATCAAATATATTTTGGCATGTTTTAGATACTTCCTACCTAAACTAATATAATAAACTTCATCTGTCATCCACAGACAACCTGAGGCGTAGAACTCCGTAGATTGCAAGTTATGTCGGAAATTATTACAACTTTCATTCTTGTAATTATAATATCACCTACTCGATTGACATTACAATCGTAAGGACATTCACTGTTTTAAGGGTTAACTATTTTTGTAGTAGGTATAAATAATGATCTTCTCTTGTAGTGATTGTGATTTTTATTTACGCACTAGCTGTTCCGTGACCTTCGTCCGCGTATACGCGTATACTATAAAAATATTACTTCTATATTTGAATCAGATTTTGTTAACAACTTTCAAGGATTTTAATTATTTACGCGGAACCCAATTCTTTTTCTTAAATAGTCCCGTTAAAATCAGTGACGCCGTGTGTTTTTTTGTTATAAGTCCGTACATTGTTTCACATCCATTCAGTAAAAAGCTGTTATTTTGAAATTACTAACAGACACTTCATTTTTATTTATTTGTGGTAACTACTCTCACCCTCCACATAGCTTGTCACTGCCGTACAGACCTTGCGTTAGCCCCATGCGAAACCCGGTTTCGGTCCAATGAAAAAACCAGGGAGAAGCCGGTTTGACTAAGGGACGGAATTGACTTATAGCCTTCGTAGCCGCAGCGTGTGTCCGCAGTAGTTCCGGCGTAGCATCGGCGAAGGCTTGCGTAGCCTCGGCGTAGGCCGGCCTAGCAGTGTCTTAAGCGCAGGCCACACCGCCAACTAGCGAGCGAGCGAGGCGGACGAGGCATCGTTTCACCTCGTTTCATACTTTAGTTCACACCGCGAACTATCGAAAGAGCCGAACGAAGTATGAAAATGGTCGCCTCGCTCGCCCGTCCGCCATCAGGCGGTATGGCCTGCGCTTTAAGGGTTCTGTAGTGATATGTTGGGTCTGCGTAGCAGCGGCAAAGAGCTTCCGAAGCAGTAGCGTAGAGCCTGCGATATAGCGGCGTACACTCTGCATAACAGAGACGAAGGCTTGAGTAGCAGCGATGTCGTTCCTGCGTAGCAAAAACTTAAGGGCGACCAGTGGCGAAGGTTCCATAAAACTCGATTCCTACCGGCTTCACTTTGAAAAATGGCGGAGTCAGTATTTTATAGACAAATAATAAAATCACATTAAAGATAGGTATGTACTCCGGCTTACCTTTTACAAAAATTGACCCTTCGCTACTAAGGGCGACGCAATTTTGACACTGGCCATTCACCACAAAGACACTTCCTTAATGCTGTGAACCCAGCAGCAAATGAATAGAATGAATCCCAATGTAACACTACCCGCAGATGATTTGGTTTTCTAAAATGAAATTATGCGATTATTAAAATAATAATTAACGAAATTTCTGCTAGAATTATAACCCTTTTTTTTTTTACCGATGGGAAATCATCAAATAACCTCTCCCGCTCTGGGCTGAGCAGGAGGAAGTGTCAGACTTATACTGACTAAAACCCATCCATGTTCCTTCCTTTGCCCTTTGTGTTCCAGGGCCGCGGTATCTCTTTCGAACAGTTCCGCAAGAATTATAACCCTTATCGTCTTATTTTATGCCTCAGCGTAAAATCCAATCTCTCAAACTATTCCAAAAGTACATCAAAAGAGATACGCACTTAACCCCATGCAAAAACCACTAATCAAAAATCCACGTAGTTAAATAGTCGTCAACAAAGGTTGATGCTATCTGTAATCAGCATCGTATGGCCGCGTAGGTGAGCGGCACGATAACGTAGATAACGCAGTTATCTAGCGATGAGGCTATAACGTTGTAAACTTGATTTGTTGTAAGGGCGGTCATATACTGCGATTTTTAGTTTGCTTTTGTTTTTCGTGGGTTCCGCGCATGATGTTTTGTGGCAATATGTGGATACATTTGTTTTTCATTTTCGTGTAAGTGTTGCTTCTCGCACATGTAATCCAGGAACAGATTTGTTTGGTAAAAATGGGGATGGCAGCTGTGAAACTAATGGCGCTAGCATAGCTGGTTCCAAACATCGTCATTTGTTGAAAATCTGGTAATGTCATTTTATACATCAAAATAGCTTGACCTCAGATCAGATTGAGACTCGCCATCTACAATAGGTTATTAACGGTCTTCCCATTGTTTTCTGATAGTCAGCCTGCATTGTTTTCTGATATTCAAACTCTATAATTTTAATTACCGCACCACCACGGGCTTCACCGCAGTCGGGGAAAAACGAGCTTCTAAGTCCAAACACTTACCAATTAAAAGTGACACACGGTGATTTGTTAAATGGTCTTGCTAGGTTTGCAGGCGCAACCGAGAGCTAAACCGGAGGCGGTGTATACAACAACCCTTACGTGACGTCAGGGCTGCCTAGATATCGAGCCGGCCCGGGGGCGCGATTCGCATCAATCTTTCAACTGTTCCGTACATTTCTGCTGCAAACATTTTCAGCAGTTTTCGTGGAAAACGGAAGCATACTCGTAATTGACAGTTCAATTTAAAAAATATATGTATTCACGGATATTTTTTCAAGTCTGTGAATACAATTTGTGTGTATTTTTACTAGCGTATTTTATTTTATCTATTTCTAACGCAAGCGGTAACAACTCTTATTTCCATAACTAAGGATCTACACATCCTTAGATCACAGGAGATCTTTAGTTATGGTAGTCTAAGTTCTCTCATATCTAATTGAATCAATAAAGGAACTCAAAAACATCGAGCAAAATGAAATATTATAGCGTTTCTCTACTACTCTAATCCGACCCCGATATTTATCGGTCCGATGCAGAAATCTATGTATAGTTTAAATTTTCGGACTAGCAAACAAGCGCGTTACTTTACAAAACTTTAAATTCCTGCTATCCTGCATCAGCTGTATAAGTAAGTTTTAGAGTGTCGAATGAGAGAAGAAGTTCTATTTCGTCTAAGAAATACAAACTGTCTTTGGAAGTAAATCATATTTGTAGTAATATGACATAGGTTATATTACTGTTCTGTCCTGTGACTGCTGATGATAACAAGTCAGTAGGTGGGTAGATAGGGTCGCTCTTCTTTATCGTTGTTCTCCTTCACTCGGCCCTGTAATTCGTGTAGCCATGTTTATGATTGTTACACGGTTGAGATTAGCGAGAAAGAGAAAGATTTGGGTTGATCAGGTTTCGAGTATTTTGATATGTGTAAACTATTTTTTTAATAGAAAACGTATGAGTAAAGATAATGGTGTAAATGGTGTTTGTTGTGTATGTGGTGATAGGTAGAATCGTAGAAAACGTGGTAACATATAATACCGTACCATCGCCACCACCTTGCACATAAGTGATAACAATCTATTGAGTAAACCATTGCATTTCATACCACTGTTACAGCAATAAAAATAGATAATGGGTCTAGACCATTTATTTTGTAACGCAAACCATGAAGGGCCTGAATCAAACAAAATTGTTATTTTTTTGGAGTATTATTTTATTCATTTTTAACCATTTTATGTATCTGCCTAAACCACTAAACTAATAGATATAATAAGTTAATAAAGCTTTATTTATTCCTTACACAGGTTTTACATTTCCGTACATTTGTTATGTTAATATTATGCTTATTCTAGTTTGTTAGTATTACATCTTAATTGGTTATTGTGTGTTTGGTAAGGACCGCTCTGATGGTGAAAGCCTTCTCCATTTCTCTCTATCTCTTGCCAGTCTGTTCCAGGTAACTCCAGCCGAGGCAACTATGTCGTCGCTCCATCTTTTGAATGGCCTACCTTTTCTACTTTTCTTGGTACCAATTCGTGACAATTTTAGACTATTTTTCCCTGACGATCTTTGGACATGACAAGCCCATTTCCATTTTCGGGTCATTATGGTTTTTGCTATGTCCTTTACCTTGGTAATTTTCCTGATATCTTTATTTCTCACTTCATCGTTTAGCTTTCGGCCCAAGAGACTCCTTTCCATGCTATTCTGGGACACTTTGACCTTTTGAATCTGTTTTGCTGATAGCGGCCATGTTTGAGAAGCGTAAGTGATACATGCACACGTCTGCATGGCTTTAGTTTTCAGTGTGACTGGCAGATTACTCTTGAATCCCTCTTTAATTGCCCAATACTTGTTCCATGTTATTTTGATTCTTCTCTCTACTTCTTTGTCATTGCATGACTTGAATGATATTAAATTATAAAATAATAAGTTAGTCATTATAATCCTTGATTATAGCTCAACCCTAAACAACTGAGTAATCGTTCATTCAGTGAATAATTGTTGCCCTCAAACATGGTCTTCTTTTGTGCCGACGTAGGTGAGCTATTCAGGAAAATTAAGAGGAAGAAGGACACCTAGGAGAACATGGCTGGACTAGCTTGACACAGGACAGGTCCACACAAATTCTTGATGAAGAGGTATTAATTATGCTCTGCAGTATGACAACACGGGTTGAAAATAAAATAAAAAGGTAAGTAAATCTAATAACGGTGCAAAGGTGGGAGGATGATTTGCCAAAAGGTTGGCGAAGAACTGCTCTGGACAGGAATAAGTGGAGGGAAATAGAGGAGGCCTATGTCGCAAGACAGCCTGACCTGGTAGCTGATTAGTTTTAAGTTAATGTTATTACTTGTTTATTTTTAGGAAGGTCAGAGTAAAATAAGGACTTTACTTTATAATTTTTTTTTTGTTTTTTTTTTTTTATAAATCAAATAATCAACAAGGAGACTGACTGTCCCGGTGCGCCGCCGGACTTTACTATATCAAATCCATGCACTAGAAATATTTAAAATAGCATTAATTGAATACACTACAGTAGTATAAGATGGTGCCTGCATATTGATAGTAGTAGCTAGGTACTTCGATAAGTTCGGTGACAACTAAACTATAAATGTAACATAGTACGCACCTAATTATAGTATGAGTTAGTACCTGATCAACCGGTTGATCTCTATAGAGCACCTTTACCTTGCCGGTTAATAATCTCATTCATAAAATCTATTGCGGGTTTTTCTTGCTTCCGCAGAATCCTAGAGATATAAAGCATAAATACCAAGATAAAGTAATTAATTCAGTATGGACATAAACATATCGCCGTGCGAATGTGTGCTCGGTGCCGGCAGGGACGATCACAATGTGGTACAAAATATTTATATTTACAGTAATATGTGTGATGACGTATATTCTCAAGAAGTTACACGATACGGGCCCAAATAAAATTAAGTTTTATTTTAATTTCTGTTTATTCTATTTTGCAACTTCGGTGTTATCAGCTGTTATTTGGCCTTATTTTCTTCTGAGCCCCAGAAATGTGAGAAATGCCAAGTAAGTACAATAGATATTTATTTTATTTTTATTTTACCTCCGTAAATTGAGTAAAACAGTAGAACTCGAATCCCACCTTGAATCGCCGGATTAGTGGGAAAAAAAAATCCCATTAGTCTTACCGTAGAACTGTGTAGTAGAACTAGTGGGAATGATCCAGTTATTTCTCGCGTGTTTTGTTTATCTATAAAAATGTTAAATGTTCATAAAATATATTTAATAATGGAGTCGGTTCCTGAAACAGACTCGAGGTTAAAACTATAAGAAATAAGGTAAAATCTTCAAAGGTCCCTAATGGTCTCGGTTTTGCAGAAAACGGGTATTTTTTTTTTCAATATTACACCGACCTATAATGTTGCCAATAATGATCAAAGGCTAAGGAAAAAGGCATACTGTTAATAAAAATAAAGTAGGTAAAGAAAAATGAGAACATGGCAAATTATAACAAATGCAATATTGCAGTTTCCTTGATTTTTCTATTGATAGTAGTGAAAGAAAATCTAGCTTGTGGCTAGATAATAACAGCCGGTCGGGGCGCTCGGTTCGATCTTCAAGTTAAGCCGCGCTTGCCTAGGATGGTCTGCGGATGGGTGACCACCCATTACATACCGAGTTTCCTCCGTGCCACGGAAAGCACGTTAAGCTGTAGGTCCCGGCTGTCGTTTGTAGATCATTAACCAAAATGCCGAAAATGTCTGAGAACCAGTCTTACTCGTATTACCCAGTACTAACTGGGTTGTGGAGCTCAGATAGGCAGTCGCTCCATGTAAAAATGGCAATATGTATTTGAACAAACAAACAAACATCCTCTCACCCCAAACGCATATACCGCTCCGTTCCGTCGTGGGTAAAAATACTGGTATTCAGCTGCATATGGTTAGACTGGAAGCCGATCCTAACATATTTGGGCAAAGGCAGATGATTCAAGTTACACCTGAATATTTTCTGGTTCAGTTTTCAGGAACCTTAAAAAATATTGATAAACAAATAAAAATTCTATTTACCACATCACAGTCGACATTATAATCATGCGTTATTAAATGTGAAGAGATTAAAATTGGCAACAATACATTATTATCTTAAAAGGCCGACCCTTTAAAGATAATAATGTATACTATTAATATAACGGCCTTCCAACGAACCTATTTCGACACCGGACACACACATTTGACATTACATATTCTGCATTAATTTAACATCAATAAATTCTATCAGCTGATTAGTTCGGGGTCGGTTTGTTGACATTGAATCTCTAAAACTCGTGTATCAGCATAATACGTAACCTTTCTGTAAGTGCGTAAATAAGGATCTACTTCCGATTACTTAGGAGGAAAGGCAAATAAAAAGGAATATGATATTTTGTTTTATATTGAAACAATAGCTGGGTTTCTCTACTATGAAGTAACTCAGCTTAACGAGATCTTTATCTTCGAGTTTTTACATGTTATCCTCTACAGATAACTCAGTACACATATACTTACGAGTACATACATTACACATAGGTACACACATCAAAAGTGTCTAGGGATCAAGCATTTTTATGTGGATTTCTTGAGATTGAGATGTGGCTTTGTAATAAATTTATGATTTTATAAATTTATATGGATCCTTTTTGGTGCATTTCATAATTTGAATCAGGAACTGTGAATCAAATTCGAGTAAAAGATGAAAATCAGCTGTCAATATTTTCCCTATAAAAACATACAACGCATTGAAGACATTATTAGTGCTACTGTTTCCCTACTACTGATTAAAACCAACGTTATTATGGAGCGGCGACGTCATTTAAGCAGGGAAGAAATGCTCAGAGCCGTGGGAATGATAGAAGCTGGTTCCCGGCAACGTACTGTGGCTTTAGCTCTGAATACAAGTCAGAGTGTTATCAGTCGACTTTGGACACGTTACCGAAGCACTGGTACCGTGGCTGAGCGCCATGGAGGACGGTATCGCTGCACCACACGGAGACAAGACCGATACATTCAAATCTTAACTCGAAGAGCTCCAACAATAACCGCCATGATGTTAGCCGTGAGGCTTCATCACTCTTCAGGGAACTTAATTAGCGACCAAACAGTCAGAAACCGCTTGCATGAAGTGAACCTTCATTCCCGAAGACCGCTACGGGTACCACCTATAGCAATGCACAATCGTAGGATACGATATCAATGGGCTCTTGAACACAGAAATTGGGCAGAAGAACAATGGCGTTTCGTGTGCTTTTCTGATGAGTCTCGTTTTGGTATGAGACCGGATACAAGACGTATACGACACTGGAGAACCCCTGGACGCCAACAGCGATTAAAATCCTGCCAGGAAGTCCATCCTTATAGTGGTGGAACCATCATGGTATGGGCGGGTATTTGGATCGGCGGAAGAACTGAGTTGATTTGGATCAGAGGCAACCTCAACGCTCAAATTTATGCTGAGACGATTGTATCAGACGTCATCGTTCCTCTACAAGTGCAAATCGGTCCCTTATTTCAGTTAATGCATGATAATGCACGACCGCACACCGCAAGAGTTGTAAGACAGACTCTCGCCGCAGCTAACATCAATGTCCTGCCCTGGCCTGCTCAGTCGCCAGACTTGAATCCGATTGAGCATGCATGGGATATGCTACAGAGAAGAGCTCTGCCGAATATGGAGGGTATCCAGTCGCAAGAAGACCTTTTTTTGTTGTTGCAACGAACATGGGCGGCCATTCCACAGCGTGATTTGGATGAACTCATTTTGAGTATGCCAAACCGATGTTCTTGTGTTGTTAGTGTTCGCGGTAGAAACACGGATTATTAATTGTTTAAGTTACCCAATAAAATTTTAAAGAAAACTGTTATTTCAGTCTTTTTTTCGAACTTTTGTGTTAGTGGTTCAAATGTCAAAAATCCCTTTATTAGGAAAATGGCAAATTTCTTTATTAATGCAAAGGTGACTTGGTTTATCGTTACTGTGACAAACGAAAACACTTTATTTGATGAATCCTTAAAGAAAATTTTAATTAATATCAATCAGGAGAAAAGTTATTGCAAAAATATATGTTGATCCCTAGACACTTTTGATGTGTGTATCTACATAAAATATGATGTTAGGAAAAGGTAAAGTAAAGTATTTAATTGGGTTTCTTTATGCTTGCTATGTATTTTATGAATAAATAGCTGAATAAGTAGCTGTTGCCCGCGACTTCGTCTGCGTGATCATTATAAAAATGTAACTTTTTTCCTGTTTGAATCGGATTTCGTTAACAATTGCAAAATCGGTAAAGCCGTTTCGGAGATCAGCCGAAACAAACACACACACAGAAAAAGTCAGAAATAAAAAAAATATAAGCACGTATTATATATAAATGTATACTTTCATATACATTCAGTAAAAAGCTGTTATTTTGAAATTACAAACAGGCATTTCAATTTTATATATTTGTAAGATGAAGTAAATGAATTCATAATGTAAATTTATAACGTTCAATAAAATGATTAACGTGCCATAATGGGCCCTCGTCAGTATTATTTGTATTTCACCTCAGCGAAAAGGTGTTCCTAAAATTCCTCTTTTGTAGAACAAACCAGGTCGACTAGACAGAAAGAAGGTTACAATTACTAACTACCTTAAAGTCCCTATCTAAGAAAAATATCACGATTAAAGGTCCACCCCCATTCAGCTGGGAAGTGGACGTCAAACTTGCTTTTAAACACACAAATGAACTTTTCTAAAGAACTTTAGTTCGATAAATAAACCCAAGTTAAATGTGTCCCCACATAAATGAAGCTAAAGTTTTGGAGTAAAAGCCACTTAGGGAAAGCGAGGGTAGTTTACTGAGCTCCCTCATCAGTCCAAACCAATCAATTCCTTAGGTCACTGCGTAGAGGATACGAAACGCAAATACTGCTCGGAGACGCTTAATATTATAGTTTTGATAAATAAACAAAATGCTCGTAGCTCACTATTCTGCCAATATTATCAATAACTATAGATGACCTGTCACTTTAATAACAATCACAACATTTGAGGAACTCGTAGCTAAATAATAATCACCCGTGGATGGGTGACCATCGATTACATACCGAGTTTCCTTCATTTGTTAGCATAAGGACAGATTCGCTTTACGCCAGATTCACGTTAGGTCAGATTCGCTTAAAGACAGAATATTTACAGACCGCAACATAAAGTTCCTTTGAGCCTCGGAAAGCAGGTTAAGCGGTTATTGTCCCGGCTGTCTTTTGTAAATCTTTGACAGTCGTTACAGGTAGCCATCGGCCCGAAAATCTGACAACAATCTACCAAAGGGTAGCGTATTACCTGGGTTCGTACTAACTGGGTTGTGGAGGTCAGATAGGCAGTCGCTCTATGTAATATACTAGTATTCTGCATCCGGTAACACTGGAAGCCGACCTTAATATAGTTTGGAAAAGGCTAGGCAGATAATGAAAACAATAACAACGAACGACGAAAAGAGCAGAGAAAATAAAACTTTACATTTACAACGAAACATTGAAAGTACAACAGACATAAAGATAAAATGCAACGTAATTGGATGGCTTGGTACGAAAACGGTAAAAAAAACATTGTGTGTTATACTTTGTTGATCTTCTCTTTAACTGCGGAGCCATTAGTAAATTAAAAATACATACGGGTGCATGTAGGTAGTTTCCGTCCGTGGTCATATAAGAGTAGCGCTGAGCCAATATGCAGGGTAGGGAAATTCAGTTTTGAAGTAGGGATAGTGAACAATTTTGTACTTAAGGGGGAAGTCAGTCAATTTGCAGGTCAGTGTCAGGCTGTATGTTGAAAAAAATATGATTCGCGACCGTAACACGTATGTAGTTATATAATTATAATCATTAAAATCACCAATACAACCCTCTAAGTTCATTTAATTCCATTCAATAACTATTTTATGAAAAATTCATTCAATGGGATTCAAAAAACGTAAGAAAATTTGAATTTCGCTGGCTAAACTGACGCTTCCACCTTAAAGATACCAAATGATCACATACCTAGGTCTACATTTTAGATATCAAATTGTCTAGACATTGAAAAGGAAAAGAGAATGAATTAATGAAGAATTCATCATAACTTTCTCTGCGAATCGAGAATGTAGGTACATTTCAAAAACCGGTACTTGTAATGACGTCTTTATCAAAATTATTTGGCTATTGGGGCCCATCTGCGATAACTTCTTTATGAGTGAGACATCTCGCATGTCTCCGGGTGGTGTGAAACGACAGCTGTTGATCATACCCGTCTCACTGTCACATGGAGCTGCCTTCATCGGACTATCGGATAGGATACGGACCACCGCTCACGCACAAAAAGAGCCAATAAAAACAACGTCACCCTATATTAGGTGGATGACAAAACTAAATTGAATTTTATTCTCTGACATTTTTTTTTTCAGTTCTGAATAGAGAGCGTTGCAAATGGTTTCAATTTAGTGTGGTGTGGGTCTAAATTAAATACGTTAATCCAGTCTATCAGTCTAACCCTATTTCCTTTTGATTTATCAACAATGACACGGTTTTGTAAACATAATTATATGAATGATTTTGAACGATATCCTTCTATTTTAATCCGATGTGAGGTGTGGGTCTAAATTAAAATCAATTAATCCAGTCTATCAGTCTAACCCTATTTCCTATTTGATTTATCAACACACAGTTTTATAACCGTAATTAATATGAATGATTTTGAACGATATCCTTCTATTTTAATCCGATGTGTGGTGTGGGTCTAAATTAAAATCAATTAATCCAGTCTATCAGTCTAACCCTATTTCCTTTTGATTTATCAACAATGACACGGTTTTGTAAACTTAATTATATGAATGATTTTGAACGATATCCTTCTATTTTAATCCGATGTGTGGTGTGGGTCTAAATTAAAATCAATTAATCCAGTCTATCAGTCTAACCCTATTTCCTATTTGATTTATCAACACACAGTTTTATAACCGTAATTAATATGAATGATTTTGAGTTATATCCTTCTGTTATAATTCGATAATTTGATGTAGGACTCCATTATGTAAATGCTAATGATTGTACTGCTCATGTCTTTATTAAAATGTATATTTATATACTTTAGCTAAGCTAAGATCTAGTTGATTTACAGTATATTATTTGTACAGTGTATTGTATGTCGTATGTGCGAGCAAGCCCTTTTTCTAGAATAAAAAAAAGAAAAGTATCTATAACCAACCACAGGACACGACATCTCTTTCTTAATTAGGGCTAAAACGACCAAAATGACCTAGACAGTCTCGCATGAACAAATGTTAATAATGCATAATCAGCCTATTATGTTCCCACTGCTGGGACACTCGGCCTCCTCTGTATGAGAAGGAATGGGCTATAATCCACCACGCGGGCCGAGTGCGGGTTGGTAGATGTCACATGTCTTCGAATGTTTAGTTCTAGGACATGCCGGTTTCCTTACGATGTTTTCCTTCACCGTTTTGAGAGCAGTGGTGATGAAATGCCTGCCAGGGTTGCGGGACTGTTCGAAAGAGATACCGCGGCCCTGAAACACAAAGGGCAAAGGAAGGAACATGGATGGCTTTTAGTTAGTATAAGTCTGACACTCCCTCTTGCTCAGCCCAGAGCGGGAGGGGTTATTTGACCTAATGAAATAAATTATACAAAGTAATGCGCCGGCCGAGGTTTTCGAACCCACGACTTACTGCTCGTAAGTCGGGGCCGCCACCACTGGGCCACCGCTGCTCTCTATCTGATGATAATGATGACATCTAGCCGAATTCGGCCACAGTGACTGCATTCGATGGAATGTTAGTAATAGGACGCAATATTTAGCAAATCTTAACTTTATTTATTTACATCACGTTTATAAGCTACTAGCTATTGCCCGCGTCTTCGCTCGCGTTTTGTTCGGAAATTTACAACATGCCCGTGGGATGCCACGGGCATGTTGTAAATAGCCTATGGCACTCGGGGATAATGTAGCTTTCTATTAGTGAAAGAATTTTCAAAATCGGTTCTGTAGATCCAGAGATTACCCCCTACAACCTCACAAACTTTACCTCTTTATAATATTAGTAAATGGATCGTGCTAATAGTCAAATTAAAAATCAAAATATTATTCCTATTTCAGAATAGCAGTTCGAATGCTGAAGCATGTAACTAAATTATACGACTTGGAATGGCATCTGCGAGACGGGAAGATCCTCGCCGAGGATCGAGGAGCCGTCATCATCTCGAATCATCAGAGCTCTCTCGACATTTTAGGTAAATATATAAATAACATCAAGAATGTAATACCCGATGGATTAGGCCGAGGTGTAGATTCTCATTTCGCCTAGCGCGCGAGCCTATTGCCATCAACCGGACGCAGATCCAGACTCCGTGGCTGCTACTGAGAAATGTCTGACGGGAAAACCCAATACGACTTTGCCTGACCTGGGAATCGAATCCACCCTCATGCTTGGCAGTCGCGTTTGCGATTACTAGACCAACGAGGCAGCCATATGTATGCATAATTTTTAAATATTTTCTGTTAATTTGTTGGTGAAACTCAGTATTTTACTACAAACAACAGATGTTCTGCTTTTAACGTACACTTTAGTAATTTTCGGAGATGTTCGGAAGGCACTATTGACCGAAAATTTGAATTTTTCCTTAGGTAAAGATATTGATACCCCTCACATTGCCAAAGTTTTGCTAACTATAGACGTTGTAATTTGTAATGTGATCTTAAATTCTGTATATTACAGGCGAGTCGTTAAATAACCATGGAATAGGTACTAAGTTATTAAATACTTTAAAACTGTATCAATGAAGTCAAAAAAGTAATATTATATTCAGTAAGTAAATAAGTGCAAGTGTTTTATAAACAAAAGTAATACGTATTAAAGAATTGCAACACAATTAATGTAACAAACATATTTCTTTTAATCCCAATGCAAACCAATTCGGGAAAGCAATTAACATTCAATTTCACATGTATAAATATGTACTCGTAGGTACCACGAGTTCGTTCACCTTTGACGTTATTGATTGCCAATACGTAGGTATTTATATTATCTGCTACTGTTGTTTACCGTTTATGTTTATTCATACTTTATCATTTATTATTCTAGGAATGTTCAATATATGGGAGGTGGTTGATAAAATGGCGGCGATCGCCAAGAAAGAATTGTTCTACATCTGGCCGTTTGGTCTATCGGCATACCTAGCTGGCGTCGTTTTCATAGACAGGAGTAACGCGAAAGGTGCTTACAGACAACTCCAGCTGACCTCCGAGGTCATGGTAAAAAATAAGGTTGGTATCATAATTTATTATCTACTGGTACTTCCCTGCGGCTACGATAACGCAGACTCGGGGATTGGGCAATAAAATTTATCGTCCGGTCTCCCTGAAGCATAACACGATAATATACAGCGTTTTCGGTCTCCAAAGAAAAACAACAGTGAAAATCCCATTAAAATCTGTCCTTTCACACGCATTAAAAAGCGTAAAAAAAAAACATTTTTTCATATTATTACATTGGTATTTCTTTTATCATTTTCCTAGTACACACGGCTACACATCAAGCTATACATTTCCAGTATAAGCTGACCTCGCATTGTACGGAAATCATATACAATACGAGATCAGCGTAAACTGGAAATGTATAGCTTGATTTGTAGCCGTGTGTACCTAATAGGAAAAAGATAATAAAATTGATGTTTATGTGATGACGTAATGATACAGTTTTCTATCGCATAACGTCCTACCATATTTGCGCGGTTTAGAAAACAACATGCTATCAATAAAAACCATGCACATCACAAATTCACCACGACAAGACGAACTACTGATAACAAAAATCATCGTGTTAATTTCATACAAGACATGGAGACGCATTGCGGTAGTTGACCCCAACAAGAAAAAAACATTTCTCTTTTGTTTTATCTTGTTTAGACATTGAGACCTTTCACGTCCTTGGAGTTTCGCTAACTAATTTAATTTCACCTCAGTTATATTGTAGAATATTAAACAGAAAATGCAACAATAGTAAAGTTTTACTAAAACCTGGTACCAAATGAAAGATTAAACTTTTGTCATGGGTACCAGCGCTGTGGATTTAGAATTCCACACGGAAAAAAGGGAGGATTAATAGTACATTATCTCCCCTCCCTTTATCCCGGCATAGTGGCGTGAACATTATAACCTCGTACATCGTACTTACTGCTCTCATTTATTAAATAGAGGAAGCTTCCAAGCTTGGATATTAAACTTATAAATTCAGCTTAATGCGCCAGTGTCTAACGAACTAGGATAATATGCAGATATAAAATTGCCCTGTTGCAAGATACAGTTTTGTTTTTATGGTTGTTTTTTTATTTGAATGTATTTGTTTGTTTTAGGTAGAAGTTTGTTTGGTGTATACTGAATATTATGCTTCTGGTATTTGGTAGGTTCTTACCTACCGATTAAGATACAATAGGTCATCATCATCATCATTTCAGCCGAAAGACGTCCACTGCTGGACATAGGCCTCCCCCAAGTGTCGCTACATTGACCGGTCTTATGCGACTCGCATCCAACGGATCCCAGCAAGCTTCACCAGGTCATCAGTCCCCCTAGTCGCTGTCGCCACTCCAGAACTTTTCGGCCCCATCGGCCATCCGTTCTGCGAGTAATGTGCCCTGCCCACTGCCACTTCAGTTTGGCAATTCTTCGGGCTACGTCGGTAACATTGGTTCTCTAGCGGATGTCTTCATTTCTGATTCGATCAAGCAAGGAAAATCCGAGCATAGCCCTCTCCATTGCTCTTTGAGTGACTTTAAGCCTTCGAATGAGGCCCATTGTGAGTGACCACGTTTCGGTCCCGTGTGTAACACAATAGGTACAAATGCTTAAATAATATAACCATTATAAAGTGTTAGTTTTCAATTACCAGAAAGCTAACCACAATGATTAGAAAATAAGATGTCGAAAATAAAATAAAACAATCCATCCCCAAGCGTTCGAAGAATTTTCTGTAAACATTGGAAATATAATCAGTTTAGCTTTGATCAAGACGAACACAAAGATCAGAAACTGTCAAAAAAACATCCTAAGGGAATTCAAGCAGAAAATTCTCTGTAAAATAAAATGTTGAAGCAGCGTTTACGAAAATTGTTTATAAAGCGAACAATTTTTTTTTCAGACGAAGATTTGGTTGTTCCCTGAAGGTACACGAAACAAAGATTATACAAAGATAAAGCCTTTCAAGAAAGGCGCGTTCAACATAGCCGTGGCGGCGCAAGTGCCCATCATACCGGTCGTGTTCTCACCCTACTATTTCATAAATAAGGAGAAATACATTTTCAATAAAGGTAAGCACCTCTGCCGCTATTTATGTCCCTCTGATCTGAAAATATTTACGTAGACATTATATGTATATTTCCCAATGGTTTATTTATTATTATTGACGCTTTACAAACGCGAAAACGCGCGAAATGTGTATTTTTTTCTCGGAGTAAGTTGCGAGTCTCCCGCTCAAAATTCCGAGCGAGTCGTCCTTATTATAGTCACTTATCTTATACATTCTATTGAACATTTTGTCCACGTACATTACATTTCTAAGGTCTAATAATAAAAAGGATTTTACAGCCTATCTTGCTTTGCAACTTCAATCTGAAAGGTTGAAATTTCCGTGACCCTTCCGCTCCGGACAAAAAGTAGCCTATCTATATTCTAATTTGGACTTTAATCTTCTTAACAGTGGAAGCTCCATCACAATCCACACAAAACTTCCACTGTGTTACTGAAAATATTCAGAGAAACGAATTTACGGAAATATTTTTTGAATTCTGTCACAAATGATTCTTTTGCTGAAAGAACCATAGATCACACAAGCCAACAACATTTCCTTAACAAAATATGGCCTACAGCATTAATGGTGGTAACCATTAAACCTTTTCTTACTTCTTTTATATTAAGTTTACCCAATTTCAAGTTGAAACCTGAAAAACAAACATACAAAACAGTTTCAGTAGTTGTACCATGTGCAAATATGTAATTTCGTGTTTTTGTACAAGCTTGGGTGTCAGCCTTTGCCTAGCTTAATATTTGTATGCCTTTCTATGGCGAAACACATAATCATAAACCTATTTATAAGACCCTCATTGTATGTAGTGTATGTACCACATTTTTGCACAATTCAAAATTATTCTTTATTATTCTAAAAAAATTTTAATAGAAAAGACCGAGTGGGCTACAGTTCCATTCAAGATGGCGCCTACCTCATTTTCACTGCAACAATGTTCTATTTAGAAAATAGAAGACCAACCAATAGTATGGTTGTAACTAATTTTAATGTGATAATTAGAGACCAGATTATGCAACTTACAACAACGACACTGGGCACTATTCGAAGTTGGTACTTTTTTGCGGGTATCACCTCTGGCACATTTTTGCATTTTTCCAGTTAGAAACTGATAAAAATGCCTAAAATATGCACGATATTTTTAGCTAAAATATGCAATTGCCATATAATCCGGTCTCCAGTGATAATTAAATAATCAATAGACTGACAACCAGTCTCACCAGGGGTTGCATTGTTACCCAGTAACTTCGTTGTCAGGTCAGATAGAATCCATCTTATACTGGCTTTATTCAGCTGCCAACCAATTAGTTTTTAAGGCCAAGCAAACAAGGTTGGGAAAGGCTAGAAAGATAATGATCATTAATGACCACTGTTCATATTTCACAGGACATATTGTCATCCAGTGCCTGGAGCCGGTTCCGACGTCCGGTTTAAATATGGAAGACGTGCCAGAGCTGATTAACAAGGTCCACCAACAAATGACTGTAGCTTATAAGGAATTGTTCAAGGAGGTTGTCAATGCTTTGCCGGCAGACTACCCCTTCACTCTAGTAGGATAGAAACCACGACTGTATATTATTAGTTTTAGGATTAATATAAATTATAATCAAGCCTAAAATGTAAGTGTTTTGGTTATAAGTACCTACTGTTAGCTGATGTTTTTAAAAAAATATATATAAAAAAATATATAATAAGGAAGAATCAATGTTTTTTAAGCTGTGCAGTTTTTTTTTTTTAATTTACTTCAACAAAAGAGAATGGCTGATCTCCCCGGAGCTGGATCAGGTTATGTATGTGCCTTTTAAAAGGTCAAAATAATTCCGTTCTTTTTATTTTATGATGTCAACAGGCAGACGTACGCAGGAAAATAACTTTGATTGATTTTGTTTTGCTTTTCGTGGATGTTGTCTTCATACTTCCAAGACTTTGTCTTTTTGTAGCAAGGCCGCGCCGGCCGCTGCGCACCGGTAAACATCAAAATCGTTTTTTTTTCTGCATTACTCGTCATTATTACAAATGTAATCACACTAATATTATGAAAGCGAAAGTTTGTATGTGTGTATGATTGTTAGTCCTTCACGCTCAAACGGCCCAACGAATTTGGATGAAATTTGGTATCAAGATAGCTTATATGCTGGATTAACACGTAGGCTACTTTTGATGCTGCTTTATTTTATCAACCTTGAAATCTTATTGTACTGTAAACGGGCTGGTCCGCAACTCCAAATACTATAACGATAAAGTTAAAAATCTGAAAGATTGCAGTAGCTCGATGTGCTGGCATCTGGACGTGTGCTAACTTTTTCACCGCGGCTGACCGGGCTCGAATTCAGACCCCGTGGCTGCTAATGAAAAATTCCTGATTTAAAAACCCAATAACATTTAGCCCAAACTGGAAATCGAACCCTGGACCTCGTTCCCAGTCTCGCTTGCGACTACTAAACCATCGAGGCACTTTATTTAGATTATTTTTGCTGTTTAATTTTGTTACTGCATTTATTGGGAGGGGAAGCTAAGCGAGGTCAAGTTATACTGGTCATGTATAGCTTGATGTGCCGCCGTGTGTACATGGCAGAAATCCTAAACCCTTAACTAATAAACACTCTTCACCTAAATAACTAGATTACCGAGTGCACTATAAATAGAAGAGTGGAGTGGTTTGCTAACTCAGATTAAGCAGTATTTTCAACTAAATAAGACACGAACTTTGAACAATTTGAACACCAGCGTTTGATAAATAATGTAATTGTCAATTTCGCAGTATCAGCTCGATATGGGTTTTGTTGTTTAGATGGCAGACCCGCCCCGAAATGTAATATCTAAAGGTACACCTATGCCTAACACTTAGGGCACACATACACACTCACAAAACTGATAAAAACTAAAAATTTGATTACATTAATTAGTCTTAAGTCCCAATCAACAACACACGCCTCATACATTTGCTAACGAAATCGCAGTCTTCGCCGAAACCCATAAGAAGCTAGAAAACATGATGAAATGAAGAAAGAAAGCAAACGCGTGGGCTTACATATGAATTTAAGCAAAACAAAAATAATGTCCAACAGTACAAAAGAAAAAATCATGTTAGACGGTGTATAACTAGAGTATGTTGAGAAGTACACATACTTGAGAAAGCAAGTATCATTTAGTAAATCAAATAATGAAGATGTTACGAAAGGTACGACCTAGATATGAAAAAGACTGTAATGGACACTTGCATTCTGCCTTGCCTGACCTATGGCTCCCAAACTTGGACCTGTACAAACAAGACCATTAACAAAATAAATACCTGTCAGCGACCAATGGAAAGAAGTATATTAAACCTAAGGAAAATTCACACAATAAGAAGTCAAGAAAAAAACAAAACTCACAAATGCGCTACATCATGCACTAAAACTAAAATGGAACTGGGCCGGCCATGTAGCAAGATACACCGGCCAAGGGTGGACTCTCATGTATACCAAATAGACCGCAAGGAAAGAAAAAAGTGGGCAGACCACAAAAACGATGGGTGGGCGACATAATATCGGTAGCGGGGAAAAACTGGACCAGAGCAGCGCAAGACAGGGAGAAATGGAAGAAATTGGAGGAGGCCTAGACCCTATCAAGAGGTTCCTATAACAATACAAAATAAAAATAAGAAAAAAAAAGAACAATAATAACAGTAAGTTATAATTATAAAACTAACATTAGAATAAAGATTGTGTAAATGTTTTTGTAAGGCTTATAAGAAATAAAAAGGCTTTTTATTTAATTAGTCTTAAGACATTTAAGACTTTCGCATCAGAAGACAGACCAATATAATATACTAGCTCTTGCTAGCGGCTTCGCTAGCCTTTTGGTCGGAAATTATCCCACAGGCACGTTGTAAATATAGCCTATGGCAGGTCGGGGATAATGTAGCTTCCTATTAGTGAAAGAATTTTCAATATCGGTTCAGTAGATCCAGAGATTACTCCCTACAACCTCACAAACTTTACATCTATAAAATAAATAATAATAAAGGGTGTAACAAGACCCTTAACGAAGCCGAAAGCCACTTGTTCTCCCCGTCATTGCGATAATTTTTTTGTTCTAGACCATACCTGGGAAACTTCTCGTTACGGAGATATTGGGGGTCAAAGTTCCAACTTTTTCACAAGTTTTTTTGTAAATTCACGTTTTTAACGTAAGATTTTTACTGTAAACACTTTCACGACCCCCGTACTATTCAATTCATCTATCACCACAATGTTTTGAGTGCGTTACATTGCGTAATACCGTAAAACGTCACCCCAAAAAAAAAGTCGTTTCCCAGCAATAATTTTTGCGTAAAGTTACTTATTTTGATGTACATAATGCTTGTTTGATGGCTTCGTGAAGGGTCTTGTTACACCCTGTATATTTTTCACAAACATTTGAATTTGAAGATACAATGAATAAAAATATTGTCAGTTTCAGAAATACCGCGAACGGTCTAGTTTCCAAAGAATATTTTCGATATATTCTATTCATTTAGGATATAATGGGTGTAAAATGACCCACAACGAAGCCGAAAGTCACTTATAAAGGTAAGTACAATACAAAATACTATAACATAAATTAGAAAACAAAATAACGCGATCGATTCATCATCAGCCTACGGCAGTCCAATGCTGGACATAGGCCTCCTCAATTGCACGCCACTCAACTCGATTCTCAGCAACTCTCATCCAGTTGCTACCAGCCACTCTGCGAAGATCGTCACTCCACCGAGCGTGAGGGCGTCCCACCTTACGTTTGCCGATTCGCGGTCTCCACTCACTCGTCTACCCCAACGGTCATCGGTTGTACGGCTAATATGACCGGCCAATTGCCACTTCAGCTTACTTATTCTGTGAACTATGTCGACAACTCTGGTTCTCTGTCGGATCACAATGCATCCATCAGCACAGTGTTTTGAGTGCGTTACATTGAGTCCTACCATAAACCTTGATATTTCATCCCCAAAAAAGTCGTTTCCCAGCAATAGTTTTTGCGCAGTGTCACTTAGTTTGATGTATGTAGTACATACAGCATATGTACATACATATAGCGGTATTACAAAAGTACTACAGCAACAGAGTACAAAGAAGTACTGTAGCGCCATCTATGTCACAAATGAAGAAGTAATATAATAATTCTGAATGGCGCTATTCAAGTAATCTGCGACATAAGACCGAATAGAAAACCCGGGAAAAACTGTCGGGCAATGGCCTCCTTGACATATCGACCGTCTGGCCACAGGATCCTCCTATGAGGAATGAAGAACTTTACACCTATATCCCTTCATATCCCATACTGAATGCTTGGTTGACGGCTTCGTGAAGTGTTCATATTGTAGGGAATTGTGGTATTGGCTGTTTAGGAAAACTGCTAGTTCTTGGTAAAGTATATTTCTCACCAATAATCAAACCAGTCAGGCAGGAGCACGTTGCACCAAATTGTCGACTTGTCGCGGCCCGACCCGTGAGGAAAGTGTAAGAGAGTAACGAGACATTCAAATAAAAGATGAGTACTAGTGACGTCCGTAAAGAATTAGTAAGTTTAGTGTTGGGATTCCAACACTGTACACCTTGTACAGATACAGGGTAGAAATAAAGAATGCAATGGCTTC
This sequence comes from Eugnorisma glareosa, assembly GCA_947578425.1. Lineage (NCBI taxonomy): Eukaryota > Metazoa > Arthropoda > Insecta > Lepidoptera > Noctuidae > Eugnorisma > Eugnorisma glareosa. The sequence continues at coordinate 14,784,626 of OX387959.1, forward strand.
AACTGACTGATACAGAACTTTTCTGTAACGAACCAAATCAACAAATGTAAAATCTGTTATTTTCAGCGTACAAAAACTTACTCAGTATCGAAATGAAATAACTGCGAAACAGAATAATACAATAACTCTACCATAGCAGGCTATTGTGATTATCTATTACCGCGTATTTTCCATTTGCTCAGAAAATTTTCAGAGGTCAATATAACCATATGCCAAATAATAACATTATGTTTACAAGCTTTTTGTAAACCCAACTTGAGATGTAAAGATAAGGTCCAAACATAGCTATAACGACTTTACTAAGAACATGATGGACGTCAGCAGCTATATTTTGTTTTTTATTACTCCTTTGTTAAAAACGGCAGTATATTTAGAAAATAAGTATTTATACACTTTCTGGTTGTCATGCTCTAAGATTTATAATAATACGGATTGTAATTTTTACAAAACGTACTGGTGCTCATGTTTATTCAAAATACACTCCATAGCATACCTATTCTGTTTATTACCATAGGTATATAGAATTATTATTTTCTCAAAAAACCTATCATAACTTTGAACTTTCTTGTGTAATAGTGATTGTAGCAGAATGTCACAAGCGTTGGGGCGTGGCGGTATCAAGCGTGAAAGTTCAAACTTAGGTGTCATATACAATACGACAATATTCCAGCACAACTTACGACGAACATTTCAACTCATTTTGGTCTTATTCTGTTCGACAACTTTTGGAAAACTTATTACTCGACAAAACTTGTAAAATATTTTTTCTCAGGCGTTTTATTGGTATTGCTGACATTTTATTGTTCAATTAAAGCAGAATTTATATTACTCTTTATGTAATAGAATTTTAACATTTAATTTAGGTATATTTTTTTAGACTGCCTCGTTGGTCCAGTGGTCGCGATCGCGACTGCCAAGCATGAGGTCCCGGGCTCGATTCCCGGGTCGGGCAAATTGTTAGTGGGTTTTTCCAGCAGGAATTTCTCTGTAGAAGCCACGGAGCGTGGATTTGTGCCCGGTTGATGGCAAAAGGGTCGCGAAATGTGGGTGTACTATTCGGTACACCTCTCCCTAACCCTTTAGGGTTTACAAGCTTGATGTTATGTATGTTACATTACTTTTCTGACACTCTCTTCATTATTAAACAAAAGTTTTTGATAGTTTGTGTAACGTTGGATGTACCAATGCTACTATGCCAATTTACTCTACTTTTAACTATTGACTTATTCCAGGCTTAAATATAAAAACATTATGCATCTACATTTTATCAGAAAACGTAGGCTACATAAATTGTAACAACATTGTTATTTTAATACTAGTTGATAACTACCCAGTTGCCAAACACTGAATAAAAAAATCCACCGTTAAAAGTAGTGCTCAATATCGATCAGTATAAAACAATGCGAGCTCAAAGCTTTATAAATAAAAACATGGGGTATGTTTTTCAATATTGGACTGACCGACCCTTTCTCGACGAGCCAGCCCGCGCCGCTGAGCATGTAACGTTAAATTCCCCATTAAATAATCCGACCCAGCCAAACTCTAGTTGCCCCCCCCTCAATGACGCACTAAGCCTAGGCTCGAACCCCGCAGGGGGTGCCCTTAGTGTCTGTTCATTTAATGTATATCCTTAGTTTGTAAGCCCTGGCTGGGGGCCTTAAAGTAATTTTCGGCCACCACAGGATAGTCCGGTTAAGCAGCTTCAACCTCAGTAGAGTTGTTGCGCTGCGAGTGGTCATACCTAAAAGAAAAAAAAAAAATTCAATATGGGAACATAGTTTTATTTTTATTTAACGGATTCCTTTATGAGCAGATCTGGTTCTTATTACAGTACTCTCTAACATTTTATTACTCCTCTGGTATTTGAAGTGATCCCAAGCTTCATTATAAGCCATCTTCTTTGTATTTTATATTATAATTAAATATTCTTAGCTCGTATTTCGTACCTTATAAAAGAAACAATGTCTTTAATTTTCACCAAAAGGCATTTCCGGGTATTTTCTCGTAGCCCTTGGCTATAACTTGCAAGTATTGTGCTCATTATTTTGTGTATTGCTAGGACATTTGAATAAAGTTCGTATTTAACTAAAATCTTAAGAAAAACACAATATATTTATAAGAATCTTGACTTCAGACAGATTCGTGAAAGATAAGCTTCAAGCTTCCTATTCTTTTTATTTCATTGTTGCAATGACAAATCTGGCAAAAGAATAGAGAATGTATTCCAGTCAATTCAATTATTAAATAAGGAAAATGTTTTAATTTAGGAAGATATTACTAGGTACCGCATTCGCATCGAACGACACGCTCACCACTTACAGAGGCAGCATTCCATCTGAATGTAGAATGAAGCTCGAACAGACATTCGATAGAATAAACTGTCGATCATTTGGTGGTTCTATATTCTGAGCATTTGATATAGATCTACAATTTCGAGCATTCGGTTTTGTGTTTCCAATGGAAAATGGCTTAGAAAACCTGTCAAAGGATGCATATGGTACAGTCCACGAAGTCACGAGTCCTCTCTCAGTTATCTCAGACAACCACAAATCAATAGCAACCTAATTTTAACGAGAATAAAGATCGTAATGATTTTCGGAGTGAAGCAAAATCACAAGTAAAATAATTGTGAAAGGACTGTAGAAACAATAGGCGCCGCCTGAAATGGCTGAATGGCCTGAAATGGCGTACTTTTGTTTCAGCTATATGTATTCTGATTATTTCTGATGACCATATGATTACATACATATTAGCTTGTGGCTAAATAATAACAGGGGTCACTCTCCCACTCGGGTCGATCTTCAGGTTAAGCCGCGCTTGCCTAGGTTGGTCCGTGGATGGGTGACCACCCATTACATACCGAGTTTCCTCCGTGCCTCGGAAAGCTCGCTGATCCCGGCTGTCAATTGTAGATCTTTAACAGTTGTTAAGTGGTCGGAAATTCTGACAACCAGTCGTACCAAGTGCTAGTGGTATCGTATTAATTAATTACCCAGTACTAAATGGGCTGTGGAGGTCAGATAGGCAGTCGCTCCATGTAAAATACTGGTATTCAGCTGCATCTGGTTAGACTGAAAGCCAACCCCAACATAGCTGGGAAAACGCTAGGCAGATGAAGACATGATTACTACATACATAACTTCAGCATCTAACCTTGGCAAAACAAACAGATTAACTGATGCAAGATCATATTCTTTAGGTCTTATTATGTTTAATTATCCCATGCTCTCATTTGACAGGCTTAAAAATCCTTCATAAGATATTCTACATTTGGTAATCCGCGGGAATCAAAACGAAGGGGCACAGTAGCAGTAGCTTTATACCTGGTGTGCATACGGAGCTGGGCAACAAAGGATGATAGTGAGAACCTACTGCATTACCAGACATTACAAAACGGTGCAAAGTAGGTACCTACATGATCAGATTTTATCTTTAGGAAAAAGAAAAGCAATAGCAGAAGTACCGGCTACTGCACGATGATCGAATGGCGGCGGCGCCGTGCCTAGCCGCCAAAAATACGGCAAGACCATAAGGCGAGCAGACTGTTCAGAAACCCTAACCGCCACTATTGGTTAGGAGTACTTGAACAATCTTACATTTTCTCTATCAAAAAATTACTAGCGGGTAAAAATAGACAGGGTATATCCCTAATAGGGTTGGTTCTTCTCTTGTGCAATGCAATGCTAACTTTGTATTCCACCCTCTTCGCAATAAGAAATAAAGTATACGTCTCTCTCTCTCTTCCTCTCTTTCTCTTCTTCTTCTCTTATAATTTCCTCTTAACCTAAAACTTGGTCCGTTAGTCCTATCCCAAGTATAACATCACGGCTGTAATCCCCTAGGCTTGGGCAGAGGTGTACCTACGTTATAGTACACCCTATGTTTGATTCCCAGTAATAGGAGGCGAGTTTATTGCCATCGACCGGGCAATAATCCAGACCCCGGATCGCTGTTGATAAATTCCAGATGGAAAAACCCAATAACACTTTGCCCGACCTGGAAATATGTAGAACCCAGGATCTCAACAGTAGCGCTTGCGCATACTAGACCAACGAATTAATCAAAAATAGATGAAAAGAAGTCAACATGTGTGAAAAAAGTATGCAAAACACTTAGGGCCCTCGCCCACGGGCGACTTTTTGTAGCGATGCAGTCGCGATGCTCTCGCGCGTAGCATCGATACAGACGCGAAACAGTCGCTAGCTGTGTGCCCGTGCCCACGGGACCAGATTCAATCGCGATGCAAACGCGATTCGGTCGCGATGCAAACGCGATTCGGTCGCGATGCAGTTACGATACAAAAATACCTTGGATCAGTACAGTTGCAAGATGGACTCCGTTGAGGCAACATTAGTCACGTTGTCTTTGGTGCTGCTTTTACATAAGCAGCTGAAGCGTAGGCAACGGAAGCAGCGTCAATATTGGATGCATCCATTTAATACCCAGAGATTACTTTGTGGACATGCGACATCGCGATGCAGTAGCGCGTTAGTAGCGCGACGCGGTCGCGCTTTTGTATCGATACAATCGCGATGCAGCAGCGCGTTGCAAATGCGACTAACACGCGTTAGAAGTGATGCTGTCGCGCGTTTGCTAAACGCGCGACTGCATCGCTACAAAAAGTCTGACATGGCGAAATGTCATCGGGCACTGCTGCTCGGCAGTTTGTTGAACTAGGCCTATTTGGCGCAGCCGCGAGACACACAATTATCTCTTATTTTTTCTTGTTTAGATTTAAGCTCTTTTTTATTTGTTTTTTTGTTGTGTGCACTTGTGGCATGTGCCAAAGAAATATGTTTTCTTTCTCGACATATGCTGAGAGAGAGAAATGAGAAATGGACTAGATTAATATCAGCGTGGTAGCCCCGGGAAAGTAAAAGAAGTAAAGGTCGACAAATGAAACGCTGGGAAGATGTTCTCAAAAGAGTTGCCGGTCCAGAATGGACCAGAATTGCAAGAGTAAGAGATAGGTGGAAGTCTTTGGAGGAGGCCTTTGTCGAAGGACAAGCAGTTGCTAGGAAAACCGATCGTCAGTAACAAATGTTAATGTAACAATTGAAAAACAGCAATAGAGGCTTATTTTATTTGTTTATATCTCAAGATGTCTTTTAACCTTTCTACATGGGACCACCAAAAATCAGCTGTCCTTCAGCTGATTTTGACAGCAGATATATTTTCCCCTTTTTGATGCTCAGGTTTCTGAAAAAAGAAATCTGTAAAAAAGGCAACCGATTTTGATGAAATTTTGTGCAGTTGGCAAATGTCCCGGAAGGTTTCTGAAAAAAAAAAAGGGATTTTAACGCATATCATGCCCTGGCATTACTTATGTTACTTTATTTGAGAAGCACTCTCCCGTTTCTTTTGCCTAAAATTACTTTTTGTAGTGATGGTTGACAAACTTTTTAATTTTTTATAGAATGTAATTAGGTATATGCACCTAATCACAATCACCTAACCTACATATTTGTATCCACATAAGTGCCACTCATTTCTGCAATCTATGTCTATCAATTATGTAAGTCGCATTTGATGTGTGTGTATACCTAGGTTTTGCTGCACCTCTAGCACTTAACCAGTTTTCGTTATAAACTGCGCGTATAAACTTATTTAAAGATTAACATAGCTGCGTGAATGACAGTATTCAGTCAACGTTCAAATTGGTCGAATCAGTGTTAACAATTTAACTTGACGCCTAATCTCCGCACTCCCTCATTTATTTAAATAAAGAACAAGTTCTTTTTACACAAAATCGTTTCTGACTACTGGCGAAATGTGGTCCCAGATTGTAATGTCCCTTACAGTGATCGTTTTCTTACTTCGATATAAAAGTGTAGTTAAAAGAGAATTTATTAAACTGAAATTCCATCTCAAAATGTCTCTATACTATGTGTTCCTGACATTAACTTCGATTATAATACTGCCAGTTTTACTGTTTAGACCGAAACATCACAGGAATGGATTGTAAGTACCAAATAACTAAAACGTACGACACGTACTATTTTTGATCTAATAATTTAATTCTTACCTCCTTTCACTGAAAAACCCAATTTAAACCGTTGCAAAGGCCATTCAAATTATAATGATTCATCATCATCACAGCTCATCTTCAGCTTTGTTCCACCCGCTACTGAGGATAGACCTCGTCCCTTTTGTGCCATTCTTCTTTATACTACTCGTATGATTGGTCGATGCTAATTTGGACAACCAATCACAACAGAAAAGAAAAAAAAAATAAGTATGCGACGTACCCACAAAACAAATAGAAATTTATAAATTTTATGATAGTTGTGTACTTATGTATTCCAAGGCTGCGCCACATAGGCCCAATTAGCTTACATGCCAGCCAAAACTGGACAAGACAGGTACTAACCTCACTGCAAATCGCAATGTTTTAGTCTCCTAGAAAACTGCTGAACCATCTACGATGACCCTCTGAATCATTTTTAGGTTCCATTTACAGAAGACCGTTTCGTCCATATTTCAGGATCACATCGGGCCTGATGAAACATATAACGAAGATATACGGATTGGAATGGCATATACGTAATGGAGAAATATTAGCGGAGGACCGAGGTGCTGTCATTATAAGCAACCACCAATCGGTTCTGGATATCGCAGGTGAATAGCTAGTCACCATTTTCTCGTCACTAGCATAAGCATGTCAGCCACTAACGTTCCCACTGCTGAAACCTTGATCTCTGTGAGAGGAAGAAACATTCGAAATCACTAAAGATTTGCTTTAGTTGACACTAGCGACCCGCCCCGGCTTCGCACGGGTGCAATGTTTTACATAATTATAAATCTTCCTCTTGAATCACTCTATCTATTAAAAAAAACCGTATCAAAATCCGTTGCGGACTTTTAAAGATTTAAGCATACATAGGAAATAGGGATAAACAGACAGCGGGAAGCGACTTCGTTTTATAATATGTAGTGATTTGAACACCCAAATAAAGTTCGGTCAATAAATTCTTCTTTTAAGAACACAAAGAGTTAAAAACTAAAATTGCTTCTCTATCTGAAGTTTCAACAGTCCATGACAAATATAAATTGCAATCAACCTCTTGTTAGTACATTAGATATTAGCTCGGAGTTTTCCGGAAGTTCCCTTTCCAAAGTTGGATATATGCTTATGCTACTAACTTGAGAGCACATGAAAGAGCAGCACCAGCACACAACAGCTCTCGATAACCATCCTAGAAAGCCATCGAATGCAGCCGCTGTGGCCGAAATCGGCCAGATGTCATCATTATCATCAGAGAGAGAAGCAGCGGTGGCCCAGTGGTGGCGGCCCCGACTTACGAGCAGTAAGTCGTGGGTTCGAACCTCGGCCGGCGCATTACTTTGTGTAATTTATTTCATCACCACTGCTCTCAAAACGATGAAGGAAAACATCGTGAAGAAACCGGTATGTTCTAGAACCAAAAATTCGAAGACATGTGACATCTACCAAGCCGCACTGAGCCTGCGTGGTAGATTATGGCCCATTCCCTCTCATAGAGAGGAGGCCGTGAGTCCCAGCAGCGGGAACATTACAGGCTGATTATGCGTATGCATCAGATAGTAAATAAAGAACTAAATACCTACCGCTAGGTCTTGGGTTGCCATCACCAAAATTGGGTTAAGGGATATCTCGCCCACAAAAAAACTGGCCTGCGGGCCAGATGTCAATTTTTTAAAATGTGCATGGGTAGATTCGCCCGGATCAGTTTAGTAGAACGGGCCAGATGTCTCCTATTAAAAATTAAAAGGATATTTCGGCAAAATCGAAGATATTTAAATTAAATATCTGATAATCTGTAAATCATAGCATCAAATGACAATTATTTTAACAAAAAAAATACAGAGTAAAGTAACCAAAACCATCATATTAAAGTTATAAGTACCTACTTAATTAGCTAGTGTCATATTTCTTGGTACAAATATTAATGATGTAGTATTACTTATGTTTAGTTTGAATAATTCGGGTGGAAGAGATACCGACGCAAAAACGGTGACCACGTTTTCATACATAGAAATTTTTCATCGGTTATTCAAAAAAATCTGCTATTCCATACATTTTGAACGTAGTATTGCACTTTTGTAGGAAACAGCAGATTTGTTTTTAATAACGGATGAAAAAATTCTGTGAGATGGCTCACAATGATGTACTTAATACGTGTTTAATACATTCATTTACAAATTGCATAGTTTTTCAATGCCGTGTCCTACGCTTATTTCTTGGTCCACTAATGCTTTTAAAATTGTCGTGTTTTTTTTGCTAAAATTATTGTCATTTGATGCTACGAGTTACAGATTATCAGATATTTAATTAAAATTTCTACGATTTTGCCGAAATATCCCTTTAATTTTTAAAAGGAGACATTTGGCCCGTTCTACTAAGCTAGTCCGGGCGAATCTACCCATGCACATTTTAAAAAGTTGACACCTGGCCCGCAGGCCAGTTTTTTCAGATCAACATTAAAACCTTCCCGGACATCGACATCGTAAAAAAAAAATCTAAGAAAACTTCGCGTAACGAACAATAAGATGATGGTGATTGCGTGGATCTAAACAAGAAGTGTGGGCGCGACGGAAGCTCTCGGTGATCGGCTATTTTGCAGCACCAGAGTTGTCTTGGATACGGTTAATCATAACGGATGAATTTTCAACAAAGATTTGTTTTAACTTATTGCTAACTTTCGTAGTTTGCACCAGGTGGCCTACCATGGCGTCTTAAAGCAGGAGCCATTCCAGTGTAGGCAAGAGATGGCGCTAGACGACCTGTATAGCTCTGACTCTTTCCCAGGCTGGAATTACTCCTACTTTAGGACATCATAGTAACCCCGCTGGTCTTGGATAACTTACTTTCTTTTTCCCTTTCATAAAATCATTCATTAAATTATAGAAAAAAATGAGAGAGTTTATTTAAAATAAGGTACCTACAAGAACAAAGGATTCAAGAGCGAAACGAGCTCGAAAGTTCTTGCGCTGTTGCCTTGCACACATGGCTTTGGCGCGCCGCGCGCCGGTCCTCGATTTCCCCGACACAAAAGTTGGTCGGGTTTTAACCGGACATTTTGAAGGTCTATCCACACATTATCAGGGCCGTGCCCGGGAAGTGGGCGGACCGTGCCCTCAAAAAAATATTGATGTGTACATTTTATATAAACTCGTTCACACACGTCCGGCGCGGGCCGCCGGCGACGAAGCTACAGTGCCTACATACATTTGGCTACGGCCCTGTCACGTCCCGGGCACGGCACTGATATGTGTGGATAGAACTTTAAAAACCCCGCCCGGATGGCCAACGGACGTCCTCCAAACTACGACAAATCCGGGGAAAACTGGACGAATAGCAACCCGTCAGGTCCAACAGAACTTCTTTCTAATTCCGGAATGTCTTATGTGGTGAATTATGATGTACTTATGTAGGTACAGTAATACTTACTTATTTCAGGCCTGAACAACGCATGGTGTTTCGTACGAAAGCTATTTCTAATTGCGAAAAAAGAAGTATTTTACACTGGTCCTCTAGGTCTGGTCACGTATCTCTGTGGATCATTATTCATTGACAGAAAGAATTCGAAAGAAGCTTACAAAATCCTGGAAAACGCGAAAGAGCTCATGATCCATGAGAAGGTTGGTAAACTCATTGTTTTCGGTTTTGACTTGCATTGAAAGTCAAATTCAGAACCTATTTAAAATTATAAAGACCCGCCTGGCATCGCACGGGTGTAATTTATTAATGAAGGATTTAGATATATAATACCATCCGAATTTTCGACTTTTCTAGTGGAATACGACAAAAAAATGTCCTGAAATATACAAACAACAGACAAACATTCAAACTTACAAACACTACATCTTTATAATATTTGTATAGATAAAAGATATGAACCCCTCTTTTTTAAGTTTTATACTAACATTATGTAATGACGTCTTCAGTGTTTTTGTTGATCAAATCGGTTCCCACGCTCTCTGACAAAACAGTTGTATATTTTTTACAAATAAAAATAAATATTCACTTGTAAATTCTGGCAAAAAAATCACAAGATACCTAACTTAGTATAATGATATCTCATATCTTGCCCCTAACACTACCTACTCTTTCGTTACGTATAGGTTTTTAATGCATGTAAGAAGGAGTCCATGAACCAGAAGACATGTGTGGTTGTGGACTGTGGATAACGCCTAGTTAATTAATCTTGCAGCAGAACCTTGGGGCCTAGAAAACTGTCAATTGCTTTTTATCGCTTTTTAACTAAACTTACACCGTCACTTACTTAGTCATCCTGCGATCATGGCGCTTGCAACAGCGTCGAAATATCGGGAGCTCAGAATAATTGAAAATCACAGATATCCCGTAAGTGACAGTGTCAATCGCTTTCAAAACAAATTACAACAAAAAGTTTTTTTTTTATTCTGAAACTTTTCTCAATGTCGCTTTTTCTAGACTTATGTTTTAATTTTCTGTTAAGATCAAGATATGGATGTTTCCTGAGGGCACAAGGAACACAAATTGGAATGGAAAGTTATTGCCGTTCAAGAAAGGTGCTTTCAATTTAGCTGTGAATGCTCAAGTGCCGATCATACCCGTTGTGTATTCGCCCTACTATTTCATAGACAAGAACAAATATGTTTTTAATAGAGGTAAGTTAAATATGAATATAGGCGCAGTGGTTGAACGATTGACTGCTGCGCTGCGAGTCGCGGGTTCGATTCCTGCTGTCTTGCACGGAACAAATATTTGTATGGTCTACATGTTGTTGTTTCGGGTCTGGCTGTTTGTGTATGTGAGTTTAAATGTTTGTAAAACGCACCCACGATACAGGAGAAAGGGGGTACTTATAAAACGAAGTAAAAGTAAAAAAAAAAGCCTTGGGAATTTTCTTCAGAATCCTTCGTAATAGAAAGGGTTTTATTGTATTGGGATGCAAACCCTGTAGATCAACGAGCATGTCGTATTCCTCTATATTTCTAACCTTACCTTCTACCTTCCTTCCTTGTGTGCAAAAAGATTTATTTCTAAAGGCAGTAAAATATATTACAGGCCACGTAATAATGCAATGCCTAGAACCCGTGCCAACCACAGGACTAACCCTGGACGATGTGCCAGCCCTCGCCGAGCGCCTGCACCTGATCATTTCGCGCACTTACGAGCAGCTGTCCAAGGAAGTTCAGTCTCCTGAGCCGAGTGATGGCGGAAACATCCGAAACTTTGTTAAGAACACAGTAATTGATAACTAGCTATCTTGGTAGCTTTGCTGATCATAGTACCTATTGTTATTTAACCTTTTGAACGCCAGAGCTGAAACTCACGCGCGTGCCCTCCACGCCAAGCAACAATTTCACCTACCATTTTGTCACATATTTGAGTCATTTGGCGTACAGCTAGGACACGCGCTTGCTTGTCACGTATATGTGACAATTGCGTACAAAAGGTTAAAAGGAATGAAGCCCTGTTTGCCTTCTGCGAGTCTTGTGTCAAAGTTATTTTTTGTGATTAAGTATGTAACCATAAAGTTTATTTCTTTATAAACGATTTTATATCGGACGAACACAATACGTTTTTTACTTATTTTAGGTATTATATTGAAATTATTATTTCTGGCCGAAGTGTGAAATGGTTTAAAAACGACTGTTACCGAAAACGACCTCAGATTTCTGTTACATCACGCCTTTATGTTGAATCCCCGAAGTTGTAGGCTGTGATTTGTATCGGTAGAAATAGGTAGGTGCCCAGTTACCTATACCTACACACATCTTGCCAGTTATGTATAGGTACCCTATTCAAAAGAAGACTATCGTTATTCAGCTATCGTTATTCAGCTCACCAGAGGGCGCCAATGTCCATTAAGGTTATGTCAATAATTCTATTTTATACTTTAAAGAACCAATAACTTCATAAAAAGTTTATTTTACTGCGTATCAACCGTGTAAACTTCAGTTACATAAATTTACAATATTCTCCCTAAAATTAGCAAGCATGAAACATTTTTTTAAATCATTTTACCTCCAAGTACTTACTAACAAATAAGATCATAAGTTGCTACTTAAAATCTTCAAGTCATAATTAATCAAGAATGGCTCAATCTAGACCACAATCGTGAATATTATTAAAAATACGTCATAAAAAAGCACACAACGCGCAAACATTCTATGACATCCGACATTTCGGTGACCTCCCGCTACACTAGCGCCTCTAGCGGCAAATTCATAAACAATGGCCCCCATTGCCACAAATCTAAGCTCCGAGCCGCAAAATCGTTCACCGACCTGGTTTGAAACACAAACAAGACTGCAGTCGTGCTTGGGGGTGAGATCAAGAAAACGGTCTGCTAATCTACTTAGGTACCTATATGCAAGTTTTCGTTTTTAATTCATACCTAAACGGTCCGGAACGTCCCTCAAAGCAAGTCAGGTTGTTATAAACAATAAGAATATTTAGGTACTTTTAAATAATATAAACACCTTTGTTAAAAACACTGTTGCCGGTTGCCGTCTAGATCACGTCATCGTCTACGGTTCCATCGGTTTTAACCATATTGTCATGGATGAATATGGCATCGTATCATATCATATCAGCCCGCAATCACCCACTGCTGCGTATAGGCCTCCCCTTTTTTCTGCCACACTTCCCGGTTCTGTGAGTCCCACCATCAGGAGCGGTCCCAGGGGGTGGTCACAAGGGTCATGACCCCCCTAAAAATCTTAAACGCCAATTGATAAACCTTAAAATAGCTTTTTTTCTGATATAATTTAATAACTTCCTGCTTAATCGTTCAACAAGAGAACCTAACCATTCCGAGGCACAAAGCTAAAATTTTCGATCTCGCTTCGCGCGCTAATGCATCCTGCCCTTTTCAGTTACTTTTATTCTCATCTATGTATAAATTTAAGCAAAATGAATCTAATACAAGGGGCGGTGGCGGGCTGCTTCAATTTTGAATCTCTCATCTCTCGCTCTTCCATTCTATCAGTACCAAGAGCGGATCCAGGGTTTCATGATTATCCCGCCCTGGGCCCTGGGACTAGGTCGACCGTGATCATGTTTCTGAACTCATTGATTTAAATAAAATAAATAGAGGTCCGGCTCGCTTCGCTCGCTCTTGCGTTCTCTTCATCTTAAAACTGGCAGGACCGTAGGCTGGAGATGAGGTCTTCGACAACTATAAAAATCAGCCTATCCGAGGCGAGATGCTAAAATTTTCTCGCTCGCTTCGCTCGCAATAAATCTTACACTTTTTTAATTCCACAAAAGTTGACAGAGTCCCTCTGAATAAATTAACAAAAGGAGTGGTGCTAACATTTTCCAGATCGCTTCACTCGCTAATACATCCTGTACTTTTTCTATTCTCCATAAGTTCCTCCTATTCTCATTCCTGTGTGAATGAACAAAAATAACTTATTTTTTTATGGTAGGGTGCAACATAACCTACATAACTTCTTTATGAATGGTGAAAAGAAAATCTAGCCTAGGTACCCGATGTAGTGCTATTTTCGAACTCGCTTTGCTCGCTCTGACATTCTGCGTTCTTTTCTTTATAAACTGACACAATTTCTGAAAGCCTAACAAATTCGACCTAAGTGTAAAATTTTACGAGCTTTTCTCAATTGATATGTTTTTCTGTTTATGTCGGCAAAATTATCCCAAGCATGAATGGACACCGATACACGGAAACCTAACTTAACCTCTTTTCGGGAAGCTGAAGATGCCCTCGCCCCCCCCCCCCCCCCCCGCCTCCCCTGAAATAAATCTGTGAGCTCCCACGACCGTTTGTATAGGTAAATCCAGAGATGGCAGATATAATTTCGTTGTTGAAAAGTTGTTCCTAGTAGTTTAACATCCCCCCCATCATCCTTTTTGAGGTTGGGGTAACCCGTCCCAATCCCAACCATATTCCTGGCTACGGCCCTGTGTGACCCCCCCCCAAACTCCTAGGCTGGGACCGCGCCTGCCCACCATGGTCATAATATTAAGAGGTAAAGTTTGTGAGGTTGTTCAAAATCAGTTCAGTAGATCCAGAAATTACCCCCGTAATCTCTGGATCTACTAGAACCGATTTTTAAAATTCTTTCACTAATAGGATGCTACTTTATCCCCGAGTGCCATAAACTATATTTACAACGTCCCGTGGGATAATTTCCGACCAAAACGCCAATAAAGCCGTGGGCAGCTAGTGCATAAGTAGATCCGTTCCGTTCGATTTCTGGGCGGTATATTATTTATTTGCAAGAAACCACGACCAATTTCCATCTATATCTATTATAATGAGTTGTTTTTCCTGAAGAATTAAGTTATTCAAGAGTTTAAATTATTTTATTGCAAATCGATTCTGCCTTTCTCTTTCTAGCAATCAATGTATGCAACGTTCCAAATCCTTTTAACTTGAACGTCAAACTGACGCTCAAATACCAATAGAATTTACTGAAGTCGCTGGAACGCTGTCTCGTTAAACAGCATTTCGTTTCTCATGATTGGTTGCGCGCTATATGATTTCTTTCAGTTTTGTGTTTATTTTTGTTTTTAGAAGCTTGACGGTTTTATTGTTCAGTGAATAAATTAATGTTGTATTGAAAATGTGGGATAAAATCATTTATATGATAGTGATTATCATAGTAACGTACATTTTGAAACAATTGTTTTCTGAAACACCGAATTTCGTGAAATTTAAATCGAAATTTCTTGTGTTTTACATCTGGACTTCTGTGACCGCAGTGATATTGATGCCGTTTTTTGTGTTCAACCCGAAAAATGTAAAGAATTCCCTGTAAGTATACATTTGTTTCTTGTCAAAACCGATATAATATTAGGACTTATGTCACCGTTTCAGCTCGATATCCTGAAAGTGGATTCGAATTCTGAATGGGTTTGTCCTAGACATCACCAGACCAAGAACACTAGAGCCTTGATGATTACTTCAACACGAAGTCAGAGCTATGAGAAACACACACTGATATTATTCTCAAGTCTTCACAATTCATCTCCCATTGTTTATTGTTTACAGATTTGGATCTCAAATAGTAAAACATGTAACCAAAGTAATAGAAGTGAAATGGCTGTTGAGAAATGGAAGAGTATTAGCTGAAGACCGTGGAGCTGTGGTGGTGTCAAACCATCAGTCTTCTATTGATATTCTAGGTATTTTTTTTTTCTTCCTCATAGTCTTACTCATCCACTTAGTCCTGTTATCCTGTCTAATAAAACCCACGTTTTGGTACTGTGATTTAGTTTTAAGCCAAATTTGCTCATTCATGTGTGGGTTGTGGTACCACACAGTCTGTACAAGACGATAATTAGAGACAATTTAACATTATTATTATGTATCTGGTCACGCTTGAATGTACCACCTAGCATTGTACTAGCTGCAGTGGTTATGCAGAATTTATTATTGCTGTTGTTGTATACAATATGCATGTTATCCCTGTTTATTGATCTCTATCCTATTAATAGTGCAACATGATGACAATGATGTCACCTAATGATCTGGGGGTCAATTGGCAATTGTCTTGCTTAGAATATCCAAGAAGGCTACTGTTATATCTTGTGCACTACACATATTGACATGTACATATATGAAATATTTAAATTTTGTACATAAACCATGCTCCTATGTGGGTATAGGATTAGCAATATACAATATAAGAGCCGGAGATATGATGTAGACACAAGTTAGTTAATTTTTATATAAACTGAATAATATTTTAAACTAGCTGTGCCTTGCCATTTCTGTCTTTTTCTTTTATTTTTGCGTGTCTCATAAGGATCTATGCCTAATGTTAAATAGCCTATAACCTTCCTCTAGCCGTACACAAAATACCCACTTTGAACGTAGAGTTGCCAGCCTGTTACACAATACAATCTTCCTCCAGAATTGTGCTATGAAATGCAAAAAAAAATTAAAGTCCAACTGGCAGTTCCAACACTAGTACTACTATGTGCTACGTGCTATGTGTCTACTATGTGCTGTGTGTACTAGCACTGTTACTGTTAGCCTACATCATCCCACTACTGGGCAAATGACTCTCCCCATGACTTCCAGTTCTTTTTGATCCAGGGCTAATACGGGCCACAGAGATTAGCACGTTCAAACAAAAAAAAACAGACTCTTCAGCTTTATTATTAGTATAGATGTACTTGTTGCACTGGCAGTCTTATCACATTTTACTGCAGATATAAGAGAGCAATGTTCTGATATAGCTTTCATACATGGTCATAAAATCCATACAATTTTATGACCATGTATCATGCAATGATATTAGCAATAGCAAACATGTTTGTTAATTTTCAAGCCTATTTTACTACAGACAACAATGATTAGAAATGCCATTTCTACAATAGCAAGCCCATAACCAATTTGTATTCGTATAAATTTGCATTATGAGGGGTATAGATGCAAAAGCGTCAAAAGCCACGCTATTATGACAGTATTTTATTTATTAAAACCATGGAGAAATGGGAATAATTTGCCGTAATTGAAAATGTGATGAGGTAGACATAGGATGGAAGCCCTTTTACATTGATATTCCTCATGTTTTGTATTTTTGCTTTTTATTTATTATTTATTTATCTAACCAACAATTGTTTACACTTGGCGTTTACATTGCAATTACCAGAAATACATTTGTGAGTGCAACAATCACTTACAGGTTAACACCGCTTGTACAGTAAAACGGCTTACAAAGTGATTAGATTAACGGATCATACAAACAGATTTAAGTTAAACTGATAAACAAAATGATTTTCAACGAAGAATACAAAATGTAGTGCAGTGCCAGGCACAATGAGATTCTTTACCCTCACAAGCTTTAAGCCCTCATATCTGCATATTACAAGAGTTAATGGATGCTACTCATAATGCTTCCTCTCTCAAAGGAAGGAGGCCTGGTCCTAGCTGTGTGTGAGAATGTTATAAGCTGATTTTCTTGTGCTCATAATGCTAGACATACTCTAGTTCTGGGCTTACACTATTTAAATAATTATCAACACGGTAGGAAGAAGAATATTTATGTGTACCAATTGTTTTCTTAATAGGCAATGGTTAATGTGATATTGTACAGCAACTTAATTGGTATGCGGCCCGGGTGTAATGATATGATATTAATAGCATTGGTACACCCATTATCCTGCATAATTGTTTACCAATGTTTTAGCAAGATCAAAATTATTCTAAGTGTTAGGGCACTTATTAATACTAATATGTGATAAAATTCTAACAATATTGTATAATATTAATTCTGAGTATCTTGATTGTGGTCATTCCAGGAATGTTCAATATCTGGCATGTAGCAGACAAAGTAGCTGCTATTGCAAGAAAAGAAATATTCTATGTGTGGCCATTTGGACTGGCTGCATACCTTGCAGGAGTTGTTTTCATTGACAGAAATAACTCAAAAGATGCTTACAAGCAACTAAAAATTACGTCAGAAGTCATGATTAAAAATAAGGTAGGTGATTAATAGATTAGAATAACTACGAGTAACTTTCCTTATAATGTTAATGACCATACTATAATTATTTTGATGTAACATAGGACCTGTGTATTATATAATTAGTTGTACCAGCTGTTCATAAACTTTTTTCTAAATCCAGGCTACTCTCTGTTGAAGACGCCATAGACCCTGATAAGTTCTCAGCTCAAATAGGCGATGAATTCAATATAACCATTTTAAAATTATTTTTGCAAAACTAACTTTAGCTTTACATTTCTCTAGCCTGATCATATTTCGTGCTGTTGCCTGTATACTGATTATTATGGTATCTTTATTTACAGACGAAGATCTGGCTGTTCCCTGAGGGAACAAGAAACAAAGATTTCACAAAACTGCTGCCGTTTAAAAAGGGCGCGTTCAACATTGCGGTTGCTGCCCAAGTGCCAATCATACCTGTTGTGTTCTCGCCCTATTATTTTATTAACAGGAAGAAATACATTTTTAATAAAGGTATGGTATTTTTCTACTTCTAATACTATCGAGATCTTACTATTATTATATGTTTGTTACTCTTTCACGCAAGGACTACTGAACGAATTTTGATGAAACTTCACAGTGGTATAGCTTATACATCAGAGCATCAATTACCCATAGTTCGTTTACATATCTCTGCAGACTGCTATTTTTCTGAAAGCATCAACCTTCAGGTGACTTTAAGATAATTAGCGAAACTATTGTTCTTATAACTGTCTCGGGTGTAAAAAGAATAATTTAAAAAATATTCGTATTGTACGTAAATACATTTTATAATAGCTTCCAATTGTAAAGACAAACATGGTGAAGAAACGTAACTCACGCTCTAATAATACAGTCGAGAGTGAAGTAATATTAACACAGTTAAGTGCAAGTGCACTCGTGCCCTACAGTCACGAAGTGTCGACATTGTGAGTGTGAGCTAACTGTTCATCAACACTTCATAGATAAATATCAATTAGCAACTTTTACATTATATGAATTAATTAATTAAAGAAGAATTAATTGGCATACTATTACTTTGGCAATTACGAAATACGATTTGAAATAAATACAGTTATCACCTACTGCTTGTTTACTTTCCAGGCCATGCAATCATCCAGTGTTTAGAGCCAGTCCCAACCGTGGGATTGACAATGGAAGATGTTCCAGAATTAATAATCAAAGTACGCAACACTATGGATGCGGCATACAAGGAACTGTCAAAAGAGGTGCTAAGCGCTCTGCCGCCTAACTACCCCCTGGCGACCGATTGAACTGCCCAGTGCCATCGAGCGACGGTACCACCTATTATGTATTAAATTTATAATCATTCTATTATTAAGCTTTTAGGTCAGCAGAATAATGCTGGTTCATGAAATGTTTGTACTATATACCTATAGCGAGCATTCCAATCACAGGAAATATTAATATTTCTGTGATTTTTATAATAGGAATTTATATCTTGTCTAAATAATCTATACTATAATAATTAAGTCACACTTTTGTGTTATTACGACTTATAGACAGCCACATCGACTAGTGAAGTTAGTTCTTTCATAGTTTCATTTTATAATTCTAGTAAAAATATAAATGACTAGAAAAATGAGCAAGTCACGCAATAATAAAATTGATGCTGCACATTATGGCTAATGTTTTATTCAAGTAAAAGTATGAAGTATTATTTTTATAAACTTTATATTAGTTGTATTTCTCTTATCTAAATTGGCTGAGATCAACACTTTAAAAGTGTTGGTCAAGTCCATAACATGTCATACGTCTACAGTAACATTGACTTGAGGCTAAGAAAGGTTGAAGATATAAGTATCAAGTAGAGTATTGTAGAAAGTTAAGAAACAATCTTGAGCATGTGAAGTTAATTAGCAATCAGCAGATGATTTAGTTGCGACAGCACGCCGCAGCAATGATTTGTACTTTGTTGACCTTTTTTTATATTCAAATCACAGTTGCAGTGTAGCTGTCTGTTTCTGCATCAGTGCAGTACGGAATTTTAATCACTCGTTTTGCAACACTGCACATTAAGTTGACTGAAGCTGTTACCATTTCAGTATTTGAACAATGTTCTACTAAATAACTACTTTTAACTTTTTTATTGTTTAGTTATTATTAGTTAAGTATACTGACCGTAGGATTGTTAAGTTGAGAAATTCTTTTTATTGAACATTCGTCCTAAATATTTAAAGCGCACAATATTTAAATTACAACATTTCTATGTTTGAATGTAAAAAGTTATGGAAAATACTAAACTGCAACATTTTTTTTAACAACACACCATTGATGGAATTATAAAAATCTATTTTGGTGCAATATATTTTTATTACAAACGCTTTTCTCTGGGAAAATAGCGATAGGTATTCAAAATACTTTTTCTTACGATCAGGTGGCCTACCATGACTTCTTAAAGCTGGAGTAATTCCAGTGTGGGAAAGAGATGGCGCTAGACGATCTTTATAGCTCTGTCTCTTGCCCACACTGGAATCACTCCTACTTTAAGACGTCATAGTAACCCCCCAGTAGTCTTTACGCTAGTTCGTTCGTGAGTTACGCCACATTATTATTAATGATCAACTTACGGTTTACTTAAATAGATTTACAATTAAATAAACCACGAATATTATCTAACCAGGCTTCATGAAATGTCGATTTATGCACTACTTTTTACGTGTAAGATCAATGTGTTGTGTACTCAATAATTAATAGCTTCATAGGTGTATTTTTAAACCAGTATTATTTATTTTATTTTTATATTTTTATCGCTTTGTAAGCGCGCATTATGAATTTTCGTCACTTTTATTTTAATGCCACTCAAAATTTAGTTAAGTTATAGTAAATGTTCCTCTATCGTAAAATATCCTAATTTTACTTTCTAGTCATGTAAACGACTAACTGTGAAGTCCATTGGATGTGCTTCGCATACCTCAACGATATCGCAATCAGTACTTCACTTGTAATAAATTACTCAAGCACGATTTTAACTTAATATAAATTCTGTGTTCGTTGTAATCATTCTGTAATTTACATCGTGAGAAATTCCCAAAAAAAAACTTGTTAGGGAAACTTTCGCGCCTTCGAGGCAATTTATTGCATAATAACATCATCATGTAACCAAATGCCACGGCTAATTTGTAAAATTTGCAATTCTTATTATTTTGTATTGTTGTTCGTAAAAGTATTCAAGTTAAAATCCCATCAAAGTGTATCGTTATCCTCGATTAATCTTCTAGATGTTACAAAAAAAGAATAATAATACGAGAAGTTACCAAAATTCGCTTTAGAAAAGTAGGTAATGATTATTAAACTTTCGGTGCCATTTTAAATTCTACACTAACCTATTTCTAATTTATTATAACAAAATTATAATGGGACCACCTTTATACCCATTGTAAATTCATATGCAAGAAGCATTATCTTAATCCGTTAATAACGATTTAATCTAAGTTACAATTATTGACATTTCTAAATCTTTCATGATAAAACTTTTGTGATAATTTAATGTAGTAATTATTATTTTTGAGATTTTTTTGAATATTTAGAGCGATTGTACTAATATGAATTGGTTTAATTAGCAATAAAATAAATACACCAAAGATTTTAAGTTTTTAGAAATCCAAAAAGTCTTGCATTTTAATATCGTTCTATTGCAATGCACATAAAAAAATGCTTTTCTTTTTTTACAACGGCTAAGTCGATATTACTTCTCGTCGATTTCGAATACTTTGCTTTAGCTCAATGTTATATAATTATTTTTGTAAAAACTACTTTATTATTTATATTTTTTTTGTGTCAAAGTATGTTCTATGAAATTGTTATTACTACGTGAAATTTCTTTAAGGATGGAACAAAAACAATATTTTGCAAAAAATATTATTTTTATAATAACACATTTTTTTTTTATAACAAAGCACCACCAAGAAATAAAACGTATCCGCTCCTCCCATTAGTTTTATCTCTGAATAATTTACAAACAAGTATAAAACTATATTATAATATAATTATATGTAATGTAAATAAACGCTTCAATCATGCCATTCGATATTAATGTAGGCCATATTATAGTACCGATGATAATTATGTACTTTTAATGTATTATGCATTTTCACTAAGCTTTTGAAAATGTAGTATTTTCCAGTGTATCTAATCATTAGTGTGAGTATAGCATAAGCCCGAAATGAGTAAATAAAAAATGCTCGTAAACACCATAGACAAAACCTTTTAAACTGTATCAAAATATAACCACGTATTATTTATACTTTTGACTAAAATTTTAATAAGTATTTTGAATAGACAAAAAAATAGGAACAAGTGAAATAATGCTCTAATTGGATCAAAACAAGTATTTTTTTAATAACCTAATTATTAAGAATTAGTTTTTAAGTTAAGTTCTAGATGTTGTTATTCCATGTTTTAACCACACACAACGCAATCCGTTTCAATCTTATACAATTCCAGGTGTGTTGCTGACCACTGTAGCAGTATGCACACTAATACCCGTATCTATCTATAAACAAGTTAATACGATTTTGATTCTGTAGTTTAGTAATTGATCCAAGTTAGAACTGTCAAAAGTTAGAATTCTTAGCTTTGCTTTCTTTGACGGTTATTACTTCGTTCTAATTCTTTTCTATAGCATAAAAATGGTTGCTTAAGTAATTACTTTAACTTGACTATAGATACCAAGGTTAGCTTATATTTTATTATAGTTATTTTAAGTTCTATAAGCCCTTTTATAGTGATCGATGCTAATCATTAGTATATATTCACTTAATTTAGTTTTGAAAAGCAAACAGACAAAAATTGTATAAGCCCTGGATGGCTGTATCTTTTATAATGTTAATTAATCACAGATTCGGTTGTTGCTAATGTTCCAATTGTTATTAACTTAATTAAAACTGGCTTTAGTTTTGTTCTTAACATAGATCAGGGGGCTAAAATGGCCGCTTTATCAGAATCATAATATGAATCACCTTAAAAAATATTAACTCTTAAATGGACTTTGTGGTCATAACCATAAAGACCATTTTAAGAATTTTAAATTTTTAACGTGATTCATGCCATAGTATGAATCACGTTAATTCTGATCAAGCAGCCGTTTTAGGCCCCCAGGCTGCCCTTCAAACATCACTACTCTCCACGATGAAATATTTTATATATATTATTTTGTAAAACATTTTAAGAATGCAGGGTGTAACAGGATCCTTCACGAACCCGTCAACCAAATATTATGTATATCAAACTAAGTAACTTTACGCAAAAAATATTGCTGGAAAAAGACTTTCTTTTGGGGTGAAAAATCACGTTTTACGATAGAACGCAATGCGCACTAAAATTTTGTGCTAATGGATGGATTGATGATTACGGTGGTCGTGGAGGTGTTTAAAGTAAATTCATACACTAAAAACATGTATTTAAAAAAACTTGTGAAAAGTGGGAACTTTGGCCCTCAATATCTCCGTAACTACGAGGTTCCCAGGTATGGTTTAGAACAAAAAATTGATCGCAATGACGGGGAAAACAAGTGCTTTTCGGCTTCGTTAGGAGTCTTGTTACACCCTTTATACTGCGACTTCACGTCCCCATGTAATGTTCCCCGATAATGCCAAAAGAATACGCGGTCACGTGAGCGAAGTCGCGGGCACAGCGAGTTAGTTTATATTACAGTTGTGAGATGTTATTTCTACAATGTTATTAACTGGAAATATTATTATCCTTAACCTCTGAACTGTCGTTTTGCGTAATACCACTATCTATATCCTCCTTATTACTATGACATTGTTAACTAGCAGACTTCCGTTCTTTGATACTTTTGAATCTAGTATCAGGAATTTGTTGTACATGATTTTCACGAGTTTTCTTGCCAGTCAAACGCCTAAATAAATGCTCCAAAAAATCAAGCTGTTAGATTTTTAACTCTCAACTCAGTCCCGAGAGTTGAAATTACAACCATGCAATAATAATTAGGCATTCATTTAGTAGGTTCTAGTTAGTGAAAATGGATAATAAGGTAATGTTGAGTACGCTCTTGGTTGTCTAACTTAGTTTTGAGCAAATATACTTAAACACTAGTCGGTCGTACTTCCATACAAAACAAACAAACGTAGTATGGCGATTACTCCACTGTTCGATGAACAAAAAAAGTAAAACAAACATATTTTTTTTACAATTTTCAAAAACATGTTTTTTTTTGCTTTTTTGTTTCTATACAGGGCTAGATAATGATGAGACAAATTGATATATTATATATTTTTATTTTGAACGTACACCATCAAACAGGTGAGAGATCCACGACGACTACGAGACTACGTTTGTATGGAATTATGACCGACTAGTGTACCCTTAAGTTTTATGAACAGCAATTTTATTAATTTCTCAAAGCAAATACAATATTTGTCTGTCTGTTTACTTTATACACATTTTATTTTTAAATAATTGACATTATTATTATTAGTATTAATTCGTACTCGCCGAGTACTTACACCTTCGTATTATTATGATATTGTATGGCCCCAAATGCGGTATCCGCATAGGAATCAAACTGTAGTCGAACCTCGTCATAGAATAAGTTTTTAGTCTTTGTAATTACCTTTTTCCCCGACTGCAAAGTGCGTAATGGTTGGTTTCCACCAAGCCGAAAAATCCTCGCGCAATTTTTTGACGTCACTTAATAAAGGACTGTCAGTGTTGCCTTTAAAATTCGACGCAGAGAAAGCGTCTCCTCGCGTATTCTTGAGGATGCGCGAGCGCCCAATTTTATACTTAATCGGTTGGCGGAGACGGACCCTAAGCATACAATTTGTCTAACTGAATGACACAAATTTTAGATTACACTCTTGCAAAAGATTTAAGTGCCCGATTTTTGACTCTAGTTTGATTAGTGTTTCAGAAACCGGGTGTAGTTATTGTAGCTTGCCAATGTATTTACTTTTAAGAATAAGGTTGCTTTTCAGAATGCTAGACAAAGGTGCACTTGCACTTAAAACTGAATAACATTATTTAATTCATTGGTACAGTCGGCAACTTTAAAGCAATAATACTTATTGTAGAAATCTTACTACGAACATATCACACAAAACACTCGGTTCGTGCAATTTTAACTTTTCGATTCACCCTTACCTATACTTAAAATTGACTTTTACTGAAATTGTATCTTGTAGGTATTTAGAAGGGTACCTCATTCTGTTTTTATGACTTTAATATAATTTATGGGAAATTTTACAATTGATGTTGTTGACAACTACAAACAGCAAAATATCTTGTACCTAAGATTTATTATACCATTTCGAAACTAAAATTTTGTTCCTAAAATACCAAAATTTTACTAAAATATTTAGAATTATATTTTCCAAGGTATTTAACTATTAAGGCCATTTATCACGTTTGTATCTAATTGTATATCAGTGTACTCGTATCTGTGCAAATATCGTGATGTATCTAAAATACCTACTAGTTACTAAAATGTATTCGTGTGACAATTCTGTAGAACAAAAAAACGACGATGAAATGTATATTTTTACATATTTTCGTATGTGAAATCTTTTAATAAAAAGAAATCACAGGGTAAATGCATTTTTAATGAAACATTCCTTTTTATTTTTTAAATTTATTATATAAATTATACACACTTCTATAGAGAACAACATTGTAAACACCAACAAATAACTGTCAAATTATAATTTTAGTAACTATTTCTTTAAACGTTTGTTTATCACAGCTCTTTTTACACGACGATATGAAACTATTTTACCTGTAAATATAAGAAAACAATATGACTTCAATACCACTAGTGATTATTTCTTGGTCAGAATGGAGTGGATACTCGTAACAAATGACAATTGTACCACATGAGAATAAAGTCGGTAATGTACCTTAATGTAGTTTATCTATTCAGCCTTATTTGCGTAGGTTGCGCCGCGCTAACGTCTCCATCGAGACCTTTGTGAATTCTTCCTGCATGCTTGTTTGTGTCTTTTCTATTAGGGCCGCGATGTCCTCTTTTGTCATACCTTCCGTCTGGATCATTGGCAGAATCGACACGATGAACTCGCCTGAAATGAGGTAAAATAACGTTATTATTAAGTGTACCGGAATTTCCCATATTTTGTTGGAAAACTTTGATTTCCCCAGTGAGAAAGGAAAGCTATTTCCTTAATTGGTTGTCTACTTACAAAATGGAATTTCTTTGTATCCATAATTCGTAGGTAATCAAAGAAAATGTTCATTAAGTACAGACGTTAGCGATAAGTTGAAAATCTGTTAAAGAAATCTGACAGATTTTTGTAGCTTGATGTGCTGGCGTCTGTACATAAGTGTAAGTTTCAAAATATAACATCAACGATTTCATTTTTATTTAATTTGAAAACCTCCCGCGGTGCCCTGAATGGAGGAATTGAATCAAAGTTCTCAACTATATTATAGGACAAACATACATTCTTTCACTACAGTAGGTGATGGACGCTACCCAAAGCGCCAAACTAGTAGCTCAATTCTGGCCGGCACAATTTAGATTGCCATTGACACTCGAACTGAATTCAACAAAACATTTGAAAAGAAGACAAAAAGTATTTGTCCTAAATTTATATTTAGTGATTGGGCTACTAAAGGTATCAGGAAAAGTAGGGAAAGACTGTTTGAGCTTTATGGCCTTAAGCCTTACATAAACACTGAAACTTTCAACAAGTATGTTGCTAAGTATTCAAACATTTTAAGAAATACATGCAAGGTTGCTAAAGCCCTGCACATTAGCAACAAGATCAAAACAGCAGAAAATAAAATAAAGACTGTTTGGAAAGTCATAAATAACGAGACAAACAGGAAGAAAATACGTAACACTAGCTACGCATTAGATACAGCACGTGGTCCTAAAAGCTCTAATTTGGAAGTAGCTCAAGAATTTGTAAACTTCTTTACCGATATCCCGTTAAAAACTACGGAAGCTCTAAATTCCTCACCTGAAGTCTCAATTGGTTTGATAAATGATAAATGATGTTTATTTTGCAAATAGGTTTTTTAAAAACACTTTTACACGTCTCTTTTTTAAACTAGATGGGGCCGGTGTTTCGTACCTGACTACTCTGAGAAGAAACAGCCGAAACAAACTCAGAGGTCATAGTCTCTTTTAAAGTCCAGACATAATCTTGGTTAACTCACATGAGGACTATGCAGATTAGTGTCTGAGATGGTCTCTTGAAGAAAGAACCACACAGATTTGAGTGGACCTGTCCAGTCAGTGCAAGCATTTGTCAGTTATCGTGTAGCTCGACTTATAACTCAAGGAGCTCAACGACACGACGAACAATACCAAAGAAAGGACATTTGGGTAGGTCGCTTATAGTACTCAAACTGCCAGACAATAGTGGAAAAAGATACACATGGTCCTCACATTCACAATAATCAAATAAAATTAATACAAAATACTCTACAAAATAAATGTCATTAAATGTGACCATTAACAATAAAAAATAAAAGTAAAATACTTAGCAAAGTAAGTATTCATGTCAAATCATTAAATATAACAATAAGAACAATATAAAACAAAATAATAATAATAATAAAATACTAAAAGTATTCATGTCAAATAAATTAAATGTCACAGTGTCTACGGGAAAGGAATCAATAATAAACAAGCGAAGTCCGAAATTTCGACATTCACAGAGTAAATTTAATTGGAGCAGCTTAATCCCAAGCCTTTTTATCTTCGAGATAGTGATTAATGTTATAGTAGGCTTTCAGACATAGATTCCGTTTTATAAACGATTTGAATTTATTTAGGCTTAGTAATTGAATATGACTCGGAAGTTTATTGTAAAAACGTATACATTGGCATCTGAACGTACCCCCTATTTTTTTTAGCCTCGTTGCAGGAACAACATATTTGTGTTTATTCCTTGTATTTACGTTGTGGATATCACTGTATTTTTTAAACAAATTAATATTTTTATGTGCGTACAAAAGGTTTTCATAAATAAATTGAGAGGGGACAGTAAGTATATTAATCTCTTTAAATTTTTCTCTGAGGGTGTGTCTAGGACTTCATTTATAAATTGAACGAATTGCCCTTTTTTGCAAAACAAATATTGTCTGAATATCGGCGGCATTGCCCCACAAGAGAATACCGTACGACATCACACTGTGGAAATAACTAAAGTAAACTAAACGGGCTGTCTCTAAATCAGTTAAATCACGAATTTTTCTAACGGCGTATGCTGCAGAGCTAAGCTTTTTTGACAATTTATCTATATGGGGGCCCCACTGAAGCTTGGCATCCAAAGTTATGCCTAAGAACACTGTGTTATCTTCCGGTTTCAACTCTTCATTCTTGATTAGTACACTAGTTTCCACTTGTCTTACATGGGGTATCGTAAACTTAATACATTTAGTTTTTTTCTCATTTAGGAGTAGATTGTTAACATTAAACCAATTAACGACTTTTGCCAGGGCGCTATTAACATCGTCCGTAACTAGCTGCTGACGTTTGAGTTTAAATAAAAGAGAGGTATCGTCTGCAAACAACACTATGTCATGATTATCCTTTAGGAGGTAAGGCAAGTCATTTATATAAATAAGAAACAAAAATGGGCCAAGAATTGAGCCCTGGGGTACCCCCATTCTTACTACGGATCCGGGGGACCTTTTCCCGTTAACATCAACTCTCTGAATCCTATCGCTCAAATATGACGCAAGAAGATCCAGAGAGGCGTTCCGGATTCCGTAGTGGTGTAGTTTCCTGATTAATGTTTCATGAAGAACGCAATCGAAAGCCTTAGACAAATCGCAAAAAATACCCAAAGCATCGCATTTAACTTCCCATGCATTATAAATGTGCCCTAAAAGTTCAACACCGGCATCAGTAGTTGAACGACCCCTTGTAAAACCGAACTGTTTATTATGCAATAACTTATGTTTATTGAAAAATCTTTGCATTTGTTCTAAAATTAGTTTTTCAAAAATTTTACTGAAGGTGGGTAGTACAGAAATGGGTCTATAATTAGTGGGGTCTGATTTACTACCCGATTTAAACAATGGTATTATTTTACTATTTTTCATTAGATCAGGAAACACACCACGGTCAATACAATCGTTAAATATTACAGCTAAAGAAGGAGCTACAATGGTTATAATGGACTTAGCAACGTCCACAGAGTGACCCCATAGATCGGCGGTCTTCTTAACATTTAACGTGTGAAAAGTTTTAATTATATCTTTACAGGTGACATATTGAAAATTAAATTCGGAATCACAGACTGAAACGTTTTCCCTTAATAAAGACTCGGCAGCAGCAGGTGACGAGTTTAGCGATTTAGTAGTCGATACGGGAATATCCGCAAAGAAATTTTCAAATGCTGTGGCAACTTGAGTGTCTGAATTCAAAATATTATCGCCAATAGCAAGGCTGTAGTCACTATCTCGATTGCAAGACTTTCCCGTTTCGCTATTAATAATGTTCCATGTCATTTTAATTACATTACTACTGTTTTTAATTTTTGAACTCAAATAACGTGACTTTGCTATAAAACAAACTTTTTTAAATACCTTAGAATAATTCTTAACATATAACTTAAATTCTACAGTGTTTATATACGTCCGTTCTTCATACAGCTCATAAAGTCGTTTTCGACTCTTATGAATACCAATGGTGGCCCAGTCGTTGAAAGAAGCGTTACTATTAACCGAGATTGTCTTAGGAACAAACGTGGTTTTAAATTGTGTGCAATACATACTAAAAAAGTCGTTATATTGTTGGTTGGGATCACCGTTATTTGACAAAGGTGGTAATTTAGACAAAAGTTTAGTTTTAAAAGTTTCCAGGCGATTTTTAGTTTTTGGATTAACAATGATATCCTTCTTAGTGACTTTCTTGTTTACATTAGGAATTGTGATCAATTGCCCACAATGATCTGAATCCATTAAGTTAATAATTACTGTGTGGGTAGGTATGACATCTGTGTAAATATTATCGAGGCAAGTGGCACTAGTGGGGGTTATTCTAGTGGGCTCCAGAAATTTGTTTTCAAGATTGTATGACTGAAACAGGCTTATAATTTTAGTACTTAGCCCAGATTTTTCTAACAAATTAATATTAAAATCACCACAAGTGATTATGGACTTCTTAGAATTACAGATTTTATGCAACACTTCATCCATTACCTTTTCAAAACTATCATACAACCCTGAAGGAGGTCTATATACACTTAATATGATAAACTGCTCCAATTCTATACAGGCTATTTCAACTGTTCGCTCAACAGATAGGCTTACAATATCCTTGCGGTCTTTAAATTTAAGCTGATTATTTACTAAGATTAATGCGCCGCCATGTATAGCATTTTCCCTGCAGAATGAACTACCAACCTGGTGATTACTAAAATTGAAAATTAATTGGTGACACTTAAGCCAATGCTCCGTTATACAAAGAATATCTATGTTGTTACAATTCAGAAAAAGTTCTACTTCTAATTCTTTGTTCAAAAATCCTTGAATATTTTGATGCACCAGGTTGATACTATTGAAATCCTCTAAACATTCTCTTGGTTTATTATCTGGCTTCCTTAAAATATTGCAAGAGGTTGCCTCTGTTGTCTCATTTTCTAATTTAAATGATTGACTGATTCATTAATTGTGATCAAACTATTGGCAGAGTAATTTAACTGAATATTGCATTGCTCAACAGAGGCAACTCGATTAGCCAAGTTCTTGGCTGTAATAGAAAAATAATATGATAGCGATACAGCTACCTGTCTTCTACATTAGGCTGTTTATTAAGGGCCAACGTGTCTGGATGCCCGGCTGAATTTAAATTTAAACACATAAACCCTGTGATAGTTATCAAAGCTTTCCGGCAAATAAAAATCAAAGTGACCGAAGATCTATGGGGAATGTCTATCAAAGTTTGTACATCCATAGTTGAGACTATAGCACCTTACTTAGCTTTAATTTTTAATTTGTGTGTAGACCAAGGAGCTTTCCCTGATTTAATGAAATACAGTAAAGTCATACCACTTTTCAAATCCGGGGATAGTAAAGATACTAATAATTATAGACCTGTATCCGTGTTGCCAGTTTTTAGCAAGGTTTTTGAAAAGGTAATGCTGAATCAAATGCTTAATCATTTTAACACCAACAAAATCCTACACGATCAACAGTATGGTTTCACCAAGGGACGTTGTACGACTGACGCCGGTGTAACCTTATTAAAGCACATATTTACTGCATGGGAAGAGTCCCAAGACGCCATAGGAATTTTTTGTGATCTCTCCAAAGCGTTTGATTGCGTAAATCACGACACATTACTTTTGAAACTTGAGCATTACGGACTAGGAAAACTTGCACTTAGTTTGGTAAAATCTTATTTGAGTGATAGACCTCAACATGTTCAAATAAATGGTATCAATTCACAGGGTTTAAAAGTAAAAATGGGGGTTCCGCAAGGCTCAATATTGGGTCCTTTCCTCTTTCTAGTATACATAAATGATCTACCTTATTTACTGAAAAACCAACCTCAAAATATGGTGTTATTTACTGATGACACTTCTCTAATTTTTAAGATAAATAGACGGGCCCAAATTCTAGATGACGTGAATAATGCCCTACTTCAGGTTCAAAATTGGTTCACAGCAAACAATTTAGTATTAAACGAAAAAAAGACCAAATGCATTAGATTTGCTTTACCGAATGTTAAAAGTAGTGATTGTGATATAATATTGAATAAAGAGAAACTTGAATTCGTAGATAAAACGGTTTTCCTGGGGATTACGCTTGATTCAAGGCTACAATGGAGTTCTCATTTAACATCTCTTGCCGGGCGGCTAAGTTCAGCAGCATATGCTATTAGAAAAATCCGTCAATTTACAGATGTTGATACCGCTAGACTGGTCTATTTTAGTTACTTTCATAGTATAATGTCTTATGGCATTTTGTTATGGGGACGAGCTGCAGATATTCAGTCAATATTTATTCTGCAAAAAAGAGCCATCAGAGCTATATATAATCTTCGTAGGTGCGATTCTCTAAGGGAACTGTTTAAGGACATTAACATCATGACGGTACATTGTCAATACATCTACGAAAACATAATGTACGTAAGAAAAAATCTGCATCTTTTTAGTAAAAGAGGTGACAGACACAGTTACAGTACTAGAAATAGAGACCAATTAGTTCAGCCGGGCTTCAGACTCGCTAAAGTAGATTCATCATTCATGGGTTACTGTTTGAGATGCTATAATAAAATTCCACAAAGTATTCTTGAACTCAATGAGACGAAATTTAAAACATGCATTAAACGCACACTATGTAAGCAAGCATATTACAAGTTGGACGATTATATCGCTGACAAAAATGCTTGGCTCAATGCCGGTCCTGCTCCACAAGGACAGGGACGCATAAATTGATAACATTAAATAGTATTGTTGGAGCTGCTGAAGATTGTACAACTATCTTTGCATTGTATAGATTCAATATCTTTAGTATTATATAAAGCCCATATTGTGTGAGTGCTATGTACTAAAGAGCTATCGTTCACTGGAAACCTACGTCCTTTCCCGACTTGAATGTGCCCTGGCGGTTGAGAGTATGTCATGCTCACTCAATGTCTCGCTGATGGTGGCGCGTGTGTCGGATCATTTAGTTCCCTTCAAATGGTTGAGTTGAATGGTGCTGATCCATGCGTCATGTTCGTGAACGGGCGCTGTCAGGTGTGACTGGTCATCTCTTAGTTGCCACGGCTTATTTGAATTAATTATTTGAATTTTTTTTTCAATTGTCTTTTTTGTGTTTACTATGGACACTTTTAACGTGCACATCTTGCTACATCGTTCCCACATAATGTACCATCTCAATATGAATGATGTAACCAAGGTTTTGTAACAATATGCAGATTTAAAAGAGTGTCCATGGAGTTTCTTGCCCGTTCTTCTCCATAGAGATCTACGCTAGGGAATGGGCAACTACAGTACTTTCGCAGTTTTTATGCCTTGTGACTGGGACTGTAGCTACATTTCATTGTTATCTTTGTTTCGACAGTTCAAAAGTGCCTGTAACTGGCCTACTTGAAATAAATGCTTTGATTTTGATTTTTTGATTTTGACGCTAAGAAGAACATAATTATTATCTGCACAGAAAGCACCCACGCCAAGTGAAACCAGTTCTAAACAAGTCGGTCCCGTCACTCACCTGAACCGAATCTGTGTCGCTCCGCATCCAAGAAGTGATACTTCGAGATGACCACGGGTTGTATGGGCGCGCCAGCATCCATGGCCACGTGGAACGCTCCCTTGCGTAGCGGGAGCAGCTTGTCGCCAGAATGCCTCGTGCCTTCAGGAAATAGCAGCAGTTTTCGCTGGAGATAAGGAAAAGAGGAACGGTAAATACATACATATACTCACGCCTTTTCCCATGACGGTAGGCAGAAACCACAGAACGCCACCTGCTACGGTCTTTACATACACCTTTTAGGTCACACACGCACGCCAGTTGCCAGTAGTAATACTGGCAACCGGCGTGCATGTCCTTTTTGTTGAGGTCAACAAAAAGAACGAAAACTAATTCAGGAATGGTAAATAATTATATTCTATTTGGTATGTACCGTAGAGAGTAGATAATAGCAGATAATTATGTCTAGCAGCTAGACATAAATCTGCTATTATCTACTGAGAAGAGAGAATGTTAGATGTTTAGCTAATAACTAAAGACTTATCTGCAAATGCATATTTGCCTAAGCATTTGCAGATTATGGCTTTTTTTTTAAGATAATGCATATTTTAGCCAAGATCTTATATAAATTGTGTGACCGATTGTAAAAGTTGTTAGTAAAAGTTATTTTATTCTTTTTAGCGCATTTAAATAAAAGTTTTTTTTTTTACTTTTTTATGCTTTTAAACTCCTACCCAGTATTGTAATAAAAATAGACGTAAGTGCAGAAGTACAAAGGTTGTACGTACTTCCGCGAAGTCAATTTTAATTACCTACGGCGCTTTTAATTGTAGGAATAATGCCTACCTAGAAAACATAAAAAGATCCTTGTCACATAAATATCATCATCCTAGTTTGTTTTATTACCATATTACATAATAGGTATGCATCTTAATATTCTCAGTAGCAGCCACGGAGTCTGAATTTGTGCCCGGTTGATGGCAATAGGCTAGCCCCCTATTACATGGGACTTAGGTAAATTTAGGTAACTGGCGAAATGTATGTTAGGTGTACTATTTGTGATGGATTGAAGACTTAGCGGCTGAGAAGAGGAAGACGCAAGCACGTGAGCAGCAGTTAATCACCCTTTTAACCTCGTAAGATTCATGATTTTGTCAAAATAAAATATACGCGTCCATTTTGTAAAAGTCCTTTTATTGCAGTGTTGCAAGCGTTCAAAAAACATATAAAAATGATACCATAGTACCTGCAACACTATTAGGTACACCTCTGCGTAACCCTTCGGGGATTACAGTCGTGATGTTATGCAGGTATGCATCTCTCGAGTATATTTTGTCCAAATTAGCTCGGAAACGTTGAAACCTGACGCTTTAGAAGATTTTGTCTCATATCTGACATACAGGCTACCAGTTTGTATTGATGCCAGCTGTTGATAACTAGTATACCTACAAATAATCATTGGTGTTCAATGCCTTCCGCTAATTTGATGGAAGCACT
This sequence comes from Eugnorisma glareosa, assembly GCA_947578425.1. NCBI lineage: Eukaryota > Metazoa > Arthropoda > Insecta > Lepidoptera > Noctuidae > Eugnorisma > Eugnorisma glareosa. The sequence continues at coordinate 14,818,712 of OX387959.1, forward strand.
TAAGAATGTACGAAAACATATTTTTGGTGTAAACATTATCCTATCTACTTACTTAAATAATTTTACCTTGAAAAGTTCGCAAGATAGTGCGAATTGACGACCAAGGTTGATTGCAATACCGCACCCTATTACGACTTTAATTCATTTGCTTTTAGTGCTAACGCTCCGTAATCGAGTTTGATGCCTATTCAAATATAATTAATTTTGTCTGAAACGTTAACGACCGCTGGAACTCATTTGCAAACGTTCGTATGTGAGTAGTACACGAAACTCTTTGGGTAATTTTCTATCGTCAACAATAATTTGCATTGGTAAGAGATGCCTTAATTTTATTAATTAACAGGCAATTTTTACAATGCCGTCAATACTTTACCTACCGTCAGGGACCGATTAATCGGGTTAACAGATTAACTGGTTATTATTATTTTTTTCGGATGGGAAATCATCAAATAACTCGTCCCACTCTGGGCGGAGCAGGAGGGAGTGTCAGACTTTTACTGACTAAAACCCATCCATGTTCCTTCTTTTGCCCTTTGTGTTCCAGGGCCGCGGTATCTCTTTCGAACAGTCCCGCGACCCTGGCAAGAATCGGTCCTTTCGGACCCCTTCCCGTTTGCTGACATCTCTTTGAGGCGCGCGTGGAACACGAACGCGCCGTCGCGTCGACACGGTCTGTCGTCATAAGACGGACGGACGGCGAGCTAGCCCATAGCTCGCCGTCCACAGGCCCGCGCCTACGGTGGCCCCCGACGCCCGGTGCGCCTCCCACGGCGGCTGGGACGTGAGGTTCTATCCCTCTCACGTTCCGCCACCTCCTTCGCTAGCATGACTGCTTCGCAAAAGGAGGTGACGGCGTCCCATTCCGTACCGCTCCGGACCATGGATTGAACCAAGGCCGGACGCGACAGGTCGCCGCCGCCGATCGTCGCTACGAGGACACGGCGGTGCTCCGCCCACGCGGCGCAGGTCTCCACCGTGTGCTCCACAGTGTCCTCCGGTCGATCCTCACAATGGTAACACCCGGGCGTTTCCTCCCGCCCGATTCGGTGCAGGAACCTCCCGAAACAACCGTGTCCGGTGAGGACCTGCGTCAGGCGGAAGGTGAGGGCGCCGTGGCGCCTCTCTAGCCACTCCTCAAAGAGGGGACTTATCGCCACTATTGTGGCGTGCCATTTTTTTTTTTTTTTTTTTTTTAACGATGGGAAATCATCAAATAACCCCTCCCGCTCTGGGCTGAGCAGGAGGGAGTGTCAGACTTCTACTGACTAAAACCCATCCATGTTCCTTCCTTTGCCCTTTATGTTCCAGGGCCGCGGTATCTCTTTCGAACAGTCCCGCAACCCTGGCTTGTGGCGTGCCCTTAGACCTATAACCCTTAACTTTGAATAACCATTATACGGGTTAACCCTTATATCATTACTGATAAACCAAAATGGAAGATACAAAGGGCCGAGCGAGGGCTGATTCCGTCATTTTCTTGCATAAAAATAAAAATATTTATGTACAATAATAAAATCTGTGTGAACCGGTTATTCTTATTATACGCTCATTAACCCTATAATACGGTATAACCGATACTGTAAGGTTTTTCATCGAACCCTAAAAATAACCCGTTTAAAATTCCTGAATACGGGGTAACCTTTTCGGTCCCTGCCTACCGTAATTTTTGATAACAAAGCCGCAGGAAAATGTATATGATTTCCTTTTTTGTTTTTCCAAAACCTTACGTACTGAGTCATCATTAGGTACCAAATAATATGTACTTTATCTGGCTGTTTATCTTTGTCAGCACTGCGATCAACTACGAGAATATACTTATGTAGTAAGACATCTTGGTCTTCATTCATATTCTCTTTAATTACCATGGTACTATTTTGTAAATGCTTTTAGTAGCGGATTCACTCTTATTGTAACAAGAGGACCTGCAACGGCTGCGACTCCTGCGAGACATTACCTGGCCGCGTGGGCCAGACTAGCTTCAAATCGAATTTACTCGTAGGTTTAATTACAATAGGATGTTCTATTATGGTCAATTCGCTACATTTTAGGTACTCGAGAGACAAGGATATAAGTACATTTCAAGGACACAAAATTTTCTTTCGGCTTTTGGATTAAACTTTACTCGTAACATAGGTACCTAAACCACTTTCTTAAAATATTTTCGTCACGTCTTGAAGTTTCGACAATTAATTTATTTTGATCAGGTAAAGTAAACTCTACAATGCGGGGTACAACTAAACTTTAAAACGGGGGCTAAACTTTAATCTTTGGACTATGCCCGACATTACGACCATAGCATTAGTGTAGGTACATAGTATGACTTATTACTACGTAACCGGAAAGTAATTGCAAAGTAAATATTTTGCTTATATACCGCAAGCATTCTAAAGGTTATTTATTTTTGCATAAGTAAGTATATACGTAACAGTCGATTTAGATTACGCTAGTCTAGTACAATGAACTCTTGTTTTGAATACGACATCAATAAAACTGGGTCTGCTTTAACATCGGTATCGAGAGGTATATAATTATGTATGTAGTGTAAGCATGAACGTATTACGTACCTAAACAATTGTTTCGAGATTGCAACAGCGAGATTGAAAATAGAAACTAGAAATGCCAGTAAAGTGCTACCTATTTTATTTCTTGTTCAGAAAGTGAGCATGTTTATTATTTTATAAAAATTGATCGTTTCCAAGGAGAACGAATATGACTCAATCTGTTGGAAAAACATTACAATACATCCCTACTTACCAATTTTCTATGGAAATATGAAAATCTATATGCTTTACATAATGCATTTTAAAATATGTAGCTAATTCATTGAGCTATCACCTAGTCGGAAACAAATATTTTTTTTCTGCATAAAAATATGGAGAGCCTTATTTAAAAAGGATGCTGTCGTAATTTTGACAAATTCTTTGACTTCGTCCGGTACCGACCAACCCAGGATATTTACTTAGGCAAATCAAACATTAGCTAAGAAAAATACATCGCTCGTAAAATTCAGCGGGAAGGTATACGTACCATGCCAGCCCATTCCTAGCGATTAGATCATGCGGTATGACGAAATGCGGCGTAAAACAAGGCAAGTACAAGGTCTCATTGTTTGCAGGACTAATATACGTACATATTCGTATATTTACTAACAGGAAAACGCGTACGATGAATACAATCTCAATATGGACTGACTGACTGACATGACTCGACTTTGACACTATTTCGAAAGGTGATCGGAAATCTAACTAAATTAATCGTACGTTGAAAGGAAAGCTTGCAGGTAATACAAACATAGGTAATTATTCAGATACGAATAGTTTAATTATTATAATTTTTCTAAAATGGACTTTGACTCTATTTCGAAAGGTAAATCTAAAAAGGAAATTAACTAAATTAATCAATCTACGTTGAAAGGAAAGCTTTGCAGGTAATACAAACATAATTATTCCGATACGAATAGTTTAATTATTATAATTTTTCTAATGCAAAATATCTCGGTGTACGGTACCGTTTTTAAAACGATGTAATTCTTTACACTCCAGTACCCATGTGGATTATCTAACAATCGACAGATAGATTGATCTGCTCGATCTGTATCTCGTAAATTGTATAAGCCATTGAGTGGGTGGGACCGCCGTTAGTTAGATTTAGGAATATCAAACAGATTAAAAAGTTGTGTTAAAATGTTCTAAAAAGCAACATTTTTATGCAATTTTACCTTTTGATTCTTAATAGCATCAACTTGCTTGTTGAGGGCATCGCGTGCAGTTTGTGCGCCTCTGTCTATGAACACGGTGCCCCACAGCCATGTCGCAGTGCCGAATGGTACAAGGTACTGCAGTGATCGCTTTGAAACCACCGTACACCGAGACATGAGCGGCCAGATAACTGCCAGCGCTAAAAACAAAAATATTTAGGTCAGTGCGGCCTTATTGAAATTTAAAGTTTAAGCTCGCTAAGTTGATGACGAAGTCAAAAGCATATGGAGACAAGACATGAGGAAGGAACCACGTATAGGAGGTAACTTTCTTTTACAGAGAGTAAGGTATGAAAATAAATATTAGCTTTCCGTGAAATTACTAATTTCATAGGTAATGTTTACTTGTTCGATAATCGAGAATTTGCTTCAACCCACAAATACCTACGTCATTATACATGCTTGAACTGTTGTATGTAGTTTAGATATCATACGCAGTTAGTCATGGCAATATTATCTTGCAGCTGATTGCCCTTTCATAGAAATGATAACAGCTGTTGGTAATAGAATTCCACGATTATTTTAGAACCAATGTAACTATATACCAAGGCCGTTAATTTAAAACAAAATAATAAATACTTTCTTCTCTGAGAGACCGCCATGCCCACATAACCTTTTGAAGAAGATTTTTTGTTTTTAGTTTTTTATAAAATGGCATCTCACAGTTCAGCCTATGAGGCTGGCTAATGCTTAGCCGGTCTAATCCTGGGGATGCCTTGAACTTAAGGCCTCCAGCCACGGGCAAATGAACTTAAATACTAAGCGACCAATCGCTAAGGGCACCCCCTGTGGGGTACGAACCTTGTTTTAGGGCGTAGCTGGGGAGGGTAGCAAGGGGACAGGCTGGATCTGATTTATTGCTAATGGCTCAGCATCGTGGGGTGGCTCTTGCAAGGGTCGGGGGTTTTGAAGAAGAGCAGGGATTCCCTTTTAAATAAGGGCTCATGAATGTATGGGCTCAATATACTGAGAGGAACCAAAAGATCTTGCTCGTGAAGTCGTGACCATATCGATATGCCTAATGTTTTTAAGGACACGGGTAAGATTCAACGCTTAATTTATTAAGCCAACGTTATGCGGTTTCTTAGAATTGCTTTTACGATAAAAGTCATTAACATTTTTAACGAAAAGCAATTTATTATGATAAAAAGTAATGAAGGGGACAGGTGCAGTAACGAAATCGACTTTTATCTTTCTAATATCGAATTTCCACTTGCTTTCTCTTATCAGGGATAAACATAGCGAAGTGATTACAGCTCATAAATAATAGATAATACCAACTAGGTAACAGAGGGATTAAGTGGCATGATGAAAATTAACATTATTTTGTAATTAACCTTGTACCCGGCTCAAAACAGCATGACTCGCGTGAATACTATCTTATTTATTAAGAAAATTATAAGAATTGTTTCCTAAATCATTTTATAGATGTAAATTTTATAAGTTTAATGTAGAGGTAATCTTCGGAACTACTGGTCCGATTTCTAAAATTCTTTCACTGTTAGGAAGCTACATTATCCCTCACTGCAATGGGCTATATTTAAAATATTCCCGTGGGATAATCCGACCATAATGCGAGCAAAGCAAAAGCTAGTAATCACTAAAACTGCTTGCTTAGTACCTTTGCCAGCCAGTGGGACATTAAAGGCAATAATTTTTTTGAATTACTATTTTACCGAGAAAACCTGTGTCTGTTAGAATTATTAACATTTTTAAATATAGGCAATTTTAAGCACCTGCCTGTCCCACTGCCGACGACGTAGTGACTAGCTGTCGAAGATTTTCTTGCTCAAGAACCCTACAAAAGGTTGTATGTCTCGTGTCAGTATGTGTGTCATTAATGTGTGTAAGAGACACACATACTCGTAATTAATATATTGATATTTGATCGCAGACTGTTCACATTTCATCGCCCTAGCCGTCGGGAACTCTGTCAAACAAACAACTCGTTTTTAATTGCTAGCTGTACTCGCTGATCGCTGCCACTGGGACTGGGGCCTTATGCGTAATTTTATCAAATTACACTTGCGTTACGACGAACCTAACATTTTTGATAGGTCTATTAACGGTTTATCTTGTATATCTTTTACGTTAAAATCAGATATCCTTCACCATTTTAACATATCTTGATAGTTAGTTTATTATCGACATTGTTTCCTCTGCAGCATTATTTTGAGATTTTATTACACTACCTATTGCTCAGTGTATAGTATTTGTCAAACCAAGGCCGAGTAAATATTTACCATAATTAATTGATGTGTGCCCCAGTGCCTTGACAGTATGTATCGCACACCTTCCACCTCTGTTAAATAGTAGGGTTCTTAGTCTTATCTACCTGCAGTGGTGCCCTATTTACAACTTCGTGCATTTACAAATAAGCAGCTAGTACATTTTATTTATATTATAAGTAGTACATAGCACGAAAATAATACAATTATCATCGTCAGCTGCCTACAAGGAAGACGGTCATTTTTATAAATGGCCGTTCATTGATATATTAAAAAACCGTTTTAAAAAAGGGTTTTTTAATATATCAATGTGGCCGTTCCACTAATTGACAAACGTTTATTGCAATTTGCAGGTCAGTTTCAGGTTGTATGTTGATGAAAATATGAATCGCCCCATTAACACGTATGGTGTTACAGAATTATAATCATTCCTACTGGCTGGCAATCAATTACTTAAATTGTGAAAATGTATAAGCCATTTTCAAAAAACACAGCAATCAGTTATGTTTCTGTGCTCTTTGTTTGTACATTGGTGTTGTAAATCGTAGCAAGATAATGTTTGATGTCCGATCAATGAAGTCTGTTGTTCTTATTCAATGTCAATCAATCTTAATATTTATTTCACCTAACAATGTATAACACGTTCTTTATATCAACTTGTATAATTTATTTTGTAAACATGCGGACCGTCGGCCGTCACGTGTAGTGTAAGCAATTGTTTATGCATGAGGACGACTTTTCGATATATTCATCATGGACTTAATCGCAAAACTGTCAATACATACAAAATATGTATCAATATCAATAGGTACAATGTACGTATTTATGGATACAATTAGGTCAAATAGTAGGTATCTATGCACTGATTGCACTCGTACTCAAATATCACTACTGAATTTCTTATGCGCCATAAACAGGGTGTAACAGGACCCTTCAAGCATTATGTTCAACAAACTAAGTAACTTTACGCAAAAAATATTGCTTGGAAACGACTTTTTTTTTGGGGTGAAAAATCACGTTTTACAGTAGAACTCAATGTAAAGTAAAGCACTCAAAACATTGTGGTGATGGATGGATTGAATAGTACGGCTGTCGTGGAGGGGTTTGAAGTAAAATTCTTACATTAAAAACATGTATTTAATAAAAAAAAAACTTGTGAAAAAGTTGGAACTTTGACCCCAATATCTCCGTAAATAAAAGGGTCCAAAGGTATGGTCTAGAACAAAAAAAAATGATCGCAATGACGGGGAGAATTGCCTTTCTGCTTCATTAAGGGTATTGTTACAGCCTTTATGTAGAGTGCCCAGAAGTTATCTAGGTATCCTACAACAGATAGTAGGTAGGTACGCACTCTACTCATAAATACCTACTTACCAATCTCAAATATCTGTGGCTACCTATAGACAATAGAGGCACATTATCATGATACGTTCCTGATTCTGATGCGGTCATTGTGATGATCACAATAATGTAAATTACTACACTTATGGACATTGTTTGCCATTGTACAAACAATTTTCTAAATAACTAGTAAATATACGAAATTGCTATAGATAAGGACCAGAAAATTATAATATTTATGTAGACATACACGTTTTAGCGGCAAAATCACTTGTGAAACACCCAATGCTGAAAGTTTTATACTATTTTTTCTTATTTACGTAAAAATTTGATAAGTCGATACGGACAAAATTGAACTTGCTCTTATAAAATTGTTTTATAATGGCATTGAGAAGCGTATCACAGACAATGGACATTGTTTATTTTATTGGCACAACTGGCAAGCGAAATTTTAATATCCATAACTAGGTAGGTACTAAGTATCATTCATTATGTTCCGAGTTATATTGTAATGTAACTGATTTGCATTCTATTAACATGCAGGTGTGTCGCAATTACGAAACAAGACCTTACCCACGGAAAACGTTTTGCGCACTCTAAAAAAATAATGCAATACGATATTGATCCTATCCAAAAATTTATTTATTGGGAATTACACAACAGGTCAAAACAAATTTCAGCTAGGAATGAAAGTCTCTGGGTTAATTTAATAACCCGCCTTTTGTGCTTCGCCGCAGTCGGGTAAAAAGAGAAAGCTATACAACTCAATTTTCCCATAGACTCTGATTAAAATCAATACAAGGGCTTGATATGCTCATGTGAAGGAACGAATTCATTTAAAGTATTAGCCTTCAAAAGGGCTCCTGTTGTTGAGCTACGGTACAGTGTTAGATAATTTCTTATCGAACTGTGTCACGATTTAACTGGGTTCCGTGACGTCACGTTCAACGTCATTTGTTACTTTTAGCATCTTGTAAAATCTTTCTTACCGTTCACATAATTATGGAACACTTGAGCAACCTCCTTGAATAAAAATAGACCAAAAAAAATAGTTCATACCGTATAGATCCAGGCAACTCTGGTGGTTCAGTAGTACTACCGCTCCTCGGCTATTGTCCACATTCTCCAGTCCTCTGACTGTCCACCGAAGACCGAGTATCCTCGCGAAACACCTCAGGAAAAATGCTGGTGTTCTGAGAAACAAATTACATACTTTTGAAGAAAAATGGTTCGAATACAAGACTGGTAATAGGTATGTCTGTTTGTTTGCTCCATGTTATTCCGTACTAACCGGTACCTACATACAGAGCAATAAAAAGCGAAAAGATTTGAATACGTTAAGGAAACCTGTTATGAAATCCAAGCATTTCATTGATTTTGGCCGCTTGCCTTTCGACGGAAAGTACATTCGTGAGAAACAAAGCAGAGTTATGTTTTTCAATCATTAATTAACCTTGGAGAGCAGAAGCAGGGTTATAACATCACCCAAAGGTGAACTATGATAACCTAATTATGACATGCGCTCTTATCTAATTACCATTTGTTGCCGCGCCTTCAAGTTTGTTAATTTCTCTAATTGCCATGAGAATGTTTGCTACAATTTGCATATCAGTTCCGGTTAAGATAATTGCGTTAGTTTGCAAACATTGCTTGTGATATGGGTAATTGATATGCAGTTTGCCACGAGTAGGTAAAAGTTCGCCAGCAAGTATTATATAGTACCTTGATCTTCTTACTGTGAAGAAAAATGCAATTCGGTGTGCACTGAAAATACATCCAATACTTCTGTTTTAAGATTTCTGTTTAGTATCCGAAACTCATAGTTTATTTATGTTACATCATTACCCAATTGTATTATTATCTACATTATTATAAACTATGTTTCCCTTACAACCGCAAGCTGCGGGCTTCACAACTATGATATTATCTATAATTACATTCAGATAGAACATCAGTATTATTATAGGACTTCTATACAGGGTGTAACAGGACCCTTCACGAAGCCGTCAACCAAGCATTATGTACATCAAACTAAGTAACTTTACGCACAAATTATTGCTGGGAAACGACTTTTTTTTTCGGTTAAAAATCACGTTTTACGGTAAGACTCAATGTAATGCAATCAGAACATTGTGGTGATGGATGGATTGAATAGTGGGGGTCGTGGAGGTGTTTAAAGTAAAAATATTATATTAAAAACATGTATTTAAAAAAAAACTTGTGTAAAAGTTGGAACTTTGACCCCCAATATCTCCGTAACTAGAAGGTTCCCAGGTATGGTCTAGAACAAAAAAATGATCGCATTGACGGGGAGAATGAATGCCTTTCGGCTTCCTTAAGGGTCTTCTTACACCCTTTATAACTGAAAAGATTGTTTATAAAGACTGAATGGTCGCAGACGCAATGCTTCGTAATGAGTCATAAATTAAAGTTAGAACAAGGAAAAAGAAAGAAAGCCTTGACCTACATATTATTATGTTAGTGGAACCTAATCACCCAGTCGTATCCCAAATAGGTTTATATACTCTTCTACTAACATGTCACGTCGAAGTAGGTGAGCATTGTTTCAAAATACTTACTCGGATACATCGGTCATTAACGCAATCAGAACAACGATATTACGAAATACTCGTAGTAAATAGCTAGTTAGCTATTACTAAGTATTTTAATAAGGGGAGGAACGTTACCTCATGCATTTTTGCAAGTCATATACCTAATACAATTATTTAAGGTCCCATTAAAATAGATGGATAATTTTTAACACAGCGTTCAGTACGTCTAACCAAAGATTTTCAAGCAAAAAAAAAAAACTCTAATTAAAGTTATTTCATTTTGGATGTGTTTATTCTAGAGTGCCGCCGGAAATTTATTATTTTAGGTCAAAATAAAATTACTTTAATCAGAGTTTGTTTTGCTTAGATATCATTGGTTAGACGTACTGAACGCTGTGTTAAAATTTGTCCACCTATTTAATGGGACCTTATATAAAGAAGTACCTACCAATTATGAAAAAATATATTTAAGTTTCATAGTTTAAAATCTAGCACTGTTTTAGAATTCATTTATCTGCTTTAGTATTGACGTCAGTCAAATATATAACATTTACTAACCTAACCTAACTGTATATGTGTATCTCAGTAGATACCTACTCACAATCTTTTCAAAAACCTTAGATGATAACTCAGTTAGTTTGACAACTTCCCCTATCTTATCGCGTTGTCTTATCATAAACAAATAATATTAAAAGAGAAAAACTAAGAGAAACCTCCTCATTGCATAGTGATAAGTGATGAATCATAGATACCTACGTAGATACCTACTAGGTCGGCATCTTATAGCAAGGACATTTAAATACAGTTGAGCACAGAAATCTTAATAATAAGGCAACAGTTGACTGAGGCCGCATTATAATGAAGAATGGAATCATTTGAACAACAACATGCGAAATAAAAATAGCTCGATAGATTGAGTCTATTTTTGGATACCGGAAATAATTTGAATCGTTTAATTATTAAAATAAAGCAGAAACATAGATTCCTCTCTAACATGACACACGATAAGGCCGCTCAATGCTCAATCGACAACGTATTCTTAGAATCTCAATTCAATTTCCAAGTATCTGTGATGAAATGTGACCAGGTTCGGCTGAATTAGACATACCAATTTATTTATTTAGGTTAACCAACAATTGTTTACACTATATACATTTCTTATTTAATGGCTAGAGTAACATTTGCAAGTGCAACAATTAATTACAGGTTAACACATGCACAGAAAACGGCATTACATAACATATTTATAAATTATTGAAATTAGAAATTTTACATACAATGAATAAGTAATTAAAAACAACAATAAAGAAAAAATTTCATAATATTCAATGGTGTATACAACATATAAAAATTAAATATTAAATTAAAAAAAAAAAACATTGCCATTTGATTACTGATTAAATTATAATTGATTATGATTAGAAAGGTATAATACGAACACAGGCTTTAGTTATGACTTCTGCGAGCATTGAAGACGCTTCTCCGCAGGGCGTAGCGGCTACGCAAATCCTAAGCCGCGTAGACGCTACGGCTACGAATGCCTACGAAACGCCTACGAAACCTCTACGCGGTGTCAATGCCTACGCAGAACAAAAAATACTTTTAATTCTACCTGCCCCTCCGTGTATATTCTGCAAATTATGCCTCTTATATACCTACTCTGTTGTAAAATATCATGTCGTTTTTTATATGATTGGTTGCAGTTATGTTCTTAGAAAATTACAATTGCCAAAATATGTAAAAAAATAATTTATTTATTTAAGGGTTTGCCTGATTGAAATAAATCTTAATATTTCAGCCATACGTCATCAATAATTAATATAATATAATATATTAATTAAATAAGAAAAAAAAAGGCGAATACGTCAAAATTAAATTAAAAACAAGATCAAATGAAATTGGCAACAATAAATCAAGTTAAATAAACCCCAATTAACATATTGACGTCAAATAAGTACAATGTTAGTTACAGAAATATACAATAGGTTTTTATAGACTATACGACATGATGTACAGTTCTCTAACTTTCTGTACCTACCAAGAAACATACGAAAAAATAAACGCAACTATGCCAATAATATTTGGGGGAAAATATAATGACCACCAAAAATAACTTTGTGACCACTAACATCTATCACCTAAAATAGTAAATGAGCACCAAATTTTAATGAGGTGGTTGATGACAAACTAGTTTTACCTAGGCCGACTCGGGCCACCCCTACACGGATAGATTATGTTAGAAGGGTATGGCGGGGTCGACGGAGCGAGCGAAGCGAGCGAATAGTCCCCGCCATACCCTTGGTGGTTATTTTTTTATAAACAATTCAGAAGTAGGAGCCCTGCGTAGCGGGGCTCCGTCTGGTCTCCCTCGACTCGGATGCAAGAGCATAACAGTTCAATTTCTGGTGGTCTTTAACTAAAAAAATAAATTTTTGGTTCTAGTTTCACGATAAAATGGGGATTAAATTTGGTGAACATTTATTAATTTTGGCAATCAAAAGTGATTTTTTTGCCGTTACATTTTGCTAATTCTGGTGGTTCGTTAAACATAAGCCATAATATTTTATCAATAGAGACAGGAGATGTTATTTGTTTTCAGACGTTATTAATCTTTAACCTATTAGACCTCATAACTTGTTTACAGGTCATCAACACGTCATCATAGCAGAAAACATCCTCTTTATAATCTTCATCTCAATATAGACCTACCTATCTTTAGTCAAACTTCATTTAATTTAGTATTATTAGGTTCTAGTAATGCAAACTAACAAATGGTAACATTAACAAGGAAGATGTGAGTGGCAACACCAGGAGAACAACGCCTTAAAAATGATTTTGATTTGAAGAACATACACTGATCTTATTTGTGAGGTTCTTCAGAAAGGTCAGATGCCTAGTGCTCGCAACCAACGTGCGGGTATTACCAGATAGATGTATGAACGTTGGCGAGGCGAAAAGGAGTATGTAAGGAAGGTATGTAGCAGTTGGCGTTCTGTGGTCTTTGCCTAGCCCTATGAGAAAAAGGTGTGAGTTTACGTCTGTATGTAATAATGCAAACTTATACATCATTGAATAATGATTGTTCCTGTCCTCATTGAAAATCTTATACAGATTCTACCTAGATTGACATATTCATGTATTGTTATTGTAATACTTTTGCACACGACCTTCCTTCGCGTGAAATTTTTATTTTTATTAAAAAGATTACATTCTTATTTTTGAGTCGGATTTTTTTAACAATTTCAAGAGGTTAATTTTTTTTTAACGGTACCATAATGATTTATTTTTTAAATAAAAGTAGTTGGACCTTATAACAACAGCTATCTGCCAGTAAAAGTCCCGTCAAAATCGATCCAGCCGTTTCGAAGATTAGCCGGAACAAACAGACAGACAGACAAAAATATATTTTAAAAAATGTTTTTTTTTTTGTTATAAGTGCCGTATATATTTCCTTAAATGCATTCATTAAAAGTTGTTATGTAGATATTACAAACAGACACTTCAATTTTAAATATTTGTACATTAAAGATGTATTAATCTAAAGTACAATCAAACGATGGTAGTGTGATGATTGATTTAAATTTAGGTAGGTACCTTACGTTTATTTCTTGGAGACCAATAGGTATCATTCTCAGACATGAGTGGCATGACGAGCTATATTTAGAGTGTATTTGGTCTAAGGTCACACGGCATACAAATAAGTACCTTTGTAATTAAAATATATTTTGAACTATAGAGACCTCGATTGTCAAGTCGTTTACTGAAACGCTGTTTTTTGAGGTGCTGAATATTGAAGTACACAAAAGTACACCTACTTACCTACCTAAAAGTCACACGCACGAAATTCTTACCGTAAAAATATATAATCTTATCAACATAAGAATAGTAAATTTGTACAAGTATAGATTTAAATTGCGTAAAATATGAATGACACACATTCTGAAGGCCTTTAATGTTTTAAAACAGGGATTCCCAAAGTGGTCGATATCGACCCCTTGGGGTCGATATCGGTTTCCTAGGGGTCGACATAAACGAAAACTGATTATGGGGGTCGACGAGGTCTAAAAATCGACCCCTATTAAATTAACACAAGTTCTTATTTAAAACTTTCAAGATAGGTAGGTAGGTACTGTATTGTTTATGTTGTGTTACGTGTACTAAGAATAATTAATATTTATGTAGGAAATAGCATTGTTGTAGTAATATAAAGCCTCAAGTTCGTACAAGATGAAAAACTCGGCAAGTCAGTGTGGACAAGTTTGTGCAAGATAATGAGTTCGAGCGTACGTCTTTCAGGCGCGTTTTGACTTGCTCTCTATTTGACGCTTGCGCGATTTAACACGAACGAATTCATGATCAAGTTGCAAGTCCAAACATGTTCCTGATATTTTACTATTTAACGAGGTTGCACTTAGGTTGAAAGTTCATTTGCGTTTTGAAATTCGTTGGAGCTTGAACGATAATAACTCATATAAGTACTCATTTATTTCAAGAGATTACAAAGTTATTACATAGCTAAATTAAGTGAAGTAAAGTGACTGAAAAAGAATTTACAAAATGCTGAGCTCCCTACGCGAGTTAATAGCGTAACCACACAATATCTGCAGTTTATGAAAAATTAACAGGGTAAGTACCAAACAGTTTTTATCCGGCACAGCGCATCAGCATTGCCCCACTGCACACTGTGTGATAGTGATCAGTTGAGCTATCTGTAGATTGTTTGCAACAGTTTGCAGTTGCCTCAGTTGTTTCAATTGTAAAAATTTACCAGTAAATTTAACAGTTTATTAGGTATTGTTTTTAATTTAGGTACTTAGTTTCTTATTTTTTTATTTGCAGGATTACTGAGAGTTTTATGATGGCGGACACGAAAAAAAAATGCAGACAATACAGTTTGGACTACTTGAAGTTCGGATTTATTGCATCTCCATCAAATCAACACTTGCCGATGTGTCTCATATGTGAAAAAGTATTCAGTAACGATGCCATGAAGCCTTCAAAAATGGATGACCACTTATCGAGAGTACATGCTGACAAAAAAAGTAAGCCCTTGACATTTTTTCAAGCACTTAAAGAAAAACTAGACAAAAGGCCATCCATAAGATCGATGTTTGCGTCATCATCTATTAAAGACGATGATGGTTTACGAGCGTCCTATAATATATCTTTACTAATAGCGAAGTCGGGGAAACCCCACACAATTGGAGAGCAGCTTATCTTACCAGCCATTGCGGAGGTCCTTAACAATGTATTGCACAAATCAAATCAAATCAAATCAATTTATTTGTGTAACATAGGTAGTGATACAAACCCGCACATGATATTTTAAAGAGAATACCTTTGAGCAATAACACCGTTCAGAGACGCATAGACGAGATGGGACGCGATGTGGAAAACATTTTATGCAAGTTCTTACAGACCAACAGATTCTCTCTCCAGTTGGACGAGTCTACATTACCCGGCAATGAAGCTCTGTTGTTAGGATATGTTCGATATATCAAAGATGAAAATATGTGCCAAGAACTGCTTTTTGCTACATAAATATTTAGAGACTGATACCAGAGGAGAATCAATTTTTCAGGCCGTGGAACATTTTTTTACTGACAAAGCTATTCCATGGAAGAACATTGTTTCTGTTGCGACTGATGGTGCACCGTCTATGGTTGGTCGTCATCGTGGTTTTATAGCTCACTTAAAGCGACAACTGCCTGATGTACTGGTCATTCACTGCGTGATTCACAGGCAGCATTTAGTAGCAAAAAAGCTGAGTCCTAGATTGCATAAGTCTTTACAATATGTAATAAATGCTATCAACAAGATTCGAAGCAATTCTTTGAACTCTCGGTTATTTGCTCAGCTATGTGAGGAAAACGACGAAGTCTTTACTCGATTACTTCTTCACACTGAAGTTCGCTGGCTATCAAGAGGCTCTTGCTTAGAAAGATTTTCAGCCGTTTTTGAATCTGTGTTGGAGTTTTTACAAGAAAAAGATCCGAATTTGAAAGAAAATCTGAACAATTGTAAAACAGATATTTATTACTTGACTGATATCTTTGGAATGTTCAACAAAGTTAATTTGCAGCTGCAGGGTGACGATCTTAACTTGATTAAAACAAAATCAATAATATCGGCCTTCGTGGGTAAACTAATCCTTTATAAACAAAATTTAGGCAGAAAAGAATATTCGCAGTTTCTGCATTTGTCAAAATTACCAGAAACGCTTCAAGATGATGACATTTTATTATATGTCACTCACTTGGACGCATTACACAAGGATTTTACGGAGAGGTTTGAGGATCTTTTAAATTTACAAATTCCTCAATGGATAATAAATCCGTACAATACCACAGCCATAGAAGAAGCCAATGTGATAATGCAAGAAGAGTTGATTACCATCAGCACAGACGAAGAGCTTAAGCAGAAGTTCAACCAAGGCTATCAGAAGTTCTGGTTGCAACGCAACATTGAAACACAGTATCCTACATTGTGGAACATTGCTGAAAAATACCTTATCGCTTTTCCATCATCATACCTAGTTGAAAAAAGCTTCAGTGTGGTAACAAACATTTTGACGAAACAAAGAAACCGTTTGAAAATCAACGAACGTGGAGATTTAAGGCTGCAACTCACCAATATTGAACCGGATGTAGCTAGATTGGTAGATAGTCACCAGGTTCATCCATCACACTGAATGTTTTATTTTCTCTTTGCGAATTAATACTTTTTTAAATATAATTTCCTACCTACTTAAAATTCTTTAAGTACCTAATTTGTAATAATCGTTATAAATTAAACTTGATATTTACTGAATTGTATGTCTTTTTATTTTGTTAAATTTTGATACGAAAATGAAGTCAATTTTACTCACTTAACCAAGTGCAAAGTTTTCCAATTGGTACCTTAGTACCTAGGTATTTTGTGTCAATAGGAAAAAACTAAAGATAGGCCCCCTTATTCATAATAGTCTGCTAACTTAAAGCATTGCTAATTCTCACTCTGTCTTCTTCTATTGACCTAAGTCAGAATGAAAAATAACACACTGTAGCAGCTGTTTTAAGTTAGCGGACCATTATGAATAAGGGGGTTGATCTTAAAAGTAGGTAATTTGGCCATGGGGGTCTGAGGTAACAGTTCATTTTGGAAAAGGGGTCACTTGTCCAAAATAGTTTGGGGATCCCTGTTTTAAAACATAGACAAAGGCTAGATTATCTCTAAAACAACAGCAGGGAAGCTACATAGTAACTTATAGTTATTTTCAACACTTTCACTAGCCGTAAGTAATTAGTAATTTCCTACTTAATTATTATACACGGTGATTGTTTTTAACAATATTGTCTGCTTCACGGACAGTGAAAGTCAACACTTTGACGTAGTAGGCTACATAATAAAATTAACCAGAAATCAAATAAAATTCAAATTGGAAGAAATGGAAAAAAAAATTAAAACTTGTAAAGGGTGTAACAAGACCCTTAACGAAGCCGAAAGGTAGGTACTTGTTCTCCCCGTCATTGCGATCATTTTTTTGTTCTAGACCATACCTGGGAACCTTCTAGTTACGGAGATATTGGGGGTCAAAGTTCCATCTTTTTCACAAGTTGTTCTTGAAATACCATGTTTTTAACGTAAGGTTTTGACTGTAAACACCTCCCCGACCCCCGTACTATTCAATCCATCCATCAGCACAATGTTTTGTGTGCGTTACATTGAGTCATTCCGAGAAACGTGAATTTTCAAATTAAAAAAAAAGTCGTTTCCCAGCAATAATTTTTGCGTAAAGTTACTTAGTTTGATGTACAGAATGCTTGGTTGACGGCTTCGTGAAGGGTCTTGTTACACCCTGTATGTAAATAAACTACCTAAACATGCAAGTAGGTACTTACAGCGCGTTTCTTGGGTCAAACGGTTTGATCAGCATAAGTGGGACTGGAGCTGTGGCGAATATTAACGACATTACAACGAACAGTGTGAACTGAAAAAAAAATTACAAATTAAAGCAATTATTGAAAGTACCTACTAATTGTTTTTGTTATAATAAATTAACTATTTGGTTTGGGCTTGTTTTCTATTGGAACTATCCATCGAATAGGTAGGTACCATTTTCCTAATTTTTCAGCCTAAATAGTACCTAGATGAAAGTACCTATCTACTTCTTTGGCACCTTGAGGTAGGAGTTTAATTTCGGATCTGCTTTTTTTGAATATGACATAAGACATATACAGGGAGGAATTTTGCAACGCCACCTGGAGGGTAAGTACTCGAAATACTGGAGATAGAAATTTTTACTCAAAGGAAACATTCCTTTATTTTTAAAAAGAAATAAATCTGCGTTCAAAGATTTTCGAAAATTCGCTTGCCACACTCGGGAATCGAACAGGCCAAATTCCAAAAAAAATAACATCCTGTACTTTTATGACATCATTAGACAGGGTCAACCATAAGGATCAAATCTCTAACAAACATGATACATTAAATTAAAGGAAAACCATGAAATCTTAACTAATAAATTCAATGAGAAAAAGTTAAGCACTTTTACTCAAAGGTTATCAGAAAGAACTATAGGTACAATAGGTGCTTGTGTCAGGTAGGCTTCTGCCCAATATCCAAAAATGTAAAAATAATCAGTTACCTACCTTAATATAATATCTGGCAATGGAACTGATTGTGAAGAGTATGACGAGGAGTGCCATCACGCACCCCAGCACCACGTTGGCCGTCATGATTACAGATGTAACGTCTAGGTATGCCTAAAACACACACACTATATTTAGATTAATTTCCCGCCACTGATTAAATTAATACAACAAAATATTATGCCGATTATATCGGCAGCACTGTGCCACCCCGCTCCGATAAAAGACTCTGGGACAACTGAGCACTTAATTGATAACAAACGGCGATATGGTCATTGCCCACTCCGTAATGACGCAAAAATTGTCCTTATTTTACATATAGGACAACTGCGAGAAGTGACAGCCACTCCTTTACAGATCTTCATTATAGATAGAAACATTTGAACTATTTGTAAAATAAATTGGTTTTTGTGTTTTTGTTACAGATGGTTGTAATTTAGGGTCAAAATTAATTAAATTAAAGAATTAAATGTTTATTTTTTATATTTTATCTCCCAAAGTTAATTTTATTCATAAAATGTTGACCACTTTTCTGACTTACAAACTCTTTGCTAAGATTTAAAAAGTACCGTTCGTTTTAGACGGAGCATCTTGATAAACCGTGCGTTTTACCTTATTAAAAAGAACCTTGTGCGTTTTACATTACAATAACGCACAAGCACGTAATGAGATACATACAATACGATATTGAAATTGGTGAAATAAGAGACCCTTTACGAGCAAATGTGTTATAAAAATTATTGTAACTGAAAAATTATTGTAACTGAAAAATTATTGTTACTGAACTGACAAATAACTTCTGTAATCTACACGACTATCCCAACAGGAACATATTACCTAGGTATCCAAATTGCTAAAAGAAAAGTGAAGATCCCCTTAGCACTTGTGGCTCCACCAACAGCCTAAGCGCTTTACACGACTGGTCCCCAAATAAGTACCTGCAGCTTCTTCATTTTACCAGTACATAAAGACAAAAGCCGAAATAAATTAGGAGTCCCTTGCCTTGAGGCCTTAATATTATTAGGCAATTAAGTGGCATACATACACAAAGTTGCAAATAATGGAGCATGTGGACATTTTGATCTCAAATTACAAAATTAACTAAATGTATTCGAGGAAAGATGTAAAATTTTCGAGCTCGGTTCGCTCGCTCTTCAGACTACTTTCTCTAGACTTTGTCCAAAAGTCGACCAAATAACTCCTGTATGTAGGATCAAAACCATCCAAACATGTCCAAGGCAAGGTGTCAAAAAATTTCGAGCTCGCTTCGTTCGCTCATGCAGCCAAGTTCTTCTTGTATCGACCAAGTAACTCCTGTATGAATACAATTCTATCCGTCCAAGGTAGGACAAAGTAGGTGTTAAAATAGCTTAACCCTTACAAATAGGTTTTACTCGCACCCTTATGCAACCACCCCTCCCGCCCCGCCCAAAATGGCGACGTCCTTGCTTGTATATCATGGATTTCCGCAAAGGAACGGCTGATTCCATTAATTATCAAAAGTTTATCAATTTTTTTTGTTTCGAATGAATTTTTTGGCAGATAGATTAAATCATGCAAAATTTTCCTCACGATTGCGCTAAACAATTATACCCTAACTGTAATCTGTCGATTTCTATGTAATTTGAAATAGTTACAATCAATGCTTCCTATTTTATTTAGATTTTTATGCAATTATGCTTCGCAGGTTACAAATTGCCGACCTTTTACTGAAATGGAACAGCCTCGCAATCTCCTTATAGCTTCAGCAGTCGCAACCGTGGCTGTTAAGTATAGGTCACGCGTTTGATTCACATTGAGAATCGTTTAATACTTAGTTGTTTCGAAACTACAGTCAGCTTGACTTTTCACGGTTAGAAGGTACTGCGGTTCACGCACTTTAGCACTGCCAGTGCCACAAAAGAAATATGATACTTTTGAACCAGTAGCCCAGTATCCCCTAATTACCATAACCTAATTAAGATCGTACCACAGGTGCAATTTGGATGGCCCACAGCTTAGACGTGTGTGTGTGACACCTCACGCATATTTATTATTTAATTTAATAACGTTCAATTTTCATGATAAGGCACCTACACCACACCGTCTGCGTCCGCGCGTTAATTAAGTCAAACTTACGTCAGTAAATTCACAAATTGCTTCGTGTTGAAGCCAGTGAAGTTTCAGAACTACGAAAAGTTTGACCACTGTGCAGGGACTGAAAGCGGTTACAGTTAGAGGTTAAGATACCTCAAAAATATATCGATACCGCTTTAAAATAAAGATTGAGCTATAGCGATACCTTTATAAATAAAGGTTATGCTATACCCGTCAAACCGCCGGTAACTACCATACCGGCTATTTTCCGTTTTATGTATGTTAATTTTGAATTTTGTCTTTAATGGTAATTTATTTTAATTTTTGATTTTGATTGTTGTAATGTTAACTTACTCTTTTTTTAATTTTGATACTGATTCTAATGTAATTTATTTTTACTATGTTAATCTATTTTATTTTAAATCTCGGTATGGATCAAGTTATCCGAAATAAATGAATTTGTTACTAAACCGTTATTTAACCCTCAGGGTGTTTGTGCACTACAAGGAATTTTACTGTCCGGCAGTCCGATTTTTTACAGGTCGATCAGGCATGAAAAAATCACTGCACACAAATGTACTTGTCCGTCGTTTTAAAACAAACATTTATAAAGGTTGTAGTATTTCTACCCAAAAATACCGTTAAGCATTCTCAAGCTCAAAATTCCGCACCTGAAAAAAAAAAAACGGTACCGAAATATTTCGGTAACCCTTAATTAACGGTAAAATGACGTCATACTGAAATTTAATGGTACCTTAATTTTTGGGTATTTCAGTCCCTGCCACTGTGTACTCGCTCGGGCATCGAGCAGACAGAGCGTCCCATCCTTGATAATTTAAAGTTAAATCAGGCGTCGTCATGAGTCATATAATCATGTTTACACAATTAACTAAGTTCTAGCTGCCTACTGTACGGATATTTCTAATACACACGTAGGTACCAACTCACGTGGCGGAGATTGCAGTTCCGGATTTGTATGCTAATTAATCTCTTAGTCTTAATCACTTACATATGTCATTAACGCTCTAATTAAACATTTTTACAAATAACTAAATAGTGCAGACGACTCTAAAATTATTTTGAGGATATAGTTAGTCAGTCAGTATCCGATCATCGATTTAAAACTATTTGACTGTAAGATAATCATCGGTACTATAAACGGAGCTGTTTGGAAATATTGACGGTTTCGTTATCGTTGCACGTGAGATCCGATAACCCTGTTGACCACTAATCACGCAGCGATCATCACCACTGATTAATTGCCCACTTTTTCCACACATACGGATTACTGTAATCTTTCCGATAGATATTTATTGTAAGTTTCTTAATAGTGTACCTACCTACAAATTGCTCCAATAATGGATAAAGGACCTATAACTATAAATCTCTAAGGATAACTGCTTTTGTTTAAAGTCCCTTCAAAAATGAACGTTGAAACTTATCGGTGTGATAGCAGTATTTGTTTGTTCATTGATTAGTTTGGAGTTGGGTTTGGACTCAGTCGCTTGATGAGTGTGGGCAGCAACGCCGTGGTATTTCACTCGTTTAAACATAGAGGTATAGGTATAGTCTATTATATAAACAAAGTTATTTAGTAGGAACCTAACAATAGCCGACCACTATCAATACGATTTAGAAAATGTATTTATTTTTTAAATTATTTTACTGAATAGTATTTTCAAAATTCATCAAAAGTGAACTACCTATCTACATATAGGTAATTAGATGAATTAAATGCTGTACTTGAATTATGAGTTCACTAGAAA
Organism: Eugnorisma glareosa; assembly: GCA_947578425.1. NCBI lineage: Eukaryota > Metazoa > Arthropoda > Insecta > Lepidoptera > Noctuidae > Eugnorisma > Eugnorisma glareosa. Next base: position 14,841,062 of record OX387959.1, read on the forward strand.
CATAACAGAAACTTGGCCACAGGAAACAACACAATCGGGTCATCCTAATCGAATCGTATGCATGTGGAGAGGTAGGTCCCTACCTAATTGCTGTTGCCATATTTGCTAAAATACCCAAAGTACCTATGTACCAATGAAATAAGAGATTTGAGTGAAATAGATACGCATAGGACTTCGGATCATCTTTTTTTTACGACCTATGTATGTAAGGAGGTACCAATGTAACTTATGAGCTCATGACCTTACTACCTCGAAAGACAATTTTAAAGTGTTTGGTCTGCCATTCTGCAGTCCTAGCATAATTATCCTCAATTTATAAGAGAGAAATGATGCCCCGCGGTCAGGGATAAAGCTAGTATGAGTGTAGCTGCCCTAGCCAGGGATTATTCCCACCCTATTGGGAATGCTTGAATTTATTCTGTAAAACAACACTTATTAAATTACGCATAGGTTTTGACTAAGGTGACCAACGGATTGTTTTATCTGCTATGTTTACAATAAAATTCACTTTGCAATTATTTAGAGGGTGGTCAGTTGGACCCACCCAAACCAAACAAAACGATAGCTACCGTGTGCATATCATTGAAAAATTGAAACGAATTTTTCATAAAAGCAATAACACGATACCTTCGATCATACCCACCTCCTATCGTTTTCTTACAAATAAAAACAATTTAATTCATAACTTAGACACTATTCTACTTACTTTATGGCCGTACCCGTTGAGGAAATTCACAATAACGTTTATAACTCAGCTGGACAATAACAACTTTTGTAGAAAATCCGATATCCACGAGAAATAATGATATATTTTGCGTTAGAATGTTTGGGATCGCGATGTATTTGGAGCCGATGAATCCGTCACGCGACCTCCCCGCGGCAATACTACAACAACACTGACTTGTGATACTGAACTTTGACTAACGTCGGCATTCGGCTTCATAAATTTAATGCACTAGAGACGCGATAGCTTCGTTACACGAATACACGCGGACGCGACGAACAGTTATGGATAACAACGCTAAGCTGATAATCGCCCGATGTAGCGCTTTATCGAATAATGTTTGCTTTCTGGTAAACAGTCCGTTTCGGTGTGCATTGACGCACATACTACCTTTGACCGTTGAGGTCAGCGCCGCAGCGGTTAAAGGTCGTCTTACCAACTAGTGTGGACTGTACCGGACTTTGCCCTATTAGAAGGCATGACCATTGCTGGAATAGGTACGTTTGAAACCAATGGGTGTACTGTATCGACGGTGGAAATTTCAATGTCGTAAGGTTGCGACCTTACGACATTGAAATTTCCACCGTCGATACAAAATGCAATGTCCATTACGAGTTACGACATCAAAAATGTCTACCATCGATATTATAAAGGGTGTTTGTTTTATTTCAAGGCGGAGAATTTTTAATTGAAATAAAACACAGAAAAATGGTTTCCACTTTCATGAAGTTGTAGATTGTAGATGCTCTGAAAACACAGGCGTGACTTTTCACTGCTAAAAGGAGCCAGTTCCAGTTATCTCCTACTTACCGATGTATATAGATCTATTCCAGTTACCTACCGCCTACAGCTTTTGGGCATGAAGTTGACATCTAATCTCAACTTCGGCTCAACCAACCAAAAACTCAGACCGCAGCCAAGAAGCTGGGCATCCTGAATAAGGTGAGGTGATACTTCACATCTGGGAAGCACAGGTCCGTCCTGTATGGAGTATTGCAGTCACTTGTGGGATGGCTCAGCAAAATACCAGCTTGCTGCACTTGACTCGGTGGAACGCAGATCTAAAAGGCTTATTGGCGAAGAGACGTTGGTGGATACACTTCACAGCTTAGCTCGTCAGCGTAATGTTGCCTGCCTGACAGCCTTCTAGGCACAGACTGTATTTCGGAGTGTGCGCAGGAGCTCCACGATCTGATCACCATCACCCTTTTACCATCATCCATCCACACTTGGTTGATATCCCGACGAGTCGTACTCAGCGGTTCTCCTGCACGTTTATTATGCGATCAGCCAAAGTGTGCAACTCTCTGCCGGCATCTGTGTTCCCACACCCATTTAACCCGTCTGCCTTCAAAGCAAAAGTGAACAGGCATCTTCTGGGCACGCTCGTTCCATCATAAACCCCATCCATCGCTTTTCATCAGGCGTGATCGAGGTCAAGAGCAGGCCCATTTTGCAACAAAAAAATAGCCAAATAACCTTGTAATTTCATGACCTGCACCCTAAGGTGGCAAAGCATTTACGAGGTCGACTATACTTAAAATGCCATTTATCATGTTTCGGCAACTTCAATGGCCTTAAAGCATATGTGAAGCATGCCAGACACAATCGATAAAATATTCTGAACCAGCCAATATAAGGGTGGTTTTCCAGTGGCCGGTACAGCACGGCTAAGATGTTCGTAAAATTGTATGAACTCTAAGCACGTAACTAATCGGCGGCAGTCTCAGTTTACCTCTATTTTTGTGCCGGTGCTGATTCGTTCGAGGCCATCGCCATTCAGCACCAGCAACATGTTTCAGGCATTCCCAGCAGTTACCTAACTAGACGCTATATGCTGAATGGCACCAATTTTGGACTCCATACATTGGAAGAACTTGGATAGGCTTTAGGTGACTAGTAATGTAACTATGTAACGACACACTTGCTCCGTCCCATCTTCCTACAAGGCGTACTTGGAACGTAGGAAATATAATAAACTTATTGGGAGTTCAAGCCATTTGGAGTTGTAACTCTAAGGCCACAGTACTGCTCGCCTTAATTTCAGGACGTCACCAAACGATAAGTTGACTCATATTATCATAACGAGAATGACATCATGGCAATGTTACCACCCCTTTGAGTACCTACTTTATATCTGTTACCAACTTCTCAGTGATGTAATTTTTAATATGCGCCAGCCTTAGCTATATACACTTTTTGATGCATGTATTATTGTAATGATTATAACTAGCCTATTGTAACTAGACACCAGATTAAATATTTATAACTAAAAATCGATGCCCAAAATATGCAACCAAAGTGCCAAAATATGCAACATAAAATTGAACTAAGTAATAAAAAATAATGTTTCTTTTTTATTTTTGCAAAAAAAAAGAACTGAAGTCCGTCCAATTATCAATAATATGATTGAACCTTCCATTAATTTGAAAAACATATTTGAATTTAGGTGCTGTTTTGCGGGTCACCTAGCACCTCCGGCACATTTTTGTATTCTTTTAGATAGATTGAAAAAGTAAAACAAAAAGTATTATATTTGATATTATTATAATAAAAATCATCATAATCTCTAATCACTTAACAAGTATAAGTAATAATATGATTAAAAGTAAATATAAACTAGATTTGGTGTAGGTACATAATTTATTTTAAGTAAGAATACTGTGTCCTTAGAAGCATATTAAAACTTCAGTTTTACAAGACCATTTCTATATTTAGAATTTGTTTTACCGTGTTCCAAAATATTTTGTAAAGCCATCAAAACATTTTTTTCTTCATTGCAGTGTATCTCTCTGTATACTCATTGTATCCTTCCAACAACATCAACTGTTTTGGATCAAACAAGTTACCATCCAAGTTAATGGTGTGCATTTTGGAATCTCTAAGTAAACTTGGTCTGATTGAATCCAAACTTAAACAATTTTCTTCCAATCTCAAAATTTTTAGTCTCGGAGCCTGATGCATGTCTTCACTAATGATTGATATTTCATTTTGACTTAAATTTAGCTCAGCTGCATATAGCTCTGACATTCCTTGAGGTACCTCTGTTATTTTATTGTGTGACAGCTCCACAACTTCCAAGCAATGTAGTCCTAACAGTTGTTTTGGAAATTCTTTTAGACTGTTGTTGTTCAGATATACTTGTTTCAAATTACTCAACTTAACAAAAGATTCTGGTAGGAATGTAACTAAATTATTAGATATGTTAAGCATTTCAAGTTTCTTCAGATTTCCTAAAAACTCTGGAATGGTTTCTATTTTATTTGTGTCTAGGTTGAACTGTTTCAGCAGCTTAAATTTACACATATCATCCGGCAACGATGTCAATTTGTTCTTAGACAGGTCTAAGTTTCTTAAAACATCACTTAAATTCAGTGCTTCAACTGGTATTTCTTTCAGCCTCTGATCAGATAATTGTAAAACACCTGTTTTCGACGCAGTTTCATAGTGTTGTTTGATACCAGAATTACCCATTTTAATTAACTCACTGCAATTGACTGTATTATGTGAATGTAAAACAAATAAAGAATGTTAAATTCATGAGAAATAATGTGGTTTTTTTTTGTGTTGTTTTAGATTTTTAGGACACACTGACAAGTTGACAACTGACAAGTGACATTCACTTTTTCCATTGACAAATATGACAAATACACTCACGCCACGTTTTTTTTTTGGCGTTGGACTATTCGTGCTTATTGCCATTGACAATATTTTATTTGATAATCAAAACGTGAGAATCGATTACTCGCGAAATGGTACAATATTACAACGGGAAATTTGGCAATGGAAAGGAAATTAGTTGTTAATAAATACAAAAACAATTTAACAGAATACGACGAATTTAAAATACAACGGAAAACTGTAACCATTTAACCCCACCAGGTCGCCCCACAGAAAGGCCGACTCGGTGTATCTCTAAGCTAAACTAAAAACTACGTCATAATTCTCAAGTGTTTTTCTTGTTGTTAAGTTTTCATCAAAACACAAGCAAAATGCTTGTGACTTGTAAAGTGATGACGACACATACAGGATGGTTTCAGATTAGTGTATTTTCGGCTCGTTTATAGCTCGTACAAATGCGAGTCGCGTTATAGTCGCTGACATCTGTAATTTTAATCACAGATTAGATATTAGTAGCTAGCTAGATTTTAACGTCATGCTCCCCAGCCACCCCATCATCCAATCAAATTTTATCTCATCAAATTTTACTTGGGGTTGCTGATACACTTCAGAAGATATTCTTTATTTAAACAAATGTCCAGCCAGCAGACGGATATCTTCTGAAGTGTAACTCACAGAAAGTTGAAAGTTTGGATTTGTAAGGTACTTAGATTTGTAAGGTACTTTGATAGTTTCTAACTCTGAATCGATCAGACAGTACCTATATTAACAATAAAAATAATAGTAATGGGCCCGCTAGCTAGACACTTCATAGAAACGTCATTTACTCAGAAACTGTCGAGGTACAAAAATAAATCTTATTTATTTTCTATAGGTACAAAATAATGTCTCTAAGTAAACCTATCACCTGTTGATAAATCTCGTTGGGGCTTGCCAGATAGACTCACACCTTGTTGTGTCGCCTTGTGTTCACATCTAGTGAGCATGCGTGCACACGGAAGTTCACGGAACACTGAGAAAGCATGTTATTAAGCGGGCCCTAGACGTTCAAGTAATTTTATCAAATTAGTGTTTAATCAAATAGAAATACGAAAATTCATATTTCTTTGTGCCATTTGACAACTCATTTTTGATCTTGCCACAGATAATCATGCCATTTTGATAAAACTATTTGAACCAGCCTGTTTGATCAAACAGTACACCTAACAAATTGGAAAGGGATCTGCTCTGGCCACACTGAGGTGTGTATTTCGTGAGAGATGTGGATTTCGATTCGAGACAGCGTTTTTGTCAACTTTTATGGAAGAGTTCAAAGGAGAAGAGGTGAGGACTTTCGATTCAGTTTAACTTGTTCAAAGCTATATGTCACAAAAACTCAGTCCAAAAGCCACGCGCGGTCAGCTGCTGTGTGGCCCAGCACTAAACCATAGACAACGGGAAACTAAATCGAAAGCTAAACAATATCTATCGGTGATAGTACCTAAAATAATTATATGAAACACATTACATTCACAGAAATAAATTTAAAGATATACTTAAAAAATAAAATTGTTTTATAAAAATCGCTGAATATGAGAAAATAACAATAGACATGATTTTTTGGGAACAGTCGATTCATTCAAACATGAAAACAGTACTTCCAACATTCAACAATAGTGACGTGCATAGAGGGATTGATATCCGATAGAAGAAATTCGAAAGGTTATTTTGTTTAATTTATAATGATATCTAGTACGAATTTAGCAATACAAGTGTTGATTTAAAAGAAACAAAAGTGTAGTCAATTAACAAAATCGTTATCAATAAAGTTTACCCATGATTTCTAAGTTATATTTTGTTACCGCGGGAAAACTGTGAAACGTTTGACTAGTATAATGGCCGCAGAAGCGCCAATGCTTTACGTGTTTGCTCCTAAAGTATGAAATTTGAGTCCAAAATATGCTTCTCCAATGCTTTAAATGAGTTAAAAAAATCATAACTGAGATGGACATCAACGCTGGTAAGTAGCAATTAATTGTTACTAGAAGATTTTAGCTTCTTTTTTCAAATGCTTTGATAAATTGTGATGATAGCTTTACCTACTCGTAACTTTTCTCAGCGTGCACCTTCATCAGTCCTATTTAATTGTATATAATATACAATTATACTTAAATCAGGTTTCGAACAATATGTACACTGGTCTAGGAAAAAGTAATTGATAACTGAGACAAACGGTAAATCTAATTGTAAGTAACACAGAAACCTAAACTCACCATATTCTGATTCTGTAATTCCGGATTCTTGTAAAATTCTGATATTACCGGTGCCGCATAACATTGTTGTCATTTTGAATGACTTACGTCCATAAATACAAACAAAGTAAGAAGTTTTTAATTGTAAACTTGTTGGTTCTGATTTGCTGAAAGAAAAGTTTGCAACTTGCACTTTGCATGATAAGCATTTACCATGGACAAAGTTCTGAGTTCCAGACACAGAGCATCATAATTATATACTGGTAGTTCCAGACTTGTTTTTGAACCATACAAAATTGTTTTTAAAAGGATTATGAAAATAAATAAATGGTAATCTGGATTAGGATAGGTTGTTTTATGGAGTATTCTTTTACATTAAAACTTTGGTTGTGAGTTCTTTGTTTTGCATTCTTATCACATTTTAATTGAACTGGTGTACCCTTTTGAATTCCGGTAAGCTCCAACATTCCTCTAAAATATGTTTTCCTTGTAATTGTATAGGGAAAATAATATGTTGAAGTAACATAGTAAAATGACCCCAATAAATCTGTTACAATATCCATTTGCATTTTCCATGTTCAGACCTATTATAATATTGTGATTCAATTTGTGCTCTCTTGAAATTCGTGTTTTTCCGATAGTTAATGTTTTCATGATGTAAAAAACTGCTAAATCAAGTTCAACATTATAATTTATAGTGTACAAAACATGTAATAACAACGTAGATAATTTCTTGGAAAATGCTTTTTTCAAGCTTTTACTGCTTGCATAGTTTTAAGGGTTTTTAGTACAAGGCACTAGTGTTCAAAAATCTTTTTAATCATCATCAGCATTTTCCCACCCTTACCCCAGTCAAATTTGTTTAATCACTTTATACAAAGTGCTTGCTGTAACTGGAAACATCTACTAACATATTGACATGTAATCATTCACTGATTCTGTTATTTCTGCTTACCATGCTGGACCACAAATATAATAAATTGTAAGTATTCTCTTAATTCTGTAGTACTATCATAAATCAAAACAATTGTTTAGTTATTAAATACATGTTCATGATTTATTTTCACAGTAGTTAAATTCCTTGCTAACCCATACCTGGAGGGTTGAAAATCAGACGGGCTTATATTCCCAATCAAAATTTTTGCAGATTTACATGAATAAATTGTATCAGTCTTATGTGTTTGTGGTAGGTGAATTCAACAGAATAATCCTGCCTTGCAGTTACGTGATAATACGTATTTTCAACCTTTCAAACTGTCTGCTTGGAATTAAAAGTTCATATTTCCCTAAGTTGCTGTGTTTATTTTGTCATCTGCCTAAAGATTAAAGCATAATTTATTATCCTATAATGTTCCCACTGCTGAAACTTAGGACTCCTCTCTATGTGAGGTACCAGGCTGTAATCAACAATGTCAACCCAGTATGGGTTGGTGGATGATAAAACCACATCAAATCAGAATTACCATAAAAGTTGGTATTTAAATTAAAGATAACTGCAATAGATCATGTTTTTGTTAAAATCTCAGATTTTCTAATACTGTACCAAAGTAAAAATTTTCCAATTACCCAAGTCTTATGAAATTATTGACTACCTTGAGAGGTCCTATATCATAATTTGAATATATTTGCCTTGGTAAATTCTGTGCCTGAAATCATTTTTCAGGTCCTCAACATTTACAATTAAGAGTTTTCTTGAAAAAGCTTAAATTAAAATGAATAAATAAAGTTTTGCTTATCTTATTCTTAAAATAGATCAATTCTGTATGCATTTTCCTTATGGGATAAAAGAGGCCAGCGGAAGATGAAATGTCCATACAAACGTAATACCAAAATCATTTGTGATTCAAACATATTTTCTACTTAATTATACTGTTAACCAGATTTAGACAGTATTTATCTATGTTCCTGTTATTTTTTTTTTCTTCATAGTACCTAAATCGATTGCATTACGCATGTTTTTACAGCGTAAACATGTTTTTTTTTCTTACTAGCTCTGTATTAAAAACATTAATATTAATTGAACAGAAACATGAATATTAATTTAATAAAGAAATGGAAAAACATTAAGTTTTCACACGGAGGACACAATTTTTACAGCTTTAGAAGCGAACATATTATAGTTATTACTAGATATTATCTTAATGTTTTGTGATGTAGGCATTGTTGATTATCTGTACATTCATTAACGATTCGCCAAAGTAGTTAACAAAAATAAAGCAAATAATGATCATAATTATAAAATAGAAATGCATAAGAATCGTTATGACTGAATCGAATAGTTATAATACTACAAATAAAGCAAATAATGATCATTATTACAAAATAGAAATGCTTATGAGTCGTTATGACTGAATCAAATAGTTATAATACTACACACACAACAGCATCCCGCGGGCTCCGATGATAGTCAAACAGAGATAGCAATATCGTCTAATTTTTACACACGCCTCGAATTGCAATTCCGGGCCGCCTCTTATGATCCTGTCTATAGCTGTTATTGTTCAGTTCAAACTTTAAGGCGGCTCGGAAGTTAGCTGCGAGTGACGATCAGCGCAGATATAACGGTTCAAACTTTATTGCGGATCGGAACTAACGTAAAGCTGCGCAGAACACAATTTTAGGTATCAGGGGGCGCAGAGGACGCATCGTCTTGACTGTATAATGCGCAGACCATCACTCGCAGCTAACTTCCGAGCCGCCATAAAGTTTGAATTTTTGATAGTTACTTCATTTCATTTCCCAAAATCAGAAGGATCTGATTCTGAAATGAAATAACTATCAGGACAACAAATGTAATCTATCATAACACCTACATTTATTTTAGTTTTGTGTATCCTTTTATTCTCATTGATTGATTGGTAAATATGTTTTCACTACACTTTCATGATGTTCCAAACATTCAGATTATATTTATTTTCAACATACTTACATCCATGATGCAGTAAAACCCAAAAAATGTTATTGATTTACTTTGTTTGTTTGTTTCAAAGAGGTCTCAACGCAATTGTCTCTGATCGATGCCCTCCTGAGCGACCTTGACAAAACGATCACACCATGTGCTAGCAAAAAGAATGAGAAAAAAGAAGAAGAAACACAGGATGCCATGCCAGACTCAACAACCAACACGGAAAAAACCAATTATAATCCATTCCACTGTGGGGATGATGTCCTGGTACCAAACAAAGATGGAAGATATTATTTAGGTGTGTATTTACTTAAATTTTATATGATTCTCTATTTCGCCTCGCAATCTTCTTCTATAACTTATGGTTAGTGCCTAACCTGGTGTCGAGACTTCGAGAGTTTCTAAGCCGCCCATGGGCCTCTGACTTGGATTTACATGCCGTCGAGAAATATCTCTCAGGCATGCTGGTTTCCTCACGATGTTTTCCTTCACCGAAGCAAGTGATAATTATACAAGCCCCGCATCATACCCTAGTTACGTAATTGTCTCTTTCCCACACTGGAATTACTCCTACTTAAGCCCCCTGCACTCAATGTAAATTTGTTATAAATAATCTGAACAAAAATTATACAGCTTTATTTTGCCTAAACCAGCTTCTTAAAATGTATACAAGTACGGGTGTGTGTCGTGTATGTGTGTTGTGTATGTATGTGCATCTTTGCAATAATTCCTAGAAATTGCACAATATTAAAATCATAAAATAGATTATTCATGCAGCGTTTCCTTCAAATCAGGAACAATAGTAGAGTTGAGTACCAGCAATGACAACGACTCATGTGAGGTTGGTACGGGGACGGCGCGGTGCCTGGTCAAGTTCGGCGACGGTACGCAAGCGTGGGCGTCGGTGGCGTCGCTGAAACTGCTGAGCGCGCCGCCGGCGGACGATGGGCGCATCATGTGCGTGGTGTGCAAGAGGCGCGAGGGGCCCGCCGCGAGCCCCGCCACCAACGCGATCATCGCCTGCGACATGTGCGGAAGAGGCTACCATGCTAAGTGTCACTCGCCGCCTGTCGACGCATGGATTAACGGTACGTAGTTTTGTTTTTTGTCTGTTAGCAGATTCACTGACCAAATTCGTAGATGTATGAATTGTAGCCAAATCTCGTGTTAACTATTGATTGTGCAGAAAAGCAATAATTATGGTTTGCAGAGTCGCCACTGGCATCTTTTTTAATGTGATAATAATAAAACCTCAATTTGCTTAAAACTTTATGGGTACTACCGAGTTCACTGACGGTCAGCCACTTCTAAACGTTATTACTTAGGGCATAAGGGTGAAAAGTAGAGCGTCACTGAACTCGGTAGTACCATAGCGCCATGTATGGCGCACTTGTGTGCTTTCACTGCTGCATACGTATCAGCGAGTCGAAAATCTCGCAAACAGTCTGCAATATAACGCATGTGCAAAGAACGGCTTGATCTCTGTGGTTTATCTACTTCAAGAAGCTATTAGTAAGCCAGTTGTAGCAGTTCTAATAAAAAACTAAAGTAATAAAGAGCACTGAAGACCGGACCCGAACAGAGACGAATGGAGCCACACAAGTTTCGATCAACCACAGGCGAGACGCGATGTGGAGTTCAACCAATGATGGGATTGGTCGATTCCCACATAGCCTCTCGCTAGTCCGCTCGTCTCCGCTTTGTCTATCGAATCGATCCTTTACTTCGTTTACGCTCATTACCTGCAGAAGTATTTTATATCGGAACTTTTTAAAACAAGTGCCAAAAACTAGACTACTACTATCCACTACTACTCGTAATGAGCATCTGTTATCTGCTGATTGCCTCGTAGGCTCGGTTGATGTACGCCCTATCTGTTTCCTCACTGTATTGGTTACATTAAACATGCGTGGCTTAAAATTGCGAATCTCTGTAAATGTTTCATGCTTCGTATTAAGAACACTGAAATCACCCCAACTATGGTGTTACCAACATGAACCTTAATTCAAATTTCAAATAACCTACCATTGAAGGCAGGCACAAACCTTTTAAGCTGCTATTCCACCAGAGATGTGCGGGGATGCGTAGCGAGGAATGTGTTTGTAAGAACCAATAGAATCACTTAATTTACCTAGCCTCACTCAGCGCAGCACTAGTGGAAACGGCTCAGCGGAGCGTGATTTTTGTAAGTACATACAAAACATGGTAGGATACGTGCGAGAGATGTGTACTAAGGACGGTCGCGAGCGAAAAAATAGCAGTCTGAAACGAGCTCGCTACACATCCTCGCTACACATCCTCGCACCGTTTCACAGCGTCGCTACGCATCATCGCACATCTCCGGTGGAAATGCAGCCATGCCATTACCAAATTTTGGTCACTGAAAAGAACAATACTCCATAAGAGCGTATTTTTTGTGCTGCGACATTATTAGAACTTTACGAGTTTTCGTCATTTCTTTTAATCACACCTTTTATTGAATAACAAAAAAATAACTAACATCACCACGCCTCTGGAAATGTACTTTTGATTGAATATCTTCTTGATGACTTACCATTCGTATCTAAATTTCTAACAGGTGCATCATGGCACTGCAAAAGATGCGTGGACCAAAGGTATAGAGTGGCCGCGGCGGAGAACAGGGCGCTCAAGCGATCAGACATGTTTAGATTTAAGGGCGGACAGCAACGGCGGCAACAGCAGGAACTCACCGCACCTTGCGATGTAGGTTTATTACCAATCCAAACTACCAACTTGCCTAAAGTCATTCATTTAATAGATATTATTAATTAGTGTGTGTTTTCAGACTGCTTCAACAACATCATCGGCCTCAGTATCTGATGGTTGTAAAGAACAACATGAGCCGCATTGTTACTGTGGCGACAAGAGCGATTGGCTTGCACAGGTATGTATTATTTTATTGATTAGTCTTTTTACGTTAATGATTGTAAGATGTATGGCTAATGAAGCGAACTATTTGTAAGCTACAGGCATTAGCATCCAATTTTCATTCAAATTGGCCAGATATTGGTTGCACAATAATCCTATTCCGTAAATTATCATGCAAAGCTCACAAAACTTTTTCCATGAACTTACAAAGTTGACTTACTCCTTAAAAGTTGAATTCTTTTTTTTTATAGATGTTACTATGCTGCCGGTGTTCTCGTTGGTTTCACCAAAGATGCGTATCAAGTTTACAATATCCGTTGTATGCTGGCGATAAGTAAGTATTCTGTAGAGTGTAGACTGAAAATTACATTTCAGCGGCTTAGAGACTTCGCGCACTACATGACCACAACCGGTGTCCGCAAAGTGTGCGAGTCGTATTGTTACCGTATTGGTCTGGTTTTCTAAGGAAAAATTGACAGCTGGTACACACGGCTACACATCAAGCTATACATTTCCAGTTTATGCTGATCTCGCATTGTATAGGATTTCCGTACAATGCGAGGTCAGCTTATACTGGAAATGTATAGCTTGATGTGTAGCCGTGTGTACCTTCGTGAGTTTTAGCGGGGCACCCTTACGATTATTTAAAATCAATTGTGTAGTGATGGCGAAAATTGTAAAGGAGATCACCCAGATTGGGCTATTTTCAAAAGTCAGGCCAACGAAAATAAACTTATTATTTAGGTAGAGCATAACATAATAAACATTTTTTTATTCCTACACCGAAGTCGTAAGTCAATTCACGTAGAAGTTATTCAACCACAAAATATCTGAGATCACCCTGATTGGGGTAATTTTTTTGCCGGCTAACTAAAATAAACGCAATAATTAAATAGATCTTAAGGATATAAACATTTTTATTATGCCACCCAAGTTTTAAAATAACAATGCAATAGTATAAAACCTACATATAATATGAATAGAAATAGGTATAATAGCTACTGGTCCATGAAAACGCTAATGAAGGGAGATCTGCCGATCTCCTTGAAGCCCAAACTCATCGATATGTGTATCCTGCCCGTCCTAACCTACGGTGCTCAGACCTGGTCACTCACCGAATCGCAAAAGTTCCGCCTTGGGGTCTGCCAAAGAGCCATGGAGCGCAGCATTCTGGATGTAAAGAGAACAGATAAAATACGGAACACTACGATGTGCTCAAAAACAGAAATAACATACGTAGGCATAAAAGCTGCCAGGCTCAAATTCGATTGGGCAGGTCACGTGAGCCGCATGCGACCACTGGGCAAAATTCTCAACACGTTGGGTGTCCAGTGGTCGTTATGCATGCGGCTCACGTGACTTGCCCAATCCCATTTAAGCCTGGCAGCCCTTTTTGCCTACGTCTGATATTCATGTTTTTAAGTGCACCGTAGTTTTCCGTATTTTGACTGTCCTCTTTACACCCAGAAATCGCTCCATGGCTCTTTGGCAGACCCCAAGGTGGAACTTTTGCGATCCGGTGGGTGACCAGGTCTGAGCCCCGTAGGTTAGGACGGGCAGGATACACATATCGATGAGTTTGGGCTTCAAGGAGATCGGTGGTTCTCCCTTCATTAGCGTTTTCATGGATCAGTAGCTATTTTATTATTTCTATTCACATTATATGTAGGTTTTATACTATTGTATTGGTTTTATCATTGTTATTTTAAACTTGGGTATAGAACTTGGGTGGCATAATAAAAATGTTTATATATGCTCTATTTAATTATTGCATTTATTTTAGTTGGCCGGCAAAGAAAAATTACCCCAATCTGGGTGATCTTAGATATTTTGTGGTTGAATAACTTCTAGGTGAATTGACTTACTACTTCTGTGTAATAATAAAAAATGTTTATTGTGTTGTGTTCTACCTAATTAATAAGTTTATTTTTGTTGGGAGGTTGGGTGATCTCCTTTAGGGGCTTGCTTATAACTCGGAAATCTGACGCATTAAATGATTTTGTCTCATGCAAAACTTGTTTATATTGATACCAGCCTGCAGTCATTGGTTAATACAGGTTTTATGCGTGGCCGGTATTTTGAAAACAAAATAAAATCTGGAAATCGTTAATTTAATCTGTTTGACCATGCGTCTTGTCTTAACTCTGTGGAAGTTAAGCAGGCCACGCCTTATACAAAAATCTTGCAACCCCTGGCATGACGCAAGGTGTAACGGATTAAAATTTATATAATTAAAAATGGCATGTTAATTTGGATAATTTAAGTTTAATGTTATAATTTTAGTGGATGGCATCTAGCTGGATACCACTATCGTTTGTGTTGTGCTTGTTATAATATTGAGTGTAACACACTGAAAAACCACAAGTGCGTCTTGGAACACGCACAGTAAAGGGTTTTCGTAGTCGGGTGAAATAATGAAATACATATGTTATCCCAAGAACCAGCTTAAATACATATTTCGTAAATTCCGTGTTTTTCAAGTCTAAATGTAAGTTTGTAAGCACATATTGAGAGATTTGCCATTTTAATTGTAGGTTGTACATATTTGCGTGCGCTCACTGCAACGGAGGAACGGAATATCTTCGGCGACTGGAGCTTTGTTGGCTGGACCTGGCGCACCTCGCTCTGTATAACCTCACTGCGTACAATGCCCCGAATTATTTCGACCTAGATAGTGTTATTATGCCATACATCATGGACAATTGGCATGCACTGCAATTACCTGAAAAGGTTAGTTGGTTATTGTATAAAGAAAATAAAAAGACACGTTTTATTTTAAAAAGTGTAGGTTCCTCATTTTCTTTTCTGTCTAGATGTGGCGGACCCCAGTCACAGAACGCCGTGAAAAAATCTTGACAGCGTTGACGTCTTCTCGTAAGCGATTCAAATGTGGCCGCGAAATGAAGAAACGTGCGACTATCTGGGGACTGCGCTTGCGCCGGCCGCCGCCGCCTCCACTGCAGCTCTCTGGTTTGGAACAGGTTCATAGACTCATTTATAATTGTGTCTATATGTATTGTATTGTCAGAAAATCATATTTTTATATTTTTATTAACAGATCCGGAAAGGGGAACCATTGTCCGATGAGCTCGTGAGGGAATTCGCACCGCGACTTAGGTTTCTGCCACGAGTGCCGTCACCGCAGCAAGTTCAGGCTGTAGATGACAGGTATTACTTCAGAAGTTTTATTCATACTGAAAGATATTGCAATGGAACATCATTTAAAATGTATAACTTGTTTGTTTCAGCTCACAACCTTCTAGTAGTAACAATGATAAAAGTTCCTATAAAAATCACAGTCAACGGATGATTGTGCCAGTTGATGGTCATTGGTTAAATTTAATGATGGGCAAACGGTTCCATGAAAATCTCAACTCAAACTCTAACTCAGAAAACGATTCTTCTACTAGTTCATATGAGTCTGTTAAGCCTAATGAAAACGACGAACAACTTTCACCCTCCATTTGCACCTCTACTGCTAGAAATTCTGATGCCAAAGCCGATAAAATAGAGAAAATATCAGAACTAATCGAAAACACTACGAACGAAGCAACGCCGATCTGTGAAGAAAGTCCTCCAGTGCCATCTCTCAACACTAAGACTTGTTTAGTTCCATGTTCTGTAAAATTAGATAAAATATCCAAAGAGAATATAGTTGATACGAACGTGAGTAAGAGTGACGTCACTAACGTCAGCATCAACACTCACACGACAAGAATAGCTACAATGAACTTAGAAGTATCTAAGTTGTCTACTAAAAACATTATCGAACATTCCAAAATAATGTCTCTGCAGCACATGGATAGCATACCCCCTTACACTAGCAACTTCAGCCATGACATGGAGTCGTCGGGCGACGAGACCTCCAGCAGGGGCACCCTAGACGTTATTATACCACCGCTAAAAGATTTCCAGGGGAAAAATAACCCATTTCTGATGTCTAACACTTACCCATCTAAGAAACCATTCTCATCAACAAACATATACAAACAAAATGGAAAGCACCACTCACGTTTCTCGTTACCGGTGAATTTGAATCCAGTGATGGGACCTCTAGTGAGGCCATTGAAAAGAAAGCTTAGCGAAAAGGACTTAGTGATCGGGCCTAATGGGGAGGTGAAAAGGAGGAAATTTAGGAGGCCGCGGAAATATCTACAGGCGCAGGTATATACTTCCGAAAATATATAAAGCTGTTTCATTTGTAATCGACAAACAACTAAATAGCTGTGTTCCTTATTATTCCCTGATTCTTATAATGCCATTATTTTACAGCTGAACAAATCATGTCCCCTGCCTGATGACAACAACAAACCTGCTCAAATCCCAAACGAAAACGGTGAAGTCACTCCTCAGGGGGGAGGCCACATCAATAACGTGAAATTTCACGGTAGAAGACTGAGACAGAGACAAGAAAAGAATTATTACGAGAATGCAAGAAGAAATACTAGTAATAACTCTAGTAATAATAACAGCGTAAAGAGCTTACAGCTGAGTCCTCACAAAGCTAATAGCAGTGCCGCGGATGTGAACGCGGAGCAGCTGTCTGCGCTGAAGTCGAGCGTGCAGTCGTACTTCCGCGCCGGACAGACGTTCCACGTGCACGCGCGCCGCCTCGAGCCCGGCGCGCCGCCTGCCTACCTCATAGAGTGGGACACTACCGCCTCCTAATGAGTGCTGTCAAATAAGGTTTTAAATATGTGAACCTCGGAGTGAAAGTCAGAAAAAATAATTTTGCAAGACCAAAGTTCTAAGCAAATGCTTAAAAAGATCAATAATCGGGTGTCGGGTAAGCGAGTCCAGAATTAACGATCTATCAGTGTTTAGAATCTCAAAACAAAGGTCAGTGCAAAACAACTTTAATTCCTAGGTTTAATACTTATTTGACTGGACTAAATGTGTGGCAAACATGAATTTATTTAAATGTCTATACATATTATTATTGTAATAATATATAAGTGCTTGTCTGTAGTCTAGTTGTACAGTAAGATCAAGGAATGTGATATATTATTATTCCAATTGGATTTCGATGTTTTATTTTAAATACTATTATATAACCCATACGTCAATCCACGCCTTGTTTTCATGGGGATTGGCAGTTACTACAGAACGCCACCTACTACGACACTTACAATCCTTGAATTGATTCATGTCTAGGTTTTAGCTAGAATCTAGACTGATGAATCTACTCAAGATTTTCTTAATAAGATAATGCCAGCTCTTGCGGCTGCTGATTAGACAGGCCCTACCACTTTGCAATAATCATATCTGACATCCTCATCTACCTAAGCTGGAGCTTATTTTGCGTTGATATCACAAAATTTGCGTTATGTAAACAGTCTAATTATTAAATTTCGAAGAATGAGTTTGTTCTATTGGAATATTCATAATTAATTTGCTTTTCAAAAACGTGAAACCTATAATTACCAAAGGAACTATCATGATCTACACCACACTTTACCCACTGCTGGGTGTGGCTGTAGGTCTGTCAATAGGGAATATGCATGTAATTTTTTTTTTTTCACTTAAATCATTAATATGCAGTATCAACCCAAGAAAATAATTAAAAGTTAATTTCAACTACTGCTTGTCGCACAAAAAAAATATTAAACTCCTGCAATTTTCTACGTCCATGACTATCGCGGCCATTCATCTCAGGACTTTGATGTCACTTACCTCTATCTGCCTTGTTTAAATCTAATTTTTTGCCCCTATTAAATTAGTTTTACTAAAATGTAAGTGCTTTATTTAAGCAAAAATTGCAATAACAAATTATAGTAAAATCATAATGAAACTTTAATTACTTTTCAATCGTTTTTTTGACACATGGATTTTGACGTCACTTCCGGAATCGATGCGTTTTGTGTTTGCGTTCCGTTTCACCAAAAACACGCTAAATAAAATATTAAATTGTAAAATAAGTGTTGTATTAAAGAAGTAAACAAGTGTACCACAATGTTTTTATGGTCCAATACAAGGCATTTTAAAGAAATAAAAAAAGTTTTGTATTTCTTGCATATACCCTATTGCCACGCTCCTGTGCTCATGGGCAGACGACATTGTTGCCATCGCGGGTAAAACCGGGATGAAGGAACATGCATGCAGAAACTCACGCCTTTTCCTATAGGGGTAGACAGAAACCACAGAACGCCAACTGCTACGATAGGTACTTGCAAGAAAGGAACATAACCATACATATATTTTATGTTAACTTAAACGGCGGAAAGGACATCGACGCGCAAACGTTTACCACGTACTTTATGAAATTTTTCAAAGGCAATTAAAAAAAAAAGTTCAATACCTACACTACACGGTCAAAATGTATGGACCAGCTGTATTTTTACTGAACAGCAACAGAGATAGATTATAGTCTGGAATAGCACCTAAGATACGATTACCTTAAAATTTCCACGCAAACGAAGTCGCAGGGAACAGCTAGTTCCATTTAACAGGGTTTTCATGATTTAAAGTTTAAACCAATAAATCTGTTCAGCATAGTTAACGTCGGAATAATTGAAGATATTTTTGTTTCTGATCACCTGCCTATATTTATCGAGTGCAATTTGGGTTCAATTAGACCTATTGCTGCGATCGATACATCGCGCAGTGATGTGATATGGGGGAAAAGAGATGAGGCTTAAGTTGTATACGTATCGAGAATTATGTAGTAAAGGCTTGCGAGACATTGACTTTCCCATAGAGTTTGAAACATGTAGTTTTGGGCCTTGTACTTTATACAGGATGTTTGGCAGAACGTTGAACATACGAAAATGGTGGATAAGTGGGGTCATAATTATCATGGTCACTTAGTCAGCCCTGATTTATTTGGCCCTGGCCCACTGGATATTTTTTTTTTTTTTGTTTTCTTCTAGTTTCACCACTTTCTTAACTTTAAACTGGAATTTTTATTATAAACAGGCAATATTTTTGGTTTTTTTTTTCTTAATCTTCAATTTTTACCAACCTTGCAGTATTAAATTTCGCAAAACATTTCACTTTCCGTAAAGGTAGTTTCGTCGAAAATTTCCTACTTGATAAAATTATGAAATAACTATAAAAGCTTATATACTTTTATCTGAATTATAAAAGCAAATTACATACCTACCAATAGAAAGGTCACACAGTAGGGATGATTTGCTAGACTAGAAACTCCTCAATCATTTATTTTTTTATTGCAAGTTGAAATTAACAGGTATTTTTTACATCTTTCTGTAAGTTTGAGGACTCCCTAACATTTTTTCTAGCTAACATCTGAATAAAGCAATCATTTTATAAGAATCTGCCAACATTAAAAAAAAAATATATATTGCCTATTTTACCCATTTTTAATAAAAAAATACACTTTAAATTTAAGAAAGTGGTGAAACTAGAAGAAAGCAAAAATAAATATGTTTGTTATATCCAGCGGGCCTGGGCAAAATAAATTAGGGATGAGTAAGTAGCAGATGACCCCACCTATCCACCATTTTCGTATGTTCAACTTTCTGCCAAACACCCTATATGATCTTATGTTAGTCTTAGATAAAATGTATAAGTCATTTGTTGATGTACTAAGTGATGCGGCTGTACAATCTAAAAACAGTGTGAATCTTGAGCGGCATAATAAACGTGTGTGCGGCTGGAATGAACATGTGTGGGAAGCGCTTCGGGAGGCTAGGCTAAAATACCAAAACTGGATGGTTCTGGGTAGACCGAGTACTGGACCCGCTTACGACCCGATGTGCGAGTCCCGTAAAATTTTTAAAAGCCGGCTAAAATGGTGTCAGAGACACTAGGACCAAATTAGAATGGACGTAATAGCTAAATAACGAGCTGAAAAAGATTTCACAAAATTTTGGAAGTCCACTAATAAGCTTGGTGTTAAGCCTGGCCTCCCTGCGAATGTTGGTGGCCGAATTGACCCACAGGATATAGCAAATTTGTTCATGGAGCACTTTAAAGTACGCTCTCCTCTGGGTCCTTCAACCACTGTACAAGAGGCTGGGCCCACCGTGGCGGGTGAGGAACCTTTATTTACAATAAATGCGTAGAGGTAAATCTCCTGGCCATGATGGGCTCAGTATTGAGCACTTAAAATTTGCTGGCGTACCTACACGTGCCGAGGGTCCTGTCCTTGTTCTTCAATATGTGCATTAGTCATTCATACTTACCGGATGATTTGATGAAAACTACTGTGGTGCCCATAGTGAAGAACAGGACAGGAGACATATCGGACAAAGGAAACTATAGTAGATAGTGTGCTTGAGTCTTGTCTGGATAAGTACATAAACATACATGACGCACAGTTCGGGTTTAGACCTGGACTGTCTACTGAAAGCGCGATTCTGGTGCTTAGAGCGGTAAACCCGTCATACTTTACATACAAACGCTCGTACGTGATTATGCAGTTGTTACACATCTATCTTTGATTTTTTTGAACTAATTAGTATTTTGTGCACTATATCTAGATTTCTATGGTAGCAAAAAAAAAAAATTGTAGAAACAAATTCAGGATAATTATGCCTCCAAAAATTGCTTTTTTGCACAATTTTTTACTGAACTTTGGCCGTTCATTAATGTACTCATAAACTGTAAAAGTAAAGAAAACATCTCGATAGAATCCTTGCACATGTAATGGAGATTCTTAATGACAAATATTTATTTCACACACTTGTATGACTTATTCAAAAACACGTGTTTCCTAGAACAATGTCATCGCGTTAGGCGGTATGAGGTGCGTGGGAGACGAGATGTGCTTGGTCGGGGCGGGGTAAGACGGGGGAATTGAAAGAAAATTGCCGCTGTGGCTCTGAATGAAACAACAAGCTTTTCGACCATGCTCGCTTTGACGATAGAAGAGCCGGGAAAGGCCCTCTTAAGCACACTGTCCAATACTAAACTGAACGGAAGACTCCGATATACGCCTGTTTTTGGATCTCTCCAAAGCCTTCGATCTCGTTTCGTATGATGTTCTTTGGAGAAAGATGGAGGACAGGGGTATACCGGCGGAACTATTGAAAATATTTCAATACTGGTAGGTACTCGAAACAGACTAATTGTGTTAGGTGGTCAAACTGCCTCTCAGAGTAATACGGGTTGGAGTGCGGAGTGAGACAGGGGGGGGGTATCCTCTCCAAAGCTTTTTAACCTGTATGTAAATGACCTCATAGTTGAGCTCAGCAGCATGCGTGTTGGTTGCCAGGTGGGGGGGTGTTTGTGAGAACAACATCATGATCATGTGATGATATGGTGTTGCTGGGCCCGACTGCGAGGTTCAATCAGAAAAATGCTGGTTTTGTGAAAAACGCCGCATCACAAATGATTATATCTACAATGTAAAGAAAACCGAGTTAATGGTCTTCAAGGCCGCCGCCGGCAAGGGCCCAGACACCATTCCTTCAATTTAGTTTGAACGGCGCGAATATAAAGCAGGTGACCAAGTTTAAATATCTGGGCCATATACTTGTCGACGACCTTAAAGACGATGATGACGTAGAGAGGGAGCGCAGGGCGTTGGCGGTCCGCGGCAACATGTTGGCGCGCAGATTTTTTCGTTGTACCGATCAGGTCAAAATAACCTTGTTTAAAGCGTACTGTCAAGGCCTGTACACGGGAAGTCTGTGGTTCAGCTGTTCACGGGGGACGCTAAATGCCTTGCGCGTCCAATATAACAATGTTTTCAGGATGATGTTGAAACTCCCTCGTTTCTGTAGTGCCTCGGGGATGTTTTCGCAATCGCATACAGATGGTTTCCACGCTATCCTCAGGAAAAAGGTGGCATCGCTTGTGAGGAGGATTCGGGGGAGTAGCAATAGTATCTTGAAAGTCGTGGCTGAGGATCCGAGCGCGCCTGTGCTGAGGCATCTCATGCGGAATCATTGTCCGCATGAAATGCCTCTAAAGTACATGACTCACTAACTTGTTTAATATTCTGGTTGTTACTAAAATCCTAGTGTGTAAGTTGTAGTATCTAAGGTCACTAACAAAAATGGTTCCTATGTTCCATCATCATCATCATTTCAGCCGAAAGACGTCCACTGCTGGACATAGGCCTCCCCCAAGTGTCGCCACACTGACCGGTCCCGTGCGACTCGCATCCAGCGGATCCCCGCAACCTTCACCAGGTCATCGGTCCACCTAGTGGGAGGCCTTCCAACGCAACGTCTTCCGGTTCGCGGTCGCCACTCCAGAACTTTTCGGCCCCATCGGCCATCCGTTCTGCGAGCAATGTGCCCTGCCCACTGCCACTTCAGTTTGGCAATTCTTCGGGCTACGTCGGTAACCTTGGTTCTCTTGCGGATAACCTATGTTCCAAGTAAAACAAATTATTATTATAGCTATTCAAAACGCTTCGATTCGACAAGTCGTATGTGTATCTTTTTTTGGCATTACGAAAGCGAGCGAGATAGACACGACTTTCCGAATTGAAGCGTTTGTGAATAGTAAATATGTAGGTTGCCTACAGACTGTAATTCCAGTGTGTGAACGAATTGGCGCTAGATGACCTGTATAGCTGTCTCTTTCCCACACTGAAATTATAACTGCTTTAAGGTGGATGCGCAAGGGTAGCCCGCGAAATTTAAATTTTCTTACGTTTATTGCAATTTGCAGGTCTGTGTCAGGTTGTATGTTGATGAAAATATAAATCGCACCAGTAACACGTATGGAGTTACAGAATTATAGTCATTCAAATCATCAATACAACCCTCCAGTTTCATATAATCTCAAAGAGTGACTTTTTCATGAAATAGCTATTGAATGTGATTATATGAACTTGGAGGGTTGTATTGATGATTCTGTAACTCCATACGTGTTACTGGCGCAATTTATATTTTCATCAACATACAACCTGACACAGACCTGCAAATTGCAATAAACGTAAGAAAATTTAAATTTCGCGGGCTACCCTTGCGCATCCACCTTAAGACATTTTAGTAACCCCCGTATTCAAAAGCACTTAGGGGACGTACTTACGCACGTATACTGTCACTTATGGGATATCTTCCGTGATTGTTCATTCTTTTGAGCTCCCCATATATTTCGACGCTGTTGCAAGCGCTATGATCGCGGGTTGACTGGAGAAAGGTGGATGGAGAATAAATTGCTATGAGCAGACAAGTCAGTCAACCCTCTTTCTTTGTGGATGCTGCCGCACCGCGTGCTTTGTATGAACAAATAACCGTCCGTGCGCAATCCGACAAACGCACGTTTTCGGCACCGCAGCGGTCCGACACGAAACGTCTAAATTGAAAGCGCCCTAAAGCGCAGGCCACACCACCAGCTGGCGGGCGGGCGAACGACGCGTCGTTTCACCTCTTTTCATACTTTCGTTCACACCGCGAACTATCGAAAGATACGAACAAAGTATGAAAAGGGTGTCGTTCGCGTCGCTCGCCCGCCCGCCAGCTAGCGGTGTAGCCTGCGCTTAAGGGTCGCCGTACGAACGCGCTCTCGTACTTTTTACCAGACTACAGCGAAACCAAAAGGAAGGGTTATGATTTTAGCAGTCTACGTATGTTCCTCCGTAGCGCCTAAACTATTCATCCGATTTTGATGTCAATCGATTTGTTATGGCCCGGGTAACAGACGCTACAAAATATTTTTTTCTTTGTACTTGATATTTTTTTACACAGCTACGTTTGGCACAATAATTTCGTTACTGGCAACAAATGAACCACGCAGCTAACGAAGCTAACCGCTCCGTGCATATTCTACGTCGTAGTAAATGAACGGTCACCGGTCACCTTTTAGCACGGTTTGCTACGCCAGAACAGGACATTTATTTTTATGCAGCTAAACACGAAAGAGGTTTCAATAGAACGAGATATAAAAGAACTGATTTTATTGCTTCCAAAATGTTTAGGTAGAATAGTATTCCACAAACTAAAACAAAATTATACTGACTTCGAGAAAATAATGTGTAGGTACATTAAAACAGTTTGATTTTGTACATCACTTAGCTCTGCGCTTATAAATTATATTTTAAGCATAATTAACTTTTCAGAGACACAGTTACTGTGCCTCATCAAGAATGCCCCAAGCTGCACAAATTGCCGAAAATAAAATATAAATAACAATTTAAACAACATTATTTACAATATGGAATGTCAATATATTTTACTTCATATCTACATTTGATTTCGAGTTGGAGAGTAAATGGCTGAAATTAAAAAGTTGCTTAACAATATACAATGCTTTTGTGGACATTTGTATTATTGGTAGTATAATTTTTATTCTCATTAATAAATTAATGAGTTTTTATGCAGAATTTGTTTAAAATTTACTACATTTGCACTGGAGTTATCTATCTACAAACACAAAAAGACATATCCCAATGTAAAATAAATATATTTCAAATCAAATGTATGACATTTGATCTGTTTTCCATGACAGACTGATAAAAAATCTACTAACATTAAGCAATATTTGTCGAAAATCGAATACGTAACAGAAATTCCATTTACTAATAAATATAAACCCACGCCGTCACCCATTGCACGTTGAATTAAAAGCGGCATTCTAATAATATGGCATTATATACTTTAATTACTTTTATTTAATTTCTAAGCGTCAATAATTAGTGTTGCTTTCGAAACACAAATAATACAGCGATGCAATGAGAAATGGCGTAAGTCGCGTAACAGATTTCATAGTTTATTTGATTGTTTATTCACCAATTACATAAAACATGTTGATTTTCCAATTTCAATCTACCATTCTATCGTCTTAATAGACACTATAAAACAATTATGGAAAGAAGGAGACGCCTCTAAAACGAAATATAAATATAGACTTACGAATGTAAAGAGAGTTGTTTACCTTTAAGACCTTACATAAAAACTTATAATACAAGTTAATTTTAATTAAAATGCAACCCTCTAGTAAAGGCCCATAATATGTGACCACGAAATCAATAATGACGTTACAACAGTTTAAGTATAACTATTCACAGCACTTAACCACATGTTAGTCAACTGTTTCACGCACTACACGATCACAAACTCACTTCGGTGTCATACTATCACCATAATTATCGATTGCATTGACGTAAAATTAATATTTATATACTCATATGTACAATTTATTAGTGTCCTCCTTAAAGCACATCACAGTGATTCTTCAAAAGCGGCCATCAAATCACTTTGCATGTTCATGTCTATCTGACCCGCCATCTGAAACAATTACAACAGTATTAAGAATCCAGGCTATTTGAAATGGTATATTGAGTGTGGTGATCTTCGTTTTTAGTTTATTGAACAAACTTCTGCCGGAGCAATTATTTTGTCACATAGTTTCGAATTAGCTTTGTTAACTTACTGCATTCGCATACACAATCCCAACACATGGCTATCAAGATCCAGTGACTACATTGAAAAGTAAGTAGAGATTTAAAAGGGCCCAGCCATTGGGAGTATTGTCATGCAACAATTTTCATCCCATTCGATTTTGACATACGAATGCTATCTGACAAGCGAGCGTATGACACTACAAAGACCGACGTGTTACAAAGTATTAACACATATAGAATTATGATTTTCTTCGTCTTGTCTCGTCTATTGCTGGTAAATATTCGAATGTCTTTGTTTTAACAGGCAGATGTGTTGCTGGACAGTTCGTTCAGCCACTTCTTATCCTCAGCATAAACTCTAGGAACTGGAACTAATGTAATTTTGATGAATGATCATCAAAAACTACTTCTGATTCTGATTAATTTGTATGACTTAATTTACAAAAGCTTCTCAATCCACAATATTTCGTTATTCGTTCATACATTGATAGTCGAGTGCAATTAGACAAAAAAAAAAAGTGTTTTTTTTTTAATATTTTTATATCCAGGTATCTGTGAAAAAGCATCAGTTACCAATTTCAAAAGAAATGTCTTAAAAGTCGATATTTTAGAAATTATTAAAAAATACTTGAAATATGCATTACATCGACAATAATTATTACACAAATAACCAGACCAAATTGGCGTTTAATGAATGCACGCAGGTCACACTATTACGCCACAATATGAATTCGTCTAATTTGAAGTTATTCGGATACGAAAATATAAAAATTCCAAAGGAAATTCAAAAAAGAAAAAAAAAGTCAGGAGTGACGAATTTTTTTTAAACTTTCTTCTCCACTCTTTTAGGAACTCAATAAAAAAAGTCCCATGAAAATCCGACCACTATAAACTTCGTTCCACCTTATTGTCTAATCGCACTCGACTATAAAAACCTATTTAGTTTTATAAATGGACATCTAAGAAAAAAGACACGGCTCCATATATTTTGGTCATTGGTCTTTATTATTGACCGCAACTTAGTAGTGAGCTTATTAGCATCGCGCACTCGCGCAGTAGTGGCGCGCCACTGCTTTTTAACCGACTTCAAAAAAGGAGGAGGTTATATGTTCTTGTGTATGTATTTTTTTTTATGAATATTGAATAGCGTGCAGTACTCACGGCCTCGCGGCGGCGGCGCTCCTGCTCGCGCTGGCGCAGGCGCTCGCGCTCCGACGCGGCCGGCTTGTCGGGCGCGGCGGTGGCGGCAGCGGCGGCGGCGGCGGGTGGCGAGGCGCGCGCCACTGGCGACACTCGCGGTGACGCTACCTCCGCGCTCTCCACCTTGCGCACGCCCGCTCCCACTCTGTGAATCAACGCCGCATGTTTAGCGAGAAACGAGAAATGACTAATAGATCGTCTTTTGTGATGTGCCTTAGCCTAGAAATTGCGAACAACTTGGATCTAACGATTGAAATTAGTGTTCCGTAAACTTTTTGTGTTCAAGGTACAGACGCCAGCACATCAAGCTACCCGAAACTATCAAATTTTCCCAATCAACCTTGAATTGAATTTAATTCGAAGGACAAGTTGGATCCCGGGAGCAACGTAGGATTCTAGAGTAGAATCCTGAGCGGAGCGAGGGTTACAAGAATCGACATGTTTTTTTTTACGAGTTGTGTACTGTAGTTTTTACCATTGACTGTGAGAAAATAATTAGAAGTATAGTATTTATATTTCTCGTGGGTTAATAATAACCGCCACTCGGGTCGATCTTCAAGGTTAATTGGTAAGGCGGCCTTACCAAGGTCGGTCTGTGAATGGGTGACCACTAATTCATTACATACCGACTTTCTTTTGTGCCTCGGAATGTGCATAAAGCTGTTCGGCCGGCTGTCATTTGTAGTTTTTTGACAGTCTTTACTGGAAGTCAGTGGCCCGAAAGTCCAGTCTTACCAAGGGGTACCGTATCACCCACACAGTACTAACTGGGTTGTGTTCTGGGCATCGATCTATAATATTAATAACCGAAGGAACTATTATTGATCGCAGGTTATGGGTTAGATAGGCAGTCGCTCCATGTTAAAATACTGATATTTAGCTGCATCCTGTTAGACCGCATGGGATAAGTCTAGGCAAACGAGTATTTTTATCACATTTTATTATATTTATAATCGGTAATTTTAATATATAATCCTTAATATAATAAGAGAACAAAGGATTAATTAAAAACATTCAAAATGTATAGTGAAATTAGAACTGTTTTCGAAATTCAGTGTTAAATATTTTTGTCACGTTTTATTTCTTTTTTGTTCATAATTCGTGCTTGTTCCAAATTCAAAATGCTTTTACTCACTGAGTGAGTAAAAGAGAGTTTTATTCACTGTTATCGATGTATAAAATGCCCTTTTTCGAGTGGCAATGGTAAAAAGAAATTTGACAGATTGTAGTAGCTTGATGTGCTGGCTGGCGTCTGTACATCTAGAAAATCGGATAATTTTTGAGGTACCTACACCATAAATTAAAAAGCAATTTTTACATAATATTGGGTGGGTGATACGGTACTCCTTGGTAAGACTGGTTGTCAGACTTTCAGGCCACTGAGTTTCTGTAACGACTGTCAAAGAACTACAAATGACAGCCGGCCCAACGGCTTTACGTATTTTCCAAGGCACGGATGAAACTCGGTATGTCATGAATTAGTGGTCACCCATCCACAGACCGACCTTGGTAAACCCGGCTTAACCTTGAAAATCGACCCGAATAGCTGTTATTAACTCACGAGAAATATAAATACTTTGCTTCTAACAATTATCTCGCAGTCAATGGTAAAAAGTAGAGTCCACAACTCGTGAAAAGAAATTCATCTCGGTTCTTTTATGCCCCGCTCCGCTCAGGATTCTACTCTAGAATCCCTTGCTACGCTCGGGATTCTACTCTATAATCCTTCGCTGCTTTCGGGATTCAACTTAGTCCCTCGAATTAAATTCCCTTCTATTTTTCAATCATTACCTCATTTTTTCTTCGTCTGGTTGTCGCCTTTCAGTTTCTTGCCGCTGTCTTTCTCTCTCAGCTTGTTCTTTTTTTCGTAACTCCTGCTGTTCTATAAGAGCTCTTTGGCGGTCAATTTTCTCCTTAGCCTGCTTTTTAAACGCCTGCAAGCAAACAATTACAACAGTGTAAATTACTGAGTTTGATTTTGTGTTTATTGGTAAGAAAAAAACCACAATTCAACTTACTTGAAAACTATCCATGACAGGTTTTTGTTTTATTTGATGATTGGTTCCCATGTTTGGTATGCTCTGGGGACTTCCAGCCTGCGCGAGAGACGACCATGAACTCGCATTTTTTAAATTTTGTTCTTGTTTGAGTTTGAATGCTTGTGCAAAGTTAGTATTTTTCGAGTCTTCCATCTTTTTCTCCATTTCATATTTAGCGCGGTCAGACATGTTATTAGAAACCATATTTGGAACTCCCATAAGATCTTCTATTGGCTTTGGTGTCAATAGGGGCTTAACATCTTCTTTTTTCGAAGCAGGTGTGATTAAACATGGTGTATTCGGTATGTTATGATGAGACTGGGAGATTACGCTGTGTGGTGCTGAAGGTATGGGGTCAAAAATAGACGTCACCGATGGAACACCGGTCATGCCAGGAATTATAGGATTTATATCGGGTCGTAACATCTCACGTTCATGTGGCATTTTGTCTGCAAACCCGTTGTGAGGTGGAAGATACATTTCAGTTTTAATCTGTTCAGGCACACGAGCAACCTCTGTCAATCCCCCTAGTTGTGCCATCAAGTTCTGATGGGCAGCGTCTGGCATCATTTGAGGTTTAGGTAGTGAAAACTCTTCCTCGAGACGCATCGACGACTCTGATACACCAACACTAACATCCATAGGCACATCGGCTTTAAGACTTCGCTCGAGACTAGCCAAGGACCGTTCAATGGGATCAATGTATTGAGATGGATCAACCTTATCCAGACCGTTACGAGGTTCCATTTTAAGGATAGGCTTCTGGTCCTCCGTGTCGCGTACAATGGGGGCGATGGAAGAGTCAGGAATAATGTTAGAAGGTATTGTCGCCGGCGGCGCGGGCGCTGCGAGCACAACGGCCGGGGGTGCGACAGCTTCCTTAACCTCCAGCTCGTGCGTCGGCGCCGGCTGCACGGCCGGCGCAGGCTTCACGTCGGCAGTCGCGGGGGCCACCAGCTCTACCGCGACTGGCGCGGCCACAGGCGCGGACACGGTAGTCGCCACTGTCACTGGAGGCACGAGTTTCTGCTACAAACGATTAACGTTTAATATCATGAAAAATTGAATTAATATGATAATTTAATCATAATATAGAAAAAAAAAACATTTACAGGTTGTGGTGGGTGATGCTGCTTCTTGGGTTTCTTTTTTGGTGTCCTACTGGGGCCTGTACCTGAAATTAAATAAATATGCACAAAATGGATTGCGAGACACGAAATTTACCTACTACTGCACGAATGTATACTTAACTTGAGATACAGCATCACGATCCAGTAACCACAAAATCTTCGAAAAGAAAATAATTCGAGGAGAAGCCATAGTGTGTACATAGTTAATGTTCTCTGATATTATGCAAACACTTTTTTATAATAAACACTAGTTTTCATAAAATAAAACATGAATTACTAATGTATTGTTCAGATCTCAGGGCAGCCAAATGAAATTCAATATAAATTACTTAAGAGATTTACTTAAATCGTTATATATTGAAATATATACAAGTTTATTTCCACTCACTCTTATATCTATAATTTTTTTAAGTCATGAGTTGATTAAATCAATCTTACATAAAATTTTACACACATGGTGTTTCTGTTTACATGTCAACTCTCTACATTAACATTACGACAAAATTTTGCCTTCAAATAACTAATTGCACCAAGCGTACATACTATTTGCTTTAACTGAAAGTTGAATTGGTTTGCTACACTTCAGAACCCGTTAAATTAGTCAAAACATTTCTGTATTGGATTGTAACTAGATGTTTTGTTTTATTTAAATTCTAACTATAAAATAATTTGTCTATGATGATAACTATTAAACCAACTAATGAGATTTATCAGTTCCTATCTAACGGGCTTCGAAATAAAAGCAAATATTGATTACCAAGTCTTGTCACATAATCTCGATTTTGACAAAAAAAAAATATCATTATGTATACAGTAAACTTTTTGTTCTTTTCCCTTCTTGTCTGTTTGTGGACAAAATAAGGGTCTTCTAGATAAAATATTATGTTTACTACATACTAACTTATACTAAAGATTTATTGAAGCAACCTGCAAATTGTACTTGATAAAAATATATACTATGTAAGTAATGGACTATTGTTTACAGTGATTTCATAGGGAAGTTATTCCTCTTATACTCTCGTATTATACAACAAAATTTAAAATACTAATTGTTCTAGTCTGATTCAATTGAGCTACTCAATGTGAATATATTATCTAAAATAAAATAGGTACATATGCATAGTGTAAAAACTTTCTAAATAAAAGGACAATAAAACATAAGTAAACAAGCAAAATGATCAACATTTCACCAAGCAAGTCAATCATAAATGTGATGTTTTGACAAATCATAATTTATTTTCATTTAAAAATCGGTTTAACAGGCCTAGTAAAAGTGTTATGTAATCAGTATACATTTTATTATAGGCCTCTTTCAACCTAATAAATTAGATTTGAGAAATACTAGTCAGTTTCTTTGAATTTGTAAAAATTTCGATTATACAAATTGGACAAAAAAATACACTAAAAAGTTGTTCCTGAACACGGAACCAAGAAATATTTGAATTAAACCTTGATTAGTGACCTAAATCTTGCCATAAAAATAACTAAAGTTACAAACGTAATGTAAACCAATGTTCAAGACCTGGTTTACATGCGTATTGCATTACAGAAAATAATTATATACAAATGACGAATAGAAACAGTTTTTTGTTCAGATTTTAGTTGGATTAAATATCCGCATTTCACATCACTTATTCCTTACAATGCTCACAATACTATTTTGTTTCCGAAATTTTGTTTTTGATCTATCAGGCAACCAAAAATGGAACTGCAAGCATCAACATTTTTACTCATTCTTGTTTGATACACTAAAACTGGCTCAAAATATAATTTAAAAAAACAGTTATTTTTGTAATTATAAAATATCCAAATGGGTGCCAAATAGTTACAGATTCTGAACAACAATAATCAGTTTATAATTAAAAATTATAATCAAACTGAGATTTATTGAAAAATGCTTGTCAAACAAATATATGCTGATATTGCACTGATAGATACAAGGAAAAATCCTGGTGCCCATAACATTTTGCTTACTATTATAAAAGTATCCTCGACAATCAATAACAAAGTTTGCAAACAATTTGTGAAGGAAGGAGGCCAGCTTTAGGTATTTTTTATGTTTATAATAGACAATTTTGATTCACACGTCACATCAAATTTTTGAGAGCAAGCATCAAAGTGTATCAAGCATTAAACCAATAAAACATACCTTTTCAATTTAATACATTTTAACTACAACATGTCACAAAATACATCCTCCATTGTAACAAAATGAGAACTGATTTCATCTTGGGGCTAGTTTTGCTTGCTAAGTTGGTATCCGCCCTTACACAATTGTTTGCAATAGTCCCTATGGCTGCGCTCGACTCGCCAGCTGCTCTCGGAGATCCTCTTCGCTTCGCAACACTGGACGTACCGACACTACTATCTATCCTTGTTCTTATTATAGTTTTCAAGCCTCAATCAATATTAAGTGGGTTTAAATTTCACACTCAAAAGCAATTAGTAACCGTGAGATCTGAACTTTCCAATAATAATAATAATCTATAAAAAGAGATCGAAACTTCAAGGATGCAAATGAAATAACATCGCGTTTGAGGACATGATATAGTTAAAAAATATTAATGTGAAAAGGTATTTCCTATTGGTTCATGAAAGCAAACCAAGTAACATATTAGTCTTACCGGCACCAATATCATAGTATCAGTGAACACCAAAGCTGGCTTCTCCTCCTCACTAACAACTGTTTTGTGCCTTTACCAACATTTCTTATATTTCGCAGCAGACTATAGACTCGAATCATAAATTATTTGAATCAAACTTCAGGTGGTATCCCTCTCCAATATCACAGTAATGAAAATAATATTTACTCAAAACTACTACCACAGTAATCACACTCATACTTTCAACACAAATAATATGTTACACAGTTCCAGGGATAAGAAGTATTTTATTTTGTTTCTATTTATGGTGCCAAATAAAACCATTCTGTTGTCATCTTGTAGTTAGTTTTCTTTTAGCACCTGGTATCCCCATTCAACAATTCAATTAGCTAACACAATCACACTATGGCTAAAAAATCCCTTTCTTCATGCATATTGGCTTATTTTAATTAAACAAAACAGAACATAATATTCACATCATCCATTCATTATTAGTTTATTACGTAGGGGCGCGTTTATTTGACGCGAAAACTTTTACTCCGCCGCGCGCCCTTGAGCATGTTCGTGGTGACTGTAAACTAGAGGAGTTTGAATCTTGTCGCCTAAATTCACAATTCCCACGAATATCGTTCGGGCGATCGAGCAATAATTTTCGCATTGTACGCAATTTAATTTAATACTCTTGATCGAGGCCCACTCTCATTCAAAAATGAGAGGATAATTAAAAACGCTGCCAATAAAATAAAAATATGTTAAATCCTCAATAATGTGATTTGAATAAATAAATACTATAATATAAATATATTGTGGGTCACCCTTTGGCCCCAAGATGTAATATCAGAAAATAAATTTAAAGGTACCTAAAATTCAGAATTGTACCTGCTACACATCTATTTCGTACACATATTTCTCAGCAGATGTTAACTCACTTAAGCAACTTTACCATGGTCATTCCAATCATTCATTCTGCCACTAACATCAATTTCAGACTAGAAACACATATAAAAGTTAAAATTGCATTTCACATTTTAAATAAAAAAGGTTGAGTTCGGTCATATCTTTAAAAAATACTGGCAAAGGTAAAAAACTTATATATCCGTCTTTGAAATCTTTATGAAAAATTGCTAATAACCTAAATCTATTTATATATCTCAAGCATTTGAACATATCCATACAAAGAGAAATATC
The DNA here is from genome assembly GCA_947578425.1 of Eugnorisma glareosa. Lineage (NCBI taxonomy): Eukaryota > Metazoa > Arthropoda > Insecta > Lepidoptera > Noctuidae > Eugnorisma > Eugnorisma glareosa. Next base: position 14,874,856 of record OX387959.1, read on the forward strand.
CATCTTAATTTAAATGCAAGTATCATTAAAATCTATTACTAATAACTGTAATTTACATCATATGGTACAAATAGGGTACCACTCAGTGCTATACTTTGTGTCTGTCTGTGAACGAAATGATAGTATTGATTACGTAAGTCGTCGGCAATGTGGGCTAACCTGCTTCACTATCACTGCTGTCTGATGAACTGGTGTCCGTGCTCGACGACGAGTTGGACGAGTCGGACGAGCTCGACGATGACGACATGCCGCCGCCCAGCGCCTCCTTAACGCCCTCTGCCGACAATAAATATATGCTTACACTCACTTAATGTAACGAGAAAGTCTTTGCAATGTGTCTAAATTATATTTCAGATGGAACCTTTTTCATATTTCGTTTTTTTTTTTTATGTTGTCAGTTCAGCTGCCGAACTCATTGAAAACATTCATTTTGATTTCAGACAGAATTAATTACTGACCTTTTTTCTGTTGCTGCTTTTTATTTGTTCCTAGTTGCCCAGATACATCTTGTAGCCTTTTTTCTAATTCTTGTTTCTTTTCTGCTATTTGTTCATCCTTTGATTTACCAGACACTTTTCGATCTGCAAGTGTAGATTATTACGATACATTTCTGATTTATTTTAATAGACATTTAATGGACAATTTTGGTGTCACCAACATTATTAGCCGAAGGGTTTAGGGAGGGGATTTCGGTTGGAAATAGATCAATGAGTGATTACACTATATGTCTACATACAGTTCTACGAAGAAAACAAGCCCAGGTTTAGTTTGTACTCACTCAGTTCCTGGTAATCACACAAATTCTGAGGTAAATATTTTACACAATGAGATATTGGTAAGGTAAAGGAAAACATAGGAGAAAGGAAAAGGTAAATAATGTTGGATCAACTCACAATAAGGCTTACGTGTCTTTTTTCGAAGACAGGAGGCGACGTAGTTTTCCAGTTCCCGAAGAGTCGACGGTTTTAGAGTTTCAAAATCTATTTCAATTTCGTCCGGATTCGAGTCTCGTAAAGAGGGTTCTCTACTTTGTATGATGTGAACTACTTTACCAAGTTTATCACCTGTTGAACAAAATAATTAAATATAAGTATTGTTCGAAACTTCCGTTCTTCGTTCGGTACAAATGTTAAAACGGAACCCATCGCAAAATATGCAGAAGATGGATATAGCATAAAAAATAGATGTAAGTACGTACCGGGCAGCTTATTGATATCGAGCGAGAGCTGTCGCTTCTCGTCGTACGACATGGGCTTGGCCTGGTCCTCGTCGTCCGTGTCGGGGTGCGGCGGCACGTGCGGCGGCGGCGCGGCTGTGGGCGTGGAGCTCTTCTTCTTGGGAGCCGCCGCGCGCGCTCCCGCCTTGCCGCCCGCGCCGCCGCCGCCGCCGCGCTTGCTACCAGTCTTCCCTCGAACGCTGCTGGGCGCTATAATCAAACGACATCTTTAAGATTTAGCTCCAATGTTTATGAAGTGCGACTGCTAAAAATATCAACAGTACTTTTCGAACTACCTCAAACATATGGGGCTATGGCAATCGGTCTGTAGCTTGTAGCGGCCATCAGTGAGAGAACTTTGGAAATTGTACCAGTAATTATAATTTTCTTTTCTACACTGCTTCCAGTGTAGAAAACAAAATTATAACATACATAATTTTGTTTAACATATATATAATTATATATGTATTTTATATTATAGGTTAAGTTAGGTAAGAACACATTATTCCTTTCCTTTTCTCACACACTTAGTCAAAGTTTCTTTTTCATTTCTTCTTTTGCAGGTCTGCTGGCAGAAATTTCTTAAGAAATAAGCAGTACCTTATGTACTCATATTTTATAATTTTATTTTCCTGTGTTATCTATGGTGTGTACATAAATAGTAAAATAAATAAATATAATTATAAGTTATTATTAGTGTAGAAAATTGAGTGCATTCTTGATTCTATAGAATATGATGTCTGTAAATACACCAGATTCAGATGGTAAGTAGTTTCTCCAGACCAGCAATTTCATCATTATGGTGTTGTTTAATTTTTTATTAATTGGCTCACCCCCTACTACTTAAAAATAACTGGTGAAATGTTGCTATACTATTAGGTTACACATCTGCCTAAAGGTGCACCCACACTGCAATTACTTTTTGTAGAACATCGTTTCCAGTCACTGAGCAACGTCCGATAGCAAAATGTTATTTATTTTTAGTATATGCTGCCGTGTTAGTACCATGTTAAGTAATGTTGCCTAACTTTTGAAAATAGTCAACATGTGGTAACCATTGATAACATTGTTAGAGAATTTTGAGAACATACGCCATGCAACTCGCTTGTTGCTGAATGTTTTATGTTATTGGCGGTATGAACGCGATCAGTACATTCAACAAATAGTAACAAGTAGCCACAAAAGTTACCTAATGTTACCGTGTTGCACAGTGTTGCTTCACAAAGTTAACTTCGGTGTGGATGCACCTTAACATTTCGGAAATTGTGAAAAGAATAAAACTTACCTAAATTGTCAGCAATATTATTCGCCTTGGCCGCGTATGCGGCTGCTGCATTGGTTTTAGGCACAGCATTGTTAGGTACTGGTTTTTTCGTCTTATCCTTAACTTTTTTCTTGGCTTTCTTTTTGTTATTAGATTCTTCTACTAATTTCCTCATTTTTTCTTGCAGCGCGAGCAATTCTTTTTCTAGAAGCTTAACTTTGTTATTTCTTTCTTCTTCTGAATCGTCGGATTCAGAGTCTGATTCCGAGCCCGATTCCGAACTTGACGCCGAGCTTCCCTTATCCATGTGCGGCACGCCTACATGGACGGGTTCATCAGGAATCTTGGCGTATCTGTAAGACAAAAAACAATCATTATCATTATTTAGTTCTTAATTTTAAACAAAATACCCGTATTGAATCTTTTTTTTACCTCATTTCAAAGACATCTTGTAGTTTCCGAGCCATTGCAACGACATCATGGTCCGGCGGATTATATTTATAGCAATTTGTGAATATTAGACGTACGTCGGCGGCAAATTCAGCGGCAGTTTTATATGCTCTATTGTCCATCTTTTGTTTCACGGTGCCAAGGTCCATGGGTTTCTTAATAATATCAAAATAATCATGAAGTCCAAGCAATTCAGCATCTACAGGTTTATAAAACGGCCAGGCATAACCCTGTCGAAAAAAATAAGTGTAGCAGAAGATTCATTAAGAATCAGAAAAGGAGTCATAAGAGTTATTTGAAAAGTAACTTACTGAATGTTTTTTAGAGAACAGTTCTTTTAAAATTTCATTACAGCTTTTGAGAGCATCAGAAAGTTTCTCTTTGCTCTTCGCCAGCTGAGGAGTCATAGCGGAATGGTGAGACGCGCCCGCCCCACTCGGAGATAATCCACCCATTTTGAAGCTGTCATCTGCTGTTCTGCTCGCCTGTTGAGTGTTTATATTTATAAATACAACAAGATATGGATGGTACAAAATTTTATCAGAAATAATATAATAACACTTTCTGCAATAATGAAATATTCCAACACACCTTTTTCTGGCGACCGCTTTCTCTCCTTGTGGAAATTTTTGCAGGTTTGGGACCACTCTGTTGATCAATGGTAGGTGTAGTATATCCTCCTTCAAAAGAACTCCCCATAGGTGTTGTAGTATCGGCTTTTCTTTTCACACCCTTTTTAACCTATTAAAATAAAAACTCTATTAGTAACACAAAAATACCAAGTATCCCACGAAACGTAACAAGTGTGTAATATTTACCTTAGCCGGCTGCGTTTGAGATAATGCTACCGCCGGTATCGCCGAGACGGGCGGGGCCACCGGCTGAGCCACATGGAAACTCGAAGGCTGCGTCGCCACCTGAGCAGAACCCACGTTTATATTTTTACCAAGTTCCACTTCGTAAAGCTCATATCACAACAACGATCGATATGAAAAGCTGCGGACCTGCTGCGGCAGGCCGGTGTGCGTGGCGGGCGGCGTCGCGGGCGGCGCGGGGATGGCAGGCGTCGTCGTGGTGTTGGTGGAGCCCACGAGCGCGGGGTGCGGCGCGGGCGGTGCAGGCTTGGGCGCGCGCACGGGAGTGGGCGGCGTGGGCACGGCGCCAGGAGGGCCTGGTAAGGCCGCCGCTCCCGGCGTCGACGTGTTACGCTTCTTCACTCCGCCGCCCTTGGCTGCCTTCGAGGGCGTCTCGATCTCTTTTTCCTCCTTGTCCATCTGGGCTATCTGTGGATTTCGGATTTTTTCGTTTAAATCTGAATATCTGCAGTCAGGATCTAAATTGACTGTTCTTTTCCTACGCGTAAAATTTAAATCACAACGAAGTCTGATGAAACTATTTGACCCGTTGAAACGACTTTCTTTAGAAGAATACATTTTGAACAACTACTAAAGTAGCATACTTATGCAAAATTGAGTTTTTGTTCACTTACCCGATTCAGGAATAATTTCTCCAAGGTTTGTGCCATGACCACCACATCCTCGCCTGGTTTATTGTAGACGTAACAGTTGGTGAACATGGTGTTAAAATCTTGAATACATTCCTGAGCTGAATAGTAATAGTTGGACTCTAGTCGTTTCTTTATTGTTCCTAAATCCATGGGTTTCTTAATTATCTTATGGTAGTCCTAAAATATAAATAGTGAAATTAAATTAATTAAGTTACATACTTAGGTGTTTTATAGCATCCCAATTTATCACTATATTTTATAACAAATGAGCATAGCATAAATTTGTTACAATTAATAAATAAAACATAACTTACAGGGAGGTTTAATTTTTTTGCATCTACTGGTTGGTGAAAAGGCCAAGCAAATTGATGCTTCCATACTGCCTTCATCACATTCTTTTGAAGAAATTGTAGCTGATTTGTCATCCGGCCCTGCCTCCGCGCCGGCTCGTCAGGGGGCGCGCCATTGACCGGCTCCGCCGTTGGCTGCATAATGTACATTTGTGCTATTACTATAGTTACTGCACTGACTAAAATAACATCTTTTTTTAAATAAAATATGTTTTGGACAGTCTTGTAAAAACGGAGCCAGTATAATATCGTCTGTCACAGAAATTATATACGCCAACCCCGAAAAATGGGAAAGGGTATATAATTATGACCATGAAACAAAAATGTATCTTTGCAATGAATGAAATCAATATTGTGCATGCGTAAATAAAATCATCCCAACTACAGAACCCTGCTCTATGTGCGGACCGACACGCACTTGGCCGGCTGTTCAGATTTTTTTTTTTCAAATTTCCTTTCTAATATAATGGGTGTAAAAAACCCTTAACGAAGCCGAAAGGCACTTGATTCCCCGTCATTGCGATCATTTTTCGTTCTGGACCATCCCATTTTAGGAAGGTTTCCAGGTCCCGGAGATATTGAAGGTTCAAACTATTTCACAAGTTTTTTTTTAAATACTAGTTTTTAAGGTTACTGTAGTTGAAATACATCCATGACCTGTTTACAAATAAAATGTAAAATTTGCAATGAAATGTAATCAGTACAATGTTTTAAGTGCGTTCTACAGTTATACTGTAAAAGGTGACTTATCACCCCAAAAAAAAATCGTTTTCCAGCAAAAAAATTTTGACTTGACTTCGTGAAGGGTCCATTTACACCAGGTCTATAGTGATGTTTTGTATGTAGACAGTTCCAACCCACTGTAACTATGCTAATAACTTATAAGTGTATTTCATTTAACCCTTCGTGTGCCGTGAACGTAGATCTACACGAGACACAATGAATGGCTTTTTAATTGCGTCTATATACTCGGCATACGAAAGGTTAATACTCAATTTTGGAAGACCCTTACCGTGCTGGTGGTAGCGAGAGGATCGACTGCCTGCTGCATTGTGCTTGAGTCAGCAATCTACCTGCCAAAGTGACACCATAACTGTAGTAGATATTAAAACCTAATGTGAAAAAAGTAAGGAGTATTCAACAAAGAACTCTCACCTCAATTGTAACAAGAGGCTCATCCAATTTCTGACTAAGAGGCATCAGCTATATCCTCTTATAACACTAAACCATTCTATCATAATAAAATATTTCGGTGCCTTTGCACCTAGAAGCAGGTCATCTCATTCATAGACAAATAAAAATCCTACCTGAAAGAAATATAGTGAAAGTTATAAAACTCCCCTCTATCATAATATTTCTTTGACTAAGGAAATAAATTAAATCTGCAAAGGCGTTAAAATAGTTCAAAATGTATTTTTTTAGCTTGCATATTTGTTAATGTTACTGTGTGTTACAAGACTTTGTTTTTACTGTAGATTAAATAAATGTCTTACCTTGCATCTGAATGCAGGGTAGGGAATTGTGAATATTGAAGCACCAAAGGTCTCAGCTTATTGACAGCAGTGTCTCCAGATCTGTATCCAAATACACATTATTATTAATAAAAAACGCAAAATAGGTAAAATTCTGATGCAAATAGGCTTAAGTTTATAAATACTATTATTACTATGTATTAGGCTCACTGCAAATTAAAGTCGAGTGCAGAGGATTTTTGATAGTGCATAATAAACATAATTTTCAGTGTCATAAAGACCAAACCAATCTAGGTGCATGTGAGAATGTTGTTTCATTTTCATGTCTGGGGTGATGTTTGTACAGCTTTGTACTTTGTCACTGAAGATCAGTGTTTTATTATGCAAAGTCATCGCAAAATGATTTGCTCCTCTCAGGTCTGCTCAATGCCTAATTGATGGCTGCATATATTTGATTAGAAAAATCAAATATAATGAATGGCCCAGATCATCTGTGCAAAAAAAAATCATCATCATACATTTATGTATGACAAAAATAATGGCACATTTACCAATGTGTTAAATTCAGTACATTATTGTTGCTTGCATGATTTTTATTACCGAGTACAAATGGCTGTCTGATATTTGTTTGAAAGCTCAATTTACAAAATTCCTAGCACGGCCAATGATGTATAAATACTCTAATTATGAGCCGATGGACATTTGGGCAGAGACTAAGTTCTACTATTATTAAAGTTTGTGAGGATGGATGTTTGTTACTCTTTCAAGCAAAAACTACTGAATGGATTTGGATGAAATTTTACACACACATAGTTTATAACCTGGATTAACACATAGGATACTTTTTATCCTGGTAGTATGATCCCATGGGACAATTATCGAACTTCACACGGGAGAGGCTGCAGGCATAAGCTAGTGTGCCAATAACATTAAAATAAATCTGAAGTTCTTTATTTGAACGGGGTCTCTAGAACTATCACTAGGGTTTTTTTTTAAATGTTGCATTTTGTAGCCCAATTCTTGAGGAAAGTGATATGCAATTTTACATCAATATACAACCCTTAGGAGACAGGCGAAACCACATGGCACAACTAGTTTTATACACATAGTATTTACTATTTCTATCATCAATAAATAAGGAGTCATGTATTCAACTTTTCAAAATTCTATTTATTCCTAGCAATGTAAGAGTTACTATTATGCAAGGTTGTAGATCAAGCCATGCAGTGGAAAATTATATAATTTATAGGGAAATATTGAAAAAGAAATCTCAATGTAGGTAGATCCAAAGGTTCAATGAGTTCAATTAAATTGAATAACTTTAATGTTTACTGTCAGGAGACACTTAGCTCCTATATTGGTATAGGATCTAATCTACGTTATTCTTACAAGAATGGGCAAGACACTCCATGATACAATTTCAAATAATCATAAGAATATGTCTGATAACATTGCATTGGTTTATTTATTATTGCATTTCTATTAAATTTCAAAGGACAATTAAAGTTTTCATGTGTTTTCTTTTGAATTTGAATTGAAGTACCTAAATACTTTCGATATGGAAGTTTTTTTTGTTTGAAGAAGCACTTTTTGATCAGTCGTCGCTAGACAGAAAGGTTATGCATGTTGTTGAAACTCAATCACTTGTCTAAATAAACAAGAAGGGAATTAACACCAAACACTTTAAAATAAACTGCATTCACTGTCACCATAGTAAGTAACACCCTTCAGGGGCCCCAGGATAGAAACCAATGCACTGAACCTTATATTTATCCTGGTTTTAAATGAATTTGTAGTGTTTCTAAATAAACTAAACCTTTTATAATAAACTGTAAAAGGGATCATCTGCTCAAAAGCGAAATGTTAATGAGTGTTTACTATAGGCATCATATAACCTAATTTTGAGGTAGCCTTTTGCAAATTGATGCCATGCATCATGCATGTGAATAACTTTTTCATGCATATTTTCATAATTAGAAGTTGTATACCACTACTACCAAACACTAAATCAAGCTTTTTAATGGTGAAATATATGGAATCTTTAAACTGTTAAAATGAGTCATCAGCAACATACATAGCAGCATGACGCTTCAGGCGTATATACGTTCTAGAACATTCTCTGGGGCTCAGTTTTGCTTTCAAGAGATTAGCAGGTATCAGGTCCAGAGGCAGAAACCTCAATAAAAAATAACAGATTTGGCACGAATATATATTTGAAAAATATAGTTCAAAGAGACAAAATATAACGTACAGCTTTGTTTCTTAACATCTATTTCATAAGAATTATGATCAAGTACAATAAAACAATGAACTACAAAACAATGTTTGATTCTAATACAAATTGATTGTGACCAATACGTTTGTCAAAAGTAAGGGATAATTTATGTAAGATATCACTACAAATACCTCAATTTCAGTAACTAGAAATGGGAGAAAATTGCTTGAAAGAGGCCATGAATAAAAAGTTTAAAATATTGCTCAATACAAGCAACATGCACACTCTACTTGAACGAATTATGCAGCCCTATAAAAACAGCAACAAAATAGTACGAAAAATACATCAAAATAATACCAGTAAAGCTAAAAATTATGAAAAAAGACTTACGAAGAGATATTAACGCCAATATGGCGGATGAACTAAAAATACGATGTTAGAGTAACTTCTTCAAACGCAAAATGTATCGATTTACTCCAGTCTAACAGTCACTCCACACAATAAACTAAATCATAGTTCTTTAATATTTATATAAATCCATTGTCTTATAGTAACTAAATTCACTGAAATCTATAAACATTAAAGAGTAGCACAACACGACCTCCGAAGACACAACGAACTTCAGACATGGCGGCCAAACAAGACCCAAGAATGACGAGCGTCTCTAGGCATAGTTAAAATTTTCATTTTGCACTGGAAAGGAAAATTCTATAAAATCAGCATAAGAAAATGTAGAAAACGGGTGTATTTTAATTTCTCATAAGAATATTTTTCAGGATTCCATATAAATCATAGGATTGATTACGATAGCTCTGTGCTAGAGATTCTTTGGATTTTGTACGGATGTATAGAGCATAGAAAATATAGTTTTTTTTTCGTTTCTGATTCCATAAATTCGAAGTTGCAATAACAAAAAAAATGTAACGGCGCGGTAGGCGTACCGTCGCGTCGCGTCGCGTACCCAGCTGCGAGTTTTTATTTTTGTTTCTTTAGAACTGGTATTATTTTTATTTTTTTATTTGAGTAATAATTGAAACACAAAAACGATTGTTTGAAATTGGGGTAAACCGGTTATTGTCTAAATTTCATATGGTGGAAGCGCAAAGGGTAGCCCGCGAAATTTAAATTTTCTTATGTTTATTGCAATTTGCAGGTCACTCAGTGTCAAGTTGTATCTTAATGAAAATATTAATCGCGTCAGTAATACGTATGAAGTTACAGAGTTATACTCATTTAAATCATCAATACAATCATCCAAGTTCATTTAACCCCATTGAGTGACTTTTTCATGAAATAATCACGTGTTCAAAAGTTCAAACGCTCACGTGCACTGAGGCACTGAGATTTAGAGGGCTATCGTTTTTGAGCTCACTAGATAGCGCCACTGTTGAGTAAGGTTCTGACAATAATTTTATATTTTTAAAGCTGAACGCAGTCCAGGCCGCGCCGCAGTCGCCACAGTCATCGCTTTTGTTAATGGTCTCTCGCACACCTTTCCGCGCTGCAGTCACCGCAATCGTTCCTGTAGCCGCGCGCGGCCGCGGCCGCAGCGTCCGATGCGGGTGGGCCGGCGTCGGTGACGTGATCAGCTGCGGCTTGGGGAGTTCGGCCGCTTCGAGTACTGCGGCGAATGTGGCGCGGGTGGGTGTGCGAGATTGCATAGAACTTCATACAAAGAATTCGAATGCAGTGACTGCGGTGCGTGTGGTGCGGCCAGCCCCCGTATTCACAAACGTTCGGATTCAACTTCGATTCGGCAAGTCGTATCTATCTTTTTTTGGCATTACGAAAATGAGCGAGATAGACACACGACTTTCCGAATCGAAGTTGAATCCGAACGTTTGTGAATACGGGGGCTGGTGTGCGGTCACCTTAAGGTGGAAGCGCAAGGGTAGCCCGCGAAATTTAAAATTTCTCAAGTTTATTGCAATTTGCAGGTCAGTGTCAAATTGTATGTTGATGAAAATATGAATCGCGCCAGTAACACATATGGAGTTACAGAATTAAAATCATTCAAATCATCAATACAGCTCTCCAAGTTCATATAATCACATTCAATTGCTATTTCATGAAAAAGTCACTTTTTGAGATTATATGAACTTGGAGGGTTGTATTGATGATTTGAATGATTATAATTCTGTAACTCCATACTTGTTACTGGTGCGATTCCTATTTTCATCAACATACAACCTGACACTGACCTGCAAATTGCAACAAACGTAAGAAAATTTAAATTTCGCGGGCTACCCTTGCGCATCCACCTTAAGCCAATAACTTCATAAAAAGTTTATTTTATTACGTTTATATACTGTAAATTTCAGATACATATTTTCAATATTCTCCCTAAAATTAGCAGGAATGAAACATTTAAAAAAAAATTCTACCTCCATGTACTAACAAATAAGATCTAGTTGCTTACAATCGTGAATATTAAGGTGGATGCGCAAGCGTAGCCCGCGAAATTTAAATTTTCTTACGTTTATTGCAATTTGCAGGTCAGTGTCAGTTTGTATGATAATGAAAATATGAATCGCGCCAGTAACACGTATGGAGTTACAGAATTATAATCATTCAAATCATCAATACAACCCTCCAAGTTCATATAATCTCAAAGAGTGACTTTTTCATGAAATAGCTATTGAATGTGATTATATAAACTTGGAGAGCTCTATTGATGATTTGAATGATTATAATTCTGTAACTCCATACGTGTTACTGGCGCGATTCATATTTTCATCATCATACAACCTGACACTGACCTGCAAATTGCAATAAACGTAAGAAAATTTAAATTTCGCGGGCTAAAAAAAACGTGATAAAAAAGCACGCAATGCGCGAACACTCTGGACAGCTGCCATATCTGTGTTCTCGCACTACACTAGCGCCTCTAGCGGCGAATTAATACGCGATAGCACCCAGTCCCACCCGTCTTATAGAAGAATAAATTCTAGAGTTGGCATAACCCTCTGCCATAGTACATACATACATACATTGGCCAAAAAAACAGAAATATTATACATAACTAGTACATTAATTTGCCGACAGTCGCCATTCGTTCCGATTCAGCCTGTCCCTTTGTTGTCCTACACATGTGACGCCCTAAGCCGAGGCTTGTACCCCACCGGGTAGTTAGCGTGTAGTCGCTTAGTTTGCAAGTTTTCTTGCCCTGGCTGGGGGCCTTACACTCAAGCAAGGCACTCACAGGATAGACCCAGTAAGCAGAGAACAACCTCTGTTGACCTGCGAGATGCCATTCACAAAAAAAGACAGCGACGATTGTGTTTGTGTGTTAGTATATATGTCGCAAACAAGTGCTCTCTAAAAATGGTAAATTGTGCAGTTTCCTGTTGTGAAAAACGATCTGCCACTTAAATATGTGTCTTTCTCTGTCAATGTGTGCGAATTTCTTTATTGTGTGGTTGTTTTTGCTTCGTGTGCCTTTGTAGCAATAGGATGCATGTCTCTGTTTGTGAACGTCAAATTCCCCTAGTGTGCTGTATGTGTTTACATCCTCTCCCGCAAAAAGTGGCAGAAAAAATTGTAGGCGATTGGTTGCTTGCGTGCACTATTTATTAATTCTTGCTCTAACCTTTCTTTCGTTTTTTCTCACTTGTATTACGTTGCTTCATTATTCCATAACATTCCAAAGCATGCGTCTCTCCTCCAAACATCGAAATAGTGGCAAAGTACATTTTTTCACACACATGCATGTGGGTTAAAATTTCCATTAGAGACCGTCAATTTGTGGCTGGGAGATTTGGAAGGGAAAGGGGGGGAGGACCACCATCAAGCACGCACGACGCAGGACCGCTCTAACGTACGTCCGGGTTATTCACATCACAGAGCATCATTATAAACTGGGCACAGTGTTTCCACTTTAATGATTTCCTTTCCCCACGCCTCAATTGAGATTTCCCCTTCTCAGGACTTTTTTCCAGTCAAAAATCATTCTGCTATAGTTTTGGCACTAGTAGTAAAAATCTGCTCAACGGTCACTTATCATTTGGTCACATTATTATTATGGTAGTACTATCACACAAGACAAATGTCATAGTGTGTGTTTTGTGTAATTTGACTTCCGTATTATTTATATCTGGCAACGCCGCGAAACAAAAAACAGATAGATGTATGTTTTCAGTAACTTTGCTTCATAGTCAAAATAAGATCAAATTTGTCAAATAAAAACAAAAATTATTTAATTGGAAACTGAAACGATGAAAAATATCTGAAACAAGTTTTTTTTTTTTGCTTGGTCTCTTCCCATGATTTCCCCTGTATATCTCTTTCCCCTTTTTCTTCCCCTCTGGACCCTAATTTCCCCTCAAATGGGGAATTTCCCCTCATTGTGGAAACACTGACTGTACGGCGTTTAGGGTGGTGGGGGTGCTCGCTGGATGCAAAATTGGTCGTGCAAATCTAGCAAACAATTAATAATAATTATCGACGTACGTCAAGCATATTCATGTTACGTTTGCATCGTGCATGGCCTTGACGGGACGTGCAGCAAGATAGGACGTGCAGCAGGATAGGATAGACATCATTGCGCATAACGCTCACGACTGACGATGACGGGCTGACAGATGGCTTCGATTTATGTTCCTATCCACATAGTGTAAACAAAAAAATCAACAAACAGAAGAAAATGAGACTGAAGAAGTACTTAAATTTTTTAGTGAAACTTAAATAGTAAAAAATATTAGGTAAAAATATTAAGTACTTCTTCAGTCTCATTTTCTTCTGTTTGTTGATTTTTTTGTTTACATAACGAATAAAAGTAATTTTATTTTATATTCGTATTTTTTTCTGTAACTTATCGATTGGGGTATTTTTTTTAAGGTGGATGCGCAAGGGTAGCCCGCGAAATTTAGTTTTCTCAAGTTTATTGCGATTTGCAGGTCAGTGTCAAGTTATATGTTGATAAAAATATGAATCGCGCCAGTAACACATATGGAGTTATATTTGTAGTTGATACAACCCGTATTGATGATTTGAATGATTATAATTCTGTAACTCCATACGTGTTACTGGCGCGATTCATATTTTCATCAACATACAGCCTGACACCGACCTGCCAATTGTAATAAACGTAAGAAAATTTGAATTTCGCGGGCTACCCTTGCGCATCCACCTTAACGTATAATTTTGGGGAAACGAAAATCAGTTTGGGGGAAATCAAAAAATTACATCTGGCAGCCCTGAATGGTGTGCTTTTTTCCAACTTGTACAGAAACTTTGAAGAATTGTAACTCGTAAAGTGAGTACTATCTACAAAAAAATATGAACTTCCAAATCAACGGTCCTTAATGGAAATTTTATCCCACACGTGAAAACCAGTTTTGTTTCTTTTTGAAACAAAACTGTATAAAAAGAAGTAAAGAAGCTGTACCGTAGGCTCTGAATATGAGAAAAGAGAGATAACTACTTATAGTCAAATACTGATTTTGGCAACACTTTCGTGTGACGTCATAAGCTTATCCAATGTGCCTGACCACTTCGCCATGTTTGCGCCTATAATTATATTAAATTTATTATATATAAAATATATACATATATAATATAATATATTTATACTATATTATAGTTTTGTGGTAGTAACAGCCGTCATGATACTTAATGTACTAAAATTAAGGCTCCCCCATATAGGCGCGTTATTATCGGTCGATTATACCGGGTGCGTTATTGACGGGACGCATGCGATCCCACATACAGTTGCGAGATCGTTATTTAGTGCTAGTAGTAAGTCAAGGACGAAATTTGGTTTTACCGACAGAACAGTTACGAGTGTTCTAAAAATCTATATTATGGAGCTTGATTTATCATCAGACGAAGACGACTTTTATTACTAACAGTATTTAAGGAAGATGACCGACGAAGACGTCAAAAACGACATTAGCTGAAAAACCTGCCAAAAACACAAATACCTACGAAATAGAAATTATCGGACGATAAAAACACAGTTGTGTGCAAGGAATCGGGAAGCATTATCGCAATGTTCCGAAATATTAGGACTACACAGTTGAAATTTAGTAGCTAGATGTATTCTGTGAACCGCTTTATGATTTTTATATAAAAAAAAAAATGGTTAAGGGCCCCCCATACAAGGAACTGAAATGAAAAAATGTTTTTTTCATGAAACCTATACGTGCGGGGTGTCTATAGATAGGTCTTTAAAAATGACATTGAAGTTTCCGGAACCATCTTCTTTCAAAGTCAATCGTTTGAAAGATAGATACTTCCAAAGTAGTAAAATATGTCCCCCCCCCCTCTAAATTCTAAAGTAGGAGGAAAATTCTGAAAAAAATATGGGATGACAAATTTAGTTTTGTTGTTGAATGTAAAACATTTAACATATGAATGCCTTCCATTTTTTTTATTATATTGCTACGGAACCCTATTTGCGTGTGAGTACGACTCGCACTTGGCCAGTTTTATAATCACGTCATTAGCAACATTCACATAAAAAAAGGGTATTTCAACGTCAACCATGTACTATGCTATCTTGCAGATGAAACCATGATGAAACGGTAATTCCCTGTAATAGACAACCACGTTCTTTATTTTTTTTAGTACAGAACTGTGATTAAAATGTGTTTTTGGGATGTCTATAGTAAAAAAGTATCGATTAATCGATATTTTTTTGTGTTGATTTTACCATTATACTCCAAATTCCGTACGTGTACGGACAATGAGGGCTATCGTTTTTGAGCTCACCAGATGGCACTTTCGATTAAGGTCCTGTCAAAACTTCTGTTTTATACTCTAAAGTACCAATAACTTCATGAAAAGTTTATTTTATTACTTATAAAAACGTAGTGTAAATTTCAGGTTTATATATTTACAATATTTTTCATAAAATTAGCAAGCATGAAACATTTAAAACTCATTTTATGTCCAAGTACTGAAAATTAAGATTCTAAGTTGCTACTTAAAATCTTCAAGTCTTAATTAATCAGGAATGGCCCAATCTAGACCACAATCGTGAATATTTGTAAAAATACGTGTTAAAAAAGCACACAAAGCGTGAACTTTCTATGACATCTGACATTTCGGTGCCCCCGCGCTACACTAGTGCCTCTAGCGGCGAATTCATACGCGATAGCCCCCATTAATCCGTACATATGGCAGCACTGCGCTGATGTCAGAATCTCACATTCATAGATAATCACAGACTAATTTGACGTGGCTAGCGAACATTCTTCTAAAGTGCTGCATGTTTTTTTTGGCGCGTGGTCGTATTCGGATTTACCTATTGAAGCCGTCTAATTCTTTTTTTTTTAATTTCCACAGGTAATAAAAAATCTCAAAAGTTTACCAAAAGCCCTTGTGCAAACTTGTAATGTAAAGAGGCATGCAGCGCTACAGTAAGTAAGTAAGATGTACCAGTAGTAAATATGATGCTCTGTGGATGTTATGTATGTACGATTCTAAAGAATTCCATGGCTTGTTCCATGGCCTGGTGGTTACAAAGTTGCAGTGTATCTGACACTAAATGATTGACACTTTCAAGTTGACTAATCACTATTGACAGTTTTGCGTGACATGACCAGTTGACAGCACAGGTCAGTGATCAGAAGACAGATCCGACAGATCGCTGCAGTTTGCTTTGCCAATGGTTTGAGATTTTTGGTGAGCTCGTACACCATGAAATGACTTAAAATTACTATCTGTATTACATAGAACTATAATACTTTGTCTAATTCAGTTGATTTATTTTTAAATTCTTTTACTAATAAGTGCCACGTTAAAGTTTTAAATCGAGTAAGTGTCTGTGATAATAATTATGTAAATGTTTCAATGTTTCTTATAATAGAAACTAAACGTCTTCTTTAAGAGATATCTACATGTATTAACTTATATGTTTAATTCATTGCTGTACGCTTTTGTGCTCTTTATAGATTATTTTGTATTTTGTTACATTCTACCATATTACAAGGTCTCGCTCTATTGACTTGAATAATAAAGCCTGTAAAGGAGTATACAGGTGTAAATGAATATTGGTTTAACACTCAATGTCTTGTGGGCATTAAAACAAGTTCTGATTAAAATTGCCCCAGTTTTTACTCTTACTGTTCATTGATTATTGTCTGTGAGTTGACCAGTGAATGGTAAAAGATACTTTCTAAATTAATGTAACCGTATACCTACTTTCACTATCATTGCAGATATTATTTTGGCTAAATGTTCCAAATAGTTATGTACATTACTTTTTTATATCTTATTATTATAATTATAAATTTATAATCTAAATATCTTCGGGAGAAAGACCTTACCTTGTTAATATTAGTTTATTTATTTGATAAAGCAATATTAAACAGTTAAAAAATAAAATCTGGAGT
This sequence comes from Eugnorisma glareosa, assembly GCA_947578425.1. NCBI lineage: Eukaryota > Metazoa > Arthropoda > Insecta > Lepidoptera > Noctuidae > Eugnorisma > Eugnorisma glareosa. The sequence continues at coordinate 14,891,666 of OX387959.1, forward strand.
GATTCACTGCTTTATAACTTTATGTGTATTTGTATTGTGCGTTATCATAAAGTGATAGATAATGTGTTTGAGGTACAGTCACAAGCACCAATATGTATCCATTATGCAACTTTTAAAAGGCATTTCCTCCTATGGTACTGATTGTAATTTCATGTTACTAACATAGTATCTTGAAACCCATATTATGAAATTAGTCTTATTAATGATTGCAACTTTGTATGCAATCATTATTACAAGAGAGAATCCATTTGTATTTAGTTAATTGTATACATGTTGATGCTCGTGACTGTACCTATCATGAAGTATTAAAATGAAAGTAGTGTGCTCTTTGCAAACATTGTATGCACACATTGATATTTACTTACTCAATAAACTTATAAGATGTCTGTTTTGAGCCTGAGCTAATCATTTGACTGTAACATAACATGATTTGTTTTTGGTTTAATCTCTTAGCTGTTTTATAAACTAACCATTCCTTTAGTAGTTTACTAGCACAAATTTAAAACATCTTATAGTTTATTCAACAACCGGTTTGATCTATTTTGAATCATTCTAAAAATTAAAGTAGCTAGTGAATGGGCTTATAATTTTATGTCAATCTTATCTGCAGTATCAGCTATCTCCAAGGTAGCCATAGCACCAGTGATTCCTGTAAAACTTTTTAAAAGTGTGTTTTTCAGACACAAGTTGGGTTTTATTGGGTTTTTTGGGTTGGGTTTTATTTGGGTTCTTTCATCATCATCATCATTTCAGCCGAAAGAAGTCCACTGCTGGACATAGGCCTCCCCCCAAGTGTCGCCACATTGCCCTGCTGTTTAAAAAACATGATTAAATTCTTAGAGATTGTTAGTTGTATTGTAACTATCTCAAATTCATGAAAATGTGAAAAAGTTTTGAAAATGAATGTGGATGGGTATAAGTGTAGAGGAAGACCAAATAAACAATGGATGGACTGTGTGAAGGGTGATATGAAAAGAAAGGAGGTGTCTGATGAGATGATGAGTAATAGAGAAGTACGGAAGAAGAAGACATGCTGCGCCGACCACAAATGTTTGGGATAAGGGCAGGAGAATGATGTTAATGTAACTATCTCAAATTCAATATTTTAAAAGAGTTTTTTTTTTTCAGAAATGGATCATATGAGCATGGGTCATCATGAGCATGGTAATCATATGAACCATATGGACCACATGATGCCAGCATCTAACCATGACATGCCAATGAATGGTACATTTCAGAATGATATTATTCAAGTAAGTTATTTTTCCTGTACCCTTTTTTCATGCACATTTTATAATGTGTGTACTAAACAAGTGATCAATTAGAATTTTGCAAAATAGAACTAGCTGTTGCCCGCGGCTTCGCTCGCGTTTTGGTCGGAAATTATTCCACGGGCACCTTGTAAATATAGCCTACAGCACTCGGGGATAATGTAGCTTCCTATTAGTGAAAGAATTTTCAATATCGGTTCACTAGATCCAGAGATTACCCCCTACATACAAACTTACAACAAATTTTACCTCTTTATAATATTAGTATAGATTTAAAACATTACTAGTGAATAGTCGCCTCTGCTTAATCCCATGGGGAGAACAGGTGTGATGATATGTTACTACAGGCAGATATCATGGGTCTTTCACTTTTGGACTTCAAAATTTAAATAAAAGCAAATGTTTAATGTGGCATTTATTCACATTTTGTAATCTATTTAAAAGCGATTCAATTTTTTCAAAATTATTTCTACGTTAAAGTGTGTCAAAAAAAACTTTATAATTGAATAAAAATAAAAATAGAATGATTTAATCACACGTACCATAAATCATGCTTTAGTAAAAGAAATTATACTACAGTACTTGGGAAAGAAACTCCTAGTATGAGTGGCAGAGATGATGACGCTCCATAATACCTATTCTCAATCGATTTTGAACTTAACCATATATATTTTATGGTTTAAAATCATTTGGAGTAATTTGTCAGTTTTTGGTTACTTGATGTGCTGGCGACTGTACCATAAAAAATAAGCATTCAAGTATTAATTAGTTCAGTAAAACTTTTTTTATCAGTATGCCGTGCTTACAATTACACGTATAAAACGCTCTTTGTCCTTCAATAGTGGCCATTCACACTCTTTGCGCATAGGTAATGGGTACAATTCGACGGAAACTTGAAGGTCGCGCAAGTACGTAACCTGTAATAAACGAACACTGTTGCAACAACTTAAGTTAAAATATTATATATCGTCTGAGGAGAATGGACTTCGTACACACGGCGGCACATGAAGCTGCACATTTATAGTATAACTTGGCCTCGCTTTGTATAGATTTTCTATACAATGAGAGATAATATACTGGTTTTGTATAGCTTGATTGGCCGTCGTGCGTACATTCGCGCACACCCCCAACTGGTATCAGCCCGCTATGTCTAGCAGGCCCCGACAACAAGTGTGGCTAAGCGCATGACCGCACGTAATACTCCCGGCCTAAAGGCGCGCATGCAACACTTTGGAGCCTAACGACTCATCCCCAAGATAACCGCCCGCAAGTCCCACCTTATGAACCGATTACACATGGTCGTTAGCCCGAATTCGATTGCCTATGAAATTCGGACAAACGGCCAAATGTAAATGGACAGGGTCGAGTACACTCGTCTTCGGATAATCTTGTTCGGTTTCATGGTTCGACTTCATATAAACTAGTCGTAGTTCAATAAATGTGACGCGCGCGCGATGGTGCGCGAATTCGAATAAAGTTTTTCGAGCACCCGAATACGGGCTAACCACCAAATGTAATTGCGCCATTATTTTGGCCAGATATCGTTTAAGTGCGGCCCGGGTCCTCGCAAAAAGGGGCGACGGAATCCCCCCAGCCCTCACTTCCGATTATAAACTGAATAAGAATCATAAGAACAAGTTTTTTTTTTTTAAGTATCACATTATGTGTACATTTAGGCGAAGTAATAATAATAATAATGTTACATTCAATAGCTATTTCATGAAAAAGTCACTTTTTGAGATTATATGAACTTGGAGGGTTGTATTGATGATTTGAATGATTATAATTCTGTAACTCCATACGTGTTACTGGCGCGATTCATATTTTCATCAACATACAACCTGACACTGACCTGCAAATTGCAATAAACGTAAGAAAATTTAAATTTCGCGGGCTACCCTTGCGCATCCACCTTAATACAATATTGAGACTAAATTACTAGAAAAGAATACAAAACAAAACAAAACCCAGCCAAGAAGCAAAGCTGGTAAAAATATGTGATTCTTATAATTTCTATGAACTTATTCTAGGCATGCGTGTTTGTGTGTTCGCGTGTGTGTTCGTGTGGGTGGGTGGGTGGGTGTATGTGTGTGTGTGTGCGTGTGTGTGTGTGATAGTGTGTGCTTGTTGCTGAGTGTATAATTATGTACGTATGTGTCAAATTAGCGAATTCGTTCTAGAAGTAGGTAGTATTATTTTTCATAAAATGGTAAAATAAGTACATTTAAGTAAACTATAAACATAACTAAAATATATTCAACAGTTGCAAGTAATGATAGTTCAATTCAGATGTTTAGTAGCGACCTGCCCGATCTAGGTTTATTTAAACCTGTGTTTCAGGCCATCACACTTTACATTGCACAATTTAATTAGGACAGTTAAAATATAAAATCAAATTAATTTATCAATCACGAATCGTGAATCAGGGCTGAAAGAGGGAGACCGCCCGAAGCTTCGACGCAGACTGGCGCGAGTAGAGCAAGAAGGTTTTCACTGGCAAACCTTTCGTTTATTGAAAAATAAATGAACTGCCATATGTTGCTTGAATCCGCATCAGCGTAGATCCTGTAGCTCTACCTTTAACTATTAAGGTTATTCATTATTTTCGACTTTATCGCAACGAACACAATGTTGATATTTCTTTGACACGGAAAACCGCGCTCCGCCAGTTTTGCGGCGTCCTCGCCGCCGCCGACCCTTGATTATAATTTGTATACGAACGTGCAAAGTGCGCACGGCTCAGCTGGTACATACACATACCTACAGTTGTTTATCAATACGATACTTGACTTTCTCATAGTGCATGCATACGCGCACTCATTGAGTCATTTAGGCGTTAACCTGATATATTGACGATTTATTGTTAACTACCTTCTGGAATTCGCATGGTTGCAACAGTCAACAGCCAAAGGTATAATATAGGCTTTCGGGGTCGACGAATGTCAATGACATCACTTCCAATTTCAAAAACTTACAACAGCAGCAATTTTTCTAATAATGGACCTAATGATTTATTCTCCTTTCAGAACACCTTTAATGCCAGTGAAGACAGTTTAGATTACAGATCAGATTTAAGAGCGCATGCTCACCAAGGACACGAGATGCATGATGGACACGCGGGACATGGCCATGAAGGACATGGAGGTCATGATATGGCTATGACTGTAATAACCATATCACTTATATTTCTTTCCCCAATGTGCTCTTTTTACTAGGCACGTATTTATAAACGAATGCCAAAAAAGAGCCTGAAACCAGAATCTCTGCAGGAACTGGTGAAGTTTTCAATGTGATCATCATCAATTGCCCAGCCTTTTCCTAAATATGTTGGGGTCGGCTTCGAGACTAACCGGATGCAGCTCAAAAAAGCTGTAATGGCATACATTAATATTATTCTTGCAATTTAACAATACGTGCTAGGGTCTTTTTCCTTTGCTATGTGCTAAATCACTTACCATCATCATCCACAGCATTACTTTTTGAGGAACCTTCGCTTGAACTTGTCCTTGATATGAATGAATACCTATTATAAGGTGCCGTTAAAATACCTAGATGTTGTTATAGCACAGAGAGCTTTAGATATATATATTGTCTCCCGAGTGACAGAGACAATTCTCACCAAAACCGAACTTGTTTTTGACCGACTTCTAAAAAAGGAGGAGGTTATTCCGTCAGAATATTTTTTTTAACTCAATTTTCCTTAATTTCTAATTACCGCATACCCAGTGTAGTAGATTTTGCTAATTTAAAATGAAAACAACAATATAATTCACATAAATCTGTATTATTTTATTTTTAGTTTCACGGGGGTTACGATGAAGTCATTCTCTTTTCTTGGTGGAAAGTAACAGACATAGGAGAATTCATTGGATCTTTCCTTGCAGTATTCTTAATGGCTTTATTATATGAAGGGTAAGATTTATGTTTATCCATCCTTGTTTTTGTGATATTATAAACTTTGTCTTTGTTTGGGCATACTTACTTACAGATTAGGGAGAGATAACCTACATTTTGTCCCTATCATCCCTGTGGTTTTGTATTTTTTTACCTCTACTTAATCTGTTATAAATAAGTTCTACTAATATTGGTCATTCTCCTTTAGAAAGTTCTAAATTTCTTAATGATATAAAATTAAATAAAAATATTCATAAACTAAATTTTAATGATAATCATAGGTGCATTTTTATTACTTACCTTTGTCCGTATTAGCTACTTCACTAACTATAAAGCTAGTTTCTTACATTTTAAATATCATAATTTAAAATTATTCATGCTGAAATATAAAATGGACCACAGCATAATAAATATCTATGCCACAACATAATAATTTAATTATTCTAAAACTATATAAAACTATTTGTTGTTTCAGCCTAAAATACTACAGAAAACATCTGTTGTGGAAAACTTATACGGGGCTCCAGTACTGTGCAGTTGCACCGCCAGACAAAGGCATCTCAAATCAATGTACTCCAGATGAGCCGCAAATTATACAGTGAGTAATATTATTTATTTGTTTATTTGGGAAAAAAAACGTACAATGTAATAGAAAAATCCAAGGTATTGCACAGACAAAACATAGATTATCATAAAAATATTAACAATAATTAAAAATAATAATAATACATACAACACAATATTACAATAACTAACAATAATTAAATAAAAAATATAATAAGTATTTTAAAATAATTTGCAACATGTAACTTTATATACTACTACGGACAATGGTGGTTGACCACTTCTCACTTTTATGCTCTGAGTAATAAGGTCGAAAAGTGGTCAACCACCATTGTCTTTTATGGTACCTAGTACCTACCTATGACTGTCAACAGTGTCAACTCACTTAGGTTCTAATTTGGGTTTGCAATTTCTTTTAATACATTAGATCAATTTATTGTTATGCAATTTTGCTCATGCAAGCGGGACCGCGTTACCCGCAATGCACCCTTTACTGCTGCGCCACATCTATTAGCACGGAATCGCATTGATCGCTCAGAACCGTCATTTCCTAGAGCGGGAGCGCTATCGCACGCGGCGGCATCGACGATGCGCTGGGCAGCGCGCTCTTTTTCTCGTTCTAGCAAATGACGGTTCTGCGCGACGGAAAACGGTCAAAGAAGAAGCTGCTAAAGTTCAAAGATGGTCAGCTCATTGTGACATCAGAAGGGCAGCTACTACGCTGGCGTTAACACTTTGAGGTCTTCCGTCTGTCAACAGCAGCGCGTCTGGACGCGCTGCAAGTCATTTTCCCACCATCCCGGCTTCTGAATATCAACACGGAACCACCGACAACCTCTGAAGTTGTGGAGACAGCCCGCTCTTTGAAGACAGGCAAAGCACCAGGACTCGACCTGATAACGGCGAAAATGTTACAAGCTGACTTATGTCGTCGTTCTGACGCCTCTTATCGAAAAGATCTGGACCACCGAAGAGCTCCCTAACGATTGGAACAAAGTTCTTATCATAACTGTTCCTAAGAAAGGTGATCTTAGCCAGTGCGATAACTGGGGAAGTATTACGTTGCTTTCGATTCCCTCTAAGGTTTTTTTGCAAGATCATCCTGGATAGGCTTTCGAAGGCCGTGGATTCTCTTCTACGCAGGGAACAGGCTGGTTTCCGCTCGAACCCCTCATGTAGATCAACACTCTCCGTATCATACTAGAACAGGCATCAGAATAGCAGAGGGAGATGTATCAAACCTATGTCGACTTCGAAAAGACCTTTGATACGATGAAGCGGTCTAGTATCTGGTCCCGCTTACTGGAAATTGGAGTGCCGCCGAAAATCGTCCGCTTGTTGGAGAGTATTTATAGGAAGTATTCAAGTAAGGTAACCCATGACGGCCTCATCTCGGATGACGTAGCACTACACGCGGGTGTCCGCCAAGGCTGCGTCCTGTCGCCGCTTCTCTTCTTAGTCGTTCTTGACGGAATTATGCTTCGCATCTCTGAAAATAGGCGCCGCGGCATAGAGTGGAGATTATCCAACGTCTTGGAAGACTTGGACTACGTCGATGACCTATGCCTGCTGAGTCATACCCACGCCGACATGCAAGCAAAGTTGAACAATCTACGTCAGGAAGCGGCAGAAACGGGGCTTAAAATGAACATCTGGAAGACCCAAGAGATGAGAACTGGTATGAAGAATCACTCACCGTTGCTGATTGGCACAGAGGCAGTGGCACGCGTCCACAAATTCTCTTACCTCGGGAGCGTCGTGGCAGAGACTGGGGGCAGTGAAGAGGACATCGCTTCACGAATCGCCAAAGCCCGAGCTACCTTCGCGCAGCTGAGACCTGTTTGGCAGTCGTGGAAACTGACCCGAAGGATTAAACTTAAGATATTCGGGTCCAATGTGAAATCCGTGCTGCTTTACGGGTGTGAAACGTGGATGGTCACAAAGGACATCTCGCGCCAAATCCAAGTTTTCGTCAACCGCTGTCTTCGTCGTATTTTCGGAATTTACTGGCCCGAGACCATCACCAACGTAGAGCTTTTGGAGAAATGCCACGAGAGCCCGATCGATCGCCAGATCAAGCGTCGCAAGTGGAAATGGTTTGGCCACACGCTCCGAAGGGACCCCGACCACATACCCAAACAAGCTTTGGACTGGAATCCCCAAGGGAAAAGAAAACGTGGCCGTCCCCGCCAAATCTAGTGTCGCACCGTGTTGGCAGAAGCGGCGAGCATCGGAATGACGTGGAGCGTGAAGCTCAAGACCGATCGCGATGGAGGACATCTGTGCACGCCATCTGCCCCATCTAGGGGACATAGGACATTAAGTCAAGTAAGTCATAGAAAAATGCGATTCCGTGCTGATAGATGTGGCGCAACCCTTTTCCTACAGTTACTTATAAGATCACGCATGCGGGGTAAGCCCTATCGTAAACAAATTCGCATGACAATAAAAAGCCCATCTACTAACTTGCAGGGTACCGTAAAACGGGGTGAATAAAACGCAGAGAGAACGAGACAAAACTTGAAATTGGATTTTAACGTTGAATTAATATGGTATGTTGCCGACAATGTCGCTCCATTTAATGTAAATAAAATAGAGTAGTTGTTGGTATCAATTATTATAATATTAAGTACCTAGGCAACCGAGCTCTCCTCGGATGAAAATAGAGAAAACGAATTTTCCCAGATATCAAACCTGGCTAGATCGATTTTTCGCCCCCGTAAACCCCTATATTGGAACTTTCATCGAAATCGTTAGAGCCGTTTTCGAGAACGTGATTACAAATATACAGGATGGAAGGGACACCGACGTGAAAACGGTTGCCGCGTACTCACTACATAATTCTGAACGTCCCACATGAAACCATTCATCGTTATTTTGTTCTTAAATCAGTTGTTCCCTACAAAAGTGCAATACCTACACGGTCAAAATGTATAGAACAGTGGTTTTTGTTTTTTAATTTCCGATGAAAAATTTCGATGTTTTCGCGTCGGTGTCCCTTTTAAATATTGCTCTTTTAATAATATAAGATTCAACGTTCAAATGCCTTTCAAAGTTATGTTTCGATTCACCCCGTTTTACAATAAAAAATGTTGTTTAATAGTCAACGGACAACGCAACGCATTCATTCTGTTGCTTGACGAGCAGACTAATTTCCCAAACAATAAACAACTGTAAGTATAGGAATTTCCTTCAAAATCCTTCGCATTGTGACAAAATCTGTAATGCGCAAAAGGGGTGCCGTTTGGTAAATAGTTTGCTTTATGAATCACCATGTTGAACAAAATCTAAGATAACATCAATTAGATACGCTTGTCTCCGCTGCTTACTTTACATAAACATATTTAAACTGGAGTTAAATACTGTATCGAAGCACAGCAAGTTATCGTTCTAATGCGTACAAATTAGAAATTACATGGTTATTATTAATATGGTTAATATTTTAAAACTTCCTAACGAAGCATTAAGATAGCCGTCTGTTAGATTTACAATAGATCAGTATTTTCATTATAATATGTATATCCCTAACGCATAGTTCCAGCTTATTCAATTCTTGAACACCGCCAAGGGCGTCGCCTGCTTTTGGTCTAGCGGGGCTTTTCTTTACTCCTTTTATTCAGAAGTAAATGTTACTTAATCGACTTCGGGCGAAAATTTTAAGAACAAAATGAACTAAGTCTCCAACAGGGAGCGAAGCGAGCTCGAATATTATAATACACTACCTTGGACAGGTTAGAATTGTTTCGAACCTTCATATAGGAGTTACGTGATTGACTTACAGAAAAAGTCAACATTCAAGAAGAAGTAGGCTGCAAGAGCGAGCGAAGCGGGCTCGAAATTTTTATCACACCATGCCTTGGACGGGTTAGAATTGTTTCGATCCTTCATACAAGAGTTTCTTGGTCGACTTTTAGACAAATTCAAGAGAAAAAAGCCCGATGAGCGAGCAAACCGAGCTCGACAATTTTAATACTTTACCTACCTTGGAGCGGTTGGAGTTGTTTCGACCACCCGGAGTTACCTGGGTATAGACAAAATTAAGATTCAAGAGAAACTATGCTGCAAAACCGAACGTAGCGAGATCGGTTTTTTTTTTAAATAAGTTGTCTCGAATAAATTCGTATAATTAGGTAATTTGAGATCGAAATATCCACACAGTATGGACCGCGTGCGTTGGTTTAAAGAAAATGTTTGTAGCGGTATTAAAAGTATTTGGAAACTCAGAAGCTCATTTTTGGCCTTAATTTTTTTTTACGTAGGTATTATGTTCACTACGTTCTGTGGCATCAGCAGGAAATGTTATAAATTTTAATAACCCTAAGCCTCTAGCTGCCCCTGGCGACGCCCATGAATACAACTGATAATTTTTAAGATTTGACTTCTAGCTGGGATCGAAGTGGTTGAAAGAACTCCTATGCACAACGCCAGCACATCCAGCTACAATCTGTCAAATTTCTGTAATAGATTTTCAACTTTATCGCTAGAGCATTAGGTTCAAGGTTAATTGGGAAAATTTGACAATATAAACATACATAACATCACGCCTGTAATGCCTTCAGGGTTAGGCAGACGACAATACAGAAGCAACAAGAAACGAATATATTTCTGCAAAACGTGTTTGTATTATATCATGTCTGGCCAAATCATTAACTTATCCAAAAATGGAAAATACCGTTTTTTGTTTTTACATGATTGTTTGTGTTTAATCTAAAATTATCAATACTTTGATAGTGCTGGGTGGGACTCGGTTAATTAAAGGAAAAAGCTTGCGATTTTTCTCTTTCATCCTACAGTTTCATTCACAACCTGTACTAATACCAAATTAGGTACTTTCTTATAACTAACAATTTAAACTGAAACATTTTTCCTTACATTTCCAGGGGAAAAAATCTGTTTATGTAAACTTGATACATACGAGGGTGGGTCAATAAGTTCGTGACATGAAAGGGAAGAGGGTTGAAACTATTTTTTTTTCTTTTTTCCTTTTCAATATAGTCCCTGTTAAGCCTAATAAGTACAGTACTCAGACCTCTCAAATAATCTAATTTGTGTACGGCAGCCATTGCAACATGTCTCTTGTGAACGGGTTGCGTGCGTTGTCGCTTGTCGCGCGAGAGGACCTCATCACGAGATCACTTACCTCTTCGTTTTTCCTTAATTGTTTCTTTTAATTTTTGTTGTAATGTGGGTGAAGTACTTTCCCGTGATATTAATATCTTTATCATTGTGATCGATCAATAAAAACCCTTCTGAATCCCAAAAAACTGTAGCCATAATCTTTTCGGCCGTTTTTGACACCTGCAACTCCTTAGGCGGTTTTCATTTTTTTTGTGCCATTGCATGGACTCTTGTTTCAACTTAGGTTCATAACGATGGACCCAAGTATCATACCCAGTCACAATTTGGTTCATAAATTCATCCCTGCTCTCACTACACAGCTCCAAAAACTCGCGCGAATACCCGAAACGCCGTTGTTCCTGTTTTTGCTTTGTGTTTTCTTCCCGATTGACTTGTTTATCCTGCGATATCCCAAAGGGTAATGAATTGATCGGGCTAAAACTTAGTAGTTATTGTTATATTGAGACACCGAGTAGAACAGTTAAAAAAAATACCTTCTCCCTTCTCTAACCCCTATAAGTCGCGAACTTTTTGACCCACCCTCGTACTATTGTTGGGTTTGATTAACTTGTAATCTTTTTACTAACAAATATGTGTGTTCTTTTTAAGGCCGGTGCCCCATGTCCTTGAAAGAAATATGTAAGTACTTAAAACACTTGAACCAATAATAATTATGTAGCTTTAATTCTATACAAGAGATATGTACCTAACCTTCATTATTTATTATTTCAGTCCTACTATGTTGAGTACAGCGCATGCGTGGCAGACAGTTCTTCATGGAATGCAAGTTTTAGTGAGTTATATGTTGATGCTGGTCTTTATGACGTACAACACATGGTTATGTGCTGCAGTGGTCCTGGGATCAGCAACTGGTTACTTCCTCTTTGGATGGCGTGAATCCGTTGTAGTGGACTTTACAGAACATTGCCACTGATATACAATCAAATGCGTATGATTTGTGAGCCAGACTAGTATTATTTTCTTGATTTTGTTTTTATTCATGTAACCTAGATATTTGAGCTCAAAATATTTTACAAGTATCATGGAATATTTTATCATGTTTTAAGAGGAAAGCCTTGTTTTAAGTACTTTGGGCAACATTTATACCAGTTATTATATACTTTTTAGGATCATATATCTATATACTTAGGTAAATGTAAAAAATATAATGCTTTGGACATGATTTTGTTTATTTTTCACTTAACTTATACAGGTAATTATTTATTACATTAAAATATTTTAAATATTTCAAATCATAATAAAGTCTATAGAACTGAGCTTGCACAATGTATGGACAGTTTAGTAGATCACTCTTATTTGCATTTATTTCCATCAGGATGCCTTAGGTGACGGTGCTTTTTAAGATTTGAACTACTGTTACATTTATAGCTACAGTGGTCACATTGGTATGGTCTCTCAGCTGTATGTATTCTTTTGTGAGTTTTCAAAGAATTCACAAAATTTGTTCTAAAGGAACATTTTTCACAAAGATATGGCTTTTCATTTGTGTGCACCCTTTTGTGTTTTATGAGGTTTGATGACAATTTACAAGAATAACTACAATTGGGAAAGTCACATAAAAGTTGCTGATGTGAAGATTGATGCTTTTTGTGTTCTGCAATACTGCAGCTCCTGGAAAACAATACATATGTTAATGTAAAAAACAATCTATTTTATCTCCATGGTAAAATTGATTTTTTTATGTGAACATCAACACAAATAGGAATGAACAACTTACTTGAACTTACCGATATGAGCAAGTTTGACACACAAGCACTTCATATATATTTGTTTCTACAAATTCTTGTGATTGCTCAGTTTGGCTTGTGGGACCATCGGCCAGAGGGTCATCTTCAATAACAATATCTTTGGTTTTCAAATCAGACAGCATCTGAGCTACTATGGATCGTGGTTGTGGACCAAATTTTACAATACTTCCCAAAGCAGGTCTCCCGCCTTTATTGAAACCCTCGCCATTGCTTGTTGGCGACGGTATCGGGCTAATTCGCAATGGGTTTTCATCCATTAACATAATAAAAACGTAGTTTTTGAACAAGAAAATCTGTTTTGCTCGTTACTGTCTATTGAGATTATTAATTTGTAGCCATAGAATGAATCCTGTTTACATTCACTCTCAAAAATTAATAATCAGTAAATCTGCTATGATTTGGCGAGTGATAAAAACAAAACGGCTGTGCAATTTAGTAATTGCCGAAAACAGAAAACACTAACAGTAACCATAGAGCATCATATCTAATGACAGTAACATTGCATTGACATTTCATTGATAATAATGTCAGTAGTCAGTAGGACTCTTTCCTCGATGGTATGGCTCGATAAAAAAATAAAAAATCGAGTAGAATACGGAATCTCGACGCACAAAACATCGATAAATGCTAATACGATGCTACAAAATTGCGATGCACGTTACCGCGCTAGATCTTCATTGCGATACTACTTGACTTCGATGCACGTTACCGCCAACGATTTTCACTGCAATACTACTTGACTTCGATGCACGTTACAGCGAAAGATCATTTCTACGGAGCCGCGGGCAAAAGATAGTACCTACACTTGAAAATTATAAATAAATAACAAGGAATTTTTAGGGAAAAAATCTTTTTACTTACTTCTTTTTTTTATAACTTTATTATGTTTAATATGTATGCAAGGCCATCTAAATATGTTAAAATATCCATGCCACCATATACATATAAGGTCTACTGTTCATACACGAAATCTCTTCCGGGGTCATTATACTCATCATTATGAACAACTTTTACCAATGACCAACACTGATATCGCGATAAAAAAATCGACTGCCCCATACATTTCTCTGCGCATAACTCGACAAAATAACCTGAACAGCTGATTATTTTTTCTTTTCGCGATTTCGGGTTTCAAAATCAATTTTTGCATAAGAATTTATGACGCCTACAGATTAAAAAATCGCGTCCCATCATAGATTCATAAACAAAAATTGATTTTAATTTACTTAAATTGTAAAAATGTAGATTTTATTTATTGCACACAAAACAAAATAATACCGACAAATCAAACTTCAAAACCATCTCAAAATATAAGGTGGCATGGATATTTTAACATATTTAGATGGCCTTGCATACATACTAGACATAATTAAGTTATAAAAAAGAAAAAGTTAAACTAATTTGTCCCTATAAATTCCGTTATTTATTTATAATTATTTCAAGTGTTTAATAAGTACTAGCTTTTGCCCGCGGCTCCGTAGAAATGATCTTTCGCTGTAATGTGCATCAAATTCAAGTATTATCGCAGTGAAAATCTTTCGCGGTAACGTGCATCGAAGTGTAGTGGCTTTGCAGAAACGGTCTTTCGCAGTAACGTGCATCGCAATTTCGTAGCATAGTATTAGCATTTATCGATATTTTGTGGGTCGAGATTCCGTATCCTACTCTAAAAAAATCATATGCCTGGCATAGACAAAAGAAACGAGAGAACTGCAATCTTAGGGTGGACGTGACACAACTTGGACACGATCAATAGTCAGTGTACCCGGCAAACTTGATGACACTTTTCACACGTTGTCGTGATTCATTTTGCGGTGCATATAACCTCACAGCCTTTTTGAATGCTCTAACAATATACCACCTCTAGATTTGTATAGCCGTCTTCCTAAATTTAAAATCCCTCTTCCCATTAATTTCCCCTCCCTTTTAACATATTCCTCTCCTGAACTGCTTGTGGCGCTGATGATTTTCATCCGCCACAATAATATAAAATTATAATATTTGTTTCCCCATGTGTGGATGCGGTCTATGTATATTTTTAATGTTCTAACACTTATGTATTTTTTTTTTTTGTGTTTGTTTCAGTCCAATACTAACCCCACAAGATCTACATTAATTTCAATATATCGTCCAAGATTTTTATTACTTTCTTTTTTTTTTTTTTTGGATACACACTTGCTTTTCCAATTCACTTTTGACATTGGCAGAATGGTCGATATCGGCTTTGTTTGCCATAAGAAAAAATAGAATAGAATAGAACCTCACAGCCAATGCTAATTAAATTTTCAATATTTATTTATTAAAAAATAATGTAAGTCCGCTTTGGAGTCTGCCAAAGAGCAATAGAGCTCAGCATTCTGGGTGTAGAGAGAGCAGATACAATACGGAATACTACGCTGCGCTCAAAAACAGGAATTACAAATGTAGGCAAAAAGGCTGCCAGGCTCAAAGAGGATTGGGCACGTGTCAAAGCCGCATGCATAACGACCGCTGGGCAACTGGGCAAAGGTCTCAACACGGTGGGTACCTGAGGATGGACGGCACCGCCGAGACCGGCCTAGAAAGAGGTGGTAAGGTGATACTGACGTGCATCACGAAGGCTGGTATGAGGTGGCGCAGGGGAAGAGTACCTGCAGGGCTATTGCGTATCTCTGCTGATAGTTTATAGTGATCATCACTTGGCGAGTTTTGATATACAATGACAGTTTTAGGTAGCGTCAGTTGAAACAAAAAAGAACGGTAACATTCTGTGTTGATAAATATCTAGCTCAAACATTTATCAAGTAGGGGTTTACTATAAACCTCTGCCTACTTCTTCGGGGATATAGGGGTGATGCTATTTTATGTTACGTGTTGTTAAAACTCTGTGTTACTCATTAAAAACTAAAAGGAACCGATTCATATGCAAAAATAAATAAAAATGTTTTGACGATTTAAAAAACAAAACTGCGTAAACTTTAAAAATATTTAAAACTCTCTCCTGAAAATTGACAATTTTGTAGTTAGTGCAATTGTGAAATAAGGCATCTATATAAACGGTTTCGACCATAGACTAATATATATAAATGAGAGTGTCGACTGTCGACCGACGGCGCGTTCGTGTTCCACGTACGCCTCAAAGAGATGTCAGCAAACGGGAAGGAGCCCGAAAGGACCGATGCCTGCAAGGGTTGCGGGACTGTTCGAAAGAGTTACCGCGGCCCTGGAACACAAAGGGCAAAAGAAGAAACATGGATGGATTTTAGTCAGAGTACAAGTCTGACAGCTGACACTCCCTGCCGCTCCGCCCAGAGTGGGAGCGGTCATTTGATGATTTCCCATCCGTAAAAAAAAAAAAAAACATCGTTATATCAATAAAACTGGCAACGCGGCAACACTCAATGTCCGCAACAGATTAAAAAGTTTTATTTCGTACTTGAGTGTGAGTCAAGAAATTCAAGATTGTAACAGATAGAGTTTTGATTTGTTTTCTTTGATTTTTCGTTGACTCCAGCGAGGAGGAAGTACTTCGCTATGTCGCAGCAAGAAATATCTTGCGGCTTGGAATATACATCTATTCCAGATTTACAAGCATGTTTAACAGAGGCTTTGCGTTGCAATTACTCCTTTATAGTTTCGCCAATAATTCACCCACGTTTTCGAAGACCAAGTTCATGTGCCGGCAGGGTTGGAGGATTTACAAGATCAGATATGATTTTGTCTCCTCAAGACTGGACGAACAGGATGGTAGGAAGGTTGTCTCCTTACCTTAACGTCGATTCTCCATCTCCCAGCGTCCGGCAGCGTCATGAGGATTGCTTGAACGAAGAACTGAGTTATTGCCGAGGTCTTGGACTTCCTGCTATCATGTTATCCTTACATGGTGGAGAATCTAATAATTTGACAAGAATTCTCAATTCGTATTATGAAACCAGGTTAGTAAATTTATATTTCAGGGTGTGAATAATTTAATGGTAATAATAACACTATAACCTGTTTATAATATTCTGTTTTGTGTGTTTTAGCCACCACCCATCTCTTCTATGGGCTCATGTGCCTATGACATGCACCAGAACAATGAAAGACTGTGATAGTGAAACAGGGGATGAAGCTGCTGCTTGGAATGAGCCTTGGTTATGGTGGTCTAAGTTCCATGAGCGCCTGGAGTTTGATAAGCGAGTTGGTGTAGTTCTGGAACTATCTGCAGATTTGCCAACAGAAGAAGTAATTCAAAGATGGATGGGAGAGCCTGTGAAAGCTATCATTGTGCCTACATCTATTTTCCATAACAATAAAAAAGGGTATTGCTTTCAAGTTTCTCTACCAATTGATTTTAGTGTACCACATAACACCATAACTTTGGGTTGTGGAGATCAAATAAGTAGTTGCTCAATGTAAAATAGTGGTATTTATCTGAATCCGGACTGAAAGTCGATCACCAACATAGGTTGGGAAAAGGCTAGGCAGATCATGATGATAATTTATTGTAGTCGTAAGTCACACTTACTTTGCGATAGTCACTACTCAAATGTGTGTGTGTGTTGTCACTACATAGTATTGTAATCATTGTAGATACCCAGTACTATCTCGTGCTCATCAGCATTTAGTTGTGAGCTTGGTTGAGCATGAAGCTCAGGTCATTGTGAGTGGAGCGCGGAGGTCCAATGTGGAGTTTTATCTGCAGTACTTGTACAGGATTTGGAAAAGACGACCCTATCTAGGTGATGATCCAATGCTGAGTTATGCCAGAGGGTAAGTTATTCCTTTTCAACACTATTAAGTTTTTAACTTTCTTATTTGAATGTGACTATGTTATCTATTTTATTGTAACTTACAAAGTTTGAGTCTTTTTAAATGGACCAGACACAGAAACAGCTATAATCTAATCTAATCATTATGAAATAAGTAAAGTGCCTCTGAATAAAGATTTGTTATGTGATTTTTTAGGTGGGAAGATTACCTACAGACTCCTCTGCAACCTTTGGCAGACAACTTGGACACACATACTTATAATGTGTTTGAAAAGGACCCAATTAAATATGACCAGTACCAAAAAGCCATTGCTCAAGCCTTGACTGACCTGCAGAAAGGACCACCTCAAGTGGTAACTTTTTATATTGCTACTTACTTTATCTTTTCCTAGAGTGCATGAACAAGCCAACAAGTTGTAAACCCTCATCGCTTAACTTTTCGTATGCCGAGTGTATAGACACAATTAAAAACCTATTGTGTCTCGTGTAGATCTGCGTTCTGGCACACGAAGGGTTAAATTTATTGTCGTAAGATCAGCAGTATCCATTCTCAAGCCAACAATCAAAGCTCTCATACTAAAACTTATCATTGTCAAGAATCTTCATTTCGTGTCATTTTCTACATTACACTTTATTTTCAGATTAATACTGACATTACTGCAGCAAATGCACAAGAGGTAGGACAGGGAGATACTGAAACCAAAAAAAAGAAAACTGTTACTGTAATGGTGCTAGGAGCTGGCAGAGGACCATTGGTCAGGGCCACACTGAATGCTGCTGATATAACTGACAGTAAAGTCAAGGTAAGAATAAGTCATATTTTTCTGTATACAATCTATATGTATGTAAAGATTAGTTATAGCACAGGGGTGAACTGTTTGTTATAAGAAAATGTATCTTGCAACAGGTGGTGGCTGTAGAAAAAAATCCTTGTGCTGTGGTTGTGCTGGCGGCCCAAGTTCGTGAAGTATGGCGCGACCGTGACGTGATCGTCGTACCTGGCGACATGCGGCAGATCAATCTGTCACCCAAGGCAGATATTATTGTGTCAGAGTTACTAGGTAAGAGTAAATAATGCATTTCAACTGTCGGTCACCAGAAGTTCAATAACCAAGCTATTAAATACTCTAAGCTAGCTCACTGGAATGCATGTGTCTTGATGTAATTAAATATTTTTGTTTTCAGGGTCATGGGGTGACAACGAATTGTCTCCAGAATGTTTAGATGGGGCTGCTGGTCTCTTGAAGCCAGGTGGTATATCAATACCATGTGAATACAAATCTTATGTAGCACCAATTTCTTCACCCCGATTGTGGGCAGCCGCAAAAGCAGCTGCGTCTGTTACTCCATCAATCCAAAAAGATAAAAATCTAGAGACATTGTGGGTTGTTTATATGCAAAATAAACATGACATAGCTGAAACAAAGGTAAAACAGATTCCCTGTAAATATTATTACAACTATAACTATGAAACAGCCTAAGTTAAATTCTGATTGTATTTTTCAGCCTGTTTTCACATTCGAACATCCGGCAAAAGGCTCAAAGGATCATGAGGGTCAGGAAATGACAGATTACAGGCAACTACCTTTGACAGACAATAGACGATCTGAAACATTAACTTGGGAGGTCCAGCAAGATAATGTGATGCATGGATTTGGAGGATATTTTGATTGTACCTTATATGGGAAAGAAATGATTAGCATAGTTCCTTCTACACACAGTCCAGGAATGATATCATGGTTCCCTGTTTTTATTCCAATAAAGGTACCAATACAATAACTCACAACTCAGATTAATAATATTATGTAATTCTTTAGAACCATAACAGAAATTTTGTTAAGACAATATTGTTGGCCGCCAAATCATAAAAGCATGCACATACCCTCCACGCCAAGCCACAAATTCACCCACCAATTTGTCGCATATTTGTGTCAAATAAAAAAGTAACAAGTAAGACAAATAAGTCAAAAAGTTAATAGCTTTGTATTTTTGATTTGCAGACACCTCTTCGTGTGCACAAAGGTGAAATAATCACAGCAAGATTTTGGCGGTGCAAAGATTCACGCAGAGTTTGGTATGAATGGATAGTTGAAGTGGGTAATCGCACTACGACCCTGCATAATCCGAATGGAAGAAGTTCAGAAATGTTGTTATGATTATTTTTTTACAAAATATTGAGGAATTTTCTATTTGGCAATAAAATTGCTAACAAAGTTATTTTATGTTTTATTTCCAAACTTCAACAAACAGAGATAATAATAATTATGTACAACACAGTCACAAAATACTCCCTGACTAATATAATAGAGTTTTAATAACACTAAGCTAACTAAGCACACATACATTTATTTACACAGGATATTAGGTTAGTACTACTTCTTTACTAATCTCACAATATTCATTTCTTTGTGAAAGTCATCTATATCTTGATCCCATCTTTTTTCGTAGTAAATTCCTGTAAGAGATTTATTATAAAACTATCAAGTTGTTTTTAGTAATATTAGTATTTAAATCTCAGCAGTGACTGAAGTGAGGTCACTTTATCTGACTAACATTATAAATTACCTTGTAAAAACTTAGCATTATTTCCAGTTCTGATGGCCCATGGTAAGTAGTACTTCAAATACATCTGGCGATGCTTTGGCTTCAGCCTGCCTGCTCCCCAGATTCCACCACTGATGCACATGGGTAGTCTTGTCTGAATGCCTTCAACCCATTTTACTGTAACCTTTAAAAATAAGTTTAATAAAATGAGTACAAAAGCTCTGTGATGTTTGTGACAGCCATTGCTGTAAAAGGTGTGTGATTAGTAGAATATTTACCTCTCCTAACATGGATGTTCTCATAAATAGAGTGGCGTGCACCAAATCGTGTACTTCTCTGTAGCGTTGCATTACATAAGCTAATTCTGGATCCTCAATAAATTGAACCGGCAGACGTGAATCAGCCGTTATGTTGTTATCTGTCATAAAATCTGCATACACTCTACCCAGGGTGTTTTCCGGCATTTGGGAGAGTTTATCAAACGAAACCGTTGCAGAATTTATGCGCGGCTGTTCTTTTAGTATGTCAGCGCCCTCCTCAGTTTCAATCATCTTTTGTAGCATGTGTTTTATAGCACCCTCTCCAGTCACTTCGCCTAAACAAGCGATCATGTCACCACGATGAGGGTTTAGCAGAGCAATAGCTGCTGAACCACATGTTAATAACGTTTTTTGAAAATAATTTGTAGCAATAAAATTTTTCTTCAATTCTTCTGAGAAATTATTAATTTTAGGCGCAGTACTGCAATGTTTTCGAATAAAAATGAAAGGAAGACGCATTTTTATTGATCTAGATTCTTCTGCAAAATTAACAAAAAACCTGAAAATCGGGGAATCCGTTGTTGACAAATATTGTGAAATTATCTGTCACTGTCAATATAGGTGATGTCACTGTCACATGATTGTCAACAAAATAGTTTTTTTTTTTTTGGTAACATATTAAATGACTGACGAAAAACGATACTGCTGCGCCAACGAACTGTCAACGTTCCGAAAATAATTGACCAAACCGTTCCGAACGAAAATATCAACATTTGAACGCAATAACTGTTTTTGATGTTATAATCGCTAATATCAATTTGGTTGACACTCGGAACGCACTCTTTGTATAGATACAAAAGACATTATTGTCTGTAACTAGCCCCTGGCTGGAGGCCTTAGATTCATTTTTCATCCAAAGACATCCACAGGATTTGCCCGGTTAAGCAGTAGCCAGCCTCGGGAGATGCCATGCCTATAGTGGCCCTCCAGCGAATTGTCCGTATTGGCGGACACTATCCGAACCCGTCGACCAGGGACTCTGTCCAAAACCCTGTCCATCTATAAAACTTAGCAGGATAGAAAATACTTGGACGTAAGACTAGGCAATATAGTCAAAAGACTAGGCAATATAGCCTTCACTTCGGGGTAAATTAAAAAAAAAAGCTTTTCTTTGTGACACTGTCGTGTTTGACAGAGCAGAACACAGAGCATCATTTATTAAATTTTAATACTGGAATATAGTGCGCACTCACCGAGATTTTATGCCAACCTCGCGAATAGCGGCCTCTGTAAATCATGTTCCTAACTAATCATACTATTTAGTACTTTCCTTCATTTTCATTTCAATGCTTTTGAATACTTTTTCCCTAACTATGGAAAAAGTATGCAAAAGCAATGAAAGATTGGTTTATTAAATGTAAAACCATGTTTGGTAGCGTGAAAATCTACAAGCATGGAAGATGTCTCTATAGATTCAAGCATTTCCTGCCATCTAGCACCAAACTTACTTTGGTCCAGTCACTTGTACTTCCCATTATCGATTATGCTGATGTTTGTTATTCTGATCTTTCCCAAGAACTTCTAAATAAATTGGATCGACTTCTCAATAATTGTATTCGCTTTGTTTTTGGCCTTCGTAAGTACGATCACATTTCTTCCTTCCGTTCTCAGCTTAAATGGTTGCCTATCCGACTCAGGAGGTCCCTCAGATCTCTCTGCATGCTCTTCACGATTATGAACGATCGATGTGCTCCCGATTATCTAAAAAAATACTTCAAAGTGTTGGGCAGCTCTCACAATCGTAACCTACGAGCTTCCAAGAATCTACTTCTCCAAATTCCTTATCACCGCACCGGTTTTAAGTCAAATTCTTACGCTATCTCTACTATAAAGCTCTGGAATGCGCTACCTTTTGGCATTAAGAAAGCTGAAAGCAAATTCACTTTTAAGAGAAAAGTTCGTAACCACTATCTAAGTCAGAATAAATAACTCTCAATTTGAAGTCGAGTCACGGTAATTATTATTAGGTTTTTTTCGTTTTATATTTGGTATTTGTTATAATATTTATTAGTTTATCTTGTATGTATTATGTGTATTAGTATCACTATAAGTACTTATATATATTTTTTCTTTTTTTTTATATAGTTATTTTGTACCCTACCACAGCGTTTTCGTATTGAACCCAAAGGTTGACTGGTAGAGAATGCCTAATGGCATTAAGTCCGCCTATGTACCACTATTGTACATGAAGTTTAAATAAATAAATGTGTACATTTACCCATTATTTTAGATAGTTTGTAGAGGTTAATTTAGTTTTGAATTAAACAAGCTGGTTGAATACTCAATTTATAGATTTATTTTCACGTTTGCTATAAATACCTAGGTACTCTTGTCCAATACCACAAAACCTAGCTAATAGTGTCCTAATATCGCAAACGTACACCGATCACTGAATTTAGTCGGCCTTCGCTCCGGGGATACACTCAACGCAAAGGTGTACTGACGAACTATTATGGAGGAGCAGAGGCTTAGCTCAACGTATTTGTAGCAAAGAAAACACTAAAAACAACACGAAAACATGCACAACGTAAAGAATCCGTTTTCTTTTGACAGTTTTGAATTTTGTAATTTGTGTCTTTTTATTTGATTTTTTTTATGGCATCCGATTAAATTATTCGATTAGCTTAAAATCAAATTAACTCAAAATCAAATTTTAGTACGCTATTTAAGTCTTAATAATTAAACTAAAATAATGAAAATAAATTAGAAAATTTAATAGCAATTTGTAACAACAGAGAACAAAGAACAGAGAACAAAGCTTTGTAGAGACATCTAGTACGTCCTATGTGAATTAAACTTTAGCACAAGAAAGATAGATGGAGCGCCAAAAAGAATTGCGGTGTACGTACATGTAAGGAACTGTCACCCCCTCCCCCCTGGAACAGAAGTTTATATGGCGAGACCGGATAGACGAATTGAGGTTATGTTTACTCGTGTGTCCTTTTGAATTTGTAACATTTTCATCAGATGTAAATAAAATCATCAATAACACTAAGGTATGTTCTTTGTCATTGTTTATATTTTGTGCTATTCGAGTTTTTTTTATTTTAAAATCACGCACTATGGCAGCAGGTAGTAATGATTTTCTATTACTATATTTGAGTAGGGTTTATGAAAAGCATTCAGGTTCAGTGGGCCAGGCTCACCTTCTTGCTTTGCTGCGCTTGCGGTTACTTTAAAACCATACGTAACCTGTATTTATAATATTGTTCACAAATTGGTAGAATAATAATTCAAACTGAGTGTTAGTATGTTCATCTGTTACAGAGAGATGGTAGCATTATTAAAATTTCAGTTTCAGCATAATCAACTACAATGACGCAACAAAAGAAAATTATGTTCAAGAAAATCAAAGCCGATTTAAATAAAGAATTCACTTTCCTAAAAAATGTATTTTCAGTAATGTCTTTACCACTGCAGATGAAAGGTAAATTTTCTTTAAAAAAATCCATTTTCAATACTTTTGAATAAAACACCTCTTGTGTAGATGAATAATATTTGCATTATTTATAGCATAATTATTTAGAATCTATAAGAATTAACTTTATATTTGCAGGTGAAAATGATGACAATATGGATATTGAAATTGTAAATGAGAGTGAAAAAAGTAATGAAGACATTGAAATGCCAAAGCGAGCCCGCAGTATAGCAGAACTTGAGGAGAAACTGGAAAAAATCAAATCACAGAACAAATTCAGCTTCAAAAATAAACTTCAGAAGAAAAGCTTGAGTAGTAAAATGAAAAAGAAGATTAAGAAAACGGAGAGAGTAAATAAATCGAAAGTTAAACCTGTAGTAGATGCACCTTTTGCAGAAATGTTAAAGGCCAACACAGAGCAGAAACCAAAAGTGAATATTGCCAAACCAGTGTTCAACAATGAAGGCAAACTCGTGTTCTCCAAATTTGACTTTGCCAATGCTGGCAAGAAAGGTATGATATTAGAAAATATTTCATTTATAATCTTCAGGATTTATTAAATAAACTAACAACAAACTATAAAAGGGTATCGAAAAACTCAAGGCTGTCAGCTGGTAATGTGCCTAAGAGACTGGCGGTGTTGCCACGTTGTATGGCAACACTTAGCTTCTGGCCAAGGTAAAAGTAAGCCCTTGGGTCACCGGAAGCATCAACTAGACATTTCGAAATTTCCTTAAATAGGCTACGAGCACTCAGACACCTCAGCCCTAGAGTTTCAACCCCAAATGGCTCAAAAATACAGTATATCTTCAGGATTCAATCGTAATATAAATAATGTCAAGTAACATGCAAACGGGCAAGTATTTAAACTAACTAAAATGATTATTTTTTTTCTTACTAATTTTTTCTTACTAAATGGCTCAAAAATATAGTATATCTCCAAGATTCAATCGTAATATAAATAATCTCAAGTAACATGCAAACGGGCAAGTATTTAAACTAACTAAAATGATTTTTTTTTCTTACATAGAAAGAGTTAACAAGGCAGAAAGAGACCCTAAAAAGATTTTAGAAAATCTTAAACAACAAGAAGACAGGTTCAAACAGTTAGAAGAAAAAGAAGACACGGGTAAAGTAAAAGAAATAAAAGAAAAAATAGCATGGAAGAATGTGCTGCAAAAAGCTGAAGGACAAAAAGTTAAAGATGACCCCATATTGCTGAAGAAGTCTATAAAGAAAATGGTACATAAGAATTACTTTGATAATTATATTAAATCAATTAATTCATTTTAAACAATTTTTTTTCTACATTTAAAATATTTTATGTAGCTGTCCTGCAGTTTCTCTTTTTGTTCGGCTCCTAAGGATTGTAGTGTGATGTTAAATAGCCTATAACCTTTCTAAGAACAGCTATAATGAAAAGCATTGTTTTAATCTTTCTTTTCTGGAGATTAGCATATTCAAACGAACAAGCAAACTATTCAGATTTATTGTATGTATAGTTTACACTTTAAATTTTCTAATTGACTTTTCGTTTTTAGGATCAAAAGAAGAAACAAAGTAAGAAACAGTGGGACACCCGAGTACAGAATGTGGAACAGAAGAAAGACGAAAGACAAAAGAAGAGGACAGAGAATATTGCCAAGAAAAAGAAAGAGAAGAAATCTAAAATTATCAAAACATCCGTCAAAAGAGGGCGCGTCGTGATATAATGTTGACGAGAACAGTTTGTGATTAAGGAATACATAATTTTAAAGTACTATTGTATTTTTTAACTTTTAATTTAGCAAGAGCAGTTAGTACGATGGCTGTACCGAGTATACACACGGTGTCAATGGTGTCACGGTGTCGGTGTCGTTTTTTCCGACTAAATCGAGCCGCTTAATCGCAACGTAATATAATCGGCAATCTTCCCGCTTTGATAGGCTAACTTGAGGAGGTAATTCTTAAAAATAAAGTTGTTCCGTTTTCGGCACCAGATCATTCATACGCATTTAAGGTGGAAGCGCAAGGGTACCCCGCGAAATTTAAATAGCGCCAGTAACTACGTGTTACTGCGTTTTTTATTTTCATCCCTCGCAAGTTCATTTAACCTCATTGAGTGACTTTTTCATGAAAAAGTTATTGAATGGGGTTAAATGAACTTGGAGGGTTGTATTGATGATTTGAAAGATTATAATTTTTTAACTCCATACGTGTTACTGGCGCAATTCATATTTTCATCAACATACAACCTGACACTGACCTGCAAATTGCAATTAACGTAAGAATATTTAAATTTCGCGGGCTACCCTTTAACTTTTTTTGGAATTTGCAGGTCAGTTTTAGGTTTAGGTTAAAATAGGGAGATTTTCAGCAACAAATGGGCTGGGTAGGGAAACACTTTCTCGCCACAACTTGAGTCTTTCTCTAGACCGTTCGCCAGTGAGCGGGGGACACAAAGCGTGCGTTGGAAATCATTTTGGCTCTCTCTTGCCACCACTCTGCGTTCTTCTGGTGGCGCTTTGCCTGACAGTGGAAGGAGCATCTGTACCGGAGTCGGTTTCAGGCAACCAGTGATGGTCAGAACTGAATCCACTAACTTTGCATGGGCTGAGCGACTCTTCACGGGACACGCGAATTCACTCGCTGAGAAAAGCGCCAACCTAGTACTAGTACGACAGACAGAACAGACATAAATAACAGACAGGCGAAGCACCCCACTCTTGATGAGAGTCATCATCTGCCTAGCCTTTTTTGGTTAGATTGGAAGCTGACCCCAACATAGTTGGGACTATGTTGGGGTCGGTTTCCACTGCTTCCAGCTTAACCGGATGCAGCTGAATACCAGTATTTTACATGGAGCGACTGCCTATTTGACCTCCACAACCCAGTTAATAGGTACTTGAATAAGACTAATAGCTGTAAAAGACTATTGCGAGACTGCACCTTCTGGTTGATAGAAAGAAAAAAATATTATTTGTCACAGGGACATGCCGTGCATACAAAGTAACAAAAAATAAATAAACATAGGTACCTACCACGCATAACAAATACTTATAATGATATTGCAATTCTTGCTGAATGTTAGTGATCTGTCCAAAGTAACATCGAGATATTTTGGGAAGTTGCTGTGTTCGATGGAGAGTAGTGTCTGTCTGTCGTGTGTGGAGAGTCTGTGTTCGCAGTAGTACGTATTTTTGTTATATTGTTTAATTTGCGGCCGGTGGATTTTTTTAAATAAAGGCATGTTCACCTATTAACGCGATTCTTTTTTCATTCGACCCTTTGATTGTCCCCGAGTAAAAAGATTCACTCTGAGCAGTTTTTAAGAGTCAGCTCCTATAATACGTATTTTTTCTTCCTTGCCTATGTTGTTACTTTTACACTGTAAAAATAAACGTTTACGTAGCAAGAATTTGTGTGGGATATCACAACCAAAAAGTGTAAAAAAAAAACAAAAAGTGAAAAATAACTTGTAATTTTGGAACTCGGTGGTAAAATTAATCAATGAAACAAAGTCACCGACTTACGGGAGTAAAGTTATTTAAAAAAAAAAATTAAGACATTTACCTACGTAAGTGGATCGGGAAAATAATAAAACATTTTAACAGAAAGGAAATGTCATTTATTCGTAATATTTAGTAACGGTAGGTATGCTATTTTTTTTACTTGAGTTGAAAAACTAAGTTCTACTTTCGGGTAGGGTAGGTACATAATAAATAAAGGCAATCTAAGGAGGATGCGCTAAGGTAGCCCGCGAAATTCAATTTTCATACGTTATTAGATTAAAATTTGCAGGTCAGTGTGAGGTTATGTTGATTAAAATATGATTCGAGACCGTAACATGACATCTAACTACAGAATTATAATCATTAAAATGCCCTCTTAAGTTCATTTAACCCCACTAAGTAACTATTTAATGAAAAAGTTATTCAATGGGATAACTCAGTAAAGCCATATTTGTTACGGTCGCGAATCATAATATTTTGTTTAACATAGGTACAGCCTGACACTAACCTGAAAATGACAAAAAAAGTAAAAAAAGACAAAGAATTTCGCAGGCTACCCTGACGTTTCCACCGAACGACTTTTACTTTTAACGAAGGTAGCATTGTTTTCACAACAGCCTCTACAACATGACCTTACTGTAAAAAAATGAATTTGGCCTATTTTAGGTTTAATACGCAATGGAAGGCTTAGTCGGAAAAATAATGCGTTCGTACAGTAATTCACATTACACTGTTTTACAGTCTACGTCACTAATCAAATAGATGAACTATATTCTATGTACCTAACTAAATTCATATGAACACATTTTTTCTTAAACCTAGGTGCATTAAAAGTTACACACCATGCTAAAAAACTACAAAGACAAAATATTTAGGTACCTAATGGTATATATTTTTTTGTATAATATCAATCGAAACGAATGGCAGAATCAGTCACAAAGTCGGCGGTATAAATGATAATTTTAGTTTAGAAAGAGCTAAAAGTCTAGGATGTTATAGTGACGCTAATAATTTCTTTATTGATTTAGGATCTACGTTAATCAAATCGTCGGTATTAATCTTCTTTAATTTAGCATTAATAATCTTGTTACTACTAATTTGAAAGGCGGCTACAGAAGCTTGGCAATTGAATGGCTTTATCTTACTTCACGACATGATTCTAAAACTTTCATTCAGACCGAACGAAACTGCTGCCGATGCACTATAAAATGAAGATTAACATTGAGTACATCAAGCCGAAAGTTTTATTACTGGAACATACATTTTCAAGTGTGAGTCTATCTGGCACGCCCCAAACAGATCAACAGGTGATAGGTTTACCTCAAGTCATTATTTTGTACCTATAGAAAATAAATAACATTTATATTTTGTACCTCGTCAGTTTTTTTGATTAAATGACGTTTCTATGAAGTGTATAGCTAGCGGGCCCTTTATGATTATTTTTATTGCTATTATATTTTCAGGTCGTCCAATAGAAACTATTATGTACACACGCCAGCAGGTTAACCTATTTTCCCAACCAACCTTGAACCTAATGCTTTAGAGATAAGGTTGAAAATCTATCAAAACAAATTTGACAGATTATAGTAGCTTGATGTGCTGGCGTCTGTACCTTACAAATCCAAAATTTCGACTTTCTGTGAGCTACCCTGCGGGCCCCTTTTTTAAATAAAATTCTTTTATTTCATACAATAGCATTAGGAGCTTGATACTATTATGTAAGTCTATATTAATATTTTATAGAGGTCAAATTTGTAAGTTTGTATCTAAGGGTGCATACAAACTTACAAATTTTACCTCTATAATGTCTGGATATGAATACGATTTTGAAAATTCTGTCACTAATATGAAGCTACATTATCCCCGAGTGCCATAGGCTATGTTTACAACGTGCCCGTCGGATAATTTCCGACCAAAACGCGAGCGAAGCCGCGGGCAACAGTTAGTAGGTACTTTATAAATCCAAAATTTCGACTTTCTGTGAGTTACACTTCAGAAGATATTCGTTATTTAAACTATCGTCCAGCCAGCGGGCCCCTTTTTTAATACTACTCTTGTATATCATACAATGGTATTAGGAGCTTGATACTATTATGTACTTTACAAATCCAACATTTCGACTTTCTGTGAGTTATACTTCAAAAGATATTCGTTTTTAAACAAAGGTCCAGCCAGCGGGCCCCTTTCTTAAATACTACTCTTTTATATCATACAAGAAGCTTGATACTATTATGTTCCTTACAAATCCAAAATTTCAAGTTTCTGTGAGTAGAAGATATTCGTAATAACTCACAGAAGTCGACATTTTGGATTTTTAAGGTACATAATAGTATCAAGCTCCTAATGCTATTGTATGATATAAAAGAGTATTACTTATTTAAAAAAGGGCCCGCTGGCTGGACGCTTGTCTAATTAATAAATATTTTCTAAAGTATAGCTCACAGAAATTCGACATTTTGGATTTGTAAGGTACATAATAATATATAAATAAATAATGAAATAATTTCTAACTCCGAGCACTATTGGATGACCTGAAAGTATAATAACAATAAAAATAATCATAAGGGGCCCGCTAGCTAGACATTTTATAGAAACGTCATTTAATCAAAAACTGTCGAGGTACAAAATATTATATATATATTTATTTTCTCTAGGTACAAAATAATGTCTTTATGTAAACCTATCACCTGTTGATAAATCTCGCTGGGGCCTGCCAGATAGACTGACACAATTTTCAATAACGCTGTCAGCTTCAAGCTCAGCTTAATAATTTATTGTTCTTTGATCAACTAAATACAGTCAAAATAACGTAATCAAATTCTGAAAATAAATGTTGAGATTAATGATTATTTGATAAGAAAACATTATAGGTGTGGTCTCAACATTCTCATCTTGAACATACTATGGCGCAGACGACCCTGAATTCCCTAATGACATAAAGTGCAAACAAGCCAGTGGGCGTTTTTAAGCCTCTTCCTCGATGGTCGCACAACAACGCACTCTACATCACTGATTTTAAATTTGAATGATAAAATCCTACATGAAATGTTGAAATTACAATTTTTAAAATTAACTTGAAGTGGTACATATATCTATACTGCGGTACGGGTTACAAAAAAGTATTGCTATAATCATTATACCAGATTGTAAGTACATTATTTTACAGTATATATTTTTGAAAGTGTCCCTAATTACATTCTAATATACGAGGACGTGGCGGCGATACAAAAGAGAATATGACTTTTTCTGTAATATATTACTCAATATTATTGTCATTTTCCGCCGCCCTCACATTAAAGTTCAGTACCCGATGTTAGGTGGTTTCTACACTAAACTTATGAATATTTCATAATAAAATATATTCTGTACAATATATTTGCTTACAGGTTAGTGCCAATAACAAGACGACTGATAACTTTGTGGCGTTTCGATACTTATTTGGAGCTATGCTGTAAAATTATTCCTCAACGAGTATGAAAATATTAAGAATAATTTAAGATTAGTGTTCAGCGCACACTTTAAATCGCTATCTAACTAGAAATGTGTTAATTTTTTTTCATCAAAATCATCGAACGTACCACTAATGTTCGTCGCGCTCATTTTCATAATACATATTTAGCTACGGGACCCTTGCCAGCCGTGCGGATACAATTCGCCCCTTTTTTAAAATTAGTGTTGTAGCTCACAACAGCTTCTTTAATTTACAATAATGAACTAAAGAACACCTTTTCGGTAATATACACCGACTTCTAACTTTGTAACTGACCATCTTTTACGCTTACAATAGGTATCAGCGTCGCATCTCGACCAGCAGGGCAACTTATTTATTCGACAGGAAAGAACTGAATATAAAAAAAGAAATGCCTGAGTTAGACCACGTACGGAAGGGTCAAATCTACGGTTTTACTGTACATTCGATTTACAAGGCTGTTTCTAGCGCCAAGAGTTAAAATCCAATACGCGGTAAAAAAAGCGTCTCTGCAAGCATGGGCTAAAGCAAATAATAAACATTTTGTATGTTACCAGACTTCAAAAAGATTTTTGGGCCGAAGGTGGAGGCGTTAAATCACATGTCTAAGTTACATCGCTAGCGTCGCTTATTTAGGCGCTATAAGTACAGACGCCAATATATCAAGTTACCGAAACTGGAAACTGTCAAATTTTCCCAATCAACCTTGAACCTAGTGCTTCAGCGATAAAGCTGAAAATCTATTAAAGAATTTTGACAGATTGTAGTAGCTTGATGTGCTGGTGTCTGTACGCACGTGTAATGAAAGGAATTAAAAATAAGTGTTGCCTTGATCTTCGAGGCGTGTGATATGATTACATAAAACAAATAAAATAAAATATGATAAAACTAGATCATATCAACCACAAGTCACCGGTTAAGTAACTACAATATAATATTATGTATTATCTTTATAAAACGAATTTGGTATAATAAACCCAATATTTTTTCGGTGGCTTGTAAAAGCAAGATTCCAGTGTGGAACTTACATTATTAAAATTTATCAAAATATAAACTACGTAACTAAGCGATAAAGATATTAAAAATAAACTAAGCTATTAGTATTAAAAACAATTGTAAATAGCAACAACTGATTATGAATAAAAAGCCTCCAAATAGAAGTACTCTTCCTTCCACATAACATGAACAAAATAAATAAAATTAGAAATAATAAGATTTAAAAAAAATATAGGTGTACAAGATAAAATTTGAGAGTATAGTATTAAACTCTTATGAAATATTAGCATAATAAAGGCTTATTAGCTTTAGATATTATAGCCTCGAATCTTATAATTAAGGTGTGTGTACACATATTGTGTTTAAATATTTAATAAAACATTACATTTATATAATTTTATAAATTGCAGCAATAATTTTTTCAGTGTATAACACTTCAAGAATAAATATTATGGGTAGGGAGAACACAACAAATACTTCCAATAACCATAACATGCACAAGGCTTCGCCAACAATACATTGCACTTGACCAAGTTTAACTTACCCTAAAGGTGTAACATTATGAAACATGTCCCATTGCTATTTGTATAAAAGTTGTCTTTAGAAAATATTCGAAATACATGTTTACATAATGTATACGAAACTACACACATCTACTAATATGTCTTTGGAGAAAAAAGTACATCAGAGCACTGGAAAATATAATATGCTCCTCGATACGTCTCCACTGACTGTTTACAACATACAACTTAGGTACATAACATAAAACTATAATATTATGTTCTAAAAATTATAAAAATAACACTCATATAACTTCTCCAAAATAGAAAAATAAAATTTTTTTTAATGTTTGTAATACTGCACATTCACATTTACTCTAAATCAGTCAAAAGCATTGTTATAGAAAAGATATCAAATAATAAAAAAATATATCTGATAAACGTACAATCATTGTAGCATGTATGATCTGGTTCTATATCACTGTCCACTGAACAGCTATGAATTATTTTAGTTAAAAATTAAATTAAAGGTGGTGATAACAATTTCAGCATATTCAAATATATTCAACAACTTCTCTGAACTTGAATATATAAGAACATGTTCAAATGGCTATGTTACTTACTCTAACTGTATTAACCTACTAACTAAAGCCTAAATTTAAATGGTAATAATAAAGCAAGTCGTGAGGCGGGATATTTGCATCAGTCTTGTGAAATTCTCAATTGTGAAAATTATTACTGTCATTTATTTAACTATTTGGTAATCTTGTAAAAAAAGAAACTGTTTAATTTATATGTATTAATTAGTTACTTTGTAAGCCTTAGCGGCATGTGTCATCAGTTCAGCTCTGATTTCAAAGTGGAGAGAGTGGCATCAAGCACTCTGCCAGCTGCATATCCAGGTATGTTCAGATAGGCCGGTTTGTCATGTTCACATATCCCTGGCTGACTGCAGCAGCGGCCCAAGGAAGGACCACCAGCATGCCCTGGGCCAACATGCCCGTGACTCCCACTTGCTTCCGATGTTGTTCCTTGACAAATCATTCTATGATTTGTAAACTGCTCTAATGAACGTAACTGTTCCCCACAGTTGTCACACTTCAATTCTCTTGCATGTACTTTTTTGTGGCTGTTAAGTGATCTTGAATTATCAAAAACTTTAGTACACATGTCACAGTATTTCAATACTTTTTCACCTGTGCACACCACCTTATGATTGTTGAGTCTGTCTAATGACATGTAACGTTTGTTATTGCACAGATCACACTTGAATTGTTTCTGAGGTACACGACCAGTGTGTACTTGCATGTGTTTGCGCAAGTTGCTCTTATCTTTTATATATTTGGAGCACACAGAACACTTGTTGACATCTTTGCGTGTGTGATTGGCATCTAAATGTCTTCGTAAATGTGATTTCTTGTGAAATGGTTCCAAACATATCTGACATCTGAAGGGCTTTTGTGCTGGATGTACTCCTGTCAAGTGTGTGTTAAACTCTAAAATGGTGGGATAGCTTTTTCTGCAATGAGGGCAGTGAAAAAGTTTGCGACAGATTGCTCCACTAGAGTCACAAAACGGGTCTGAGCAGTCATCACAAAATGAATCTAACCCAACTGGGGGTGTTACTGTCTCTGCTTGAAACTGCTCTATGTCAGTATGTAATGGGTCTCTGTCTGGAGTGCCGGCACCAGGGGGCTCCTGTTTCACTTTAGTTTGATCACTGTGTTCTGAGTAGTCATCCTGCGACGGCAGGTTCCGTGACGTGCTGGCTAGCATCCACCACGGGTTGTAATGCCAAGCCCCCAGACCAGAGTGTACCGCCTGTTCTTTTATATCGCTAGTTTTTGTTTGTGTTTCAGCATTAGTAAATCCGGGGAAGCTAGGCAATTCCTGATTCTTTGCTCGAGCCGATTCAAATAAATTGTGTTGAGATATCAAGTTTTCGTAGTCACTCGAATCCAACTTTCTTTCATTTCGGTCGCCTTGGTCTCTTTTAGACATTATTTTAGAACAATATCTGGAAACGAAAATTGTATTTACATTACAATTTCATTTTGGAGGAAATCATGTATAAACTGCAACATCATGAAACGTAAACAAACAACGCAATTACGCGCCCAAGTAAACACACATACAACTATATTTTTAGCACTGCATGAACATAAACAAGGTTTGTGAACAAAACTAAATTAAATTTAAATACTTTACAGTCCAAACGAATCTAAAACAATAATAATCTGTTTATTATTTTCAAAAAATATAAACAAGGAACACTGTTTCCCTTGTTATTTGCGTAAATTATTAGTGTGAATGGTTTTTCCAAAGAGAACAGGGACATATCACACAAAGTTGTATTACACGAAATTAATAAGCAATAACTTGATAAATGTAATACATACTACAATAAGCGTTTCCATAAAAATCTCAATATTCTCATAAAACTATTTTTATAGAACATCGGCCATTTTGTTTGATTAGTTTCTTTGTTTTTTTTTTAATGCATTTCCTTGAAAGTTTGGAAACATGGCTATTAAGGGCATGGAAAAAATCGTCCAAACTCCACACCGCTGTCAACTAGGAAAAGGCTAGCAGCATTGTCACGTTTTACGGTTTTAAGCGAGGACCATCAACATCCACATCCTGAATTTACCCACTGTTGGGTATAGTTCTTTCTTGTCTTGTGTTAATCTCCACAACGTTTTTGGTCGTGGAAACGAATCCTTCAAGATACAAAGCCTTGAAAAGATATCCTATTGGCCCTAGAGTGTCTTTACCAAAACAAACAGTTGTTATTTTTTCTGCATTTCTTCGCTTCAGTATGGATAAACTGCCATAACTTAGGGCAGTACAACCCACCGTGCTAGGAATTTTGAATGCAGCTGGAATGTCAAAACATGTTGCACTACATGACATTTGAGGATATTGGAGACAAGTGAATGAGCTGCTTTATTTTACGGTGTTTGTTTCAACTTGGCAACTTTTCGCACGTTGCTGAGCCATTCCTGCACGGCTATTGCGTATCTCTGTTGACAGGTCATAGTTATCATCACTTAGCGAATTTTGATATACAATGACCGTTCTTGTTGGGTTCAACTGACGCTACCCGTGCAGAACTGTCATTGTATATCAAAGCTCGCCAAGTGACGATCACTATGAACTGTCAACAGAGATACGCAATAGCCAGCCCTGCAGATTAATTATGACTTGAAGATTTTAAGTAGCAATTTAGGATCTTATTTGTTAGTACTTGGAGGTAAAATTATTTTTAAATGTTTCATGCTTGCTAATTTTAGGGAGAATATTGTAAATATGTATCTGAAGTTTACACTATGTTGTTACCCTAGTAGCAATTACCGTTGGCTTTCATATGCCAACAGTTGGGAATGTATTGGCAGACGGTTAGTTATTCCGCCAACCTAAACTTAAAATAGGCCCATTGTCGTAAACATGCACTATTTGCCCAACAGATAGCCAACGGCGGGCCTGCTGCTTCTGTTCCTACTGTTGGGAGATTTTAGTAGGGATTTAAGTTATTTTAACAACATCGGTCCAACTTAAAAACCCTTCAATGGCCCTGTTACAGCCACTCCTACCTACGGGTTGATAGCGGCCTAGCGGGGTGCGCGGGGGGCGGGCGGCGGCGGCACTGTCGCCCGACCCGCCCGCCATTTTGTTATTCATTCGTTGTTTGTTGTTGTGCACCTGCAGTTGCGGAGTACCTATTTGTTTTTTTCGCGATCGCAAGATAACATTAATGTATAAAGTTGTGGAATTTTTCGACAATGATGGATGCGGTGGGGAACTCGGTGTGGTACGTAAAGAGTGGATGACGCCGAAGAAGACTCACTGCATGTGGCCTCCGTTTAAAACCACAAATAAATTTAACAAATGCCTTGCCAGTAACGAGTCTCCCAATAAGCTAACGTGGACATTATGTCCAATAAAACGTTTATTCTATGAAACGGGTAAGTACCTAAGTTTTTCTTGTGGTAGTTTAATTAGTTATGTACCTAAAACCCGTGCGAATAAACTTGAGACCTGGGATTATGATGCTATAGGAAATACAACAGATCTGTTCCAACAACAATATACTATTTTGTTCATATTAAATAATCTCTGCAAATCTCTAAAATTTCATATAAAAATAGGTACTACGACGAATCATTAACCAAACTTTAATTGAATTTAATCCTCGGCCCGGTCTCAAGTTAATTCGCACTTAACCAGCTTGCGTGAAGTTCACATTCTAGCGCCGAGAAGTCGTGAGACAATCAGTGAACTGCTAATTATGTACCTAACTTTAAAGCTATAAAGCAAGGAAAATTGAATCTTGAAATAAATATGAGCGTCATTACTCATTAGAAAACTTATACCTAGGTAGGTACTTACCTGACTAAAACGCTCAATAAGTCAATTTTATTTTTAGATAACCTCTTAAAGGCGCGCCAGAAGTGTAAAATGGCAGAAAGTGATTCAGAACTGACTACTGATGTAGAAGAAGGTAGTAGAAAAAGAAAGAAGAAGAAAATTGTTTTTGATAGTGATGGTGAGACCGATGGAGAAAAGGAAAATGAAAAGTATGTAAAAATAAGTTATCCGAAACCACCTCACAGATCACTGGCTAGTAATGGTAAGTACCTAATACTTACTTAAATAAAATGTTGTGTGAAGTGTGAAGATTAATATTGTATTATCTTCACACAACATTTTATTACATACATACTAAAGTTATTGAGAAAATATTAATACAGTTGGGACCACGCCAAGCTTGACACTATAAACTTTGGACCGGCCCTGTAATGTATGGCATGTAGTACAAATCAGTGATCAACTTAAACTTGTAGGTAGTGTCTTGACGTGCTCCCAACTGTACCTATGTACCTAGCTATTTATTTAGCGCTGATCTACCTATTTAGTCGACCAAAAAAAAAACTAGATGAAAAAATAAAATCAGCATTTCAACATCTCTTAAACAAATAGGCATGTGTAAGTATGGTACCTACAGTGTAATTTTGTTTCAATAATTTTATAAGTGACCCTGTTGATGTTAATATTTTGTTCTATTTATGTAGGTACCTACCTATTTTTGTAAATAATTAAATAACTATTTAATCTTCTTACCTACAGTGCCTTGGATGGCAAAGGCAAGTACAAAACTGTATTGGTAATGCATCTGTTACTATCATAATAATAAGATACCTAACTAGGAAAGCTAATTATGAAAGATTAAGTTTGGATGTCTGGATGGATGTTTTTTACTCAATCACACCCAACAAGCTCATAACCCATTGATCACATTACACCAGAATAGCTGAATGGATATGGATGAAATTTGGCACAGAGAAAGATTATAGTCTAAATAGCACATAGGCAATTTTTTATCCCGGAAAAATGCACAGTTCCCGTGGGATAAAAGAATAGTAGTCCAAAGCAAAGGCAAAGCTGTGGGTGTTCACTAGTAATATTAGGTATTTCTCATAAATTTTATGTGTAAATAATATCATAATAATTATCCCAAAAAAGTGGGAACTAGAGATTTAGGTATGAGGATCGCACAATTCAAAATTTGATTGTGGTGCATGTTTCATTGTGATTTTATCTTTGTTTCTTCTATAGATTCTTCCTCAAGATATGACTATGTAAGCAAACCCAATAAAAAATTAACTCAACACTTTAATGTTGATGGTAAGCTTTTTTTTCTCTATTTTGACAGAATTAACTTCCACCGTTTTACAATTTAATCTAAGTAGTTCTATATGATTGCTTGTTTTTAGATTCTCCAATGCCAAATAGCCCACACAGTGTGGACACACAGCAAGACAGTAAGTGTACCATGTAATATTAAAATTAGGTATTTCTCATAAATTTTATATGTAAGTAAACTAGCTTTCTGCCCACGACTTTGTTCGTGTAAAATTCGGTTGTCCGCAATGACCACTTTAAATGACCTCCTCATTGTATAAAATTTAGTACTATGGATAGGTCCAGCTGTAGCTCTGTTTCTACCTACCCGAATGAGACCAAACTCCCTTGCAAGTGCACACCAAGGGCCTTCTACCACTGCAACTATGAATGGGTGGCAGTGGGTGGTCATGGAGAAAACGCTGGAGACAATAACAAACACTTTCCTATATATTGATAATATATTGATTTAGCACGAAAAAGTGAAATAAAAATTTAGGAGCATACAATTTAAAATTTCATTAAGGTGCATGTTTCATTGCGATTTTATCTTTTTGTTTATTTTATAGATTCTGCCTCAAGATACGAGTATATTCCCAATAAAAAATTAAGTCTGCAAGATTTTAATGTTGATGGTAAGCTTTTTTCTATCTTTTGACAGGATTACTAAACGCGTCATTCATTGTCGTTGAAATGTCAGTGCAGGTACATTGAGTGACAGTTATGTAATATTCTGTAATTTTGGTTTGATAAATATGTGAACGTGTATTTTATTTAAGTAAGTAAGTGAACGTTTACTAACATAGGTATTATATTAAAATGCTACTTTGTAGCTAATAATCCCAAAACTATTTTATGAGCCAACAAGATATTCGTCGGAAGATTTCATCTGTCAAAATTGAATGAACAATTGAAAATATGAATTTGACTCTTTTACAATGAAATATGGTCTTGGAAACATTAGTAGCAACCTAAGAAATAGTGATAATTCATTATTTCATGTTTTCGAGGCATAAATATTCATATCTAAATAGATTTCAAGTATTTTCAATTCAAGGTTTCCAGCGCAGGATTGGCATTGAAGTGTCAATGCCCAATGCCCAATGCCCAATGCCAAATGCCAAGATCCAGTGGGATCAGGCCGTTTACGTTCAGTCCAGTAGACAGTCTTACTGTGTTGAGGTACATTACGCGGCGACCACTGACACGCGTTGCGTTTACACGGATCCAGTGCCCCTGGCACATGGTGTACGGGGGAGGACACTGGATTGAAAAATAGGAACGTAGTCTATTCCAATCCAGCGCTGGATGCTGGACGCTGTACTGGACCAAGTGCTGCAGCCTTGAGAGTTATTATAAGTGGAGCGATAGGCATTTTTGTGATTTAATCCTTGTTTTATTTATAGATTCTTCCTCAAGATATGAGTATGTAAGCAAACCCAATAAAAAATCAACTCTGCAAGGTTTTCATGTTGATGGTAAGCTTTTTTCTCTTTTGACAGAATTAAGTTCCACCATTTTACAATTCAATATAGGCAGTTCTAAGTTATTGCTTGTTTTTAGATTCTCCAATGCCAAATAGCCCCCCCTGCAGTGTGAACACACAGCGATACAGTAAGTGTCAAACTCATTTTGATGATAAAATTATGAAGTCAATTTTATTATTCTTATCATATTACTGTCTTAATTACAGGTCCAGTATTATCAACACATTCAACACCAAGCCAGCCACTAATACTGACAGAAATCAATTCTTCTCTATGTAAATATGATTACTTTTCAAGTACATAATAATGACTAGCTTATGCTTGCAACTTCCTCTCTACTAGTTAAAGTGGACAGCCAATAGTATAAACACACTAAAACTCAGAGCTCACATAAAAAAAATAAAAAAATATATTAACAAAGATTTAATGTTTCAGCTAAAATTGCAAACTACCTAGGGGAAATCACGTCTGCAATAAAGGAATTACAACTGTCCCAAGGGGAAGTTTTATCAAGATTATCAACCACATCTGCTGCTATACCAGAGCGTTTACCAGAGAATGTATCTTTACCATTAAAATCAGGAACAGATATAATCAGTTTGGAAGTTTGGCTGGAGAACGAAGAAAACAAAGAGCTTTTGGTACTTATTTATTTGCAACTCAAAATTTGTATATAATTTATCGTTAAGTACTGGCAAATTTGTTGCTTACTGGCATACTTACTATAGTGGGTTGTTTTGTGTTTGTTGCAGATAAACTACTTGACCTACATTGGTGGGAACAAAACTGGTCCTATCACAAGAAGAATCCTTGAACGAATATTTGACAAAAACTTAGCTACAAAGTGTAACTGGACAGGAAAAAATAATAAAATTGCTTTAAAAGATTTACAGCTGATTAAAGTAATTATAGGTAAGTTAAGCCTTAATTATGTTTTTTCTAAGAGAGTGATAAGATAAAAAATTAAGTACCTAACTGTAACTATCATACACACTCATAGCCTAGGAAGATCCTGTATTGTGGGTGCCATGGACACACAAAGAGATATGCAAACTCAATATCTGCTCTAATCGGGAATGAACCCGGGTCCTTCAATAACATTTGGATGATTTAAATAAACTGCACACTGGTAGAGTGATCAGGTTACTGTGCGAGTGGTCACAGGTTCGATTCCTGCATTAATATTTGTAAAGACTAATTACTTATTACTTATTTTTGTATTGAAGTGTATTTTTGTATATTTTAGGTGCAGTACGTAAAAACAAGGCTGCAGAGAAAGAAACTGATCATGGAATAACTGAAATTATAGTTAGTTGGTTTAGATTCGCCAAGGACAGGGATGGAGGACGTGAGAGTCGTAGAGCAAGAAGCAATTAATTTTTCTAGTTACTCTGGTGTGTCAGAGAGAACAAAATCCCGCCATCGAAGTGCTATTAAAAATAGTCTTACACGTGAGTTACAAGTTGAGGTTGAACGTATTTCGAATAACTATTTTAGTTTGAGTCCACCCTTAGTTTTGTATAATGTTAATAATGATAGTCCTAGTGAGATTGAAAGTAATTTGGAAAATAATAATGCACCGCTTATATCTCATAACAATAATACAGAAACGAATTTTGCTACATCTCTCATTTCGTGGTCTCATGACCACAATATTTCGCACTCAGCTTTAGATGCTTTGTTAAAAATACTAAAACCTTATCATGCATCATTGCCTAAAGATTCACGGACATTGTTACACACGCCAAAGCAAATTAATGTTAGAGAATGTGATGCCGGCTCTTTCATATATTTCGGACTTTTACCTAATATACTAGAAAGAGCTTCTACTGGGTTAATTGACAATCAAAACTACCCTATAATTGATTTAAAAAAATTAGAAATTAATAGTGATTTATTGACTGTAACTGTTAATGTGGATGGCTTACCCGTACATTCTAGTACAAATTATTCTTTTTGGCCCATTTTATGTATTCTAGATCAGTGTATTAACAAAAAGCCTTTCATTGTCGGGCTTTTCTATGGTGAATCAAAACCAAATAATGTTAATAATTATTTACGACCCTTCGTTGACGAGTGTTTTGAGTTAGAAACAAATGGTATAACCATTCAAGGAAAAAAGTATGCATTTAGATTGAGTTGCATTGTAGCTGATGCACCTGCACGTGCATTTATAAAATCCATTAAATCACACAATTCTCTACATGGTTGTGAAAAATGCACCCAGGAAGGAGTGTACATTGGTAGAACCACATGGCAATACTCACGAAACTTAAATCTTAGAACTGATCTTGACTTTAATAATGTGCACTATGAAGATCACCAGATTGCAAAATCTATTCTTACAGAACTGGAAGTCGGTTTAGTGACACAAGTACCCTTAGACTATATGCACTTAGTGTGTTTAGGTGTAGTAAAAAAATTAATACGTGTTTGGATTGAAAATGGACCAAAAAAGTGTAAGCTTAATTTTTTAAAAGTGACTACAATATCACAAAGGCTATTAGAAATTAAAAAACATTATCCAGCTGAATTTTCTAGACGACCAAGACCTATACAATTATTTAAACATTGGAAGGCTACGGAGTTCCGATCTTTTGTTTTATACCTCGGCCCTGTAGTTTTACTGAACATCTTGTCTAAAAATTTGTATGAACATTTTCTAGCATTACATTGTGCAATATATATTTTATGTAGTGATTTTTTTTCAGTAAGCGAATGGCGCACGTACGCCAATGACTTATTGCATTGTTTTGTCCGTAATGTTCCAACCCTGTATAGTAAAGAACTTCTGGTATATAACTTTCATAATCTTTTACATTTAACAGCAGATACTGAAAAATTTGGTAATCTAGATAACTTCTCTGCTTTTCCCTTTGAAAATTTCATGAGTAAAATTAAACAAATGGTTCGATCTCACAGTCACCCTTTAGAACAGGTTGCAAAAAGGATGGGTGAATTTAAATGTTCAAGTAAATATTCACAAAAGAAAACAGTGATAGTTAGAAAAAAAAGAATTGTAAAAGTAATTTTAGATAATAAATGTATCTTAAGTGTCAATTCTTGCTTTAATACTAAAGAAGGTGATATTGTGGTCATAAAATCTATCAAAGAATTTCCTGAAAGAGGGTCTTACAAATTGGAATGTGATAATTTTTTGGATAAGGTTGATTTTTATACAGTACCAGTAAGAAGTAGTCTGATAGGCATATATAAAGTTAGTCGTACAGAAAAAAAATATATTTCTTCATCAACATTAAATAAGAAGTGTTTGTTGCTACCAAATTTTATTGAAAATGATACTTTTATTTGCATTCCATTTGTAAGTATGACACTTAGTCATTAAAATGTTAACGTACTTACTTTATAGATATTTTTAGTTCTGTTTTTTGTTATTATAGAGAAGTTATTTTTAAGTTTTGTTTTTTTGTTATTCCAAAGAAGTTATTTTTAAGTTTTGTTTCTTCTTCAGCCGTGGTGTAAAATTTGAACTGTACACAAATATACTTATTCAATTACTTAACATAATTTGTATTTCATTTAATTTCAGCTAATTAACTGACAGAAAGTAGGTCAATGCAGACGACACAACGTCCTCTCATGTACTCATCACTTCAAAGTGCAAAAGAGAGACAATACTGTATCGGTGACGTTTGTATGTCGTCGTCTGGGTTGGCCTCGAAATTTTTCAGCCTCAAATATATACTATTCCTAATTGCATATAAGGCCTCGGGGCAAGGGGCTCATTTATTTCAGGCTCCGTCTATACGTATAGGTCGATCGATGCAAAAATCCAATAGGAGTGCCAATCCAGAGGTACAAGCCTTTTTGATAAATGTTTTTTCGCAGGTTTAAACAATATCTTAATCACAATCACATAAGATTCCATTTTACGCTAATTTATTACGTACAATACCAGTCTATGGCATCAGGCAGGGAAAGCTATAACTTTTAAAAATCCTGAGCCTCTAGGCTGGGGCAGCTGCCTCCTCTTGGCGACGCCCAAGACAATATATATATAATACTCAACTAGAATAATTAGTTTTAAACTAGTTCAAGCTTGGCTAATGACGTACCTATTTGGTCCAGTTCAGGGGGGGGCAATTGCACCCATTGCCTCCCCCCCCTAACTGTATCCGCGCCTGCGCCGGCCGCATGCACGTCTCTGCAGATGTACCTTATCTGCTTGAAAATAAGGTTGGTTTTTCAAAACACATCGCTAAAACCAACTTTATTTTGAAGCCACTATGGTTCATGTACAGCGACGGCCGATACGGCCGCGGTACGAGACGCGTCGCTCTGAAACCAGCCATAGAACCAACCAACATACAACCGCTTGCCTACATGTAATATGTATCGTTGGGCCTACCCATAACACGTTGTTTTTGGGCCTTCGTAGGGCAATGCACGTTGGCCCCATCGCAAGTTGGGCCTTCGTAGGCAAATCCACGTAGGCCATCAGTGTTTGGCCCAACCCGCAAACTGCCCGCCAATTGTATGCATTTGCCAACTAACCAGAGGTATGTGGCCCAACTAAATGCCAACAAAAAATGCTACTAGGGTACACGTAATAAAATAAACTTTTTATGAAGTTATTGGTACTTTATAGTATAAAATAGTGTTCGCGCAATCGCTTCGGTAGGTAGTTCGCGAATCTTATGGGAGGTGGATCGGTGAATAACTGGCGCCGCTGGTGTCTCGACGATCCTTACCATCCCACGTGTGTGATAGGTTGCGGGTTCTATTTAATGGGATTCACTGAATGATGACCACAAACACAATTACAACTTGATTTAATATGTAGTTTACTTGTCCCATTGATGTTTGGGCTGATACTATATCCACGCCTCGTAATAGGTTCACTAAGTTAATCAACACAGTAGGTAACATAGATTTTAGCTCGTCCACGAACAATACAATTAATAATTACTGTATATTACAAGATGGCCATTTTGTTAGCCACACATAAGGATACGTACACTACGCACCGCGATCCTTGCTAGTCTGTCTCAGGGACGGGAGCGGAAGTGCGCTCGCGTCGACTCATGCTAGTGGTGCGCCACGCGAATAGTGATGTCACAAATAGTCACTATTGCATGAACATTCCCAGGAGCCCCAGCAACAAGGTTGGGAAACCTAGTCCTCCCCTACAGGTAACTTAAATAACTTAACTACTGGCCTAACAAGGTCGCCAGATTGGGTCCTCAACCTTACTGATCTTACAACATTATCCTTACCCCTATGTAACTCTAACACCCTACCTAGCTTCCAGTGTAGTGGTGGAGTATTTTCATCTTTAATGAAAACCAAATCATTTACATTCAAATTATCAACATCATGATACCATTTGTTTCGCGATTGTAACGTGCTAAGGTACTCGAGATGCCAACGTGCCCACACGTTCTGGTACAGCTTCTGCAACATCTGAAAGCGAGATAAACGTGACATCTTAGTTTCCGACCAAGTAACCTCAGGCACTGCTACCAATGG
Organism: Eugnorisma glareosa; assembly: GCA_947578425.1. Taxonomy (NCBI): domain Eukaryota; kingdom Metazoa; phylum Arthropoda; class Insecta; order Lepidoptera; family Noctuidae; genus Eugnorisma; species Eugnorisma glareosa. The sequence continues at coordinate 14,936,409 of OX387959.1, forward strand.
CTGACCAATAAGAAAATGTCCTGGTGTCAGGACTTCTAAATCTCCAGGATCTTCAGACATCGCTACGAGAGGCCTGGAATTCAAGATAGCTTCTATCTTGCACAGAAGTGTCGACAACTCCTCAAACGTCATTATAGTGTCGCCTATTTCTCTTTTTAAAAGCTGCTTCACACTCTTGACCGCTGCCTCAAACAGTCCACCCATGTGTGGAGAGGCCGGTGGGTTGAACTCCCAATGTATGTGCTGACTTCTGAACTGCTCCTTCAAAATGTGTTCCTTTTCCAACAGGAACTGGTTAACCTCTTTGAGGTATTTGTTGGCACCAACAAAATTCGTACCTCTGTCTGATCGTATGAGACTAGGTAGTCCGCGTCGACTCACAAACCTAGTAAATGCAGCTATAAACGCCTCGACTGTTAAACTAGAGACCAACTCCACATGGGTGGCTTTTGTAGCTACACAAACAAAGACGCAAAAGTAGGCCTTCACTGATTTTGCATTTCTTAATAAACTTGATTTTACCAAATAGGGTCCAGCGAAGTCTGTAGCGACTCCGTCGAAAGGTCGTGCGCGGCGCACGCGGTCCGCGGGTAGGTCTGCCATGCGCGGAGGATTTTCTGCCACAGAAAATCGAAAACACCTCTTACACCGCCGAATGGTCCGCGCTGCCTGCTTCCGGACAGACGTTATCCAATATTCCCTGCGAAGAATCGCAATTAAACCATTGGCACCAATATAACAATAAGTTTTGTGATAATGCTCCATTAACAACTGGACAAATTTAGTGTCTTTAGGTAACAACACTGGGTGCCTTGCCCCGTATGTGAGTTCCGAATGGCTTAGTCGGCCTCCAACTCTGATGACCCCCTCAGAATCCAAAAACACACTCAACTTCTGAAGTGACGTTATTACTCGTTTATGTTGCTTCAACAATTCTATTTCTTTCCCATATTCCAATTCTTGAATTCTCTTAGTCCAGTACTTGACAGCACCTCGCGTCTCTGCTATTGAGAGTATACGACTCTCGGGCCGCTTCGCCTTATCTGTTGTCACATTTCTAATAAATCTCAATACATACCCTGTAGTATTGATGAGTTTGGTAAAGCTGCTTACCCTTTCCAACAGACTAATATCCCATGGTTCCACCTGAACAACATTGGTGTTAACTACCCTTTTGAATCCTGGTAGTACTGTGGGTCGTACATATTTGCTAGGCCACCTAACTTCCTCTCTTCCCAACCATGGTACTGACCACCATAACGGATGGTGAATTAAATCTTCGGCTGTGACGCCACGTGATGCACAATCTGCCGGGTTCCAATCCGATTGTACATGTCTCCAATTCAGCTTTCTAGGTGAGTTTTGTATATACTGTACCCTATTACACTCGAAGGTCTGCAAACAGTGTGGCTGCGTCTCCACCCACGCTAGTACGATGGAACTATCTGACCAAGCATAAATGTTATCAATCTTAATCGAATTTTCATAACCATCCGCTACATGGTTAAGCAGTTGAGAAACCAGATGCGCTAAGTTCCAGCTTCGGGATCGTTTGTCGCGTCTTAATAGGTGCCACCCTAGATTTTGCCATAACCAAACTAACTTTCACGTGACCTCGTGCGTCCTCGCTGCGGAGGTAAATACATGCTGCGTATCCTGTCTCTGAAGCATCTCCAAAACCGTGCAGCGTGTAAGACACTGCGTTTGGTAATGCGAGACACGTAGGTATCTTCAGTATTTCCATATTGTATAGATCCTCAATCATATACTTCCATTTTTCTACTATCGCCTTTGGCACTGCCTCATCCCAATTAAGGCCGTCCATGAACAACTCCTGCAACAGGTTTTTGAATCTTATTATCACCGGTGCACAATAGCCACACGGATCGTATAGTCTCGCTATAGTACTTAATATTGACCGCTTCGTCACTGCCTTGTCTGAAGGTATATTTAACCGATAGGACATCGTATCCGATGTTGGTTCCCATTGTATCCCTAATATTTTAATGAAATTCTTGGGGTCATTTGCGTCGAACTCCCTTGGTTGTTCACAATGATCCTCCGGTAGATCTCTCAGTAAATATGGCTCGTTCGTGGACCACTTACGTAGTTCGTAGCCTGCGCTTCGCATAAGATCGATGAGTTCTGTCTTCAAGGCTTCCGCTTCCTCTATGGAGTCCGCTCCAGTCAGGATATCGTCCACGAACACCGCATCCCTCACGACGTCAGCTGCCTTTGAGTCAGGATGTGCCTCCACCCATTGCGCCGCCAGCTCCAGCAGCGTCCGTATTGCTACATACGGACTGGACCTTAGTCCATAGGTATTTGTGTTTAATTCGTATACCTTAAGTTCTTGCGACGGATCACTCCTCCAGAGTATAAGCTGATACCTCCTGTCGTCAGGGTGTATCCAGGTCATCCGGAACATCTGCTTCACGTCCGTGGTAAACACAACTTGATGTCGCCTAAAGTTTATTAATATTTTTGTAATGTCATTCTGTAATGCCTCACCTGAATGTAAACACTGGTTTAACGAAACTCCCTTAGTTGTTTTACAACTCCCGTCGAATACTACTCGGATCTTGTCCGAATCCCGTTTAAATATACCGTGATGTGGTATCACGTAGTGTTCAGAGTCAAATTGAAAATCTGACTCAGACATGTGACCAAGCCGCTCATAGTCCTTCATAAACTCTTTGTACTTCTGCGCGAATAATGAATGCCTTCCCATCTTCTTCTCGAGCGCATAAAATCGCCTGGTTGCGGTATCCAAAGAATTTCCCAGTTCCGGTCGGTTAGATAATAAAGGCAAACGTACCATGAATTTTCCACCAGCTAGCCTCACTGTGGTGGATTTGTACAACCTCTCACATTCTTCGTGACGGGGATCCATCGGGGCGGGTGTCGGTGGCTCCTCCGACGTCCAGAAGCGCTTGATGGCTTCTGTCAGCGTTGTGGTGAAGACCGGCTGCGGTACTTCGGAATTGTGCCCGTCCACTGGCCCCATTATAGCATGCCCGAAGCATGTTCCGTAGGCTGCCACGCCACCTGTTCCAATATCAATTTTAGAACCATCTAAAATATAATTTAATACGTCAGCTCCGAGTATTATGTCTACCCCATGTGGTTGTGTAAAGTATTTATCTGCAAGACTTAATGTGGGTGGGGCTTGCTTCAATATTCCCTGAGATGGAGTCTTCACAGCTGGTAAATTTGCTGTCAGTTCTGACATAACTATGGCTACAGTGTATATGACCGGTATTTGCTTATCCAAAGGCTTTATAACTATTTCAACTTGATTAGCTGATGTCCTCACTGCGGTATTTCCAATGCCAACTACTTGCACTGAGCTCTTCTGTCGGTGTAGTCTTAGTCGTTCCACTAAAGCCTCTTTAATGGCAGTCATACTAGCCCCAGTATCTAACAGGGCACGAGCCTCCTCATATTCACCCTTGTAATTCCTTATACCTAATGACACTGTAGGATTTAGGCAGTTTCTAAAACCACTACCAATAGAGTCAGTGACACCGACAGGAGCTTCGCGTCAATATTGGTCTTCGTTTCGTTCCCGCTTCGGAATAAAAACAGTTGGCCATACCTCTTCCTGGGTTTGAGCTTGTGGGTACCTGGTACCAGCTGGTCGCCTCTCCTGCTCAAGGGGGTACTGCTGCGGTTGCTCCTGCTCCGGAGCATGTCGCTGCGAAGGCAGTAGCCGGTGAGGCTCCATTGAGTTGGTGCGGCATGGAGGCGTCTTCACACGCTGCGGCAGCGGCGTCCATGCCTCCGGTGCCGCCCGAATACGTGACGCTGGTCTGGATGCCTGCTGGGTCGCTCGCCTAGTGGGTTCTCCAGCTGTACACAGAAGGCTATGATGATATTCAGACCCACATACTTCACACCCAGTCCCCTCTGCACATTCCCGTGCATAATGTTGCCCCAGGCACACGAAGCACGCTCCGTTGCTTCGTGTCCATGTCTTGCGGGCGGTACGATCCAGCCGCTTGAATTCATAGCACTTTGCTATACTGTGTCCAGTGTGAGTACAATAAATGCACCTTACCTCCACTGCCGCAGTGGCTACTTGACCACGAATCCTGGTCGATGGTGGCGAGTGGCGTCCACCCGCTGATGTGGTGCCCCTGCGCGGCGTATTTGTGGGAGACCTCCGTGGCCGCGACGAGTTACCTCTCTCCTGTTCCATGTTCGATGGGGCGATGAGTTGCCTCCTGCACACTTCGTCGAGGAAGGTCATCAATGCCGAGAAGGATGGTAGTTCCCCTGGAGCTGTTCCACTCCGCTCCTCAAACTGGTTTCTTAGGCGTGAGGGTAACTTCTGTAAGAGAATAAATAGTAATAAATAGGACCACTCTACTATAGGCAGCCCTAACTTTTGAAGGGCCTGCGTCGACTCCAGCAAAGGATTGTAGAAGGACTGCCTCAGTCCTTCCATCGTCGAGGAGATGTTAGGTAGTGACACAATCTGCTCCAGGTACGTATCTGCTAACAATCGGGTGTTTTGATACCTGTCCCTTAACAGGCCGAGAGCTACCTCATAATTCTTGGCATCGACAGGCAGATGCTTGACCAATGTCAATGGCTCCCCTAATAAACAGCTACGTAGATAGTAGTGTTTTTCTGTCTCCGGAAGGTTCGGTCTGTCGTGGACCAATGACAGAAACAAATCATAAAAACTCACCCAATCCATTGGATTACCATTGAACCGTCCCAGTTGAATGAAGGGCAGCTTAGCCGCTAAGCTGCCTCCATCTTGTGAGGCACTTGCAGGAATCACGGACTTAGCCAGTGGTGTAGATCCGAGCTCGCTTTCCTCCGCCATAGTTTCTACTGAAACTAGCAAGTTATTAATTGCAGAGAACTCATGCCCCAAGTCCTCGATATCATCTACTTCGCTGGCTACCAGCTCTTCATATGCCTGTAAGAAATCTATATAGTATTTGTCAAATTGCCGCTTAATCACCCTCACAGCAATTGATGAGGTCGTGGCCTTAACAGAGGTATAGAAATCCCGGAGCATCTTAGCTCGTACCTTAAAATTATGCCTAGCTACCTTGACATCCATTTTGATATGTACTGATGAAAGTACTCCACTTACAAAATTCTAAATTCAGTAACTAAGATAAAATAAACAAAACAATTGCTACAACTGATCAGTTGTCTTATATAAAATAAACATGTAATCAACAAATAGAAGATTTTTAAACAAAATACAATGACATCAACACCGTCGACTGATCTCAACTTGACTCTCACTCAAGTTATGAAAATATGAACAAAACCTAATATAAATTTGTGTAACTTAATGGCACAATTGTATCGGGTAAACTTACTTTTCTTTAATAAGACAACACAATGAACACTGCTAGTGTTTCAACTTTCAATATTAAGCACTAAACATAAAATTATGATAACATAACTACTTATATTGCGCCAATCACGACGACGTGAACAACACAATTTCAACAATTCAATGTGGTAAACAATTTGGCAATTAAAATAACTAATTGACTTACGGATTAGAGTGTCCGTGACACTTAACAACCATAACAAAACACAGTTCTCTGCCGTACGCACTTTTTGCTTCGATTTGCGCACGTTGCTCGCTTTTATCACTAGATCAGTCGGCGCGGCGGTAGGACATGGTGGCCGCTTCCCGCCGGTTATTGGTCGCTCCGTCGTAACAGTCCGGTACCTTTATGAATTTGATCTAATCCAGACCACCCAGGTTTTCTCGCTGCTCCGCGTAGATGTAGGTAGGTAACTGGCGACTTTGCTTCGGTTATGGAATCTTGCTCCTTAATACAAAGAGATAAGATCGAGATTCGCTTGATGACACCCGTGGCGTGACCATGTAGGGCGATGCGTTTCGCGCTCTTTTCCGTCAGCTCCTGCACCTCGCGCTCCGCGTAGGTACTTCGGTCGCTTGTGTGGTTTCAACACAACTAATACTTTCAAGTTGTTTCGATGCGGTGATGTGAATAGCTTCTCTTCACAGGTTGTGGTAGTGGCTCCTTCCCCTCATGGGCCACCAAAATGTTCGCGCAATCGCTTCGGTAGGTAGTTCGCGAATCTTATGGGAGGTGGATCGGTGAATAACTGGCGCCGCTGGTGTCTCGACGATCCTTACCATCCCACGTGTGTGATAGGTTGCGGGTTCTATTTAATGGGATTCACTGAATGATGACCACAAACACAATTACAACTTGATTTAATATGTAGTTTACTTGTCCCATTGATGTTTGGGCTGATACTATATCCACGCCTCGTAATAGGTTCACTAAGTTAATCAACACAGTAGGTAACATAGATTTTAGCTCGTCCACGAACAATACAATTAATAATTACTGTATATTACAAGATGGCCATTTTGTTAGCCACACATAAGGATACGTACACTACGCACCGCGATCCTTGCTAGTCTGTCTCAGGGACGGGAGCGGAAGTGCGCTCGCGTCGACTCATGCTAGTGGTGCGCCACGCGAATAGTGATGTCACAAATAGTCACTATTGCATGAACAAATAGAATTATTGACGTGACCTTACTCGACAGTGGCGCCATCTGGTGAGCTCAAAAACGATAGCCCTCATAATGCCAATATACACTGTATGCCAAATAAAATTATACCAAATTAGTTATGCCAAAACATATTATGAAAAAAAAAAGCGTTATGCGAAAAGAAGGGAACCCGTTCTGAACGTGTGGCGATTCGCTCAGTGCCATCTCTAGAGCTTTTTTCTCTATCCTTTTACAATTTGTGTGAACTGCCGAATTCACCTAATCTTGTCTTTGACACTGCAATGCCTGCTATGTCGCTGTCATGGGTCGCTGTTCCTTTTGGTTTTGGTCAAGTTTTAGTATTATATGTATTCTACTCTTTGGATCGCTGTCAGAGACCCCTCCCCAACCCTTGCTCGAGCCAGCCCGCGTAAATAACGACACCATTCAGATCCAGCCTGTCCCTTTGCTGTCCTCCCCCAGCGACGCCATAAGCCGAGGCTCGTACCCCTCAGGGGGTGCCCTTAGCGTGTAGTCACTTAGTTGTAAGGTTTTTGCCCTGGCAGGAGGCCTTACACTTGAGGCAACCGCAGGATCTTATGGATGAAATTTCTCAACCTCGAACTACCACCGCCGGGATCCTTCTTCAATTTAAAATACATAAAAATGATATACTCTCACCAATTTAATTTATCTTCATTAAATGTTCCATCATGATTTATATTAATACATACTAATAAAAAATACTGATATATACTACATTAATTTCTAAATTAAAAGTCTCTGAATAACACAGCTCAAAATTCTAAATCAAACTGAACACACCGAATATTTTATAACATATATTATTCTGTCCACAGAGCATCTTATATATGCCACAGAGCATCTTATATCATGTCATTGACAACTCTTTCAAACATTCAAAAGCATTTTTTTTGTTTTATTTGTGAATTAAAAATAAATAGCTTTTGAATGTTTGAAAAAGTTCTCAATGACAGATGTTATAAAATATTCGGTGTGTTCAGTTCGATTTAGAATTTTGGGCTGTACTAATCAGAGACTTTTAATTTCGAAATGTAGTATATATCAGTCTATATCAGTATGTTATGTCCAGTTAAGGTGGATGCGCAAGGGTAGCCCGCGAAATTTAAATTTTCTTAAGTTTATTGCAATTTGCAGGTCAGTGTCGAGTTGCATGTTGATGGAAGTATGAATCGCGCCAGTAACACGTACGGAGTTATAGAATTATAATCATTCAAATCATCAATACAGCTCTCCAAGTTCATATAATCATATTCAATTGCTATTTCATGAAAAAGTCACTCTTTGAGATTATATGAACTTGGAGGGTTGTACCTGTCACTGACCTGAAAATTGCAATAAACGTAAGAAAATTTAAATTTAACGGGCTACCCTTGCGCATCCACCTTAAGTAGACGACAACCTCCCAGTTGAAATGCCCGAGGCCACTCACAAAAAAAAAACACGCTGTCAGCAGACAGACTGACACTGACAGAACTGGACAGAACCAGAAATGACAGACAAATGGTGTGGGTGTCAGGAATCTAAAATCTAGTCGAGCATTCTGAAACGCTATTTGATGTTTTATAAACCTATCTGCTGTTATAAACAACTGAAAACCGGATGATACAATTTTAGTAACATGTCGTGGTTGGGATCTGCTGTATTGAATGTTTTTTGGAAACCCACTATAAACATTGTGAGGTTAGGACCAATTGAAAAGCATTTTTCCCATTAACGTATCAATTAGTATGTAGTCTCACATTTATATTTTTTCTAGAACACGGTATCATGCTGATAAGACGCGCCTAATTAAAAGATACGGGTATGAAGAGAAGCTCTGGAGCGGTGGTTTACTGCCTCGCGCAACAACAGGGAAACGTTTACCTCTACCTGAGTACAGGTAACCTATGCGTTTTAAATATTAAAAACAGTATTATGCAATTCATCAGTTAAATTTCTATGTGTAACTGTGCTATGACTTGATCTCTATTTTATGGTCAAAATATTCAAGAGGTTTATAATAATTATATCTTGCAGTTGTAGTAAAAGGCATTTGAAATAGGTGGCTTTTCAGTAGCTCTAATGCATTATCACCCATTAAATATCTTTTATTTTAACTGCTAAGACATACTGACCTCTATTTTCGATTATATCATAAGTTTGTTTCAGGCCATCCAATGCTTGGACGGAGCGAAGAGCACTCTTTGGTCAAAATGATTACATAGATATACTTGGCTCTGGAGAATTGCACCCAGTAAAGACTCTGTACACCGTGCCTTCATGGATAAGAGGAGTAAATGGCAATGAATATCAAGTGAGTACATATTTCTCAAATATTATAAGACCTACAAAAAGTTCTAAAAGGGGGGAGGGGTCAGAAAAAAAATCAAGAATAATCACAATTGGGCTGGGGAGGTGAGATAATGTCACTAACATGCATTTCTCAAGGGACAAAAAAAAATGCTGTCTGACTTGTTCGCCAATAAAGAATTAAAAACTCAAGCAAGCGAATGTGTCAAAAAATTTGATATGAAGGGGGAGGAGAAGTCAACAAAAAACCTCACCAAGGAGGGCTATAAAAGTGGCCTAAAAACTTCACATGATTAAAGGATGGCCCCTTTATGGCTGTGCTAATTACAATATTAAATGAAACAATGTATTGACAGTCTATGCATTTATTGCACTCATATTATTTATGTAATATTGTTTTCTAAATAATATACATAAAACTTATTAATATTATAGATGCTGCTGAGAAAAAGAAAGATGTGGGCTAATACTGGTTCAAAACAAACCAGACCAAGTAAATGGAAGGACTTGGAGAAGAGAATATCCTTCTTATACAGGAAGCTCAACAGAAAAACAAAGACAGGACCCTCTCCTGATTAAATTATTTGCTTTTATTTGATAGGTATATTTTTGTAGTGTTGTAATAATATTAGGAATAAAGTGTTAAAAAAGTTTATACTTCATTTTCTTTCTTAATTATGTTACAATCAGAGAGATTAAGCAGACTTTACCTCTCTGATTGTAACATAATTAAGCCACCACCATTTTTTGGATAACAGTTTAATCAGAATTCAACTGGTATCCAAAAAATGGTAAGAATACCTGCTATCTTTGGGTAACCACATTTTATTTCTTTAGAAATTGATCTTAGATGTTCGAAATTTTTGTAAAATGAGCCAAGTATTATCTGGTGCAGCAACAACACAGGCTCGTGCTTTTTGCAATTTTGCTTGTATTGTATAGCGGGCTGGTGTCCGCAACTCCACGTCCAAGCGAGTTTTTTGGTTTTGGAGTTCTAACTCAACATTCAATCTTTACAATATTTTGTTGCATTAGGAAATACATAGAAGGTATTTTAATATAGTAAACCAGAAAATGAATATTATAAACTCCTTAACTCAGGTTTTAAATCATTTTTCGTTGATTTGTAGACATTTTATTGGGTTTCTATATTCTGTAACTTATTTACTATGTACTTATCCGTATGTATTGCACATGAGAATATTATAATGAATGGTTTCTATTGAATACCATGCTTAGTTTAAGGTGGAAGCGTCAGGGTTGCCCGCGAACTATTTCATGAAAAAATTATTCAATGTGGTTAAATGCACTTAGAGGGTTGTATTGATGATTTTAATGATTATAACTCTGTAACTCCATACGTGTTACTTGCGCGACTCATTTTTCATCAACATACAACCTGACACTGACCTGCAAATTGCAAAAAACGTAAGTAAATTTGAATTTCGCGGGCAACCCTGGCGCCTGCCTCGATCAACGAAGTAGGTAAGTGGAAATCAATAAGTCCGCTACTTATATTTTCTAAACCTAACGATATGAACATCCTCAGTCCTTAGCTAAACTTAAAACGTTAATTTACTCAGGTACAGCCAATGATATTATAAATAAAAAGAGGCTTACAGTTACAGCTCATTCTCCATTCCTAATTAATAACTAGACGTGTGTTTTATTTGGTACATTGACTTGACTAGACTGACCATATTAACAAACAACATACACATTATTTTGTTCTTAATTCTAAATAAGGCTTCACTTAGTTAAATAGGTTATAAAGGGTGTAACAAGACTCTTAACAAGCCGAAAGGTACTTTGTCTCCCCGTCATCATAATATTTTTTATGTTCTAGACTAGACCATGGGAAAGTGGGAACCTTCTAGTTTCGGAGAGATATCGGGGGTCAAAGTTCCAACTATTTCACAAGCTTTTTTTAAATACATGTTTTTAACGTAAGATTTTTACTGTAAACACCTCTACGACGGCCGTACCTACTATTCAATCCATCTATCAGCACAATGTTTTGAGTGCGTTTCATTGAGTCCTATCAAAAAACGTGATTTTCCATAAAAAGTCGTTTCCCAGCAATAATTTTTGCATAAACTTACAGTTAAGTTTGATGTAGGTAGTACATAATGCTTGGTTGACGGCTTCGTTAAGGTTCTTGTTACACCCTGTATGTGGGATGTTTACTCTTTTGTGTCTACAAATTGGTCCTTTAAAATATTAAATAGGTATTCCCCAATCTTCTTTGATGAGGTCTGCGGCCTTTTCTGCGATCATTAGGACGGCAGCGTGCGTGTGAGCAGCGGGGATGCGAGGCATGATGGAGGCGTCAGCGACGCGCAGGCCTCGGATGCCGTGGACCTGAAGCCTCGGTGAGACCACGCCTGACGGGTCGCCCGCTGGAGCCATTTTGCACGTTCCTACCTGAAACCACAAAGTTTCATTAAAATACAAGGTGATCTGTTAAGTTGGGTCAGTAAGTAGGTAGGGGTTCTAGGGAACCAAAATGTTTTTTTTTGAGTTGTGAAATTAGCTTTTGAATATTTTCTTTTTAGTCCCTCTGACCGTTTTTGGCCATAGCGGCCAATATGGGCCAATCTCACCGGAAATAAGTTATCGACACGGGAGATATTTAGTTAACAAATAAGTATCAATAGCGCAATTTCGAAACACGGAAGTATTATAATTATGATATATCGCCAACTTCCAAACTCCTAATGCAACAACTCATAGTTTGCCCGACCCGGGAATCGTACCCAGCAGTACTCGGTACCCGGTTCATCACGAGACTAACAAGACAGCTAAATGTTTCCTACGCAGTTCACTTACTTGATGGTCCAATGTGATGGAAGTCTGCATAATAGCGCACTCCCAGTATTCATCCGAGTCGAACAAAAAGGACTCGCAGCCGGGAAACGGCGTCGTATGCAATTTAGTATCATAACGCTGGAACGCTTTGGTACTGATTACCTTCTCCACCTGGAAACGAGAAAATGGCAATGTTTTGAAATTTTTAACTAATTGTAGAGGAAATTTTTAATAGCTAGCTAACTCCACGTACCATACGAACTCCCTCGATCAAAGTTCGCATATCGTTTGGATCAGCGAAATAGTTCATGTAGATTTTGGGATGGTCAGCAAAATTTGGGCTTCGGAGCATCAGTCGACCGACGCTCTTCGGTCGAATCAGCACTGGGTTTATCGAAAATGTCCGCATCCTCACACTGTACGGAAGAGAACTATACACCTTTCGGTACCAGTTATCTGTTACTCCTGCAAAAACAACAAACTCAAGTTATTCATTACTAAAGTCGTGTCCTGCTCTCGGGAGAGGTTATTTTCCGGATCACTGATAGTCGTCAACTTTCATAATCTCTTTTCATTAAAGTTTTAATGGAAAACAAAGCTGCTTAGAATAAAGCTTTGAATAATAATAACACTATAGTACAGATGCGATTTTGTTCGTCTGTAGGTTATCTACTTTGACATTCTATGCACAAACTTACCAAGTAAAGATCGTAACACTCCAACAGCGTCGCCTGCCAATGAGCCGGCTCCCATGACGAGCTCGATGTCTGGTCTGCTCTTGTCGAGGTCATGGGAGAACTTTGTGTTTACGAAGGCAAGCCCAGTGGCTCCACCGGGCAGGGTCAGCGGTCCACGGCCTGCCATGTATGCGGCTGCCATAAACGGGGAGGCAGCAGACAGCTATGCAGAAGATTTATTTTTAAAACGTGGCCCCCCATTAGGGATTTTTCTTGTATCGTGGTCATTTGTGGGTGCGTTTACTCACATACACAAACAGCCAGACCCGGAACAACTACCTGTAGGCCATACAAATGTTTGTTCCGTGCGGGAATCGAACCACGCGTCACGCAGCGTAGCAGTCAATCGCTCAGCCAATGCGCCAACCGTCAAAAAAGGTACAATACAGAAGACGCTGTAGGTCTATAACTAACCTTTTGTCTAAGTAGTTTGAAATGAGAAGGTAAAGGTACCTACGCCTTGAAATCGTTGGTTGTAGATACAATGTTCATACTGGTTCATACTATCACATAAAAGTTAGTGTTGTTGGAGTTTTGCAAGACCAGCTTTGTATTATGCAAAAACACTGGTGGAAAAGTTGGAAAACAATGGTCAGTAGCGCACAAATCAGGTCAGCGTTTAACTTGCACTTGTTCAGTTATAGATGACACGTAAAAGTAATTATTGCTAAACTAGTGTCAATTTGTTCATTTAATATAATAACTTCTGTGCAAAAATAAGATGGTTAGAATAGATTTTTTGCCAAGCAAAATATTTTTAAGGATTTTGTTGGTTGTTGGGTTTTGTTGTATCGTTTATAACGGGTTTAGAACCGTCGTTATCATACGCGGTTATAACCCGTGTGCGGTTTGACAACAAAATAGCGTATCAATTGTTACGCTCCGTGCATGACACGCGACGGTGATGACTACTGATGACGGAACCGTCTAGCGGGCACAGTCTCATGCTTTTCGACACAAAAAAAAAAAATGTATGCCTGATACGTTCGTAGCACGGTCATGATATGGTACGGTGTAGTGGGCAAACGCCTTTAAGTTCTGCTCAGCAACGCATATTTATTAATTTTACTGAAATTGATTTGAAAAACATCGTTCAGTTGCTGTTTTTTCCGCTCGTTTGGCTGAAATCCGTATTTCCCCTAAGGCGCTGCGTATTTGCCTAGGAGGTAATTCACCACCGACATTATTTGGAAGTAGGAAGTTTACCTACAGATGTTTATGTTCTTATAGTTATAGTATTTCTTGTTGAGAGAGGCTTGAAGATGTGTGTTGGACGCTTAGACTTAGCTAAATAGCCGTGCCCTGTTCCCAAATTTCCCATGCCTGGACAAGACTTGTCCAAGGGTGGATCCAGACTTCTAGTCAAGGGGGGGTCACGGGGTCGAGACCCAGTCGGAACAGGCTCCACTTTGATTACAATAAAAAATCCAAATAAAAAAGAAATGACATTTCATTGTTTAACGTGTAAATAATTTTAATCAAAAACCGAAATTCATTTTTCTCTTTCAACTTCTCTGGAAATAGGAACAACCTTTATAATTTTAGCAGTCTCACTGAGATGAGTTCATATATTCCTTTGTTCATTCAAAAAGAAAGGTTTAAGATGAAGAGAACGCAAAAGCCCCCCAGGGGGTGGATCCAGGGGGGGTTACTATGACGTCTTAAAGCAGGAGTAATTCCAGCGTGGGAAAGAGATCTAGATGACCTCTATAGCTCTGTCTCTTTCCCACACTGGAATTACTCCTGCTATAGAACGTCATAGTAACCTCCCCTGGATCCGCCCTTGGACGTGTCTCGGTGACCCTACCCTTCCTGTGATTATGGCTAAAAGTATGAAGGGGCTTCTTTATCGAAGAATAAAGTAGTAAGTAGTTCTAAGGATTCCTAAATTACCAACTCGTAATCCTGCGCTGCCTTTTTTTTTTCGGATGGGAAATCATCAAATAACCCCTCCAGCTCTGGGCTGAGCAGGAGGGAGTGTCAGACTTTTACTGACTAAAACCCATCCATGTTCCTTCCTTTGCCCTTTGTGTTCCAGGGCCGCGGTATCTCTTTCGAACAGTCCCGTAACCCTGGCAGGCATCGGTCCTTTTGCACCCCTTCCTGTTTGCTGACTCTCTTTGAGGCGCGCGTGGAACACGAACGCGTTGTCGATACGGCCTGTCGTCATAAGACGGACGGACGGCGAGCTAGCCCATAGCTCACCGTCCACAGGCCCGCGCCTACGGTGGCCGGGGGCCACCACGTGGCCCCCGACGCCCGGTGCGTCTCCAGCGGCGGCTGGGACGTGAGGTTCTCTCCCTCTCACGTTCCGCCACCTCCTTCGCTAGCATGACAGCTTCGCAGAAGGAGGTGACGGCGTCCCATTCCGTCTCGCTCCGGACCATGGATTGAACCAAGGCCGGAAGCGAGATGTCGCCGCCGCCGATCGCCGCTACGAGGACACGGCGGTGCTCCGCCCACGCAGGGCAGATCTCCACCGTGTGCTCCACCGTGTCCTCCGGTCGATCCTCACAATGGTAGCACCCGGGCGTTTCCTCCCGCCCGATTCGGTGCAGGAACCTCCCGAAACAACCGTGTCCGGTGAGGACCTGCGTCAGGCGGAAGTTGAGGGCGCCGTGGCGCCTCTCTAGCCACTCCTCAAAGAGGGGACTTATCGCCACTATTGTGGCGTGCCCTGCACGGGGTTGCGACAGTCGCTCTCTCCATGTCGCCATGAGATCGCGCCGGAGGTCTGTCCGCTGAGCGACAATTTGCCGCGGCAGCGGAGTTACCCCCCGGCGTAGTGCCTCCACGCGCCATTCGTGCAGGCGCGCGAGGACTATCGCCTCCAGATCCCATGGCGGCAATCCGGCAAGGAGGCTCGCCGCCTCGCCGGAGATCGTGCGGTATCCCCGGACTAGCCTTACGGCTACCACCTTTTGGGGCGCGTTCAGGTAGTGGGCGGCTCGCCGCCTCAGGGAACGCGCCCACACCGGGGCCCCGTAAAGGGCCATGGACCGCACGACCCCCGCGTAGAGCCTCCGGCAGGAGGCGTTTGGGCCCCCCAGGTTGGGCAAGAGCCGCTTGAAGGCAGAATCCTGCGCTGCCTGGCTTGCGTATGATCGCCAGGCTCATTACTTAGTTATCTAATTAAAGTAAGCGCAAAAAATAATGGGGTACGTGCATAATCGGCGTCTCTCTGAATTGGCCGAATTTATTCATTTATGCTGACGAGCAGAGTTCTTTCAATAAATTTGAACTTGATCTTTGGAAAGGTTTTTTTAATTTCTGTTTAAAAACGTAATCCAAATAATATTAACATATTTAACATTAGTGTGGTGAATTTACCAAGGCACGTTTCTTTAATTTTGTCTGTTAATATTTGCATGTTATTCATTAATTTGAATGTCATGATCTATTTAGATATCTATCGATCTATCTTTATTATGAGATACCCACTTATCAGTTTTTAAACGATAAATATTCAAATAAATTCCCATTAAAGTTTGAGATTAAACTTTTTGCTGGTGAGTCTAATATTAATTTGCTTGAAAGCGAGGAGTAAAACTACCCACGTTTACCTTCACGTTTTAGTCTAGTCGTAATAGTCCTTCATGCAGGTAGAAAAAATTAATCAACAACAATCATAATAGGATACTACAATATGAATACAAGAACAGACCTTTCTAGTGTAGCCATAAATACTCATGAGTTTGAGTACCTAACCCACCAACCTTATATTATTAAACAACGTGTAACAGATTAAACGCAAAACCTCTTAAGGGGACATTGTACTCATCATTATGAACAACTTTCACTATGGGGCCAACTTATATTGTGCCAACAGTGAAATCGCGAAAAAAAATCTAATATCTACATTTCTGTATGCGAATTAGTCATGTTGCGAATTGGCCATTTTAAGAATTAGTCTTTTGACGTATTGGCCATTTTAAGAACTAGGCATTTGTAGAATGCTAGGCATTTTAAGAATTGGGCATTATTCGCCTAACCCGACAAAATGTACTGAACAGCAGATTTGGTGTTGGTCCCATAGTAAAAGTGGTTCATAAAATCATAATGACCCCAGAGGTTTTGCATTTATTCTGTTACACGTTCGATATTTAGAAGGAAAGGAAGCGGTTTTCCCCCCTTGCACATACTTACTAAAATATACTGTGCACATACGACTGCGGCCAGTTGAGTGTACTTCGTAGGTCAAGTACAAGAATACTTTTCGAAAGGGGACTGGGTTTGCACTCATCGGCTTTTATTGTTCTATTTTGGTTTGTACTTCCTTGCTATTTTATTTGCGATACTTACGTCATTCATGGTCATTCCAGTTTGGTTTACAATCAACGCGTTGCCAGAAAACGTAACATGGTCTTGAAGATTATACCCAACGGGGAGGTCAGTGATCGTTGGGATCCCAAACTCGTTCAGATGGTCCTTTGGTCCTATTCCTGACACCATCAGCAGTTGAGCGGAGCCTATAGCTCCTGCAGATGAGAT
Organism: Eugnorisma glareosa; assembly: GCA_947578425.1. NCBI lineage: Eukaryota > Metazoa > Arthropoda > Insecta > Lepidoptera > Noctuidae > Eugnorisma > Eugnorisma glareosa. The sequence goes on from OX387959.1 coordinate 14,953,293, forward strand.
GACTTCGCGACGGGCACGCACTTGCATACTGGAAAATTAATTCCGTGTGTAGAATATACCTAGGCAGCTATGGTATGTCCATCTAATTTAACATGAACTAAACATAACATTTCGGAGTCTGCAAAAGTTACAAGTTACCTTTTATTCCACTTCTTAAATTCTACGCCAGTGGCTGTTTTTGTGTTCGGGTCTATTAAAATTTTCGAAACGGTAGAGAATTTCGCCACTTTCAAATTAGGTCTAAAACGTATTGGTTCTAAAAACGCTTTCGAGGAACTGCATCTTCTTCCTTTCCTCATGGTTGCTTGTGGCTTAGAAAATCCAATTATCTTTTCACCATTTGGGTCTCTCCATTTATATCCTAGTTCCTCACCAGCCTGCTTGAATGGTTTCTCGAGGGGTGAGAGGTACGGCGCATGTTCAATATTTAAATATCCGCCAACACCGTGATATGACGAGTTCCTTAATTCTTTGATACCTATGTTTTCAGATTTCTTGAAATATGGCAATATTTCGTCGTAGCTCCAGCCCTCATTACCCATTCTAGCCCAGTCGTTGTAATCTTCCGGATGTCCTCGTTGATAAATTAAAAAGTTGAGCACACTACTACCGCCGAGCACTCTGCCTCGGGGCAGGAAGCACACTTTCCCTCTTAAATCCTTGCATGCTCTCGGCTCCGGCATTGAAGTATAACCCCAATTCATTGGAGTGAGGGAAAGAAATGCAGCAAATATAGGAATGTCGGAAAAGAAGTTTTCGTTTCCTCCGGATTCTATGAGTAACACATTCCATTGTGGAACTTCGCTCAGGCGGTTAGCTAATACAGAGCCCGCTGATCCGGCTCCTATCACTATGAAATCAAATTCTTCCTGGTCTTTTGGTGTGTAGTCAGGTATGAAACCTTCTCTTGGGTTTCGAGGTAGAGGTCGAAACAGGTCGGTCCAGTAGTCCATAAAGCTCTGCGTGTCCAACTGTGCTTGCACCGCCGCCACCGTCATGCAGAGTAAGTAGAAGAAACATAGCATGATGTGTTTTTATATTCTTCATTCCTGAAACAAATAAGATACTAATCAGTAACAGGAATTTTACACACACTATTGCAGGCAATCGGTAGCGGAGTTAATTTAGTCCACTTGTTTGTAGACGTAGCGTCGTAAAATAGGTATCTAAGGAATACTTGTGGATAATTTTCAGGCTGTCAATGTTTAATTTAACCATCTATATTCTTACAACAGTCAGGTGGTACTTAACGACCCACGTTCAGATGTTTGAAGGTTAACGATGATCGCTCTATAGATCTAGAGTTTTCTTAGAATACAAATGACCACCTATTAGGGACTCATCTACCATCATTGATTTCTATAAACCATTTCAATTCAGTCACCTCAGTATACATTATAATAATGGATCGCATAGATAAATAGGCTGAAGTGTTCATCAATGACGCATCTAAACTAACCACTATACCTACTTATTTAGAGTCGTACTTTTCATAAATAAGGATTTTTTATCAGGAGGAGCCTTCAAAAATCATAAAATAACTAAAGTATTGTTTTAGGTCTTCCGAAGTTGTAACCTTTATGATTGGGGTTCATGGGCCAGTAAAATATACTATTTTTCTAAACTCCAAATAAGCGTAAAATTGCTTGTAAATTTTTCAAATTCGACTGAAATCTGTTTTATATTGTGCAAATTGCGCCTGCCTTCCGAAATTAGTTTTTCTTCAGCGCCGTCGCCAGAACATTCTTCCGAAATTCAATTACTTTTGCCAATTTTAAATTTCCACATACACTTTTTTTAGCACTTGTAGTGCAAAAAAAAGTATTTTTCCAATTTAAATATTGAATAGGTACATACTTATTTCGTTATTCATTTTGTAAAAGCTTTCTTTCTGGAGCAGCAGTGGCCCAGTGGTAGCGGCCCCGACTTACGAACAGTAAGTCGTGGGTTCGAACCCAGGCAGTCGCATTACTTTGTGTAATTTATTTCATCACCACTGCTCTCAAAAACGGTGAAGGAAAACATCGTGAGGGAACCGGCATGTCCTAGAACCATAACTTCGAAGACATGACTGTGACATCTACCAATCCGCACTGGGCCAGCTTGGTGGCTTACAGCCCATTCGCTCTCAAAGAGAGGAGGCTGATTATGCTTTCTTTCTGAAATAATTGACTTACTAGGTAGAACTTTATCTTATTGATATTATTATAAACGTTCAAAGAGCTAGCTAAGTAGCTCCCTACATAATTAGTCCATGGTTCTAGAGTTTAAATTGATTTCAAATTCATTAACAACTATGACCTTGTTAGTTTGCCAGTTAACGAACTTGCCGTATTAAATCAGTCGTCATAATTTAGCCATATTTATGACGTATGCTATAACCCAAATTGCAAATGAGGATGGTTGGCCATCACCTTAATAATCGAAGGATTAAGTCATTGTCAGTCACGCTAGCACACCAGGCCAGCATAATGGGTGACATCCGAAGGCATACAACTCTCGGAATTTTTGATCAAAATTGTGTGTGAAGTGTTTATTCAAAAATCATTGTAAGTAATTCAGTTAAACATGCGTGACGCGTAGAGCAGCAGAATCACGCCTTGTTAGTTGTTATTTATGTCATGGTTATTCATTTTAGTATTTATTTTGTGACCCAATTCTTTTGGCAAAATGTGTAGCTAGATATTATTGTTTCGAAATACCTACACAGAGTTTACTACTACGCAGATAGTTTGGTTCACTGGTGTCTTTGTTGTCGTAGCCTGATTTTGACAAATACGACTGAACTGCTTTGAAAACAAACCGTTTGTGCAAATTGGTTTCGCAACGAAATGTTTATTTACGTAGGTAAACTGTTTCTTATGTTAAATAATATGAGCAAGGAACTGCACGAAATATCTCGCTGAACCCTTGTTCAGTCACACAAAAACCTACTTAAGGTTCGTAGATACGTTGAATTTGCCGTGCATTCTGTTGTAAATGAGGCAATCGTAAGGCTACAAACACTGCAAACTGCAATTGCTACAAACAAAGACTACAGAAGATGAAAAGACCTTCCTCCCCGTTGCATGGAAGCACGAATTTTAAGTAAATTAATTTATGATTGGTCTAGATAGGTATTAGCCAGACGTATGCTGCTGCTTGTAACTTGTGAGTCGATAGTAAAATATCCGCATTGTTTCAGATTCTGTTCCGTATACGCATATTTTACCGTGTAGGTAGGTATTTAAATTACCCAGTGACACAGTCAAGGAATGCCCGGTGCGATACTAGCTCAGCGAGTCACGTACTAACCGCGATTACATACGTGGACAGAATTAGGATCAATCACACTTGTAATCACGGCTATTTAGGTACGATTACTAGCCAATAACGTCCTGTAGGTAAGGTTATAAGGTACTCCTATGCAACTAGATAATCTATTTTATTTTATTCTCCATTTTATAGAATGATGCGGTTTCTACTGTATGGTAGGTAAGCTTTGATGGTTCAGGCTTCAATAAATCGTTAATGGGGTAAAATCAGAAATTGTTATATAAATAAGTAGGGACGTACTAAACGATCAAGGCTTTATGTGCTCGGTTCACTAATGTAAAAAACTCGTACCTATAGACCTTTTGTTCGTAGTGCTAGATTCATGTTCTTAATTATATAACTAGTGAAAAAAGCACTTTAGAAATTGGTAGAGTGGAGGGCCCCCGCCAACTTTGCAGGAAAATGGAAAACGATACCTTATATACATACATATAAGGTATGTGTATGGTATACAAAGTGCAAACAGACCCTTCATGAAGCCGTCAACCAAGTATTCTGTACATCAAATTAGAATAGGTAACTCTACGCAAAAATGATTGCTAGGAAGTGACTTTTTTTTGGGGTGAAAAATCACGTTTTCAGGCAGGACTCAATGTAATACCTACACTCAAAACATTGTGCTGATGAATGCATTGAATAGTACGGAGGTCATGAAGGTATTGAAAGAAAAATGATTACATTAAAAACTTGTATTTAAAAAAAAAAAAACTTCTGAAAAAATTGGAACTTGGATCCCAATAGCTCCGTAACTAATTTACGGTATTTGAACCAGAATAAAAAAAATAACGCAATGAGGGAGAGAACAAGTGCCTTTCGGCTTCGATATGGGTATTTTATTTTAAATATGTTTCAACTAATTTTCCTGTAATCCGTAGATCTTTAAATACTTTTACATTTTATTATACTATTATTTTTGTTGTATACGTACGTAGATGCTATTGCCATCTACTCAACATCGAATGGGCTTACACAGGGTTTGAAAATAGAAATATCTATGTACAGGTAGTTAGGGTACTTATTTAAATATGTAAAACACAGCTTACAGATATATTTTTTTAGGGTTTCGTACACAAGGGGTAAAAACGGCACCCCGGGGCTGCGGGACTGTTCGAAAGAGATACCGTGGCCCCGGAACACAAAGGATGAAGGAACATGGATGGGTTTTAGTCAGTAAAAGTCTGACACTCCCTCCTGCTCAGCCCAGAGCGGGAGGAGTTATTTGATGATTGCCAATCCGGAAAAAAAAAAAGTGGTAAAAACGTAACCCTATGTACTGTGATAGCTAGACGGTTGAAATTTTCAAAGATGATGTATTTCTGTGGCCGCTATAACAACAAATACTAAAAACAGAATAAAATAAATATTTATAAGGGGCTCCCGTACAACAAACGTGTTTATTTTTATATTGTTGCTGAACCCTTCGTGCGCGAGTCGCACTTGGCTGGTTTTTTTTATATAAGGTATCTTCAAATACCTAATTTAATGTTTTACTAGACACGGGTGTTTGTTCTTACATCGAGAACTGTTAGCGAGGTGGTGTTAATAGTGAGTGCACACAAACGGTGTGGGATAGTTAAAGGTGTCTGTTGTACAGTCCCCAGCACATCAAGATATCACAAACTGTCTTCTCCAAATGATTTTAAACCATAAAATGTTGAAGGTTAAGTTCAAAATCGAATGAGAAAATTTGACAGTTTGGAGTAACGTGATCCGCTGGCGACTGTACTTGAAGGTAGGTCAACATTCGTCCCTGCAGCGTGCATTGTGCATCGCGTGCTACCGTGAATATGCAAATATATTGTCTAGGTGAATACCTCGACTAATATTTAATATCTATTGCGAAACACGACTACTTAGTATTATTTATTTTTAGAACATGTATAAATGATTACTGGCTCATTGGTCTAGCGGTCGCAAGCGCGACTGCTGAGTGTGAAATCCTGGGTTCGAATCCCAGGTCGGGAAAATTGTTGTTGGATTTTCCATCAGGAATTTCTCAGTAGCAGTCACGGAGTCTGGATTTAGGCAATAGGCTCGCCCCCTATTATAACTGGCGAAATGTGGACCGTGTACTTTTAGGTACACCTGTGCCTAACACTTCGATTATTGTAGGCGTGATGTTATGTATCATAAATTATTTAACCACATATTAAGATTATTCAAGAACTTGGAATCTTTTGAAAGATAAATGGTAAGCCTTTGGTAAAGCTTATGAAATACTCTTAGTTTACAGTTCAGTGAGTTTGAATTAGAAATGGACGTATTTAATGGAGTAAATAAATTTTATTTAATACAGATAAAAAGTATGTTTTAGAATTAATAAATTCTATTAGGTTCTTCTTAGCCGAAGTAGGTAGATACCTACTTACAATCTTACATTTTCATTCAGTTGTATGAGGCGAAAATAAAATCGGAGTAGGTAACTTCATTCCTGAGAGAAAATTTATAATTTGGATACTCCCTATCTTTTCTGTGCTAAGTAATTTAAGAGTGTCAAAAGACCTTTTGCGGGAACATTATAGGCACGTTCCTAATAATTCGATATATTTTTATTAGAGCAATTCCTTTTCCTGAAAAATTTAGTTATTTATTTTTAAGTAGTGCGCGCGACGACCAATCAAGCTAAGAAAACCAAATTAAGGTGATCTCTCGTTGTCGGGGAACCTCATACAAATGGAAGTCAGGTTGTATTGGATATGTGTAGCTTGATGTGTCGTCGTGTGTACCTTCTTAGATAACATAAACTGTGGCTTTCGAACGTTTCGCAACATAACATCACGCTCGTGATTCCCGAAGGGTGAGGCAGACGTGTCAGTTATGTTTATGTCTCAAGTAATAAGTAGCGGTAGGTATCGAACTGTCGTAATCATTTACTCAGCGAGTGACCTTCGCAAACAAAAACCAAAGGAAGTCCAGTATCCATAAATAGGTAGTTAAATGGAATAAGATTATCATTTAAAACGTTGTTAATGTAAAATCACTCACGTAATGTCGTACCTATCGTCCTTGATAGGCGCAGGCGCATCGCTCCGGTGATGAAACTAGCAGTAGGCTGACCACAACAATACTTAAGATAAGTATTATTTAACTGTGTTTTACAGTCATTGTCTTCTTCCTTTATTTGTCTCTAATATAAAATCTTAATGCATAAAAACAGTATTAAAGAACGAAAAATCTAAGAGAAAACTTCTGTATGAATTTAGATTATTTGGAGTAGATAGACTGATGCTAGATTAGCAAAAGCGTGATCAGCCTATAATGTTCCCACTGCTGGGACACACGGCTTCCTCTCTATCAGAGGGAATGGGCTATAATTCAACACGCGGGCCCAGTGCGGTTTGGTAGATGTCACATGTCTTCGATTTTTTTGGTTCTAGGACATGCCGGTTTCCTCACGATGTTTTTTTTCACCGTTTTAAGAGTAGTGCTGATGAAAAGATAGATTGACCTAGGATACTTTTACTTTGTAAAACATTCCATATTTCCCATGGGACATGAAAAATAGACATAACATCACTCATGTAATCCCCGAAGGGCTAGGCACAGGTGTAACTAATATTACACTTACATTTCGCCGGTTGTGTGTAAGTCCCATGACCATAATAGGGCGCGAACCTATTATCATCAGGTGGGCACAAATCCGGACTCCGTGGCTGCTATTGAGAAACTCCTGATGGAAAAACCCAATAACAATTTGCCCGACCCGGGAATCGAACCCAGCATGCTCAGTTGCGATTGCGACCACTAGACTAACGAGGAGGTTGATGAAAAATAGAGTAAAGGCCTGGTCAGACCAGATGCGTGGCGTGGCGTACACGTGTACACGCGCGTGGTTACGCGCGTGAACCCCTGACACATCGAGTTACGCATACGTCGTGTACGCTTACGCTTACGCATACGTGGTACGCACGCAACGCACCGGTCCTTTGCGTACCCAGCAATTCTTGTGCACGATGTCTGAAGAAGAGCGGGTAAATGGACCAAGTAGTTCGTCTGATGAAGAAGAAGCAATATTACTGTTATTGTGACAGAATATTCCTGGGTGTGCCTAAAAACAATGGGTTCAAGTTTTATATGACATATTTTTTACTCTTTGTTTTTTGTGTTGTACAAACAATTAGTTTTTCTTTAATTTCATTATTCGTCATTAAAACCGAAACAAAACATCACTTACTATCGGTAAAACTTGAAAACAAATACAACTGAATGCGTAAGTCACGCACGTAGTCACGCGCAGCAAAGATACGTGCGTGTTCAAACTTGTTCGGTGTGACGTCCAATACGGAATGCCATTGACTACAACGTCATTACTGCACGCATCAATGTGACGTTGCTGTTCCGCTCTGCGTAGGTACGCAGCAAGTTTGACACATGGCAGCTGCAATGCGTAGCGTTACGCAATTAGTCTACGCGCACGTGTACGTCACGCAAGCGGTGTGCCATGTCTCTATAAAGTTCCATAATATGGAACTTTATAGAGACATGGCACACCATATTACAACGTCATGGTACGTGCACGTGCACGTGCACGTCTACGTGTACGGATCCGGTGTGTTTCGGCCTTTAGTATCTATCTTAGTAATGTGAATAAATATACAAGGTGTATCTATTCATACACGAAATCTTTTAAGGGGTCATTGTACTCATCATTATGAACAACTTTCACTATGGGACCAACACCAAAATCGCGAAAAAAAAAATCAGCTGTTCAGTACATTTTGACGAGTTAACAGCTAATTTTTTTTTCGCGATTTCGGGGTTGGTCCCATAGTGAAAGTTGTTCATAATGATGAGTACAATGACCCCTTAAGAGATTTCGTGTATGAATAGATAGACCCTATATAGGTGGCATAATACCCATACACATGTATCATTGTGAGACAGAGGCGTAGACACAGGCACAGGTATGCAGCCAACCAACCTACAGATTTAAACGTAGGTTATACGTAAAGCTTTGTCCAATTTTCTTCGCACTTCGTAAGAACGTAACCGGTATGATATAAACCATAATTGCACAGCACAGCAAAACCTTTATATTAGGCATAATATTTACTTACTTCTTAGACATTTTAACATTATAACTCTTCGTAATGTTTCTCTTGAGCAAGGGCCAATGTTATCGACACTTTGAATTATAGCCATAATTAAAGTGTTAGTAGTTATCAACTTATCACTGACTAGCGGCCCGTCCCGGCTTCGCACGGGTGCCTTATAGCCATAATTAAAGTGTTAGTAGTTATCAACTTATCACTGACTAGCGGCCCGTCCCGGCTTCGCACGGGTGCCTTATAGCCATAATTAAAGTGTTAGTAGTTATCAACTTATCACTGACTAGCGGCCCGTCCCGGCTTCGCACGGGTGCCTTATAGCCACAATTAAAGTGTTAGTAGTTATCAACTTATCACTGACTAGCGGCCCGTCCCGACTTCGCATGGGTGCCTTATAGCCATAATTAAAGTGTTAGTAGTTATCAACTTATCACTGACTAGCGGCCCGTCCCGGCTTCGCACGGGTGCCTTATAGCCATAATTAAAGTGTTAGTAGTTATCAACTTATCACTGACTAGCGGCCCGTCCCGGCTTCGCACGGATGCCTTATAGCCATAATTAAAGTGTTAGTAGTTATCAACTTATCACTAACTAGCGGCCCGTCCCGGCTTGGCACGGGTGCCTTATAGCCATAATTAAAGTGTTAGTAGTTATCAACTTATCACTGACTAGCGGCCCGTCCCGGCTTCGCACGGGTGCCTTATAGCCATAATTAAAGTGTTAGTAGTTATCGGCTTATCACTGAATAGCGTCCAGTCCCAGCTTCGCACGGGTGCCTATGTTACTCAGGGTGAATGTAGCTTTCTAATGGTGAAAGAATTAATGAAATACGCGCAGTAGTTTTTAGGTTTATTAATTACAAACATACACACAAAAATACAAATCTAAAATAAAATATTAGTGTAGATGTAAATGTAGATACATAGCATACTTCCCATGAACAAATCAAGACCGTTTATTTATGTGGGGAAATCCCTCATTGATACTGTCCGTCTGGAGGAATACAGGATTATGTTATTTCGGAGTCCGACCAAGAGTCAGGGGCCCGGGAGATACTTAAACATTCGCGTACACCCCCGACAAGTATCACCCCACTATACCCTGCGGGCCCCATCACCAAGTGCGGCCCACACCTTCTTCCATAAGGCCAACCTCTTTGGAAACAAATCAAGGTCTACTTTACAGTTAATTTATTCTTATTTGATTTTGGAAAGTGACGCAGATGTCATATTTTGAGTGCAAATGTAATTTTTAATCGCGTGGTTTTATTTGCATATTTTAGTAGCACAATCAATTTAAATACAGCAGTGAACTTAAAAAAATAAGCATATTAAACTAAATTCGTGGTTTTTTTTTCTGTGTTTCCGACTGATATGACGCACGCCTACCGACTAAAACCCCGTTTTTACTACTACAAAAGTCGTGGGCCCGGGAAATTCTCGAAAATTCGCGTACACCCCCGACAGGTATCACCCCACCATGCCTTGCGGGCCCCATCACCAATAAAGACCACCTCTTTGGAAACAAATCAAGGTCTAATTGATTTTGGAAAAGGACGCAAATGTCATACCTTGCAAACTTAGTTTTGAATCACGTGGTTTTGTTTGCATAATTTTGCAGCAATGAACTTTAAAATAAGCATCTTAATCTAAACTCGTGTATCATAAAATTCATAAATAATAAAATTAAGACGCAACTGGATTGTTTTTTTATTTATTTAGTTTTTGCTATTTTCTTTTTCTGCACTTTCTTTCTATATGAAAGTTAAAAACTAAAATAATAAGAAAATACTATTCTACATAAGCACCAGCTATTGACATATTTATCTTTTTGAAAATGCCTCTTTGGTCTAGCGGTCGCAAGCGTCACTGCTAAGCAGGAAGTTTTGGGTTGGATTCCTGAGTCGGGCAAAGTGCTATTGGGTTTTTCCACCGAAAGCTTAGGTAGCAGTCTTTGGTCGGGGTTTGGGCCCGGTTTATGGCAATAGGCTCGCCCATTAAGCTGGACTTCATCACAACTAGCGACATGTTCTGTACTGTCTAGGCTATCTAAACTATACAGCTCTGCTAAACCCTTTGGTGATGACAGCCATGATGTTATGTTAAAAAAAAGATGTTAAGTAAAGTGTATCACATCAAAAAGTCTTTACAAAAGTAGGCCTATCATTTCAGAAAGAATTCGTATTCCTATTCCGATGAACTGAGTACTATTTACGAGTGTTACAACATCTCAATTTATGTGCGTACGGTTGATCTTTAAGAGCAGTTGAGGATGCTCATGACTTCAGGCGATACTATCAGGCCTTATGTGTATACGGAATCTTGGTCACGAAGAGGCGACGCAGCGCTGCATATTTTACAAGAGCTTTCACAGATAATTTGCAATGAAAACGATATGCGACATTTCTTTTGTGAATAAAACAAGCTTGAAGCTATTTTTTTGACGTAGGAATTTCGATCGATACCTAGTAGATAACAATCATGAATGAGTTGAATGACTTTAAAATGTTTAATTATTTTCCACTTTTCAAGCTTATTTAATCATTTTTTTTGAGAGTCCCAAAACTGATAATCTCAGAACTGGTTGGGGATTTGTTTCTACACTACCACTGCCGCTGCACGGGGTGCACGGCCGGCACTAGGCAGCAAAACCAAATAAAGGAAAAAAAAACAATAATGATTTATTTGCACATCATGGCACAGCACTTTCATACACCTACCTTCAAGAAAAGAATGACATTTTCATGAAATAGTAACAGAATAGGGTTAAATGAATTTAGAGAGTTGTATTGATGATTTTAATAATTATAACTCTGTAACTACATACGTGTTACTGGCGCGACTCACTTTTTATCAACATACAACCTGACACTGACCAGCAAATTGAAAAAAAACGTAAGAAAATTTGAATTTCGCGGGCTACCCTGACGCTTCCGCCTTAATTTAAAACTTCCAGAGTTGCTGGCCGCTTATACAACTGCACCTCGACGATGCACAACTTTTAAAAGTAAAGTCAAGTGTAAAGTAGTTTGTCTGTTGTTCGCGACTTTCGAAACAACTAATTGTACATTTTTAATATTGAATCTTTTGTAATTGTATGACATGTAATTTGTTGCAAGGTCAGAATAGTTGATATTTGATATTGTTGGTAGGTTAGGAAAGTTGAAATTAAATATTTGGTCGTGGTACTTACAGTAGTTATATAAGCCTATATCATTTATCACTTAGGTAATTGGGCTGATGATTTCTTTGACTATGTTGTGGTCGGCTTCCAGTTTAACCAGATGCAGCTGAATACCAAAATACAGGGTGTAAACGGAGGGTCCGTTGACCGTGTGTTTTCACGAAGCCGTCAACCTTTTATTATATATATCAAATTATGTGACTTTACGTCAAAATTATTGCTGGTAAACGCCTTTTTCTTGGGGTGAAAAATTACGTTTTTCGGTACGACTCCATGCAACGCACTCAAAACATTGTGCTGGTAAACATTGGATTGAATAGCACAGGGGTTGTGGAGGTGTTTAAAGTGAAAATCTTACATATAAAAAAATGTATTTCTTCAGGTTTATCAGCCCCAGGATCTATAACAACATAAATAAGTCTTTAAATATTTATCATTCACCCCGTAGAGACTACGGTGTGAATGATAAATATTTAAAGTGAGAAGGAAATTGACTGAGTGGTTGAAATCATTGTCATATGACGCAACTGAAAAAAATGTGGAAACTTAACTACACTGATACACCCAAACTCTCACTCACACACACTTACACCCCCCACACTCCACACAAGCTCACACAGACACTCACTGATACACACCCCCTCATGCGTCTGCACACACACTCCCACCCACACACTCCCTCTTTTCTACTATGGTTTACCCCAATGTTGGTTATACTTGTATGTTTAGTCTAAGTCTGGAACAAATTGTTTTCTTGTTCGGATGGGCGTTGATAGCTGCGACACAGTTAAAAACTTTTGTAGCTATCATCGTTTTCTTTGTAATTATGCCAACTATCTACGTCCCAAAATAAAACTTTTTACTTTATTTAATAAAAAACTTGTGAAAAAGTTGGAACTTTGACCCTCAATATCTCCATAACTAGAAGGTATAGTCCAGAACAAAAAAAAAAATATCGGAATGACGGGGAGAACAAGTGCCTGTCGGCTTCGTTAAGGGTCTTGTTACATCCTTTATTACATGGAGCGACTGCCTATCTGAACTCCACAACCCAGTTAGTACTGGGTACGATACCCCTTGGCTCACCAAATAACCATAAATACACTGAAAAGGTAAATGGCCCGAAAGTCTGACAACCAGTTGAGACTGGTTATTAAACATAGTACTGCAAATCACCGATTTTTTAGATTCGTAGGTGGTGCAGGTTGTCTACCTCTAGCCCTAGACTAGTAGCTCCAGACAGCGTTACGTCACAAGATCGCTCTGACCGAAATAACAACGTCCAAGTGAACTTTGACCATAAAAATAGAATTCTAGAGACTGGATAATAGTTATTTTCTAACCAAATAAAGAGTGACTTTAAAATTATGAGCTTGTTGGTGAAGAAACGTGATATTAACGCCTTGTGAGTATTTCCGATAAATAATAGTAAAATGAGGCTTCGAGACGAGGCTTTTCGACTTGTCGAACAGTATTGTCTGGGAAGTCAGTCAAATGTTTTACGCGGAGAGGGAGAGTTTGAGAGTTCTAAAAGGAAATCACGATGGGGTCGTAAGCCCGCGCCGCGCCGCACCACTCCAAGAACAGATTCCTAACTTAGAGGACGTTGAGAGCAGTTATTGATGTTTGCTTTTGTTTTACACCCTTAAAATGTTCAATTAAACAAACAATTTCGAAAGGGAAAGTTTCCTATCGAATCGTACATTCAGTACACAGATATATACTCTGTACTTATGGAATTACAAAATGAAGGGAACATTAGAAAGAAAGAAAGAAAGAAAGAAAGAAATCATTTATTTGTAAAACATGCGTATACATGAACTGTCAAATCAGACATGCAAGATAGTAACAATATGTTGTGAGCGTCCATGTTTTGCCAATAGTGGCGTACAAATGTTGTAGGTATAGCAATAATACAGTAATTTTGAATTTAATTACAAATTTTACAAAATAAACGAGAAATAAATGTCAAGATAGTACAGCTAAAGTATATTATTATGTCAGTATATATTCTTTATCATGCAGTCAAATAATATCATTAAGCATGTATGTTCGTCAAACGGGTTTATTTGTTGCAAAACAGAGGCCGGTAGTTTAGAAACTGGAAGTCAAATGCCCAACTGTTTTGTAAAAGGTCTAGTTAAGGAGAAAACACAACACTGCACTTAATTGTATACCGTTGTAAACACAGGTTGACCTTGTCCTCAACCGGCGAACGCGTAACACGAAAACGAAATATGGAAAAAATGTGCGTAACAGCGGTCAGAAGGAATCTGTTACATCAGAGGTTATCTCATCAATATTCATGTTGTTAATCAGGTTTAGTTTGTTTTTAATCGTTTCATTTAAGATGCATTGTAAACATGTGTATTAATTTAATCCTCTGTGGTAATCGGACATAGAATTTTAACAAGACGCTGAGCTATGGAGGTTCAATTTTATTTTTAAGAAAACGTGAAAAACAATTTCACAACAAGCTTTTTTGTTTCCTCACAAGTTACAGCTGTTATCTTTGCAGGGTATCCGTGCATATGTACACAGCTTACTCTGGAGTTTGCTTTTTGTTTGGATGAAATTTAGGCTGCCATCGTTAACGAGCTACTGGGCTCGCATGGCATCGTGCCAAAACCAGAATCGTGAAAAACTTCAACACAAAGTCTGGGTTCATGAATTATTATACGACTGGTTTAATAAGGTCATATCAAAATTTTGTGCTCTTTATTAGACAGCTCAGCGTAGATCTAACAAAACATGGACAAAAACTGACTGACTATTTGAGAATAATTAGGTATGTTATGTACCACCGAGTTCACTGAGGGTCGAGGGTCGACGAGGGCATAAGGGTGACAAGTGGCAGACCGTTTCAGTGAACTCGGAAGTACCTACAATATTAAAATTGGATTAAAAAGTTACATAATTAAAAGCGAGTATATTAGAGATGCGCTATAAGATCGTACTAGGTACCTATGTGCTTGTATTAACAAATACGCAAGCAGTTGGACTCGCACGGGAAACTCACGTCACCGATCAATTAACTGGTAGTTACCACTTTGTGCAACTTATTAACACGTACCGTATTTACTTCGATACTTTATAGTGTGTTGTTTCTACGTACATCGTTAAGCATTAGCTTCGTCCTTTATGGTATACACAGGAATATTGCTGTGTCACGTTTAATTGCTATTGATGTATCATGCATGAGGTATCATAAGGTACTAGGAGGTTATTGAATGTGAGAGCAGCGGTGGCCCAGTGGTGGCGGCCGCGACCTACGTACAGTATGCCGTGGGCTCGAACCCAGGCAGGCGCATTACTTTGTGTAATTTATTTAATCACCACTGCTCTCAAAACGGTGAAGGAAACACCGTGAGAAAACCGGCATGTCCTAGAAGCAAAAATTCGAAGACATGTGACATCTACCAACCCGCACTGGGCCCTCGTGGTGGATTATAGCCCATTCCCTGTCATAGAGAGAAGGCTTGTGTCCCAGCGGTGGGAACATTATAGGCTGATTATGCTTGCTATTGAATGTCGTCATGACCGTCTGCTTCGTTTATCCAGTGGCCGAAGCACTACTGCTGAGATGGCCTGTATTCGATTACGAGGTCAGGCTAGCTGTTATTGGGTGTTACAATCAGGAATTTCTCAGTAGCAAGCAACTACAGAGTCTAGATTCCTGCCTAGCAATAGGCTCGCCCCTATTACATCGGCGAAATGTGGGTGTAGGTACTGTTAGGTACACATTGCATAACGTGATGTTATATGTTATCTTTAACTGCTTAGTTATTGAATGATCTGATTATAGAAGTATGTTTATGTAGGCTTATAATCGTTTCCTTTCCAATGTTCGATAATGTATGATGATTTCAATGAAGATTATCAGCATAGTAGGTACCTGATAACTATGAATGGCGTTTCCTTGATAGTAAACGCTCCATCTCAAGAGATGGAGCGTTACTTACGACAGTCACTACAATGAATAGTTTTTTATTGCTTTGTCCGGGTGCCCTTAGAAAAGATACAAACTGTTTCTATGAGACGCCCTATCCTTTGACGGTTCAACCTAACCTAACCTTTGTCGTCGACTATTTGCCCTTTAGATTGAGCAATCCAGAATAGTGCTTTAAGGTGCGTTTCCACCAAAGATGTGCGAGGTAGCTAGGCGGTGCGAGAATGCGCAGCGAGGCTGTGAAACGGTGCGCAGATGAGCAGTAGCGAAGGGTCAATTTTTGTAAGAGATAAGCCGGAGTACATAAATCTTTAATGTGAGTAATTACTCGTATTTGTCGATTAGAATACTGACTACGTGCCATTTTTCAAAGGGAAGCCGGTAGTAATCGAGTTGTATGGAACCTTCGCCAGTGTCGTCTATTGACTGCTATTTTTTCGCTCGCCTCCTCCCATAGCACACATCCCTGGCAACACATTCCTCGCACACATCCTCCCTTGTTTTGTAAGTACATAAACCTCGCTCCGTCGAGCCGTTTTCACTAGAGCTGCGCTGTGCGAGGCTAGGTAAATGAAGTGATTCTATTGGTTCTTAACAATATATTCCTCGTTACGCATCCTCGCACATCTCTGGTGGAAACGCAGCCTTATACCGTTTCTTAGCGCGCCTTTTTATCTCTATAACATGATCATGAGAGCACAACATTTCGCGGACGTTCTGATGGTTGTCAAACCTTTTTTCATCGGCATAGCTAAAGGCCTGCCTAAAGGTATATACAAGGTAAAAAGACCCTTCACGAAGCTGTCAACCAAACATTTTGTACATCAAACTAAGTAACTTCTAGTAAAAATTATTGCTGGGAAACGACTTTTTTGTGGTGAAAAATCACGGTTTACGATAAGACTTAATGTAACGCACTCAAAACATTGTATAGATGCATTGCATAGTACAGACAGGTGTCATGGACGTATTTAAAGTAAAGTTATAACATAATCATACAAAATTGTATATCTAAATCTATGAATATATATATATAACTAGCGACCCGCCCCGGCTTCGCACGGGTGCAATGTTATACATATAAACCTTCCTCTTGAATCACTCTATCTATTAAAAAAAACCGCATCAAAATCCGTTGCGTAGTTTCAAAGATTTAAGCATACAAAGGGACATAGGGACAGAGATAGCGACTTTGTTTTATACTATGTAGTGATTGAAGTGTCTGTTTGATATACCAAAATAACAGCTTTTTACTGAATGCATATGAAAGTATATACGGTAGGTAACAAAAACACATTTTTTTCAGTCTATCGGTTTGTCTGTCTGTCTGTTTGTTCCGGCTAATCTCCGAAACGGCTGAACCGATTGTGACTGGACTTTTTCTGGCAGATAGCTGGTATGTTAAAAGGAATAAACATAGGCTACTTTTATTTTAGAAAAATTATTAGAGTTCCGCGCAAAAAAATTAAAACCCTTGAAATTTTAACAAAATCCGATTCAAACGGCTGATCTCCGAAACGGCTGGACCGATTTTGACGGGACTTTTACTGGCAGAGATAGCTGATGTCATAAGGAGTACTAACTAAAGCTAATTTTATTTAAGAAAAGGTACGATTAGGGTTCCATGCAAAAAAAATAAAACCCTTGAAATTGGTAACAAAAATCGATTTAAAAAGGAAAGTAATATTTTTTATAACAATTTCAAGTGTACGAAGGTCGCGGGCAGCAGCTAGTTTAAAAATAAACTTGTGACAAACTTGGAACTTACGGTGCAGACCTACATTGTGTAAGAAAAAAAACTAGCCAAGTGCGAGTCGGACTCGCGCACCAAGGGTTCCGTAGATACCATTATAAATATCGAGCAAAAAAACGGCAAAAAAACACGTTTGTTGTATGGGAGCCCCTTAAATATTTATTTTATTTTTATTAGTATTTGTTGTTATAGTGGCAACAGAAATACATCATCTGTGAAAATTTCAACCGTCTAGCTATCACGGTTCATGAGATACAGCTTGGTGACAGACAGCCAGACCGACAGACAGACAGACGGACAGTGGAGTCTAAGAAAGGGGTTGTTTGGGTAAGGAACCCTAAAATGGTGACTTTGGTGAGTAGCTACTTATATGCACATTGGCAAACTGCAGGCGCGGTTGGCATCGATTGAAATAATGTTAATTACAAGTATCATGTACTTACTGAAATTTTTAACACAGATTACAAATCCAATTCATGCTTTCGTTATTTTTAAGCAACAACAACATTTCTTAAGGTGTAAACGTTTGTACAATATTGTGGCGCGAAAACTGCAAGAGACGTAATGCGTAACTCTAGTTTGAATTAAATGTCGTAAGACTTCCGATACTCGGTAGATGTTTAAAGGAAAGTTTAGCAATACCTTACCTAGCCCTAACCTATTACTGGCAGTAAATAGTAGGCGGGGTAATCAAATGCGTATGTTTTATAATTACGTACATTATTCCATCTTTCTTATGCCTAACCTAATTAATTTAATCATTTGGATTAGCATTAAAATTTGTTTCTTAATTTTGTTTACCATTTAACATTTTTTTTTCAATTTTAATATTTTTCTGTTTTTTGGTTTTACTTAAAGATTTTAGTATTTTTTTTATATTTGTATACTAAAATTAAAAAGTTTCAATTATTTTCTTATTTGGTAGGTCCTGTACTAGCCTTTTTACAGATCTATAATAAAATATTAAATATAATAAAAAAAAACGAAAACTCACCACATTCAAAAAGTCCAAACGCAACACTTCATTCACGTAAAGCTGAATGAAAACTCACTGCACTAGAGCTGACACCGTACTGCTACAATCTAGATGCACATTATGTAACTTAACGAGCACATGTGTTAATTGTATGTAATAACAACTTCGCATGTTCATAGATGAATGGCATCGGATGCAGCTCGCATGCGCACACCGGCCTACGAGGATACGCGCCGAGGATTGGTCAGGCGCACCCGCAACGACACGCAATATAAACTACTGTCCGTAGACACGGCCTTGCCACTGGACCAGTAAACGTATCTCTGTAACTACGATCGATACATATTTTGTCACAGAAATGCTGCCGTTGAAGTCCAAGTTCGACTTGCGACATCTCTAAGAATTCAACTGTGGAATTATGTGCGAATTGTTTGTTTTGGCCTTCAGAAATTGGCATTTGCTTAGCTGCCTGATGTCGCTGTCATGAAAGAACTTCATATAATAATGGACCGGTGATCTCAAGTGCAATTACCGCATCACGGTCCACGGTAAACTTAACTGAAACTTATACTTTTTTCAGGAGTTATACAGGGTGGGTAAAAAATCGTGAATGAAACGAAACAGGGCGATAGTTGGGGTTATCAGGCTAATTTTTGATAGTACATGTTTTACAGTAATGTCGCAAAGTTACAAATATTTTTTCATGAGACTTAAAAGTTTTTTTTTTAATAGGTTCCCATTTTACTCGAATTGCCTATTTAATAAAGTATTTTCTTTTAAAAAACACTCAAACAGTCATAACTTTTAAGGAGATCAAGTTAGGGCCTTGACACAGACAATTTTTTTGCTGCAAATAACTCCAACTATCGCCATGTTTTGTTTGATCTACGATTTTTTACTCATCCTGTATAGAATCGCATAACCGCGAATGAAGCAACGGTATGCGAGGAACACCTAACTCGCAACCTAGGCTGGACTGCATTGTCTGGCAGAGGTCGCTGCTTGCGACAAGACCACCATTTCGCTTTTTGTAGTTTTGCTCTATTTGCATAGAACAACTGGAACTGGTGCAAGTGAAACAACTAAGTAGCTTTTTCTGTAAAAAGGTTAATATTATACTTACTTATTTAGGTATATTTAGTGATAACCAGCACTGCATCATACATATCTTATTACGAAGCAAATTGACTAGCAGTATTGAAGAAAAATCCGTCAATTTTTTAATCTATTAAAATGAATGTAACAAATAAGTATTACTAGTAACTTATTCCCGAGGAGCGCGTGGCTTAATAATAACAGCCGCGGGGGTCGATCTTCAGGTTAAGCCGCGCTTGCCTAGGTTGGTCCTTGGATGGGTGACCACCCATTACGTACCGTGTTTCCTCCATGCTTCAGAAACCCCTTTAAGCCGTTGGTCCCGGTTCTCATTTGTAGATCTTTGACAGTCGTTACAGGTCAGTAGCTCGAAAGTCTGATAACCAGTCTTACCAAGGGGTATCGTATTACCTAGTATTAACTGGGCTGTGGAAGTCAGATAGGCAGTCGCTCCATGTAAAAGACTGGTATTCTCTGCATCCGGTTAGACTGGAAGCCGATCCTAACGTATTTGGGCAAAGGCTAGGCTATATAAAATTCAACCCGCTGATTGTGAAAACTAAAAAACGGTGGCTGGAAATATAGTACTGCTTTAAAAATGTTGTCTGAACAGAGATCATTCTGTACGTTTTGATCAAGTCTTCGAGCAAAAATTTTAAACCAGATCAAACCATTTTCAGAACCAACTTAAGAACGGCCAACCCGTCATACTTTTCATACAAACCCTCGCACGTGATTATGCAGTTGTTACACATCTATCTTTTATTTTTTTTGAACTAATAGGTATTTTGTGCATTATATCTAGGTTTATATGGTAACAAAAAATAAAAAAAATGTAGAAACAAATTCAGTATAAGCCTCCAAAAATTGCTGTTTTGCACAAATTTTAAATGAACTTCCATAATGTACTCATAAACTGTAATAATACATTATGATATAAGTGCGGTAAGTTGAAAATTACAGCCGAGGCGATATTGCTAGCCCGAGCCGTAGGCGAGGGCTACAAGAAAGCAGAGGCGGTAATTATCTAAACCGACGTTTTATAACATATTTGCGAGTAAAGAAATAAAACTGCCTCTGAGACTTCTGGCGGTGTCGAATTAATACATTCATCATTACTTGACGACATTTTCAAATAAAAACAATACAGCGAAAAGAAAAAGCGCGCAGAATAATTTTAACTTGTTCACAAATTAGCGATGCGCGCGCATCAGCGCTTCTTCACAAAGTACAGTCACAAAAAACAGCCAGTATTACTAATAAAGTACTTAAATTAATATTTTTGTGTTTTTGTTACAGATAAATGGTTGTAATTTATTGTCAAAATTAATTAAATTAAAGAATTAAACGTTTATCTATTTTATTTTATCTCCCTAAGTTAATTTTATTCATAAAATGTTGACCAAATTTCTGACATAAAAACTCTTTGCTAAGATTTAAAAAAATACCGTTCGTTTTAGACGGAGCATCTTGATTAACCGTGCGTTTTACATTACATATAACGCACAAGTCCGTAATGAGATACAATACGATATTTAAATTGGTGAAATAAGAGACCCTTTACGAGCCAATGTGTTGTAAAAGTAAAGAAAACATCTCGATAGAAACCTTGCACATGTAATGGAGATTCTTAATGATAAGTATATTTATTTCACACAAATTTAAGACTTATTCAAAAACACGTATTTCCTGGAACAAGTTTAAGAAATTTTCAAACACTATTTTTCAATTACAGCCGAGGCGATATTGCTAGCCCGAGCCGTAGGCGAGGGCTACAAGAAAGCAGAGGCGGTAATTATCTAAACCGACGTTTTATAACATATTTGCGAGTAAAGAAATAAAACTGCCTCTGAGACTTCTGGCGGTGTCGAATTAATACATTCATCATTACTTGACGACATTTTCAAATAAAAACAATACAGCGAAAAGAAAAAGCGCGCAGAATAATTTTAACTTGTTCACAAATTAGCGATGCGCGCGCATCAGCGCTTCTTCACAAAGTACAGTCACAAAAAACAGCCAGTATTACTAATAAAGTACTTAAATTAATATTTTTGTGTTTTTTTTTACAGATAAATGGTTGTAATTTATTGTCAAAATTAATTAAATTAAAGAATTAAATGTTTATCTATTTTATTTTATCTCCCAAAGTTAATTTTATTCATAAAATGTTGACCAAATTTCTGACATAAAAACTCTTTGCTAAGATTTAAAAAAATACCGTTCGTTTTAGACGGAGCATCTTGATTAACCGTGCGTTTTACATTACATATAACGCACAAGTCCGTAATGAGATACAATACGATGTTTAAATTGGTGAAATAAGAGACGATACGATAGACGATAGATTGACGATAGACGGACCGGGAAGGGCCCTCTTTTTTTTTATCGATGGGAAATCATCAAATAACCCCTCCAGCTCTGGGCTGAGCAGGAAGGAGTGTCAGACTTTTACTGACTAAAACCCATCCATGTTCCTTCCTTTGCCCTTTGTGTTCCAAGGCCGCGGTATCTCTTTCGAACAGTCCCGCAACCCTGGCAGGCGTCGGTCCTTACGGATCCCTTCCTGTTTGCTGACTCTCTTTGAGGCGCGCGTGGAACACGAACGTGCCGTCGACACGGCCTGTCGTCATAAGACGGATGGACGGCGAGCTAGCCCATAGCTCACCGTCCACAGGCCCGCACCTACGGTGGCCGGAGGCCACCACGTGGCCCCCGACGCCCGGTGCGTCTCTCGCGGCGGAGGAAGGTCCCTCTTAAGCTAACAGAAGATTTTGTGATTGAAGGTAAATAAGTCAATTTTACTTAATTACTTTAATTGTCACTTTAACAGCTAAACGCTGTTCGAAACTTTTGCCAAAGTTGAACAAAAGTCGGTCAAGTAACGCTCTGCTGAGTTCGGAGTTCGACCCATCATTGATTTCGAAGTTCGCTCCCGCTGCCATAAAATAAATCTTGTGCAGAACTTACTAATCGTAGTTTAAATAATTCTCAAGTCGTTAACAACAGTTATGATGGCCGTTTATCGATAAACAGGTGCTACGAATAATACATTTATTTTTGGCATATTGTCCTGCTATAAATATTTGTTTCCAAGATATGTAAAAAAGAACTCTTTCTTTGAGCCGTCGTCGGCGGGTAATGAAATAAAAATCCTTTGTTTCAATCTGTCACTATTTCTTTTCAACTCACTGGTTCTTGAATGTTGTCAGTTCTTTTCGAAAGAAATATAACCGTCACAAAAAGATTCAAGATCACAAAAAGGCTGTTTAGAAATGGTAGACAGACAACAGAGTGAGGAAGCCATCTGCCAAACCTTTTAGTTGCCCGGAGGGCTACGGTCGGGAGACACATAAAACCTTTCACAATCTAGTGACTGGCCATGTAGACAAGACAAGATATACGTATTTGTATGTTATTTATTTGTTTCATAACTGACTGAAAATAAAACAAATAAACATCAACCCGTAGGTAATACCGGTTACCCTTCCAGTGCTGCTTGTGCTGTATCGTACATTTATCAACGTGTAGTTTAATCCTGTATCGGTAGCCGGGTTGACGGGTCAACTGCTGTGGTTTCCATTTCCTCTATACATAGAGTTCTGACAAATGCGCGGCCATTCATCAGTGTATAGTTAGGGTCCCCTCGCCACTAACATATCACTCCACTTACGGCTTGTTACGATGTCACTCATTTATTCGCTGTGGTGATAATCTGTTTACTTTTGTGTTTTAATTAATGATCTCCATATTACTTACAGCTGGTCCTTAAAGAAGTAGGAAATAAATTATTTATTTTTGACTAGTATGTTGCTCGGGACCTTCGTTCGCGTGAAATTGTAATAAAACAATTACTTCCTTCGTTGAATCGGGTTTTGTTAAAAATTTCAGCTGTTTTTTTTGCACGGATCACATGTAAAAGTCCCGTTAAAATCGTGAAAATCGGTCGATCCGTTTCGTAGATTAGCCGAAATAATACCTTCTGACAGGGGGTGGGTTGTAACTGCAACCCACCAAGGGTTCAATGTGTGTTGGTAGATATACTTCACATGCATTCAGTAAAAAGCTGTTATTTTGAAATTACAAACAGTCACATACGTTTTATTTATTTTTATCGAAGATGGACGATTTTTGTTGTTGACACCTCAGCGAGGTGGACACATCAGAGAATGGGAAATTGGAGACCCAATTTAGAATAATTTGTCCACCAAACACCGTACTTACCTTTTGTACACCAGTTCATTTCATTCAAGTCCATTACCTATTTTGTTGTCCTACGTGCCTCAATCAATGAATTTGACCTTTACGACTTATTATCCAATATCATGAGTCAAACTTACAGTTTTTTTTTGTTTTTTTTTACTTATTTGCATGATTTAGCAAAAATGCACAGTGTGAAAATAAATTATTAAATTGTAGAAAACCTTGGATGGACTCGGAAAGACTCTACTCAAGGCTTTCTACAATTCAATCGTTTTAAAAGTAGAAGAATGAGATCATTGTAAAAGCAGGAAAACAATCACAAATCATACTTTGGATTTGGTTTTTATCACATATTGTTAAATTAATAAACAAATCAGTTCACTAACGAGCCTTATAAAATATCAGCGAGCGTATATTAAAAAAGGATTAGCGCCGATCACATGGTGTTGACCTAATTTAAGCATAAATAACTGGCACGTAGGTCACCCGACCTCCACAAAGTTTTACGTAGGGAGTGCTAAACAATATGGCGCGGGAAAAATAATGCATGGTCATGTTGATACGACGAAAACATTAAATTATAATAAACACACTAATATGTTGAGTGATACAGACCTTCGGATATTAGAATCTCTGTGAGGAGTAAGAACTGGACTGATCAAGGCAATTTTGTTATTATTATGTTTATGGGTAATTTATGGATAGAGTTTTGGTGGGTAAATGGTTATGAGACATAATGAAAAAAAAAAAAAATTGAAGATTTTGTTTGTAATTTAAAAATAACAGCCGTTACTGAATGCATATATGAAAGCATCTACGTACTTATGGTACTTCTAACAAGAAAACTGGCAGATAGCTGATATTATAAGGAGTACTTAACTTAAAAATTAATTTTAGTTTAGAAAAATAATTAGGGTTCCGTGCAAAAGAAATAAACCTCTTGAAATTATTAACAAAATCCGATACAAATGGGGAATTACTTAACATTTTTATTATTATTTCACGCGAGCGAAGGCCGCGGGCAACAACTAGTTCAGAACATGGGTAATAGAGTCACGATGTTATTTGGGAATTGAACTTGGATATAATTTGCCGCGAATACTGAGCTCAAGGTCCTGGGTTCTTGCAAGGTGTTATTAGGTTTTTCCTTCAGGAATTTCTCTTAAATAGCGGCCATGGAGTCTGGATACGTGCCCGGTTGATGGCAATAAGCTCACCCCCTATTACATGGGACTTAACATAGCTGGTGATATGTGAGTGACTATTAGGGTACTCCCCTGCCTAACCCAACGGGGATTACAGGTGTGATCTTATTAATATTGTGCGCAAACTCGTTTGAAGCTAATTCGTGGTCAAATTGTTGGCAGTAGTCGTCATTTGTCCAAGATTTGAGTTCTCTTGTGAATTGATCATGCAACATGCTTGCTTACCCAATTAATTATGCCTTGAGAGGAAATGCGGATGGTCTTTTCTCCATACAAACGCTCTCGCCTGTTTTCTTTCTGGTTTATGACTTTAAAGCTATGACTTTTTACAGCTAAATAAATATCAACCTCTTCTATGTCCCTATGTTTTCCTTTTTGGTGATACATAATCTTTATCAGCACCAGAACCTTTACAAAATGGTCAAAATTGCCTATTTGGACCGCCGCGCTGTCAAAAGAGGACTAGTGTACACTTTTGATAAATATTAATGAAAAAATAAAAACATAGGGACACAGTGTATCCTTCTTGTTCAGTTTACGAAATATCGTTTAAATTGGTCGAATATTGGAGAAGGAAATAGTCGACAGCAAAATCTCGAATTATGACTTTTTACTTGTCGGATCTGTAGTTGTCTTTATCGCACCAATGTCGAAATAGCGCTCGTTGAGCGACAGCCATTGTGTCTTCAAATACTTACCGCATTTCCTCTTAATCTATTTACTTAATTAGGAAGACGTTATTTACAAATAATCTATTGATTAGAGCAGCTACGGCATTGCTTTGCATTTTAATAAGTGCCAAAAAGGCAGGTTAGTAGCTACTTTTAGTCTAGATATAGTCTTCTAATAAAATATTTGTCTCTGAATTGCCGGTCACACGGAATTCATCGACATCGTAATACAAACGAATATAAATTCGATGTTTATAATAAATTAGTTGAACTTAACATTGAAAACTGTACTAGTTATTTAATTTATAGACCAGATGACCGTCTGCTTGTATTTCATAACCCGACCCTCACCTTGATAGTAGATCATCTAAGATATTACGCAGCGCAGGCAGCACGTATACCACAAACATTCTAGCTATTGTAAATCTTTACACTTTCATTATACAGACTAGTTTTGACAAACAAACTTAAACTAGACGCCAATGAATGAAACAGGTTTTTGATTTTATGTGGGTCATTGCAACATTTTATAATACATATTATTGCTGAACGCACATAATGCCTAGCTGAATTTTCGCAGAACCAGAAATCATACCGCTTTCAGGAACGCAGCTGAAGAGTCCATGAATTGTTAATTAAACTGAATATTTCGTGCTGAAAGTTAGTGAATTTAGTTGATGGTACGATAAGTTCCTACTACTATCAGATTTTGTTATTTTGAATTTGGCGGTATGGTTGGCGCAGTGGCTGGCCGATTTAATGGGTACGTCCCGTTTGGACAACTAAACAAAAGTCAACTTAAGCGGCAGTGGGCAGTTGGGCAGGGCACATTGCTCGCAGAATGTATGGCCGATGGGGCCGAAAAGTTCTGGAGTGGCGACCGCGAACCGGAAGACGTTGCGTTGGAAGACCTCCCACTAGGTGGGCCAATGACCTGGTGAAGGTTGCGGGGATCCGCTGGATGCGAGTCGCACGGGACCGGTCAGTGTGGCGACACTTGGGGGAGGCCTATGTCCAGCAGTGGACGTCTTTCCGCTGATATGATGATGATGATGATGACATTGAGTCTCGTTTCGTCAACTTTTGAGTATGCGTATATTGATGACCGTTTGGTAAACTTTGTGTTCGGCAAGTGCTGCGCTGCGTGTTGCGGGTTCGACTTCCGAACGAAACAAATATTTGTATAGCCCACAGCAGGGTTATTGCGTATCTCTGTTGACAGTTCATAGTGAGCATCATTTAATTGGCGAGTTTTGATATACAATGACCGTTCTTGTTGGTTTCAACAGACGCTACCCGTGCAAAACTGTCATTGTATATCAAAACTCGGCAAGTGATGATCACTATGAACTGTTAACAGAGATACGCAATAGCCCTGCTGGTAGTTGTTCAGCTCTGGCTGTTTGTGTACGTGAGTTTAAATGTTTGTAAACGTACCCACAGGAGAAATTCCTAGTGGGGCAACGTTTTTCTATAAAAACAAAAAAAAAAAGATCTGTTGTAAATAACACAAAAAGTAGAAGAACACAAACATAATTTTATTCATCTATTGATATACATTCGTTTCAATTGTTCCATACGTACTCGTAGGTACATTAATTATAATTTATACAAACACAGGTTGATATTTTTTACACACGAACATTTCTGGACGACAAATTTAATCAGTGTTGATGGATCAACAAATAAATTGCTGTTGACAATAACTCGTGCGTACCGACTCACAAATTGTATTACAAAAGTTTTTTAATAACCGTAGAACTCATAGTTTAAAAACTGTTAGTATGAGCTTACGGTGCGTTACCAATGGCAGAGTGTTGAAATCAATGATATCATTACATAGTATAAAACATAGTTGCTTCCCGCTGTCTGTCCCTATGTATGCTTAGATTTTTTTAAAACTACGCAACGGATTTTGATGCGTTTTTTTTAATAGATAGAGTGATTCAAGAGGAATGTTTATATGTATACCATTGCATCCGTGCGAAGCCGGGGCGGGTCGCTAGTTATAAATAAAAAGAGGGTTGAAATATTAATTTCAAGCAACGTGCTATCGGTACGCTAGTGTCTGGACGGTGGATCGCTTACACTATCCAATTTACAATGTTCAGGGTCGTAAACGAGCCTTTCATTATGTGGTTCTTATGATACTTTCATCAGGTAAGGCCGAAATGTTCTGCACAGCGGCGAGGAAAGGGTCAATTCATCTAGTTGAACAATTATGCCAAAATTACACACCTTTGTCGGCCTGATTAGACAGTGTATTGCCAAGTCACCCGTGAGTAAGATTTTTGTAAAATTTTCACAAGGTTGTTTTTCAATACGTTTTTCCGATATACCAAGTATTTGTAGGTGCTTTAATAAAATGGTTATTCATCCGTGTTATTTTTATACAAGGTTGTGTGAAAAGAGTATTTATTTTAACAAAAAGTTCGCTGTAACGCAACGACTAAAGTACGAGTACATGTTCCGTTAATTTATCGTATCTGCTACCGGGTTTATTTACATTGGCTACAAAGCGGAAACTACGAATACAAAATTCGGTTTTTATTATTTTACACAAAATGTAAATCGCATACTAGGTATTAGTATTATTTATAAATTATCATGTAACTTTTATATATAATTAATGTTGACAGAATTCACAATTGGTCTCGTTTCATCGAACTTACTATGTACTGACTTATCCTGATAATTTTCTAAACTTTAGTTCTCTTTCTTTTGTCATAATTTATTATTCTCTATGGGTCAAAATCACCTTCGTTGATTTTACTCTAACGAATAAATGGCGTCAATCCAGCTATACAGAAGGTAATCTAAAGTTTTTCGTTTTAAATTCATCGTCTTATACATACATAATATGTATGTTAAGGCTAGTACCTACTTAATATGAAGTTTTATAATTATGTGATATTGTGCTATGCACAAGGGTCATGCCTAATAGCTCTGTGCAATGTTACAGTTAGTGCACTATAATATTTACATTACTGAATTTCTTATTAGGTAAATAGGTATATTATGTACAATACTGTACAATAGTTAACTAGAACTTTACAAAATTTTCTAGTAATTACCATACTTTAAAATGACTCGAAATATATCTACTGCAGATTCGTTGTGTAGACACTACACTTCGAACAAGTCGAACAACACTAGGTGGAAACTATGTACCAGGTACAATAATGAAGTAACTATGTACCATTGGCAGTAGGTACTATTTACGAACGAAATGAAGAGAGAGAATTCATAATTAAACATTTCAAAATTGACCCGACTATAATAAATCTTTCGCGTGATTTTACAGAATAGAGATTCTGCGCAATAGATGAATTTCAGCTCAAAAGAGCTTTCGCTGATAAAATAATTGTTCAGACTCGTCATTAGTTCGCGTTTATTAATTGATGTACATAATCTACGTAGGCCTTTTAAAGTCTAAGATTTCGATTGTGCCTTATTTTCTGGTAATACTTGGTCTCCTTTCTTAGTGCGGTCCGGAACGGGTCCGCCTCGCTTCATTGTACGCAGCCTATACTGAAACTCGTTCAATGTTCATCATGTTATTTTCTAGGGCAGATGTGACCAGCACATAGCCAGCTTGCTACACATATACAATAAAGTGCTTCTCTCTGCTTGCACGTTGTAAGAGTAATGGATTCACGAAGCACTGAATTTCATTATTCAGCAAACGTGTACATCATAATTATGAATCCAGACGGAATTGATTAAAGTTGGATTTCCTTTGTGATTCTATTTACATCGTTTAGAAATCGGATAACGATTGTTTAATTGTTTGAGTGTTGTTAAGATAAGATGGACATTGTTTGTTTTGAATAATGTTCACAGTTCACTGACTCAGAATCTGAGTGGAATGTCCAGGAAGAGTTTCATGCGCTCGCCGATGTCGACAATTGAGCGCTCGTCCAATTGCTAGCTATCATCTCCGGTAGTGTCGTCATCATCAGGGTCGTCTTCGTCGAGCGGCTGGCTTGTGAGTGCGGCCCAGAGCGGCGAGCGCGCGCCCGGCAGCACCGAGCCGCGCCGCTAGCTGTCCCGGTTGCACACCGCCGCCGCCGCTGCCGTGCCCATCGCGCCAACAGCGCTGAACAGGATCGTGCCCACCTCGCGGTCTGGTGTGATCTCCACCTTCAAATATAAATCTTTGTAAAGATTATCCTAAGAAAATTTACGACCGCTTTAGAATTCCAATTTTCTAAGGCTTTTAACTAATTCGTGTATTTATATGAAATTCAAATGAATTATTCGTTAGGTCAGTTAGATTTTGATTAGATTTAGTGCTCTATCGTCAATGAAAACAGAAAGGAAGGAAGGCCGTGGCTCCATCCCACGACCTTTGTCAAAATGACAATGCAGTCCAAACATTATTTGAGAATTTATCACACATTAATTTCAATGGTAAAAAAAATAAAGATCCATAGAAACAGAAAGATTATTGTACTCCTATGGGAGCTATGAATATATGAAAATCGGGAAAACAAAATCTAATAAGTGTTTGAAAAAGCTTTTTGTTAACGATTCCATTAGAACAACATGTAAGGGGTACTCATAATAAAGTCAATCCCGGAGCGAACAATACAAACCGTTAAATAAATAATATCAAGCATCACATAAAGTCACGTTTCATTGTTTTATTTTAGATCACAATAAACCACAGCAGTGAAATATATTTTATTTCCCAGAGCTTTGGTAATCTTTTTGTTTCCAGATTCAATTTACCTACAATAATAACGAAGGTACAGTTACAACATAAAAAAAACAAAAATATATAGAACAACGTGGGTTTGAAGTGGCAGATACTGTCAACGGTATGTAAATGGTAAAAAATTGCCGTTGACAGAACGCTTTAAGTTCATAGCAGTGAAGCGATTTTTGGGTTATAGGGAAACTCGTCCCGTTAAAAATTCCTCCACGAGCCAATTTCCCCTTTTCAATATTGACTACGGTAAACTGTCGATTACCATGTTTACCATTATCGATTTTTTCAAAGAGGTACTGAGACTCGGGGTAGTCATGGGCCCAGTTTTTAGTGGGACGAGTTTCCCTATAACCCTGATATTCAATGCTCAAGTATTACTGCTGAGGTACATAAAGCGTACTTGTGATAGCGTGGTTTGTTCAGGGTCAGATCGCTCTTCGAGCACGGTGTCCAGTTCCAGTGTGGGTGGTGGTCGCGGCGAGCGGATGAGGCTGATTGACCGCGGCTTCGATCTCGCTGGGGACATCTTCACCACTGACAGCTCCCCCCGGTCCAGCTCACAGTTTCTTCGCCTCGCACGTTCCCTAGAAATGTCTTATGTACACACTTGAGGGAAAGTGGCGCTATTGGGAATCTGGATTTAAAGGAGGTATCGAGTTGTATCGAGACTCTTCACTGGTTAGGATGGCGATATTTTATATCTTCGAAGTGCCCAGCTAAGCTGAGAGATTTGTGCTCTTCTAAAGAGCTTGGTGGTTCGAGTCCTATATGTACTTGATTAAATATGTTCCTATTTTATGCTTCCAAGTTATTTTTCTTTCGCTTTCATTTACTACGTCTACTTTGTGGCTATTAGGCAAACAAATCTTCTTTTCCAGCAGTATGCTGTAAAATATTCACTTTATTAGTCTGCAGTGCGCGAAATTGCTTCAAACAATCTATAGGAGCACTGAAGCTGAATTTTACAACAGCCGTCTACGATCTCAGTGGAATCAGTCATCATTATCAGCAACATTACGTGTAACGACTTCCCTTGCCGAACGCGTACACGGGGTATTAGCGTAACTCTACGGTTTAAGGCAAAATCATTTAGGAAAATCATGCGCGTCATAGCTCCCTACCTTAAGTAAATACGGTAAAGAATTTGGTCTTATTTGCCAGACTTATCTTTTACTCCATCAAACAACTAGTCGTAGAAGACGCCCTGAATCAAGTAGCACGTGAAAAGGTCTCGCTATGTACTAAATCAACGAAATTTGACCTAAAAGCGAACGAGCGAGGGGTTTATCGTGGAGAACATTACGTTATCGGGCCGGCCAAGTATACGACCATAGTGGTTCAATAAATGGCCTGTGATTTCATTACATCCTTGTCATTACCAGTATACTCGTAGCTCACCTCGCCATTTTGGCTCTCCTCCTCAGGCAGCAGATAACGGTGAGCGCTAACAATGGGAAGCCAAATATGCACGATACAATCGGCACTACTATCGATTCCGGTGTCACTGGAACAATAAAAGTACGTTTATAGACTTATTCCGCCGGCAATTTCCCGTCAACAAAGGGCGGCGAAAAGCGGGCCAACCAAACACATGTACCAAGTAAGGTATACTACTATAAACCAACAGATTCAATGAGTTCCTACAATGTACCTACGGAGTTGAGGGCAATAAAAACAAGGCGTGTCGTTATAGTTTTGCTATTTGTATTTATGTTTCATTTACATATTTGTGTTTCAGCCACAGGTCTGTCAACATACACCTTGGCTACTGAAAACAAAACTTTGGTTAATTGCACATTTATGTACTTACGTAAAACATTCAGATGTTGTGACGACATTCGCCGCACATTGGTAAACAGAAGTTCTACTATTTACACGAGACATAAATATTTAGTCATGTTTATCAGCAGCTCGGATAAATAAATGGTTGGTACCATTTTAAATATAGTTCGTGGAAATGGGAGCAGAGTGAAATGGAGCCTAGAGATAAGCATTTTTACTGAACATGTGGCAGCTAAATAAATGTGCTAACGCGCTGACGATGCGATAGTGAGCCACTAGTAAAATATTTTTGCATATTTTGAAGCTTTTCGTTAAGTATTTGAAAGTTAATAAAAGCTTCATGAGGGTAACCTCATAATGACCTTTTTTACGGAGTAAAAGCTTTTTGTGGTTTAATCAGAATATTTGCAGGCTTATTTTCGATCGTCTAATGACGCCATATTTGAAATATCTTATAGGGCATCGTCCGAGTTTGAAATTGCTTTTCCATGTCCAGAACTGCAAAAGCAAATATTGTAACTCGTTAACTCGAGGAACTAGGTATCTAATTCTCATTAAACAGTTCAATAACTTGTCTAGCTTTGCAAGCTAAACAATAAATAATTTAATTAAAAATAAGTTTGAATTCTCCCCCTTATTTCTGATTGTCAGAAACAGCTGATCGATAGACATCTTTGGAAGTTTCAAACTTTGTTTACGCTACGTTACGTTTTAGTTAGTTGAAAAACTGTACTTAATTAATTTAATCTTCGTTAAAAGATATTTAATTGAATATGCCAAAACTTATTGCACTGTTAGTTACTTATTAAAGTAATTTTGAAACAAACTTAAGGGAAAATGGCTGTTATTTAATGTGTCTTGTGTATTAACTTGAACAGTTTAATATACCTCCAAAATTATTAACATGAAATTATGAGGACAATACTACGGGCGTCATTGACATCTTGTATATAAGATTAAACGAACATTCTGACTTCAATTTCAAAGGAAGTGAGAGAATTTAATCTTCGTTGGTCTAAAAATACTCTTTTATTATCTGAAGCCAAGGCAACATGGCCGGGTTTACAACGTGTGTAGCACTTCTACTTATGTTAGCTCCAGGCAGAGGCAGCTAAGTGCGCAGCCTTGTCTGCGATAAATGAGACCTATATTAAACAAGACACCGGCTGTTTGTACAGCAGCAGGCTCTACGAGATCTTACGACATATTGCTTTTATGGCCGCAGTATGTACGGAATTATGCTGAAAAAGCAATCAAATAACTGTTAGAAATTGGTAAGATTTAGGAGTGAAAATAAAAAACCGGGTGGCTAATTTTAGAAAAGCCGAAAAAACATCTCTCGTTTCTTTTTTCTTTAATAAATCTGACACTGATCTCAAAAATTAAATCAACCTTTTCCAGTCTAAAAATGGAGAATATTTCGTGAGAACGTAACTTAGCTTCCCCTCCCATCCTAATTACTTTTTCATTTTTTTCACTTTCCACCTAAAACGAGCCGGTCGGCATAATGACGATGTTGGCAACCCAAACTGCCGCCCCAGTTCGTGATAATAATCAGGCAAATTTTAAGCCTCCAGGGTATTCTGTTGCAGTAATGGTGCTTTTCACAATAGCCCGAAAACAACCCAAACCTCAATAAAAAACAAATGACTTTCGACATTAATTTCGGTTTATTTAATCTGGTTATAAATACCCTGTTCCATGGTATTATTTATCTAAAAGGACCTTTGTCTTCTGTAATTAAGTTGTTATCTTTATAAGCAATACCATTAATACCTGAATTGGTTCACAATGTCCGTAATGTATCGATCGGCCCACCGTGTCTAATCACTGGCATGTAGGAGCCGCTAACTTGGTTTATCACTTTTGAACGCCGATTAGAAACAAATTCCGTTTACCATTGAACTTACACGATTAACTTGCTGCAAATTACCCATTTAATCACTGTTGTAGTCGGTCATTAGACACGCTACTAACTAGTACAGTTCTACTTGGGATGTGCTTATGTTTCTACACGCTCGTTCGAATCGGCAATATCTAAGATTATTTACTTATGTAGATACTGATAATTAATTGTTAGAAAATCTGTTTCCATCAAAACAATTACGTAATTGTTCTTCACCGCTGTCAAAATACACTTGTATTTTGAAGTACTGTATGTTCAGTCATATGGTATTTTATTATTCTGATAACATTAGGTATGTATTTCACTACTTCAGACTCAGACCCTCTCACCCTGAAGTCCCTGCCGGTATCAACGGAAATTACAGTCATTACCGAATGTTTGAAAACTACGTGTATTCTAAAATAACTTCTAAAAGGGACGGATGGGACTGTTTGCTTGACATTTTACCCCTTCTCAAAGTGTACAAACTAAATATGTAAAGCTGCCGAATTCGGCAAACGTGATAATATAATATTCAAGTTTAAATATACAAAAGCCCTAAGGTGCTCCCAGAAAGTTGAAAGGTCGTGAAATATAACAAGGCAATTCAGACTGAGCCATATCTTCTATTGTGCGGAAACCAGGCTTCGGCCCTCCATTATCATGTATTTGTTGTCAGATAACCGCTCAGGAGGTAAATACCTGTCCCACTTACATATCAGTCCGGAAAAATTGCCCTCCCGTTTATAAATATGACGTACTTTATAGAAAGGGTGCGGATCGGGGAAGTTAAATAGGTTATTTAATTAGTTCAGGGATGAACGTCCTACCCGTGTTTGTGAAAAAAAGTATAAAATTCTTGAAACGCTACATTAAATCGGTTTTAATTGGAACTACACGAAAATGGGCAGCACTACAATAGATACTGTGACTTTTATTATCTTTGGTTTGATAAATTCCGCGTAAAATTTTCATACAACATACATACATACACTCACGCCTTTACCGTGGGGTAGGCAGAAACTGTGGAACGTCAGCTGCTACAATGATTTCATACTCCTTTCGACTCGTCCACGTTCATACATCTGGTCATACAAGCACGTTTATAAACAATTTAGAAAAAAGAGTGTTCCATTTTTCTAAATTGCTCGAAGCAAGGAGCATAATACATAGGCTTAGGTTACGTGATTGTTACTTACCCGTGGGGTATATAATGATGGGTGTTGGCCTCTTGTTGTTGGCGCTAGGCTTGGGCACTGGAGGGCCAACATTGTTGGGTGTTGTGGTGGTGGCCGGCGCCGGAGTGCTGTTGGCGAAGCGCTCCAGCAGGCGCAGCGGCGGTGACGTGGATGCTCGCGTCATCTTCGCTCCTATGTGTGGATGGGAGAAGAAGTATTAGGGTTGTTTTTTTCTAAAAGCTAGCATTACGTCAATGAATGCCTAAATATGATTGCATTGTTGAAATGTCACCTCTCAGCGAAGAGCCAAGCGTTGAACTCGGTGGTAGAGTTGGCTGAATGTGTTTTGTTCTGGGATCCATTTATACGTGGTTTAGTGTTACTAAAACAGAACCTAATGACCCGCATTAAGGTCTGTTTCATAGTTTTCATGTAGACACTGAATAAATGAAGAATAGAACAGAACCTTCTGATAAATTATGTGTAGTGCTGGTAACGGTTGTATAATCACAGAATTGTTCGAAAAAACTCTTGACTATTATACCGAATGTCCGGATTATGGCGAGGCCAATAATGTAATAGGACAGCAGTACAAATTGAGACTATCGAATACCGATATTATGAAGTACAAGGACTCTTTTGGATTACGGAGTGGTCAAGAATCCAATGAAATAGAAGTTCGATTTGAGACCACCCAATACCGATATAGTCACGAAAAAGAATGGATTCAAAAAGAGTCCTTCTCTTTTTGAATCCAATCTTTTTGTTACCTCAAAACACGAATAAAACCGTTAACAATAAAAAACAATTTTAATTTAAATTTCCATGTTTATGCATAATTCACGATGTACCAGCTGTTACACCGCGCAGGTTGTTACAGTCATTTGATGGAGACGAATCAGCGGTACTTAACCTGAGGTCGGGTTCACGGGTTCACCCCGCTGAGTTTTATGGCGGCCCTGAACATAACGTAATTAATGTCTGTGCTATAACTTAAATCGTCACGAGGCAGCAGGTAGGGTGGTTACACTCGTACTCGTATATAGAATGTAAAGTATACACGGTTTAAGGGATAATTCTAACTCATCTTCATCTTCAATCTCCTGCCCTTATCCCAGTTTATTTGGGGTCGGCGCAGCATTCGCAGGGACAATTCTAACTGTTACCATGAATTCTACATATGTATTTCGGATCCGGTCATTAGTATGGGCATAACATAGATCAATAGCATGTAGTGGTGGGATGACGCGGCCTACGTACGACTCTACCAACACCACAGTGTGCTTTCTACAGAGCTCTGATGGTGATAACTCTGAGCCAAGACGACAGTCAGTGTCTGAAAGCGGCGGAGTCGAGACCTCTTGGAACTACCCGATTCATTGAGCCCCGTGTTATTGTGTTAAGTTGTAATATCAAGTAATTTGTAAGTTTTGCTTGAAACAGTGTATCGCTTTCAGTGTCTTTTCATAGCACGAAACCCATCGTCTGCCCACGTGATGTAGAAGCCTAGCGGAGTAAATTCTGACATCTCCGACATGTACATGATTTTAGAGACCCAGCAGTCTCAGCGCTGTGTAGAAATTATTTGTCGGTTATAATTCACAAAGAAAAAAAAACTGTTTCATACAAACGTTCAGTATCTACTCAAAATGGTCAAAACGGAATCACTGAGGTATAATTATTTCAACGCTTGTGGGTACTATTAATAATCTAATTCTAGACCCACACAATTTTCGTGGTAACAATCTCTGCCCTTCCCGTCTTTTAGGGCCAGACTCCAATCAAAGCGCAGTTGAGACGAGAGGAGAGAAGATGTGTTGTAAACGACTAATAGAATGTGGTTATTTGCACTTCTCGTCTCCGTCTCCGTCGTCAGCTTTAGTGGACACGTTAGGGATGATTCCTGAGTAAAAAAAATACGATTCGGATTACAAGATAGGTATTCTTATCGAAAAATATTGGATACGTATGTTTTGTTATATCAAATCAATAAAAAATAACGAAGATAAAACGCATCAAATGTGGGCTTGTGACGTCATGGCGAGGCTTGTGATGTCGTTGTACGTAAAAAGTGTACATACGTGACGTCACGCGATTTTTCGACGCACTGTATCGTTTTCATTTTTTGTTTACATGAAAAAAGAATAAATTCGTATGAAATATTTTTTGGAAATCTATCTGACGAACTAATTAGATTGTTTTAGTCATCTACCCTATTGTTTAGGCCAGTGGAGACGAGAAGAGACATGAGCGGTGTGCGGTGAGCGGTGCACATCTCCTCTCGTCTCTGATTAATTTGCTCATATTAGCTTTGGTGGAGTCCGGGCCTTATACCCTGCATACTCAGTTACAATCGTTATTTTTTCGATGAAACCACTTCGAAGATAAAAGAGGACTGGAATGCAACGTAACAAAACAAAAGGTTGAGTATCGCTTGCACACTTGAGGTGTTCGTAGCAATTCGTAGCTCGTACTCTCGTAGCTACTTCAATATTCGCCGGATTCTCGAGTTGCCAATTTGTTCTTTATTGTAACACGTACATAATTGTATTATATTGTGAGCGTACAAACGTAATATAAGCCTATTTGTGTACACGTTTGTTGCGTAAGGTTTTTAATAACGCGTAGGGGTTACTGAGCCGCGGTGAATATATAGATTGATGTGTATAAGTTTACTGGATAGGAATAATTCTATATAACTTCGTTTCCTCATTAGGTATCAACAATTTTATAAGTTTTTTAATAACCCTTCAACTTTAGAATTATTCAATAATTTTCTTAATAATAGCGTAGGCTACGTTGTAATTTGAAATTATATTTTCAATACACTTCCTCGAAAACTGAGTCTTATCGCACTACGATTAGGTTCAACATGCAATGTACATATTTGGATTTTTTTCATTTATCACAACGAGTGCGGAAATAAAAAAAATCACAGATAACTACAGGCTGTAACAAGACCCTTAACGAAGCCTTGGAGCAAGGTGTGAATTCCGCCTCGAATGCAATAACAAAGTTTCCCCACTTATATAAAAAAAATACTACTTTATCCCTGCAGCCCCAAGTTTGCCTTCGAGTTGACGAGCGTCAATCAATTCTATTTTAATATCAAATATTGAATCAGAAACGTCAATTTGATTTCGTTATTATTGTTGGTCGGCGGAATCCGATCAGTTGTTTTCGAAATGTTTTTGTAACTCGACGTTTGGGAATAATAATGACTCTTGATTTATTTATATAATCGGGTTAAATTTCAATGACTGTCCCCAATATTTGTGGAAACGTTGAAAATTTGATAAAAGCCTTTGTAGGGAATTGGAGAAGACTAAAGACGTTTGTTTGAACCCTGATCTTCATGGAAAGATTCGATATTTTTTCTAAAACCATGTAAGGAAAGTACTACTGAATGCTAATGTTGTACATATTTTATATTTTATTTTATTTTTGTTCTTAAAAAAAAAAACGTTGCCCCACACTAGGAATTTCTCCTGTGTCGTGGGTGCGTTTACAAACATTCAAACTCACATACACAAACAGCCACACACAACAACAGACATGAGCTATATTATTGCAGTGTGTGTACATCTTTTAATGTTTATTTATTTATTTATTTAACACTTCAAGCACTTAGTACAGAGGCGGACTTAATGCCATAGGCATTTTCTACCAGTCAACCTTTGGGTGATGCAGAGACAAACATTGGTAGGTGTACCTATGAATAAACTACAAGGATATATAAAATACTATAAAATATATCAAAATACTATACATATATATCAAAAAATACATACATGTAATGTTGTGTGCAATGAAGAATAAGAATACGGGAAATACCTCACAAAGTTGCAGTCCTTTACAGTATTTTTCGCCATTATCAACATCTGCCTAATTATAGGTTATATTCAAATATAAAAGTAAAAAACGTGGCTCGTATTCTTTCGTAGGGATGACATGTGCAAGTTGAGAGACGGCGAAATCTAGTAAAACGTAGTCAGTAGACATCTATTGAAAAAGTTTGTCAGTTGCGCTCACAAGATTAATTCGGTTTCAAACGTAATAGTTTGAAGGTTCAAATGGAATGTGATTAGTGCATTGAATATTAGTTTAGTGATAGAATTTAATCTCTCTACAATTTATAAGGGTAAAATCAGTTTGGTGAATTTGATTATAGAAAAATTTAATTAGGCCCGGAATTTATTGTATTTTATCGAAATACCTGACCATGTTTTTACTCGAACAATTGATCTATGTAAGTACATATTTTGACTAGTAAAATGTGAAAGATGATCTCTACTCAGTTATTCCATGACAAGACTACATACGTAGCATCATACCTATAATCCCCGAATGGTTAGGGCAGAGGTGTATACCTAATAGTGGTACACCCACATTTGGCCATTTATGTTTAAGTGTCATGTTATAGAGGGCGAGCCTATTGCCATCAACCGGGCAAAAATCCAGACTCCGTAGCTGCTACTGAGAAATTCGTGATGGAAAAACCGGATAACACTTTGCCCGACCCGCTAATCGAACCCAGGACCTCAAATTCAGTAGTCGCGCTTGCGACCCCTGGACCAACGAAGCAGTCACAAGACAAGACTAGTTGTGAGACATTCGGGTTTTCGACTTTCCGTAATGACATTCAACGTCCCGAAGACTGAATGACGATCCCAACATAGTGAGTATTATATGAACCCCCGATGCGTAAAGAAAACTTCCAAAATCGTAGTAGTCAAAGTCTGACACTCTAATAACCCCTCCCGCTCTGGGCTGAGCAGGAGGGGTTATTTGATGATTTACCATCCGGAAAAAAAAAGGCAGGCGCATTACTTTGTGTAATTTATTTCATCACCACTGCTCTCAAAAAAGGTGAAGGAAAACATCGTGATGAAACTGGCATGTCCTAGAACCAAAAATTCGAAGACGTGACATCTACCAACCCGCACTGGGCCCGCGTGGTGGATTATAGCCCATTCTCTCTCATGGGCAGTGTGTCCCAGCAGTGGGAACATTATAGGCTGATTATGTATACACGTGCAGTCATTTACGTGTGATCTTTACATTTAAACGAAGGTATAAACATCAAATGGAAGGCAATGAAAGACAATCCGTTGCTTATCATCATGACAGCAGACTGTAAACAGTCTGTCAGAACTACGATTATCTTAATTTAGACTCAAACACGCACGTCTCTAAAGTCTCTATTCAATTATATGTTGCTAGAAGTTCTCATCTGGAAGTTATGTTAACAATCAACATGAAGTTCCTAGTCAAACGAGATTAAGTTTAACATTGTGTGGAATGAGTGAGATTGTGTGTTATTCTTCGTTCGTCCTAAAGTTTTGGCTCACATTCCAAAAAATTCTTAGTTCGTCCGATATCATTAATGAAGTTGTGGTTCGTCCCAAATTACAAGAACTTTAAAGGTACAGTCATAAAAAAAAATGATGTGCATCACGGGAGTTTGCGTGAAGTGCTAGGCTGTCATACATTTAGGATTGTATTCTGTTCACGACACGTTCTCTTAAGTTATGGGCAGTAACCTCACGAAAAGTACTATGCTAACTTGTAATATGCAGTCTTCTATTATCTTACCTTGAGGTTTTAGCCATAATTAATTACATAACGCCTGTAATCTTCGAAGGGTTAGATATTTCGCCAGCTATATTTAAGTCCCCGGGAACTTTTTTCCCGTTTGTCGCTAGGGAAAATATACAAGACCGTGATCAGAGTTGTACTGTATGGATTGGAATATTCGGAATGACTTTATTATTCCCGCTGACATCATTAAAGTTTATTTCATTCATTATTTTTTCTGATCTCAAGGTAAGGCCAACGAAACGACGGTTTTGTGTTTTCCCTTTGGCCCCACCAGTGGGGCCATGGCAGTGGGGCCAGCGGGAATACACCTGTGTAAAAGGGGGCGAGCCATCTACTGGGCACACATCCAGACTCCTTGGGTTATTCCTAAATTGCTCATGGACCCAATAACACTTTGACGGACCTGGAAATTGAACCCCGTACTTCAACCCCAATAGTCGCGCTTGCGGCCACTAGATCAATGAGGCAGCAATATCTACTTTTGGTTAATGAGAGTTCGATTTGCAATGATTGAAACCAATCGACTTACAGCGCTCACAGATTTCACAAAAACAAAAAAACATCGTCCTAAAATATCCCTCCCTTACGTGTCTACGTCAAAGGAACATCAAATTATGGTTGGTTTCAAAGGGTGCTGTGAAAAAAATCGACAACTTTATTTAAAAACTAGCTGTTGTCCGCGGCTTCGCTCGCGTTT
Organism: Eugnorisma glareosa; assembly: GCA_947578425.1. Taxonomy (NCBI): domain Eukaryota; kingdom Metazoa; phylum Arthropoda; class Insecta; order Lepidoptera; family Noctuidae; genus Eugnorisma; species Eugnorisma glareosa. The sequence continues at coordinate 14,994,548 of OX387959.1, forward strand.
TGCCTATTATATAGCCTAAGACACTCGGGGATAATGTGGCTTCCTATTAGTGAAAGAATTTTCAAAATCAGTTCAGTAGATCCAGAGATTTCCCCCTACAACCTCACAAACTTTACCTCTTTATAATATTAGTGTAGATTATTGGTTTATTTGGATTGGCATCGAGGTTTGATTTTCGCAATTAAAACAAACAAATCATTATGAATTAGTCAGCATTACTGAATCTTAAATCGAGAGGCGAGAAAACCGATTCCACGTTTATTAATACCTATAATAAAACAAATTATGGTTTCAGGGCTGGAATATCTTTCCACAAACACAATTAAAACCTAGAATAATTTAAGAAGCAATCAGAATGTTCAATTCTACGTGATTAGTTCTAGAAATCTACAGTACAAATTTATTTTAGGTACTAATTAAAAAATATTTTGCCAGTGAAATTATCGTTCACCGTCGGCCGACAGAGGCAAGGTCAACTGTGCCATTAGTGGAAATTACCAGTAACGTACATAAATGTAAATCAAGTTCTCTTAATTTCAGCTGGCTCCATTACTGCTGAGCCTGGCAACAATTCCGTACCCTTTACGGTTCTGCTTTCTTGATGAAAAGTAATGACCACACCATTAAACGGGAAACCCAAGAAGATTAACTGTAAAACCAAAGTGTTCATTTTATTTATTCTGGCTTTTGGGAAATTATATCTAAAACTTGGTTCAGAAACCATTTTTTTAATTAATTTCATCAGTTAGATCTATCATATTTTAATCGATAAAAGTGGAGGCTTTTAAGAAAGTGATTTCCAAACTATGCTTCAAAAGGAACTCTTAATTAGTTTTGCTGCTATCAACATTCTCGTCACATAATTTTACTAAAATAGCGCTGTACGAGTATATAATAGAAATATGCTATAATTTTTCGAAGCAAGTGAGCCGGTAGTTGGTTCACATATCATTCTGCACTCACCGATGCACCGCGTTGCTATGCACTTATCGAAGACATCCTCGCTACATACATCGCTGGCACTTAAAAACTTGTTTGAGAAAACTTTTAAATACTATGTTCGGGAATTCTCTTGAACTTGTTCGTAATGTTTCGTGTACCTACTATGGTTTACGCGGAGTGGTTTCAGGAGCGAGCGACAAGCGGCCAGCTCGGAGCTCTCCCGCCGTTACACTGGAAACCCGAGCCCGACTGAAACCGAAACATTAGGGAGGCGGTGCATTTTAGTCCGACGACCCGCCGAGCAGCACTTCACTAACACCGATTCTAGACAGTCCCTTTTGAATCAAACAAAACTCACCGAACGGAAACTCATCGGCTGAATGGATAAAAGCTTTGTGCGGAAGGGTTGGACATTCATTATGTATAAAAGGATTGATCATTAATACGTTCGAGGTACTTGTGTACCTCCTGTACATTTCCAGGAGGTGAAAAATGGGCTTCCAGTAATTTATCACGTACTTTAGCTTCAAATAGTAATTCATTACTTTTGAGTGCCGGTTATAAAATAAATGTAGCGCATAATTTATCAGTCTACTTTCAAACATCATTCTATTTAATTGTCGAAGTTGAACATTTAATCATTGTTCACGGTACAAGAGAGGATAATAATTTGCTTTAATAATTCAGTTGGGTTCCATTTTTAGCGGCCATTACGGCCGTTTTTCTTCCTTGTCTCAAGATAAGATGAGCACAACAAACAATTCCGAACAGACAGTCAGCCGACATAATGGATTTTTACCACAATTCTAACTTTGTTTTATTTTTCTCTTCGCTAATGACAGGGTTCTCTAAGCCTTTTCATTTTCCTTACTTGTAATCCTAAGATCAACTAATTTGTGTAAATGGCTACTAATTTTGTAAAGCTTTTTAAAAGAATTCGTTTAATATAAGCAATTATGAGTACTTATGCCCTCAATTATTAAGGGTCCAGTTCATCAGCGGTTGGCTCAAAAGCTTTTACTTAATTAGAGCAATATCGTTATTTTTTAATGTTAATTTTATGTTTTGCTGAAAAATGTCGCTAACGAGTTTCATTTTCATTCGGTTTCAAGTCTCTTGGGTTCTGAAGAAAAAAGACGGAGAGATCACTTATTGCTATTAAGTACTTAATTTTGATAATAATTAGTTTTTCTGTTAAGTAGTGTAACTAAATTTTATTTTTGTAATTTTAACTACAAAGATTTTCAGAAACATACTATCTGCTTCTAATATGTATGATACATAATAACAGCAAATGTTAATAACTACCATATTTAATTGCTCTCGTAGCCGCGTAGCGTAGACGGCGTAGACCTTTAGTGTAGGCTGATGTAATTTTTAACTGGCGTAAGTATTCATAGTTTTGCTGCGTATCATTTTTGGTGCATGACCATAAGCCACTTTGTAAAGAAACTATCTAAAGGTATTGCGGTATTATTAACATACAAAAAAACCTTATGTTAAAAGGAATACTGGCATATTGTGTTATCACCATACATCAGCCAAGTAATCCGACGAGAGCCTGTCATCTGCTTTGCCGTAAGATGAGCATATTTCGAAACGCGATCCGGCACCCCCTAGGGATGATAGTATTCGTATAAGAAAGCTTTTATGCCGTGTATGATACGAACAAACTGTCAAAGATAAAGTAAATGGTATTCAGATAGAATGACAAAGTGAATCTGTTTCTCTTGAGTTGGCTTGATAACGATTTTGTTTTGTTTTGAGGAATTGACTGAATAAACTTGAACAACATTCAGTACTTTTACAGGACACAAAATAGGTTGTGTCAATTCGATGTATCGTATTATCGACACATCGAATTTTAGGTGAAGTTAATTTTTTTACACTGAAAAAAATGCACTCCATTTTTTTTTCAGTGTAGTTTAACACGTTCAGTGCCGGGAACCCACCTGGTGGGTTCACTCAAGTCGCACTTGGGATGCCGAGAACCCACCTCGTGGGCTCATTTTTAATGTACGTTTTTCTTAGCGAATACAGCATCAAATAACGTAAAAATAAAAACAGTTGTATATTTTAACAAGATTAATAAGAATACGCCGTGGTTTCAAATTACAAGCATTTTTATTTTCAATCAATTTTCGACCTCTTCCTAGATGCCGAGAACCCACGTGGTGGGTCCTATTTCAGGGATTAAAAACCATAGGCACGATTTTAATATTTTCTAAAAATAATTATTTTTCCATTTTAGGACACGAAAATGAGTTGACAATCGAGGCTTTTTAGTGTTCGGCATCAAAATAGACAAAAACGAATACTTATTACTGTGAGATTTAGTCTGCCTGCCCGTTTATCTCTCTCAGGCACTCACAACTACATATTTCAGAAACCATTATCGCTACAGACTTGACATTGGGAATAAATAATGCTTAGCATTTTTCAATTAAATTGCCTAGACTACGATCCCCTTCGTGTTAGGTTTCTTTAAACCTCAAACATACAAAATGTCGATAAAACAAGCAAAAGCACCGACTTCCGAAAGTAATTTTAACTTTTTTGTATTCTGTTTTTAATTCGTTTTTTTTTTTTTGCAACATTTTATTAGTATATCGTATTTATATGCCGTGAAGTTTAAGCGAGCAAGCTCATCTCAGTGTGAACACGGTCGCGCGAAGTACGGCAAGGGCACATCTATGATTTAAATTGATGTTGTATTTAAAATAACTGCACTACTTATGGTCGTTAACCTAACAAAATGTCATCAAATCCGTTTTTTGTTTGGTTTATTATGTTAAGATATCGATATCCATCACAGCTGCGGAGTATCGCTAGCTAATATAATCCGGTATTACAAGAGTTACTGGGTGGTTCACACAAAACTAACTGTCAAATAAACTACCTACAAATGCAAATGCAATGTTTGTAAGCATTCAAAAGTTTTAAAATGTTATTTATTAAAATCTAAAAGTAACAATAATTGCGACTACGTAAATTAAATTAAAAAAAAAATGCATGAAAATCTCACAAAAGGTTGAACACCCCTGTCACGGGATCAGAGCGGGCGATTTTACTTTTTCAATTTTTTGTTATTTCTTGATTATTGCACTTCCCCTACCCTACTAGGGCATGAAATTACCCCCACAGATAGCAAATATAGCGATAATACCCCCTGAAAATTCTATTTTACCACTTATTTTAGGGTTTTAAATCTTAATCTCAAACCTAATGCCAAGAGCCCTCCAGGTGGGTTCACTTTACCGCAAACGTAATGCCAGTGACCCACCTGGAGGGTCCACTTGCAATATGTATGGTGGGATGGCACATGCGCACTATGAAACTGGGGTGGACTCGAATGTGTTAAAGGGACAGTACGTATTGGTGAAACTTGAATGAAAAGTACCCAGCACACGTTGAAACAAGTATATTATGTCATTAGTAGCCCTTAAGTACTTACACTGTTGGATATTGTTTTTCTTCATTCCGTCCATCAGCCACGATTCTGCTACTTTTTTTTTTCAAATTTCAAAGAACATGGGGTCTAAAATGGGCGCTTTAGCAGAATCATAACGAGTGTGAAATGATTTGAATCACGTTAAAATTCTTAAAATGGTCATAGATGCAGTTAATATTATGATTTGCCACTTTGTGGCCAACGAATTGAAACGTAATTCATATTATTATCTTTAAGATTCTGCTAAAGCGTCCATTTTAGACCCCCACGTATCTACTCCACGGTCCCGTGCCACTATTTCAGCGCATGGCACCAATTTTGTATTTGATCATGATTCCTTGCATAAAATAACGGCCAATTGCGTTACACTTCAGATTTCACTAATCTGCACCGGGCAATACTAGTGTGGCAGTTTCTTATGTCGATGTGTCATATTAATCCGTAAATTAGTATCTACACGCTTTGAATGACGTAGTTCACGTTCACGTGTAGCTTACAGTCTAAGAATAGGTTACCTCATTACGAATTGTGTCATACCCTTAGCTCATGAGCGTCGAAGCGATCGATTGCAGCATAAATCATATCTGATAGCGCCACGAACCTATATCTATGGGATAGTACCTAACTACTAAATCGTGGGCTTGATTTCGGATAGGACGCATGAATATAGAAGGTATTAATTAATAGTGTTTCAATTAGACGGAGGGAAGAGCTAAATGGAACATTTTCGTCGCCTTTTCTTGTACAATCAAAATCATACTATTTCTATTGTCACTGCCACTGTTAGCCTGTGTCATCCCACTGCTGGGCAAAGACCTCTCCCCATGACATCCAAATGCTTTGATCCGGGGCTAATGTGGACCACTAGGCATTGGTTCTGTCCAGCTCGTCCCGCCATTTCGCAGGAGATGGCGGGGATATTCCTATTTAGTATATAGTTATTTTGACTTCAATTTTTTCGTCTTTTTATTTTTGGGACAGCGTCGGCTGTTGTGCTGTTGTTGAAAAGCTTTTATTACAGTTTGTTAGTCTTTTATTAAGTGCTTCTTGAAGTTTTTGATCTCAAAACATCGAAGCTATAAACAAATGGAAGCTCACAAGTCACTGGTGTTTTTACTAGGAAATCGTTTTCAACGGCCGTAAATATTCGTTTTATTTATAGCGATTAACTGCCAAAATATTAGTCAGAATTCCTTAAAGTAAATATGTTACATCTCATGGTTGGCATATTTATTACATGTGTACAGTTTTGCACACGGTACTTTGAATACATGTCCGTTGACGACATTCGATGTTCACGAACGAAAGTGGTGATACTTTTACAGCTGAAACCAATCCGAGTGACCCACTGAACACCCATACAAATTCCAAGATAGCTAGCACAGACCTTTAATAAAATAAGGAATGTAATTATATTCATATACATGTTCTAACAAAAACTCGTTGAGAGGTGAAGCTTGTTTTGCATGTAAACATATTTACACACATTCTATGAAATATCCAAAGAATGTTATTTTTATTTTATTTTTCTTACCTTTTGAACCTGTACGGGCGTTTGTGAGTTTTAATTGGATTTTTTTGTGTTTACAGTCCAAAAAATCTATCTCGATAATAAATCTGCTTGGAGAGTGAGTTCCTAAATATTTTTTTATCAAATTCCGGACCGCCAGACCCAGTTAAGTGGTGGCAGAGTTAGGTAATACAAAAGTTAGAGTTGTCAAAGAACCGTTGACGTGTGAATCGACCCTTCCACGTGACTGGCTCCAGCAGCTGTAGGCTGTAGGTTAACAGTCCCTGCGAACTGAAAGCCAGGAGATTTTAACTTCAGCCGCGTTTTAGCGGTAATTTTATGCTGAAAACAATTCAGGAGTTTGTTGTCGTATTAGATTCAGACTACGACAAAACTTTGCCTTTATTATATGTTAAAGTCTTACCTAAACATAATCAGCCTATAATGCTCGACAGCTGGGACATGAGCCTCCTCTCCAAGAGAGGGAGTGGGCTGTAATCCACCAAGTGGACCCACTTCGGGTTGATAGATGTCACATGTCTTTGAAGTTTTGGTTCTAAGACATGCCGGTTTCCTGTCGATATTTTCCTTCACAGTTTTCAGAGCAGTTATTGATGAAATCAATTACACAAAGTAATGCGCCTGCCTAGGTTCAAACCCTTGACTAGTGGGTCAGGGCCATTACTTACTGCTCTTGATTTATCTGTACATTTAAACAATCTATACAAATAAACAAAATTGAAGTGTCTGCTAGTAATATCAAAATAATAGCTTACTACTGATAGCGTATGAAAATAGATACGGCACTTATATAAAAAAAAAAACATTCTTTTTTTTATATTTTTGGCTGTCTGTCTGTTTGTTCCGGGTAATCTCCGAAGCGGTTGGACCAATTTTGACGGGACTTTTACTGGCAGATAGTTGATGTTATAAGGTTTAACTTAGGCTACTTTTATTTCAGGAAAATAATTAGTGTTCCGTGCAAAAAAAATAAAACCCTTGAAAATGGTAACAAAATCGGATTCAAAAAGGGAACTACTATTTTGTTATAATAATGTCACGCGACGAAGTTCGCGGGCAACAGCTAGTCCTCAATATGTTTTATTATTTTATTACGTAGATAATTTCTTCAGCAAAATATGGAAAAATAAACGTAAAAATACCAATAAAGTTAATAAGGAAATCTATTATAGTCTATGATAGTACGTGTAGTCGTTTTTTTTTTTTTTTTTTTTTTTTTTTTTTTTTTTTGTGGCACTAGTTTTACTTTGTGCCATTTTCAGGTAAAAATTTGGGAAACAGGGAAATAAAAAACGGAACGGGAAGGATTACAATGATAGGAGTTATGGATCAGGCAAGTCATTAATATAATATATTATGTACAATATAATAAATAAACTAAAGTTTAATATCATTTTTATACAGAAAAGAGGCAATTAGATCATAATAAATTATTGGGTTATGTAATAAACAAATCATACGAGTGGGGAAAGGGGTTTTTAAACTAATAAGGGAATCAAGGAAATCAGAACGGTCATGACGAGAACATGAAAAAAATATATGGTCCAAGTTACCAACATCTTCCCCACATTCACACATGTTATCCTCTACGATACGGAGCTTGGCAAGATGGTAAGGAGTACATACATGACCCAAACGCATACGAATGATTTGACTAACAATCAATTTGGAGCACTCAACCTTGAAAAACCACGGCTTAATAGGAACATGAGGTTGTATAAAGTAATAATATTTTCCTTTTCTTTGTGCGCTCTCTGCCCACGAGACACTCCAGGCATCGCGAAGGTATGACTTGGGTAAATTCATGATATCATGGGAAAAGTTTTTATAGGGAAAAGTGTCTCCATCATTGACAGCCTCCTTGGCTAAACCATCCACCCTGTCATTTCCCTTTATGCCACAGTGGCTAGGAATCCAAACAAAATGTACAGATTGCCCCTTCAACCTTAGTTCATATAATAGATTCCTAATATCAAATACAACAGGATAGAAAGCCTTCATTTTAAATGGGAACTTCTCAATTGCCTGTAACGCACTCTTAGAGTCGGAAAATATAACGGTATTTTGTAACTTAGCTAACAAAACATATTCTAGTGCCTTAAATAGGCCAAAGCACTCCCCCGTAAAAACAGAAGACTCCGGAGGAAGTTTTATTTTTTGAATAAGCTTATATTGTGCATGATAAACTCCTACACCTACACAACTAGCAAGCGTTTTAGAAGAATCTGTAAATATTAGCTGCCAGTCTTTCCATTTATCATCAATATAACTGATAAATTTAGAATTCGCTCCAGAATCAGTTTTGGCGATACCCATATCATATGTTATTTTAGGCTCTAAAAGTAGAGAGTCAAAAACGTTATCATTAAATATTGCTAGCTTTGGTGCATTATGCACAGGCGATTCAAGTAACTTAAACTTCCGGTAACTAGTAATTAAACAAGGAACAGATTTGCATCTCCAATAGTTGGAGCTTTCAATTAAATAATTTAGATTATCTAACCTAATGATCAATGGATGGTTGGAAAATTGCATGATTTTGAATATAAACCTATCAGCTAACAGCTGTCTTCTGAAATATAAAGGAGGTTCACCACACTCTACTTGCAACGCATTTAAAGGACTCGAACGCATTGCACCCGAAATGATTCTGAGAGCTTTAGATTGAATATTATCTAGCTTTTTGAACCATTTTTTACTACCACCTTCTAATAAAAAGGTACCATAATCCAAAATACTACGAATTATAGCATTGTATAACAATTTCTGGTTAAAAGGGTGAGCACCCCACCACACACCTGAGAGGCATCTCATAATATTCAACTGCTTTTCACATCTATCCACTATATAACTTAGATGAGATTTACCTGTCATTTTCTTATCCAATATTAAACCCAAGAATTTAGTTTCCTCCCCAACATTTAGAGTATGATTGCAATAGGAAACTTTAGGTGGCAGAAAATGCCGTTTTCTAGAAAAAACTACTACAGAACTTTTTTTAGCTGATAAATCCAGCCCATTATTATCAAGCCAAGCCTTTAATGACGTGAGGGATTCTGTTAATGAATTACATGCAGTTGGGATAGACATGTTTATTGAATAAATAAGTAGGTCGTCAGCGTATTGTAAAACACTAACGATACCATTTAAGGACGCCTCAAGATCATGTGTATAAATATTGTAAAGTAACGGGCTAAGTACAGACCCTTGAGGTAATCCCTTATAAACAGTTCGTGAGAGTCTTGAACCTTGGTTTGTTATTACAAATATAAAGCGAATAGATAAGATATTAATAATGAAATTAACTAAAATTGACGGCACCTGCAATTTCATTAGTTTATTTTTGAGCACTGATATGATTACATTGTCATAAGCTGCCGAAACGTCTAAAAATGCAGCAACCACCGATAAATTATTAGAAAAGGCCAAATTGATGTCTGTGGTAAAGATACTTAAACTGTCTATGGTACTTTTAGATTTACGAAAGCCGTATTGAGAAATCGAAAGCAAATTATTTCTTTCGATATGCCATTCAAGACGGTTCTTAACCAGGTGTTCTGCAATTTTAGCAATAACCAAAGATAAGGCTATAGGTCGATAAGCAGCCGGATCATCTGGAGATTTTTTAAGCTTTAGTATAGGGACTATTTCTTGAGTTCGCCAAGAGGTAGGAATGTTCCCAGAAATCATTATGGAATTAATTATTTCTAAATAATATAAAAGTGAGGAATCTCCCATATTTGAAAAGAAAGCATAAGGTATTCCATCTTCTCCAGGACAAGAATCTTTAACACTCGTCAATACTCCTTTAAGCTCGTATAAAGAAAAAGGTAAGTTTAAACTATTCGATTCTTTTATTCCAGGATATAATGCGCAACAAGGCATCAACGAATTTTTTTCAGGAGCTGTTGCAGGGGCCAATCTATCAAGATAATCGTCAGCTAAAGCAGGAGACAACTGAACACCATAGCGGTTTTGATTAAAAGCATTCCTAAAACGCTTAATATTACTCCAGACCTCCGAAGGACAAGTTCTAGGAGAAAGGGAGGCACAAAATGATCTCCATCCCTCAAATTTCCTTTCCCTCAAAAAATCTCTAGTCTCATTAATTATACCAGTAAGTTTATTTAAATTTTCTTCCGACATATCCTCACCATACTTTCTTTCCTCTTCCTTTCTTCTTCGTACTGCATCTGAACATTCAGTATTCCACCAAGGGGGCATAGGTAAATTGTTTGTGCGGGAACTTTTTACAGGGAAAATCTCATCCGCTACTTCAAGCATGCAAAGAGCTAAGGCTCGAGAGCAATCATCTTCTCCTCCATGAAGTATTTCAGGTAACTGTGACACTTTGACTTCAAGGACCTGTTTAAATTTTTCCCAATCAGCTCTACCTAATCTGTACTTTAATCGAGGGGGACGCTTTTCACTGATGGGATATTTGTCAGGGGATGCTATTACTAGGGGAAAATGATCACTGCCTAGTGTAGAAGAGAAGACAGACCAAGTGAGTGATAAGGCCAAACTAGGTGAACAAATCGACAAGTCCACAGCACTCGGCAATTCATTGGGCTTGGTACGTCTAGTCGGAGTCCCAGTGTTTAATACACATAAATTATTGTCATCTAATATTTGTAGCAAACGTACACCATCACTTTTATTTTCACCGCATCCCCACGTCTGATGATGACAATTAAAATCTCCCATTATCAAGATAGGGCTTTTCAATGAACTAAAAATATCACTCATCTCTTGTAGAGCAGCGGAGGAAGGCTTTGGAATATATACAGAGGCATAAGATACATTATTTACACGTACTGCAACGAAATCAATTAAAGAATACTGATTGGGTAATGTAATTTGAGAAAACGCAACATTGTTTTTGATTAAGATGGCAACACCACCGTAGCCATCAGTTCTGTCGTTACGAATGCAAACATAACCTGGAATACCAAATATTCGACCGTGTTTAAGCCATGTTTCACTCAATGCAACAATAAGTGGTTTATATTTGTTAACTAAATATAAAAGATCAGTTTTTTTATTAGTCACTGACCTGACGTTCCATTGAATAATCAAATCCATTATCGTTTTTGTCTGTCAGTAATTTACAAATCAGGTCAGCGTTGTTCGGTTTTATGTATTTTTTATTTTGTAACATCTTAATAAGACTGTTAATTAGATCCATAATCTGTTCATGATCTTCTTTTTGTTCGGGTTTATTCTGTAGTGCACACCCATCACTGGGACTTGGTAAACTGAACTCATTTATTAATGCATTGTGTGCTGCTCTGTCATATCCAGACGCAGATTTAGGAGGCGAACGTGGTTTTTTAAATACTGTTTTTTTATATGAAGTTGTCCTAGGACCATTATTTACATTATCATTAGTGTGAAAGTATGCGGATTTGGAATCTGATTGAGAAATTTTACTACCTGAAACAACTTTATCTGCATAAGACATAGAGGAAGATGGATGCAACTTACTAGCCTCCAAATAAGAAATACATGAATGAGCCATAGTGTTTTTGATATCTCTTTGTCTCTTAAACTCAGGGCATGCTTTATTTATAGCAAAGTGAAAACCAGAACAATTTATACAAAATGCACAATCCTCCTCAATGCTACAAGATTCAGCTGAATGATTTTGTCCGCATTTAAAACATCTTGGCTCTGCAGCCCTACATTGTAATTTTGTATGTCCGTACCTACAGCATCTGAAACACTGAATGGTGGGGTACACATATGTATCAACATTTAATGCATTATAACACATGAATATTCTCTTTGGTAGAATTTGTCCATCCAAGGTTATAACAATGGATTCTGAAGGTTTCCAAACTGGACTACCATTAATCTGCACTTTATAATTTAACCTCCGAATTTTAATAACCTTTCCACACCCAATGGGTGTAGTAATATTTGCTTCAATTTCATCCAATGACCATTCTGAAGGAACACCACGCACAATACCCATTCTAGTTACATTGAATGTCGGGATAAAGGCTTTGAATCCATTAGTACTTATTAAGTTCGATTTTAAAAAATCATTTGCATCATGGAAAGTCGAAAACGCAACTGCACACTTATTGCGGCCTATCCTTTTAATGCTTCCATTAATTATATTTTTAAATCCTCCCCGTTTCACAAAGTTTCCAAACGCAATGGGATGTAATATAGTTCCACTATTAGGTAAGTCGGTGATGCGCTGTACATGTATCAAATAAGGAGATACATCAGTATGTATGTACTCCTTCCTACCAACCGGCTCAAAACTTGCTTGACTAGGCTTTGACTGTGACTCAAGTTGGGACGACGCCTGGTTACCATGGGTATTTTCGAGAACAGTCTCTTGGGGATTACAATTACAATCCATGATACTGAGTTCATTCTGGCCATGACCTTTTCTGCTGCGTTTGCGTATTTTACAGGTTTTACAGATTCGCCTGCGTTTTCGAGAAGATTTTTCGCTACTGTCAGTGGCCACTGAACCATCAGTGTCCATGCCACTTTTATCCACAACATTATCATTGCTTGACATGATAGTAACATAGTTTGCGACATCCTCGGGGGGATTTAGGCCGCCGCCTAAATCCCCCTGCAAGTTATTAGGGGGGTCGTTCATACAACCCGGACTTAGGGACTAATCATACAATATAAAAAACTTACCAAATATTCACCTACGAACACTACTACAAATATATACAATTATTATACAAAATTATATACAAAGATAAGACTCAACTGATCCGTTTAACAATAAAAATTAAATTTCAAGAATTTGAAACAACCGCGCGCAACCGAAGTTTCCCGCCTTTTTTACGTGTAGTCGTTATAATATCTCTTGCCGGCCTCAGGCTATTAATTCCAACAGGAGAAAATACACTGCTTTCTAATAATGTTTTTTTTTTTTTTAAGATAAACGGATGCTATTAGAGCAACATATTTTGTAACGGATAACTTGTATTTTTGTGGTTTACAATGTGAATATATTTATTTATTAAACCTATTATATACATAAAAAAAAAAAAAAAAAAAAATAACCTATAGTAAGTATTGCAGGTTAGTTTTTAATAATAAAAACATTAAAGCATCTTAGTCGGACCAATAAAGTCTTTTGTAATAAAGAAGATATTTATTGTACGTAAGATGTGGTGTAACGTGCGACTGAAGGAGAAATGCTCGTAGAAATGTTTGGGACCCCAGAAACGCGGGGACAAAGGGATTCATTACATTAGTTCAGGTCCCTCGCCTCACCAATGATTGACGCCCTAAGGTTGCCCAATTGAGGAGATTCTATGTCTGATGTTTTTAATTTATAAATAGTTATCGGTAGGTATTTTGGAAGACAGGCTGAGTGGAATGACAGTTTTTAAAGAAAGTCGTACAAACGTCCTATCGGAGTGTGGGGACCGCTAGCTATGTTCAGTCAAACATTATGGAAAATCAGTACTTAATTTACTTTCTTACCCTAATTATGTACTAATTAATTATAATTCTGGTTATTTTTGTAAAATAATTAACGCATAAAGCGTTAATTATTTTACATAATTTATTACATAATTCATTTAATTTAATACGTTTATCAATATGTTTCTTATCATACATTGAATTTAATTATCAAAAAATAGCGTTCATTATTATTTTTAGCGTACCTCAATCGGCAAAACGGAACCCTTATAGGATCACTTTGTTGTCCGTCTGTCTGTCAATACCCTTTTTCTCAGGAATGCATGGCGATATCAAGCTGAAAGCAATACCAAATACTCAGGTCTGCTATTCCTTGGAGCAATGAAAAAATCAAACTTGTAAGGCAACTCGATCAAAAGATATGACTGTTTATGTCGCATATTATGCGATTTCACAAGGGTATCAAAACCTGTAGGGTACTTCTTTTTGACCTAGAATCATGAAATTTGGCAAATAGCAAGGCCTTACAGCACAAATAAAGGAAAAATTCCAAAAAATAAAAAAAGTTGAAAATTAAAGGGTGTCAGCACCCCATAAATAATACATAATTGACGCCAAATAAGATATATATTTTTTTTTAGATAATCGTACAGAACCCTACGTTCGCGAGTCCGACTCGCATTTGGCCGGTTTTTAGGGTTCCGTAGCCGAATGGCAAAAAACGGAACCCTTTACATTCGCCAAGTTTGTCTGTCTGTCTGTACGTGTATGTCACAGCCACTTTACTCCGAAATGATTAGGACTACAAAGTTGAAACTTAGTAGGTAGATGTATTCTGTGAACAGCTATAAGGTTTTTATACAAAAATAAAAAAATATATAAGATTAAGGGGGTCTCCCCATACATGGAACAGAAACTAAAAAATATTTTTTTAATCAAACCTATACGTGCGGGGTGTCTATAGATAGGTCTTTAAAAATGACATTGAGGTTCGTCAAATCATTTTCTCTCAATGTCAATCTTTTGAAAGATATACACTTCCAAAGTGGTAAAATGTGTCCCCCCCTCTAATTTCTAAAGTAAAAGGAGAAAAATTCTGAAAAAAATATAGGATTATAGAACGTAAAAAAAACTTGCAACCAAAATCGGTTTGTTTATTTTTTGAGTTAGGGGACTTTTTTTAGGCAACAACTTTGTTTTTCATTAACATACTATGAAAAACAAATTTAGTTTTGTTGATGAATGTAAAACAATACAACATATGAACGAATGCCTTCAATATTATATTTTATATCGAGGGACTAAACGAAGCCATAATATACCAGAGGGAGTCAATGAAACCGAGGGTATATTAAGTTGGCGTTTAGTCTCGAGGTGCAAACTGTACTTTTCACTTTGAGTGCGAGAAAAATAGTCAATTTAGTACAAAAACATTTAAGTAATAAATATTCTTATTCCTCCAGTCCATAAAATTTTCGTAGGTTTTTAGGTAAATCTTCCGCGATTTTGGCGGCAAAAGATTATCTATTATGTCCTTTGCTTTTTGCTCAACGTCAAATTCTTCACTGGACATTCTTAATAAAATGTAAAACCGACCTTTACACTCAACAAAAATTCTGAAATTTTCGCAGTCCGTTTTTTTCTTCTAAACCAGTCACAGATTAACAATTTAAAACACATGGCGCCATCTTTGAGGAAAAACCATGGAACTAAAACTCTCAACATTTTCGCAATGAAGATGGTTTGGGTCCACTCGACAGGACAGATAATAGTATTTTACTGGCTGTATGAGTTTGTCTATGTCACATGAAGGAAATTAAAAAACTATTTTTTTTTTACTCCCTAGAGACTAAAGTGGTCACTTTAGTCACTCACTTTAGGCTATATTGGGGTACTTTTAGAGCATGAGACGTGAAATAGTAGATTATTAACCAAGGGGATAAAGCAGTGTCTTCTGTCGCGGGTGACGATTTAAATCGCGAGCGTAACGAAGGACTCGAGGTTTACTCCCGAGCGTAGCGAGGGTGTTAAAAACTTAAATCACGAGCGAAGCGTGGGATTTAAGACGAGTCCTGATTGTAGCGAGGGATTTAAGTTCACCCAAGACTAAGACAGCTTTATCACCGAGGAAAATACTCTACATTTCGTACCATTTGCGAAAAAAATTAACACAATAATAATATGAGATAAGCATTTATTAAAAACTAGCTGACCCGCGCAACTTCGTCTGCGTGCGTGCGTACATAAAAGAAAGAGAGGTTAGAGAGAGTGTGCGTCAACCTTAAAAGTTAGACATATGGCCATTGTGGATATTTTTTTAGAGCTTTTTAAGAGGGACAATTCCGACATACATGATAATTGCGTAACTTTAACCGTTCACGCACAACGGAAGCTCTCAAAAGGAGTAAATCCCTATTATATACTATTACCGATGGATAATCATCAAATGACCCCTCCCACTCTGGACGGAGCGGAAGGGATTGTCAGACTTGTACTGACTAAAATCCACCCACGTTTCTTCTGTTGCCGTTTGCGTTCCAGGGCCGCGGTATCTCTTTCGAACTGTCCCGCAACCCTGGCAGGCCTCGCTCCTCTCGGATCCCTTCCCGTTTGCTGACATCTCTTTGAGGCGCGTGTGGAACACGAACACGCCGTCACCACGGCCTGTCGTCATAAGACGGACGGATGGCGAGCTAGCCCATTACTCACTGTCCACAGGCCCGCGACCCTCGACAGCCTTACGTCTTCATCTTTAGACACTCGATGACAATCATACACCAGCTAGAACGAAAGTTCTCCTCAAAGTTCTTGAAATGGGCCGAGACACGATAAAACTGCTGTAAACTGTTGCGGACCTCTTGCAACTGCCTTCCGTCTCCATCGTCAGACCTTTGATGATAGACATACTCCAGGCAGGTCTAAAGTTCTCATCAAGGTGCATGAAATGAGCCCAGACACGATATAGATGCTGTAAACTCTTGAGGACCACTTGCAACTGCTTTCCTTCTCCATCGTCAGACATTCGATGAAAGTCATACTGACAACTCAGTATGGTTTAAAGTTTTCATCAAAGTGAATGAAATGAGCCCAATAACATTATACCTGCTGCAAACTGTTTAGGACCGCTTGCAACTGCCATTTGTCTCTATCGTTTGACCGTCGATGACAGTCATACTTCAGCAAGGCCTAAAGTTCTCATCAAGGTGCATGAATTGAGCCCAAACACGTTATTGTTGCTGCAAACTCTTGAGGACCTCTTGCAAGTGCCTTCCATCTCCATCGTCAGACCTTCGATGACGTCATACTCCAGCTAGATCTAAAGTTCTCATCAAGGTGCAGGAAATGAGCCCAAACATGATTTCTCAATTTAAAAAACAAAATATCATGTATATCGGACTTCTCTGTAAAAAGTTATGCGTGGTCAGGTCATACATAAAATAAAAAAATATAGACGCGTCGAATTGAGAACCTCCTCTTTTTGTTTCGTTGGTTAATAAACCAAGCTTCAGACATTTGACACGGGCGAGGGTCATTCTTTCACGGAAAACTTAACACCGCGACTCAGAAAATGGAGTGAAATTAATAGCGCCATCTATCGAGCACGAAATTTAACCGTTAAAATATAATGCATGTAAAGCGATCGAACACACACTCTACAGGGTTATAGCGTCATGTAGACTAATCTAGAGTACTTTTTGCTCTCAGACCCGATTTAAAAGTTATCTTGTGAGCACATTTTTATTAATTAGTACCATTTTGGTGCAATAGATGTCGTTGCATGTATCTTACACAATGATGGTAAGTTCTTCTTGAACACTTTAAATTTATAAATCTTTTGATAGAGAGCACTGATTACAGCATGAAACAAAAACTAAAACCTTCTCTAAGTTCCCCACAATATTTGTGCATTGAATCTAATCACATTGGTTTTCCCAACAACATGAACACCCGCCTCGCAGCGCGCGCGGGTCATTATTTTGATGCGGAGTTATTTTAAAACTGTGATATCTCCTAAGATATTCATCTAAATTGAATGGTGTAAAGGGCAATTTTGGTCACAATTGAATGCTAAAGATGACTAACATATTTATTTTGATAAGGATTAATACTATGTCGGTAAAAACACCTTCGCAAATAAAACATTAATTTTGACCAAATTTTAAAATCATAAAAATGGTTATTGTGAGTCAACCTTAAAAGATAGGCATGTGCCGTCGCGGACTTTTTTTGAGACCTTTTTAAGAGGAATAATTCCCTGCTACATTATATTTGTGCAACTTTAACCGTTTACGCAGCGCACGCAACGGAAGCTATCAAACAGAATAATTTTTCCCCGTTTTTGCAACATTTGTCATTGATGCTCCGCTCCTATTGGTTGTAGCGTAATGATATATAGCCTATAGCCTTCCTCGATAAATAGGCTAACCAACACAAAAAGAATTTTTCAATTCGAACCAGAAGTTCCTGAGATTACCGCGTTCAAACAAACAAACAAACAAACTCTTCAGCTTTATAATATTAGTATAGATTTGCTTCCAACAAAATCCAAGGAAAATTATTTAAAAACTTATGAAGAATTTTCAACGTGGAGAAGTGCGAAAGGCCTATCAATTTCAGAATCAGTACTTCTTGTCTATTTTGATTATTTATCCAAGACAAAGAATCCGAATACACTTTGGTGTATATACTCAAAACTGAAAGCTACAATACGCATCAAACACAGCATTGAAATAAATAGATTCACGAAATTACTGGCTTTTTAAAAAAAAAAATCAGAAGTGCATTGCGCAAAGAAGTCTAAAATTTTTACGACTCAAAATGTAGAAAAATTTCTTACTGAAGCTCCTGACGAAATTTTTCTGGCCACAAAAGTAAGTATTTAACTATGAATATTTCGTATCTTAGTAATGGTAATTATTCTATATATTTACCTGTTTTTTATCTTTGTTATAGGTGGCCTTAATTTTTGGACTCAATGGTGCTTGCCGCGGATGTGAACTTGTAAACTTAAAGGTGGAGGACGTTGAAAATCATTCCAATGAGTTACTGCTGATTAATGTAAAGGAAACTAAGACAAAGAAAAATCGATCATTCATTGTACAAGGACAATATACTAAAATCATTCATAAATACCAAGCATTACGTCCCACCAACATGGAAATAATAGATTTTTTTATAAACTGTCGGAATGGGAAATATACTCCACAAGCCATAGGCAAAAATAAAATTAGCAATATGCCAAAGGAAATTGCTAAATATTTAAAACTTAAAGATGTTGAACTGTACACCGGTCACTGCTTTAGAAGAACTTCGGCGACTTTCTTGGCGGATTCAGGGGCGGATATTAAGTCAATAAAAAGACACGGTGGTTGGAGCTCTGATAGATTAGCTGAGGGTTATATCGAAAGCTCAATGGCGAATAAAACCATATTAAGCAGTCAAATTAACAAAAATATAAAACTTAATCCATTAGAGCCACAACCATCAACTTCCGGCATCTTATCTTCGTCCGTAACTCACAATGCACCACCACCACTATCTCCGACGTATACTATCTACAATGAAACGCAAAGTTCCTCAGACGCAAGAACAGAGAAATACTCAAATCCACTCTTCAACAATAAATGTACTAAACAAAAATGTAACTCTCTCTATCAATAATTGGACCAATGTTTCGAATGTTAACTTTTACTTTTAATTGTCATTATCTATACTAATATTATAAAGCTGAAGAATTTGTTTGTTTGTTTGTTTGTTTGTTTGAACGCGGTAATCTCAGGAACTTCTGGTTCGAATTGAAAAATTCTTTTTGTGTTGGTTAGCCTATTTATCGAGGAAGGCTATAGGCTATATATCATTACGCTACAACCAATAGGAGCGGAGCATCAATGACAAATGTTGCAAAAACGGGGAAAAATTATTCTGTTTGATAGCTTCCGTTGCGTGCGCTGCGTAAACGGTTAAAGTTGCACAAATATAATGTAGCAGGGAATTATTCCTCTTAAAAAGGTCTCAAAAAAAGTCCGCGACGGCACATGCCTATCTTTTAAGGTTGACTCACAATAACCATTTTTATGATTTTAAAATTTGGTCAAAATTAATGTTTTATTTGCGAAGGTGTTTTTACCGACATAGTATTAATCCTTATCAAAATAAATATGTTAGTCATCTTTAGCATTCAATTGTGACCAAAATTGCCCTTTACACCATTCAATTTAGATGAATATCTTAGGAGATATCACAGTTTTAAAATAACTCCGCATCAAAATAATGACCCGCGCGCGCTGCGAGGCGGGTGTTCATGTTGTTGGGAAAACCAATGTGATTAGATTCAATGCACAAATATTGTGGGGAACTTAGAGAAGGTTTTAGTTTTTGTTTCATGCTGTAATCAGTGCTCTCTATCAAAAGATTTATAAATTTAAAGTGTTCAAGAAGAACTTACCATCATTGTGTAAGATACATGCAACGACATCTATTGCACCAAAATGGTACTAATTAATAAAAATGTGCTCACAAGATAACTTTTAAATCGGGTCTGAGAGCAAAAAGTACTCTAGATTAGTCTACATGACGCTATAACCCTGTAGAGTGTGTGTTCGATCGCTTTACATGCATTATATTTTAACGGTTAAATTTCGTGCTCGATAGATGGCGCTATTAATTTCACTCCATTTTCTGAGTCGCGGTGTTAAGTTTTCCGTGAAAGAATGACCCTCGCCCGTGTCAAATGTCTGAAGCTTGGTTTATTAACCAACGAAACAAAAAGAGGAGGTTCTCAATTCGACGCGTCTATATTTTTTTATTTTATGTATGACCTGACCACGCATAACTTTTTACAGAGAAGTCCGATATACATGATATTTTGTTTTTTAAATTGAGAAATCATGTTTGGGCTCATTTCCTGCACCTTGATGAGAACTTTAGATCTAGCTGGAGTATGACGTCATCGAAGGTCTGACGATGGAGATGGAAGGCACTTGCAAGAGGTCCTCAAGAGTTTGCAGCAACAATAACGTGTTTGGGCTCAATTCATGCACCTTGATGAGAACTTTAGGCCTTGCTGAAGTATGACTGTCATCGACGGTCAAACGATAGAGACAAATGGCAGTTGCAAGCGGTCCTAAACAGTTTGCAGCAGGTATAATGTTATTGGGCTCATTTCATTCACTTTGATGAAAACTTTAAACCATACTGAGTTGTCAGTATGACTTTCATCGAATGTCTGACGATGGAGAAGGAAAGCAGTTGCAAGTGGTCCTCAAGAGTTTACAGCATCTATATCGTGTCTGGGCTCATTTCATGCACCTTGATGAGAACTTTAGACCTGCCTGGAGTATGTCTATCATCAAAGGTCTGACGATGGAGACGGAAGGCAGTTGCAAGAGGTCCGCAACAGTTTACAGCAGTTTTATCGTGTCTCGGCCCATTTCAAGAACTTTGAGGAGAACTTTCGTTCTAGCTGGTGTATGATTGTCATCGAGTGTCTAAAGATGAAGACGTAAGGCTGTCGAGGGTCGCGGGCCTGTGGACAGTGAGTAATGGGCTAGCTCGCCATCCGTCCGTCTTATGACGACAGGCCGTGGTGACGGCGTGTTCGTGTTCCACACGCGCCTCAAAGAGATGTCAGCAAACGGGAAGGGATCCGAGAGGAGCGAGGCCTGCCAGGGTTGCGGGACAGTTCGAAAGAGATACCGCGGCCCTGGAACGCAAAGGGCAACAGAAGAAACGTGGGTGGATTTTAGTCAGTACAAGTCTGACAATCCCTTCCGCTCCGTCCAGAGTGGGAGGGGTCATTTGATGATTATCCATCGGTAATAGTATATAATAGGGATTTACTCCTTTTGAGAGCTTCCGTTGTGCGTGAACGGTTAAAGTTACGCAATTATCATGTATGTCGGAATTGTCCCTCTTAAAAAGCTCTAAAAAAATATCCACAATGGCCATATGTCTAACTTTTAAGGTTGACGCACACTCTCTCTAACCTCTCTTTCTTTTATGTACGCACGCACGCAGACGAAGTTGCGCGGGTCAGCTAGTTGTTTATAATTGCGGCAGCATTTGCACTGATGGAATCCGACAATTCACTGTCACTGTCGCTTTGATTTAACATCGTAACGTATTTTTAGAACATTAACTTATTTATAAAAATAAATTAAAATAAACTTAACGTTTATGTATTTGAAGAAAACAAAAACGCGGCAAATTCCTAGACTAATATTTTTTTGTCGGAAAAGCAAAGGCATCAAGCTCATACGGCCTCGTCGGTTTTCGTAATTTTATTTAATAATCATAACTGCATAATAAATGCGTATTCCTTTTTCAAAAAGATGTATAATGCTTTAAGTACAAACTCAATGGTGTAAACAAAGATGTAGTTCAGTATAAATTTCGGTAAGTATTCCAAATTTAAATCACATTCTAGGATGAATGAAATTCAGTACAATTTTCTTTCCCTGTTTTTAACTGATTAAAAATGACTATTGTTATGTTCGCTTTTTGTGGCATAGAATGTCACTTTTTTGAGCAAGTGGTACGAAAAATATTTTCATTATATTGTTTGGTGCTACGGAACCCTATGTGCGTGTGAGTACGACTCGCACTTGGCCGGGTTTTAATTAAAAATAAAGTTTGACTGTACTGACTGGTTACATTTTTATTGTAAGAATTATTACTTAAAAAAAGTTTTTATTCAGTTGTTGATATTCTAGGTAATCAAAAATGCAGGCCAATGTACAGAAATAAAATATTATAGCCGTTAAGTTTCCTGAAAAAGAACGGAATAAAAACTAAACGTAAATGGCTACTCTTATTTTTTCACGGATTAAGGTCAGTAATTTTAATTAAAAAGTTTTAAAGTAAAAAAATAACTATTCGCGTACATACAAATAATAATTTAGCTATTGTGGATCATACGACGACACAAGAATTGCTTCTAAAAAAACAATTGGGTAGGTAAAAGAGTTTTTCATTATGACTTGTTGGTAAGTAATCATAAAACTGCAGGCCAATGTACCAAAAAATTACATAGCTTTTAAATTTCGTGAAAAATAAACGCATTAAAAGAAAACACAAATGGCTGTTCTTATTTCGAACTGTTTCTTAAAAAATATTAGGCATGTAGGTACCTAAAATATTTTACTCAGTTGTAGGTAAGTAAGTAGGATCAACTGAAGGCCAATGTCCAAAATACTATACATAGTCATTTAGTGTCATGAAAAATAAATGTTTCTTTACAGTTATTAAAAAATACTGTTACATAAGCTTTTTGTTTAAAGTCGACATAATATTAAAAGAAAAGAAAAGTAGACTTAATTCTTAAAAAAAAACCAGAACTGTGAAGAAACATAAACAAATATAAATTTTGTACAACTGAGTGCTGGATAAAAGTCTTCAGGATTTTTGTTCAAGGATAAAACATTGTGAGTTAAAAGTGAAAATTGCTTTCAGGAAAATAGTGCTTTCTTAACTTAACTGACCTTTATAAAATTACTAAAAGGATTTAGTCGCAGCACCTATAGGAACAGAAGCGGAGAATGCTGTGGTGAGAAACAGAAGTAATATTTTCTTAGAAAATCTTCTTTAGAAAAGTAAACATTTCGGTCTCTTTTTGTACTGAAAATGTTTGTTAGCAATGCCCTTGCACTACAAAACTTTTACCGTCAAAATTACCTTTTTAACCACTGTTAAAAAGGTAATTTTGACGGTAAAATTCTGTCGTGTCGTGTAATTTTGACGGTAAAATCAGCTGAATCGGCGGGGTGATGCGCATTGTCAAGAAATTCAAGAATTTTCGTGAACTTTCAGCATTCGATTTTATAATGAAAAATATGTCGCGGCAGCTGTTTCATACGATAAGTTTGTGGTTAATATCTCCAAAAACGTGTTGATGTCGGTAAAATGGCGTCAGTCTATTGCCAAATATGTGTAAATTACATACCACTACACCCTTCCAAAAATAGGTAACTTAGATGCGCTTGAAATAATGTACATGGACAAGTTTCTCGTTTGCTAAAAAAACTCGAAAGGGCAAAATAAAGACAGTAACATTCTATCTGCGTTCTTATTTTTACCATTATTCATACAAAATTTCATAAAAAAAACACGTTCCAAGTCTTGACAAATATTACTAAAACCTCTTAGTGCTGACCGTAAACCCAAGATTCAATATTCGATTAAAAAGTTGCAGTCAGCCTAATCGATTACTCGCAATGAAATCAAGTTTGGAAAAAAAAAGTTGAAACGGAATAAAAACTCCTTGGTATAATTTCAAATAATTATATCATTTTAAAATTAACATTTATGCTATCTTTTAGAATAATCTTATTTAGTAATTATTCGATGCTTTTGGCTGATTTCAAGAGAAGGAGAATAAATCTCCTCTCCTCCTCTATTCTATACTAATATTATAAAGAGGTAAAGTTTGTGAGGTTGTAGGGGTTAAACTCTGGATCTGCTGAACCGATTTTGAAAATTCTTTCTAATAGGTAGCTACATTATCCGCGAGTGCCATAGGCTATATTTACAATGTGCCCGTGGGATAATTTTCGACCAAAACGCTAGCGAAACCGCAGGCAACAGCTAGTAAATAGACAGACGGACAGATCGACAGACTGACTGACAGACAGATTGACAGACTGACGGACCGACTGACAGACAGACTGGTAGACAGACTGACCGACAGACTGGTAGTAGAGGTGGGAGCCGCGCCGGCGCGGCGGCACCGCGCCGCGTTTTGGCGCCGCCGATCATTTGAAATTTGGCGCCGATTGAGGCGGGCGGCGCCGAGGGCCCAGGCCGCTGTGAACCCGCGCCCGCGCGGTACGCGCCACCGCCAGTCGTCACGGCACTTTCGCGCTAGTTGCCACGTACGCTCTTGACTTGGAACCTGACTGACTTTGACTCGAAAATGAACCAACTGGTGACGATGATGACGTTTTACAGAATTTTCAAACGTTCAATACTGAGTTTGGCGATATAAATCACTTGCAAAGCATCAAAACTGCAATGCCGACCCGTTGGCATAGTGTGCTAAGCATGTTAGAGAGCTTGGTGCATTGTTGCAATAGGAATCCAGTAAACATCATACTCACAAAGATTGGCCAGGAAGACTTGAAACTACTACAATTAGAATGGAACCTGCTGGAAGACCTTATTATATTTCTTCGAAAGTTTCGCGAAGCTGTCGGAAGTTTTATGTGCGCAAAAGTCTGTTTCTGTTAATTTCTTGCTCTTGTGTTTCGCTCTGAATTAAAAGAGATTTTATATTCAATCTCAGACAAAGAAAGAGTCACAATGATATCGCTTAAAAATAGAATACCAAAGAAATTTCATCACAGATTTCTTTTGACCAAAAACGTAGTAGTGGCATCTCTTTTAGATCCCTGTTTTCAGAATTGAAAGAAATCGATTCTTATGTAGAAGAAAGAAATACCAATCGTGTGGCTTTTATGGCAGATTGCATCAATGAACATGTAAATACTTCCCGTGATCTTACAGAGCATCCTATCAGATCCAAGGTCCTCTTCGACTCAATCTTTGCTGACAAAATTATATAAGAAGCATAGTAGTTTCAGCGACATTGAAGAGGTAACGCGAACAGATTTTTCTTTTCGAGATGCTGGAGATACCTAGCTTCGGTCTACCCCAAAGAAGTGGAGATTTTGAACGGAGATGTGCTTGCCTATTGGCGAGAGAAGAAAAATGTGATCTTAGGACTGGCGCTTGCCAGGACTATTCTTGTAATTCCTGCTATAAGTACGCCGAGTGAACGTGTTTTTTCAATAGCAGGATTGGTTTTGAGCACTAAAAGATCGCGGTTGAGCCCTACACGCGTCAACAAAATAATTTTCATCCATGACAATTATAAATATTGTAAAAACTTTAAAATATATATTTTTCTGATTTTAATGTTTATTTCCTTCCTTTGATCGCTTTATAATATAACACTTAAACCAGAAATGGTTCTTTTTTTTTTTAAACACCCGCGCTGCGGCGTGGCGCCGCCGCGCCGACCAGTTCCACCAGGCGTGCCGCCGCCGGCAAATTTTTGGTCGGCGCCCACTTCTAACTGGTAGACAGACTGACCGACAGACTGGTAGACAGACTGGTAGACAGACTGACCGACAGATCGAGAGATAGACAGATAGACAGACTGGCAGACTGATTAAAAGACAGACTGACAGACAGGCCCACAGACAGACTGATCAACAGCCTGACAGACAGACTGACTGCAGACAGGCAGACTGATAGACAGATTGAAAGACAGACTGATAGACAGACTGACAGACGGACAGGTCGACAGACTGACATACAGACTGGCAGACAGATTGACTGGCAGACTGGTTGAAAGACAGACTGACCGACAGACAGACTGGTAGACAGACTGACCGACAGACCGGTAGACAGGCTGACTGACAGACTAACAGACGGACGGGTCGACAGACTGACCGACAGACCGGTAGACAGGCTGACTGACAGACTGACAGACGGACGGGTCGACAGACTGACTGACAGACCGGTTGACAAACGGATTGATAGACGGACTGATCGACAGACTGACAGACAGAGTGGTAGACAGACTGACTGACAGATCGAGAGATAGACTGACCGACTGACTGACAGACAGACTGACAGATTGACAGACCGATTGATACACAGACTGATCGACAGACTGACAGACAGACTGGTATACAGACTGGCCGACAGACCGGTAGACAGACTGACCGACAGACCGGTAGACAGACTGACTGACAGACTGGTTGACAAACGGATTGATAGACGGACTGATCGACAGACTGACAGACAGACTGGTAGACAGACTGACCGACGGACTGGTAGACAGACTGACTGGCAGATCGAGAGACAGACTGACCGACAGACTGACAGACAGACTGACAGATTGACAGACCGATTGATACACAGACTGATCGACAGACTGACAGACAGACTGGTATACAGACTGGCCGACAGACCGGTAGACAGACTGACCGACAGACCGGTAGACAGACTGACTGACAGACTGACAGACGGACGGGTCGACAGACTGACAGACAGACCAGTTGACAAATGATTGATAGACGGACACGACAGACTGACAGACAGACTGGTAGACAGACTGACTGACAGACCGGTAGACAGACTGACCGAAAGACTGACAGACAGACTGGTAGACAGACTGACTGACAGATCGAGAGACAGACTGACCGACAGACTGACAGACAGACTGACAGATTGACAGACCGATTGATACACAGACTGATCGACAGACTGACAGACAGACTGGTATACAGACTGGCCGACCGACCGGTACACAGACTGACCAACAGACCAGTAGACAGACCGACTGACAGACTTACAGACGGACGGGTCGACAGACAGACTGACTGACAGATCGACAGACAGACTGACCGACAGACTGATAGACGGACGGGTCGACAGACGGACTGACAGACAGATTGACAAACGGATTGATAGACAGACTGATCGACAGACTGGCAGACAGACTGACTGACAGACCGGCAGACAGACTGACTGACAGACCGGTAGACAGACTGACCGAAAGACTGACAGACAGACTGGTAGACAGACTGTCTGACAGATGGAGAGACAGACAGACTGATCGACCGACTGACAGACAGACCAACAGACTGACTGCAGACAGGCAGACTGATAGACAGATTGAAAGACAGACTAGTAGACAGACTGGCTGACAGACCGGTAGACAAACTGACCGACAGACTGGCAGACGGACGGGTAGACAGACTTACTGGCAGACAGATTGACAGACGGACTAATCGACAGACTGGTAGACAGACTGACCTACAGACTGAACTAACAGCGTGAGATTTGGCATTTACATTTACATTTTTTTTAATTTTTTGCATTTACCCACGGGGAGGCTGTTGGCATCCCCAACATTTTATAAATTATATTTGTTGTCTTGCAACACTTTAACTGTCAATGTCAATATTTTTATGTCAGATCAACGTTCAGTTCAAAAATATAGCAACTCGATTGTCTCCATGAAACAAGTCACGGTTTTTTATTTCCACAAAACCTCTCTCTCAATATTACAACCCACAAGCCTTAACAGAGGCCTTGCTTGGGAACCAAATAAATTTTTTTCTAAGGGCCCAATACCTGGGTATTCTATATCCAACCACAGATAATATAATACTTCGTCCAATCGACCAAACAATAGAAAAATATTTATTTTTAAGTAATTCTACAAAAAAATACTTAAGTCTCTTTTTAAAATTTTTAGTTTTGCCGTTTCAGTAAACGGCAAAACTAAAAATTTTAACAGCGGTAGCAGCGGTATCAGTATACCGCATCATTATATTATGCTATTCAGCGTTGAGTAGTGTCATCCTGAAAAGATAATCCTGGCTGAAGGATCAAATACGATTGAAATTATGTCTATTCATCCAAATTGAACGAGTATCTATACAAAGTTTCGTGTCTGGGCTATTAACCGTTGAGGAGTTCCCTCGTGAGGAGAATATCCTGGCTGCAGGATGATGTCATGATAGAAATCATATTTATTCATCAAATATGAACGCATATAAAAAATTTCTTATCTGTACTATTTACTGTTAAGGAGTTCCGTCATGAGAAGACGATCCTGCTTGCAGGATAAAGTCTTGAAAGAAATTATCTATATCAATCAAAATCAAACGCGTAGATAGAGTTTTGTGTCCGCGCTATTAACCGTTGAGGAGTTCTCTCGTGAGGAGACGATCCTGGCTGCAGGACTAAGTAATGTTTCTCATAAGAATGTATTGTCACCAGAACCAAAAGTGTGTGCAAAATTTCAGCTCAATCGGTATAGGGGAACTGGTTTGAAATTCAGTTTCAAGATTTGGCCAATACTTACTAACAAATTATGTAGATAATTTAAATACAATATAAAATTGAACGGCGAATGCATTCATAATTTAATTTTTTATAAGTATAGAATAAAAACGGCGCGAATTTAGCCATAGTTAGTCTGTGCTGTTTGTTGTGTCGGTTTTAGTACAACAATGTACGAAAAACTATTAAAATGACTATTATAAACTTAAAAAAATAATTAGTGTTTATTTATTGTATTTTACGCTTAAAACTAATTTATTTTAATTTCAATCTATCAATTTTTTAAATTCCTTAATTTAATTTCTCGATTTGATCGAAATTTACAAAAAAAAGAATCGATTGAAATAATCGCTTCCACACATCAAGATAACAAAAAAAAAAAAATTGTCGTCATATTCGAGTATAAATTGAGGAGTGGTAATGAATATTACGAGTTATTGGTCCCGCATTAGTAAACTACTCTAAGATCAGGGCATTTTCATGTTGTTTAGAATAATCGGAATGATATTTTGTCATATTTGTTATCGAATTAATACGCGTCTGTGTGATGTAATGTGAAAAATAAAAATGTAAACACGCAAGTTTGGCGCGAAACTTCGACTTTTGATATCAAAATTCGTCATTACCACTGCTTACTTAAATTGAACCCTGGATTAATTCGTCACATAATTAAATGACAAGTTAATCATTCTCAACATACTGGAGCTTGGATGTCCGAAAACCACTATTTTCATGATTTTTAGCCTCGGCCAGCACTGCCGTCAAAATGGCGATGACCGTATTTACGCACTTGGATTTTTTAAGGGTAAATTAAGAAACTTGCGCGCTAAAGACAGAAGTTTTAATGGCGAGGACATATGAACTTTTTATCCAACTCTCTTAATTAGCGCATTTGATAATCGGAATATTAAATATTTACTTATTTAATGAGGATGACGTATGACTTAAACGCTTGCCCCTTTAGGGGCCGGTACCAAGTCAGCGGAGGTTTGTGTGTCGCGCCCCCAAAGGTACCCGTACCGAACTTTATGGTTAATATTGCACTTTTGGAATGGCAACTCACGCTTTTGTCAAGCCATCATTTAGGCCTGATATTGGTGAAAGCGGTCATATCTCTGCGTACTTACCATAGTAGTGAGCCAGTTAATTAGCTCTCGTAATTTTACAAACATACCTTTAGTAAAAACTAAAATTACCTTTAGTTAAACTCAAGCAGTATTACCAAGTTCAGTACAAGTTACTTACGTAGTAAATTGCGTGATACGCGTGTTTCACAAACATGTGTTTTTTCTTTTGTTTCACTCAAGCGGGAAATCTTGACTGATAGCTGATAGCCCGTTATCATAATGTGACATAAGTAAATCACCCTTTTTGACGGTTTAGTTCTTTAAAAAGATTAGCTATAATGGCTCACCTATTTTCGGATTTATTTAAAGATAACTTGTAAAATAAAACATTAGGAGATTGTTTGTTATTTGGGTTTTTTACTAGAAAATACATGTGAAAGAATAATCTATTTAAAACCGCGCCGTAACGTTATGAAGGAAAAAATAAAGTGTGTTCAAAAGAATATTTTGTTAAAAGAAAAATCAGAAAAGC
The DNA here is from genome assembly GCA_947578425.1 of Eugnorisma glareosa. Taxonomy (NCBI): domain Eukaryota; kingdom Metazoa; phylum Arthropoda; class Insecta; order Lepidoptera; family Noctuidae; genus Eugnorisma; species Eugnorisma glareosa. The sequence goes on from OX387959.1 coordinate 15,024,337, forward strand.
GAGAAGGCTTCAAAGAAACATTTTTAATATTTAAAGCATTAGGAATTCCAGCGAAACAATGTTTGAAGAACTTTATGAAGTGTAACATTCTTAATATTTTTCTTTGAAAAAGTTGCCCAGGCAATCTATTAATTTGGCTCGTTTTAATTTGTACAACGAAATTACTTTTATTTTATTATGTTTGCTTTTAAGAACGATAAATAGTACATTTTACTACAAGTGGTAAAAACAAAAATAAAAACTTCTTCATTACAGCCGAGGTGGATACTAGACACCCGAGCCCAGCGAAGCCTAGCGACCTCCACCTTAAGACCCGTTAAGGAACCGAGAATTGTTTTGATTTTTTTGAATGTGAGAACTGAAGTGACAAGTGCTATGTTATTTGAACACGAACAATTATCTTTTTGAATGTTCTACAGAACTAATTTACCGAAGTTATCGATCATACTGCATATGTATACCTTCGATTTTTTGTCACTTAAATACACATTCAGAGTCCGTGTCCGTGTCCTATTCATTGAGTTAAAGTAGTCTTGTTATCCCTTTGCCCTTCGTTCCCTCCATCTCCCATTGTATCTGATGCACGTCCTGGATTTGTCCCGACGTGATCACGTGACTATTAGACGTCTGTTCCCAATTTCTGCGACTTACGACGTTCTCCAACATGTACGCGGTTTCATCACGAGCAGCTCACGAACGTGACGGTACATTTTGCCAAATGCTCGTACTTCGACACGCATTGTATGTATAAGTCTTGTCTTTGAGAGAGTAATTCGTCGTTGTTTAATAATAGGTACCCATTGTACTTGGATTATGCCTATATGTTCCTTACAAGAAGGTATTACTTGTAAACTACACCATACCAAGAGGTGGTTATTTGCAGATGGCGGTTGCTCACCTCGATCCTCAGGGAAATCAGACTTTTCGCTGTTTTAAATGTAAAATATGAATGACTAGCGACCCGCCCCGGCTTTGCACGGTTGCATGTTATACATATAATCCTCTTGAATCACTCTATCTATTGCGGAAAACTGCATTAAAATCCGTTGCGCAGTTTGGAAGATCTAAGCGTACAAACAGCAGGAGCGACTTTGTTTTATACGATGTAAAGAAAAGAAGATGCAGTCCAATGCCCATCTGCCTAACAGTTCCATTACATAATATGTGCATTCATCCTGATGTCTGGATGCTAACGGAAGCCACAGGACCGGCACTGCATTATACTTTCATGTCGAATTTGCATAACAGCAGCAAAACCTCAACTTGGCTTAAACTTTTAGCATTACAAGACTTAACATAACTGGGGCATTTCATTTTCATTTCCGTTGCTCCAAAAATAAACTGTGCTATAAGTACTACAGACGCCAGCACATCAAGCTACCCGAAACTGTAAAATTTTCCCAATCAATCTTGAACTTAATGTTTAAGCGATAAAGTTGAAAATCTATTAAATAAATTTGACAGATTGTAGGAGGTTGATGTGCTGGCCGGGGTAACATGCATACCTGTTAAGTGGCAAGATGGCGCGTGAAAAATGCTTTTAATGGCGCTGATTCACCCCCGCCCCTACACGGAGAGGGTGTGCCACGGTGAATCTTTTTCAATTAATTTCTTCGCCAATCCTATTCTTAGTAAGCGATTTACGAGATTAGTTAATCAGCATAATCGTGTAGATTAAAATCACTGTGCCGTGATATTAAGTAGCGAGGGATATTGAAAATGATTTTGACTTGTTATCAGTTAATTTTCATCGTCATCGGCTCAACGCATTGGAACATACATAATCTACTGTTTATCGTAACTAATTCCGTTTATGTTTCTAATTTAGGTCGGCTCTAATTTCTATTAGTAACATATGAAACTCATAAACTCATCCAGTAACACCTTCGAGCAATGCTGAAATAATTTAATTTAAAAAAGCATCTGTTTACTTTATGGGTGCTAAAGTACAGACAGAGCGCCACATTGCCGCTTTAAGCTTTATTTCAATTAAGAAGGTTCAATTAAGGTTTTCTTCGGGATAGTTTCGCGGTGCGGTAACTACACTGGAAACATTGGCAACCTTATTGATTGGGGGTCGGGTATTGCGGTGTTCACGCTGTACACACTTTATTTTTTCAAATGTTCTTAATTTAAAGTGGTTTCTTAAGTTGTGAATGTATTTTAGAGGCAGTGCAGGATACTTAAAGGAGATCCTGGGCGGGAGAAGTATGACACCATTCATTTTTCTACCGCTGAGTAAATCTAAGCTGTTTCTGGTTTGAATGCTATGAGTTTCCATGGACGGTGTATACAGGCTATGAGAACTTTTAAGCCTTGTCTGGTAACGCATAAACATAGACCTTTGTCGGCAAAGTTTGTCGTTGACGTGGGGCATTCAATCGTAGGTTGAAGGCTCGAACGTAACATTTTGGCATGTTATGCTCAGGTCGAAAGGTCAAGATACCATTGACATTCAATTCCGCAATGTGTGTTTACTAATAGAATCAAGACTTTTGTCAATATGAAAGTCGTGTTGTCTAATGGCCTATAAAAATGTCTTTTACGTAATTTTATTTATCATTCAGCTAATTCGTGTTAATAGTAGGCTAACGTTGTCATTAGGTTTTTATTCTAAATGAACAGGGTCAAGGTATTATAATTACGATGAGGTAACATTAGATGATGCACAATGTCTGGTCTATGGCTACAAAGTCCATCCTGTACTTAATTATGTGCTGCTGCATATTAAACAATTACCTAAGTATGATACTGCCACATCTAGGTAGGTATGCCTATACTCAAAACCTGCGTCAAACAACAGGTACTTAGTTAAGCCGATAGTTGAAGATAAATCTTCTTCAAAGCTTAAACTTCACCTCGACTTAACACTTTAAATCAAAGCATTTAATTAATTATTAATTGTCGTGTTCTACTTTTGCCCCAGCTCGTTTAAGGCGTATATTATTTCCCAGTAAAGTTTTGTTCCATAAAGAAATTGGATTGAGTCGTTTTCTCCTATTTGGGGAAAGCTGTGACAATGGATTCTGCAGATAAGTCCTTTTGCTGGGTTTGTAGAGACAAAGGGCGAGGCCTTGTGTTCCAAAATCGTCCATTAGGGTGTGATCGATATCTTGTTTGGGTGTATGTTATCTGTTAAATGCACGACAGTACTTAACTATGTACCTATGTATGCTATGTAATATGGAAGACACGATGCCTGAACCGGAGTATCGTTAGAGAACGTATATTAGAAGTGTTTTGTACGTCAAAGATTTTTCAAAAGCTCAAAGCTAAATTCCTTGATAAAAAAGTGCTTTGAGCTTTACTTTATAGTAGATTTCGAGAAAAAAAGTGCACGATATTACCTTCCGGTCTCTTTTTAAATTATGATACAGACTTTATTTATTTTTGTGTAATATTTTATTCAATATTACAGTTTTTCGGAACTGGATAATTTTTTTAGTTATTGGGTTTAACACTGTAATAATATGCTTTATATTGTAGTTTGTAAGGTACAAACTACAGCAGGCAATCGAACCACTGAGATGAATCCGTACAAAGACGATTCGGATTACATCCGGATTGATTCGTTTTCACGAGAATTTCACAGCGGGTGACGAACTTCATCAATCCACTGCAATCAATCACTGTTTGCATATCCTAAATGAACTCGCTACTCAATTACACGCTTGCAACCAACGATGCGAGGCGGCCGCCGCAACATGAATGGTGACATAGTGTACCGTTGCAACGACACTCTTAAAACTCATTTGGGTTTGTGCAAAGAGAAATGGTACACGGAAAATGCTTGTTCTTTGAGCAATTCTTAAGAAAAGTATTAAAAAATAGAGACGGTGAACTCTAGTATAATTCTGGGAGAAAAGAATTGCATTTTGTAAGTCGTTTTGTAAGATCGAAGTTGTAAAATTAAAAGTTGATTGAAAGAATAGAGGCCATTATTAAGCAGGTACACCTATTTTGTTATAGTACATATTCTGGATGCTCCTGGAAGAGATATTTTAGGCCTAAAAAGCTGTTTATATTGAAGCAGTGTTTTTCAACCTTTTTTATGACACGACCACGACACGACATACTCGTAGTATGATAAAATATTTCGCGAATCCCAACCCTTCACTTTTTTTTCATGTATTTTATTATGTTACAAATATTCAATCCATACATTTTTATGCATTTGCATAATCAGGATTCGGATAAATACATAATTAAGTCATTTTTTTTTTTAATTTGGAAAACTATTTAATTTCCAGTGTATCATAAACGGATCCACGATGGGAGAAATTAGTTAATGAAAAAAAAAGCGCAACCGCTTCGCATTAAGATGGACGAGTACTCAAAAGTAATTTTTTTTAAACCCTTTGGTAATATTTTTATTAAGACTATTTTTTTTTTTATATCTCTGGACACTACACACAGCGCCATCTAGGTGCCACACTAATCAACGAGGCTTGTGTCGTGGACACCAGATAGTTGATAGATACATAGATACTTTTTGTTTGTAAAAACATACTTATTATACATAGAAACATCCATAACTCGGAAACAAATGTCCATGCTCATCACACAAACATTTGCTCCTACCGGGATTCGAACCCGGGACCCTAAGAACGTAAGGCAGCCTCACTAGCGCTGCGCCATTCGGGTCGTCATAAAATGAAACGATTTTTTTGGAAAATATCATTTAGCTCGTTTAAAGTTGTACCGAGAATTTCCGGTCAGTTTCCATGCAAAAACGTTTTTATGATAAAGAAAAGAAATATTACGCACGAGTTTTCGGAGAAGTCAACTTCATTACGCTCGTTTAAAAGTTTTACCAGGAGTTACCTGTCAACAGTTTTGAGACCTTTTAAAAGAGCATATTACAAAAGCGAATTTCTGTAACAAGAACGTTTGATATTAAAATTGTGTTCTACGTCTAGTTCTTTGTTCTACAAACTTGTAATAAGTAGGTACGGAGGATGGATGATTGGTTCTCAGGTGCGCGGATAACAATTACTGTTTGATGTATTAGAAACCTTCGCCTGTGACCTGCAAGTCGTTGGACAGTAAATCAATATGCTCGAATACTGGTACTTATATCCCAAAATAGACGATATATTGACAGTTTCTCTTTAACCCTATTAACATCACCCTAACATACAATATTCAAACATAAAAAATTCATACAAAATTCTGATAATATCATATATAACTCTAACAATAAATAAAATACAACAAGAACGTCCTTTTCTTGTAACTATTTGCTGTCAAAAATATTCTATAAAGGGGATCGAAGCTATCAACACAAAATATATACACTCTCGGCGGCGTTGTGAAGTTGACACTTATCGATGTCCAATTTTATTTCCCTTTTTCCTCTCGTGTACGACTTGAAACGAATTTCGTGTAATATTCAAACACTATTTATTGGATGTTTGTTGGAATGAAACATTCTAGTTCGGTAAGTATGCCTTTTAAGTAAATATAACCGGTTTGGTATTGCTTTTCTCGTACGTTTACTTTGAAGTTGTCAATTTGTAAATGACCAACCAAATGTACTTTTCAGAACACCCGATTCCTGGAAGGTCTATCTCCTGACTGAGTAATAAACGCCGGTTTTCGTTAGAAGTCAACTGCGCTAAAATACACACATCAAAAGTGTCTAGGGATCAACATATATTTTTGCAATAACTTTTCTCCTGATTGATATTAATTAAAATTTTCTTTAAGGATTCATCAAATAAAGTGTTTTCGTTTGTCACAGTAACGATAAACCAAGTCACCTTTGCATTAATAAAGAAATTTGCCATTTTCCTAATAAAGGGATTTTTGACATTTGAACCACTAACACAAAAGTTCGAAAAAAAGACTGAAATAACAGTTTTCTTTAAAATTTTATTGGGTAACTTAAACAATTAATAATCCGTGTTTCTACCGCGAGCACTAACAACACAAGAACATCGGTTTGGCATACTCAAAATGAGTTCATCCAAATCACGCTGTGGAATGGCCGCCCATGTTCGTTGCAACAACAAAAAAAGGTCTTCTTGCGACTGGATACCCTCCATATTCGGCAGAGCTCTTCTCTGTAGCATATCCCATGCATGCTCAATCGGATTCAAGTCTGGCGACTGAGCAGGCCAGGGCAGGACATTGATGTTAGCTGCGGCGAGAGTCTGTCTTACAACTCTTGCGGTGTGCGGTCGTGCATTATCATGCATTAACTGAAATAAGGGACCGATTTGCACTTGTAGAGGAACGATGACGTCTGATACAATCGTCTCAGCATAAATTTGAGCGTTGAGGTTGCCTCTGATCCAAATCAACTCAGTTCTTCCGCCGATCCAAATACCCGCCCATACCATGATGGTTCCACCACTATAAGGATGGACTTCCTGGCAGGATTTTAATCGCTGTTGGCGTCCAGGGGTTCTCCAGTGTCGTATACGTCTTGTATCCGGTCTCATACCAAAACGAGACTCATCAGAAAAGCACACGAAACGCCATTGTTCTTCTGCCCAATTTCTGTGTTCAAGAGCCCATTGATATCGTATCCTACGATTGTGCATTGCTATAGGTGGTACCCGTAGCGGTCTTCGGGAATGAAGGTTCACTTCATGCAAGCGGTTTCTGACTGTTTGGTCGCTAATTAAGTTCCCTGAAGAGTGATGAAGCCTCACGGCTAACATCATGGCGGTTATTGTTGGAGCTCTTCGAGTTAAGATTTGAATGTATCGGTCTTGTCTCCGTGTGGTGCAGCGATACCGTCCTCCATGGCGCTCAGCCACGGTACCAGTGCTTCGGTAACGTGTCCAAAGTCGACTGATAACACTCTGACTTGTATTCAGAGCTAAAGCCACAGTACGTTGCCGGGAACCAGCTTCTATCATTCCCACGGCTCTGAGCATTTCTTCCCTGCTTAAATGACGTCGCCGCTCCATAATAACGTTGGTTTTAATCAGTAGTAGGGAAACAGTAGCACTAATAATGTCTTCAATGCGTTGTATGTTTTTATAGGGAAAATATTGACAGCTGATTTTCATCTTTTACTCGAATTTGATTCACAGTTCCTGATTCAAATTATGAAATGCACCAAAAAGGATCCATATAAATTTATAAAATCATAAATTTATTACAAAGCCACATCTCAATCTCAAGAAATCCACATAAAAATGCTTGATCCCTAGACACTTTTGATGTGTGTAGAAGAGTATTCGGTTGATCTTCAATTGCTGCCACGGCTCGTCTATGTTTGGTCGTTTATAGCTATCGAGCAATTGTAGTATCACATTTTCCTGCTCGAAATACTTCACTCAACTGGGGGCAACGAATTTTTTCAGATCATGTTGAAGCAGTGAGGTGTTATGGTAGACTTAATTAATAAGAACATCATTTAAAACACATTTATTAGTTAAATTAGAGAGCACTAGACAGTCTTAGGAGTCTTTCACTGGTCTTTGTTATAGGTAAATTCCGTGGCTGGCGTGAATATGTTGACATGATCAAAATGTCATTTTTACAGGGTCGCAATTTTAAAGTTTGACTTATTATGTTAAATCGTGTTATCTTAAATACTTATGTATCTCACTTGACTTAGGGATAGTGTAATGCTATCTATCGAATTATGATAAGAAATACGCTTAAATTATTTTAATTTTAGTAATATTAGACTTATCAATTTGTTCACCAATGAGTTATCAATGTATTGACCACTTTAGTAGGAAAAAAATAGGTAGTCATATTTACGGAAAAGGTGTTATTTTTTATCATTTGTTTGTATACTAAAGAAAACACTTTTTTTAGGTATTTAAAATTATAATCACATTCAAAATAAACATTGTTTTAAGAAGAAAAAACGTTTAATTATAGAGAACCTATATTATGAAAAAAAAGAAAAAAGCAACACAAAATACGCAAAAAAAAAGCTCCAGTTTGGTCCACCATATGCAAATTAGCAAAATAATAATAAATTAGCCATTAGCAATCTTCTTTATCTTCTAGATCTGGATCGTCCTCATCTATATCTGGATCAGTAGGGTTACAATCATTTGTTTTTAACTGTTTATAGAAATTATGGAAAACTTCATCGATTAACTCCAGAAGATCCATTAAATCTTTCTTCTTTTCGGCACTGATTGGTAATGGGTCTTTAGAAATTTGGTTCAATCTAAAAGTTTCACCAGTACACAATCTTCCTCTTTTTTTAAAATTTACAGTGTTAAAAACGGATTCTCGATCAAGATTATCTTTAAAATGAATTATGCCGAAACTCGTTTTATTGTATTGCAACCATTTAATTGGTTGCCATAAAAACTTTTGTCCCGAAGCATCATTCTTCTTTATAGAAAACGGTCCTTTCTTGGATTTTAACTCTGAGAAATCCAAGAAGTCTTTTAAAGTCATTACTACTACTTTAAAGGGATTTTTAAGTTTGCATGTTCTGACTAGCTGTACCCAATCATTTAAGTGATTAATCTTCATTTTTGTCCTTTTCTTTGTTTTTTCTATTATTGCGTGATCAGAGTCGCACTCCATATGGGTATGTCCACTTATAAGAAATTTGTGATGAATTGTTTGCAGCGTAGGGTGATTGTTTAGTAGGTACATAAACATCATGGCAACAATATTATTTTTATTTTGGCCGCCACAAGTATCTGAGTAGAAAATAATCTCCTTCACATTTGGTGGCAATCTATTGCAAAAGTGCCACAAACATGATCCAATTTGATTGGCTCCTCGAGCTCCTATGGTCTCATCCCACATATAGCATGTAGCCTCATTGCTTCCTAGGTCATGGATAGTTAAATTGAAGGACCAAAGCTGTCGTTTATAAAAGGATACCGAGGTTGTTAAATAAGGCGTTGGCAAGCATTGTTGAAGATCAAAAGTAAATGCCCTAATCGAAGAGTCGTTCTTTACTATATCTTTGTCAATCCTTTTTTCACTATAAGCTTGTTCAGCTCGAGATTGATGTTCGGCTAACTCAGCAATCAAATTTATTTTGTGATCAGCGTCTGCTACTTTAATTTTGGCATTGAAGACATCGCATGTATTGCAGGTGTCTTTTGAGGGTTGTTTAAATGAGAGATTTAGGTCATGGAAGCATTTAGCATATAGTTTCAAAGAAACAGGATTTAAAGTAGATTTTTTATATTCCCTATACATTTTTGCAATCGATAAATCGGTAGCAAGGTATTTCTTGCCAGTGGATTTCCTGCAATAGTGACTTTCGTAGCTCGGGAAACTGGAAATGTGTTCTAAGACAGACGTCATTTCCTCCATGGATTTTTTATTTTTTGGCGGCTTGCAACCTCTCTGATCACTGTCTATGATGCCCGTGGGGGAATGTTTTTTCTTTTCGACTATCACATTTACAAATCCCTTGGTCTCACCAAGTACTCTGCAAAAGCACTCTTTGCAAACCGTTCTCTCCTCATTAGAAATCAAGAGTTTATACACACAATAGCAATCCCTGTTTTTTTCTTTACAACCAGTTGTTTGAGATTTTTTGGGTAGTATCGTAACTGATTTAGATATAAATGCTGCTCTTCTGTCTCTCTGTCCTAATTGCCAATAATCTTCAAAACACTGTTTCCTTTCAGCCTCTGCGAATCTTTCAGCACATTTTAATCTACATACTCCTAAATCTTTAGTTTTTCTCTCAGCGACTACCTTACCCTTTTCTGTAATATAGCTCTTTCCTGTATTTCTTAATATTTTGCATTCTTTTCTTTCTTGTCTTGATCTGCCCTTATTTTTCTTTACTGTATTAGTAGCTTCTTCGTTGGTATGTGTACAAATTATAGTTTGCACAACTTCATTTCTGTTTTCTGTGGGAGAATCCAAATTCACAACTAAGCTTTGTGTGTGGTTTTCATTTAAAGGTAAGCTATCATTTTCTTTGTCTATAGTAATATTTTGAGATGTCCTACTTTGTGTTTCAGTTGCAAATCTGTTGCACGTAGATATTGTAATCTCATTTACAGTACTAGTATCAGCTATATTAATTATTTGAGAAGTCATACTTCGTTTCTCCGAGTATGTTGTATCGAGTTCGAGTTCGTTCGTCGAGTCACAGTCAGTTTCTGATTCATCCACTACGCGTTGCTTCATGTTATCCACTGTAAAGTCGCTGTTCTCGACGCTGTCGTCACTAGCCGCATCATAGTAACTTTTTCTTCCATTTACTGAAATATCACTAGTCTTAATCGTGTCTGATAAATTTTCACTTTCTAAGTCTACTTCAGTTAATACATTGAATAGTATTTGGGTTTCTGGTGACATTGCTGGAATAGGAGATGATGTCGGCTCAACATTATTAACACCATTCTTCAATGACGAAGATGAGGCCAATGGCGGCGAAACGGTACGAGGTGTGTCAGAAGTAGGTTCACCTAAAACAAAACGGCAAAAGTACCAGTAAGCAATCACTATTTTATAGCAAACTAGCTTCCGCCCGCGACTTCGGCCGCAAAGCGTTTTTGTTGAAAGCTCACTGACGGCTTATTTTTTCCGACACCTCCAACAAATATCATTATATTTTAGCCAATGTATACAAAAACTTAAGAAATTATATACTAAAATCTTCCTCGTAAACACTCTATCCATTGGTGAAATCAGCATGAAAATCGGTGCAGTAGTTTTGAGTTTCTCGTGAACAGACAGGCAGCCAGACGCAGAGGAGGACTTGATTGTATAATATGTAGTGACAAATTAAATAAGTATTTAAAAATCAAATAAACCACTTACACTGTAATTTGTTTTGTTTTGGTTTAAGTGTTAAAGGAGTTAATGGTGAAAATGGTGGTGGAGAAATTGAAGGCTGCTCAATAGAGAATAAAGCATCAGGGCTGCATTCATCTAAAGCAAAAAAAAGTACATCTAAACAATTACAAACAACATGGAGGTAAATGTGTAGACAAACAAGAGCAAGGGAATCGAAATTCAGACTTCTGGGCATAAGCTCACAAAATAGGTAACTTAATGAGCTATGGTAAAACTGCAATTGTATCAAGCAAAAATGCCTTAGAACAATTCGGTGATTGACATAACTACTAAATGATTTATAGAGAACCCCAAGCTTAAATGGTTAGAAGTACCTAAACTATTCAGTTTTGCATGCACGTGCAAAATCTTAGGTTTACGGGGTGTAAGCAAGCACTAAGAAAGGATTTGCGGTAATTCCTTAACAGTGAAATACGTAAATAAAGCGGGCGTTCACTAGTTAAATAACAAAACAATGTTATAGGTATCTTACCTTCTTCATTTACTTTTATTGCCTTGAAAGATGATTTCACCTTTATTTCTTCTCGAAGTTCTATCAACTTGCGCTTCCTAAGCATTAACTTCTCAATCTCAAGCTGATTCTGAAACAAAATCGTAGATAGTTTAAGAAAACAATAAAATACCTCTTTCTTCGTATAATTTGAATACGTCCTATTTACTGAATAAAAAGGTACTCACATTATCCTTGTCTTCCATTGCATGTAAAGAACTATACAACTCACACAAATAAGTTTATTGATGAATGGAACCAACGTTCAACCAAATACTCAGAACAATATAAACTTTGTAAAATACACTTTCGGCGCGTTGACGCTATTTTCACGATGAATAATGTCAATAACATGTCATTTTTCGCGCCGTTTGTATTTCTCTGCATCTCATCAAGCAGTACAGATAATCTATTACCAACGCATTGTACTATAAACCATAGTGTATGAAATCGTAAAGTATGGTCTAATAGCATCAACTAAAGATACTTTATTATTTTTTTATGAAGATTTCATGATATCTCAATATACTCTAATTTGGATTTGCGGATTTATTTTAATAACTAAATATATTCAAAAATGTTCAAATATGTAGACATTACCTATTATGATATCTATAGATATCATAATTAATTTAACTGTCTTCAGTCGACCATAACTGGATAACTGAAAATGTTCAATTATGTTTGAACTTATGATATTATACCTATATTGATAACTGCTTGTCTGGCGACCATGGGTTTAATTTAGACACAAAAAATAAATTGTGCGAAGAACATAAGTAAAAATAAGACTATAAATGACCTTTTAAGCTTTTATTTGCAAATTTTTTTTTACAGATACCTATGCTTACATGCTTACCTAGATAGATGCTTACTGGATATCTCTAAATGCTTTGTTATTATTGTATTATCTAGAAATGAGGTTTACCAGTTGAACGTTAATAAAGTAAAGCCAACAAGTATCTTGATACCTGCATACTAATTATTTATCATGTTTCAAGATTGGCAGGTTGATTGTACACAATATAATATGTAATGATATTAACATACAAATTATTAAAACAATAAAATGTTAAATGTACAAGTTGAGCTATCAAGTTTTGTATAACACTAATGTGTGTTTTGGTTAGCGGGCATAACTTGATAAAACGTTATATCAATTATAAATGATTAAAACAATAAAATGTTAAATGTACAAGTTGAGTTATCAAGTTTTGTATAGTAATAATGTTTGTTTTGGTTAGCGAGCATAACTTGATAAAACGTTATATCAATGTGTGAACAGAGTAAACCGGGATTCATTAGTTTGACATATCGTTTTGTTAAGTAGTGAACCCTCAAGACTGAGATATTCTGTTATTACCGAAAGTAAAATCTCAAAAAATTATGAATATTTCGGGTTGTCAATTTTTTTCCTATAAAAACACAGGCGTAGGAAGCGCCTAAACGAATAAAAAAAAAAACATGTATGTCGAGATATCAATGTATTCCCGCCAGCCACGGAATTAGGTACCACTAGGTATGTGTCCTTAAAAGGACACTGTAGAAGTCGCACGCAGTCTCAGTCAATCACAAGGTGGTGGTACGGGCAGTGGTCGGTAGCGGCGAAATGCCTCAGGGATGCAGATTGGAGTCTGGTGTACAGCAGCACCTCGCTACGCTCGGATGTTGGTGTAGTGGTGGATGCGGTTAGCGCATCACCCACATTAGTCCTGGCGTTTGTAGAGGCGTCAAATAAGCGCAAAGGCCGCGTCCGTGGGTTTCCGGCGTAAACCCCGTGCGATGCTTGCAGCGTTTCCCAGCTAGGCGGAAGGTTATTCAGCCCAAACAAGGCAAGCGTGGAAAAGATGCAAGGCGTCATAGGCTCACACATCGGAGCGGTTAACAGCGATTAGGGATGATGTGTGCACATGGTAACGCTCTGGCAGTAGCCTTTGCACGGGAAATAGAACAAGTAGCGTGGCTGGCAGCGTGCTAGTGTGATTGCATAGTGATTAACACCATCAATGCGGATCACAAAAAATCGGCCCGATACGGTCTAACCGCTGCTGCGCACGGTGAAAAGTGAAAACTATATCTTTCTCGCTGGTGCGGCACGATTATCTTATGGATTTATTGAAGTTCGGCAAAACAAATATTATAATATACAAAAAAATATTATAGGCAAAGTTTTTTTTTTTAAAGTTATAGCGCTTTAGTCTATCTTAGTGGTGTCAACTGGAGTCAGGTCAAAAAGGACTAAGTATACGCACTTTCGAAAAGGTCAATTGGGTCGATGAATGAGCATTCCGACCGCCACCGCACCAGATGAAAGGTTACGATATTTTTTCCGCAGCTAGCGTGTGAGCAACACGCATACATGTGAGCCGGACGTCCCAAATAAACTATCGGCCGATAAAAAGTCTGCAGTTTGAGGGGACTCTGAAGCGGCTAGTCTCTCAATGAGTCTACCTACATAGGTTAAACTTGCAAAGCACTTGGGTCTACTCACATTGATGAAGAAGTCAAAAATGGTATGAAAAAGTTTTTCCTATCTTAAAAATGTTGCCAGAATTTGTTGGGTGGCGTCCGAAGAATTCACCAATTTCTCTTTGTAGCTTTTACTTGTAGGTAGACATTTTATGAAACTTGGCAGTTGTAATAATGGATTAGATAATAAACTTGCTCTCACAAAATGGCTTGTCTCATAATGTATTTAGTCCATGCTCAAAAATAACTTTATATTGTTCTGATTTGATTGATTCTGTAAATATTCTGAGCAATAATAATCTCAGGTTTGCCACCGGGTTATTGTCAATTTATTATTTACTGCTAAGATAAAAAAGAAGGCGTTGTTATTACTGCAGGCAGATACGAAATTGTATTGGATATCTCCACATGCATAGCAATTGAGGAATATTTTTCGATATCGCAGAATTGGTTGGCACTAACGCATTGATTAGAGTGCCTCGGAGATGTAGCGACAAAAACAATGTTCTTGTTTTATCTCGCAAAAAGCGCAGCCCAACGGTATAAAGGATTAATAAAACAAAGTGTGTTTAGTATTTTTAAAAGGAGTACCTTAATCCACAATGAGTTATTACTAAATAAACTAATGTTAATACATTTTAATTCTTTAGTTGTTGCAGGTCTGTTTTAATTTATTTTATGTACGAGGAATGAACTTGACTTTGCCACCATTCTTCGGCCCCAAAATAACGCTGTAAGGGTCAGTTTCCAAATGCTGTGGTCCATCGGGCGCGAACTTGTACTTCATAATCATGTGAGCGATAGCTGTACGTATTTGCATCATTCCGTAGCGTTTACCTGGAAACAAAAAAAAACCATTGCAATACTTTTTCAGACTAAGTTGACTGTTTATTTTCCTTTATTCCGTCATGGTATTTAATTATGTATTTACCGATGCAAAACCTGGGTCCTTCACCAAACGGCAAGAACGCGAAGTCATGGTTATCGCTGTCAGTAGAATGGATGAATCTCTCGGGACGCCACTGTTCAGGCTCAGGGTACAACTCTTCATTGTAATGGATGGAGATCACATTAACGAACACCGGCGTGCCTGCTTCTACCGTCAGCTCGTCAGTTAGCTGATAAGTTTTGTTGCACATCCTGTCCAAGTGCGGCACTGGAGGATACTTCCTTAACGTCTCTGGAAGATTAATTTACAGTAAAATTAAAATGAGTTTAAAAAATCATAAGATACATAAAATCAGTTACAAATACTGTCACGCACCATGCATACACGCAGTTATATATTTAACTTTCATCAAATCGTCGTACTCCAGAACATCTTTTCCGCTTTCTTTTAATGCCTCGCTGACTTCCTTATAAAGTTTTTCCTGGAAGAAATAGGTCCTTTGTATTACACGGTAAATATTAGTAAGAAACTGTAGCAACGGTTTGTAGATAAGGACACGTGACATTTTCACTAACTTTGGGAAGACAAAAGTGATGTACTTAATAGAATCGTCCCTGGTAAATATAAGCAATGTGGAAGCTTGTGGATGGATGAGAGTCATTATATCTAAATGCATTGTTAGGTTTCTAAATGGCACGTAATCCTCTGTAATGAATGTTTGTAACACGTATTGTTGTTCAGATAACTTAATGAACAATCGTTTAGCTCTCGATGTTTTGTTACCTGATCGTCAGGGTGGTATGCCAGCTCGTGGAGTAAATAGGTTAATGTGGTCGATGACGTCTCGATAGCACCCAGTATGAATATAGCCGCTTGGGCCATCATTAGATTATCAGCTAATTCTGTAAGATAAGACGGTACAGCGATAAAATTGCAATTAGGTTTGGACTATCCCATAGTAGTATCAATTTGATTGGTGATATGAATTGTTATTATGTTTTCATCTGTCCCAAGATTAGATGATTATAGTTGATAAGATTTTATGATTGTGTCTGAATCGTGTTTTATCATTATCAAAGGCACTTTGCCTACTGTTATTAAAAACAAGTTGCGAGTGCTTGTTTTTTTTCATTATCTTTTATTTTAGAGTTGTCGTTATATTGTGGTTATATAAGTTGTGGACATATATCCTATGAGATTCCCAAAGGTGAACTTACGTGAGTCGGATCCAGCCGGTAGTTTCAAGTTTGCCTTTAACTTTAACAAATGATTAACGAGATCCCTGCTGTCGCTGTTCTGTGCAGTTTTCTGTCGTTCAGTGGCAACTTCCGTGAACAACTTCTTTACGTATTCTGTTGCAGGTTGCGAGAAAAACTTTAATCTGAAAATATTCGCGTGCATTTGAATACAAATGCTTCTTCTATAGCTTTTGCTAAGGTATTCAGTTGCATCTGGTTGGACTGGAAGCCAACCTCGGCATAGTTCGGAAAAAGCTGATGTTGGTTAAATACCTTAGAATTTCAGCGATACCAGGTATGAAGAAGATCATAGTGAATTCGAAGCCGCGCCAGAAGGTCCACCTGACCATGTGGCGGGTGATGAACCAAAGTGGCGACGTGAGTTCTTTTAGCGCACTCACGCGCAGACCGAACACCGTGTACGCGACAGTGTCGGATGTGTACATCGAGAACAGTTCCTGAAAGCACGAAGATGAAGTTAGCAGCTTATGATTTGAATCAAACTGAGAGCTCAGATAAAGAGGCATTCTATTAGCGTTGCTGATGATGAAAGATACGTCAAAAAGTATTTGATTAACATAAGCTATCGAATAGATTATGGGCTGTACACTCTCGGCAAGACACTCCGAGGCAGGGCGATTATGGGAGTGTATACAGGGGCGCCCGTCTAGCTTCGATGTTCCTCGCTTGGCTGTGCATTGTCACACTCGCCCTGTCTAGGTGTGTCTTGGACTGTCTCGGCGAGAGAGTACCTGTACAGTCACCTTAAAAGTTGTTACCCTTACTGTGGCGGCCATGTTGCGCGTCATTTCTGGGTGTCCCGCGCGAACGTTTATATTTCTAAAATTAGTATAGGTAGCTTTTTACAAGTTAATGTCGTTGGAATCGTTATTAAATTAGCTAACTGATTATATAAAGAGTAGTGTAGGTAAAAGAACAGAAAAATATTAATGATAAGCATAACAATAACATGACGTCACGTGACGCGTGCCGCTTTCCACATAATGATGTGTATGTTTACACAAACGCTTTAGGCCTTGTTATTGTAATTTTATAATAATGTTTAGTCTACATGCTTCAGCAAAAATACGGAACATTTTGAAAAAGATTTCCACTTCTATATGTAGGCGCTCTGTTTTGCTTTGAGTGTTTCACAGACGGAAATGGAATGTTATGAAAATTTTACTGTGAATAAACTTTTCTAAATACATAGTTTCAATTAAATTAAAAATACTCCTGAATTGGGAAGAACTAGACCATATGAAAACTTAATTTCAACGTACTTGGAACACACGGTACGCAATAAAAATCTCTTCTATTTAATTTGCTATTTCATTTGGAATGAAAGGAAATCTGAAAATAATTATCACATGGAACAGAACTAGTGCGAGTAATAAGAAATATAGGCGACCGATGTTTTGTACCCCTGATCGAGCAGGTATCGATCTCCAATATCATTTCTTTTTTAGTTGGCCGTTACAGCTACGTCTTCGTGGAATCTTCGTGGTTCTTTTTCTTACTTTCATTCCGTTCTCTATTTCATATTTTTGTTATCATAATATTGTGTTAGGACATTTTCGGGAAGTAAAATACTACATTTTGATATAAGTGAGGAAACTTTGTTATTGAATTCGAGGCGGAATTAACACCCGAGCCGCAGGCGAGGGTGTTATGGAACCGAGAACTGCAGTAACAAATCCCCGCGCGTATCAGACGACGTTTTTCAATACACTTTCGAAGAAATTAAATATTAGAACGGAAAGTATTTTTGTCAGGAATTATTAGGAAACTATGATTTAATTTGCTTTTTTTCTGCGCTTTGCTTTCGCCAGGTTGATGAAGCAGTAAAGGTATGAAGCCGCTAAACTGCATAAAAATAGAAAATTAAAAAAAAATTGAACTTAGAACACAAATAAATGTTAATTTTTTCATAAAAGTAAATATTTTTAAATTATTTTTATATTATTTATTACCACAATTTATTTATTTTCCACATTTTTTTCTCTTTGCCGTCCATTAAAAAAAAAACAATCACCGCCCACTATAGTCGTAGGACCCATTTGGACTTAGGAAAGTAGGTATAATTATCTGTGGAATTTTTACTCCGCATGTGTGTGCAAAAATATAAAAAATCAACGCGTGTGAAATACATTGTGTTGAACCTAATCGTAGTGCGTTAAGAACCAGTTTTCGAGAACTTTCTCTAAAACTGGTTCTTATTGAAAAGACATTACGCCTAGTTTTGAGGTCATAAAAAAAAAAGATTCTAGCTTATTAATCTTTATTTTGTAGGTTATCATGTCTGGATCGCAAATCAACTGAAATGAAAAGCAAACCTGCAGTGTATGTAAGTGATGATTCATTTCTAAGTCTGTTACTATGTAGGCACTAATGTACTAGGTTAACATGCTGCACAAATAGTGGTCAGTACGTGATACGAAATTGCAAAGTCATTGAATAATTATATTGGTGACTAGCTGTTGCCCGCGACCTTTGTTCCTTTTCGAGTCGAATTTTGTTTGTTACCAATTTCAAGGTTTTTTTTTTTTACACGTAACCCTAATTCTTATTCATCAGCTATCTATCTGCCAGTAAAACTCCTGTCAAAATCGATCCAGCCGTTTCGGAGATTAGCCGGAACAAACAGTAAATTCAATTAAAAGGATTTTACAATGTCCTATACAGGTACACAATTAATTTTATGAGCGCAAATATTATTCCTCTCCAAGGTCCTCTAGAGGTGCTTAAAGTTTTTACTTCACTTACAACAAGCGTTTTCTTTAGCCTGAAGATGAAGATAATTGGAAAAAATATCGGTAGTAATTAAGGAAAATAAACTTATGCTGTCACTTACTGATATCTTCCGTGATTGTCTTTTTTGAGCTTTGTCTCACGGAAGATATCCCTTAAGTGACGGTATATGTTTAGTTGTAAACCGTGAAAGCTTAAAACAGTGATTAAGGAAAATGTTTGATAGCGATGACATTAATATTTTTTTCTCAACCAAGCTTGGAAAGTTGAGTCTTTTTTGAAAACCTTCTTCGAGATAAATCGAAATTGCTGTACTGACCAGATACATGCGACCAGTGGCCGGCAAAAGTTATATGAAAATCCATATCTTCGTGTTTAGCGGCCAAATAAGTAATTTATTTGGCCGCTAAACACGAAGATATGGATTTTCATATAACTTTTGCCGTTTTAAACTCATATTTGTCGTGTTATTTAAAAATGGAACGATCTTTTACTCTGAAACATGGCAACTTATCGAAGGTTTTATTTAAATTTCGAATTGGCTTGCAAATAGAAAGCGGTTTATTTAAAAATAAACAAATGAACTCTTCATCGCAAGAGTTTCAATTTCCTCGCATTATTTGAGAAAAGTTCTATACAAGCCTTGGCCACAACTAGGCATTGATGGACTTACGTATGTGTGCCTCGGCTTTGCCTCGGCCCACATTTACACGTTTGCCCATCAATGCTTCTGTTGCCGACCGCTGCAGTAATGTACTATTGCTAGCCGTACTATAATTTAAAGCCGTGTTCAAGTAGCTAAAAAAACCTCAGGTGGAACGAAGTTTATAGCGGTCGGATTTTCAAGGGACTTTTTTGATTGAACTCCTAGAAGTGTGGAAAACAAAGTTATAAAAACATTCACAGCTCGCGTTTTTTTTTGTTTCTTTAATAATGACAAATATATATTGTGGCGAAAACCCAACCACTATAAACTTCGTTCCACCTCTGTGTCTAATTGCACTCGACTAATAATGCTTTCTGTGCGTTTTTGGAAGGTTTTTTCTTATTTACTTACCTACGGATATCTAATACAAATAAATAAAACTGAAGTGTCTGTTTGTAATATCAAAATACCAGCTTTTTACTGAATGCATATGAAAATACATAAAACAAAAAAAATTGTCTGTCTGGCGGTCTTTCTGTCTATTTGTTCCGGCTTATCTCCGAAACAGCTGGATTGATTTTGACAGGAATTTTACTGGCAGATAGCTGATGGTTTAAGGTCTAACAAAGGCTTATTTTAGAAAAATTGTTATGGTTCCCTGCAAAAATAACAAAATTCGATTCAAATGGCAATTTTTTTTTTAATAATTAATTTCCTGCATACGATGGTCGCGGCCCACAGCTAGTTTCAAACATAACGAAATGTCACCACCAGATCCGTAGCCGCAGAACACCAGGTACGGCCAAAGCAGACCGAACCTTACATGATCTTGCGGCGATACTCTGAGCAAATCCCGGCTTTGTCGGGAGCCATCGGCATCATCATCGTTCGTCCTCATAACTTTGTAACAGCATCTATTTAAAGCTAATGTATCGTAACAATAACCAGGTACTATAAGCTGTCATCATTACATACCTTAAGATCAACTGGCTTTTTGTTATCAATGTAGTCCTTCTGTATCCTGCGCACGAGTTCGGCAGAGTTGATGTTCATCAGTTCAGTGATGCCTCTCAAGCGCAGGCTGGTAAACATGGGTGACACGTCGTTCCTCATCTGCATCCACATTGGACTCTGCAACAAACGTTGGTTGGGAATTAAAGTTTGGGATCGGTAAGCAACACTTTTGTAAGCGTTAATCTTTGAAGCATAATTAGGACAAAAAGGTTAAAAGCTGGCTGGACAGAGGACATGTTCTCAAGGCAGGAAAAGTTCACCAGGCAGCTGAAGAATGACCTAAGTCCCAACAGTGAATTGCGATAGGCTCAGCTGAATTTTTGGTGAAATAACATATCGAAATAGGTCCTTTATTCCTCGTAGGGGTAATCTGGGATAGGTTCTTTATGCTTCCATTTTTTGCTAGTTGTGTGCCGAGTTATAACAGTTAAGATTCGAGACTATTGTCGCTAATCTTATCTTTGATTTAAAAAAAGTATGACATAATATGCAAACAGCAGACGCTAGATAGCAACTCATGCGCCGATGATAAGTAAATAATGCATGCTTCCTAATCATAATACTTTGCACGTGAAAATAGTGTGCATTCAGTCAAGGTCAAAGACAAAATGTTTTTTTTTTCATTGGGTTGATTAATTGCCGATTACTGGTTACTTTGACATTTTCTTGATTTAGAATTAGATTTAGAATACTGCGGTTATTTTATCTGGCAATGTGGATTAAGGCACTGTTGCGTTGGACAGTAGACAAGTAAAAAAAACCGGCTTAGTGCGACTCGCACTTACCCGGATTTTTTACTTGTCTACTGTACTGTACTTTTTTCTTTTGTCTACTGTGCTTCGGACTCGCGCACGAAGGGTTCCGTACCATTATCTACTCGTAAAAAAAATATCTTAATTGGCGTCATCTATGTATGTATGTGTAACTTTCCACACTTTTATTTTTTGGAATTTTTCTTTTATTTGTGCTGTAAGGCCTTGCTTTTTGCCAAATTTCATGATTCTAGGTAAAAAAGATAGATAGAATATAGGTAGGATAGGTTTGATCCCCTTGTGAAATCGCATTATATGCGATATTAACAGTCATATATTTTGATCGCGTTGACTTACAAGTCTGATTTTTTCATTGCTCTAAAGGGTAGTAGCAGACCTGAGTATTTGGTATTAATTTCAGCTTAATACCGCCATTCCTGAGAAAAAGGGTCTTGACAGACAGACGGACAACAAAGTGATCCTATAAGGGTTCCGGTTTGCCGAGAACGAGGTACGGAACCCTAAAACATGCGTTTTTCAGGTGATTAAGTTAAAATAGTTATAAAACAGATCGTGGTCTTAATGTCTAAGATATTTAAGATATTTATTAAAGTTATAACAATGACATATTAAGTGTCAGTTAACTATCGGCTGGCAAGAGCGAGTACCTACCCACGCTTCAATGCATAGCTGCATAGCATTCTTTCGGCGTTGCTGTTGTTCGTTTTGGACAAATCTACTAAATTCGGGCGATGCCACGATCAAACCTAAGGCATATCCAAAACAATTTTCATATTGCTTGATGATAGATTTTTCGGAAAAGTATGCTGATTCTTCAGTTGAGTTCGTAATCATAATTACTATGCTATCGCAACTTCAGCGTTCCATGAAATACGCGATACAGATGATTTTAATTTATTAATACAGGATTAAGATAGATTAAATAGTTTATCAGGCATTATTGCAATAAATCTCGTACATACCTTGATTGAAAACAAATTCAATGAGCCCAACGGATCATCTTTGACTCCAGAGTAACTGTATCTGTCTTGAAAACTGTCACTGTCTTTCACAAGGACTTTTTTCGCAAGCTCCTTTGAATTAAGTATGAGGGTTGGTTTCCATGATAGGAACATTCCGAAATAATCGCACTTGTATTTCTTGCTGAGGTCATAGAAGACGTCCCAGAAGCTTCTCCTCATCAAGAACGTAACGCTGCCGAAGATAAATGATGGTTCTTCGAAAGGAACGCCACGTTTTTTCCAATATCCATAATTACTTCGGGAAAAGAAATATAATATCGTTAAACAAGATATCACAAAAACAAGAAACAATTGAATGATAAGACCGAACATGGCGACGTCTGGTCCGTTTGCGAGTCCGATTTACAATATCATTAAGTGTTCACTTGGATTTAGCTTAGGATTGACTGATTTTAAACCAGGCGGTGTTTTGTTGATAAATTATTATCTACTTAATACGTAGGTGGATATCAGTGTGCAAAGGACTAGTCCACACGTTACTAAGCGTTCAGATAGTGTTCGAAAAACGCATGACGTCTGTACCGTGTACAATTTCGACAGACTGTTTATTTTCATACTAAAATCGCAACAGATTATTTGATTAATGTGATTTACTTTAACGTCATCACAGACAGAGAGGGCGTTGCCCGACAGTTATGTACGGTTGTCCTGTACGTTGGCTTCGGCCAGCATCAAGATACCGTCTGGAAAAGCCCTAAAACAACGAGAATGAAGGTGATACTGATAACTAAAAATTAAATCGCTGCGACCTAACGCAACTGTGACTGTTACGCATTAGATGACATTGATTGCAGTAGATAGAGGTTGTTGCTGTTTGGCATAATAATTAGAAATAGTTCCAAAATCAGTGGAACTTGTAATCGTCGGTGTATCATTTGTATTTCCCACGTTAGGAGGTCGATATTTGCCATCTTTTGACATTTAGTTGTCCAGTTAATTGAAATAATTCTACATAATTTGAGGAATTGGTAGGGATTTAAGGAAGCTAATCTTGTCTTTGACAATAGAATACAGCGGTAGGTGTTTCTGTAGTTATTTACGGATCTGATTCTACCGGACACTAACAGATACGTTTCTGACCCGTGAAATACACCCAGATAGGTAAAAAAGCTTGTAAAAAAAGCGCAAAATCTTCTGAATTAATTTAAATGGATTGAATGAAGTCATGTATGTCGGACGTGTCAGAATAAATTACGCCGTCTGGACCTTAGTCATGCATTTTAATTGTAATTTACCTATTATTGAAAGATTCAAATCTTTACTAAGATAATAGTTACCTGCTAGACCTGCTGTCTTTTGTACCGTGTGTCTATTTGGTTCTGTTGTTGAGCTGTTGGGTTCGATCTGATGACGACCACACACACACAACAGACATTGATTCATTCCTTCCTTTTTGACACATTCCTTCGTCATGTATTTATTTCATCGATATTTTTGTTATAGTAACTAAGTTTAATTAATAATTTAATTTAATAATAACACAGACAAAAGCAGTGACATATAATGATTTATTTTCGAAAACAAGACGGTATTATACAAGATTACCTATCATATTTTAGATAAATGACGCACTACAAGTCTTAGATTATAAACAAATAAAATGTTCAAGAGATTCAACATTTCAAAATTATAGTTTTGTGGAAACGCTTTTTCTAGACAAGAGAAAGGGATGCCCATTTTCACTAGCACTAATGAATAACTAAATGAAAGCCGAAAGCATATAATTGCACTGTTGGAAAATCAACCCTCAGCGGAGCGTTGAAAAGGTACTAGCTTTTGCTCGCGGCTTCGCTCCCGCTATGTACGGAAATTAACCCCCGGGGACGTTTTAAATGTAGCCTATACACTCAGGGATAATGTAGCAGCCCGTTAGCGAAAAAAAAACGGAATTGGATCAGTAGTTCCAAAGATTACGCCTACATACAAACTTACAAACAAATTTTACCTCTTTATATTTTTTTAGTATATATTCTTATTTCCTTTAATTATTTCTTCACAAATTTTATACGTTTTTAAATATTCCTTAAAAACTATATAAAAAATGTTTAAAAATATAACAATTGTAGCTCACCGGTATCGGGAACAGCGTCCAAGCTACGGGGGGGATCAGGGCTCTAGAGAAAGGAAACCTCCAATCATGAATCAAGCCCTTGATCCAGCTGCCTAACCACGGCCTCCTCAGATATTGGTCGAGGGTAAGCCATTGGCTGAAACGACTATCGGCACAATGATCGCCGAGTTCACATCCCACATGTCGACAACCTCGCGAACCAATTCAAAATACTTAGTATAGATTATTATTTCCTTTATTTATTTTCTTTACACATTATATACATTTTTAGATATTTTTAGTAACAAAGATCATATTACAAAAACATTTAAAAATATTGAAAATAGTAGCCCACCGGTATCAGGAACAGGGTCCAAGCTACCGGCGGTCAGGGCTCCAGAGAGAGGAACCTCCTAACAATACGAGCCGTGTCCAGGAGTACCGCTTTCTGAATCAAGCCCTTGATCCAGCTGCCTAACGAGAGCCTCCTTAGGTATTCATCGAGGCTCTTGGCAATTAAGCCATGGGCTGATACGACTATCGGCACAATGATCGCTGAGTCCACATCCCACATGTCGACAACCTCGCGAGCCAAGTCAAGATACTTGATTTGCTTATCTTTCTCGGCTTTCACGAGGTTCCCATCATGCGGGACCGTTATGTCAACAATCATTGCGCGCCGTTCTGATCGATCCACCACCACTATATCAGGCTTATTGGCTAGAATAGTCCTGTCAGTGATGATGAATCGATCCCAGTACAATGTGATACTGCCTTTTTCGAGAACTGGGTCGGGCACATACCTATAGTACGGCACTTCCGATTCCACAAGGCTGTATTTAAGAGCGAGTTGCTGATGGATAATCCTGGCTACAAGGTTGTGTCTATGCAAGTACTCTCCGTTAGCTAGACGAGAACACCCGGAGATAATGTGACGGATTGATTCGCCTGGACGGTAGCATGCCCGACATATGTCAACCGTGCCGTCCTTCACAATAAATCTCCGGTAGTTATTCGTCATCATAACTTCATCCATAATTGCACAGACAAAACCTTCGGTTTCTCCGAAGAGGTCCCCGGAACGTGGCCGGGCTACGGACGCTGATAGGTCTACATCGGGCCCATGTAGGGCCTGGAAAAAGCGTCCGTGATGCTCCTTACTCTGCCATACCTCCCTGCGGTCGTTAGTGTTAAGTTTAGTATAGATTATTATTAGGAACACTGTATAGTGTTCCTAATATGTATTATTAGGAGAAACGCCATGACAGATAGCATTTGGCGGCGTCACCTGACGGCTAGTCTATAAAAGCGCTGTTCAGTGAGTAGATCGGCCATTTGGTGGTCGGCTCTCATACGGGAAGGTTGTCAGGTGATCGACGCTATTTACTATCTGTCTTTCTTTTGCTTTATTTTATTTTATTGTGTACGTGTGCATTTGAATTAACGGTTGTTTGCTGGTGTGATTTTAGTTGTGTTTATTCGATTAAATTAATGTTAATAAAATTAGTTAAAGCTCTGTGATTATTCTTTTTTTTAATTCTTTTCTACTTTTGGTTCCTAAAATCAGAAGTGGGATTGGCCTAAACCCACTTAAAAATTAAAAATCCGTTGAGCAAGCGAAACAGCCGTTAATTCAAAAATAATCTATCATGCCTCGACCATCTCGTTCGCGCAGTAGTTCAAATGAAACACCACCGCATAGATCGGATAGGAAGCAGAGTAAATCGCGTCGACACCACCGTAGGTCTCGGTCGCGTCGCGTCCGGTCTTGTAGTCGTGATAATTCCGTGAAACAGGCGTTAGGTACGATTACGTCGCGATTAAGAGCTATAGAGGAAAGCACCGCGAGTGTTTCATGTACACCTTTGCCATCTAATCATGGCAACACACCTCAACGTGATGAACCGGATAATAGTGCGCCAACCGCAGCAAAAGTACTTGCTGATGCGCTTGTTGCTATCCAAACGAAACCGCAGAATTATTATGTATCAAATTTTGATCCTGCTATCCATAACTTTGAGGTGTGGTGTGATGAGGTGGAACGTGCTAGGTTAATGAATCATTGGACCGATTTAGAATGTTTATCGCGAGTTGCTAACTGCCTTAAGGGCGACGCTAGGTCTTGGTTGAATGAGTGGACAACAAGTGATCGTTCGTGGTCTAACTTTTCAAAACAATTTATGTCACTGTGTCCGCGAAGACTCGATTACGCCAACATACTGTTCGAAACCATTAATACAACGTCCGATAAATTTTCAACGTATGCGGAGTATGCCCGACGTTCGTTATTGCGACTACGCATTGTTAAGGGTTTAAGTGAGGAACTAATGGTTCAAATAATCATACGCGGTATAGTTGATGCGCAAGTTCGAGCGGCGGCTGCAAATGCCGATCTTACAACGGAAAATATCGTTTCGTTTTTAGCTATTTACACCAAGCCTAGTCGTGGTAAAATTGACAATCGCGGATCTTCTAATAGTGGTGTAACAAAAAAGCGAAATATAGATCGCCCGACATTAAATGTTTTACTTGCAACCAGACTGGTCATAAAACTTTTAATTGTCCTAAAAAGCGTAAGGGCCCAAATGATAGTTCCGCAAAAATTACTTGCACCTATTGTAAAAAGAACGGTCATAAAGAAAGTGAGTGCTTTACGAAATTACGCTCAGAGGGACAAAATACAAACCAAAGAAAAGTTAACCTCTGTAAAGAATTGTCAATCCAGTCTGCTAATAATGGTGACATTAGTACTGCTGTGATACAAGGCATACCTGTGGATATTTTAATAGACAGTGGTGCTCTTAATGTTTCCTTAATATCGTCAAACGCTGTTAAATACTTTTCCTGCTCACGTAAGTCAACTCATTGCGTTTTAAAAGGTATTAGTTACGACGGGATCCTTGCTCGCGAATATGTTACGCTTACTGTCGAGTTTAGCGGCATCGCGCTTGAAGTTGATTTCGTTATTGTACCCGCCTCTTGCATGAACACGCCAATAATAATCGGTACAGACGTCCTCAATAGGGAAGGAGTAACCTTTGTTAGGACTAAAAACGGGCAATATCTGACACACTCCTCTTAGGTGTTTAAAGTAAATGTTATTGAATCCGATCCTAAAGTCAACACGCCTCTTCAAGGCGAAGATTTGAAGTTATTGTTAACAGTAATAAACAATTTCCTACCTTATTTAATATCTGGCACCGCTATCACAACGGTCCAAACGGGACAAATGCAAATTTACCTAACTAGTGATGTTCCCATCGCCTATCATCCCTATCGATTATCATACCAAGAAAAATTAAAAGTGCGGGAAATAGTAAAAGATTTACTAGACAAAAATATTATTAGAGAGTCCAATTCTGAGTATGCGAGCCCCATAATTCTAGTAAAAAAAAAAGGACGGTACCGATAGAATGTGTGTAGATTTTCGCGCTTTAAATCGTATTACCGTTAAGGATCGCTATCCTCTTCCTCTGATAGAAGACCACATAGACCGTCTTGGTTGTTCGAAATTTTTTACTGGCCTCGATATGGCCTCGGGCTTCCATCAAATACCGATTGATAACAGCTCTATACATAAAACTGGTTTTGTAACACCGGAAGGGCATTATGAGTACTTAAAAATGCCTTTTGGTTTATGTAACGCCCCGACGGTCTATCAACGGATTATAAATAAAACGCTTCGAAGATTCATTGATTCCGGGAATGTATTAGTATACATGGATGACGTACTCCTGATGAGCATGACAATTCAAGAAGGCATCCAATTATTGCGCGATGTTCTAGAAACGCTGTCTCAGGCCGGGTTTTCGATTAATCTTCGTAAGTGTTCGTTTCTAACTACGGAGGTGGAATATCTAGGCAGAGTTATAAGCCATGGTCAGGTTAGGCCGAGCTCTCGAAAGATAGAAGCGTTAACAGATACCCCCACACCAGGCAATGTTAGGCAGGTCAGACAATTTTTAGGTTTAGCGGGGTACTTTCGGCGGTATATTAAAAATTATGCGACAAAAACTGCAAGTATCTCAAAACTCACAAAAAAGAACGTTAAATTTGAATGGGGACCTGAACAAGAGGAGGTCCGGCAATATTTGGTGAAACAGCTGACTAGTGAGCCTATACTTGCAATTTTTGATCCCAAACTGCCTACTGAGTTGCACACCGATGCGAGTAGCGTAGGTTATGGGGCTGTACTAATGCAGGTACATGGGGATGGCAACAAACGCGTTGTTGCTTATTTTAGCAAGGTTACCCAGGGCGCTGAAAGCAGATACCATTCGTATGAATTGGAAACGCTGGCAGTCGTCAGGGCATTGCAGAACTTTAGACACTATCTCATTGGAGTTAATTTTAAAATTATAACGGACTGCAATGCTCTGAAAGCCACTGAGCGCAAGAAGGATCTGCTTCCACGCGTAGCACGCTGGTGGATTTATTTACAAGATTTTAATTTCAATATCGAATACAGAAAAGGCGTAATGATGACTCATGCTGATTACTTGAGCAGAAATCCACCAGCCGTGCAGGTCAACCAAATCGAAAGACCCCTGAACTGGGCACAAATGGCCCAGGCAGCCGACAATGAGACTAAGGATCTTATACAAAAATTAAGAGACGGACAGTTAGACGCACGGCGTTATGAATGTAAAAATGAGTTATTGTATTACCGATACTCACCAGTCGGTGAGGAGTCAAGGCTATTATGTTTTGTCCCAAAGGGACACCGCCTTAGTCTTTTAAGATTATTCCACGACGAACATGAGCACATCGGTGCTGAGAAAACGTTAGATCTCATACTAAAGCATTTTTGGTTTCCCGGTCTTAAACAATTTGGAAGCAAATACACCTCACATTGCCTAATTTGTATCTCCAGAAAACGAGTTCCAAGAGCCCCACATCAACCTATTACTTCATGGGAAAAGTCAGAAGTCCCATTCGATACAATACATGTTGATGTGTTAGGCCCACTGCCGGAATCAAACGGTTATAAGTTCGTCTTTGTGTTGGTGGATTCGTTTACAAAATTTTGCCTACTTTACCCCATATATCGCCAAGACGCGAGCGAGCTCAAGCGCGTTTTTAGTAACGCAGTCTCTTTATTTGGTGTCCCTAAATTAGTAGTTTCCGACCGTGGTCGTATGTTCGAAGCCTCTGGTTTTATTAGCTGGGTATCAGAACTGGGCTCAGACATTCACCACATAACTCCGGAAATGCATCATGCCAATGGCCAGGCTGAGCGCTATGTACGCACTGTATTAAATTTAATTCGTGTCGAATGTCGTAATAAAAATGTACTTTGGTCTGATTCACTTTGGAAAATTCAACTTGTTCTAAATATAACGAAACAAAAAACTACTCAATTGTCGGCATTAAATTTATTAATTGGTACTGATGCGACCACTCCTGTTATCCGTGCGTTGATTCGTGATGTGGCAGTCGAAAATTCACACCCTAATCGCGAAGCATGGCGAGAAATCTGTAGGAGTCGAGCAAAGGGCCTGCTCAAGGTAAATCAAGATAAACAAGATTCCTATGTAAATCGTCACCGACACCCTCCCAGATTGTTCAAAGCTGATGACCTGGTATTCGTCATAAAGTACTCGCAGTCAACGGGAAAACTGGACTCTGGAATGAGAGGCCCTTACCGTGTGGTAAAAGTCTTGCCAAGCGACCGCTATGAGCTAAAGCTGTTGGCTGGTGCTCGTGGCAAAACCACACAGGCGGCAGCCGAATATATGGTGCAATGGAAGGGAGAGTGGTGTCCCGAGAGTTGTGCAGTTTTCTTTGAGAGTAAGTAAACTGTTGCTATGTGTTGTTATATGTTTCAGGTACTCAATGATGCATACTTGGTGTGTAGCCGGAGACTAAAAGCTTAGTCTGAATGGCTACTGGTTACACATTTTACATGTGTATTGGACATTAGTCCTGCAGACACATTTTACATGTGTAGTGGACATTAGTCCTGCAGACACATTTTACATGTGTGTTGGACATTAGTCCTGTAGACACATTTTATATGTGTATTGTACATTAGTCCTGCAGACACATTTTACATGTGTATTGGACATTAGTCCTGCAGACACATTTTATATGTGTATTGGACATTAGTCCTGCAGACACATTTTATATGTGTATTGGACATTAGTCCTGCAGACACATGGTGTATGTGCCTTGGACGACAGTCCTACACAAACACCAATGTGTGAAAGTTGTTCTGGTACACTAACATTATAGGAGAGAAGAATGATCGAAATGAAATTTATGTTCGAAGAAGTTTGCTTGGATGATGAAAGATTAGAAGTACGATCAGAAATATAAGTGTGTGTGAAACCGAATGAGGGCCTTGAAAGAGAGATGAATGAAAGAATAGGAATTCTGTTCATTTAATATGAATGCTAATAACATTTTTATTATTTTTAGATACTGATGACGATGGCATTAATGACGCAGAAGCAGGACCATCTTCAGCTCCTTCTGAGAGCTCCACAGCCCAAACTGATTGCAACAGAGGTGTCAGCGAAGATGTGCCCGAGGACGGCGCACGGTCAGGAGAGGCCGTATTAGGAGAAACGCCATGACAGATAGCATTTGTCGGCGTCACCTGACGGCTAGTCTATAAAAGCGCTGTTCAGGGAGTAGATCGGCCATTTGGTGGTCGGCTCTCATACGGGAAGGTTGTCAGGTGATCGACGCTATTTACTATCTGTCTTTCTTTTGCTTTATTTTATTTTATTGTGTACGTGTGCATTTGAATTAACGGTAGTTTGCTGGTGTGATTTTAGTTGTGTTTATTCGATTAAATTAATGTTAATAAAATTAGTTAAAGCTCTGTGATTATTCTTTTTTTTTATTCTTTTCTACTTTTGGTTCCTAAAAGTATTATACATTATAGTGTTAGTAAAAACGGGCAGAAGCCTTCGCTGAATAAAGGTCCTTTCTTTCTGTCTGGTTGAATAATTAATGAGTGTAGAGAACGCGTTGTGGCATTAATGATCACAGTTCATTTAAGTTCCGCGTCTGCGGTATCCTTGAATGCACTTTTTGTCCACAATGCAAACTTTTCTTTTGCCTATATTGTTTTGTTTGTCGAGAAAACTCCAGCGATTGAACTAAAAATAATTTAGCTACTCTAAATTTATCTTTCGGTTTTCCGATACTCGACCTTGCGTCGGTTTAATAAATATCTCGTCCGGCGCCGGCGTCCCGCAGGAAAGAAGATATTCATTTCCCCCTATCTTACGCTTAGCTACTATATAATGTTATGAGACTTTTCAATTGGTATTATGCATCTTGGTTCAGCCTCCATTAGTGCTTCGACAAACATGACTAGGATTTTTGACAAGGAAAATTTCGGCCTTTTCATTCCGCAGTACCGATAACTTTACTGTGGATTTTTTTTTACAACGTTATACAAGATGCATCTCCAAGATGTAACGGAATCTTCAGGAAGCCGTAAGTAAGCCTTCGTTCTGTACATCTAGTAATTCTACGCAAAAAAATATTGCTGGAAACGACTTTTTTGTAGGGGTGAATAATCACGGTTTAGTGCTGGAAGCCAGTGTCGCAAGCCAGGGCTGCAAACCACTGCTGCAAGCCAGTGCTGCAAGCCAGTGCTGCAAGCCAGTGCTGCAAGCCTGTGCTGCAA
The DNA here is from genome assembly GCA_947578425.1 of Eugnorisma glareosa. Lineage (NCBI taxonomy): Eukaryota > Metazoa > Arthropoda > Insecta > Lepidoptera > Noctuidae > Eugnorisma > Eugnorisma glareosa. The sequence goes on from OX387959.1 coordinate 15,056,088, forward strand.
GCCAGTGCTGCAAGCCAGTGCTGCAAGCCAGTGCTGCAAGCCAGTGCTGCATGCCAGTACTGCAAGCCAGTGCTGAAAGCCAGTGCTGCAAGCCAGTGCTGCAAGCCAGTGCTGCAAGCCAGTGCTGCAAGCCAGTGCTGCAAGCCAGTGCTGCAAGCCTGTGCTGCAAGCCAGTGCTGCAAGCCAGTGCTGTAAGCCAGTGCTGCAAGCCAGTGCTGCATGCCAGTACTGCAAGCCAGTGCTGAAAGCCAGTGCTGCAAGCCAGTGCTGCAAGCCAGTGCTGCAAGCCAGTGCTGCAAGCCAGTGCTGCAAGCCAGTGCTGCAAGCCAGTGCTGCAAGTCAGTACTACAGGCCAGTGCTGCTAGCCAGTGCTGGAAGCGAGTGCTGGAGGCAAGTGCTCGCGCCAGCCCAACCCTCAGCCTCTATGGACTTTTACGTGGATCTTAGTATACTTTCATATTGTGATTAGTTTGATTAAGAGATATAAGAGCTATTTTTAACCACATTCCTAATAACATAAAAGAGGAACCCGTAACAATATTCAAAAAAAAAACTAACTGAACTTTTGTTGAATAAATGTTATTACTCCGTATCGGATTTCCTAGCTGATAATTTTTAGTTGTGTTTCATGTTTGTGTGTTTGATGATGAACTGCATCAATGTTTGCATGCCAAAATGGTAGAATGTACAAGGATTCTCTAACATTATTGTAACGACCTTATTGTAATTACCTACATTCGGAGCAAATAAATGATTATTCTATTCTATTCTATTCTATTCTATTCTATTCTATAAGCGAAAAACTGAAAAAAGATGGAAAAAAATTAGGTTGTTATACCCCCCTCCTCTTATCTCTTTATATCGCTGGAAAGGTGCGTTGATTACTATCAAAGTTTTTTTAAACAGTCCGATTCGATAGATACCTACTACAATATTGTTAACTCGAATCAAATCGACATCCATCTTTTAGCATCAGTCTTGAATAAAATGCGTGATAGTGCCGTTATCGTTTGTTTTAAAAACACAAACGATAACGGCACTAATTTTTTTTTTGTTTATAACGTAAATAATTGAAGATTTAAACTTGTGTGGCAAAGGTCAAATGATTGCGATATTACGTCATCAATATCTAAGTGCAGAACGTACTGATGCAGAGGCCTTCCTTGTCCATACGGTCCGATTGAGAACCAGAGATTATCGCTACCGGACATGGTGACGAGTCTCTAGGGGCGCTGTCCTCGGGTTCCGGGCAATATTGCTCGTTGGAATGGCTCGCTATCAAACTCATGAACTCTGAGTGCCGTACCTGACTATGTCAGTTGCGTCTCATAGCCTATCCAAATATTGCACGAACGTTTGCAAGCGATATTTTACGTGATCATCACCATGTATACCTACGTAGTTTTAATGCTCTATGCATAGAAACAGCGTTTAGCGTGATTTTGAGACTCAATAAATCTTTGTCTTGTAAATTAGCACCAAACAGAGCAAGTAACACTTGTCAGTATAGAATAGGAGAATAGTATTCACTGCGAAGGAAATATTAGATTTTATTTTATGTTCTTTTTGTATTTTGTAGAGTTATTTTTTATTATTGCGCGTTTGTAGTCTGTGCAAAATAAACGATTTTTCTTTCTTTCTTTCTTTCAGTATAAAAAAACCCTAGTGTGTAAAACTACATCTAACATTGCAACATCGATTTTACTAATTACATGAATGATGAAAGCGGTTTCCGATTAGATGTATGGTCCATACATCTAATCGGAAACCGCTTTCCATACAGTATGGAACTCATTACCTGAATGAATAGGAAGGCAAATGACAGGTAGTCCCAGTCAGTTAAATAGACAGCAATCATCTGACAATTAATGTTTGTATAGCGTTTAATTAATGTATGTTACCAATAATTATTATTGTGGAGTTAAAGGTAATTTAGGGCAGAGTTAGTGGTATTTCGGAATGTATCTCTGAGGGTTGTTTGTTCGATGAAGGAACATCGATGGGTTTTAGTCAGTAAAAGTCTGACACTCCCGAGCAGGAGGAGTTATTTGATAATTTCACACCCGAAAAAAAAAAAAGCTTGTTTTACAGTACGCAAATAAAAGATGTTTTATAATAAATCAAACCTTGTAAATTTTATTATAGGTTAATATATCTACTATGTACATTATATACAGACTACAAATAGAACTAAAATAATGCTAAAAAGAAGGCTAAAAGTAAGTTCCTACAAATATACAACGACAACAATAGGACACTTCGGCGTCAAAGTACTCCTCCCCATCGATGTCATCCGGAAACGTGCCCAAAAGACTGGCAGCATTGCCACGTTGAATGGCAATGCTAATTCTTTGACCAAAGAAAGAGCCAGCCCTCTGGTCACGCGAAATGTCGACCAGTCGGCGAGATATTTCCTTAAAAAGGAGACGCGCGTTCGGGCCCCATGACTCGAGCGTTTCGACCCCAGCAAACGGCTCAAAACTGTAGTTACCGATAAGGTTACAGTATTTGCGCCGCTTGAAGCTCTCAGCAGCCGCAGCAGCAGCGCTCGCACAGCCCGCCATGCTTGCAATGTGAGATGGTGCAAGGGTGTCGACACAGGTTGCGTCCCACACCAAAGGCCTACCCACCTTCCAAAGCACCAACGTCATGCCGTCTGGTCTCTTCCCATCGTCACGTACCAAGCCGTTTGGTTCTAATACCGCTAGTACGCCGGCGCTGGCAAGGGCTCGACGAATAATGTCGTTAATGCTTGCGTGCCGTGCAATACGACCTGCGCTCCTGTAGCAGGACAGGCCATGGTGTCCGAGGCTGTCGACAGCTTCACCGCAGTGACACCGATGCGAAGCAACACAAGGCGCGCCTAAGCGTAGACTCATAGCGACACGGAACTATGTGTCGTCCATCACAGTTCCAATGGTGGGTGACGGAAATGCCTGAAGCCACAACCCCGACTCCCATTCTCCCACGGCTAGTAGACGGGCACGTTCCACAGTATTGATAGATATATTAATATATAATCGTATAATCCGTATTGGGACAAGCCATAAATTCAATAATTATTAGTTTCAAGAATCATATTTACCACTCGTAAATATTTGAATGTCTTTGATATTTTCACATGTCATGCCCTGGCTGACGTCTAGCCAATGATTTTAGTAAAATATAACCTCATTGCGTCTAGCTGTCTACCATTTTCTGATTTTAATTACGAAGTAATTGTATATCTCCTTTCCAGTCCTTCAAAAATAACCGTAGAAATTTAGGTCTCTACGGAACCTTTAGTTGTGTTGATTGACCTAGAATAGAATAAATAAATAAATTGAGGTGGACGGTCAGCCGAAAAAATGACTTTTGTGTGTAAAATGGTAGTGTATAAAATGCATTTGTAAAAAAACTACAGTTGCAGAACATAGCTGGCAATAACCAAGCTGAAGTTTGAGTGGGCGGGCCATGTTATTCGAAGGTTCAATACTCGATGGTGCCATGAGGATCGGTGGCTGGGTTACGATGCAGATGACGGAAGCCAAGGTATAGTAGTGGATCTTGGGAGAACAATATGCCAACCGTAAATAATATCGCAGTGAGTTGAACAATCGACGTTCCAGCAAAAAACATTAAATACATATCACCAAATCCGTTACATTTTCCTAATATTATACTGATTACTGATTTTATCAAGTAATTGTCATCATTTGATAGTGATTACATATAATGATGATGAACTACGCATTATCACCTGTTGATCAACACTTTACTTGCTATCGATGATCCGGAATTTTTCGAACGAGTTTGGCTGCGTTCATTATTTTGTACCCGTTGTTTGTGAATTGAGGTTGCATAAGCTTAGGTACACGTGGTGACTTTTTTAGTACCTTATTTAACTTATATTGTTCTTTATCAAGGACCCTTCATTAATGATCCAAAGTAAAATCAAACGGTAATATTAATTTAGTTTCAGTAAGCAAATAAAATGAACTTGAGGGGTTATTTACTTCCTGTTGCTTCGCGGTTGCTATATTTGACTTTAAAGTAAAGACCATACTATATATAATATATAATTATATAATTCCATACTAGCTGTTGCCCGCGACCTTCGTTAGCGTGAAACACTTAAAGAAAATCCATTTTTAATCGGATTTTGTTACCAATTTCAAGAGTTAAATTTTTTGCACGAAACCTTAATATTTATTCTAAAATAAAATAAGCCTTAGTTACTTTTTGTAACCTCAGCTATCTGCCAGTAAAAGTCGCGTCGAAATCGATCCAATCATTTTGTTAACAATTTCAAAATATTAGGCTGTATGGTTTCCAGAACTTTGCCTGTATTAATTGACAATTATTATAATTTCAGCAACTGGTGCATCTGAGACAGATATTGTTTGCCCCTAGAATGTGATGGTGAGACTAAAATAAAATAAGCATTGTAGCAGTCCTTGATAATCCAGATTAAATTATGATAACAGAACTTCAGATAGCAGATTTTTTTAAACTGGTGAAATTACGTTATTTTATAAAATACCCTTATTAAAAAAACTAAGAATATACAGAAGGTAACATTACTGAATAACATAAACTTGAAATAATCAAGGTATGCTAATATGAGGCTATTTACAAAACATGACTGGAATATTTGCATTACAAATAGGTATTCCAAAATTTTCTCTTATTATCTTGAAAATGAAACATCTCCGAAACACAAGTGTAGAAAGCTACAAAATACTTATTGTCTTTGAATGCACAGTTAAAAGTATCGCATGATTGATTGCAAAAGCTAAATAAAACAACAAACTCTATCGTATCGACGGGAAATTAAGTAAATCAAAGCAGTTTTTCTTACAATTTCCATCTGAGAGACGGCGAGACCCAGCAAAGATAGCGAATAAAATCAGTTTTGTAAGTGGAAATCATATTATTATTATTGAAATACATCGATGCAAGTTGCGCAAAATATTTGATTAAACCGAATATTGACCTGAAGTAGAATGCAAGTTATATTCTAAAACTACAGGTACCTACACCTATAAATAAATATGAACCAGATTTAAGGTCATCGACACTTATCAGTCATTTAGCATAATTATTAGATAACATAACCCAATACTAACTGGGTTGTGGAGTCAGATAGGCAGTAGCTCCATGTACAATACTGGTATTCAGCTGCATTCGGTTAGACTGGAAGCCGACCTAATTTATAGTTTTGGAGATGCGATATTTTGTGTCACAACCATGCAATCGGTTTTGTTTAATGCTTTTCGTTTTCTGATCATGTCTTCGCAACTCCTGTAGGTGAGCGTTTGTGATTAATCATTTGATATAAAGCAAATAAAGGTAGCAAAAACAAAAAAATAAACAACGATTTCTTGAGTCACATGTCCTGTCGTTTGTACGGAAGAACGAAGCATCCGTGTGGAATTACAGCGGCACGTACAAAGCGTGACGACACGCTTTTGTCTTCATTTAATAAACATTTATTACTGTATAAGTTGTTCATTGATGCTCTTAGACAACCTTCAAAGTATTAATCGGCCGTTTAATTTTAGACCGAATTAATACTAAATATATGTACCAACCTAAAATCTACCTAATAAATTAGCTTTTACGTAATAGGCATTTTATGCCAGCGTTAAAATATTTATGCTCTACAGGAAATATAATCCCTGCTTCAAACGTACTTTTCTGAATACCTACAACTTAACACTAAGTAGTCAATACATACTGAACAAAATTCATAAATGAGTGAATTGGATCGACAAGGCAGGAAATTTAAGTGCCGAGTATGCCAACAACACCGGCGCGTCGTCTGATTGAATTACAAGTGGCTTGTGCCTGTCTGCCTGTCGGTGACCAGACTCTCTGGATGCCCCGATGACGTTCGTGAATGTGCTCCGAAATTCACATGTTCCCATACTGCATGAATGAATTCGGGACATTCGAGATATTTTATGCGATGAATTTCAAGTCACGTGAATAACGAAATTGCTTCTCGAATTCGACATGACACATTTAGTTTTCAACTGGTTAAAACATGACAATGTTTTCCAGCATTGATCAATTTATGCTGAACAGTACTATTGAATTCTGTCGAATTCAAATGAAAAAGAAATCTGCAGCATTATGCAAAGCAATTGCTTGAGTTATGTTCAAGTAAAACGTTTTATTCACGCTAATAAATGGGTGAAGTAGATAAAAGACTAACAAAAGGATTTTACTGAGCCACCGGAGCTTCATTTCACATCGGCCTCAATTAAACTGCAATTACTCACTGGCTGAAGCTTACAAAAGCAGTTATGCCCTGAAGTGGCAAATTAAAAAACAGACGGGGCAACCGAAGAACAGTTACGTGAGTTAATCCTTTACAGTTGTGGATTCAGCTCAGCTAGACAATGAAATATCGAAGCCGTTTCGGTGGTGCGGTGGTAGTAACCCCATTTTACGGCTGAGAACCCGCGAGCACGGCGCGGGCGGCCCCCGACCACGCTACGTGTTTATCGTCGAACAAACTTCATAACGTTTTATTTCTGTCTATGTTTAGATTGCCATTTTCTTAACAACTGAAGTGATAGAGTTTCATTTTTACTTTTATTTTTCTACGTTATTACAGCGGTCTTTTATTTCACATTTTCACGCTCAATTTATTTCCAGAACACGCTCGGTTCACATTTATATGCAGCGCTCAATACCACACTTATCATAATATTCATACTATTGTGAAATGAAAAGTTCTAAGCTATCCTTTTTGAATGAGTTCTAGGCACCGAGACTGATGTGAAGCCAAACCAATTACGGAAGGCACGAAAGCCAATCAAATTGTTTGCGGCCAGTCTTCGTTCTCCGAGAAATAGAGTGAAGCTGTTAGTAACTCAATGGAAGAAGGACCGCAAATGTAGTGACATAGTATTATCTTATCGACTGATCACTTTTTTTTTTAGGTATTTCAGATAAAAGGGCAAATTACCTTATTCTTACTACTCGAGAAGTAACTGAAAGTATGTAAAACAAAACTCACATAACGAAGAACTTCTTGCTGTGCTGAAGCATGATGCTCCTACGATATTTCTCTCCAGTGATTTTGGTGACAAAGTAATATAGGGCCTAACAAGATGAAGTAGTGGCACGTGTAACATTAAACTCCAATTAAATACATAATAAACACTCTCAAACTGCTCTTTCCTTGCATGTACAATAGTACACTACATGGGAGTATACGATTCCACGACGGAATAGTAATTCCACTGCGCATCACTAAAAGCTCGTTTGCACAAGGAGATTTTCTTGAGCCGATGGGGCGAGAAGAGATAAGATCATAAGATTCTCACTGCAAATGTCTCTGCTCAAAGCCAAAGCTCTTTACAAACCAACGTTTTATGTAAATACAGTCGGAACTTCGCGCGTGATGCTGCCTTCCATATCAATAGTTAGACGATAGTTTCGCTTGCCAAACTTTTCTAGTCGAGGGTCATTAAGCCTCGTGAGTCGTGTGTGCATGTTGAATATGTATTAACGTGGTAAGTGCTTGGTAAGCATGAATGGGTTAGTAGGCTGTAGGTTGTTTTTACAAGTCACTTGGTAGAATACGGGTGCATTTCACCACTGTAACTTGACGCGATCAACCAATCTTAACCGCGTTTAAGAGTTGTCACTGTCAATATTTCATTCACTGACAGCTCTTGAACTTAGTTTACGTTGATGTGCTGATCAAGTTCAGTTTATTGGTGAAATTGGCCCGAAGTGGGGTAATGTTTGTTAGTATTTTGATAAATAAAATATGTCTGTATTCTCAGCCTACTTCTCCCTACTTACCTATTGATCCGCACTAACGCGGAATTGTAGTAATTACCGAGTAACAGACTGCGGTGATTTCGGTGGAACTCGCTAATAATTTATTGTGTTTAGCTATCCGATACGCCTGTATTTGTACGATCTAGGCGGCCATAAGTCCCATTATTAAAATAACAATAACATTCATAAAAACGAGGCGCGCCTGAGACCTAAAGAGCGAGTTTCGTCACGTATGTTATGTAGCCAATATCTCGTGAAAATGAATAGGATATAACAGAAAAGCCTCAATCACTCCGCTCGAACTGGGGATCAAACAGAGAAGACGCTGTAAAGAGATACGAAGCCAGCTTTATGCAGAACTTACATAAAAGCTACAGATTAAGATTGCAAACATGACTCAATTAAGCATACTCTAACTTAAAGTTCAGCATATTTCAAGAACTCAATTTGCAGAGCTACGTATCTAATTATCCGATCTGTAGCCTTCTTTAGTACGGTTATTCGTAGAGTATTTAAGTTGTCGCAAACTATGAGATGAGCAATTTGCGACCGCGGCTGTAATTGCGTCATGCTCGCTAAATACAATGTATTTTAAAGTTTTTCTCGCTTCATGTTAAGTAGCAATGCTGGAGAAGAGATTATGCTCTAGAATTTTAAACAGCTGTTGAATGTTTTGTGAGAATGGTGAATGTCGTAACTGTTAAATAATCTAAACATCGATACAAGTAAGTAAACTTGAAGTGCGTTTGTAATTTCAAAATAACAGTTTTTTTGTGAATTCATATAACCTAACCTAACCAAACACGAAGGGGATGGCGGGGTATATGAAAGCATATACAGTACTTATAACATAGCAAAATTGTTTTAAATTTTTGTCCGTCTGTCTGTCTGTTTGTTCCGGCTAATAACGGCTAGACCGATATTGTGGGGATTATTTTTACTGGCAGATAGCTAATGTTATATGGAGAAACTTACTTGCTCTCTTGCTTGAAAAGGGTCTTTCACAAATTAAAATCCTTGAATTTGTTAACTAAACCCGATTTAAATAGGGAAGTAGATAATATTATTATTATAATAATTTTACGTGGAGGAACGTCGCGGGCAACAATAGCTAGCACCATTTATTTAAAGCTAGTTTTTAATTACGCACTTAACTGGACACAACTTAAGCCATTTTGGTAGGTTTACTTTTGTTTCCATAATTTTGCGGAATTTTAACGAGCACATTTCAGTATGGTACCGACTACATTTCTCTACGAAAGAAATTTTCAGAACACGGTAGCTATACAAAAGTATAGCTACCGTGTTCTGAAAATTGCATAGCATTTTTGTAGCATGAAATGAAAAGTTTTACAATCAAAAGATTGTAAAACTTTTCATTTCATGCTTATTAAAAGTTGTCCTGCAGTGCCAGTATATAATACAAATATGTTGATTCTTCTAATTAGTACTTTCGTTTTTACAGAAGTATAAAATCGGTATCTTGTCTAAATAACATTGATCTTCGTGGTAATCAGGTCGATAATTCCTTAAAGCCGAAATATTATACAATGATAAAGCAACCGCGATCAAGAGAATTGAAATAAATTAGAGAGCTTATGGTTGCGGTGAGCAAGATCTACAACTTGATCCTAACTTTAATGCTGTTCAATCCATTCACGGCTGCAAGTAGGTGTAGACACAGAAGCGATGAACAGTCAGTGAGTTTTTATGTGTGTTAGGTATTTATCATTGAATAATTAAATCGTAACTCGTTTACTTGTAAGATTACACTTCAGTGAAAGTTAATTAACTTCTACGTATACTCGTATCTATGTGAACTTAAACTACAAAAACATCGTCAAAAGTTGCTTGTTACATTTTTACAAAGCTTTTATAATATGCTTATTTCGGCTATCCATAAATAAGTAGGTAGGTAATAGACGACCCTTTTTTTTTTTTTTCTGATCGGATATCAGGAGGGAGTGTCAGAGTTTTACTGACTAAAACCCATCCATGTTCCCTCATCGCATCGCCCTTTGTGTTTCGGGGCCACGGTATCTCTTTTGAACAGTCCCGCAGCCCCGGCAGGCATCGGCTCTGGCGGACCCCTCCCTTTTGCTGACATCTCTTTGAGGCGCGTGGAATACGAACGCGCCGTCGACACGGCCTGTCGTCATAAGACGGATGGACGGCGAGCTAGCCCGTAGCTCACCGTCCACAGGCCCGTGACTACGGTGGCCGGGGGCCACCACGTGACCCCCGACGCCCGGTGCGTCTCCCGCGGCGGTTAGGACGTGAGGTTCTCTCCCTCTCACGTTCCGCCACCTTCTTCGCTAGCATGACTGCTCCGCAGAAGGAGGTGACGGCGTCCCATTCCGTCTCACTCCGGACCAAGGATTGAACCAAGGCCGGACGTGAGAGGTCGCCGCCGCCGATCGCCGCTACGAGGACACGGCGCTGCTCCGCCTCCCGCCCGATCCGGTGCAGGTACCTCCCGAAACATAATAGACGATCCTTAAAACACACTATAACTATCATTATATTTGTTCCACGTATGAGTAGATATATTTTGAGTGTCAAATTGAGCCATCAAGTTTTCTTCTTAAAGCAATCTGCTCTGATAAGGTAGGTATCGGTTTGGAATAAGGCCCATAATTATCCTAAAAGTTCGAAATTGTTACAAAGAACAAATAAAATGCAAATAAGTGAATAAGCCGTATATTCGCTAGTGCTGTAACATTTATCTGCCAGTATCACAAGCGCTACACAAAGAAAAAACACGTTAGACACATTTCAGAAAGGCGAACACTTCAGTTAAAACTGCATATATCAACGTCACGAGATGAAAGAATCGCCGAATGGTTTAGCGAAGTAAGTCACGTTCAATGTTCGTGTGTGGATGTCTATCTGACCGCGACTGTACAATTGCAATTTCTCAGTCAATTGAACACTGTGTGGCTGCAGGCTTGTGATAAACAGCTCCATGTGTCGCTCATTGAGACGGCAACACACTTAACGCGAGTGTACTACAATGTATAAATATTACACTGTAATGCCCGCTAGCCTAATTATTTTCCCCAAGGGAAATCTCGCGCGGATACTACAAGTACTAAAACTTTGGCTGTATACACAACTTTGTTCTAAGTGTGCTTGTTAGGGGAAATTGAAAATAGGCTCCAGATTTTTAATAATAACTTAAATCCAGGCGTTTGCAACTTAAGATTCAGTTTAAAAAGAAGGAAATTGGAATTTTAACTGTCTCAGTCTCATCCGGTGTAAGCGAAAGATACACCGGATGAGACTGAGACACTTCGGGTGCGTTTCACAAATGTAACTGAACGCGATCAGTTCATCTGAACGGCGCTCTAGAGCTGTCTGAGTCAATAATTCGTAGCAATTTATTGAGACACGGACATTGAGCGCTGTTTAGATGTGTTAATCGCATCTAGTTCCAAATTTGCCTAAAGTGCTTTATACCTTTTGAACTACAACAGTGGTGTTATGCTTCCGAGACTTAGGATAATCACATCAGTGATACATCATACAGCTAGACAGGTCACAGCAAGTGAAGATATCGTTAGCGCGCTGGTTCGCACACAATATCCTTGAAGCTATATCTATAGTGTGTTGTGTTCAATTCGGTAAGGGAGGATTACCACAGATAATCCGGCCGAATGCTGAACAGATATACGAGGTACCTCTTACTGCTATTGTCTATTCAATTCCCTACTACCGCCTTGTAGGAGAGCTTCAACTGTTGTGTTTCGGCTATTGCTGACCGAGTTCTCGTTGCGAGGGCTACTACGTGTTTTCGATTTCCACTCTGTTACGGATACGTGTCGGGCTGAGTTTGTAATAGGAATATCGAGCACTTTTCCAGTGTTATGAGAACAGAATACAATTTTTGTTTTAATATCCATGTAAACGTGCATTGACCTGACATCGAACATTTTTATTTTTAAATCTTTTTATGTCCTACTGCTGGCCAAGGACATCCCCAATATTTATCAGAGGATCCCATGGGAGCCTCGTCATGGGATCCAAGTGGACGGAGGGTATCCTTTCAGGTACGTTCTCCTGCGCCACCTCGAACCAGCCTTCATGATGCGCGACTAGATCATCTCGCCACCTCTTTCTAGGCCGGCCTGGGAGGCGCCCGCCGCCGCCATCTTGAAGTCTTAAGCAATATTTCGACCCTACCAACGATATCGACGCATACGTCTTGGTGAAACAATATGAATCGTTTCTAGTATGGGAAAGTGATTTAGATAAGGCCCGCCGATGGGAAATTTGATTTATAGGGTCCAATGGAGCGCTAAATATATACGGTATTGGCCGCGGGAGCGATCGGGGCGATGGATGGCGAGGGGCGTACGCTCAAATGGCCCCCGGGGTGACTCCGATGACCTTCTTCATTTTTCTCAAGACATGTTACAAAGAAACGTGTTGCATATTAGGCGGACACTGTTGGAACAATCATAATTTATATCAAAGAGTTTGCAGTTTATTTTCTTTTTTCAACATATTTTCTTTGAAATGATATACAGGAATATCAAAGTCTGCTGGCTTTAGAATGCTCATGGGGGCGTAATCTTTTAAACTTGAGTACCTTTTGTTGCACGGTTGACGAGGCTCAAAGACGGCCTGGGTCAAAGAGCCTCGCAATCACATTGCTTTGAGATTTACCTTCGTAACATACGTAAGCTAAGTTTTATAAACGTGGGCTGGAAGCAGATAAAAGCATACTTACGGTAATAGAGGCAAGTGTTTTGCAAAAGACACAGGAGCATAACATATTCTCTTTGGATCCATCCAAAGAGAATATGTTAGATTTTTATCTCCCAGAGACGATAATATTATTATTACTGAAAGTCAATTTCCCTAACCTCTACATACCCTGAAAGGTACGAAATAGAACAATAAGGGTGTGTACATAAGAAGTTGTTGGAGGGTCCATAAGGAAGGCAATAAGTCAACCGTGGCACGTGTGGAAGCCCAGGGCTGCACGGGTCGCAATAAATAAGCACGTCCAGGTCCTAAGCTAACAATCGATCGTTTCCCGAACAATTATCAAATACCTACCGATAGGCCTTCCATTAACTAAGTTTCGTGCAACATACAGTGCCCTTGGGGAACTGTTAATTGTACTAACTTATACACTCCACGGCATACACAAATGTGTACCCTGCATTAAAGTGCTAGTACAGAATGCTGCTCAATGGAATCAACAATGAACTTGGTTAAAGTTCAAAGAAGTCGGACGATTGAAAAGTAAGAAAACTGACTGTAACTAGCCGTAACATATTGAAGATTACCCAGTTGAAGTTCCACTGTAATTCCGAGTTGATTGTTCAGACTTTCCTTTGCTTTAAAAGTATAAAAGATTTAAAAGTTTGTCGACGGAATTCAGCACTTTCTTTTCGTCTCTAAAACTTTAATCTTTTATTGAACAATAGGTATTGTTTTTACCTACCTACCCTATTGGTCTCGTGGTGCGATTCCCAAGTCACGCAAAAGTGTTATTGATTTATTCCATTATGGAATTCTCAGTCGCAGTCTGGAGTCTGGAATTTGGTAGCGTGACATCCCCGCGCCTCGGAAAGCACGTAATGCGATTAGTCTGCGCCTGCTCTTGGTCTTGTTGGCCTTCCCATCGGACTGTGAGCGTAAAGGAACAGGAAGTGCACCATTTTTTTTTTTTTGGAGATGGCCTCTCGCAGTTCAGCCTCTGAGGCTGGCTACTCCTTAACCGGGCCAATCCTGTGGATGCCTTAAAGAAGTGCACCTGTGTTAGCGCACATACTTGTACACTATAACATTGCTTGCTAATGGTATACCTACATAACTTATCCCCATTTAGATTGACTGCCGTGATATTATAGACATTCGGTCGGGGAGGTATTTAGTACAGTTTTTTTAATAAGTCCCGTTATTGTACGTCCCGGCTTATGTACCTACACATGAATTGAAGCAATGAATAAAACATATGATCTAAGTAAGTAGGCGGGTAGGTAAGCTACCGTTAAATAGAAAGATACTTAGCTCGTGAATGTTTGAATACCTTTTAAAATAATACGACACAGTCTGTCATAACCATAAGTTACATATCTAAATGTTAGTTGCTAGTGATATAAATGTTATTTAAGTAGTTATTTTTTCGTTCTGGGTAGGTATCCCAAGAGTCCCATGACATTATATTTTATGAGCGGCGAGTAAAATAATGTAAGGTTTCTTAGAATGCGGGAAAAATAATGATCTTATAGGTACATTTACCTACCCATGCCAAAGTCATATAAAGGTGCGTTACCGAAATAAAAAAAGGTAAAGATTTAAGGTATATAAAAGGTGATTTTATTTGACTTTCCGCGAATTCAGAGCAGCCGTGTCTATCTTTGATTTACTTTTGTTTTACAGACGGTCGTGCTAGCTACCTGTCTCTAAATAACATTAAGATGGAAAAATCTAATGTGAGAATGATCGGAATAGATCTATATTTCCGTACGAAAGTGAAAAATCCTGTCAAGAAACTCTGGACATTTCGAAGTGCTCTCCGATTGCAACGAAACTGGGTTGTCTTGTCTTAGCTGTGATTTATGGACCAATAGACACCTCGTTCCATTAATTTATGGTTGTTTAATGTGACAGTCAGCGCCCTTCAGCAAACGTTATTAATTATACCTTAAAACGAAATACTTCAATTTGTGGGCCAAACACGAACGCGCGGCGTAAACGTAACGTAAAGAAAAATTTCAACATAGAAAGTAGAAGTACCTACTCGTTTCGCACATGACATTCACATAGTTTTTAGAGTTTATTCATATTTTTGTATCCAACTTGTTTTAGGAGTTAAGTTTTGAGATTGTTACACCGAGAACAACTTTGATGATCTAATTAACAACGTGCTCGCATACTGGGCCAATATTCGATACTGCTCCGAACACTGTTAAGTTCCAATTAAGTAGTTAGCACGGACTAAAATCATTTTCATTTTAAATAAAGCACAACGCAAAATTGGTATGGAGCAAAAGTAAAAATAAGTAAGTTTAAAAAAAAAATCGGTTCAGATGAAAAGAGCATTCATCTCGCCATTTATTATTCACCCAGGCACCTAGTAGTTTTATAAGCCAAAATGTACGCATTAAAACTATAAAACGAGTTGGTTCTCTTTATTTTTTAATCGTGAGCTGAATAAAATATGATCATAGGGCGGGCGAAGGGCGCCATGTCCCTAGGACGAGCCGATTTTTTTTCATTGTTGCAGGCTTTTTGGCATCTAATTAAAATATATCACTGTTTCCCAGCATTTAACAGCCGTTTTATTCTTGACGGGCAAAATGATTGTTAGTGTTGCCATTAGCATAGCGTTCCATTTCGATTTCATTTTAGTGAAAATATTCGGCTCTATCGTATCGATTAAGAGGGCTCTTCCCGGCCTATCTATCGTCAACGCGAGCATGGTCGAAAAGCTTGTTGTTTCATCCAGAGCCACAGCGGCGATTTTCTTTCGATTCCCCCGTCTTACCCGCCCCGACCCCGCACAACTCGTGTCCCGCGCACCTCATACCGCCTAACGCGATGACATTGAACGAAAAATAGTGTTCGAAAATTTCTTAAACATGTTCCCGGAAATACGTGTTTTTGAATAAGTCTTACAAGTGTGTGAAATAAATATTTGTCGTTAAGAATCACCATTACATGTGCAAGGTTTCTATCGAGATGTTTTCTTTACTTTTCTAGTTTATGAGTACATTATGAACGGCCAAAGTTCAGTTAAAATTTGTGCAAAACAGAAATTTTTGGAGGCCTATATTGAATTTGTTTCTACATTTTTTTAATTTTTTTGCTACCATAGAAACCTAGATATAGTGCACAAAATACCTATTAGTTCAAAAACACCTGCATAATCACGTAAGAGCATGTGTATGAAAAGTGTGACGGGTGGGCCGCTCTTAAGAGATACGCTTTGTGAATAGTATGGTTATGGTAGGAAACTAGGAATAGCATAATTGTGTTGCCATGTTCCACTAACGATGGGGCACTCTTATCCTGTCCTGCGTGTCCTATTGTTTGCTCGTTACAGGAACTGATGAACGCTGCTAACGGTGCCAAACTCGTAGCGCAAATTCGGCGCGGACTCAATTTACCATCCACCAATTTACCTGCCATCGACATGCTAATAAGAAGATGAGCTTGACGTGTATTTTTTACCTGACTTTAATTTAAATAAAGAACTCAATGAAGTCATATTAGATTTAACAGCATGATTTTTTAAATAAAGGTACCACCTTTATTTAAAAAAATCATGCTGTTAAAGCGAGTAGTGTTTATGTAAATTACTAAGAAAATGGTACTCGGTCAGGCAGATCTAGTTAGTTATCATGTTTATTTTATTACTACTTAGACAATAGTTTCTTACCTCATGAATATTTCGTCTAAGTAAGATATTTCATTATCTCTTAGTGCTTTGGTGAAACTAAATCTTCACTTAAAACATACATATTTAAGTTGGAGCTTTGTAACTTATGGCTGGATGCTCATTAAACTTAGATATTATGTTTCTCTCCCGTGATAATTTAATGCTTTAAGAAATACTATAATGATTTATCGTGTAATCTGCCTCTGTTTAGTCTTGTCGAGAAATATGATTTTCTTTCGCAAATTAGAAGAAGAATCGCTGTCGTTTGGAGCCAACCTTTCTGCCGTCTGCGAGCGTCAAAAGAGAGAAAAACAAATCTATCGGCTGATGTAGGTATTTTCCATGGCTGCTTCAGTGAATTCATGGAAGAGTTTCGGATATCATCCTTCATTTATAAGTTTAAAGCATTATGTTTTGAACTTTTGACAAACTGTTTGTATGGCGACCATCCAGCAAAATCTAAATCTCATACAAACAAAACATGGTTCCTACACAGTCAAAATGTATTGAACTGCTGTTTTAATAACAGACAAAAAAATCAACAAAAGGCTGGGGCATCTATAATCATATGTTTATTTCATAGTAAGAGTTTTCGCATCGATGTCCATTAACCCTATACTCGTACTATTTACCCTACGGACGATCAAGTAAACGAGAGTACCTATCGGTGCATCCACCCTAGTCTCACAGAACTATGAATAGAACTTAGCAATCCTACCTACTCAGTAACAAGCATAGCTAATTATTCAGTTGGCACTTTAGCAGGGACGCTTAGAAAAAAAACGCTACGGAAAAGTCTTAGTAGGCTTATTGAAGCATAAATCTGATAACCAGCTCATATGAGAGGCTGTGGTACTCGACAGTGGTAGCAAATGGTCTGGAAAGGCATATTTATTGCGTTACACGCTACGCAGAGAGAAAGTTTGTCTCTGGCAATACCACAATCTATAGATCCGATATGAAACTCTTTGTTATAACCTACTTTATTAACATCGTTCATTACCTTTGTGTTCTTCGACACTTCTTTATAAGGTTGGTAAGTTAACGTATATTAAGTTGGTAGTAACGTCTGTATTATTTGTGTTCAATACGTTATTTTGCAAAGCCTTGGATGTATAGAGGCAGATCCTCCTGCATATAAGTCTAGACTGGATGCAGAAGGTAGATGCAAGGGTGTGTTGTGGCTCAGTTTAAAGAGAGGCGTATGCCCAGCAGTGGACTACGATAGGTTTGGGTACAGGTACAATTATTACTAATGTTTGTAGAGTAAGCTTCACTTTCAGAAAATGCACTTGCACAAAATACAAGTTCCAAATATATTGCACTGTGCGTGTGTGTAACAAGTGTAGCCCACTGAAACCTCGATTCTTTTTTATTATTTACAGAAAGCAATCTGTACAGTACAGATATAAGCAGTTGCGATAAACATTACTTATTTACGTTTCTACCACATTATTCATTTACACCTTTTAACATATTTAAAGGAGGTTTAATAAAGCTTCGATTTTAATATAAAACATTGAAATAACGTAGTTTCACTTATTACTTTGAACGGCGCTCACTTTGTCAAACTTTCAGCTATCGTTACGGTAATACTATCAGCGAATAATATCGAGACTTCCGTGTTTTCTTTCAAGGAAAATTCAATTTAGTGATACTCAGGCGATTTGTGTACTTTATTACTTTAGGTGATAATATCTGGCTAGATGTGCACTTTACGTAGTATTCAACACGTTTACCGCATAGCACAATTAGTGTCTGTGTCCCAAATATTTTGATGGCATTTTATAAGTGTTAGTATTCAGCTAGATATAAGGTAATACCGTTCTCCTAGAACCACCTAAATGGCAGACATCATTATTCTCCTGCCCATATCCCAATTTAGTTGGGGTGCAGAATATCTTCGTTTCATACTTCTCTATTACTTGTTATCCCATCAGACACCTCCTTTCTTGCTATATCACCCTTCACACAGTCCATCCACAGTTTCGTTGGTTTTCCTCTACTCTTATACCCATCCACAATAGACAAAAGTAAAATTTAATTAGGTATAGTTTCAGTGTATCTGAAGGTCAGGATACAATAAGATATTTATATACTAATTGAGTATTAAAAGTCTTACATAACGAATGTAACTACAAAAGCAAGTAGCGTCTTACGACTGAAAAAAGGTTCTATTAGTGGGTAGGTAATTGTGGCTGCTTTGTGAGTTTCCACCCGTGTTTTGTATTAAGATAAATGGTTTGGTAATCTTGCGGCAACGGGCCGGTAATCTGTACTTATAGTAATTTGAAAAACTTCGTAAGAAAGAAAAATGTAGACGGAAAAGTTTTCAAAGAGTGAGTCTGTTATAATATTTATATATGTGTTTTTTTTTCATACTTGTAATATACATATTTATGAATATTTGCATACTGAGTACCAAGAGTAAGCCATGTAACAGAATTGATGCAATTTTACAAACTTCGCACCAACAAAATCATATTAAAAAAAAATTATGACTGTTATGAAAATAACCTCAACTTCGTAAGTATTGGAAAATACTTATTTATGCACGGAAGCTGAAGCGGGTTTGAAAGCGATCAGACACTGCATGAATAAAATATGTACCTACATACTTACACCTTCATAAAACTCTTTCTAAAGTTGAGACGGTCGGTGTGTTTGTAACCGTAACATCTGTGGGGTTTGCTGAAAATAAGTTAGAAATATATAAGTAGATAATTCTAAGTGTACGCAAACGATTACTCTTGCTACTTGGTCTAGAATTTCGGTCGTGAGAAGCGAGCATCCGCATTTGATTCCCTTCTGTTCCCTCATCTCCCCTCTGGTCCAGTTTTCATTCTATTAAAGCACTGGTGGTCCAATTAAGGGGGAATTATCGCGGCATCAGCCACGAAGCCCCAACAACAACAAGATTACTATTTCGTCTCGGTTCATGTTGCGATGAACCGTCCCGTTTAATTTATTATTGTTTCTAAAATTACAACACTGAATTAATTATGGGAATCAGTTTACTGAAGGATATTGTTTGCAAGAACTGAAGTTTATTATCTTATTGCGCTTTCGGAGCTGCGAGTCACTGAAATTGACCTATGTAAGTATCTTTCAGATTTTCCATGAGTCATAATACGCACATCACATTGTCATGGGGGATTTCAACACCAACCTCCTTTCCAATAACTCCTCTCGATCCTGTAAACTCCTACATCTGGTCGAGTCAGCTAGTCTGCACGTGTTGCCTCTCCAACCAACTCATCATAACACTGTTGGTGATGACACCTGGCTCGACCTAATCCTCATCTCTAATCCTTCCTTAGTCTCCTCACATGGTCAATATGACGCTCCTGGCTTTTCCCATCACGACCTCATTTTCTTGTCTTATATCCTTAAACCTCCTAAACCCAAACCTACATTTCAGTACAGGCGTGCCTTTGCGCGAATGAATAATGAAAAACTTATACAAGATGCTTCCAATATCGACTGGACACCCCTGGAAGAGGCCACCTCAGCTGATGACAAAGTTAATGTTTTTAATTCAGCTGTAGTGAAGCTGTATGACACCCACGCTCCCATCAGGAAAATCAAGCTGAAGCGCCCGCCAGCGCCATGGATGAATCGGGGAGTTCGGATGGCAATGCGACGAAGGGACCGCGCATTCCGGAAGTTTAAAAAGGATCGTTCGGAGGATAATTGGACCGTCTTCAAAACTGCTCGAAATCGTTGTAATCAGATGATACGCAACGCTAAACGCCGCCACATTCTTGATAATATAACTTCTTCTACTTCTGCTGATATTTGGAAGTTCCTTGGAACACTAGGTATCGGCAGATCGCGGCATTCAGACATTCCTAATACATTTGGTTTGGACGATCTAAATCGCCATTTTGCCACTGTTCCTACTCTTGATAGTCCAACCAAATGTCAAACTGTTGACTACCTTGCTGGTCTGACGCGACCCAATATTACCCCCTTTGCCTTCACCCCAGTCGATCCGGGAGAGATCAAGAAGATTATCCTCTCCATCAAATCCAAAGCCGTGGGCTACGATAACATCAGTCGCCACATGATCGTCACGGCTCTTGACCAGCTCCTTCCTGCAATCTCCCATGTCGTTAACTTCTCCCTTTACTCCGGTGAATTCCCTTCGCTATGGCGGAAAGCCCATGTTCGACCACTACCTAAAATTCCTAATCCCACTCTTCCCAGTCACTTTCGACCAATTTCCATCCTTCCCTTTTTATCTAAAGTGCTTGAGGCCTGTGTCCATAAACAATTCTCCCACTTCATTCACCAAAACTACCTCATTAGTCCATTCCAATCCGGGTTTAGGCCCGTCCACAGTACCGTTTCTGCTCTCCTTAAGGTGACTGACGATATAAGGCGGGGAATGGAAGACACTAAAGTTTCTGTTTTAGTGTTGATAGATTTTTCCAATGCTTTCAATACCGTCAGTCACGAAGTCCTTCTATCCATCCTCTCCTATCGAATGGTCTCTCCCGGGGTTCTGGATTGGTTTTCTTCCTATCTTCGGGGGCGTCAGCAGTCAGTTCTTGCGGGAGACTCTTCTTCCAGCTGGTATGATCTTGATGCTGGCGTCCCTCAAGGCGGTATATTATCTCCACTATTGTTCTCTATTTTTATAGATCTTATAACTACCCAGCTTCAGTGTGCGTATCATCTTTACGCTGATGACTTACAGCTCTACAGTCGGGCAGGTGTTGACAACTTATCCGATGCGATTGAGGAGCTAAACCGGAATTTAGCAATGGTGAAAAATTGGTCTAATCACTTCGGGGTTGCGGTTAACCCAGCCAAATGTCAGGCGATTATTATAGGGAGCACCCATAGCTTACGAAGGCTGAATGGTTTAGCGGTACCGCCGGTTACCTTTGATGGCACAGTCATTCCGTTTAGCTCCGAGGTCAAGGATCTGGGTTTGTACGTTGATACTTGCCTGGACTGGCGTAAGCAGGTTGCGAGTGTGAGCAAAAAAGTCACTGGGACATTGCGGTCGCTTTATAGATTGAAGAATATTCTTCCATCACACATAAAGGCAATGCTGGTTCAGTCCCTTATCTTCCCTATAATTGACTATGGTGATGTGTGTTACTATGACCTGAATGCAGATCTCCTCAATAAACTTGACCGACTTCTGAATAACTGCATTCGATTTGTATTCAATCTTCGTAAGTATGATCACGTGTCCGAACATCGGTCGCTCTTAAAATGGTTACCCATCAGACAGCGCAGAGCGCTAAGGGCTCTGACAACCTTGTTTTCTCTTCTCGACAAACCCTGTTCTCCTTCCTATCTAACTTCTCACTTTCAATATTTATGCTCTGCTCACAGCAAGAATCTTCGTTCCTCCAATAATCGTCTTCTACGATGTCCTTCTCACCGCTCTGGTTTTCTCAAATCCTCTTTTCTTGTTCAGGCGGTTTTCCTATGGAATGCGCTCCCTCAGAATGTCAGGATGGCCACCAGTCGGTTTACATTCAAGGTTAAAGCTCGCGAACACTTACGTAAGAAGTTGGCAGACTCTTCCCACAGTTAATTTGTTGTATTTCTCCATCCATGTATTTTTATCTCTCTTTACTTTGTATATTTGTTTGTATGTATGTATATATGTATTTATTATTATATTGTAAGCTAGAAAATTTTCTGCATCATTGCACCTACTATGTTATGTCTCTGCATCACCCTAAGGTAGACTGGTAGAAAATGCCCAAGGCATAAAGTCCGCCTTTGTACAGTATTTTTTACATTATGTGCATAAAGTTTAATAAATAAAAAATAATATTAACAAAATAGTGTTTAATGATTACATAGAAATGCTGTAGCTATGTTTGAACAAACCTACCAGGATAAATTACTTAACATTATCAAATAATTAATTATTATTTAAGTCATTTTTCTATCATTGTTCTTATAGAACAGTAAACAAATAGAACCTACCGTAAATACAACCAAAAAGGTTCCATTGTAATTTATAATAAAATACAGGCCAATTTAAAAAAAAAAAACAATCTACGCGGTTTATTTAAAAAAAAGTAAAATAAAAACGAAACTCTAATGGCTTCACTTCCATTTGTTTTGGATGTAGTGGCCAATTACTTTTCAATTAATTAAATTCGAAAAGATTTTGTATTTTTTTTTCATGTCATACGAACTTTTTAGTTTATTTTATTATTATTATGTACTACTACTACCCAAACCGGTTATTAGATTTCCCTTTGTTGATTGAAAATGAAAACAACATGGTTACGTAAATGATGATGGTGTCTTTCACACTTCGAATGCAAAAATTCGCCCGAGTACGATTCTGTACGTTATGCCGTTGGCTCGAGCTATGGAGCAAGGCTTATCGAATCTAATATTCGGCTCGAGTGGGATTGGCGAACAGACCCAGTGGCTGCCGTCTCTGTGGGACACAGGCATTCATTATTAAACCGACTTCAATTGCCTCGGATATACGTTACACAAGAATATTAACGTGAAACCACGGCAGGCTTATTCTTAGTACCTAACTACACAATATACACAACTACACTTTCGCATAATCGGATTGTGAAGCATTTTATAACTAAAATGCTTTTTGGTTACCGATGTGTTTTGGGAGATAGATTGTATGTGAATGTGTACAGAGTGAATTTTCCAAGTGGGCGTGGATAGCCAAATCCGAAACTATGAGGAATAGCGAAAAATACTCAAAGGAGTCTCAAGCCCGATTTTGATAAAAACCAAAACTGCATCATTGGATTTTTGAAAAATCAATATTCCTAGCCAGGAATCGAACCGTTTGTTTTTGGAAAAAAAACACACACTGTAACGGGGTAACGAAGTCAACACAAACAACAAATAACATACGCTGCTAAGCCAGTATCCGATATGATCCGGGAGCGGAGGTGACCGACCTGAGTCGGTGCAGAGTAGTGCCTCCGAACCGTATCGAACGCTGACTGCTTGAACTATTTTTTTTTTTTGGGGTCTCGCAGTTCAGCCTCTGAGGCTGGCTACTGCTTAACCGAGCAAATCCAGTGGATGCCTTAAAAATGAATCTAAGGCTTCCAGCCAGGGGCATTATAATACTTAAAAACTAAGCGAGCACTAAGAGCACCCCCTGTGGGGTACGAGCCTCGGCTTAGGACGTCGGTGGGGAGGACAGCAAAGGGACAGGCTGGATCTGAATGAACTGCTTGAACTGGCTGGTGGTCGGGCTTTTAAAGGCGGCCGGGAGCTCTGCGGGGGCCGTGTGCGGCGGGGTAGCGATGACGCGCGCGGTCGTTCAAGTGCGCACGAGTGATTCTGCCGTGGTTGAATATTTGCCGCGTTACACACTTTATTATTACGCCATTCGATAGTGTCGCCAATAACGATCAAATTCTGGGATGATGAAGCCATGGTGAAGGGGGGTGGTCAGAGACGGTTTTTTTTTTAATGTTTTCACGAGGACGAGCGGCACAAGACAAAAGAAAAAAAAATTGAAGAAAATTGGTACTTCACGTTAGTTATTTACTAAAACAGAGTTTCGAATCCATCTGTTAAAATAATATTATCTCATCTCGAAACTTTTGAGTTTTCTGTCATGAACTAATCTTATCTAAGCTTTCCCGAAAAATATATATTGAATTAGGCTCTGTAAGTATTACCTACTCTGAAGATAAATTCACTTAAGTAACGTACAATCCCTTTAAAATCCTCCCACATTTGCTGAAACAATTTCCCGCCATTTACTTTCCAGACTATCTATTTATATTTAAGACTGGCAGCTCGCAAGTCTGTACAGAAATAATGACGAGTGACAATAAATGGCCCTTTGAAAGATGTCCTTCGTTAAGAGTGTTTTTTCAAAGGAGACCGATCAAACGAACCGGCGTTGTTTGACGTGAAACGCGTCAAGTCGTCAACTAATTTTAGCGGGAGTGTGTGTGGGTAGAGATGGGGAGGGTGGGGGTTTTGATGTGATGAGGGACCATCAGATAAACGCCTCGATAGCCAGCGCTTGATCTGAGGCACCTTCCTGCCTGTTCACTTCACGTAATGTTTGCTCAGGGGGCGGGTGTTACATTATGGTAGCGTAAGCTAAACATAGACGTCCATTATCGGGCCTACATTACCACTGAACAGGAACATTGCTACTAACAGACTGTAATAGACTAGACAGAAGAGGTATATGAGATGAAATCTAATTTCTGTCGGAAAATTAATAAGAACTCAAAATAATAATTACGTTGTTAAATAAAATAACGTCATCTTCGAGAAATGATCCACTGTGACGATGAGGCTTCGTTTACACTGCCCTGAGTCGCTGAGTGTTCCTACTATACGTAGGTCATCAATTATTTTATAGATTAAAAAAAAAAACACAACAAAAAACTTTCCCAATTTTTGAGTGGAAATTGGGAAAGTTTTTTGTTGTGTTTTTTTTAATTTTTATATAAAGATATTTTTAATCCCACAAATGATTGCCTGTCTCCAAAGATTTTTAAGAGCCAGCTCAAGCTGACCCTAATAACTTTACTGCTTAGAAATATCTCGATAGCTGATTTTATCATTCTAATATAATTTCACGTGGAGCTAACTAGTTTATTCCCTCATCCTAGTTCTGCAAAATATAGGGCTCTTGAACGGTCATAAAATAAAATAAAAGATATCCGTGATGAGAACCATAAACACACCTTCACTGAAGTAAATAACACGTACCTACTATAAATATCTATGAATTACTTTCAGATGACGTCATCGGTTTATTTAAATAAACCACTGGATAGTGAAGGATTCATATTAAAGACATAAAGTTAGTGAAACATAAAAATATATTTTTTATCGCTATGTCACAAAATGTCCCAGTCGTAACGTTCGCGAAGGTCGACTCTTCCATTGAGGGTAGCACTGTCAGCATCAAATATTTTTCTTGTTATTTCTATAATCATTGATTTTATCTGATTCGGATTGTAAATGTTTGTATACAAGATGGAAAGGACACCAACGTTGAGGCTGCGGTTCCACCAGAGATGTGCGCGGATGTGCAGCGAGAGATTTGCATAAAAGTAACCAATCAGATAGCTAGTTAAGCTCAAAATGTGAAAACAAGCTTTACTATTGATTAGTTTTACACGCATCCCTCGCTACGCATCTTCGCTCATCTCTGGTGAAAACGCAGCATAAAACGGTTCCCACGGATTCAGTACTTCATTCTGTATCACATAGGAATTTTTCATCAGAATTTTGTTTTTAATAGCTTTGCCATACATTTTGACCTTGTAAGTATTGCTGTTTTGTATGAAACAGTTGTTCAGAATGATACATGTACTGAATTCGTGGTAATTGTTTTAGCGTCGGTGTACCTTCCACCTACCTACAGCTACTTACGTAAAGCGAAAACAGTTAATAATATTGGCCATCAATTTTTAAATCCAATAACTCGCCCGTCGCGATGAAAAAGTCTCTATTATTAGAAGATGATTACTTAAACGGAAAAAAGATACTTAGACGTTTCCTTTTTTCTTCGAAGCTATTTTCCCGCCTCGCTAAAAATACGTCACGGATTGGATGAGATTTACCAATTTTAAAACTTTTGCTCATTATTATTTCAGTATATAAACGCGACGTGAAAAGTTGAAGAGGTTCCACCCATGCAAACTGTCAGAAAACACACATCAGTGGCTGAAATGTTACAGTGTACTGAGAGCTCGCTGAAAGCTAACTTCATATATGTACTTCAGTCAAAATAAATGTACGTATACGTATGTATTCGTATAACGGACTTCAGTGTATAAAATACTCCTCCGGAAACTCGAAGGTCATTACATTTTGTATCGTTTCGCCATCTTTGTTTTATTCGGTTTCACAAAAACTTTTATTTTGTTTTCGCTTTGAATTTGTCCGGTCTCTTTTGCGTACGGTTCAGAAAATTTTGAGAGAAAGTAAGAGGGTAGGAGTCTGTCGGTATTGAACCAACACCGTTCGACGATTAACGGTTTTGAGAACTTGAAGGGTTTTGGTAACGCAGCCGCTGTTATGTCGAGTGCTTGCCAATCCGTGAGGGTACGTGACTTCTCGTCCTATTAATTACCCAAGTTTGACACGTTTACACTAAGTTAGTTGATATGCTTATTAATGGTAATTATAATTAAAAATCCCTTTCCAACAAGTATTGAGTCCGCGTAGTGGATTACGGCGCACTCGCTCTCATAGAGAGGACGCCTGGGTCCCAGCAGTGGGAACGCCATGAGCTGAGTACCTACAGACGCCAGCACATCAAGCTTTCTGAAACTGTAAAATTTTCCCAGTCAACCTTAAACCTAATACTTTAGCGATTAAGTTTAAATCATTTAACAATTAACAATTAAATAATCAAAATTACAACGAAGAACCTAGGCATATGTACCCAACTCATTTATCGAAAAAGAAGACACTTGCTGTTCCCAAAGTCACGAACTACTTTGGTAAGCGCACTAGAAATTATGTAGTACCGACGTTAGTGAAGGGGCTACCCCCACAGTTGATATCGCATGCCAAATCAACCAACCCGCTTAAAAATATACTTAAAAAACATTACCTCTCATTATGTCCATAGCTTGTTTTGCATCTATGGACAATAGTAATTTTCCATGGATGTATGTGTATGAATCTTAAGTTCACTTTTTTTTATATTTTAGTCATTTTATAAAAGAAAAAAAACGAAATTTGTTTTAATGTTAATGTGAAACGAGAACAACTGCTGACAAACTGTTTTGCAGTTTCGCAGACTTTTTATATGTTATATTATTACAGATTTTGAAAAAACAAATTTAAAAAAATTAAGAAATTTGACAGATTGTAGTACTTGATGTACAGGCGTCTGTACAAACCCTTTCTATTAAGAATTAAAGGCATTTCCTAGTACGTTCTACATACAAAAATAATTGGCAAAGTTAGCTTCATTGTTCGGTATCATAATTTCAAATTTGGATAACTTTTTTTATTATATCGGCCAGTACCTACGGCACACGTGAAAGTGGAAACGATTCCTTTGCCCGAGGCGAGGGTGAAAATTGGACGTCCGAATATTACGCTGGTGCTCAAAGATGAATAGCGATGTGGAAGATTTAGATATGGGCAATGTCTACTTATAATGTGGCCATTTGTTATTGTGTATTTCATTTTTATATGGATTTCATTCGTTAACGAAATGCGAGTTCTGTCGAGTTAGTTAACTTATTAATGTCATTGTTAAATATTTTGTGGACCCCGGTTTACTTGATCTGTTAATCATAATATTTTTAGTTACTACAGTTGTAAAACGGTGGTAATGCTGATACGTTAAGCAATTAGAAAGAATAACACTCACACGCGTCTCTATAGGTGTAAGCTATTTGGGGTAAAATAACTTCACATCTTCCGTTAAAGCCAAATGTTCAGCCAAGAAATTGCTATCGCTAAATAGTACACATAACATTCTCTGAACTGCGACCCGAATCTAAATAGTTGATAAATACTTGAGATAACTTCGTTGTTCGCAATATTATGCTCATTAAACGCTTGAACTAGCTAAATCTTTAGGTAGTGGTAGTAGGTAGATACACACCTTGCTTGCGTTTATATACACCGATACTTAAACACGTCATTATACTCATGACAACAAACAACTTTCCCAAAGAAACATTTTTTTTAATACTTACTCGTTCCCTTTTATCCCAATAACACAACAACTGTGTGAAATTCGCGCGCGCGCGCCTGTGACCTATCAGCTGTTAGCTGCGTGACGCTGTTCTGTCTCATTACTATCGTACCGAGCAACAGTGGGTAGGAAGAGCACGCGAATACGGTTGTTGTGTTATTGGAATATAAGTGAACGAGTATAAAAAAAAAGTTTGTTATCATGAGTACAATCACGTATTTAAGTATCGGTCACTAATTAACAGTCACCCTATATATCCCAAAGGCGAGACGGGGAAAAATTGTTTTCCTTTTATCAGCTGATGGAAGACCAGAAGTTGCCAGCTACTATATTAATCATAAAAAGTTTTATCTTCAAGTCAATATTTTTTCGAGCCTGAGTGTTAATTACAAAAATACACTTATGAATATAAAAAGTTGTCGCGTTTCACTGCCGGCATGCTGCTGGATGCAGTGAGCTCGTCGGTAATGAAACGACTTCGGTCCCCATTAAGAGGGCAAAAATGCCTTTAATTAACAGTCAGGGCCATTTTTTGCAGCGGAAGCGGCAAAGCAATTAGTAGAATCTTGAAGTGAACCTACCACAGGCGCACGTTTCGAGCAGGCTTTGTGAAATGCTCATTTCATAAAAATATATTTTTAACCCTTTCACGGCGACGTCTTTGTCCTTTTTGACTTATTGTTACAATTGTACCTTTTGTGGTGTTTGTTCAGACAATACGCTTTCACAACAATGTGACTACTTGACATGTTTACTTCAAGTAGGTACCGATGCGAGAAGACGCTCATTGTTTCAATAAAATTAAGATGTGTATTTAAATCAAGACCGAGGCAGGTAAATGCTGAATATGAAGGATATTAACTGAAGTACACGTAACGTACAAAGTTTCATGTTAACAAGCCGTACGGTGTAGCTATCAATGTAAGTTTAACGTACCTACGTATAACTTGTGAGTTCATAAAGTTAATCAGATAATGTATTCCCTCGTCGGCATTATGTACTCGTTTACAAGTACGTAGGTACAGGTAGAAGCAATGAATTGCGGTGTAACGAGCAAATCGAGCAATAATAATAACTCAGTACGAGTATATTAAAATGCCTTTAATTGATTACATTGGATGTACTTAACTGAAGGCGCTATTAAGGGTTGAACCTCATCTGGCAGTACGGAACCTCACATTTATGAGCTCCTATCCTTTACTGTCGTTCAGAACCGTCTTTTTGCTAGAGCTACATAGATGTGGCGCAACCCTTACTCGATGTGCATTTCACATTGATATAGGTCGATTTCCAGAAAACGGCTCGAGTTGCATCGGATCCGAAAGGATATGAACGGATGCGGCGACAGGCGAATGGAGCTGATCACGCGTTGCAGCATACTTTCGGCTACGATCGCGTGTCGCGGAAGACGCCCGCGGTGAAGCTGCTGTGCGTGGCTTGGTAATATTAACAATAAATATAATACTGTGTACACGATTTAATATCGTTTAAAGATTGTAAAATCCGTTCCGATCCGATGTGATGCGAGCCGTTTGGTGGAAATCATCCTTATGGAATGCTGCGACCCATTTAGTCCCAAATATTTCACATTTTCTTCTACAAACAAAAGGGGTTGCAATTAAAATGAGGTCAATAAACTTTAACAGCACTATTCACAAAAGAAACTAAGTATCTAAAGCCTGGCAAACAATAAGTTACAATTCTAAATTATGAAACTCTTCGGTTAAGTTTGCCTTACTGCATACCACCACTTAATTATGTGCAACTTTATATTAGGGAAAATTAAATCTTGAAAATACCCGCCGGGGACTTTTAAGGTAATTTCAACAAACTCTGAAATCAATTCAGATTAGACAGAGAACAAATAGTAAACGGTTAGGTAGGTACCTACCTAGTTGAACAAATTTTATTTTAATTTATTTAGCTTTATTACTGATAAAGTATGATGCATTATTGTTTATGATAATTTTATTGTAAAAGTTTTGTTTTTATTTCGTTGTTGTTTGTGGCGAGAAAATTATTACTATGCGCTATGTTATGGGACGTAAAACAGGCAATCACGTAGTAATTCTATTAGCATATTTTATTACGTAATATTTTAAGCTGAGTGTTTTGCCAAAAGCTCCGAAATGTATAACATAATTTAACCTTTCTTGGTAGAAATGTGTGTGGTGTTTACTTTTCTGCCGGAGCCTAAAGCTCATCTCTGAAGGCTTCAAGAATTAAAATATTCCTTCTTATTGCCTCCGCGTTGGGATCAGGGGATCAGGGTACGTACACATACCTACACCTTGAGTAAATCTACCGAAATTACACCCGTATGAGATTCGTGTTCACCTCACGTCTTCACATGATCCGACGTTTATTTGGATGAAATTCAGAATTTTCATGGTGTTATCAATTTATTCACTCTTCCGTATTTTATAAGCGATGGAGGATGGTAATCGTCAGGGGGCAGGCAAGCAGCAGGCATCGATCGATCGCGCGACTATTCTGTCGCACACTGCGGGTCCCGTGTCGCACAAAAGCTCACGTATCTAATCTCGCCCTATCTACTGATTTCATTCCAAGAGCTCAGTATTATTTTTCCGTTTATTCTGATGCGATTTGCTCTTACAGCCCATTAGTTTTATTCGTTTCGTTGTGTTGAATGCTTTCGAAATAAATGTGAAGTTTAGAACCGACCGAGTTTTATTTTATTTTTCTGATGAAATACAGGGTAATTTTATTATACTGCGCCAATAAACTCTGTTATTTGTATTTGAATGACTGGTGAATTCGCTATATTGTTCACGCCTTAGGGTGCATTCAATGGATTTTTATGTACGGGTCCAAAATAAATAAGTCTGGCAAACCCTACGCTCGATGGAAGAGCTGCTATCAACTTTGCTGACAGGCTAATCTTTTAACGGCGGCATGCGACACAATTTATTGCTTTTATAGCTCGACCCAACACCAGGAAATAACCACACAGACCATAAACTTATTACAGCTTATCCACCTATGTTTAGCTTGGGCTTTAAATGCCTAGGTCTTCGACAATCTGCAATCAGCAGTGTCTTAGAGAGGAAACTTCTCCAAAGTATTTTAAACAGACACTGCTTGTACCAAAGAGCTACAAACTTCTAACATATACACATTGTTCCTGTGCTATGTGACTATGTCTGAAGGGTACCTACCGTTTGGTTGCTCAAAGTGACGGACCCAAGCAGTTAATAAGCCTAAGTGCTTCGACATCACTTAAAGACTTTCCTTCTACTTAGTTGTTTAGATCTAAAGTGAACCATACATAAGCAGACAATAGGTAGCACGGTATATTGAAATGATTCTCTTCCAAAATTGGCCGTACTCAGGGAGTAGAATAATTAAACAGAAGTTTCGATTACCCATTGTATACCAATTAACTTCTTAAATATACAGCACATTCAATCAGGGAGGGAAATAATAATACACAATAGAGTAATTAAATAACGCTTTATTATAAAATCTTCTATTTACAATATTATGTAACGTGGTTTCAGAGTATTTTGGTCAAATATTTACAATTTATTTTTCAGTTGAGGTCGGTGATTAATGTGTGTACCTATGTTACCTTAAATGGATAATTGCCAACATACAAAACTGCATGAATAGGCTTATTTCACTGTTCTTAAATCAAATTATATCCAAAGCCTAACATCTAGAAAATATGACGAATTGTATGAACGAATGTTATCAAGGACCTCTAAATATCACATGTTAAAAATATTTTAACATAAAAATAACCTAAACTCTAAACTTTCCTTGCTAACTATTGATAAGAAATACATCAAATAAAATCATTGTACTAGCTTACCAATGAAAGCAAAGTTTCTGTTGGACCCACTCCTACCCTACCGTCAAATAAGGACTAACTGAGCATTTCACTAGGTACTTATTAGAGGTAGACAATATTTAATAGGTCCTCGAAATTATATTAAACACAATATTATATTAACACATGTGTCTAATCTCTGACCTTAGTTTAAATCATTGTATTTTACGGGGTAATGTTTTATTTACGAGCAAGCGATGCAACATTTTCAGTTCATTTATTTTCCAAACAAAGAAAGTTCATGCTGGTGTATATTCAAGTAGCGATTATCTGGTAGTTAACAACAAAAACATTATCGGTGGAGCCGAAGTACGCGCGGTTGGGGATCCTAACAAGAACCTAGTTATTATTCAAAGAGGATTTATGTACATATGTGGCGGCGAGATAAGGTGCGGTGAGCCAGCATGATTGATTCATTGCATGTAGCCGGCTATGGAGGTAATCATAATAAATTATCATTGCTGGGGCGACACGCCCTATTCGACAGTTGGAGAAATCATTTCATTGATTTGCGTCGACGTTTGAGAGGATGACGTGCTTTATACATGGTCACCATGCACGATTCCATACTCTGAAAGCATGCTTATGTGCTTCTTTCACTAATTATCGTGTAAAAGCATACTCGTATTTGTAAGAGCAATCAAATGTTACATTCTATCATCAATAAACAGTTCTTAAATAAAATGTTGCGCGTTGTAAATTAGCGAACAAAAACAACATCAAATCTGGTTACGAATCGTGCAATCTCGAATTCAATCCACACCTCACTGCATTTGATGCTAGATTACTTCAGGTTGGTTAGGTCATCACTTCAACCGGGTCTCAATCAGTTGCCTAAATCTAAGTACTTAACCAGCATGTGTAACTGGGTCAGCGAGCTCGAGATGACTGGCACTTGTGACAATGTGCCATCTATAGATAAAACTGTAAAACATCACCCCTTTGAGACGATATTACATCGAACGGCTCGGGAACGGTCAGTGGCCAAACCATTTGGCCAACTTTATGTTAGAAGACCGATAGATAAAAAGATATGAACTCACATTGGTAATATGTATAAAGTCTTTATTGGTAACTATCAAGTCCCTATCGTTTTGGGTTTTTAAAACTATAACCTAAATAAAGCTTCGATAGAGCGCACTTCATTGGGGATTGTTTGATGACAATAGGGATGAGAGACAGAAGATTAAATCTCCAAATATACCGAATATAAGATTTGCGAACTAACATCAGTGTAAGAGATTTTTGAAAAGATATACATAGAAGTATGCTTTTATTTACAACTGTTGTAAATCAATGAGTGCGCGTTGAACAAATACCGCAAGTAAACAACACTATTGTTTTACGTGTGTTAATGCTACGACCTCTTCATCTTCTGGGTGATTCAGTGGGAGCTCTTCTTGCTCCGAGGCTCACCGCTGATGATTTTGAGGAGTCGGACGGCGGGCGCCTCGAACGCCAGCGAAATGGCGAACGAAGCCAGGAATGCCATCACTGCGTACCCGGCGTATATAGCAAGCTGTAAAACAAAAAAGACGAATGAATGAAGTAGTGTGATGTTTCGTTGTTTGTCTATTATGGATGAATATTTTATTGTAATCAGAGAAAATTTTAATGATTAGGTTTTTCTGTAACTGTCGAAAAGTGGACGTACTATAGAGTACCTACACTACCTAACCCTTTTAGGTTTACAAACATGATATTATGTCATTAATAATAGTCGAGGGAGTGCGTGTAGAGTAGAGAAGGGTGAGTGAGGAAGAGCCTCCCGGGCGAGTCGTAGTTCTGCTCAAAGTTACTTAAAGAAGTGCTCGTTAATTTAGGAGAGAACCAACATTAATTACCTCTTAATTATCACCAAATTAGTGTTAATGTAAACAGGGGAGTCCGATACGGAAACCTTGAATACTACAAGGCATAATAACCTAATTTTATGTATAACTTGCTTTTGCTCGCGGGTTCGCTCACATTCATTTAGAAAAAGAAACTCTTAGCACACTACTAAAGTTTCTATATTAATTTCCCTAAACCATATCCATTATTTCAGCATTAACAACGATGAAAAAGTCAAAAATGAGTTGGATTTACATAAGTTACCGAAAATCTTTATAATTCAATCATTACTGAAAGACACTTGAGAGCGGTAATGGTGTTTTCCTCGGGAACAGTACTTATTTTCGGGATGAAAGGTACTTACTATGTCCGTTTCTGTACACCTGACAACGTATATGCAAAATTTTAGGATGGTTGGTTCAGTGGTTTAGGCGTGAAAAGGTAACAGACAAACTTACTTTTGCATTTATAATTTTATAGTTAGATCTTTTTTGATAATTATGGACGTATACCTTAGGACTTTGAGCAAAGCCAGTTTGTTGTAAGAAACTCCCATTTTATAGACTTATGTCACGATCATGAATTCAAAATACAGCAATAAACTTAAACTGATTTGAAAACGTTCATGTCGTGTGTTTAGACTACATATCCTGAGTAATATTTGAATGTACCTGCTCAGTGCACACTATACACGGACAAGACAAAGCTCTGAGTGTTTCGGAGAAAACTTTGAATACTTCTCGACTTCATTCACTGAAATGTTATTTGCGGAAAGCATTTCAGCTGATTGTATGTGGGGACGTAAAAGTTAAATTCACGTTATGCTTTGAGTGCAATTTCATAACTCAAAATTTATACGAGTCCGTACGAATTTTATGTTACATCTTCAGGTGAAGGGGGGTTGAGGAAGTGAGGAGGTTCCCCCTTTGTCCTTCAACTAGAACAGTAAAGTATACGCGTGAAACAACTCTGAGGTGACGACGTGATATAAATCTTTTGGCCGCAAACTGCCGGTTCCCCGGAGATAAAGTTGACGGGATAACTTATCACCTCGACTTTTGGTGTTGGCTTAATTATGCGACATTTTCACTCTTTCGTGTTTGATTAACGGCGGCCCTTAAAAATAGGGCCTGTACATATTTGAGAGTAAGATCCGTTTGTTAATGGAGCGCTTTGCGTTGACATAAACAGTCTACGTTTTAGAAGAACGTGACAGTCCCATTACCGACGTACCTACCTACAAATTACTCTAAAACCATTACAGTGCACTATGTAATGTGTAGCTGTTGTTCTTAAGTTTTGTGTTATGGCACAGCTGTACTTCGCAGTGCATTACTATCAAACTTGAACACGCCAAGTTTCATTTGAACTAAAAAGGACTATATTTTACCCGAGATGGTAAAATCTTATGAATAATTTTACACAATTTATTGGTAAAAATAAATAAATTTTTGTGACATCATAAATACAGCGACATTAAAACACGATCATTATTTTTAGAAACCTTTTATCGAGATAATAATATCATCTCAGAAGCACGTATCATATACATATTTATGGCATAAGTGTTTACATTTCTGCCGCGATAAAACAGGGATATGAAATGGGGTTCCTGAATATCATTTTAAATTAAATGACACTTCGTTATTGCTTTTATATGTCGGTTAATAAAGCCGAAAAGGCTTATGAAGGACGCGCGGAAATAAAAGGAGAGAACGAAGTAAATTATTATGTATGTATTTCATTGAATAGGTCATTCAGAAAGATACCGGAGGCCTCTCGCTATCAGCATCCTGTCAGCCCTACACAGATACAGTCATACATCGATAACAAGAGCTACACCGACCCTATTCAATACAGTTATGTCTACACATTTATCAACACCCCACAGATACTCCTACATCCCTTACGAAAGATAAATTTTGAGATAAGGGTGAAAGTGAAAATGCGTACATTTTGTATAGGTATCCATTAAATATTAAGGAGGTTGAAACACCTACTTTGTTGTGAAGCAGCATTTAATGGCATTCAGATATACGCATAATCTTCTTTCGTCACTGTTGCCATATCTTTTTTCCATAATGTAACTTCATATTAATTTCATGTAACACTTTATTGTACACGACAACGCGTACGTAATGTAATTATACGTTTCGAAGATATTCAATACGAAAATCTGTCTCGAGTGTCAATTAGGAATGTCGGCCGACCAATAGTTAACTACTGAGTAAGTACGGTTCTAACGTTGACATCAACTAATGAACGCTGGCAAATAAAAGGTACAGTTACTCGATAAGAATACTGACAAAAGAAGACCAGTCCAGTGTCGCGAAAAAATTTTGTGCTTTACAATGGATCAGAAGTTTTTCACACAATTCAAGGGTCGCCTTTCATGCGCCAACGTTTGAATGGATGTCGAGAGCGTGGCATAAATCTGTGCCCGTCAAGTACTCAGCTATACTTTACGACACATTTTACGTGAGAAGGCGACTGTAATGAAATGTTTTTCTCTCATTTAAGTACTGATAGTTTTCGTGTATACTTTAGTGCTACCGATGTCTCCCAAATGAGAGATTTATGTCCGCAATAAGATACGGCTGCAGTTTAATCTCACTGTCCCGAATTCCTTCGTGGAACCCTGTATTTATCTAACCCGTCGTCTCGAGTTGAGGACATTAAATAAATGAAAGGAAGTTCGGAAGCACGGGTTTGGGGATGGTTTCGAATTAAAACATGTGGTCTGGAACTTGACTAAACATAACCGATGGTTTACTCGTTTAAATACAGTCTGTATTTTAGCCGGCATTATGTACGGATGCTACATAGGCCTTGCAACGTCCTAGATGGCGCAACAAACCCGAAAAAGAAAGGCCTCTATTTATTTTTTACCTTATTACAAGTAACAGCAGTTACCTTTTTGTTTTAAGATACACGTTGTCCACAGCTAAAGTCAATCTATTTGTGAGATAGCTCGGGGAATAGAATTGTTTCGTATTTTATGAGGCAGTAACAAACCGCCGCTCTATGTTTTTAGCCCAGATAGAAATAGTATCATTCACAAAATCTGGTGATTCGGTTTTCATTCCACTACAGCATAAAGAAGACAAACTGTCTAAAACAAATAAAGTGTTTATTGTATCGTTTTTTTTTTTAAAAGGGTTGTACAATAAATAGTTTGTGTTTTCAATAAAATTCATTACGGAATGAGAACCGAAGAGAATTCCGAGCCAATTGTATATTGTTGGGTCCATGCAGTTGGAAAGTTCCAGCACTCACAAGTTAGCAGCAGAATGAAATAAACATATTATCGACACTATGTCTAATAAGTAGTACAGTATATTTTCGAGTAAAACTTTTACACATTTTGTAAATTCACGATAGAGAAGTATGGAAGAAGAAGACATTCTGCGCCGACCTCAAACAAATTGGAAAAAGGCCAAGAAAATGTTGAAATAATTTGTAAATTCAGCAGCTTTCCTCTGAAATAATTGATTGAAATCATAAAGTCTTGCGCAGGCAACATATTTTAATTTTACAATTTTTTTTCTATAATTTGAATCTATCACCAATCTCCGAGAAACTAGCTTCCGATTTTCTTTAAGGGTGTAAATAATTTTGCTCGTAACTGTACCTGCTGCGAATATTTATGATACCGTGTTGGGCTGTAAATTAACGCCTATATGTGCTGAAAAGGGTGAAGTCAGGGTATGGCTAATGAGTCACCCTTCGCTTGATAATGCGCAGGTATCAAATTTTACTACGTTTTTATCTACTGCTAAATATAGGCTGTTTTTGTGAGTAATTTTGGGGAGTTTATGTTCTTATCCAGCTGTGCAGGCGAGTGAGAGCGAAGTGTTCATGTTACTGACATATATAGTGTGTATGTGTTATTTGTATGTAATTTTGTATCTCGTGAATCTAGTTGAACATAACATCACGCGTGTAATCCCCGAAGGGTATCGGACTGATATAATTGTACACCCACATTTGGCCAGCTATATTGAAATTCCATGTGATAGGGGGCGAGCCTATTGCCCTCAACTGGGCAAAGATCCAGATTCCGTGGCTGCTACAGAGAAATTCCTGATGGAAAAACCCAATTACAGTTTGCCCGACCTGGGAATCGAACCTAGGATCTGAGCAGTCGCACTTGCGACCACTAGACCAACGACGCAGTCTCGAGGGAATCTAGTTGAAATGTGTGTTATTGGTTTTCGTAACAAATATGCTGTTGCTACTAAATATGTGCTATGAATTCAATTCTACAACAATTTTAAATTAAACTATTTACAGGCACATTAGAATAGTCAAATGGTCAAAAATCAAAGTGAGGTTTTCGAATAGTTCAGGTTGACCTCGAAAGACGAATTGCAACAGTTGAATGACATGACTACTAACTACTCTATACTTTTTCTACTCACCACTGTGGAGTTCTGCATGTGATAAGGCCCGTCGAGCAGGAAGGAGGTGTACATCATAATGGTGGGGTGCACCAGGTAGGCGCAGTAGGTGAGGCGGCTCAGCGGGAGCAGGCCGCGGTAGGACAGCGCCGAGTTCACCAGCCCGCCGTACCCGCTGCAACAGGAGATCGCCACCCACGCCACTGCTACGCCCCAGGCTGGTGGAACAAAAATGGTATTAGTATTATTACTCAAATACTAAATCTTCAGATACAACACAACAATACAACACACCAACAACAACAAACAACAACAATTCGCAACACAACAACAGCAATTCAGCTGTTTATACAATTCAGCGGTTAGACAGCAAGCTACAACCGATCTAGCCTTGAAGTTTCGTCATACGTCACCACCACTAGGTCATGGTAATGGTGGAAAGATAGGCAGTCGCTCAGTTTGCATACCTATTAGGTATACGGCGTCAATTTTGTCACAACAAAATTTTGAAACAAAAAAAAATTCAAAATGGTGTACTGAACACAGCTGAACTACAGCTGTTTCCTACAAAGGTACAATAACTGCACGGTCAAAATTTTTGTTTATTTTCTTTTTGCCTATTTTGTCCCACTGCTAGGCAAAGGCCTTCCTCATAGCCTTTCACTCTTTACACGTGTGGCTTTCTCAGGCCAATCTCTCACAAACGCCTCTAAGTCGTCACTCCAGCGTTTTCTAGGCCTCCCTCGGCGACGACGCCCGTCTTCTGGCACCCACTGAGTGACCGACTTTGTTTAAAAAAAAAAAAAAAAAAATTGTGTAAAAATTTCTGTGTTTATATAAAGGGTGTAACAAGACCCTTAACGAAGCCGAAAGGCACTTGTTCTCCCAGTCATTGTGATCATTTTTTTGTTCTAGACCATACCTGGGAACCTTCTAATTACGGAGATATTGGGGGTCAAAGTTCCAACTTTTCCACAAGTTTAAATACATGTTTTTAACGTAAGGTTTTTTAGTGTAAACACCTCCACGACCCCCGAACTATTCAATCTATCCATCAGCTCAATGTTTTGAGTGCGTTTCATTTGGTCAAAAAAAAAAAGACGATTCCCTGCAATAATTTTTGCGTAGAGTTACTTAGTTTGATGTACAGAATGCTTGGTTGACGGCTTCGTGAAGGGTCTTGTTACACTCTGTATAAGGATCCCTAGTACTGTAAATCAGTTCTTCTACCACTATACAAATTCTCCTATTGACACTTAAGAAAAGCGCTTCTACGGTTCATCCTTTTGTGGAAACCTCTTACT
This sequence comes from Eugnorisma glareosa, assembly GCA_947578425.1. Taxonomy (NCBI): domain Eukaryota; kingdom Metazoa; phylum Arthropoda; class Insecta; order Lepidoptera; family Noctuidae; genus Eugnorisma; species Eugnorisma glareosa. Next base: position 15,095,323 of record OX387959.1, read on the forward strand.
CTTTTACGACCCCCACTCCCCCCCGGTAAACAACTCCGGGTAAACACCAAGTTTAATTGAAATAACAGAGCGATCATTAAAAGATTATGTTAAACACGTTTGCAAGCTTTTAGTAATAAAACTGTTAAATGTTCCGTGACAACAATAAAAGAGAAATCAATTAACGAAGTTTTAGTACCAACGTTTATTAAATTTGAACTTGAATGGTTAAACACTGTTTTAAGTTTTGGCGGTTTAAAACTTACGGGATATCTTCCGTGATTGTCTATTATTTTGAGCTCCCGATATTTCAGTCAACCCGCGATCATGGCGCTTGCAACAGCGTCGAAATATCGGGAGCTCAAAATAATACACAATCACGGAAGATATCCAGTAAGTGACAGATTAAGTTTTGAATGGTAAATTTTCGAGTAAAAAGAGTTCAATAATAAACATACAGGATACGGGCTGAAACGTGATTTAGAAATAAAATCAATGAAAATGTCAGTCATCTACGTAGCGTTCTACTACGCTCCGCTACGCACAGGCCTACGGCGTAGCATCGTGCTACGGTCGTTTATTTCGGAGCCGTCATTTTGGTAGAGAGTAAAATAATATTTGAACAAACTGACGATGCGTCAGTACGCAATCAAAAAAAATTTGTTGAAGTACTATTACTCCAATTAGTATTTTCACCCACCTACGGCGAAGCCAAAAGGAAGGTTCTGATTTTAGCAGTCTATGTATGTTTGTATTTACGTATGTTCTTCCGTAGCGCCTAATCCATTCATCCGATTTTGATAAATAAGGTGTCAATCGATTCGTTATTATAGACCGGGTAACATAAGCTACATTTTACATTTTAACCGACTTCAACAATAGGAGGAGTAAAATTTTACCTTGTAAACCCCGAATTTATTTAGTGCGTGATTTTTCAGTAGTCGAGTTCTTTACCTGTAGTAACCACATACATTCTTGTTTTGAAATTACGTATTACGTTGCTATGTGAGCGTGTACTCTATAATTCGATAAGAGAGAGATAGCAGCAGTAATAGTGTGGTGTGACCGTCGCATTGCCAAGTCATATGTCTCGAGTTCGAACCCAAGGCACGCACCTCTGATTTTTCGGATTCATGTGCGTATTGTACAATTATCACTTGCTCCGGTGAAGGGAAACATCGTGAAGAAACCAGCATAGCATGCCTGAGAGATATTTGTGACGGCATGTAAAGCCAAGTCAGAGGCCCATGGGCGGCCTGAAAACTCTGACACCAGGTTAGGCACTAAGCACTAACTACACGATAAAGAAAGACTAGGAGAGATTCCGCGACAAGAAGAAACAATCCAAGTGGATATTTATATCGTACTCTGGTTTTGTTAGCACTCAGAGAAGATTTAAAAAACTTTTGGTGAGAGGTTTGGGAGCTGTAATTTCGACTCTTATCAACTATTCGATTTTTTAATGCTGACTGTAACCTTATAAAAATTCTTTACTATGCCAAAAATCTGATCATTTAGATAGGACAGAAGATACCGAGGTAGTTCCCGGTGGGGTGGTAACATGAGAGTCAGCACTCCATTATCCAACTAATTGGATTCGTATACTTAACACACGAATGGGGACATCAAGGGGAAGATTTAATAAACTGGACCATGTAGAAAGCGACATATTTTTTTAAGTTGTCACAAAGTTCTTTAAATTTTGATGACAACGATGTCTGAGGTAATATAATTTATCTGATATACTTTTGGAACACTTTTATGCACTAATGGATTGCGCAAAGAAGATTTTATTTCTTTTATTATGTTATCGGCAAAGAATATTATTTAGTCAGAAAAACGAATTCTATAAATTACCGGTAGCGGTAAAGATACATTTGTATCTTTGGAATGACCATCCAGGTTGATTTACACAGCTAATAACATAAAACTCTAGGAATAAATTACCTGTATGGCCAATACTTATGTAGAAAGCAGTGGGCCACACTTCGAAGTAGCCATCGACCATGCTGAAGATGAGGCTGCCGATGATGGCTAGCGCCACGGGCCAGCCCAGAGCAACCACCCAGTAGGGCAGCCTCAGCTGGCACCTGGTCTTGTGCAGGTACCAACCTACCACCATCCCTGAAACAAACACAAGACTCTTTACTTTCTTGGAGAACGCTGTTCGTATGTAAATCTTCTTAATCCATTTATTCTTTCACGAACTGAAAAATAATTCGTCCCCTCAACATTTTGAGTAATTTTTCTGATTGAAATAAATTAGTTATTCGTTTTGAACATTGGAATGTATGTTTTTATTCGTTAGAATACCAAATAAAGCACTTCAAAGCTGCCACAGTATAATATATGTAAATATCTGTAAATTGGCGAGCCATGGAGATTACAATCGGAAGCCAGGCAAAATTGGTTTGAACAGACATTCACGCATGTGTTGTATATATTATATGAGCGGAATAAATCCCTGTGATGAGACGGTTGAGGGTGACCGGGAGCCGTACTTCCTCCGATAATAAAACTCTAATAAATTTTTCAACGACCTCTCCGCCCAGCTCCCGGCGGCGCGCGACGTCGCGTCACTCTGTCTTGCACTGCGCTTGTTATTTTTACACCCACGTTCCACTTTCAGACTAACTTCTAGACAAGCTATTCAAGGTACTTTGAATCAGATCCGAGTAGAGCACTCAAATAGAATATTCAAACAATCGCTTATTTTGAACAGAATTTCAGCAGGAAATGTAGGACATAACAGTAAACACAATATACATAATTGGACGTCCGAAACAATAAAATACACACCGAATTTCTAGAGAATAGAAAGGAAGTTTGTTCTCATGCAAATTGCGCAAAAAAGGGTTGCTATTGATAATAATCAATGTTCATGTTGGGTTCGTACGTGTATAGAGTGAGGCGGACTGAGTAGTGAGCGAAGTTATCGGCTTGTTCAGCCTACCATTTACGCTTTGTCGAACGCGTTTATGATTCCCTCACTGACCAGCGAAAGGAAATCTAAATGTAGTGAGCGTAAAGCTTTCTGGTAGGATCGATAAAATCTCAGTAAAAGGCCCATTTTCGGGGATAAAGCGAAGAGGCGAGTTCGGAAGGGCTACACAATCAGTGGCGCGGCGAGCATTCCGCGCGATCTCGGTACGGCATGGCGCGGCATGGCTCGACCCAAATATTAAACAGAGCTTTTATTTTATTGCATGCTAGCCGAGCTGGCCATTTCGACCTATTTTAATATGCGCTTTTCAATTCATCCAGCATTGTTTCGTGCACTGAAACAGTATCCATAACACAATAGGCTACTGAAGTCGAACAAATGAAGTCTAACAATGAAGTCTGTGCAGAAAACTGGTGAATTACATACACGTTTTAGAATTTAGAATAATGCTTACAATAGGGAAATGAAAGTTGTTTTAATATCTTGTTAATATTATGTTAAGTATGACATGCATATGATGCATATTTATTGACAGTTTAAATCCAACATTATTTATTTTACGCAATACAGCCGCGGAGGTTTTTCGCGCGTGACACCTAGTTTCGTATCGTCGTTTTTAAAAATCTGTTATCTGTTACGTATAGTTATGTATTTAGTAATACATATACGTAACAGATAACAGATTTATAATAAACAAGGATATTTAAAATAGTTCTAAAATTTGGTAACATACCTTAAAAATGTATTTCAGACATGTTTACCTTGCAATTAAGGATGCTTAATTTTAGTCATTTTACAATGGTAAAACATTACTTAGACGAAAAATAATTCATTAATCAAGACGAATTAATCTAAGAAGAAGATAACGATACACAATATTGAAACCACGAGTGTTATAAAACACTTAATTAAAAGAAGGATGACGCACGAATTTATTTTAAAGAAGGTAAAGTAGCCAGTCATCCAATTCCGCGCGCTCTTCATAATTTATCAAAGTTGAAATTGCTTCAGAGGGTGATTCGATTTAAGAAGCTGAAAGCTTCGCCGATACAGATATTATAAAAACCTCAGCTAACTTGAGAGAGTGCGGGACTAGGAACATGCGTAACTTTGTTGAGGTTTGGTATACTTAGCCGATTGGTAATTACTTCTTATTACAACATTCATCCATCACAGTCTATTCATAATTTCGTACAAGTTTTACTAAGATCGACGAGCACGAACTAATTTCTTTCCTAGTTTCCGATATATGTTTTATTTCAATATTCAAGTTCCTATATGTTATTTCAATATAAGATCCTCTTACCGACTAGATATGGTCCTATCCTCGACCAAGGCTTGTCGTACAGGGGGTCGAACATCTCGAAGGGCTCCTGTATCCGGGCCTTGTATTGATGCCACACTGATATGTAGATGGTGGTTACCCAGGAGCTCACCAGCAGCAACCCTAACGATATCATCGCGGACTTTGGATGCCTGGAAGTAGAAATATACCTACTGTAATATGAACACAAGAAACAAGACCAACAAAATATGGAAATACGATACGCAAAGTTAGCCAAGAAAAGTAAGTAGCTCGTTGAATAAAGTGTATAACATTAGGACCGCACTGGCTGAATACCGTTTCAAGATTCTACAAACGGATTCATAACATAAATCGGCTAAATAGTTCCTCAGACAACTTGTTATTCAGTAAACATACTTTTCTTCTTTAGGAAAAGAGACCAAAGAAAAAAGGTGCAGAGAATATTTGTTAGGTACAAATATTCTCTCTCATTTTACACTAGGAAATACGAAAACCAGTGAAAATGTACGTAACAATAGGTCGCCTTTTCACACTGCTTTTATTTTACATTTGTACTTACTTTACAGAAATGAGTAATAGAATAATTCCAACGACGTAGAACTGTGTGTCGTTGGCCATGTACCACGACCAGACCATACACATATCCCGCTGAGGGTACAGGTTATTGATGTACAGCAAGTTGCGCCACCAGTACTTATCACAAGTTATGTGGTCGAATATCGCTGGCTCGAACACTGATCTATCGTGCGTGTACCTTAGAGCAATCTCATTTAGACCAATCACAAACCCGTAAGCTGGGGTAAGTCTCACTAATCGATAAGAGAATAAAATGAGGAAAGACTTAATCATCGCTACAAATTCTGCTATAGAGTAAGCGCTGCTCCTCGGCTTGTCCAATAAATCCTCCTTAAAAGATTGTTGGCTTATCACAGAGATGGAGAGTGCGGAATTACTGAAGCCGTTTAGATTCTTGTTGATGTCCTGTTTGTCTTGCTGCTCAGCTTTCGCGGCCTTTTTGTCTTCTGTCCGCAAAAATAATATTGTGACGAGTATCCCACTGTAACAAATGAGAGGTTATTGAAGACTTATGTTACGAGGTCTAGTTAATTGAAGGATCGTACGGGATGGACAGTTGATGTATCAAAGGATATTGAGAGAGGCCATAGAAATGAAATTGATAACTGTTAAGCTAATGTTCGACCCTTTTAAGTCATGCCCTTATCAGCTATTCCGAAGGAGATTCTTTAAAATATATCGCCCCTAGATAGCGAAAGACTTTGTTCTAGTGCGGAAAAACCTATAGTACTTACTCTAAAAGAAAATTACACGCGATCCCATAATTTCAGCCAGTATCCACCCACCACTAAGCATCTATCATCCCTTTTGTTCTCTTTAATCGTATCCTCTTTTATAGCTAATAAAAATAACTTATCTACTTGATTACATCGCCCAAGTGAACCACATTAATTTGATTTACACCCGTCTTATAACACGTACGAAGTTACCCTTGTGCACCCGGTCTCAACAGGGCTGTCAAACACAAAAGGAGGAAAAACACACTACTCGAACTGCCCAAATAAATTGGCCATTGTTATAACAATTGTGTTATTGTTACTTGTGTTTTGATGAGTTCTCTCTATCGTACATACGAATACAGAGCCAGATAACAATATACGGTACAGTTTTGTTGTTCTCTTGCGTGTATATAGTAGTGTATATAGTTGCGTGTATATATAGTAATGAAAATTGTCATGCCCGGCACATGTCAATTTATACCGGACACGCACAAAAAGGTCAACCTTGTTGGCAAAAATAAAATGACAACCCTAGCAGAGCAATGTAAAAAGTTTACGTGTATGAAACAGTTCTATGAGAATCGAAAATGATGTCAGCGGGTTTTTACCGCTCAAAAATCTATCTGTCAGAGTAACTATTCTAAATTGACAACGTCACGCGTTTGCAGGCCTTTCGGGCGTACCTAATTGGATTTGACGGTCAAACAGTCTGATGGATATCAAAGCAGATAAGGGTCCCATTGTCGGTCCGATGGAAGCTCAGCTAATCGTTGCTCAAATATTCATTTGTGTTTAATCGTAATTAAATGTTTGTGAAGCGATAATGCGTGGTCGGTCCCGTGGGTAATCGTGAGACCGGAATAGAATGTAATTTGGTACTCATTTAGTGTAATTAAAACTGAAATATCCAATTTGTGTGTATTAAAGACATAGAAAAGGTGTATTTCGATTCAGGTATTTAAAACGCATTCCTAATCTTTATAATCGAGGTCAAGTCGGTATTGTTCCACGAAAGGAAGAAAGTTAACTAAAGTTTTTCCACCAACTTTGCAGCTAAACGTTTTAAAACATGTTCATGGAATGTTAGCACTGTGTTTTGAACCTCGAAAAAGTGTTAAATGAGGTAAGTACGTTTTATACCGGAAAATCAAAAACCTTTTAAGGTTGAGGACCTGCGGGCTAAAATTAATTTGTATTGGTAAAAAAATGCCTCCGGAGGAAATTCCTTTACGCATATTACATAAGTAATATAATAATATGTAAATGGTACCGATGAACTTTACGAGGTTATGCATATTAAGATTGTTTACTTTCTATTTCAATTCAAGACCAATGTTTAGCAAGTTAATGCATTAGTTTCATTAAATAAGCCTAGTTTTTATATTGTTATATAAATATTGAGTGTGTTTTAGAATCACGTAACACGTGTGTGGACATCTTACGCATCATGGATGTTAACTACAATAATGATGAATATGTGCGTATCGCAATAAGCATTACAAAATCGGGGTATCATTGCGTTAGGTACACTTGGAACCATATTTTATATGGAGGTATTTTTACATCTACATAATTGACCAGGGAGCCTAAAATGGCCGCTTCAGGAGAATCATAATAGGATAATAATATGAATTACGTTACAATTCCTAAAATGGTCACAGACGCAGTTAATATAAATTGTCACTTTCACCATTTTAAGAATTGTAACTTATTTTATATTATGATTCTGCTAAAGCGGTCATTTTAGATCCGCATATCCAGAAGGCCTACATCGCTTTCCAAGCGTTTCTTATTGCTACAATTAATTAACACACAAAAGCTTATGTCATTCCAATGCATTTTTAACTAAGTCGCTATTGGTATCATATTCAGCGATACCAATTAAAATTTACCCATTAAAATATCTCCTGCGCCGATTGCTAAATCTGCTGATATTGGCCACGATTGCAAAACACAGTCTTCTAGGCCATTCATAGAACCATTTATTACATCCTATACACCCTATACACAGGATATCATCATTCCAGTTGGCAATGCGGCTCCTTGGTAGAACTGCATCCCAACCAGAATAATTCTCACCACACTCGCTAGTGTTCCAATGGTCATCTATAGAGCTGGGATGCTCAAAAGATTTCAGCATCGCCACTGTAACCACGACTTACCTACCCAACAATTCAATTCAATTCAATTCAAAAATAAAATAAACGCAGTAAACTGACCTGATAACGAAGAAGGTATCAACACAGTAGGAGGCGTTCCCGACGGACTGGTACCAGAAGTTCCTCTCGGTGATGACGCGCATCACCTTGTTGTCGGCCACGTAGAAGATGGTCAGGTATGTGTGCACCATGATCACCCAGATCACTGACATGAACCTGGGGATGTGGGTAGTGTTAGCAGTTTCAAATCTAGAATTTTCTTAAGTGTGTCGAGATGGTTGACTGAAGAATACTGACGAGCTTAAATATAAACACTATTTTAAACTTTCACGGTTTACAACTAAACATAACATAAACTCAGGAGATAACTCGAGACTCATATCGGGAGCTCAGAATAAAAGACAATCACGGAAGATATCCCGTAAGTGTCGGTTCATGTTTAGCTTAAATACATTCTACTTCGTAAATCCTTTACCATTTTTTACAATTCTTGGTTAATTGAAACTTTACATGGTTGAAATTGTATATAACTGTCGCATTGTAAAATAGACCTTATGATTTTATGTCGTGCAAGAATTTACTAAAATTTGGCCTTAGGGTGAAACACTAATTACGAGGTCCACTCTACATAGGTACTCAAAACAGGAACCCTAATAATATACTTACAGGGCTAATCTACACTGACCATTAAAGTGGAACTAATTTTGTAAAGTTTGATTAACTTTAGTTAGGCGCAGCGAAACTACGCTGAGAATGAGAACTAATTATAGGCATTAAATCTATCGATACCTTCACAAATAGGAGAGTTATTGTGGGTACAACAAAATAATATCCCATTATGAAGAGATTTATTTAAGAAACCCAACATACGCTCGTAAAACTAAACAAGAGAACAGAACACGCTCCAATCAGGCTTCAAGTACAAATACTTTAGATCAACGGCCACTTTGAACGGGGCTTGATTCAGAGCCGATCGGGTAGGGAGCGGACACACTGGCGTAAAACAAAATCATTAGGACCTTACATTTACATTCATATAAGCTGATACGGGACGAAAAAAGTTCCGTAGTCCGTAATAAAAGAAAACGTACCTCATTCCATGAAGACAAGTGAGGGCCCCATCGTTGGGCGGGTCCGTACTCAGAATCGTGCGCCCGTTCGACAAGATAGAGAATGATAACAGCACCTCCGACCATAGTCCTGAAAGAACAACTTGAATTGAAATAAAGATAACTCCCACTAAAGGATCACAAGTTCTTTGAAAACGCTTTCCTAGAACAAAGAAATTGCTTTGATTCTTGTTTCGATTTATTGAGTCGACTGTTTCACTTTGTTGTTTATTTTAAAGGGTTGCCATACAAACAATAGATCGAAACTGTATTGGATAACATTGTAGCAGTAACAATGCAATATCTTGTGGCACTGTTTTGTAATATAAATCTGGAAAAGGATATTTTGACGGGTTAGTTGAAGAAAACCACAAAACCTGAGGCCGTAGGTCAACAGGGTGTAACAAGACCCTTCACGAAGCCGTCAACCAAGCATTCTGTACATCAAACTAAGTAACTTTACGCAAAAAATATTGCTGGGAAAACGACTTTTTGTTTGGGGGCCAAAAATCGCGTTTTACGGTAGAACTCAGTGTAACGCACTCAAAACATTGTGCTGATGGATGCATTGAATAGTACGTGGGTCATGGAGGTGTTTAAAGTAAAAACGTTACATAAAAAAAAAAAAAAAAAAATTTGATAATGTTGGAACTTTCACCCCCAACATCTCCGTAACTAAAAGGTTCCCAGGTATGGTCTAGAACAAAAAAAATGAACGCAATGACGGGGAGAACAAGTGCCTTTCAGCTTCGTTAAAGGTTTTTTTACAACCTTTATAATTATATTCGAGTTTTTACTACAGCAGGTTATATACTTCTTATAGTTTGAATGACCTCTAGTGTAATATACAGCGTGTAACAGAAAGGGTATAATCATATGGAATACTGTGGTACGGACCATCAAACTGAACAACTTTCTCTATGGGACCACCATCGAAATCGTAAAAAAATAATCAGCTGTCCCATACATTTGGGTCGAGTAGGTATTGAAATTTTGTATAGGACAGCTGATTATTTTTTTACGATTTCGATGGTGGTCCCATAGAGAAAGTTGTTCCGTTTGATGGTCCGTACCACAGTATTCCATATGATTATACCCTTTCTGTTACACGCTGTATACCTAGGTACCAACACGTCACATTATCTCAAATTTAGTCTAATATTCATTAAGTGGAAGCTTGTCTCCGGGGTCTTGCCGTCTCCGTCAGCTTAATGTCCGCCAGGCTAGGGTAATTTACTTAGTGCAGACATACAGCCACAACATTAGGGTTACTTAACATGCTATTAGCGCCGCGAATGACTATTAGTTATGTTTCATAGCATTGCCCGTAGATTATGCTCTTCATGTTAGTACCGCTATCATTTATAGAGGTAATTCTAGTTTAATCACTGAATGTAAAGTCCCTTATTCCCAATGCACGGAAATTATTGCTGTGTTTAATGTATCAGGCAAGCGATGTTATCCTTATCACCTTGCCAAGGGAATAAGTTTCATTTAAATGGTTCGTTTTAAAAAAATGCCTTGTAGGTGGGTACATGCTACTAAATTAGCATCCATTCAATACAAAACCCATTGTAGTAATTTGCGAGCTGGTCGTAAAGTCATGCCTCCCAGCGATTGTATTCCTTGACCTTATTACGACTTCCAACTTATTCCAACTTCTTAATATTGTCGGCTTATGAACGAACTTTATTTTCGGAGCTATGAAGAATTGGCAGGTTTTTTCATACCCGAACAAAGTGGAAAGTTTCGTCAGTTCTTAAAATATTTTCTTTGCATAATTCCTTGAATAAGTAGTTTTGTAATTTGTTAATTATCTTTTAGGAACTTTCTTATAAAGCTCTGGGTTCATTTTCTTTAATTTATTCTCAGTTGAAAGAAAACAAATAAATTTTAGAGTCCTTATATCATCCCAGGCCCATTGTCTGTGTTTTCTTTGTTGGGGGCCTAATAAAAAGGTCCATATATTTTTCATTATCTACTTAATTAAAATAAAACGTTCTTCAAACACAATTAATCAACCTGTTATACAGCGTGTTTCAGAAAGATGGGGTCATGTTTAACCGTGTTTAAGCAAGACTTCAAAACCTACTAAATGTTGGTTCCACTAAGAGATGTGACTGTTGGTTCCTCAGTTTGAGGGTATGTAACTCTGTCTCTCAGCCTTAGATATGATCACATCATTCTGATATACGCTGTACCTAATTACCTAGCATCTGTGTTTATATGTAATGGCTATCTCCACATAACACTAGGTACTCACCGCAGGTCTCTCGCCGAAAGTCCCTCTCGCCATTGTCTGCGCTCACCGGTTTCACATCGGCAGGAACATTGTTGTTAACCTGCAAACATCGTGACGTCAGAACTGTTCATTGGCTTAGAACAATAGAATAGCATCAGCTTCCAACCCTTTTCACATAATTATTCGTTTGGGAAAAATTAAAATTTGATAACCAATTATTATAGCAACTAGTTGGATAAATATCTGATAATTGGTGATTATTTGCTGTCTAAGAAATTTTCATTTCTGCAAAGTATTTCTGTAAGTCTGCTAAGTTGGGATTAATACAAAGGTCAGATAAATTGAAGAAGATTAAAATATAGATTGCTGATATAATAAAGCTGACAGTTCATTGAAATTAAAAAGCCAAAAATCTTAGCTAAATGTAAACAAAATGTAACTGCGACATTCAATTAATGCCTCTCCCGTTTTTATCAACGTCGTTAATCGCGTGTACATGATGCGCCTTCGACTTCCACGTCCGCATCCTCCTAAAAAGCGATACCTTGGTGATGATAATGGACTCATTTACACTGATAACGAATATTTTCTGCTTCATAAATACGACCCATCTAACACTTAATATAAAAGCAATTATAATTGCTTTTATATTAAGTGTATTAAGCTAACGTTTGTTTGATCTAAAATGTGAGACAGTAAGTACATAGGTTTATCACGATAATTGGTTATTCGTAATTAATTTCTGCTGAAGTCCAATAATGGGCAATCTAAAATTCGCCTGTTAATTGAATATTAAAGCTGGCTGATGTGAATATAGGAAAAATGTGGACAAAACATTGAATGGCACAATAGATGCGTTCACCCAGTATGTTGACGCGATGCCCATGGTTTATCGGGTCGATTATTTTGGACACTGCTTTCATCCATATTTACATATTATTGATAACCCATATGTGGCGTATAATTAGAAAACGGTAGTGAGGAAAATGTTGAGCATGAATGAGAATATAGGAGTAGAGGAAGACCAAAGAAACGATGGATGGACTGTGTGAACGATGATATGGCTAGAAAGGAAGTGACTGCTGAGATGACGAGTAATAGAGAAGTATGGAAGAAGACGACATGCTGCGCCGACTCAAATTAATTGGGATAAGGGGAGGAGAATGAATATGATGTGGCGTGTAATGACCTAGGTTCACTTATAACTGGCTGTAAATAGCTTAGAAGAATATAAAACCGAACTTCGATTTCGATTAAACCAGAAAGTCATTCCAAAAAGCGAAGGTTTAAAAAAGACTTAATAAAAAAATCAGTAACTCCTGTTAAAAAGTTGGGATATTTTAATATTTGAGTGGGTACGGAACTTTTCGGTTTAATAATAAATGTCCCTTTACTGTTTCGTCGACCACACAATGCCGTTCGGTCACGTTTGTGTTCGGGCTTATTTCAAATTAATTTGTATGGTTTCGCTGGCTGAAAAATACGGCGACCCTTCGACCTGGGACGGGCGTGACTGGCTGTAACCCGCCGTGCTCAATCACACGGTATGTTTAATGAAACACCTCTGCGGATTGGCGAAAATGGGTTTTCCTTGTTGACGCAATCATGATGTTTCAGCTGTTTGCAGATCATTGTAATTTATTGCTGTACAGGGAGAACAGGCAACATTTATTTGGTTGATTGGCCGTAAATATGGCAATTTGATTTTTAGTAAATGTTTGGTTTAAAAGGGCCTCTGTTTATATGGGGTGGAAGGGAAACCAACGCGAAAACGGCTACCACATATTCAATATATCATTCCGCCATTTCATTCCGATGAGAAATTTCTATGTGGGGAGGTCAACATAGAAATTTCGAATCGGTTATTAAAAAAAAAACAGCCGTATAGTTTCTGTGTGCCAGTAACTTTATGCCCGAATACTGTAGACACTGCTGGCTCTGTTAAAAAGAAGGATATTATAAACGAAAGTACCAACAGGTTGCTTATGGTTGACGTCTGTTGCCACTTCGAGGTCGTCGTCCTTCATGAGCCGGTACTTGCGCTCCAGGTAGCCCTCGTACAGAGACGCGAAGAACATCAGGATCCCCACCAAAGTCACCACCGTTCTGTAAGAAGACACTCTTATTAGAAATGTAGCTTACATGCAAAACAACATAAAATCACAACATGGCGTGCCTATTGCTGTAAGTAAGCACAAATCTAGACTCCGAATTGTTACAGAGAAAGTGAGGGAAACCTAAAAACACTTTGGGAATCGGGACCGGGGAATCGAACCCAGGACCTCATGGTTATCAGTAGCAGTTGCGACCAGGAGACCAACCAGGCAACTTAAAACACAAACAACCCTTCAAACAATCCTTGTCTCATGAAATATTCAAAGAGCGTTCTGTTTCTATCAGTTTATGTATAGTTCAAGTTTCCTGATTCACCCTCAAAATCTTTAATAACATTGTTAGCGGTAAAACTCATAACATGATTTAAAATTGAACAGCTTCCAAGCTCTTGTTGTCATGCAAGCACGGCGCCGACCAGAGGCTTTAACGAGATTCTTGGCACTCGTTCAGAACCTTGTTTAACAACTGGTATTTTGGCCAACTCACACTTTAGCACAAAACAGCCAGCAACCAAACATTTAAATAAAGAATAAAAGCTATGAGAACAGTGTGTACAGTGCACAAAAACTTTAATTGCTGGCAGTGTTGCCATTCCTATCTGCTGAAATTATTTTTAAATCCAGAACGCTAATGGTCTACGTGTTTTCATAGAGCAGAATTACAAAATAATGCTTTTGTTTCTCCTTGTGGAATAAGTGCGTGACCGTACATACGTGATCGTAATAGCTGTTAGTACAGTCCTTTTACAACATTGATATATTAAAAAACCTTTTTGTTTTTTAATATATCAATGTTTTACAATTATTTTATCTCTAAAAGCAGCTCAGCTACACACCTTCTTGTAACAAAAAAATCACTCATGTTGCAGATTTTGGCTTGGGTTTTTCAGTCGGCCGCCTGCCAGACACTAACCATGGTTGGAAAGGCGATTGCTAGTGGTTTACCCGCCCGCACGGTGGCGGGTACAGTGACGCAGAGTGCTTTATGATATGCACTAGGTCTTAAGCTTCCTTAGTCATCTCTTACGACACCCACGGGACAAGATAGGGTGGTCAGATTCTTTCAGACACTTATTGTAAAGATCATTTTGATTTTGACCGACTGTTGATCAAATCAAATAGCAACCTTATTGTAAGGGGATTAACATCAATTTGATTTTGAGAGTAACGTAAAATCGGAGGTAGAACAACTGCGAAAGAACTGTACTGGGATCGCATTACTAAACAGCTCATGTGTATAATACATCTTTGTCGCAGACGTTCTAGCATCAGCCTTTGTAAAGGGTTTGTCAGACAATACTATCGTACGATGCTAATGTGTTAAGTTATTAAGTACCTAATGATAGTTTTGACCTTAACAGAGACATTTGTTTAGTGAATAGACTTTGAGTGAAGTGAATGTGTGACAAACTATGTTCGCGTGATGTCTGTCACTGTAGGTCAAGACTAAAATGCGCAATGCCGGTGTCTGTCAGTATTAGGACAACCCATGGTCTGATTTGTAAAGCTGTTTTTTTCTGCACAATCCTAAAATTACAAAATAGGTACAGACGCCAGCACATAAACCCACCCGAAACTGTAAATATTTCCCAACCAACCTTGAACCTAATGCTTAGCGATAAAGTTGAAAATCTATTAAAAAAATTTGACAGATTGTAGTAGCTTGGTTTGCTGGCATCTGTACATTAAATAGTATATTTGGGTCTACTCCTATTTAGCTTCTGTACGTTATTATGGTCTTAGATATTAAAATGATACAAGAAAAAACACGGCTATCAGCAGTACCTCTTTACACGAAAAACACACGACCGTGAAAGCTGAGGTGTAGAAAATCATTGTAACAATAGCGAAAACACACACACTAGCTCATGGATCTGTACTTCTGTTATTACAAACTATTAAGTATTCAAAATTTTGGAAATAAAACTCTATTTAGAGTAAATATTTTACTCTAAATAGAGTTTATAGAGTAAAATATTTGTCAAATTGATTGCCAAAAATACGGAAAATCGCGCCAAAAGCCAACTATAAACACATTTTCAGGCATATTAATACAGGAAGGCAGAGACTTCTTCATTTTCTTCAAGATATTTAATTTTAGTACGTAGAGGTGGCGAAATACTTACTTTTGACATATATATTTGTGTTAAATACATATCTTGGTTACACATAAACACATAATTATTCAATTTATGAAATTATGTAATTTATGCATGCGTTTGGTTGCATGCAGTAGGTATTATTTAAATACGAGTACGGCCATGACATCATTTATTTACTTTTGATTACGTGCATTTCTATGCGTATGTTGTACAATACAAAATGTTATTTATATTTATGTAATAGATTAAAATATTAACTTATTGCATTAGGTAGGTAATTAAGTTTAAATTTCGAAGCAGCCTTTTTTAATACCGCACAATCTCGCACATGTAACACACTTTCGCTTGACATTCAAATAAGGAATCGTTCAACATCTAAGCTTTTTATAGGAATAAACAGTTTGTCGTTTTTGGTCTAAGTATTCTACTCTTTAGTACCGTGGTGCAAAGATAAAGCTTGTATGAAAAATATCAAGAGGCCGCAGGCTGTTGGTAAACATTTGTGAAACTGTTTTGAAAAAACTAGATAGCGGTGTAAGTTTTTTTTCTTTTTTAAATTTGCCACTTGGAATTTCTCCTGTATCGTGGGTATACAAAAGCTTAAACTCAAATACACAATCAGCCAGAACCAGAACAACCACCTGTAAGCCATACAAATATTTGTTCCGTGCAGGGATCGAACCCACGACACGCAGCGCAGCAGCCAATCGCTCAGTCACTGCGCCAACTGTGACGTCAAAAGTCAAGTGTTTCGATTATGGACAAACGCCAAAAGAACCATGCAACCCTGGCCGAAGTAATTAAAAAAAGGTTTTAAATTTAATTATATTAGCACTCCTTGTTATTAATTAGGCAAATGTTCCCGGGGCTGTAATACAACCTTGAATGATGATGAGATGTAGTCCCGGCTTTCGTCAGTGATTTACATAATAAGTCATACGCAGTGAGATGAATTAATTAATTAGATCTACATAATACCTATCTGATTATTTGATAATGAACCTAGTTAATTACGTTATTCATTAACTGTAACTTGGTGTATAGGTATTCGAATAACTGTTCTGTGGATGTTAGTTTAGTGTCCAAAACTGTGTACTTAATTTATAAAGAGTAGAATTAGGCAAGTAGCATCATTTTGAGTTCTTGTAGTCAATAAAAAATGGTTTCCATGAAACCTGATCGACGCTGATCTGACGCTAGAAAATCCACATCTGGTCCATGAAGAGCCTGGTAGAAGCGCCCGTGAAGCTCCTTGCCTTGCCATACCTCCTTGCGGTCATCGGTAGTAAGTACTACAGATTTGCGCCAGTTCTCTTTAGCCATGGACAGCGGGGTGAGTCCCTTGTCCACTGCGACCACATCTCGGTGCATACCCACCTCGGCTTTTAAAAAATATACTCTGAGACTGCAAACCTCGCGGTTGTGGAGGGTCTTCGCTTTTAAAAAGCCTCCACCCCCGCACTTCCGCGGGATAATACAGTCTCATCACCGATGATCGTGGGTGATGCATCCGGTTTGCGGTCAGCAGTGTACGGACTCTCCTATCCAGGGCATTGAGTTCGGTCTGAGTCCATTTGAGTATGCCGAAAGAGTACATTAAAACCGGCATGACCCAACCGTTAAAGGCGCGCACCTTGTTCCCGCCTGAAAGAAGGCTATTTAATACTTTCCTCAGGCGTCCAAAGAAGCGTTCCTTCAACGATTGCTTCATGTCGGTTACGTTAATGCCTAACGCTTCCGACATACCCAAATACTTATAGCTTTCGGATGAGGAAAGGGATCTCAGGTATATGGAATCCGAGAGCTGAATTCTCTCGGATTCCATAATCTCCCCTCGCTTTACATACATGACTGCACATTTGTCCACACCAAATTCCATCCTGATGGCGCTACTAAAAGTTTCAGTTACTTTCAGTAGCTCCATTAGTTGCAATTTGTTGGGGGCAAAGAGTTTCAGATCATCCATGTAAAGAAGGTGAGATATGACCTGACCACCTCTCCTCAACCACAACCAGGAGCCTAGACCTGAATCCTCCAGCAATGTGCTTAGAGGATTCAGGGCTAAACAGAACCAGGACTCAGACTGTCGCCCTGGAATATTCCCCTTTTAATCCATACAGGTTCATCATTCCCCTGGATCTGTCGACATCCTGGATATCGAAGGACCGTCCTTATTAAAATTATTATTATTATACACCTCTGCCTAACCCTTCGAGGATTACAGGCGTGATATTATGATGATATTTTTTATCAAAATTCAGTGTTCCGAAATTAAAATGAGTTTACAGTTTAATTAGTATTTATAACTACTAACATTACATTATTTGCATTTTTATTTGCAAACAAGATTGTCATTACTATAATATAATTTTATGTGAAGTACATCAGCTCAGTAAGGACACAGCTCTCTAAATTCGTCACTTGGTACCTCAAGGCTAGCAACTTTTCACTTCTTTAACTCCATGTTTTGTTTGGACATCATTATCTGGCGCACGAAGGACCTTGCGTGACTGTGAAGATCTAATCCTACTTTCTCCCAAAGATAGAGTGGACCTGTCCAAGTATCCACTGCCGCTTACATGATTGTGTTGCCTCCTCACAAGACCTTTTCAAACAGTAATCTGCAAGCATATGACTGTGCAAGATTACTTGAAAATTTTAACAGAGAATTGTATCTCTGTTTTTCTTATTTATAAAGTAGTCAGTACATGTTACACCCCATTAATTCTCACTACACACACCCTACACCTACACACTACATACGCACACTCACATCCTACTCACTACACACACACACACACACTCAGACCCTACATTTATTCACTTCACCACACAGTTTAAACGTTTTTCATTTTGTATTTTTTTAACATAGATTATATCCTGTTTTTCTTTTACACCGTTTGCTTATTGTTGTAACGTCCCGTATTAGTATACTATAGCTTTGTTTGTTACGGAGAATCACTGACTTCCAAGACACAGGACATACAGTTAAGGAGTCGCATTAACATTATTGTGAGCTAGTTATATTATGTTATTTTGTTTTGTTGTGTGTATGTGCTGATTATTTTCTTACTATTATGCTATAAGGATTATACCTGAAATAAACGCTTATTATTATTATTATAAGCCTTATATGGTCTTAGTCTGTGGATCTTGTACTGTGGCATTTGGTGAAATTAAGAATTTATTATTATTATTAGATAGAAAACACCCAACTTATCTTTTTAAAACATTTTTGACCTGTAAATCTGTTTTTTTTTTAAAAGTATTTTACTGAAATTAATATAATTTATCGAACCAATGAACTCCTTCCTCACACAGCTGTACTGAATAATCACCCTTAACCCTGCCCTATGTTACCCATTTAATTGTACAATCCGCAGTATCTTACGCCAATATCTGCAGCTTGGGATCAGCGAAGAGGTCATAATCCCCAGGCACTCGCCGCACGTTGAGGGTGGTGAAGAAGGCAGCTAGGCCGGCTGCCGTTGCCTGCGCAGTGGCGGCACCTTCTGCGGCGCCCAGCAGCGAGGTGATGGCGCCTTTGTCGCAGGATGCGGGCACGCACTCGCCGACCAACATCAGTCGGCTCTGCATTTGGAATAGAAAGAGATTAGTAGGAGAAGATCCAAAAAATCGAAGACGTGTAACATCTACCATCCCACACTGCGCCTGCGAAGTGGATTACAGCCCACTCCCTCTCATAGAGAGGATACCTGAGGCCCAGCAGTGGGAACATTATTGGCTGATTATGATAAGTTACTATTCTGTATTGATGCTGGAGTAAAAACACACTGTTTAGCGATCATAAGTTTCTATACGAAACAGAAAATGCTTATAGCGTTTTATTAAGATAACAGCTGGCTGGCTGGCTGGGTTTAATGGCGTTCAAATATTAAAGCCTCTCGACAACGGTGGGACTAGTTAAAAACTTAAGCAAAAGCGGAAATATCTGAAACGACTTTGTTTTTCTTTCAACATGCGGCATTAAACTCGTAAACAACATTAAAACCAGCCAATGAAACAGTTGCCCGGAGCACCAATTAAAAACCAAATGAGAGTTTTGAAAGGTTATCCATTAAAAGCCTGGGTCCAATCAATTGCTTTAGCAAATGGAGCCAGTGATGGCCCGGTATAGAGTAATTTTCTTTACTATACTTATTTTCCAACAAAAAATGGCGGTCTGATTAGAATTTAGGTTCGATTACAAAACGCTTATTCACACCAATTAAGAGTGTAAACTTGTGGTATTCGTGTCGAGTTTGCTTCCCAAATAAGAAACCTTTCATCCAAATAATTGGGAGTTGCGACCAATTTTCAGCTGGGCTTGCTCAATGTACTTCATTCATTAGTCGAGTAGATAGTACCGGGTAACCTTTGCGTAAGCTCGAGGTGCGTAGGTAATTGAATGTCAGTCAACGTGACGAATGTACCCACACGATGTATCGGTGTACAACTGTCGGCACTAAGGAAACAGGCGACAGCTGGAGGTTCCCATCGCTTTTCTTCGTCTTTAAGACATTACGTATACAAATGCTCTGGATTTTTCTTTTTTAGTCTACGAACTTTCCGACGATGTTTTGTTAAAGAATTTGAGACAACCCAACGGTGTAAAAGGTTGTATTCAACTTTGTTACCTACATAATAATGTGTTAAATACGTTAAGCTGAACGTAAAGTTTAAGTTGTTTGTATGTAATGGATTTAAGGCCAACTTTTCAGTGTTAAAACAAATGGAGGATTGTGGCCACTTATAAAATGGGTGATTATGCGATTTGGATTTATTGACATGTGCCAAGCTACATAATTTGCTAATTTTAATCGAGTGTTTTTATTTGAAAGCAATTTTGACAGCCTACTAAGCGAGTGTCAACTTATAGTGGACTTTAATACCTAGTCATTACGCATAGTAGCACTCATAAGCCACAATGTACTGACAGGTTCTGACATCATGTGATTATTAGAATGGTTGCTTGTTGTCGCAACAACTTCAAAGATACCAACTGTTGACTAATTTAGTGATTGTGTACCGTACTTTAAATATAAGTATAAAAGACAATGACACTTTCAAAATTCAATTACAACACAATTTTTAAAGTGACTTTAGTGACAACTGGTTTATTTTGTAATTAAACCTCTATTTATGTTTATTTTTTTCTTATTAAATCCGATAATCTTCACTATGTTCACGTAATGCCGTTATCTTCTGACCCAATATCAATTTATCTTAGACACAAAAAGTATCTAATAAATAGACCTTCAAACTTCCTTACCTACATAATATTAGTAAAGATACGTTAGGTGTCCAAGTTCCAAATCCCGTTAATAAATGTTGATTCATCCGCGCCTCACGCCTCTCGGGGTTGGAAACTTTCTGGCCATCATTAATCTATATACTTAGAGTAATAATGCTTTCATATTTACGGATGTCTTGCTTCTACATTGCTTCATGTTGTAGTAAACTGACGGTAAAACAAAATGATCCTATATAGGAATATGCCACATATTTGTACATTCATAAAATCATAACCGTAGCCATGAATTTAAATAATATCACGCCTGTAATCCCCGGCGGGTTAGGCAGAGGTGTATCTAATAGTACACCCACATTTTGTCAGTTATGTTGAAGTCCCATGTTGCCATCAACCAAATTCCGTGACTGAGAAATACGTGATGGAAAAACAAAATAACACTTTGCCCGGCCGGAAATCGATCCCAGGACCTCATGCTCAGCAGTCGCGCTTGCGACCACTAGACCAAGGCAGACCAAGACAAGGCAGTCCATACGCATTTTTAATTCAAAATTAAATTATTTTTTGGATTTTATTCACTAACTTTATTTTAAGTTGATTAATAGTGTAAGTGCTCATTTACGGATATGCGGCGCGACGCGTCGCGTTGCGCGTTTTTTCCGTTTAGGCGGCGCGGGCAGCGGTCCGCGTTATCACACGCCCAAACACAAACGTAATGGCAGTGTACGATGTTATTTACGAAGAGGCGCGGCGCGTGCGTTGCCCGCGGCGGACATTGGTGCGGCGCACGCAGCCTTGCAGGAGGAGAGAAGGAATACGTGCGGCGCACCACGCACGATAGGCTTGTCGATTTATTTTGAAATCAATCTCTAATCCGTTTCAAATACACATAACATACAATCAAACTGATAAGTTCTATTTTGTGTGGCAATCGCCGCGTGCACCGCCGCGTTGAACGCCGCGTGCGACGCGACGCGGCGGTGTCATCTGCGGGCACCACTGCATTTCAACCAAACGAGCGTAAAATTGCTTTTCCGTAAACGCTCTCATACATAAATGTTTCAACTGAAAGCGGACCGCGCCGCACAACGCGCCCCGCGACGCGTCTCATCTCCGCATATGACCCCTAATACACAAACCAATAGTCGCCCTCAGCTCAGAATACATACGATGATTACATCGTCTGTAGTCTTTAGCCATCTACTAATGTTTAAGTAAACTACCGACCGGCTATTTGGATGTAGATCAATACCAGTACCTATTCTATTCTCAACTAAGTCTATCTAAAACAGCAAAATACAAAGTTTAAGTACACAAATATCTTTACATCACTTCCTGCGTACGGATTGGTAATCCTATCTCAATTGGACATCATTTTTTATTAAAATGCTCGGCTAAGTACGTTACCCATCGAAAGTAGTTCAAGTTAACGTTTATGATGCTCGTATAAATTCATATCATGGCTTTAAGGTTCGTTGCCTTCATTTACTGAAGGCAAAAATAGATCCGAATTTTGCGGTTTTTGTGAACACCTCATTCAATGCCTTGCAGCTACCGTTAGTATGTTCATACCTTACCAACTGAGTTTGTTAGTGAATCTATCTTAAATTCGTTCAAGAGTAAATATTCCATTACGATATATATATTTTTTTTTGTTTGTTTAGGGCCTAACCTGATGTCCGAGTTTTTATGCCGCCCATTGGCTGACTTGGCTTTACGTATGCCGTCGAGACATATCTTTCAGACATGCTGGTTTGGTTTCCTCACGATGTTTTCCTTTACCGAAGCAAAGTGATAATTATACAATACGCACATGGTACGCACAGAGCTAGAGCTGTCGTGACGTGTCTTGGGTTCGAAATCAAGACGTATGATTTGGCAGTCCGACGGTCACACCACTAGACTATCAATGCTTGGCGCATTTGCTGCATAGCGACAATGACACTGTCTGGCAATGTCATTATCGCTATGGAATGTTGACAGTTGGACGCAGTTTAAATATGATGATCGCGTTCAGTTTCTTGGGTACAGTAACCATGATACTTTTCTTTTCCGTTTTCACAGAAGCTGGTATATTTGCCCACAGCACTGCAGGGAGCGTAGCAAATTAAGTTGACTCTATCGACGCAGAAGCTTGGAACTTGCCGCGAGGTGGTAAAACTTTTATATTAAACTTGCGTGACGTAAGGGTGATAAAGTAGGCCCACAGTACAAGGTTAGGGCGAGTTGTTGGGTGCTATTTATCTTTTGTGCACACCATAATATTAACGATATCAAATGACGACGCGTTTAACGATAAACACTTGAAGTTAATTTATTGCTGTTTGTTTGGCTTGGCTGTTAATGTGTTTTTGTCAATCAGTTTATATGAACCGAACTTTGAATGGGGTTAGTCTACTTACCGTTTTTTTTTTTAATGAAACCTATTTTTATATGTAGTAGTGTAACATCGGTGGTTAATTAGTATAGGTACCTACATAACAGGTCGGTCATACTGGTAGAGAGAAACTGAGGAAGCGGATCCGGACTACAAACAGATATTGTACTGAAGTCAGAGTCCGGTGTCCGCAGCTGATCCGCAACTGGTCTGTACCGGTTTGATCGAACCCAAAGAGTACATAACAAATATTTGCTCTGCGCCTCCGTATGCATGATTAACCTCTAGAGGTCAATGAAATCACGTAACTCGGATAGAATTGTCATTCCAACGCTGAGTCACGGAGCTCACGGAGGGAAAGTTTGAAGTTCACGCAATCGTTCACATCTTCCATCAAAATCGAGTAGAAAGTAAAACCGATGAAATATTCGAAATGGCGGAACTGCGTGACAGTTTAAATAACTTTACATAAAAAGGTGTTTAAAAAATCTAATGACAAATACAATTACAATGTATCATTAACATTAAAAAAAAAAACGAAAAATTAAATTGTAAAAGTTATTTTTATTTGATATGAAGAGGAAAAACAATTCATGAACTCAATTTTTGTTTTTCAGCAGTAAAGTGGCTATCAAATTACTTGAAAGGTTTAATAACAGTACGACCTTTCTATTTTTACGGTATTTCTCGAAAGATTTTTGTAAAAATCGTCTTTTAACCAAATAATATGCTATAGTCACTGTCATACCTAAGTAAGAATTCCTTTATAACTTTTCCCGGGTCGGGCAATTGGTCTGTGCTATTGGGTTCTTCATCAGGAATTTCTCTTTAGCAGCCACGGAGTTCGTATCTGTGTCCGGTTGATGGCAATAGGCTCGCCCCCTATTACATGGGCTTAAATATAACTGGCGAAATGTGGGTGTACTATTAGGTACACCTCTGCCTAACTCTGAGAGGAATACGGGCGTGATTTTATGTTACATTATAATCTAAACATAATCGCTATAAAATTATCAGTAGTAACTGTGTCTGCCTGTCTGAACGGATTCAATTGCACACGAATAGATCAGAGGTCATAGTGTTAGCGCCGGTGTAAACTTAACGTAAATACATCGATTTTACAATTAAATTACTTTAAAAAAAAACATAATTTTGAGAATTTATTCATATCTATGGATGATAATTAGGAATTAATTATAGGATAATTGTATTTTCGGTTCAAATTCGACCGCCGCGCTCGTGCTAGAGCCATATCCATTCAAAATCAAAAATCTAAACATTTTGATTCACGGCCACTTATAAAACGTCGTGCACGGTTTGCGTTACTCGTTTCCTATGGAGAAGAAGCGGCAAGAAACTCCATGGTTACGGTTCCAGGGTTACTGGGGTTCAAAGCTAGTCTACAAACACATTAACCCAAACATATTGTACCTGTGGCAGATGATCATTGTCCACCGTAAGATTAATCTTGGCGACATAGAAGGTGGTGGGGAAGGGTGGCGTGTGCGCATAGTACTCGGTGAGCTGCAGGTCGCGGCACGAGTCCTGCGAGCCCAGCCAGTACTCGCTCCCGAACAGCACGTTGGAGGTGTAGTGGCCGGACGCGTCGAAAACTGGAAACGGAGAAAAAATGTTGTTAAATTGATAGTAGTTTAATAAAGGGTGCGACCGAAGCCGAAAGGCACATGTTTTCCCCGTCATTGCGATATTTTTTTTGTTTAACACCATACCAGGGGCCTTAGTCTGCTATTGCAATAGTGTCAGAATGGTCTATCATTGATTTAATAAGGCCCCTAGCCCACGGCGTATTGAAGCGCATTCGAAACTCGTTTGACGTGCGTACAAAGGGTAATTCGTCTGCGCGGGGCCTTATTAAATCAATGATAGACCATTCTGACACTATTGCAATAGCAGACTAAGGCCCCTGAGAACCTTCTATTTACGGAGATATTGGGGGTCAAAGTTCCAACATTTTCAGAAGTTTTTTTTTAAATAAGTGGTTTTAATGTAAGATTTTTAAACACCTCCATGACACCCGTACTATTCAATCTATCTAACAGCACAATGTTTGGAGTTCGTTACATTGAGTCCTACCGTAAAACGTGATTTTCACCTCAAAAAAAAGGTCGTTTCCAAGCAATAATTTTTGCGTAGAGTTACTTAGTTAGATGTACATATAACGCTTAGTTGACGGCTTCGTGAAGGGTCTGAATACACCCTGTAAACAGGATGGAAGGGACACCGACGCTAAAATGATTTCCACGAAGACAGCGGTTTTTGCTGTACTGAATAAGTACAGCAAAAACCGCTGTCTTCCACAAAAGTGCAATACCTACACGGCCAAAATGTATAGAAAACTTTTTTTTTTTCAATTACCGATGAAAAATTTCTTGGGAGTTCAAAGTGATGTACTGGATAATAATAAATATCGCTGGATATTACACACAGCGCCATCTAGGTGCCACACTAAGCAACGAGGCTTGTGTCGTGGACACCAGATAGTTCATATTACGACATAGATACTTTTTGTTTGTAAATACATACTTATTATACATATAAACATCCATGACTCGGAAACAAATGTCCATGCTCATCACACAAACATTTGCTCCTACCGGGATTCGAACCTGGGACCCTAAGAACGTAAGGCAGCCTCACTACCGCTGCGCCATTCAGGTCGTCAAAATACCAGGGGCCTTAGTCTGCTATTGCAATAGTGTCAGAATGGTTTATCATTGATTTAATAAGGCCCCTAGCCCACGGCGTATTGAAGCGCGTTCGAAACTCGTTTGACGTGCGTACAAAGGGTAATTCGTCTGCGCGGGGTCTTATTAAATCAATGATAGACCATTCTGACTCTATTGCAATAGCAGACTAAGACCCCTGGTCACCGTTTAAGCATCGATGCCCTTTCCACCTTGTATAAAAACACATTCTAAAGGTCTGGAGTCCATCCAGGTCGGTTCTGTAATTACTAATTATTTCTATATTTAAAATTATTTGAAAACCAAATGGGACCACACATGGGGTATCTACAGTTTTGGCACAAATTCTCTTATTATCTAACGGTCGGATGGATATACCGTACATACTACGGGCCATCGGCATAGGTCCCTAATTCGCAACACATTATTACGGTACTTGTCCAGGATCATTCTTATCCAAAAAAGCTGAAAATAAGAAGACAATGCCTAGAAATGAAACGTGGATAAGGTATAACAAACACGTTAAGGTCACCAGGTTTATGACAAAACCAAACATCATGATTTATTGTCAGAACGATCCCATTTAAGATTGTCTGATGAATTGCTCCACTTTGTACCTCCTACAGACTGACGCTATTTCACACTATGTGCAACATAATTTACTGCGGTGTGTTTTAATATAGTTTAATGTATATGGCGCTCTAAAGTGCCAGCTTTGACGTATTTCAGAATATAATTCGCTACAAAGTGTTTCGTCATTATACCCTACGGTCGCAAATTGCCTCCACACATTGTGAGCTGTGTCATTAATAGAGTACTAGCTTTTGGCCGCGGCTACACCCGCTAAAAGATCTGTAATTATTCTACGGAAACGATATACAAGATAAATTAAAAGTATCAAAAAACTCGACTACAAATTGTATTATGTACATATATATATAAATATTATTTATAATCTTTTACTTTTATATAAATTATATATTTATATTTGTAATCTCCTTTTAATTTCCTTCATTTTGATACCCTACTCGATATGTTTGGTTGAAAAAAAATATTAAGGACTTACAATTTAGCGCCAAAAATCACCATTTTGTTAAACACCTTGACCTAACTAAGGACACTTGGGTTTTTGAGACGAATATAATGATACTTTAATCGTCGAAATCCAGCCATTTGGAACATACGAGGTAATAAAGGAAACTAACAAAGAAACATACAAGATACGCGAGAAAAACATAACCCTTCCTTGGCAGTAGAGTAAAAAAATAGATAGATAGATAGATAAACCATTTGTTTCGTGCACACAAAAGACACAAAAGCACACAACACACAGAAGCACAATTAAATGATACAATTTACATGAATATTGTTTAAATACACATATATAAAAAAAGGATTTTGTGTCCTCAGCTAGGCCATGGTCCAGGTCTACCCGTTTAACAATCCAAACTCATTAAGCCAGCACTGGCAGCAGGTATGACAAGTTAGCAGAGTTGCTTTAATATTTAAAATATATAAGCATGGTTTGACGTTTGAACGATCAGCTGAGCGTTAGTAGAAGAGTTCACTTTCTTCGGAAAATTAGTTTGACGTTTGTAAACGACA
Organism: Eugnorisma glareosa; assembly: GCA_947578425.1. Classification (NCBI taxonomy): domain Eukaryota; kingdom Metazoa; phylum Arthropoda; class Insecta; order Lepidoptera; family Noctuidae; genus Eugnorisma; species Eugnorisma glareosa. The sequence goes on from OX387959.1 coordinate 15,122,511, forward strand.
GGCCATTAACATTTTCCTTCACTCTTGCTAGGGAAATTCACTCCGTGTAACATTAAACTACTCGTATAATGTATTCATAATTTGTTTGTGAAACTATTAGTATCTTAACTATTAGTAATCTTCCCTCAGTTAAAGGTGGATACTAAAAACAAACTCGAAAAACGTAGACACTAAAACGATTGACCTGGCTACTTTTAAAATTCCCAGACTCAAACAAACTTTGTTAATTTTTCAACTATTTTCAGCCACGGCTGCTCACTGATATAGCAATTTGACTAAAATAACGCCGACTACGCTGCAGTGTATTTCAGAATATCGTTATATTTGTTGGTCGGTATTGCATTCCATATTAATATATGGAATGCAAAGAACAATTAAAGATTAATAGTCACAAAGAGTGATTTAACTGCAATTTCAAACTGATATTAATTAAACAAGTTAGATTGAATATTCGTCTATGATTAAAACATTCCTAACATAAGGTCCAAATTCCTCTCTTTCGCTCTTCTAATAAGAGTACAGACTCCCGAATCGTTTATAGTATAATCTTGCCCGAAAGGCAGGGTTCAAATTAAGCCAAAGTAAAGATAGCTAATTGTAATTTGATAATTTGAAACAGCCACGAACGTCGACGGCAATTACATTGTCATAATAATAGGAATTGTCTCTGAATGAAAATTATCTTCATTAGCATATTGACAAACAGGAGAATGGAAATTAATTAGAGACGGCTTTTATTATCTCATAATAAAGACTCAGGTTCTTTCCCTTACATTTCCTGAACTCGAATTCATTGGATTAGATAAAATCACCAAAAAAATAGAACAGAGAAAAGTTTTCATAAATTCTTTCCAGCTTGGTACTAAAGATTTTGGTAGACAGAACAAACTAAGATTTATATCCTGGATTTATAAAACTAGGTTTGTGAAAGCCGTTCTGAAGAATTGCTCATCTACGTAAATTCTCATAAAACTCCCGAAAAAAGGCCAGGCGAGCAAAATATTAACAAATCAAATTCAATCTGCAATAAATTAAGATCAACACTCTGGATTTCGTTTTCATTTCAACTTTGTGGTTTTTTGTTTTTATAATCATAGATGTGTTCTAAACAAAGGAGGAAAAGCGGAAAAATTACGACTTTTCAACAGGAAGTGAAGCAATCTCATCGAAGTTTTTATTTAAAACGACGTAATCGCAAGAATTAGGAGAAAAATATCCTTTTATACATTCTTAATTTTACAATAACGCGCGGTGACCCCAATATTAAAAAAATATTACCTTTTTCTGTCCTTCTCTTTGTTTGTGTCCAAAAGGAATATAGAATTATTCATGCTCCCAGTTCCAAAGCATTCTGAATTGGACCTAGAAATACCTGAAAGCTTTATTTTGTATGCCAGAAAATTTCTCAATTCTATGCCGTCTATACATCAAAGGAACAAGTCAAATACTGATCCGTAAATAGATTAAGGCTAAAGTCGAGCTCAAATGAATACGATCGTTATAGTTGGCAATTTCTGTTTACAATCTCAAATAGATTCGTCGCTGCTTCCGACACAATAGTGCGCCGGACGCTCGGAAACCGGCGCTTCAGCCGCTGCTGAGTTAGATCCCGGCCACGTGAATCGCTGCACAACTCCACTGATTTATAGCGTTCACACTTATTAATTCAGTGAAATATTGCCCTCTCTAGATGAGCCTCCGCAGGAGGTTCTATTATCTGCACCTTAAGTGTATTATAAGCTTCCGTGCTGAAGCGTCTTTTGTTAAAGGACTTAGGTACGTGATGTCCACACATTTTCCTCGCAATATTTTGTGTTATCAGCAAACTTTGGAAGCGCTCTGAGAATTTTCGTTCGTGAAAACCATTACTGGCTTCGTTCAAGCCACAAAGGCATTATTTTCGTTATTTTATTAAACCGAAGCTATGATTTCTGCTTTATACTGTTTTACTTCGAGGGAACCGGCAGCAGGCGCGTGGGTCTACAATTTCAATTCTATCACGAACACTTTTACGACTACGGCAACTACAAAGGTATCGCAGGTGCAATATAAGGGAAACTCGTTGGTACGACTATAAAACAACGCTCCAGATATTAAATCATGCAAAGCCTATTCTGAAGAACATTTTTATCTGTGAATACAGCTGGAATCACCTTTCTGGTGATATATTTGAATACATATAACCCTCTTGGCAATAAATTAGCCTGGAGGGTCATTGTTATAATGTAGAGCAAAACTCGGAGCGACTCTATAACCCTTGTTTTAGTTTCTTGTGCTACCTATGACACAGTGCTTTGTTTAATAACAAAAAGTTTTGATATAACGTTGTTCAAGTTGCTTTTATTACAATTAATATTCTCTTTATTGTTTCAAAACTTTGTTATGTATAGTAGCTCTTCCTATCTAAGGATGTAAATAGTGATTATTTTACATAACTATTGACTATGTAGTTACTACTAACGTCTATAAAAAACTGAACAAGCGCGACTCGGACTTGTTCAGTTTTTTATAAACTTAATTATACTTATTAATTAATATTGAAATGAAAGGTTCCGTACCATCGTAGTAGGGACGAGGCCCTTAATTTAGCTATTTTTTTTTATTTCTCTTTATTATTTGTTGTTTAACGGCAACGTCGGCAACAGAAATATAAATTCTGCGAAAATTTCAACTGTCTTCCAACTACTACGGATCATGAGATACATCCCGCTGACAGACACACGGACGGACGGACGAACAAAGGAGGCTTAGTATTAAGGTCCCGTTAGTTACCCTTCGCGTACGGAACCCTAAAAAGTAGGAGAACGAAAAAAGATGTGCTAAAGCAGAGAAATAGGTAGGCTTAAAGACAAATGGATTATTTATAGAGGCACATGTAATATTTCTTGCGGTTAGTTTTTTTTTGTTTTCTATCATGACGTCAGATCTATCAAAGTCACGCAAGGAACAAAATAAAACTCATCAAACTTTGTTTTTATTGACAAATAAGGGCGAACACTTTTCCGGGATGGTTGCGGAATCCAACAAGATCACTTTTGTAATCAAAGTCGATTCTCGGAAAACAGCCTTCAAGTCTCTAGGGGTGATTAAGGGTTTTTGTTCGTTTGACTGATAATTACGACCACATGACCACTAAACACTCGAGTAATTACAAAACTTTCGTTTACCAAGCAACAGCTGTTAATTTAACCAATTCAATATGGTTGTATCTACTGTGAACATTACAACATATTCAATAAAGTATCCCAATATTGATTACTAAGTAACTTGATACCAAAGTTTGAACTTAAGATATCCGTGGGTTGACACAGATAACCATATCGTCGTATCGAGTCACTGAGCATCAGTGGCGAAGGCTCCATACAACTCAATTCCTACTGGCTTCTCTTTGAAAAATGGCAGTTATTATTTTATAGACAAATAATAAAATCACATTAAAGATACGAGTATGTCATACTCCGGCTTACCTCTTACAAAAATTGAGCAAAAATTGATATAGAACCTACGGGCACAGGCTACAACAATATTAGACGTCATGAATTGATTAATGTAATCTGGATCCACTGCCACCCACTTGCTTTGTCAATGGAGTTAATTAAGAATCCAACATGGCTAAGCACGATTTAGATCACAGAGTTGTATCCAATTAACATTAAATCAAAGCGTCGCTCCCTCTCCAGTATTTAAAAGAGTAAAACGTCACCTGAATAATTCATTATAATTAATCATTCCTGAATAATTGATTGATTAATATCATTTAAATATGTTGCTTCAGGCAATTTCGTTTATTTTCGCTCTAATTCTAATTTGCTCAGCTTTGAATTTTATATTAGTTCCAGCAGCCATTTCTGTACCAGAAACAAAATACATCGCTATTGAAACTGAAACGAATATTTATTTATTTGTATATAAAAGCAATATCTCGAAAGCGTGTTAAACTTTTTGGAATGAAGACAGAGAAAGAAGAGAGAGATGGCAGCTAATCATCGTACCAAAGGGTTCCGTAAAAACGTTTTGGAGTAAAACACTCCGAATGACATGAATTTTATGTTTGACAGACACACAGATTCCGATGAATCTGTTTTAGCGTGAATTCTTTAAAGGTCGCAGGTCCTTTTTGTGGTCAGCTTCAGTAAGGTCCATCTGGCAGGCAGAGGCAGGCTTAAAAACGTGCATACATTTGTCTCATAAAAAGGTCGCATGTTACATATTTAAGGAACCCTTGTCAATGTCGGGTACATTCACATTTAGCGGGGAAAGGAGGAAAATGGTGTATTTGATTTGAAGTTTTCCTTGTATACATTTGTTTCCCAACTCTGTAATTATCGCCGCGGCCGAGACGTGGATGCGTCGTCGACCGTCACCGCGCCGCGGTCGGCGAGCTGCGCAGGCGCACGGCTCGCGTCGTATGCACCTGCAGTCACGGTCGGACAACGACCCACTTTGCGGTCAATTCTGCACTTGCTTGAATATTTTTCTCATGCTTATTACGTAAGTAATGAAACATCTCGCGCGTCACTTCATATAATCTTCGTATTCCGTGCGGCGACAACGAAGCTTTAATATTATATTTCGGCGCTCTGACTTCATAAACATTCACTAATCATACTGGAGATGTATGGATATAATATATGGAAATATACGATACACTTCACTTCACTTAAATATAAATGACGCCAGCGGTATGACAATATTAAAAAATAGTGGTGCTTTCTAAAAGCTTTTCGGTTTTACGCAAGCAATCGAACAAAAATGCAGAAAATGTGAGTCCAATATACCGAATGAACTAGGGTAGTGGTTTTAAATTTTGCAACAGGGAGAAGTTTCTTCCGAGGCTCTTTTAAGGATGTTGTTTAATTATAGAATCTGTTTAGCAGACAGTTAAACTTTTATTAACCAAGTAGGTAACTTCTTGCTAGAGATGAATTTGCAAATCGCCCCCTAAGCCTTTACACAACGCCCCCATTTTTTCTGGGTCTCTTACTGCTTCCCTTTAGGCCTGCAGCGCCCACAAGGGGGCGTTATCGCCCACTTTGGGAAAGGCTGTTCTAGACTGACCTGAATGCGCTGCAAGCTTTTCTTACAGCAGTTTGATGACTTTATTGCAAAAATGTTTTGTTGCCTGATACAATCTAACAATATACCTACATATCTGAAAACACTGCTGTTGCGGCAACCATTCAAAAATGACGTTCCGCGAACAACGAGTAATTTGTGGCAACGTGGATGACACTTCAATTTGATATTTTGATTATGTTGTTGTTTATTACTTTGTGGCGTTTCTCTCTTCGAAAATATCCGAGGGTTGACAAATCAATAGAATACCTACCTACGGATTGCTTCTAAACAAACATTTTGAAAGAAAGGCTATTGATGTATGTACAAGGTTTTTGTAACCAGATACAAGTGAGTAAATTATTATAGTATGATTTAAATCATACAATACGAGTTTAACAGTGATTGATATTAAGATCTTTGTTTTTAAAACTTGACATTTCACTCTTTGCTTGTTGTGATCAAACGGGTATTGAAACAAACAAGTGACGACACAGCCCACTCTCGTTGCAGAAACCCGAATATTCGCAGGAGCCCAATAAACGTACCCCGCAACGAAAATAAAGTTGGTCAATAACCCGCTCGCTCTTTCTAGGGACCTATAAACATCACTGTGTCCATACATCCGTTCCACTTGCTAGTCGCCATTAAATATTTCATTACAAAGGATTGACGTTCACGTGTTGTGAAATATTGGGCAAATTCCTGTTAATTGACCGATTGGCTTACACCACTCGGCCGCTGTGTGGTCGTGGTGAGGCAACCGGCAACCGTCGGCACTGACACCACAGATTGCAGTGCGTGCTTGGTAGATGCACGCACTCATTTCGTGTCAACATCTTCACAAGAAGTGTTTGTTGAGAAACGAACTACAATTATTTATTTAAGATTTAGTGGATTTATTAACTGAGATCTAGCAATATCTTCAGAATGAAACTAGAAGTTCTAGACATTTATGTGGTTTAGGAGTAAATAAATGGTTTTACCTCTTTTTTTTATCCAGAAACTAAGGAAATCGTACTTTTTCTTTTTGTTTAAAATTTAATTAAATAAACTTTGCTCTTAATTCTAGCTTTGCAACAAGGTTTCAAGACTATCCATAGCCGTATTGCGTATTTATGAAACATTTTCCTCATTCACGAAAGCTTTTTCCGCAAAGCCAATACTTATCTCAGCCAGAATGTTGAATCAGATTAGATGATCGGCAGTCCGGACGCTACATTATCAAATTACGGATAGTTTGGAACTCTGTCACACTGTACAATACGCCAACATAGTACGTACGTTGAGCAGCTATGTCGATTCTCCCATATTAATTACTAACGACCCGCCCCGGCTTCGCACGGGTGCAATGTTATACATTTATACCTTCCTCTTGAATCACTGTATCTATTAAAAAAAACCGCATCAAAATCCGTTGCGTATTTTTAAAGATCTAAGAATACATAGGGACAGACAGCGGGAAGCGACTTTGTTACGAGTATATGTAGTGATTGATATCGCTTCCAATGATAGCTCTATTAATTTCTTAACCGAATCAAATAAGGAAGCTCTCAATTTGGTTTATTAGACTCCCGACCTTATTAGATTACGCTTTAATTATTTTTTAAATGGCATTCAGGATGGCTCGATATTAGCCTGAACAAAAAGTAGCTAAATATAGAATATCTAACAAAAGTTTCGTGCATCGATTAGAGTGGAAAAAATTGGAGTTGCACGTCAGCGAAGTTACCTCATCATCATTAATTTTATCGGTTCTGTATACATAATGGCTACTTATTAGGTACCTCTACGATTTTTGATATTAACATTTCAATTCAACGAAATGTAAGTTTCTCAACTGGATCTTGCTTAAGATATTCGTCACAAAATAACAGTGTCAATTTTCCTCATGCAACAAGCAATTAATTTCATAACATAACCGTCACGCTTACACTGCTGGGCGTGGATGCAGAGCATAATCGCTTACTCATAGTTCGCCGACTGGCGGAACTACTGCATCCGTTAGTGCTCATTTATGGAGACGCGGCGCGTCGGGCGGCGTGCTGAGCGACGAGACGCTTGAGCGTTTTTTCCATGTTTTTTCCGTTTACGAAGAGGCGGCGCGGCGGGTGCAGCGGTCAGCGTTACCGCACGCCCAAACACAAATATATGGCAATGTACGATGTTGTTTACGGAGACGCGGCGCGTGGTGAGGTGCGTGAGGAGCAGCGGTGGCCGCCGCGGTGGCCGCCGCGATGCAAGAGGAGGGAAGGAATACGTGCTGCGCAATGCACGAAAGGCTTGTCGATTTATTTTAAAAATCGATCTTTAGTTCGATTCAAATCGAACATACAATCATACTATCAAGTTCTATTTTGGCGTAGCGGCGGGCACTGCCATATTTCGTATTGGTGTCATCTACCATAAATTAATGTATATGCGCGTGTGCCCGCCCCCCCGTGCACCGCCGCGGGCACCGCCATGCGCCGCGTTGAACGCAGCGTGCGACGCGGCGGTGGCATCTGCAGGCAACGCTGCATTTCAAGCAAACGCGCGTAAAATCGCTTCTCCGTAAACGCTCTCGTATATCTCCATATGTTTGAATTTAAAGCGGGCCGCGCTGCTCAACGCGCAGCGTGTCCGTAAATGAGCCCTAAGAATTTAGCTACTTTATAGCATTTATCGAGTTTTGTTCCAATGCCGAACTAAAACTTTTCTGGGAGAAAACCCATTTCCAATCGTATTCGAAAACAAAAATCAACGCTGAACATTTCACAAAAAACATATTGTGGAGAGCGAATAACACGGAAACATGAAAACTATCTTTATTTTCCAAAGAGAAATTCACCGGCGCCTCATTTGAAACGCGAAGAACATATACAATAATCGTAACATTAACATAAAACACACATAGATATCCGTTAAGCAGCTCATGGAATGAGATTGACGTAGATTATGTCACCGCAAGTGTACAAGCGTGGCTTGTTTAACAAGACCCGCCGCAGCGGTGCGTGCGAGTGAAATGAATCGCTTACTTTCACGGGTTACTTATGAAATTTGCGATTTACACGTTATGAGGCGTATTTTGCGCAAGAATTGGCTTCGCGCGGCCGCAGCGCCGGCGGGTGCGCGCGCGCCTTACGTCACCAACCGGTGCGCACACGTTTCTCAACTAGAAAAAGTTCGTCTCTATAATAAAGAATAACTCTTTGTCTTTTAATTAAATCGTTACCTATTATTACTATGCCTACTACACAGAATATTACGTATATCCAAATTATACGAGTAATTTCCTACGCTCCAGTTGCGTATTCTAATTCAAGCTATTAAGTGCGGTATTAATATTATACAATTGCCGCCTAACCTAATAACGACTAGATGAGAATCTACGGAATTGACTTTGGCCTATCTAGTACTTCATACGTAAGTAATAGCTACCATACCATAGATAGATATATTCCTATTTACAACATTATGATGTATGTGCTAAACCTCTATATGCAATGTTTGTAAATCTAGAATTTATTCGTTTCGCGTTACAATTCCATCGATTGTTCGTGAACGGAACCGGTTCCTTACAACATGGTACAGCTTGAACCAAAACATTCGCCGACTAACCACTGAATGGTATACCAACTTTATACGTAGTTGAAATAGCTATAGAGTAAGTTACAAAATCGACAAGCTTTACCAGGAAATTGTTCAAGATAACCTTATAATAAGGAGACATTGCCCAAAAAGTCCAAAAACAGACCCACGATATGAATTGAAGTGAGTTTTAGCCAGCCAAATTGGTTATCAAAACATTAAAAGTACGTAAAATGGTCTAGACAAGGTAGCACTCTATCAGCGATAACGCAAAAGTCGAAAACGCAAAAAATAAAGAATATGTTATGTCAATACTGCTCGAAGTCGAGTAATAGAAAAGCATATGGAAGAAAAAGACATGCTGCCAAATAAATTGGGGTAATGGCAGGAGAATAATGAGTGCCGGAAGTCGTTGCAGAAATACAAAACGCTTTGAAAGCGAATGTCAAGAGTTCGGTAAGTTCCTGATAATAAGTGAAACAAAAGCACATTTGCATTTGTGCATTTAAAACGAATGCCAAACGAACCCCAAAAACCGGCCGGGATACATGAAAATAAAAAATGATGAATGAATGTGTAAAAAAGTGTTTGAAAACGTATTTGCATAATAAACATCATTTATAATTTATTTATCATTAATGTTGCTGAAAATAACAGATAAAGCGACATATACTTCGAATGAAGGTATTAACAAACAGTAAGGTAAACAAAGAGGTGAGGCCGGTGATGGAACAGTTTGCATTATTCAGGCATTAACAGGCTGTTCCCTTTGTGTCTGCCGGATAGCTCCACATGAGAGAAATGTCGGTGTTCCAATAATACCTCTAATTAAACATGAACATGCGTTGCGGTCTTGTTAAACGGGAGTCGGTTTATCAATGTTTACTGCCTACTAACATTTCGTACATCTTGGTGTATGTAACTTGGATATTTCAAATTGCTTAGTTCATCCTAAAATACGTAATTAATACTTTAATACACAAATGCTATAATGCCGTGAGACACACAATTATCTGTAGTTTTTTTTTCCTGTTTAGACTTAAGTTTTTTTTTTTATGTTTAGACTTAAGTTTTTTTTTGTTGTTTGTTGTTGTTATGTTTTCTTTCTTTCTTTCTTCTAATACAGCTGCTGTAGAAAACTTTTATTATTTTCTTCGTAACAGCAGGTGGATAGCAATATCCTCACGTACCCGGTGAAATGTGGTTCGGGGGACCTTACTGTGCAGCTATCGTTCAGGAAATACCGGCCTGGTAGGTCATCACCATCTGCTCAGCCTTTTCTCAAATATATTGGGGTCGACTTCCAGTGTAACCAGGTGTAGCTGAATACCAGTATTTTACATGGAGCCTATCTGACCTCCACAACCCCCTTAGTAGGTACTGGATAATACGATACCCCTTGGTAAGACTGGTTGTTAGACTGTCTGTAACAACTGTCAAAGATCTCCAATTATTGACAACGGCTTGACGTGCTTTCCGTGGCACAGAGGAAACTCGGTTTATAATGGGTGCTCACATCCACGGACCAACCCAGGCAAGCGCAGCTTAACCTGAAGATCGATCAGAGTGGCTATTATTATTTAGTCACAAGCTCCTGGCCTGGTAAGTTCGTTGAGTTATTTTTAGACGATTTTTTTCTGAATACAATATTTCACTGAACGGTTCCACGTAGAACAAACTCAGCGGCGTATCAAGTTGAAGCGCGCAAGAGATGCATGGGCACGCCGCCGCCGCCCGCCGCGCTACATCTCGCAAACATGATCATCTCCACGAAATATGCGCCAAGTAGGTCGCTCTCATAATTTCATTCATAACTGGATACCTACGTAAACTAGTTCGTGTATTATGTAAGTCATGTCTAACCCGTAGGTCCACCTCAGCCAGCGGAGAGTTAAGAAACTGATTCTCACTGCAACGTTAAAAAACTGACCGTAGTTCGGTAATATTTACGCAGATATCGGCACGTCAAAAGTGGTGTAAACGGATATCGACTTAATACAGGAAAGACATATCAATGAATTTTTAGTTTCACAACACACAATGGACGCAACATTACAATGATTTAAAATAGAGGAAGTGTTAAGTTAATGGAAATCCAAACACATTTAAGTGTGTAATATTTGTTCTGTGAACATTTGACTGACTGTGAGACATCTCTTATTGCATCTGTCTAAATATTGACGGCTATTGTGTAGTAGATTTACACCGAGTAGGCCGGCGTGAAATTAGAAAGGGCATATCAGATCTGTGTATTCGGACGTATTGAATCAATTTCGACGAATGACGAAACTGTCTATTGCGAAATACAAGAAACGCCTGGGAAAACGTAACTGAAACGATCGTTTAGTGAGACATTGGTTTCTTTTTTTTTGAGACCCGCTATAACATTTTCACGAGTTTTAATAATGCAGCGAAACTAGACTGCGTCGTTGGTCGGGTGGTCGCAAGTGCGACTGCCGAGTATGAGGTCCTGGTTCAATTCCCGGGTCGGGCAAAGCTTTATTGAGTTTTTTCATCAGGAATTTGTCAGTAGCAGCCATCGTGTCAGGATTTGTGCCCGGTTGATGGCAATAGACTCGCCTCCTACAGCATGGGACTTGAGAACATAACTGGCGAAATGTGGGTGTACTATGAGGTACACCTCCGCCTAACCCTTCAGGGATTACAGGCGTGATGGTATGTTATGTCTACCCTAGATTAGGAACCAGTCTTACCAAGTAAGGGGTGTCGTGTTACTCAGTAAATGGGTTGTGAATGTCAGACAGGCAGTCGCTGAATGTAAAATACTGGTATTCAGCTGTACCTGATCCTGATTACATTGTAAGCCGACTCCAGCATAGTTTGGGAAAGGTAGATGACGTAGGGAAATCCAGATTAGTCGGGTAGTACCTTACTAATAAATGTTTGACCAATCTTAGGTCACTGGGTCGTCTTACATTGCGCACTGGCGTCACATAATACTGAAATCCTTCTATTTGAATGTCCTGGTGGCCTACCATGACGTCTTAAAGCAGGAGTCATTCCAGTGTGGGAAAGAGATGGTGCTAGTCGACCTGCACAGCTCTGTCTCTTTCCCACACTGGAATTACTCCTGCTTTAAGACGTCATAGTAACCCCCAGGACAATCAGTGAAGGAATGCGAAGCTCGCGCTGCACAGATTACTTTCACTGTCCAAGCATCTGAAGGTTATTTACATTTGTCGGTGACTTTTCAAAATAAAAGCAGTTCTACCAGCTCAGTTCAAGTTTGTTTTGTATCCGAAACCTGCTGACAAGCGTTTTCCGTTTACGTGAATTTATCCTGTTAATATTATAACTATGGTTATTATTATTTTGGTCATGGCTACAATAAGCCGTACACTCGTACAGGGGCCTTAGTCTGCTATTGCAATAGTGTCAGAATGGTCTATCATTGATTTAATAAGGCCCCGCGCAGACAAATTACCCTTTGTACGCACTTCAAACGAGTTTCGAACGCGCTTCAATACGCCGTGGGCTAGGGGCCTTATTAAATCAATGATAGACCATTCTGACACTATTGCAATAGCAGACTAAGGCCCCTGTTGTCATGCTTATAATACAACTAATTCCTATTTTAGCAACTAATCATGTGCCTAGACTTCCACAACTATGTTGGTGTCACCTTCCAGTCTATCTGGATGCTGCTGAATGCCAATATTTAACATGGAGCCATTGCCTATGCCTATCTCACCTTCACGACCCATTTAGAACCGGGTAATACGATACCCCTTGGTAAGACTGGTTCAGACTTTCGGGCCACTGACTACCTGTAACGAGTGTCAAAGATCTACAATTGTCAGCCAGGACAAATGGTTTAACGTGCTTTCCGAGGCACGGAGGAAACTCGTTATGTAATGGATGGTGACCCATTCATGGACAAATCTCGGCAAGCGCGACTTAATCTTACAGATCGACCCGTGCCCCTGTTATTATTTTGCATTGACCTCTTCAAGCCTTATTTAGCAACTAATGAACTCTTGAAGTACAAATTAAAAACATTAATCATGTTTTGTTTGCAAAGTGCAAGAGAAAACTAAAGGCAGACATTTAAAAGTTACCAAAATCGCCTCCAATCCTATTACAACTTTAAAACTAATGCAAATGTTGAACCGTTAAAATAAATGAATATTTAAATAAACTGTTTAAGTACCATGTTGTTTACGCTCAAAGTTTTCTCGTATCTCGCACAAAGGGGCGTAAATTAAAAAAACTAATCTTCTTTAAAGCGAAGTGTCCTCTGGTGGGTCTGGTCGGTAAATAATTGCGAAATAAAGGTGAGTATAGGCCGTGAACCCCGAAGGGTTGCGTCACAAGTACGTGTACACGATACCTACGACAAAGGTTGGCGGTAAATAAATTACACATCGGGACGTTGCGCCTGAAACCGCACGACTTTAAACAGAAAGGTACGTACGATCGGTACGAACACAGTAATCATGTACACATAGGTGCCTTGGAATCATAACCTGTATGAAATGGAGAAAATCTACTTAGGTACTGTAGAATTTTATTGTTTTAAACAAGGTGTAACAAGACCCTTCACGAAGCCGTCAACCAAGCATTCTGTACATCAAACTAAATAACTCTACGCAAAAATTGTTGCTGGGAAAAGACTTTTTATTTTGGGTGAAAAACCACGTATTACGGTAGGACTCAATGAACGCACCCAAAACATTGCTGATACATTGAAAAGTACGCGGGTCGTGGAGATATTTAAAGCCCCCCCATATTTAATCCCCAATATATCCGCAACTGAAGGGTCCGAGGAAGAAACAATACTGGCATGACGGGGGCCTTTCGGTTTTGTTAAGGATGCTATGCTATGTTGTATTGTATCAAGGATCAAACATGGACAATATAACATACTCTATAATAAGCTCGAAATGGAGGTTAATTAAACTTGATTTATTGCAATTAATTGGACTAATTGGTAACTTTAATCTTTTCTTACACCTCGGTGAGCATTAAGTATGGATAACTTACCATACCATATCATGTCTTAATACTCACTGATTATTCTAAAAATAGAAGTTCTGTAAATAAACCTTCAGTGTTACGAACTAAGGTACAAATTGTTAAGTCAAATGTCCACACAAACAGTGTTGCCACATAATACAAACACTGAAATGAATCCATGAAAACTTACGCTATTGTAGTGTTACAAGATAATTTAACTTGGTTAACTGTGAATGTAAGCGTGTTTACTAGGCTGTAAAACAATGAATAGATTCCTGTTGTGTTTGTTTCCTACATTAAGACAAGTAAAACATTTCTGTTCGGTTTTATGTGGGTCTTGTTCTGTTTGTAACGGTTATTGTGGGAGTACCTTGGTACTAACACTTCGGAAGATATAAAACAGTACGTCTTTGGTACATGTTTGTCTTAGAGAGTTTCTGATTTTCACGATCTGTGCTACGAAGAGCACCCTTCTAACAACACTTATGTTATTCCTAGTTTCGAAACACAATTAAACCGTTTAAAATTTAATAAAAAGACCTTAGTGGAACCTATTATCAGGTTCTTTAGAAAAGACAGGTGCGTAGTACTCGTAATAGGCGTGCGTGTATGACCAGATATTTGGACGTGGACGAGGCAAAAGGTATATGTAAGGATCGTAGCAGGTGGCGTTCTGTGGTTTCTGCCAACCCCCATGGCCAAAAATCATGAGGTTATGTATGTATGTATATTAAATGAAAGAGTTCCAAAACCCTCCCTGAAATGTTTCTAGGTCCAATAAAACTATCCTAATTTATGTTACTGCCTCGTTGGTCTAGTGGTCGCAAGCACGACTGCTGAGCATGAGGCCCTGGGTTCGATTCCCGGGTTGGGCAAAATTTTTATTGGGTATCAGGAATTTCTTAGTAGCAGCCACGGACCGAGTTCCTAACGTCGAAATCCGACAACGCACAAAGGTTTTCGTTATTGGAAATCGCGTTACGGAACTCAAATGGAGTAGGGCAGGACACCTGGTAAGGCGCAGTGATGACAGGTGGACTAAGGCTGTCACCGAATGGCGTCCAAGAACTGGCAAAAGAAACTTGAGTCGTCCGGCGGCGAGATGGGCAGACGACATAGTTGCCATCGGGGGAAAAACCTGGAAGAGGTTGGCACAGGACCGTGGAGATTGGCACAAGAAAAGGTCCACTGCTGGGTATAGGCCTCTATACCCAGCAGTGGGTGAGTTCGGGCTGCGGATGATGATGATGATCGAGCCACGGAGTCTGGATCTGCGCCCGTTTGATAGCAATAGGCTCGCCCCCTATTACATGGGACTTAAACATAACTGGCGGAATGTGAGTGTACTATTAGGTACACCTCTGTCTAACCCTTTGGGGATTATAGGCGTGATTTTACTTATGTATGTAATTCATGTTATTTTACTAAAACAATACCAAACTAAATAAATTCAGGCCGGACACCTTTCAATCCACTTTTCACAGCCTATTCCCTTAAATGGATAGTCCTCAAATGAATATTTCAAGTGTTTGGGACACATTTCCGAAGTTGAGATATTCCCATGATAGTCGGTTGTCAAGGCTGTGAGGAGTCCATTTTTGAATTGATAAGGCTAGGGTTCATTTACGGACACGCGGCGTGTTGAGCGGCGCGGTGAGCGGCGCGGCCCGCTTTATATTCAAACATATGGAAATGTATGAGAGCGTTTACGGAGAAGTGATTTTACGCGCGTTTGCTTGAAATGCAGCGATGCTCGCGTCGGCGAGCGCGGCTTTGCCCGTGGCGGTGAACGTGGCGGTGCCCGCGGCGGGGCCCGCTGCGGCGCGGTGGGTTTGGGTGTTCAGGTTACGGAAGTTGTAAAAATATACTATCTATGAAAAAGTTTCAGCCGGCCGGCATACTATGATTTAATTTTTTCTTTCACCAAATTTCGAAGAATTGTCAAACTTAAGTGGCAGTGGGCAGGGCACATTGCTCGTAGAACAGATGGCCGATGGGGCCGAAAAGTTCTGGAGTGGCGACCGCGAACCGGAAGACGTTTCGTTGGAAGGCCTCCCACTAGGTGGACCGATGACCTGGTGAAGGTTGCGGACCGGTCAATGTGGAGACACTTGGGGGAGGCCTATGTCCAGCAGGCTTTCGGCTGAAATGATGATGATGATGCTGACCACATTTTGCACACGATTGTATGTGAATGATGCTGCAGTGGGTTTTATTTCCACATGAAGACACTGGTATCTGGTACCCTACCTATTATCCAATGCGTACTACCCTTTGCATTAATAGCTACTGCTCGGAATCCTCGGAGGCTGTGGTTGCTAAGCAACACATGTGGGCTCCTAGTAAACACATTGTTACTCATTTGCTCGTGTGATTGGCCTCGTTGTCCATTCGTTTCTTTTGAGTTCGTAAAAACTTTAGCTAAAGACCATTTTGTTTTTTCGTTTTAGCTAGATTGTTTGGCTGCAAAGACAAGCCAAACTATAAGGAGATTTTTTTAGATTTACAGGAAAATTAACATGATTAAAGATTTATCCATAAATTCAGGAGTGTATTACCTTAGTTTCAGTAAAGCTTCTTTTAGTTGTCAATACAAGCTGTCTTCAACGAGCAAAGTTTCAGGTGGGCGCGAGTTAGCTTCACAATAAGGCGACTGGCCTGATTTATGGACCCCAATGTTCGGTAAACCGGTTTATTTCCTGGGAAAATAATCATATTCGTGTCTTGCGAGTAAACAAAACTCGAAAGGGTATCATAAATCTCTCAAATGGTCGTTTTTGCCCTTTTTTCTTTCTTCTCTAATTGTAATGTATTTGTTTCGGGTAATATAACAAACTAATTGAGCCATTGCATTAATATTTAGATTTTGTGGAATCTGCTTTCTGTCTTCGTTAAAAATGTTTTGGTGATTTCTAATCGAATTTGGCATGAATTTATAGAATAATTCCTTTAGAATCTTGACAGAAACGTTATTTATTAGGCGAGTGTAGAACTATTAAGTTAATAATTTATTAATCAGCTTGTTTGCATTTATGATTCTCCTTTGAAACACTGGTTGGAGGTAACCTGCTTTTGTGGCTGACTGTACAGCGATTTGGTAAGATGCAAATCACGTAATTTGTAGGTAAAACGGCCCTACGCCATCATGCCAAGAACTTAATTGCCCTGTGTTTCCCGATTTACCGCCCTACCGATTGTGAAATAGGGTAATTTATAGGGACATGTTAATTTATCCGATTTCGTATTGCGCATTGTTCAACAGTAAGTACACAAACAAACAATCGTGTTAAATAAATGAGATGTTCGCTGCGAAACCGCACAATAAACATTATTTCCAGATAGTTGTACATTTGCTCGAATGGGCGCGCAGCATCACCTCGTCTATTCATTTGTCTGAGCACGCTCATTTAGCTTCATTTACTGTGAACCACTTCCCTGAAATCTTTCCCCGTTGTATGTAATGTGACGTAATGGATTCCCCTAGTTCCGGCTTTTGTTGTACATTGTAAAGCCGTGTAAATTCGCTGAAGGGAGCAGATGGGGAATGCAGATTTAATTTCGCGAGAATGAGTTCTCTATTTCAATAAATTCGATTTGTACTCTCAGCCAGTCAATTTATATCCATTGCTGCATTTCTATACATAACGTTTTTTAGATCCGCAACATTTACAGGGACGTAATTTGCTGTCAGAGATAATGTCAGCTGAGGCATGATGCTGCAAGACCGAGATAACCCGAGTTTTACACTTTATTTACAACCCTCTTAACTATAGTGTGGTAGCGATAGACGTAAATCTCAACTCTCCAGACATTGGCTTGTGCTGTCTGGCGAAAGTACTGAGGAACGAATTTATTGGAACTAGTAACAAGAAACTTGCTACGTCACGAATTGACCGAATGATTGGAATCTAAAGATTATCTGTGAATGATTGGCAGTCGGTTAAGTCCTGGCTCTGAGTGAGGTCTCTGCTTTCCCCTCAGGCGAGTTCCGTACTTTGACGCTTCACTGTCTAACTAATGTCCCGTTAAAATCACAAATTACAATCTAATCCAACTGTTTTGATGTGCATGTATCTTGATTACTATAAATACGTATTCATTGCTAGTTTGTACATTTATTGTTTCATGTCCACATGTGTATTTTAGAGCAATAGAACTGCGCATAATTTTGTAAACGGATAAAATATTTGGTCATGCATATTGACGTTAGCGAGAAAAACCTCAACATCCCGTTTTCGTTTCCGTTTCCGACATACGTCTATGTCGTTACTGGTTACATCTTTATTGAAAATTAAATCCACGAGTATTTGCAAAGATAGCAACCAATAGCAATATTGCAAACGTTTTGCTTCCATGGTGAATCTCCCTTGATCCCAAAATAACACAACGACAGAATATTGGCAAATAGTCACCGAGAGACGGTTTTCGCAATAAACGTGTGTTTATTTACTTTGTTGTAGGTTTCTACGGAGAATATCACCTTATATACTCTGAAATATTAAGCTAGAATAAAGCAGGTATTGAGGCAGATTGCCTCACTGCCTCTATTAGTTTTATACTTCACAGTACTTGCCCTTCGAAAAACTTCTCCATGGTATGTTAAAGTAATTTAACTCGAAAAACGCGAGTGCTCCAGGGCAATCTCTAAATTAAAACGCCGTAACAAAAGGCCCTGGAATGAAATTATTCCACCTGCTTGTGTCTGACAATACAATTAAAGTACACATCTGTTTGCTCTTTAATTGTTTTTCCATACTCATTACTTGAAAGCTTATTTGTGAGTCCATTGATATACTAGATACAAGAGAACGAATTTCAGTCATATTTTCGGAGGCATTAAGGTAAGTAATTAGAAGACCTGAAATATACTTTTATTCCACACATAGAAAGGATAAAGTTTCCGATATGATTAATAACGTTTCGAAATAGATGATGAATCATTCGGAGTGAGGGAAAGTTTGTTTGCTCTGTTACCTTCAAGATGAGATACAAGATGAATGAAGCCAGTCAAGAATCCGATGTGAAACCATAGAGCTGTGATAAATGATATTGGAATCCTACAGTGACCGTGACGAAAAGATATGATCCTCATTTTGGTCACGTTCAGCGGAGATTCAAGAGGTCGGATGATATTTACGACTTATGAAGGGTGCTTGGCAATGGCAGCGCGGAAAAATTACCTCACAGCTCAGAGTAATAATCTATTGGAGAGGAAATGAGTTCTCTGCACTCAAGTTATTTCAAGCTGTTGCATGACATTCAAGTTGCCGATAAAAAAAATAATCCCATCAGAAATCCAATAAACATTCACCGCCTGTTTAATATTAATACGTTTCAAGATTTATTCCAGAATACATTTATGCATGATTGGTCAGGATGAACGGACAGTAATGATCGGATGTGATGCGAATGAAAACATCGCGCCTGCGCCTCGCCGGCGCTGGCTGCTCTGATTCCTAATAATTCGGCGGAGCTACCTACTATATAAACAGCAAACCCCGACGTTTCCTGAAATGTTCTGTCGGAGAAGTTCTTATCACGGAATTAAAACCGGCCTCAGTGAAAGAGATTATCCCCTATTACGTTCAGATTTAGCGCTGCCATTAGCAAATTGTGGCTGCATTTAAGGGATTACAAGAATTATGGAATTGTTCCTAAATCTATAATAATATGCAAAGATTATTGAGTAAACGGACGGGAAAACCACTTCTCTTTGTCTTTAATTTAGTAGGTAGATACTACATTTGCGTGGACAATGCATAAATGCATAATGTTACCTCTCCCAAATATATAAAAGTGTAATTTCGGCGCTGGCATTTCATATGAAACTTGTAAGGTATGCAGCGATGGCTAGAGGCGCGGGCGGCGGGTGCTTGCTCGCTTCCAGCTGCTTTCTTTACGACTCTTATCTGACGCTTATGCAACTGCAGTGAGGAGCCGACTTGACGAGAATACCACAGCCATTATAAATCAAGTTAGCAGAACCTATTAACGTTGATAGTGCAATTTGTTTCAATCGGTTAGACTATTACATTAGTTACGAATATAATGGTTTTTTGTTACAATAAAACTAATATCTCTTGAGTCATATATGTATAACATACAGGTAGCAATAAAAAGGCACCAATTGAAAGAAATTCCTTGTCGTAAAATCAGATCTACAAAGCTATCATAATTCTAAAAAGATTAACTTACTTTTGGAGGCCCATAGTTGTCCGTCGTTGAGTGCTGTCAGGTATGTCCTCAGATCTGTCTCACATTTCTGAGGCAAGGCCAGGCTGCCGTTATTGATGTACTCCATCCAGTTGTGATGGTCCATCAAGGACTTCATCCAAGCCATGCGGGATGCCCCCGACACACTCGTAGTGTTTACATTTGCACCCACAACACTCACTAACACTAATATCGTCGCGATAAACATCGTTCTTGAATCAAATTTTTTTACACACATCTTAGAATTATCACTCAAACATTCCTTTGAACACAGTGCTTGAATATTTATCACACATTCACCATACTGCAGTAATACCTGAAACCAAATGAAATTCATATTAAAATAACGGATTTATGAGAAAGAATTTCATCAATTATAAATATCCATGCTTCATTTTAACGTTCTGAAAATGAAGAATTTTTACATTGCATAATCTTGGGGCACTGCAGCACATTTAACATAGTTTAATTAAAAACTCGATTCATTGTGCAATTTATATTAGTCATTTTGACTTTCCATTTATTTATTTAATTTCCTGCACCTGTATTTAACAGTGAATGGAACAAAATAAGCCTAAAACGAAGACCATACAACTATGTGATATATAAAGCTCTAGCATACGATTGTCTTTTAAGATGGAACATCATCTGGGTTGAGATGAGACTGTATTTAAGTGTAGTGCATATTTTAGTCTGATAGGTTGTTATGATATGTTATTCTTTGACTGGGAATCTCTCTAAATTAAATTCAAAAACCGTTAAAATATCAGCCCGAGAAACCAAAAAGGAATCATAACTCAACATAGATATAGGCGGCAAAAAGAGAGTTAAAATATGGTTTGAGAATTCGCTGATAATGTCGGTAATGGACTTAACACCAAAAAATATTTGCTCCTTCCTTGCGAGCTCTCAAAGAACGTTGTGAATGGCACAAAAGAACTCCGGAGTCGGCGATTACAGAAATGTACGTATCTTTTCCGTCGTACATTACAGGGAATCTACTCCACTAATGTTTTCCACGCTGTCTAACAAAGTACATATAATTGAACAACAAACAAGCTCTTTTATTGGACAAATACGAGGGCGGCCATAATTTTGTTTCCCAGCCTAATTAAAATTTCGGCAACATTTTATAGGAAAATTGCGTTTCCCGGACAATATTTACGGAATATTTAATATTGACTGTCGCTGTTATTAAAAATATTAGGATCAGGGAAAAGTATCGTTCACATGCCTTCGCGAAAAAAGACAAAAAGTGTATGAGCTTTGAATGGAAAAAAAATACAACTTCCCGTTTTAATTAACGACCTTTTTGGTAACGACAGTTGGTTTAAACTGAGGGCGATTGTTAAGTAAAACCGAATTTTCCAGAATAAGCATTTCAATCCCCAATCAGTCGCTTTCTAGGATTTCATTGTTTTAGTGATGGAAAGTATGCTGATAACAATTGTTTACAAAACCGTACAGTACTTTGAAACAACATTGCTTGAAATGACGTCCCAACATTTTCTCTTATTAAGGTGCATGTAATTAATATACGAAGCCTCACAAGTACGCATTTAATTGGGATTAGTGGCAATTATTGATGTGGCGAACGTTTCAAGGTGGTAATTTATTCTAGAAACAAGCATAGATTAAGTAGCGTCTGAAACAAAGTGGCATGTATTTTACAAAATTCTTTTAAATTACTATATTTTCCTGTCATCAGGGTTGTGTCTTCACAAAAATGTCGTAATAAAGCCAAGGGTCGGCCAGACAGAGGAGGACAATGGGTTCTGAACAATCGCAGTGCGTTGATTACGGACACAAAAGCGAGCCAAACCGAAGGCAATTAGAGTCTATTGAAGATGCTTTTTTGCATAAACATGGAGCCTTCTGGTGAATACGTAATTGTGATTTGAGTGGTCTACGTGCGGCCGCTTTGAGTGGACAAACAAACAATTCGGTTTGTTATAGTTATATATAGTTTTCAAATGTACCAGTTGGTGGATTTCGTGGGTGAAATATACTCATTTGTTTTGTGTTGTTTAAGACGAGAAACACACCGGATCCGTACACGTAGACGTGCACGTGCACGTGCACGTACCATGACGTTGTAATATATGGAACTTTATAGAGACATGGCACGCTGCTTGCGTGACGTACACGTGCGTGTAGACTACATGCGTAACGCTACGCATTGCAGCTGCCATGTGTCAAACTTGCTGCGTACCTACGCAGAGCGGAACCGCAACGTCACATTGATGCGTGCAGTGATGACGTTGTAGTCAATGGCATTCCGTATTGGACGTCACACGGAACAAGTTTGAACACGCACGTACCTTTGCTGCGCGTGACTACGCGCGTGACTTACGCATTCAGTTGTATTTGTTTTCAAGTTTTACCGATAGTAAGTGATGTTTGTTTCGGTTTTAATGATGAATAATGAAATTAAAGAAAAACTAATTGTTTGTACGACACAAAAAACAAAGAGTAAAAAATATGTCATATAAAACTTGAACCCATTGTTTTTTGGCACACCCAGGAATATTCTGTCACAATAACAGTAATATTGCTTCTTCTTCATCAGATGAACTACTTGGTCCATTTACCCGATCTTCTTCAGACATCGTGCACAAGAATTGCTGGGTACGCAAAGGACCGGTGCGTTGCGTGCGTACCACGTATGCGTAAGCGTAAGCGTACGCATATGCGTAACCCGGTCTGTCAGGGGTTCACGCGCGTCACCACGCGCGTGTACACGTGTACATCACGCCACACATCTGGTCTGACCAGGCCTTTAATGGCTCCGACTCGTATTTGGGGTCGGCGCAGCATGTCTTCATCTTCCATACTTCTCGACTTTTAAAATTATGTTATTATGACTTCTTTTCAAAATATGCTATAATTTTACAAAATTCTTCACTTTTTTTATTTTAGTATTTGTAATAAGTACTTTTGTTTTTGTACAATAATAATAAGAAGGTAATAAGGCTAATAAGGTTTACAAAGCAAAAAAGTAAGGTAGGTTTTTCATGTCTGTGTGTTTTTGATATAATAACTTGACTGCACCCTTTTTAGCTGCGTGTGTCCAGTTGGCGAACATATAAAAGTGATTTAATTTGAGTTTCACTATGTGGACACACGCCAATATCTTGGCGTGTCCAGATGACGAAATAATAAGTGATACTAATTTTGAGTTTCACCAACTGGACACACGTGTGTCCGCAGTCTCTCGTGTCGAGTTGGTGACTAACCCGTTCCGACTGGTCGCCAAAGGGGTTTGGGTAAAGTTGGCGTCGTTTTGAAGTTGAGCGGCCAGAAATGAAACTTAGATATTTTGAAAGAACAGAATACAGCGATCAAAAGCTATTATAGACACATTTCTCTAAACCATATCGGAACTGAGATATTTGGTTTTGTATTGGTAATTGGAATCGAAGAAGTTATTATATGTTATTGCACTCTTTTAGGTGTCTGCCATAGTTATTTAAGAATTCTAAATAATAATGTTATATCGAGATGTTTAACAATCCCAAATACATTATTTGGCAATCCTGATGGTTCTTTGAATGAAAGGAAGGCCATAATCATACTAGATGGCACGTACCTACATTTATTTGCAAAAAAGTAGCAATTACTACTTTCAGAGAAAATCTTAATCTTACACAAGTTCCGGCATTTATTAAAGCCTTTTTTACTGGTTTGTCCTGATGGCCACATCATAGACATATATGGTTTATATGAGGCTACTAAATCCGATGCGACGATTCTCTCAGAGATCTTTAAGGATCCATATGATCCCTTTCATTGGTTCTTTCATGAGGACGATGTGCTAATCTTAGACAGAGGATTCAGAGACTGCATCGAAGATGTGGAGACATGTGGATACCGGGCATATATGCCCTCATCTAAAGATGAAAATGAATACCAACTTACTACACAACAAGCCAACGATTCAAGAAAAGTAACCATGTGCCGTTGGGTGGTCGAAACCATTAATGGCAGATTAAAAAATCAGTTCTGTCAGCTTCGGTCTCAGAATTTTAATGTAGCTGCAAGTCATTTATTTGAAGAAATAAGAATAGCTGCAGCATTATTAAATGCGTTTGGGGTACCACTGACTGATCATAGGCTATCACAGGAAATAGTAAATCGTATACCTCACCATAGTCCACGGAATCAACTAGCCGAGTATATCAATACGAATAATATGAATAGAAAAAGGGCTGATTTTGAATCTATGAATGCTGAAGGTCCTGGGCTGGATGACTTTCCTATTTTAAGTGAAGATGATTTAATTCTCTATGCACTTGGAACGTATCAAGTACAACAAGCTCGTAGCTACTACGGAGAACATGTAAAAAGTGACGGTTCATATGTGATTGAAGTATGCAGAGAACCCAATATGAATGATATTTCGGCGGAAACCTATAACTGGATTGATCCGTGGCTTCTTAGAGGCAGGATCCAATCCAGACATTCGTCTAGATGGACATATTACGTGTATATTCTCGTAGAAAGACTGGAAGGGCAAGATGCACAAGGGCTGGATGCAATATTGGGCCACTATTGCTCATGTATAATCGGGAAACGGACCTTAGGCTGCTGTGCGCATATAATGTCCATTATATGGTACATGGGATGGGGCAGATATCAAAATAATCTGACTCCGCCGGCACAATTTTTAGATACCATTATTCGACAGGACATTGAGAACGAAATGGACGAAGAAAGTTAATAAATGTGTTTTTAAAAATCATGTAATAAATGCAATAAAGTGTAATAATGTGTTTTTATTATTTCCTATGGCCCAATACTAACGTCACATTGACAGACGGTCGTGAAACAGTAAAGCCAATAACTAATATCAATCTTCTAAAAACATAACTAAGATTTTTTTCACTCAGGACGGTAATTGAAGTATTTATAGAGACTACATTTTTAAAATCTTCAAATTCAAATATCTCAGCTTTGATATCAATTGGGATAAAAATAATTGAACATATATGTGTACTTAACACAGCAGAACAAAGTAACATGAAAATTATTGGTGGCCGCTGAAAAAAAAAATGACGCCACAAGTCCATACAAAGTTACTCAAACCCCTTTGTTTCCATAAAAAAAGTCCCGATTCGTCATCACAAGAAAACAAATGAACTTTAAACTATGTCGTTACCTGTCATTACAATTTTCTTGAATGCATATCATTAGGTTTCTTTGCTGTTGGTATATTTAAAATATTGCGAATGCTTTCATTTTCTTTAAGAACTTTCATGTTTTCGACAGAAAAGAATAGGACCATGGAAAAATGCGATTCGGTGCTGATAGATCCTTAGCCTGCATGCTGCATCATTCCACGGCTGGACGAAAGCCTCTCTCTATGACTTGCAGTTCTTACCAGTAGGCTAATGTTTACCAGTTGTCAACTGGGCGAGTTTGTAATAAATGAAGAGTTAAGTACGCTACAAAGTTGCTTGAGCAAGTAGTACCTCAAGTGTTTGTAGACCATCATCATGTTACTGTGGCGGATATTTAATTCAACACATTGTGATAAGCAGTTTCGTGTCATTGTGCAAACTGTAGTCTTACAATTTGTTAAGAAAAGCGGAATTTACAACAACGTTCGCACTAGTGGGTTAGCAAAGAATCAGTTCTCTCATACGCTTTTCCGGTGCAATCTATAGAATCTGTATGAAATTCTTTTGTTAACATACCATACAGTTAACACTGCGTTTTTTTTAAGTATTTCAGTGGCCAAAAATAAACGAGACAGTTTTTGTACCCGCATGCGGTTTCAGCGCACACACACACATAGGTACCTAAGTTTGATTTCGCGCGGCAAACCGCGCATCGAAACATTTGGTAAACCGCTATGTTCATATGAACGAATGTTTTAACAATAACTAGTAACTTTAAACCAATTAAAGCTTTCAATCCCGATTGTTTATTTTAGTTAAACCTACCTAACACTGATATGTTTGCAGCAAGTATAAGTATTATGCCATTAGCTGAGTATATTGGTATTCAAAGGTCTTATTCGAAATTTGATATGGCTTTGATTTGAAGTGCTTAAGCAATCGTGCAAACAAACGAAACTTTTCCATGCGATTTCGAATCTGATATAATTTAGACCTGGTTAAGCAATAGGTCACAATCAGCCTATTGGTATAAATCAAGTTGTTGTAACATTTCAGTAAACATCGCCACACACTCACGATTGTTGCTCGCGTTTAGTTTATGCAATGTCTTGTGCAACGCCTATAAACTGGTGATTGCATTTCCCCTGATTATTCATTATGTTATTAGTTTTAGATCTTATTTTTAATGTGATAGTAGATTAGTTTACACGCCTAATTAAATAGACAGAAAAAGTAATTCCATTTGTTTTTGGTTTCCATGCCACTACCTATGCATAGTAAAAGAAGATATTCATTGAAATCGTACCCAAATAAAGAAAAGCGGAATACTGAAACCTGTCTCAAATCTTGAAATTGATTGAATTGAAATCCTCCTTCTTAGAATATATAGGCAGCCTTCCTACAATATCGCTCTGAATATCGTATTGTATTATTAATTTGAACGAAGCGAGAGATCTCTATCATATGTAATTAACACCATTTTATTTTAGTTTGTTTTGTTTTTACCCAACAATTACATTAAAACAGATCTTATATCTGACCATGGCCTCCTACCAAACTGGCAGGTGTTCTTCTATTCCACCGTAATAACAAGCACCCAGCCGTAGTAAGTAATACGTAACTACTTAGTTACATAAATTCACATAATAGAGGTGCGTAGTATCGCTAATTCATTTTAACTATGGGAACAGAATAATTTGTGGTCATTCGCGTGATTGTGGCTTGTCTCTGATACATGGCAACATGGCTGACCTAGATAGCTGTAGGCTTTCCGCGTCAGGAGCCACGCTCACAATCTGTGGTCCACTCCACAGTCCCGGTGTCGGTGGCCGTCACCACAACGCATTCTCCACAATCGAATAATGTGCTGATTCGATTATGTCTGGAATTTATGCAAGCCAACTTAACTGATTTATAACACGCAATATATACAATTTAACTGATTTTGGATATTGATGGTTAGTGATTGGATATTTCCTCTTTTAGCTTTTGTTTGAGCTTGAATAAAAGATGCAAAATATGCGATTTGTGTTCTAAATATGTCGACCCTTCAAAAAGACAAATCAAACTTTGAACTTGATGACAAAAAGCGACAAACTTTCAACTAGTCCTATCCAATATAGAAAGTTTTTGAGGATATAAGCTTCCCACATAATTTGTTCATACACTAGATTCTCTCCATTACTAAGGAGTAGTGTAAACATTGTTCAGTTATGTGATAATTTCTTCTGAGAACAAAATGTATCTGTGTGTCCATTACACAATATCCTTGACCCGTGTCATGCTGGGCAAAGTGATACAAAAAGCCAGTGAGAATGGTCTACACTCAGTGGGGCCATTTAACAAACAGCTCTGACAGATAGCATATCCTCGCAACGCCTCCCTTTCTTACCACAAAACCAAGTGTTGTAATTAAGCTTACACTAACACTTTCAGCGGAACACTAGTCGGTCTCTAATAGATTTAGACGATTAGTTAGTTTAGAGTCCAAACAAAAAAACGCTCAAAGCAGGATTGTTTTGCTACTTTTTCTTCTTTATTGATTTATCATATAATATTGATGAGATTGATCTTATAATAGTCGGTCAATTGAACCTTTTTGTTAGCTATTTATCGATTGACAATCGATATGTCCAAATCGATATTCATTGGCCATAAATTGTAGTACTGTCAGCGAAATGGAAATAATTTCAAATATCGAACGTTACGTCACATTCGAAGTTCGTGTTTCGCATGACTTTCATTGTGGTTTGAAACAACAATAATGTATCAATCATACGCCCGCAGCGCTGTGCTACCGAGCTTGTGTTTAGACATGAATAACATAACATTGTATGAACTTAATCAATTGATTTTTTGATAAATGAAAATAAAACAACGCCATATCCATTTTCACTTTTCCCCGGCGTGTGTTATTTGATACTGATCAATCAATATCATCAAGTCAGTCTTATTGGGATCGCCTCGCAATGTAAACAGATGCGGCCGAATATCAGTATTTTGATCTGATTGATCGGGGAATACAAATAGACTCGGATGTGGGACACAATATTACTTCAGGGGTTTTTATGATAACGTACGTAATACATATATACAGCGTGTAACAGAAAGGGTATAATCATATGGAATACTGTGGTACGGACCATCAAACTGAACAACTTTCTCTATGGGACCACCATCGAAATCGTAAAAAAATAATCAGCTGTCCTATACAAAATTTCAATACCTACTCGACCCAAATGCATGGGACAGCTGATTATTTTTTTACGATTTCGATGGTGGTCCCATAGAGAAAGTTGTTCAGTTTGATGGTCCGTACCACAGGATTCCATATGATTATACCCTTTCTGTTACACGCTGTATATATATATATATCGTTTAGTTTTTATTGATTTTAATCGTTTTACATAACTGCGTAAAAAGTTATATTTTGCATCGTCATGTGCACGGACGGTAAAATATTAAATAAATCCAAGCACTACATACGAGTTCATACGTACTTATTACAAAAGTTTAGAGACGTACAAGTTCCTATTTCTAACCTCAAGAGAATAAAGCACAATGATTAACTAGGTACAGAAATAGAACAACAATAATAATGCTGTCATATCAAAAAGGGTCCAAAAAGGTTTAGTACAACATGGAGGATCGACGTGACTGATTTGTCAAACAGAGGAAGGTCTCATCTTATTACTTTAGGCGTATCTGACGCGTGCTATCAGCCTGTGAGGCGCCTAATCGACAATAGACTACGGAACCAAAAATGGAGCAGATTTAGCTAGTAACATAATTTTCACATCACTATCAATAGATGTCTGCCTCGTGGGTCTAGCATAATTTCTTAATAACAACCACGTAGGCCGAATTTATGGCAATAACTAGCGCAATAATACTATAGTACACCTCTGCCAAACCCTTCGAGGATAGCAGGTGTGATGTTGTGTTACGTTGATTTCTAAGGAAGCGATCGAACTTATCAACGCAGAATCGGCTTGAACTGGCTAGAAAGAGCTTTGTGTCATCTTACCAAAACTGAGACAAACACTGTCCTTTTCGCTTTAATTGCAAGGGCATTGACTTCGGCTCAAGCCCAAAGTAATTCCGCAGCGATAGGTATGGGCCGCTCTCTTAGCCAACAGTCGACTATGGAGCTAAAAAGGCTATTAGATTAAGCGTATAATCGTTTTCTGCATCACTATCACAAAGATCTGAAAGATCTCGTGATCGATCATGCAATGTTCTGATTTGTGGCCACGATTGTCAACTTTTTTATGTTTGCGACTTTGGTCGTAAGAAATGAAAAAGATATGGCGTACCATCAACGACTATCGTAATATCCTAGCTGGCTGCTAGTAAGGTATGTTTAATAGGAACAAAGATTAATTCTGATTCTTTTGGAGACTTTCTCGAGATTCAGTTAATAGTTGGATGGTGACTGTAATAACTTTGTATTTTACCCTTTTTAAATTAACGATTGCACATCGCTTTTCAAGATTTTAGTTTTCTTATAGTACATTTAAATACATTTGTACTTTAGTGAAGAAAAGGCAGTGAATAGAGTTTTCGGAGTTAAACATAAACTACTTACGCCTTTAAAAACATAATGCTTATAAATTGTTGTATTACGATATAACACTACGTAACTGACAATACGTTCGTATATATCGTATATGAGCAGATTAGATCACAGGCCCCGCATACAAAGGTGCCTAACTTTTGAATTTCAAAGGGTTTCAGGCAGCGTTTGTTAGAATTTGACGAAGTATACTTAACTCTCCAGCTCCGTCGAATTTAACAAAGCCTCGTGTCTAATATGTGACCAGGTATTCGAATGTAGATCGCTCGTGGTCATCTATAATTTTATTCTCAATTACCATAGACAATAGTAGAATTAGATCAGGTTAGATTAGTTGAAGTTTCTAACAGAGCAACTCCTGAAAGCTATCACTTGGATAGAAAGGACCATTTTCAACGTGATAGTATCTGATTGAACAAAGAGATTACGGAAGATGAATACTAAGATAACTCATAAACCCCGATAAGTAATAGAAGCAAAGAGACGCGATGATAATGTTGACAGAAACCACTTCTGAATTCTCTTGATTTGAAACAGAAATGGTTCAATAAACAAAGTGCTTAAACAAACTAGTACACTCAATTAAATAGAATGTTTCAGGTGCTCCCTCGTAACTTGTGTACCATCACGACGTGTCGTGTTATACGGAACTACGACTTATGCAAATTGCGATTTGAATTCAACGTGTATGGCTGCAGCTAAGCTGAAACTCATGTTCATATTACTTCAAGTTCTGTTCAACATCAAGACTGATAACCTACCTATTATAAGGTTACGCATGGGCGTAACTTTTGTGACTAGTAATTCTTATAAGAATTATCCAGTGAGCTATTTCAGTATTAATGATAGATCCTTCAGCAACCCAATGTATGATTTAATTAGTATTACAATGAATTTAATAGGTTTAAGCAAATGTCCTGCATCTAAAACTAATCCTTACCCATGTATAAAATAAGTTATGTGTTTTATCAAACGTGCTTTTGAAACAATTGCAGGTCAGGCCAGGTCACAGAGCCTGAAAAAACTGTTGTTTTATTTCTGCGAGTCTACTTAGTGGTTTGGCATGGCTTTGAGTGCGTAAAACGAGAAATTGAGAGCCGCGTCTGTGCCAAATCTGTTTGTTATGTGGTTTGGAACTTTGTTTCAAAATAACGTAATTTTAATGTTATTTATTTCTACCTATTGTCTACTGAAGAGTGACTACCGGCATGTAAGTACCTATGGGTCAAGCGGATTGCGGATACGCCGTCAGTGTTATAGACAAGGGAATTAAACCGTTTCTGCCTACTATGCCCTTTAAACAAAACAGAACGGCAGTA
The DNA here is from genome assembly GCA_947578425.1 of Eugnorisma glareosa. Taxonomy (NCBI): domain Eukaryota; kingdom Metazoa; phylum Arthropoda; class Insecta; order Lepidoptera; family Noctuidae; genus Eugnorisma; species Eugnorisma glareosa. Next base: position 15,153,341 of record OX387959.1, read on the forward strand.
CATCATCAAACAATAAATCAAAGAGTTTACCTCCTGAATACTAAATTTTGAGATTGTCTGCCTAAACTCCGTAGATTAGTTAATAATTAAATCAATCAACGAGTACAAGCAAGGGTTTTGTAATTGCGAACTAATACAATTTGATCGGGGCCCAATATCGGCGCTCATCTGTTTCGAGGGGCTGTACACAGTGTACGAGTACATCCCTTGTCAACATTACTGAGACTCAATAAGGCACTAATTGGACATTATATTATTTATATCGGATGTAATATTGAGAGGGGAAACCTCAATCTACTGGCACAATAATTATAAGACAAGAAAGCAAGGGATGTGTGTGAATGTGCCCAACGAAGACATCAAGGGAACGCCTGGTTTGGTAAGATTGACTTAAAGTTTGATAAGACGGCACGATTTTCGCAGTAGGTGAGCGATTGGCCGCTACGCTGCGTGTCGCGGATACAAGTAGTTGTTCCGGGTCTGGCTGTTTGTGTATGTGAGTTTAAATGTTTGTAAACGCACCCACAACACAGGAGAAATTCCCAGTAAAAAAAGTAACAAAAAAGCTTTGTTACTCGGGTTCAGCTTTCTGTCCAACTGGATGCAGCTGGATACCAGTATTTACCATGAAGCGTCTGCCACGAAAATCCAGTTGGAAAGACATATACCTTGTTATGATCAAATGTAAGTATACCGCAAATAAATGTGTTGAGGAGACGTAGTTTATGTTCAAAACCTAAACACAACTCAAGCAATAACTTCCTTTATTAAAAGTGATAAAACAAGCTGAAACCACGAGCTTGAACGATAATTTATTTGTCTTAATTATTAAGGATATTAAACCAGTGTTAATCCACAGAACCCAGCCGGGTTTAAACTCGACTTAGTCAGATAAATGATTGTTTCATGAAGCTTCCTGAAACAGCAGGGATGCTGTCGCCGTTTCATGAATGATATGTGAAACTTGTGAAAAAGTTGAAACTTTGACCCCCAATATCTCCGTAACTAGAAGGTTCCCAGGTAGGGTCTAGAACAAAGAAAAATATCGCAATGACGGGGAGAACAAGTGCTTTTCGGCTTCGTGAAGGGTCTTGTTACATCCTTTATAGTCCTCCTGACCGTTTTCGGTCACGGCGGCTAATCTCAACGCAGATTAACCATCGGCGCGGGAGATATTATAGTGCACAAGTGCGCTAACACAGGTGCACTCTCTGTTCCTTTACTCTCATAGTCCGATGGGACGGCAATCCGGCACGACCGGAGAGAGATCAAGCGCAGGACCAACGGATTAACGTGCTTTCCGAGGCACGGGGGTATCATACCGCCAACTTTCGAACTCCAGGGTACTACTGAGAATTTTTTAATGGAAAAACCCAATAGCACTTTTGCCCGACCCGGGAATCAAACCCAGGACCCCTGCTTAGCAGTCGCGCTTGCGACCACGAGACATGACGAGGCAGTCGAAGCATTTGATGTCATAAGTGAGGTATGAAAGGCAGAAAACCTAGATTCATACAGGGCGCCAGCTGCCACGTTCGATAACTACTTTGGTAGATTTTAAAGACATTATTGAAAATGATCACCATGCTGCGAACCAGTTTCCATAGATTTTCTTACCCTTTCTTTCCTCCAAATGAAACTATCCGTAGATAGTATCAAAAAAAAAAAAAAACAAAAAAATGTTTTAAAAAAAGTTAAAAAAGTTAAATCGTAATTTAGAATGTTGTTTGTGTTACCAGCCAAACCCGATTTCAGGCCAAACTAGTTTGTCCTGAGCCAATCCGGTTTACTGCAAAGCAATTAAACTGCGCCCAACTTGGATGGAATCCACCAATCGAACCTAACCTAACCCATTTAGTCGGGGTGCTCTATGATTGTCGTTTTGTGAGGATCCCTAGTTTGGCCTAGGACAAACTAGTTTGGCCTGCAGTCGGGTTTGGCCGGTAACATATATACCACACGCATGGCAGTGCACCGCATTCCGACAATAAAACAGAGTTACAACTATTCCATCTGATTTTTGTACTCGCCTCGAATTGCAATTGCGGGCCCGCTTCTCTGGGCCCTTAATCAACACATATTAATTGATCGATTAACATTTTTACTATTCTCAAAACTGGTGGGGCGACTGGTCTGCTGAAGGCTTTCGAAATGGAGCTAATTAAAAAAAAACACCTATCGCGCTTCTTTTGTTTGACCCTGACAAAAGAATTGCGGAGCTGCGAACTGGTGTACAATTATCATCTATTGAGGTATCTACAAAGATCGAGCACCTAAGGACTTCAGAGGCTCCGCTTGAGTATGATTTGAGACCAGTAAGTAAACAACCCCAGAGGCAAATTCCACGGGTACTTACTTGGCATCAATATTAACATTTTCTTACACGTGCTGTTAACCCACAATATAAATAATATATGTACTAAATCCTTAAACTTAATATTTCATGTCAAGAAAGGTATATCTTACTTTTTGTCTTACGCACAAGGGAATTTATTTGCGGAACATTTTTAAACGAAAGTACCCTTATTATCCTGTTGGCGCTTGAAATACGGCCATACTGAATAAAGAAATGTTGATGTCGGGTACATAAGCATACGCATTTGTCCACTGAGAACCCTACTAATCTGTCTTGGCCTGCCCGAACGGTCAACGGATAATTTCTTGTCCATTTTCGCTTTGTCAAGTTCTGGGATTTATTTTGGCGATTTGTGTTTGTGGTTTGCGATAAAACAGCTATGTGATAAACTCGAAACTTTTATTCTAATTCAACTATTTAAAGGCTCTTTGGAAGGACAAGCAAGAACTCTCTCTCTCAGTCAAAAGAGTTGAAACTACTAGTCCATACCAAAGAGTAAGTTCCCATGGACCAGAACCGACAGAAGTACCCATCAATACTGGCTCGGCTAGCAATCGATTTAAATACCGATATCTCGTCAAACTGCAGACGACTCAATCGTATTCAGGATTACCTGTCAAAATTCGAATTCCGATAATCGAATAGGCAGGATTAGGCTCCAATAAATTCTGATATGAATTCGACGTCCAAATAGAAACTATTTTTTATCCATTTTAATAAAAATGTACTTAAGTATAGATAATATTTCATTCTCCTCTACATGTCCCTTAACATAATTATTTACGTATATTGTCTTCCGTTCAATGTGAGTTTCATGATCGTCTTTGTGAATAATATATCATAAGGCTCTCTGGAATACCTTATCTTTGTGAATGTCTAAACAGTAACCAACACCGCAACACGGAATTTTCACGAGCGATGTCTAACGTTACGAAGATAATAATTACATAATATGTGAATAATTATTATTCTGCTTTGAACACGTTCAATATTTCCAAGTTAATGGGGGCTATCGCGTATGAATTCGCCGGTAGAGGCGCTAGTGTAGCGCGGGGGCACCGAAATGTCAGATGTCATAGATTGTTCTCGCGTTGCGTGCTGTTTTAACACCTATTTTTACAAATATTCACGATTGTGGTCTAGATTAATTATGACTTGAAGATTTTAAGTAGCAACTTAGTATCTTAATTTTCAGTACTTGCAGGTAAAATGATTTTTAAATGTTTCATGCTTGCTAATTTTAGGGAGAATATTGTAAATATATGAACCTGGAGTACACTATGTTGTTATACGTAATAAAATAAACTTTACATGAAGTTATTGGTACTTTATAGTATAAAATAGAATTATTGACAGGAACTTAATCGACATTGGCGCCATCTGGTGAGCTCAAAAACGATAGCCCTCATTACTAGCACCCCGTTTTCATATAAGACATTGCTGAATCTGTAGTAGCTAATAGTTAGCGTAAGTAGTAGCATAAGAATTAGGACTGGCAGTTTATTTTACTTAAACAACGTGATTCACTCAGATGAAGCCACTATTCTCACTTAAACATAATGTTTCGGAAGGAACCTTCTCTACTCGTAGGGTTAAATGCTTAATATGTATGTTCAGGGAAAAGCAGCATTTAATTAAAGCCTACTGTCACCTTAACTCACACGTCTACATAAGTTTTGATCCCTCAGGGGCAAGTAGTTACATAGGTAGCCAAATGGTATTTGCAGACGACCATCACGTAGTAAATACATTCTAAATTCTAACACATGGCATAGTGGGAACATTCTCTTAAAGTCTTGTGTGCCAATCTTATCTATACATCTATCTATACAAGTAACTACAATTGAAGTGTCTGTTTGTAATATCAAAATAACAGCTTTATACTGAATGCATATGAAAATGTAAGCAGCACTTATAATAAAACACATTTTTTTTTTAATTTGTCAGTCTTTCTGTCTGTTTGTTCCGGCTAATCTCCGAAACGGCTGGACCGATTTCACTGGCAGATAGCTGATGTTATAAGGTCTAACATAAGCTACTTTTATTTTAGATTAATAATTAGGGTTCCGTGCAAAAAAAACCGTCGAAATTGTTGACAAAATCCGATTCCAAAAGAAAAGAAAAATTCGTACAACGTTTGATAATAACATTTTGAAATAGGAATTACCTACAACAACTTTCTTTTGTTTAAATTCTTAAACCAAATATGTTCTAGTTTTTTTTAAAGCTGTAGTAGGTATATGACATCGTACCAACATAATGCCAATAGAATATCTATCTTTGCAATCACGAGAACACAACCGTAGGCACTTCTATGTTTTGAAACATTACAAAATATGTTTTCGTAAAAAGAAAGGTTTTTGTGTAAACAGATAATTAGTTGGGCACTAGGTAATCTTGCAGAATTGTAGAACTGCAAGAAGTGCTGTCATCATTGGCAGTTTAGCAATGCTTGTCCGCTTTCTATGACAATGGCGATGGCACCTTTTCCTTTGCACAAGGTCATGCGAAACTTATCTAACCATTCATGTTCTTACTCGATTGCCTTCACAAAACAGAAAGGATTGTCTCTAAGGCTTTATGTCAATAATAGAAAGTGAATGTGGTAAAAATAATTCAACTAATAACAATCATTATCTTTTTAAGTACCCAAAAAAACTCGGATTGGACCTGTATTGTATTAAAAATTCCCTCAAAATTCCGACAACCAAGCATTGTGTACATATGCATCAAACTAAGTAACTTTACGCTTTATTACAGGGAGACGACTTTTTTTTTGGGGTGAAAAATTTCGTTTCACGGTTGGTCTCAATGTAACGCACTCAAAACCTTGTGCTGATGGATGGATTGAATAGTATGGGGGTCATTTAGGTGTTTAAAGTCAAAATCTTACATTAAGAACAAGTATTAAAAAAACGTGTAAAAAGATGGAACTTTAGCCCCCAATATCTCTAAAGACTAGAAGGTTCCTAGGTATGGTCTAGAACAAAAAAATAATCGCAATGACGGTGAAAACAAGTGCCTTCGGCTTCGTTAAGGGTCTTGTTACCTTTGAAATATCAACTTCATCGAGAATTTTAGGTAGACCGTATTGTGAATTTTATGGCTAGACTTTACATAAATAAAAGTTACACTAAAATTGTCAAAAGACGGCTCTTCTTTTACAGGTCAAGCCGCAAACCGTGTGCCTTGTGAATTAACTGAAGATCAAGTAGATCCGCCAGGATTAAACTGTTAGTTAATATACTTATCTAGGCAAAGAACAAAGATAGTGAACGATTCATTCATAAGCATTCCCTCTTAATTTTCATAAAGAAAATAATTGTAACAAGAGATTAGTCCGAGATTCGCTTAAGCAAAGTTAACGTCAGTCGAAAGTTAACAGTAGTTGCTCCTACTTCCAAATTCCAGTAACAATCCAATCCAACTCTTCCAACCTCTTCCTCTACTTCCAATTCTTGTAATTCCAAATTCCAGTGTAAAAACTAATTTTTGTTTTTGAACTCAATGCTCGCAGTATTATTAGTCTACAGGCACTGTACACTTTCTCGGAAGTATTATTATTTTTTGTTTTATTTAGCTCAATAAAATAATACCTATTAACTAGGCAGTAGTCTCACTCTCACTAAATGATATGGCGGTATTGCAACTTAAAAATGCATAGGTCGATGCGGCATCGGCCGCGCGAAGTGCGTCATGTCAATCAACTGTGTTTCGTGTTCGGATAAGTTCTTATTTATTTGGCAGGTATTTTCGTGTTCTATTAATAGTGTATATATATATAATTATGTTTTATTTTATGTTATTTATTTATTACACACTTAGAAATGCCCATTTAATAGAATAACGTTATTTATTTACTACCTACTACCCTCATCCGTGTGTCACTGCGGGGGGCCTACTGAAAACCAGCGCTGAGTGTTTTACACCCAGCATATGCTGAGTAGGTGACCCTTTCGTTATGGGCATGCTCAGCGCAGTTGAGCTGTTTTAATTAAGTAATTGTTAAGCTGTTTGTTAGTATATGTATATGTATGTGCTGCTCTATTGTGTTGCTGCTGTCCATTAGCGAATAAATGTTTATTCTATTCTATTCTATTCTTCTATTCTATTCTACTTTTCTGATGTACTTTAGTTACTTCATAATTTTGTACCCGCACTGTACCATAACGTGTTCGTGTACTCACATTACATAAACAATACACGTACACATATTACCAACTTCAGTAATTAAGTACATACATAATTAATAATCCAGTTCGCCAGTTCGTTTTCATCGAATATGTTGGAATAGATAGATGGATTTTCACTCAAAAACTTACACATCGGATTAATATTTAATCCTAGTCGGCGGAGTTATTAATGGTGTTTTAAGCTCAAAAGCAGGGTACCTATTACTGAGGCGTCGAATAATGAGAGAACTGAACGATAAATAAAATACGTGTTTATTTTATGAAGGTTTCTAAAATGGAATGAAAGTCGTAAAAAGTGAAGAAAAAAAACATATTTACAGCAGTATCGCAGTATCCAACTGAAGCCTAGATTTGCGCCCGGTAGATGGTAATAGGCGGCGAGCCTATCTCAAGGGACTTAAACATAACAGGCGAAATGTGAGTGTACACACGGCTACACATCAAGCTATACATTGCCAGTATAAGCTGACCTCGCATTGTATAAACTGGAAATGTATAGCTTGATGTGTAGCCGTGTGTACTATAGTTACACCTCTGCCAAACCCTTCGGCGAATACAGGCGTAATGTTTTAATTTTTATATTTCTAATAAAGAAAACATGAATTCCTTTTACGTCATTAGTAACAGACCCTATAGCGACTAGTTTTACGAGTATTTCTAGAAGAATCATCGCCGGAAGGAAATATGTTCTCATCCTTCTTATATACAATTTGGAGACACACATAAATGTCGCTTGTTAATGTATCGTCCTTCTAGTTCGTACATATGTACTTACATATGTTTTTTATTTGTATTGTGAAGCTTTTAGCTGTTTATTGTCCTGACGAAAACGCTTTAGTTTTTCTTTAGACGAACTGTGTGAAAGGATCAGTTTGAAAGTTTTCTAAGTGGTATGAGAAAAGGAGATTGTTGAAGTGACCTTTCGGAATGGGCTTCGTTCTGTGAAAGTAGTTTGAAAGAGTTATATTCTATCTTTGTAGCGATATGATTCAATGGGGGCTATCGTTTTTGAGCTCACCACATGGCACCACTGTCGATTAAGGTCTTGTCAATAATTCTATTGTATACTATAAAGTACCAATAACTCCATAAAAAGTTTATTTTATTACGTATAACAACATAATATAAACTTAAGGTTCATATATTTACAATATTCTCCCTAAAATTAGCAAGCATGAAACATTTAAAAATCATTTTACCTCCAAGTACTGAAAATTAAGATTCTAAGTTGCTACTTAAAATCTTCAAGTCATAATTAATCAGGAATGGCTCAATCTAGACCACAATCGTGAATATTTGTAAAAATACGTGTTAAAACAGCATGCAACGCGCGAACAATCTATGACATCTGACATTTCGGTGCCCCCGCGCTACACTAGCGCCTCTAGCGGCGAATTCATACGCGATAGCCCCCATTGCGGCGGTATCGATAGGCACGACAGCCTCAGCAAGGAAATTAGCGATAGCATCAATTCATCATCTGCCTAGCCTTTTCCCAATTATGTTGGCTTCCAGTCTAACCGGATGGAGCAGCTGAATACCAGTATTTTACATGGAGCACTGCCTATCTGACCTCCACAGCCCAGTTAGTACTGGGTAATACGATATGTATGACTGGTTGTCAAAATTTCGGGCCACTGACTACCTGTAACGATTGTCAAAGATCTACAAATGATAGCCGGGAAAAAACCGAGGCACGGAGTAAACTCGGTGTGTAATGGGTGGTCACCCATCCACGGGCCAGCCTAGGCAAGCGCGGCTTAACCTGAAGATCGACCCCAAGCGGCTGTTATTTTTATTTAGCCACGAGCTCCTCCCGAGCAATAGCGATATTCATACGAGCGATAGCGTCTTTTAAGGAAATCATATCCATAGTTAAATTAGGCAAGCAAACGACTATAACTAACCCATTACTGCTTTCAGATTTTAATAATATTATAGAAACTAACTTTTGAAATATGGAACATAATTATTGCCGAAATCAAACTCGATTCGATTCGAATTTTCGATTTTTGTATTCGATTTACGTATAGCATTCGCGTTTTTGCCGGTTGCTTTACATTCGTATTCATCGAAGCTCAGTGCACGTGTCTGTGCAAGTGTTTTATGTGCCTCTTTGTGAACCAGGTTATCTTTGCGATTTATGTGCATGTTTTTATTTTACTCTCTTTATAATGTGTTATCAATATTAATGTGCTTTCTTTGGTATTGGTCGTCGTGTCGTTGAGCTCCTTGAGTTGACCTCCTTGATATAAATAAATCGAGCAACACGATAACTGACAAATGCTTGCACGGACTGAAAATCTGTGTGGTTCTTTCTTCAAGAGACCATCTCAGACACTAATCTGCTTAGTCCTCATGTGAGTTAACCAAGATTATATCTGGACTTTAAAAGAGACTATGACCTCTGAGTTTGTTTCGGCTGTTTCTTCTCAGAGTAGTCAGGTACGAAACACAGGCCCCATCTAGTTTAAAAAAAGAGACGTGTAAAAGTGTTTGTAAAAACCTATTTGCAAAATAAACATCATTTATCATAAATGATCACGCCCAAGAGTATGTCATGCTACGCAATTTCAGTTTAAAAAATACACAGAGAAACCGAAGCAATATCTACAAAATCTATAGGCGAATTTGATTCCAGAACTGACTACAGACTTTGTTTCAATATGAAAGCTTGTGAAATGTATAATATGTATGTTTTCATATAAAACAGGGTTTAGCTCACAGGTAATATTAACGAAGCCATAACTCAGGTAGCTTACAAAAATGAATAAATTGTGGACTCATGACAATTGAGTTCGCGCAATAACAGCGAGCGCGTGGAGCGAAGCCGCGCGATTGCACGTGTAATGTAGCTATGTAGTACTACATAATGTTATTACGATACGTATGTATATGGTGTGAACGAGGGGTGATCATTAACCCAGTTGTGCGGTTATTACTCTCTTACGTCACAAAAAATCACATGATTATAACTAAATACAAAATTACGTAGCTCCCTATCCACCATTGTTGGGCAAATACCTAAATTGGTACAAATGGGGATCTGTTTATCATTAGAACTCAGTGAAAGTCCACAAGCAGTTGCGAAACGCGATAACGAGCTATTTTGGAAATAAGACGATTAGTCCGGACCGTTTGCCGTCCCCGGCACCGGCACGGCCATCCGACACGGATTATTAATCTGGCTAAGAAAACACTGTAATAAATGAATGAACGAACCATTATTTTATAGTCTCGAGTTACAAGACCTACAAGTTTCGAAATAAAAGAATATTTTATACTAGCTGACCCGCGCAACGATGTCTGCTTATGGAATTTTCCCCGTTTTTGCAACATTTTTCATTGATTCTGCGCTCCTTTTGGTCGTAGCCTGATGTTATATAGCCTATAGCCTTCCTTGATTAATGGACTATCTAACACTAAAATAATAATAATAATATTTTTCCAATTCGAACCAGTAGTTCCTGAGATTAGCGCGTTCAATCAAACAAACAAACAAAGTCTTCAGCTTTATATAATTAGGATAAATTAGACGCAGGAATCACACTAATGGTTTACAGGTTACAGAGCTCGCCTGCATTTTGATTTATTAAATAAAAGCCAACGTATAGATTTACGTAGAATTTGTAAAACATTGGGTTAGAGGTTTTGTGTTTCTAAAAAAAGTTCAAAGTTTCCATCAATCTCTTCAAGAGACGGGTTAGATTTTAATCCGGAACCCAAAGTTTTAATTTACCTTGTAATCTTTTTCAGATTAGTCCAATTAAATTGTGAACTTTGTAAACCAATTACTTAAACTCAAAGCCGAACTCAAACGCAAGAGACTACTTAAACTGCTAAATATTATCGCAACTGTTTGAAACGAAACTTCGAACAAATAATCCATTTAAAAAACTTCGATAGTCTAGGATAAATCAATACCGTAGTATTTTCAGACGAACCCGTCATGAATTCAGAATCGAGCAACAAAAATAGAGGAAATGTGGGGAAAACATACTTGTGTGTAAAATATAAAATATACTCGCAAAGGGTAAACGACTCTGCTTTAATATTGCATGGACTAAGCTCGTGTTTTGCCTGTTCAAGGGTGAAAATACGATAGCTGTGCAAATTTCCCCAGGTAAGTATGAATATTTATCATAGCGCCTAATGAAAAGTTAAAAGAAATTCAGACGTAAAATTGTACTGCTTCGGGAGTCAACCTTGACTTGCTTTTTGGTGTCAACTTTACGGTTATATAAGCTCTTTTAATATGATAGGTTGAGATGAAATGCCTTATGTCATAGCCATAGGATTTATAGAGTTTGGTAGGCTGGTAAACAAATAATATAGACAGAATACTTTTGGTTTTCTCCAGACTGTGTGTGTGTGAAGGATGATATGGACTAAAGGAGGTGTCTGATGAAATGACGAGTGAGTGAATGAGAGAGTGAGTGAGACAACCGCAAATGTATTAGGTCAAGGGCAAAAGAATGATGAAGATAACTTTTGATTTTCTCGGAGGTATCGCGTTTTACTGTAATTAAAAACCGACGCTAAATAAAGGGTGTTAGAAGACCCTTAACGAAGCCGAAAGTTACTAGTACTCCTCGTCATTGCGATATTTCTTTTTGTTCTAGACCATATCTGGGAACCTCCCAGTTACGGAGATATTTGGGGACAAAGTTCCAATATTCAATCCATTCATCACCACAATGTTTTGAGTGCGTTACATGGAATCCTACAGTAAAACGTGATTTTTCACCCCAAAAAAAAAAGTCGTTTCCCAGCAATTTTTTTTGCGTAGTTACTTAGTTTGATGTAAGTAGGTACATAATGCTTGGTTGACGGTCTAAGGGTCTTGTTACACCCTGTATAGTTAGTAATTGATAAAAAAAAAACAGTTAAGTCAAACTCATAGCATAAAAAAATTATTTATGGTGGTCTTCATAATGAAAAAGAGTTCTCAAAAGAATCTTGTGTTATTTTTATTCCCACATCCGCCTAGAAGTTCTACTTAAAGAAAAGTTAAACACGATCATCTAAGTTGCTGAATACTTTGTTAAGTTGCGATCAGTCAGCGACTAGCATAGTGAACGGTATTCATTGCTTGGGCCCGGGGACGATTTCCGCCGAATAGGGTCAATCGCTCAGACAATAACCGATCCTCTCGCTCTCGATAGTAAATGACCGCGGTCCAAGGATTGAAATGCACAATTAACTGGTAAGGAGCTTCGACTGGCGTCGCTCGTCATGCTATCTATCTAGAATTCTAGACTCACCGTGGAATAAGTTATACACTTATATAAAGGTGTGCGCGCCTTGTTAGTGACATAAATGTTGTGACGCAACCTGACATCTTTGTCGGAGGAGTAAAACTAACAAATGGTGAAAGTTCAGAGGCGAGCATGCGACGGCGATCTCTTATTTACTCATGGAGATGACTCCTGATCCCAAAGTTTTATCGGTTGTTCAAACATCGATATTTGTTAGAAGCCGTTGCCAGTGACTACTCGGCTCGGCGCACAGCGCATCCGATATTGCGAAGGGTATAAGGCTATATAGCTTCAAATGCTAGATGTGTTTCCACTTTCATCGTGAGTGCGTATCGTATGAAATGGAGCGGCAACTTAGGACTGGTTCTTTTTGTTCCACTTTACGCAAGTGGTCGATGCAATAATATTGCCTGAATTCCTCGGCGATGATTAAGTCGGTTATGATAAACACTGCCTACTTTTTAAAAACGTGTGCATTTTAATGAATCGAATGCCGAAATCATTCGAATGTTCCAATGTAATGTGAATAAGCACTTAGGTATTGATTGTGAAACTCTTTACAGCTTTTTGTTTACAGTGGAGTTAATGTGGCGCATCGCTTTGTTTACAGATGACGCTCTGGGGAGAATCATGGTTGTCATGTTATTCCCGAACTTCTTATCAGGATTCAACCTTACGTTTTTATTTAACTTGGAGGGATAACAGACATTCTGGGCCATAAACTTTATTTATTTTATGTTATACTGTGGGAACATGGAGCATAATATACCTGTATCAATATTCCCAAGACGACGCCAGCTAATAAAATCAAAACTTATAAATAAGTTGGTAGTCTGTAACCTCTAGATATGCTGCTATACCAATATATTGTTAACGAAACTTTCAGCTGTGGTTTTATTTCGAGCGTAATGTTTCACCACCGAATTAAGATGGATCACTTTTCATGAACATTGATTAATTGGAATTGTGAATTGGTTTTAGAGATATTGAGGGCTTAGCTTTTATTTTGTTGCGTACTTCGTTGGCTGAATGGCGCGGGCCGTTTTTCGGGCAACGATAATTAAATTAAGTAAGTGATTGTTTTTCTTTTCGATTGGAGGAAAATTGTTAGTCGTTTAATTTATTAAAGGCACTTTAATAAATTAAACGATAGAAGTGGGTAATGGTATCGGGATCCCACCAAGAATGTTTGCCGTAGTTAACGGAGCAGTAAATGTGACCATTACATTAACTTGTTCGGTTACAGTGAGCTTGCAGCCTGCGCTTGCGACCATAAGGCAGTAAAGCTTAACGACTTTAGTGACAATCGCGATTACAACACGTCGATTTACCGAGCATTTAGCAATCCTAGACTTTTAGTGCTATAGCATAGCTAAGTGTATGTTGGCACATCTCTGCAGTTAATTCACATTCTCAGGTTGGTAATCAGTTTAATTTGAGATATTATTGTCAGTTTAGAAGCTGCGGCTTTCAACTGTCAGCGTGTTATCACAGTACAACTTCAAACTTTCGTCTATGACCTCTAGGTCTACGTAAGTTTGTATGTAACGACACTTTCTTCTTTACTTACAACAGTGACTACATGCTCTTAAGTACTAAGTGTAAGTTAACTCGTAAGTAGAACATTACTGACTTGTGAATATTGTCGCTTAGAGCCGCTCCTTGTCCGGGACCAACGTTATACAACCCGTTGTACTTTTCAGATAAATGTGATGTTGACATTTGGTTTTAACCGACGTAAACCCACTTCTGAATTTATTAGGAGCGATAAATAGTAAAATTACCAATTTCCCCACATTTCCCAATAAAATACAAATAAAATACGAACCTTGAATTTGGTGTTCTTAATATCCCGTAAAATATTTACTAGTTTTTTAAAGAGCACTACAATTCACTGTGTATACTAACAAGTTTTGTTTGAAGAAGTTTATCCGATGCGGGTTGAACCGCGATGCTTGCTCAGCGGTGAGCGGAGAGGTCGCGCGTGCTGCGCAGGAGTCGACGGTCGTGCGGACACTGCGCCACCGCCGACCAACACCCGCCAACCGGTATGAAAGTGTGTTACATCAAATTAATATCACTTACAACGGATTGCCTTAACATTTGCCACCTATTATGTCAACGTGAGATTTTATGCGTAGACGGCTGCCCATCTCTACTTGGACTCATTTAAAACCGTGCATAATAGCATTGATCTTATACCTACACCTATCGGTAATTAAATCATATCGTCTCTAAATAATTAATATCGTTGAAAATCATCCTCTATTAACAATTAATTTAATTGAACACTTTCAGTTCCATTAAGCGTGAGCGAGTGAGGCGGGCATAACAAAGAACCGTGATGATGACGCGAGCGCCTAATATTTAGGGGCTGACAAATTACGCGCCCTTAGTATTCACCGCCGGGGGGAAAGTCGCATTACTACTCGTATATTACAAGAACATGCCACCGTCGCACCGCCCATCGCATAAATAGCAACCCTTCACTGACGCCATTCGTTTCTCGAAGCGAACACGAGTTTTCTTTTCGAAATATCATATTAAACTAGGTAACCCCGATAGCTGTTTGGATTACTTAATCAAAAGGATTTGAATTCTTTTACTGGGTCTTGAATTAATATCATGTCGAAAGAACCTAACCGTTGGCGGAATGTTTGCGGTTGGAGCAGCCGAATAGCAAGAGAAATATTCTATGAATTCGGCTTTATTCCGGATATTCTGGAGAGCAGCGGTGGCCCAGTGGTGGCGGCCCCCACTTACGAACAGCAAGTCGTGGGTTCGAACCCAGGCAGGCGCATTCTTTGTGTGATTTATTTCATCACCACTGCTCTTAAAACGGTGACTGAAAACATCGTGAGGAAACCGGCATGTCCTAGGACCAAAAAATTCGAAGACTGTGACATCTACCAACCAGTACGGGTTGGTATTTTCGGGCCTGCGTGGTGGATTATAGTCCGTTCCCTCTCATAGAGAGGAGGCCGTGTGTCCCAGCTGTGGGAATAATATAGGCTGATTATGCTATGCCGGACGAATATTCGGTATGCGCTTATTCTAGCACTATGTTTTCCAGTTTTTTTTTTTAACCTAGTTCTCCTTCCTTGTTTGCGGGGTATTGTTTCCGATTCGTAAATCGTAGGTACCTACATTATGGTGCGAGTGTAGGTAATCCTCCGTAATACGCATTTGCCATGAGCATGGCATGTTACCTCAGGTGTGACCTTTTTCTCGCGGGAGAGAGGCTAATCCGCTGGTCTGGCTGGTCCCTGCTGGCTTACCGACGAAACGTGGTTAGATTTAATGTGATACGTTACAGTTTCACGCAAGGGGCGGCCGTAGTATTCCTGTGTTTGTCGAAAATGTAAACTCATTTTATACCGAAAGTAAATAGATGGAATGTATAATAATTGTATTCTATATTCAAGCTACAAATTAATTCTTTGCGATTAGTAAATTAAATTTTGTGTTTGATGAGGTGAATTTAATTAAAGACACTTATCGAAAAATAAGGGGTGCGTAACAAATATGGATTTCAACGTGTATGATACATGTAACTCAATTGGTGGTTAGTAATGAAATTAGTTGGCGGCGGTAGGTAAGTGTCAGAATTATCGTTTGAGGGAATTTGAAAACCACATAGTTATGAAGCTATTTAATTAATATAAACGATTCTGCAAATCGTAATTGTACGTTTGTATTTTCTTTTCATTCAATACAAAAAAGCTCCTTCAGCCCTTATCATGACGTCTTAAAGCAGGAGTAATGCCAGTGTGGGAAAGAGACAGAGTTACACAGGTCGTCTAGCGCCATCTCTTTCCCACACTGGAATTACTCCTGCTTTAAGATGTCATAGTAACTCCCCAAGTCAGATCTTATACTTCCATAGATCTCTATCAGCAGTCATCACAGTATTTCCTCCTTTATTGCCATAATAATTTTCTTCCTCATAATCCTTCCACCGCCTCCTTGGTTTTCCATTATTTTTATAGCCATCATAGATTTTTATGATCCCTACATCTATAAGGACTATCCAACTATCAGACAAATACAGGATCAAGTTTTATTCAGTGCGCAAACTTTGACAAATTAAACTTAAATGAGTTTTATTAAATACCTATTTTTTATTTTGATAAGTCTTAGTACAAAAAGTAAATTTATCGTTAACGAAAAATGTTTACTTTGAAATTGATTTTATTTGTGATGAGCGACTGTCGGGCCGCGGGCGTCGGCCCCGCCCCTGCCGCTCGGGAAGGGATTTCACCCCCGCTGCACAACATCGCCGCGTGCGCCGCATGTGGCGCGCCCTTTGGTATTATAGATAGTGTCCATATTTTGCTGATTTAAAGTCGGATAAAAAAATATTAAAAAAGTTTTGAACAAATAATGGAAATGTGTTCTATTACTGATACTGAACCACCAAAGTTTATTGCGCACTGCTTAAAAAATATTCCAGTATAAAGACAAAGCAGAAGAGTAGAGTCTATGGCATGAGGTACCTTTTAAATATTCCCAAAAGGTGAAAAACATTAATCTCCTAGGTACTATAGTTGATTGCCTCAATGATTTAGTGGTCGCATGCGCAACTGCTGACAAAAAGGTCCTGGGTTCAATTCCCAGGTCAGGCAAAGTGTTATTGGGTTTTTCTATCGGGAATGTCTTAGTAGCAGCCACGGACTCTGGATTTGTGCCCAGTGGATGGCAATAGGCTCGCCACCTTACTACAAGGCACTTGAAACACAACTGGCGAAATGTGGGTGCTATTAGGCACACCTCACCCCAACCCATCAGGGGGGTTCTAATTCTCATCACACTATATGTGGGTGGATTTTATTGGAGCTTTCGCTCTTAGCGATAACACGGCAGTGCTATACATTTAGTAATTCAGTTATTTAGAGTTTGATCGTTATGAACCGCTACCACATACTTTAAACCCACATATAGATTGCTCTCCTTCATCAAGATATTTGTATTTCCCCGATACGAAAGATTTGTTTTAAATACTCGAAGGCTCGAATATCTAAACTTATACTTTCACTCACGGGATATCTTCCGTGACATGTGCATTGTTTAGAGCTCCCGATATTTCGACGCTGAATGCAAGCGCCATGACCGCGGGTTGACTGGAGAATTCGGGTGGATGGAAAATAAATTGAAAGAAGAAAAGAGATAAGAAAGAAGATTGATTGGAAGATCCCGTAAGTGACAGTAAGTTTAGTTGTAAACCGTATAAGCATAAAAGAGTGTTCGTAAATCTAAATCGGGAATCGTAAAAGTTCTCCAAGTCCTACCGTCCTATTTACGAAAGAGATGAAAAGTGAACTTACAAATTGATGACAGTTATTAAATAAATGACTTGTGGACTCATTAACGACTAAAGACCTCTTTAGGGTTGCCATCCGTCCGTGTTTCCCTGAATTTGTCCTAGTTTAGGTGGCATCCGGGGGCCGTCCAGGCGGGGCTTCTAAAACGAGTCCGAAAAATACCGAACGAACGCCATCAATAAATTAAAACAAAACATAGGTAATTATAAAAAAAAACGCTTTTCTTGGATATCCGGGAAAAGTTCCCGATTTCCCCCAAATGTCCGGGGTTTTAAAGTGTTTGTCCGTTATGCCACCCTACTTTAGGTGCTATGATGAAAATACGTGCTAATTAATTTCCACAGAGGATTGCAAACATTTCTGACTTTTTTCAACAGTTAATGCCTAGTATTTTCTAGTTACTAGAAAATAGTATTTATTAGTATTTTCTAGTTTCTAGTTACTAGAAAATACTAGACATTAGGTACACTAACACTATCATCATTTACCCGGTTCATAGTTCTCATTTGTAGCAAGATAAATAATTTGCCAAATTTTGGAATAACTGAGTTGAACTAATGATATCAAGGCCATCAGTTTTCCCGGAACTCGACCTCATTTAGGTTAGAATTTACCCATCACTGGAAATGTTGTGGACTTTCAGTTTGTTAGAGTTGAAAGCCAATTATTTACCTTCACCTACTTAGCTAGGTAGGTATATAATATTCCATCGCAATCTTCAATCATAACGCAACCAGGGGGCCTAAAATGGCTGCTTTATCAGAATCATCATACGAATCACGTTAAATTTTAAAACTCTTAAAATGGACTTTGTGGTCATAACCATAAAGACCATTTTAAGAATTTTTAACGTGATTCATATTGTGATTCTGTTAGCGGCCATTTTAGGCCCTCAGGATGTGCATGATTTTATTACAGATTCATATTCGGGTTTATACTACAAATGTTTTATGTTTTCCTCACTTAATGTATGACCGATATGGTTTTTTTTTTAATGGGTATACTTCCCAGGTCCCATGATCATCAAATCAGGATCTGATGAAAAGATCCTGGAGAAATAGAGAGAACACTTCAAATTTTGTAGGCACAGTTGTAGGGAATCCGGTAGTTTTTGGAAGAGTACTTTCTCGGAGTGGTCCCATTTCAATTTGGTGAAGATCTGATGAAGAACTTCGGAGATAGGCAATGGAACTCCTCAATACATGATAGCAAATGGACTGGAATTGCTGAAATCTCATGTCTGTCTATTGTTTACACCAGTTCATAACATAACACCACGCCGTTACGCTGTGAAGGGGCAAGCACATCACAAGAGTATCATAAAAAGTGAAAAATAATTTTGTCATTTAGCGCTGTAATTAAACTGTCATTGCAATTACGGAAATTCTTATAGTTTAAGAATCTTATGGGAATTTTCAGCATGTTTTCAGTGATGGAACACCTTAAGGTGGATGCGCAAGGGTAGCCCGCGAAATTTAAATTTTCTCAAGTTTATTGCAATTTGCAGGTCAGTGTCAAGTTGTATGTTGATGAAAATATGAATCGCGCCAGTAACACGTATGGAATTACAGAATTATAATCATTCAAATCATCAATACAGCTCTCCAAGTTCATATAATCACATTCAATAGCTATTTCATGAAAAAGTCACTTTTTGAGATTATATGAACTTGGAGGGTTGTATTGATGATTTGAATGATTATAATTCTTTAACTCCATACGTGTTACTGGCGAGATTCATATTGTCATTAACATACAACCTGACACTGACCTGCAAATTGCAATAAACGTAAGAAAATTTAAATTTCGCGGGCTACCCTTGCGCATCCACCTTAAGCATCTATGTAGGTAGAATAGGTGTGTACCTATACACACAGGGTGTAACAAAACCCTTAACAAAGCTGTCAACCAAGCATTATGTACATCAAATAAGTAACTTTACGCAAAAAAATATTGTTGCGAAACTTTTTTTTGGGGTGAAAAATCACGTTTTATGGTAGGACTCCAAGTAACGCAATCAAAACATTGTGCTGATGGATGGATTGAATAGTAGTGGGGTCGTGGAGGTGTTTACATTAAAAAAAAAAACTAACGTTAAAAACATTTAAAAAAATCTTGTGAAAAAGTTGAACTTTGACCTCCAATATCTCCTTAACTAGAAGGTTCCCTGGTATGGTCTATAAAAAAAATATGATCGCAATGACGGACAGAACAAGTGCCTTTCGGCTTCGTTAAGGGTCTTGTTACACCCTTTATAAGTTAGAGGGGAACCAATTTGGAGTTGCGTTACCTACTTATGTAGTGACAGCAAAAGGAGACAGACAATGACATCTCATAAAATCTAAGGTCATCAATGAAATTGTTCGTAAGTCCTGTAGATAAACTAATTTTAAGATGGACATGGTTCTGTCAACATTAGGTACCTACTTTAATCTTGCTTCATCGCGTGCTGTGGCTAGTATATGTAGATAAAAGAAGTATTTCCCAAAAAACCATGTCGGCCGTGGGAACCTGAAATATCGTCGTAAGGCTGCGGCATATACTTATTTCATCGTTTAAGATAACTATGTATAAGTATTGGAGATAGGCAATAGGTACTTTTTAGATTTACGTACTCCATTGTGAGTAGGTACCTAATACACAACAAAATAAAAGTCCGATTGACGTTAAATATAAGTAATTTATCATCATAATAGCATTTGGATTTCTATCGTGGACTGTACTGTACTGAAAGTCATAACATAACCCTTTACCTAAACTCATATGAGCCGTTCTCATGCAGGTATGTTGACAATGTAACCTATTTAACTAGCTAGATAGTTTTAATGGA
Source organism: Eugnorisma glareosa (assembly GCA_947578425.1). Taxonomy (NCBI): domain Eukaryota; kingdom Metazoa; phylum Arthropoda; class Insecta; order Lepidoptera; family Noctuidae; genus Eugnorisma; species Eugnorisma glareosa. The sequence goes on from OX387959.1 coordinate 15,173,299, forward strand.
TCCTCGTATCTACTTGGATGGATACTAGGTACTACCTCCAGACCACGCGCAATTCAAAGTTGAGCAGCGCACAATTTTATTTCAAAAGCTCTTAACCTTGTTCGTGATCTCGTCTTTTATTCGTGTAATGTGGAGATACGAGTAGTTCACGAAGCGTAGTTGCTACGAACTTCCCCGGTGGGTTGTGAACAATTTCTTCAACTCTAGCCAACCGCAGCAAACGTCTCATTGTCTGAACAATCGGTCGTTGGTCGCAGTTCTCGCAGTGGGTCCGCGGATGTTGTGCGGCACGTTTACGACCAACATTTCACTTGTCTACGTAGCAGTACTGCAATGAAAACCTGTTGGAGTGGTTTAACAGATGGAAGGGTTACATAATACGTTGCTTCAACAAATACGCGCTCGCGGACCGTGTTAACTTTTAACTAATCAGTTATCGGTCAATGAAATATTAGATTAACACATGAATTACTTAGCATAGGCTGTACATAATGATATTGGTATGCGAATAATCTGATTTTCTCTAATGTTTTCCTGGGAAACAATGGAGTAGGTACTATACGGTCTATACGTGCCTACTCCATACAAGAAATGTAGGTAGATAAATACGTAGGTAAGTAACAAGCTATGACCCGAGTTTTGTTAATATGGAAATCAGCTACGACAGTATACTCCGATCAGAATATTGTATTATTGTCCCATTTGATATAAATGAATTCAAATGGAAATAATGGGCAAGAAAAATACATCGGTATTGAAATAAAATACCATTGACATATATTAAAACAACCCTCTTCATAAAATATCTATTTAGCTAACGATACTTATATGTTTCATGGTCGTCTATCACCAAATGTTCTTCAGAGAACACTAATAATAAAAACTGCAATTGTGCACCATAATGGCCACTTTATTTTACTTTTGTAACTAAATCATAACCTGAGAGACAGTTTTTATTGAGCCATTAATAAAAGACGGTCGGTAATTTAAATATTCTTTTATGATTTGAAATTTAAATGGATAGGCTGGTGTTTACTGGTGGCGCTTATAGTTTTTTCTCTGTAATACAACTCTATAACTGATCTAGGTCGTACTTAGGTGCCTTAGCACCTTATTCAATGAGAACTTGTTCAGGTTGTATAACTTTCTCGGCCTACTTAATTACGTGACATTTTAAAATCCATTTTAAGGCTCCCATGATTGGAGTTCGAAGATCTATCTCAATAATGTTCTCCAAAATTGCACATTCCATTGATAGTTTCAATATTTCTCCCTGGATAGAGTGTCGTTATACAACATCCCCAGCTATTTCAGCCGCAGCAGTAGGAAAACCATTTAAATATTTGCACAATCCCCGACCTCTGGATGGTGTACCCGCCGCAGTTCCCGCAAAACTCGTTTAGCACGGGACTTAATAGTGGTCCAGTTATTAAGTTAAACTCGCTGGAGCTGATGTACATCGGCTAGTAGCCATGGCTGACAGCGACGGGAGGCGCTAACTAGTCTGCAATGGTTGTTTAATGCGTGTAAATATCTGTTGGTTAGCGAATCCAATTATGCAATGATTGCGTGGCGAGACACGGAAGGCGGTGCAGTCGGCCAATGGAGCAGCGAACGCAATGTAAGCACCTTGCGCCTCACGCGAAAATACGCGATGAGGGAAGTTATTTTTTTAATATAAATTGGCTAATTAATTTGGCGTGAACCTATTACATCAGATTATCAATCGATATTAATTCGCTAAGTCGTCGTCGGCGTCGTGTCAACGGACGTTCTGTTATTCTAAGGGCCTATTTCACGATGTCCGAATAGCCACTACTTACCGAATAAAGTTAAAAACGGAACAGAATTTGTACGAAATTGTCTGCGAAGTACGTTTACGGCTACTTACTCGCAGTAGGTGGTGAAGCAGGCCCTAAATGTTAGCTGTTTTTTTTCTGTTTCGTGGTCAAAATAATAGTCAGTGCCTGATTAACCCAGTAGCAAAAGTAGCAATTGCTACGGTCCCCGCGCAAACGGGGGCTCCGCGTATCCAAACCCGCCGCCTACATCCGATGGGGGTTCGAACTCCCCTGAAATCTCGGACAACTTTAGATAAACCCACTTATCCGAGGCGAATAGGTACTAAATTTTTTTTTAACAGCTCGCTTCGCTTGCTAATACATCCTATACTTAGGTACTCAATTCAATATAACTTGACAGATTTACTCCAATTTTCTGAATGAATAAGCAAAAACAACCAAAATTTTGTCCGAGCAGAGTTGTAAAAATTTTGAGCTTTCTCTTGGTTCTGTAAACTTCTCTGCATTAGTCGACAAAGTATCTCCATAACTCTTATTTCAATATGAATGGTCAGAAGAAAATATAATCTCTAACCGCTGGTGGAGTTCCAAACTTTTCGTACGGTCTTTGCATTCACGAGATTTTTTCAATAAATTTGCGGAATTCGTTCGATATGTTTCGCTAAATATCATGTTTCTAAAAGTTAGCTGCGGGCACACCGAAAATTTATTTGTGAACGAAGTTGGCAAAATATTTTTTGGGTTGTACCCTCTCTGGCAGATCAAGGGCCCCTCGATAGAATTTGCTACGGGCCCTGCGCTTGCTTATATACTGATATAGTCATTGTCGTAAACCCAGTTCAGTGAAACTTTTAATCATCTGTCACGTTGTGCCTGCTTTTCTCCAAAACGTGAGGATATTATGTCGACTGGTGACGTTTGCATAAAAAACCTATGTCTTTTGGTAACGGGAAGTGAAAATGTAAAAGTTAAAACGGTAAAACGATTAGATTACGCAGCATAAATTTGCTCTTTTGCGACGATTTCTATGAACGGTTTTATTCAGTAAGCGCATTAGTGTCCATCGAGAGCAGCGGTGGCCCAGTGGTTGCGGCCCCGACTTACGAACAGTAAGTCGTGGGTTCGAACCCAGGCAGGCGCATTACTTTGTGTAATTTATTTTATCACCACTGCTCTCAAAGACGGAGAAGGAAAACATCGTGAGGAAACCGGCATGTCCTAGAACAAAAAAACGATTCGAAGATATGTGACATCTACCAACCCGCACTGGGCCCGCGTGGTGTATTAAAGCCCACTCCGTCTCATAGAAAGGAGGCCGTGTGTCGAAGCAGAGTGGGAACATTAAATGTTAGTGTCCATCTTGTTAATGATTCCGAAGAATACTTATACAGGCTGGGACATTGACGCACAAACGGTTACCACACTAATTATATGTGGGGGCACATATAATTTCTAAAGGGTAATATAAAAAAAAAAGCTGTTTCCTACAAAAGTGCAATACCAACACGGTTAAAATGTTTGGAATAGCTGTTTTTTTTTTAATATTGTCGTTAAAATATCTCTATGTGGGGAGGATCGGAATGATATACTGAATACGTGGTAACCATTTGTGCGTGGATGTCCCCCCTCCACCCCGTATTATACTATGTTTACCAACTTATTTACAGCTACTTAAAACTAACTGCCTGCCTATTAATCTGCCTACCCTTTTCCCTAACTTTTCACCAATTCGTCCAGTCAAATCTATTCAAATCGGGTGATCGATTCAGATTGATGATGATGGTCCTATATTCATATAACGATAGTTTGTACCCAATGGCCAACACATAGCGCCATCTATCACGAAACAAACATGACCAACCTATAATGTTCCCGCTGTTGTCGGGGCCTTTCGTAGCCTTTCGTGCATGTAGTGTAGACAAGCTTCCTTGCTGTGCGTGCCATCTATCTTAATGAACATGAACTACAGAACCGAAGTGAATGCAAATTCTTCAAAATTCTCTGCTAACAGTACTTGCTAGTCGCTCATGAGTTCTTTTCCATTTATCATGAAATTATTGCTAACGGTGAGGAGTAATCTGTCAAATTATTTGTCCACCTTTTAGACCTAATAGGTAGTATGTTTCACTAGCTCATGCTAACGCCTCGTTATCTTATTTAGCAGATAATTTCCTTCAAATTCAGTTTTTTTCCGGACACTATCAAACATGATTGTGTCACATAACCATGACATTTAAGACCAGTCCTTCATTTCTAGCGAAGTAGTAAATGGTCAAGTTCGCCCAAGTCATAGAACAGTACTGAGTCCCCAGCGACCCCGGTGCTGTGACCAAAAAGATGTTGTATATCTACACCTTGTCAATGCATGCGTTGTTTATGCATGGTGTAAATCAGGGATCCCCAAACAATTTTGGACAAGTGACCCCTTTTCCAAAATGAACTGTTACCTCAGACCCCCATGGCCAAATTACCTACTTTTAAGATCAACCCCCTTATTCATAATGGTCCGCTAACTTAAAACAGCTGCTACAGTGTGTTATTTTTCATTCTGACTTAGGTCAATAGAAGAAGACAGAGTGAGAATTAGCAATGCTTTAAGTTAGCAGACTATTATGAATAAGGGGGCCTATCTTTAGTTTTTTCCTATTGACACAAAATACCTAGGTACTAAGGTACCAATTGGAAAACTTTGCACTTGGTTAAGTGAGTAAAATTGACTTCATTTTCGTATCAAAATTTAACAAAATAAAAAGACATACAATTCAGTAAATATCAAGTTTAATTTATAACGATTATTACAAATTAGGTACTTAAAGAATTTTAAGTAGGTAGGAAATTATATTTAAAAAAGTATTAATTCGCAAAGAGAAAATAAAACATTCAGTGTGATGGATGAACCTGGTGACTATCTACCAATCTAGCTACATCCGGTTCAATATTGGTGAGTTGCAGCCTTAAATCTCCACGTTCGTTGATTTTCAAACGGTTTCTTTGTTTCGTCAAAATGTTTGTTACCACACTGAAGCTTTTTTCAACTAGGTATGATGATGGAAAAGCGATAAGGTATTTTTCAGCAATGTTCCACAATGTAGGATACTGTGTTTCAATGTTGCGTTGCAACCAGAACTTCTGATAGCCTTGGTTGAACTTCTGCTTAAGCTCTTCGTCTGTGCTGATGGTAATCAACTCTTCTTGCATTATCACATTGGCTTCTTCTATGGCTGTGGTATTGTACGGATTTATTATCCATTGAGGAATTTGTAAATTTAAAAGATCCTCAAACCTCTCCGTAAAATCCTTGTGTAATGCGTCCAAGTGAGTGACATATAATAAAATGTCATCATCTTGAAGCGTTTCTGGTAATTTTGACAAATGCAGAAACTGCGAATATTCTTTTCTGCCTAAATTTTGTTTATAAAGGATTAGTTTACCCACGAAGGCCGATATTATTGATTTTGTTTTAATCAAGTTAAGATCGTCACCCTGCAGCTGCAAATTAACTTTGTTGAACATTCCAAAGATATCAGTCAAGTAATAAATATCTGTTTTACAATTGTTCAGATTTTCTTTCAAATTCGGATCTTTTTCTTGTAAAAACTCCAACACAGATTCAAAAACGGCTGAAAATCTTTCTAAGCAAGAGCCTCTTGATAGCCAGCGAACTTCAGTGTGAAGAAGTAATCGAGTAAAGACTTCGTCGTTTTCCTCACATAGCTGAGCAAATAACCGAGAGTTCAAAGAATTGCTTCGAATCTTGTTGGTAGCATTTATTACATATTGTAAAGACTTATGCAATCTAGGACTCAGCTTTTTTGCTACTAAATGCTGCCTGTGAATCACGCAGTGAATGACCAGTACATCAGGCAGTTGTCGCTTTAAGTGAGCTATAAAACCACGATGACGACCAACCATAGACGGTGCACCATCAGTCGCAACAGAAACAATGTTCTTCCATGGAATAGCTTTGTCAGTAAAAAAATGTTCCACGGCCTGAAAAATTGATTCTCCTCTGGTATCAGTCTCTAAATATGTAGCAAAAAGCAGTTCTTGGCACATATTTTCATCTTTGATATATCGAACATATCCTAACAACAGAGCTTCATTGCCGGGTAATGTAGACTCGTCCAACTGGAGAGAGAATCTGTTGGTCTGTAAGAACTTGCATAAAATGTTTTCCACATCGCGTCCCATCTCGTCTATGCGTCTCTGAACGGTGTTATTGCTCAAAGGTATTCTCTTTAAAATATCATGTGCGGGTTTGTGCAATACATTGTTAAGGACCTCCGCAATGGCTGGTAAGATAAGCTGCTCTCCAATTGTGTGGGGTTTCCCCGACTTCGCTATTAGTAAAGATATATTATAGGACGCTCGTAAACCATCATCGTCTTTAATAGATGATGACGCAAACATCGATCTTATGGATGGCCTTTTGTCTAGTTTTTCTTTAAGTGCTTGAAAAAATGTCAAGGGCTTACTTTTTTTGTCAGCATGTACTCTCGATAAGTGGTCATCCATTTTTGAAGGCTTCATGGCATCGTTACTGAATACTTTTTCACATATGAGACACATCGGCAAGTGTTGATTTGATGGAGATGCAATAAATCCGAACTTCAAGTAGTCCAAACTGTATTGTCTGCATTTTTTTTTCGTGTCCGCCATCATAAAACTCTCAGTAATCCTGCAAATAAAAAAATAAGAAACTAAGTACCTAAATTAAAAACAATACCTAATAAACTGTTAAATTTACTGGTAAATTTTTACAATTGAAACAACTGAGGCAACTGCAAACTGTTGCAAACAATCTACAGATAGCTCAACTGATCACTATCACACAGTGTGCAGTGGGGCAATGCTGATGCGCTGTGCCGGATAAAAACTGTTTGGTACTTACCCTGTTAATTTTTCATAAACTGCAGATATTGTGTGGTTACGCTATTAACTCGCGTAGGGAGCTCAGCATTTTGTAAATTCTTTTTCAGTCACTTTACTTCACTTAATTTAGCTATGTAATAACTTTGTAATCTCTTGAAATAAATGAGTACTTATATGAGTTATTATCGTTCAAGCTCCAACGAATTTCAAAACGCAAATGAACTTTCAACCTAAGTGCAACCTCGTTAAATAGTAAAATATCAGGAACATGTTTGGACTTGCAACTTGATCATGAATTCGTTCGTGTTAAATCGCGCAAGCGTCAAATAGAGAGCAAGTCAAAACGCGCCTGAAAGACGTACGCTCGAACTCATTATCTTGCACAAACTTGTTCACACTGACTTGCCGAGTTTTTCATCTTGTACGAACTTGAGGCTTTATATTACTACAACAATGCTATTTCCTACATAAATATTAATTATTCTTAGTACACGTAACACAACATAAACAATACAGTACCTACCTACCTATCTTGAAAGTTTTAAATAAGAACTTGTGTTAATTTAATAGGGGTCGATTTTTAGACCTCGTCGACCCCCATAATCAGTTTTCGTTTATGTCGACCCCTAGGAAACCGATATCGACCCCAAGGGGTCGATATCGACCACTTTGGGAATCCCTGGTGTAAATGGACCCTCCTCGAAGCCTATACCCATTATTTGCGTGATCATGCTCAAGTTGTATCAGTACTTTGAACCTAAAGGGTGTAACACGACCCTTAACGAAGCCGAAAGGCACTTGCTCTCTCCGTCATTGCGATCATTTTTTTGTTCTAGACTATACCTGGGAACCTTTTAGTTACGGAAATATTGGGGTCAAAGTTCCAACTTTTTCACAAGTTTTTTTTTAGTTACATGTTTTTAATGTAAGATTTTTACTGTAAGCACCTCCACGACCCCCGTACTATTCAATCCATCCATCAGCACAATGTTTTGAGTGCGTTACATTGAGTCCTACCGTAAAACGTAATTTTTCACACCAAAAAGTAAGTCGTTTCCCAGCAATAATTGTTGCGTCGAGTTAGGTACCTACTTAGTTTGATGTACAGAGTACTTGGTTGACGGCTTCGTGAAGGGTCTTGTTACACCTTGTAATAAGCCTTTGTGGTGTAAGACCACCGCGCACTAGCCACGCTAGGTCGGTGCCCCGATTAGAAAGGAACCTAGCACCGTTCTTGCACAATCGGATGACAAACCTTCATACACACCGTTTGTATGAATGGACTCGTGGCGCGATAATTTGTTTCTCCCACTCTGGTGATTTTGTAAATAAGGTAATGTTGTTTTATCATTTTCGCGTTTCAATGGCTCGATGATGAACTGATGAAAAGATTAAGACCTATTCTGGTAGGGATTTTTAACAGGGTTTTCACATTCCTACTACCAGTTTCTCAGTATAAAATCATTCCATTCTTCCCAAAACACCCATCGCGATTCCTATTTATTTCTATGAATCCAATATGGTAAACATGTTAGCACAAATCTACTTAAAATATAACACATTGCATGCATTTTTTCTTTTAATTGTATGTACACTCGTGTTTGAGCAAATAAAGTTATCTGAATCTGATGAAGAAAAAAAAGTAAGATTTTTTTTTCAGTTTGACGATTATTCTAACCAATTGCGGCCACAGCAAATGCATTCCATGGCTTTCTACGGTGATTGTAGAGATATTTAGTGTGCTGCTCTTTATGTACTTTCAAGAGACTATCATACGCAATTTTGACCGAAAAACTCCGAGCACAAAGCGGGCATGACACAACACCATTGATGACATCGTAAGTGATAGCTATAGGAAATCTAGCTATATAGTCATCACGTCTGATCTAATTGCGACCTTGTTCGACCTTTTCAGATTACTGCACTAATGACTCTCAACCAGTTACCTAGTGTGTCTCTACTGAATAGGGTTCTTGTTGCAGGTCAGGGTCGAACAGCTAGACGTCTGCATTTATTTTTCTTTCAGTCTGGTGTTGAAATCAGTATTTAAGACCACTTAATTTCACACAATGGATTAGTTTGCATCAGTAAGGCCAGCGACCTCGCTTTAATCGTTTATTCGTGCTGTGTATTGTATGGGATAGGTTAGAAACAAATCAAAGAGCTTTGTGATTGTCGCATAATTTTATATTTGTAGAAAAATTGTATGCTTCACTCTCATACATCATCTCACCTAAATATAAATACATGAACTATATATACGTTCCCGCAAACAGCGTATATTCAGAAAATAACATCGGCTAATCGTGACTTTTAGCTAGCTTTATTAGATATTATCCTATATAAAATTCAATTAAAGTAAGTATTATACAATACATCGCATGTGATAGTTGACACAAGATTCCATATTACATGTTATTCATAAATCATTATAATATGTCGATAGCATTTGAAGTTAAGTCTAAGTTTACATATTTTACACATTTCATAACACCTACACTTTATCTATTTTTGCTATAATTTCAAATACTCAATGGCAAATAACATAAAAGCAAGATTACAACTATCATAAGTACGAAATATAAACTAATTACGTAAACAGCTGGCACAATGAAGATCTAGATGAGTTACACCACATTACAATTAACATTACGCTATTACGGTATACTTCATACATGAAAATATGTATGCCATAAACCAACAATATACACAATAAATAAGATCATGGAATGTTTCCGTTTTTGTTCAATGGTGGCCTACGCCAGGATAACAATCGGAATAGAAAGAACACGATAAAAAAATAATGCGAACATTTTCGATACGATAAATTATAGCAAAAATACTTGTTACTATATAGGCCACAAAACATTTGAAGGTATGCGCGTTGCGCGTGCGTGCGCGGTGCGAGCTCGCGGCTCGCGGCTCGACGCCGTCAGCTTGCCGCCGCAAGCGAGCGTGTGGGACGTAACTTCTGAAACAAACCACAGCATTAATAACATCGTGTAACAGAACACTAAGGAGTACATGTCGATGGCCTAGAAGACAAAAATGTGCTAATTACAAAATTTTGATAATGTAATATTTTAATGCCAAATGTAAATTAGCATGCTTTACCGATCGCACTTTTCCGAATGACATAATTCCGTCTCTTTCCGTCTATACTGTATTTCTATGTACAGTTTTAAGTTATAGTATCTAGAAGTTTTGAATCAATAAAAACAGTCCTCCTGAAAAACTGGTAGGTCTGTAATTACCATGTTTGTCTTCTAGAACATCGATTTGTGCATGTCCACACTCAACGCAACAAGGTGTCCACTTTCTGTTTACGCGCGCAAATCAGCGGGAAATGAGAACGTAATATGTTGGCTACGCACGTAATTATCCCACGTGCAGGCCGCCGTAACAACTATTGCTATGTGCCCCTTCTTCCTATATATGTTCTCGTCTTTGTCAATTGCTTAATTTTACACTATACTGATTTGTAATAATTTATAATAATCACCAGCTAGTGCGCATTGGCGTCGGCGTAAAGCGTGGTGGCGATGTAAGTGGTGGGCACGAAGCCCTCCTCGCGCGTGTGATGGCGGCGCACGCGCGTCCAGCCGTCGCCCGCGTCCGTCTCCAGCACCAGCAGTCGCTCGCCGCACTCCATCTTCATTGTGGAACCGCTACCGATTCCTGGGGGAGGAAAAGATGGTTTAATATATTTTTGACTCGTATTAGATGGATATGATCATCTGCCTAGCCTTTTACTATGTTGGGGTCAGATTCCAGTCTAACTGGATACAGCTGAATACCAGTATTTTACATGGAGCGACTTCCTATTTGATTTCGACAACCCAGTGAGTACTGGGTAATACGATACCCCTTGGCCTGTACATACAATGCAAATTAACTTTTTATGTTCTATTATATTCTAATGTAAAACCAATCATGGGCCGTTTGTATACAAATACAAAGACACAATCTTGGGTGATTTGATGATTTTAATTTGATTCATGTGAAACTATTGCGTTTATGGCGGCAGTGATAACTGACGGTTTTAAACTAAACTACATCTGTAATGTCTGACAAGAGTTGAGCAGTTACGGTCATAAAACCTGAGGATAACGAATAATAATACGAAGTTTTCTTGCGTGTCGCTTCGTAGAGTTAGCGAATTGACCACGACTGCGACATTTCTTTAGTTAGATAAATCAAACTCTGCTCACCTTCAAAAGCATATAACGCCTTGCAGTACCCCACAGGCTGCAGATCAGGCTCACAATAATAATAATCAAAGTCGGACTCATGATCATTATCATGGTCATTGTCCTCGGGGTCATGGTCGTGGTCGCCGTTGGCGTGGTCGTGGTGTACCGTGGCGAGCTCCCCGCCCAGCCCGGACTCGGGCGAGCCGCCAGCTGCGCGCGCGCCGGGCCCGGCCGTGCCGGTGCCTGTACTCACGGATGATTCTGATGCTGACCGGGATAGGGATTCGCTGTTTGAGCCGATGCTGAAAGAGGAGGTTGGAAATTGTTTGCTGGAATTACCTCCATAATCCATAATCCAAAAATTACCTACATAAATTATTTAAAATGCCTTCCTGATTGAGGAATGAAATCACACTCAGTCAGGGCCCCAATTCCACTAATTTTACAAACAGATCAGTGATTTTTTTGATTTGGTGTTTCTGGCAGATTAGATTAATGTGCCTCGTTTGTCTATTTATGGTATTCTAGTGGTCGCAAGCGTTACTGCTGAGTGTGAGGTCCTGGGTTCGATCCCTAGGTCGGATAAAGGGTCATTAGAGTATTTCCATTAAGACTTTCTCAGTAGCGGCCCGGAGATTTCGGACCTGTGTCCGGTTGATGGAAATAGGCTTGCCCGGGGCATTACGGGACTTAACATATCTAGCGAAATATAGGTGAACTACACTTTTGCCTAACCCTTCAGAGAATCAACGGGTGATATGTTTGTAAGTCTGCGGTGTTTACCTGGTGGCCTGCGTGGGCGCCTGCCCGTTGGTCCTGGCGGTGGGGTGTAGCGGCGGCGCGCCGACCTGACTGTTGGCCTCTGCTAACAACTCCTCGAACTTGTTCAACTGAGCGCGAAGCTTCTTTAATTTGTCGCAACACTCGTTTAGTTGACCTGGTGGGACGAAACGGGTTCTTAGAAATATTAGCAGAAAAATATAAGTAAGGCGTAGAAGAGATGTATCCAAAAAAAAAGGTTTTTGGAGGTTGATCACGAACTGTTTTAATTAACGTCTAGCGCTATAGCGAAATCATCATAATTATTTTGCAAACATTTGTGCGTGTTTATAACTACCTAATTAAACATTAACGATCATAAATTCAATTTTAAGAATTTTAATGCAATAATTAGGTATTATAGTTTTAAGTGGTTTCTTGATAACACTGTTTTCTCATAATATATTACTTCACCATTTAATACTCCCGTTTCCATCAAAATTATTCATATTAAAGGACTTGGTAGGTAACATTTAAATAGTAATAAATCGTCTACTTCTGAACAAAATAAACAAGGCAAAGAAAATAATAAATAAGGAGGAAAACCTAGGCGGTAAAATAAGTCACGAAGGAAGTCCTCCAAGAATTAAAATGAAATGTACCACGTCGATTGTGTCCCACACATCAACAACTCAGCATTACTACTAACTTCGCAATTAAATCTTGGTAACTGTCAGTTTTTGCAACTGATAGTTTTCACGACTGACAGTGTTTTGTTTTCTTGTTGATATAATCAGCCTGTAGCGTTCCCATTGCTATGGGGCGGGAGCCTCAATAGGCCCCCTCACCGTGAGAGTTTATGGGCCAGTGCAGGTTAGTGGATGTCAAATGTCTTCGATTTTTATGTTCTTAAACTGCCAGTTACCTCGCGATGTTTTCCTTTACTGTTTCAAGGACAGTGGTTATGAAATAAATACCACTAATGGTAAAGTACCTATTGAAAAATTTCAAATTACCTTCTACAGTCATGGGATCTCCAAGCGCGGGGCTCGTTTCGTAAACTCCTTTCATTTTCATGAGACCTTCCATCGCCGCTTGCTCTTGAGCCACCTGCAACAAAATCGACCGTCTGAACATATGTGCGAAGATAATCGTTATTTAAATCTACAGGCTGTCGCTTTGCAACCTGGTCAAATTCAACGAGGTATCTATACTAATGATTCTCGACCCGAATCTATAATAAAAAGGGTAGGTTTTTTTACTTTTTTTTTACGGAAATCGGCAAGTGTAAGTCACCCTTATTAAAACGCAGCCCGTCTATTCCTAGCTCAATAAACGCACCGTCACACACACAAACGCAAACGTTTATTCCACAGTACAATTATGAACAGTATAAACTAGGGGGTGGTTTATTACGCTTACCGATTTCCGTAAAAAGTGTATGCCTGTATTGGAGTCGGCTTTTAGTCAAACTGGATGCACCCGAATACCAGTATTTTGTATCGACTGCCTATCTATTCTGACCTTTCAATCTATCCTATAATAATAATATTATAAAGAGGTAATGGCGTTCGAATAATTTGTATGAAACCTGGCCTGCCTGACTTTTGCATTTTACTTTATTTCCAAAAATAGCAGCGACGCATAAAAAGACACACAGCCCACAGGATGTGTTGCTTCAACGCGGAAGAATTCGTGGGCAGAAGCTAGTCATTTATGAAACTGGTAATGTAGTTGGAAGTCAGTTTTTTCTTTCAGGGGGTTACTATGACGTCTTGAAGCAGGAGCAATTCCAGTGTGGGAAAGAGACAGAGCTATACAGGTCGTCTAGCGCCATCTCTTGCCCACACTGGAATTACTCCTGCTTTAAGACGTCATGGTAGGCCACCATGAAGTCAGTTTAAGTTAAAGAAATCTTCTATTTTGGCTTCTCCTGCTAGTACTGCCACTGTGTACACATTTTTTTTATAACTCTCGTGTCAAAATATCAAGAAGTTAAATCTGCCCGCTACGTTTTAGTGGTCTTAAAATATTTTTATAGCAAAAAGCGACCTCTGTTAGACCTTAAAAATATAACATATGGGTCGTTCTTCTTTTTAACCTACAAAAAGGTGTCTCCACCAGTCAGTGAAAAAAAAAACAAGGAAATTACCATAATTTTTTTCTTAGTTGTATTTCAACAAGCACTGTACTATACACTTAATGGCTGAACACGATTAAATAATATATGCATAGAATAATTTCATTGTAAAAAGTACGTTAGAGAGTTGTAAATCCACGTGACAGAAGTGTATTCCATACAAAATCACAGTGTCTCCCGCTACCTCGGCTTGCGTATAATCCATAATATTACAAAAAATATATATAATGACACAAAACATAAAAATATCATATAACTCCTAAATATATTACCTATCATGTAATAGCAACCATTATTTTTTATCACTTTTAATAAAATATTCACAAAATCTCAAATACTTGTCTCCTAGTACCTGATGTTTTATTTTTTAAATTCTGTCACATGGGTTGTCCTTCGAAATACGCGTTTGTGCCACTCGTCTTTGTGGCCTGCGATTAGAGGTTTAGACCCCCTTCCCTCCATGGTACGATTTCCCCTCTGAGATCGAGAGACAGCGCGTCAGCCGCCCGAAAGCTGTGATAGGAGGTGCGTGTGTTTATTCGGCTACCACTTCGTCACGTAAGTAATTGATTCAAAATATAAAGATTATTGTTGCTTTTCGTTGTCTACTCTTACGTAATAAGAAATATTTTATTGCCAACGTGTAAATTATATATTCTATGTTAACTTTTAAATGTTATCGACTTTGCAACAATAATTAACCCCTCCGTCACATGACAACCCCGTCACATATGTATTGTGACGGAGCGGTAAAGTACGTGACGGAGGGGTAAAAATAAACGATATTCATGTTCTATTTATGGTGAGTCCGAGAAATACTGAAATAGATTTACTAGTTATTATGGTAATTATTTCTACGGAAAGTGTTACAATTATTTTTCTATCTTCTCGTATGTTTAGGTACTTATTAATTATTTCCTATTTCCAGATACCATCATGGCGAAAAATAAGACATTAACACCAGCTGAAAGACAGCGGCGTTGTCGGGAGGAACGAAAAATACCCTGACAAGTTAGCTGAAATAAAGGAGGAGGTATTTAGAAAGAATTTAGAAATATACCATGCTCGAAAGAAGCAAGTGGCTCACATGAGCATGCGAGAACATCGAATCAAAAAGCTAATATGGCAAGAAGGAAATAAAAAAAGAAGGGAGAAGAAAAAGATGCTTGAAGAGGTACATTTAAACACGCCGGCCCCATCAGCAATACCAGAAACCGGACGAATAACTCCATCTGCAACACTGACTCCCTCTGAAGTATCTACTCTTAGTTCAAGGGGAAGAAAGAATGAAAGTGAAAAGAGATAAAACAAAGTTATACAGAGATAATATTAAGTTTCAAGAAAATAGACCAGTTAGAGAAGAGAGGCTGCTAAGCTTTCACAAGCTTTTACAACAAAACTTATACTGTCACTTACGGGATATCTTCCGTGATTGTCCATTATTTTGAGCTCCGCTATATATTCGACGCTGTTGCAAGCGCCATGTTGCGTCAACCCTCGATCATGGCGCTTGCAGCAGGAACAGTAACGTAGGTGACATTATAAATTTAGAGAAGAAAGTTCGAAAATAAAAGAAGAGACTGCACAGAAAATCAAAAAAAGACAGCAGCAGCAGCAGCAAGAAAGATGAAAGCAATAGTTAGATTACAAAGAAGTACAGCGTTCTTTCTAATACCATTAAAGAACGATACAAAACTGTCAAGAGTCGAGAAGAAAACCGCCTCATCCAATCGGTACTTCAAACCCGTATCGTAAAAGAGTCCAGAATGCAGATCGAATTGGTAAGTGACACATTAGGTGTAGACCGACCTTTAACATACAAAAGCGTTCTACCAAAACATATTGATCTTGTACGGAAGATTCGTCAGTTCTTCTTGCGGGATTATGTAACGAGAGCAACAGCTGGTAAGAAGGAGACTGTCACGCACAAAAAAAAGAAAGCGCAGAAAAGATTTTTTGATTCGGTATCCAGTATGAAAGGATTTTGTTCGGAGTGCAAGAGCCGGTGCATAGATTATGATAAAAGTAACCAAACAGAGATTGTAGACTTACGACAGTGGATAAGGAAAAGTGAAGTTGTAGAAAAGGAAGAGGAAAAGATAAAGATTACAAAAAATGTACCAGTTTCTGAAAATCTCACAATTGAGGAAGTAAGTATTTGAGAGTGAGCTGCAAAACTTCAAAACGCACATCCAGTTCTCAAATGTGATATTATTAATTATCTAAGTTCGATCTCATGTTATTTTATATAACAATGTTGAAGACTGATAAAGATTTATAACAAAATAAATTATTCTAAAAAAAATAAACCTGTTTTATTCCAAAACGCAGCCTGTTATCCCCTAGAATAACAACTCTGTCACATAAGTTACTACTATGTCACAATGTTGTCTCCTGGTAAGAAAATTGTTTTGGTCGTTTATATATTTTATTATGACTAGTGCAACATTGGAAAAATTATATTTATAATAGTTGATGATATTGCCGTCTGTGATATTCGTATTTATTTGTAAATGATGGTAAAAATTGATTTATAGCAAAAACATACTTTATATTAGCACAAAATGTGACAGAGTGGTATAAGATCATGAATTAAACATATTTTATAAATACAAATGTATTATTTTAATATGTTTTCTAAAAATTCCTTTAGTTAATTAATGTATCACAAAAGTACATGTTATTTGACGAAGAGTATTCGATAGAATAAAATAAAAGATTTCGTGACGGAGGTGTAATTTTTTTTGTCGGATCCATCTTTCAGGTCTCTAAAATCGTACAAAAATCTGTAAACTTCCCGGCCAACAACTTTTTCCGATAGAATAGAAATTCTGCTCTCAGAATATTTATAAGTACTGACGAGGAAGCTTTATATATTTTTTTTCGAAATTGAGCGAATGTTTCACCAAATTGTAGGTTAAAAAGAAGAACGACCCATATAACATTTGATGAGATCACATGCTATGAAGGTCGTCTCAAGGAATAGTAGATTATATTATACAAAAAATATTTATATGCGAAAGGCGTTTGCTCAAACCACGATGATTTTATGTAAGTATGTATTTTAATAATTGTTCGCTGTTAACCGCAAAAGAGGAAAACATTAATCATGTAATCGAGTAAGTGAAACTGGTTTTAACGATGTTGTGGGTAGCTTTACTATAGGTAGTAACTTTATATCAATGTGTTGGTAAGCTATAAAATAGACCTAAAAGTTTGATAAAACAAACAGTAGTGTGTGTGTGTGTGTGTGCGTAGTTTGTTTGTTTGATTGTTGGATAGTTTTTTTTGTTTGTTTAAGTTTGGTAATTATCAAAAACTGTACAAACTTTATTCGGAAGGTCCATTGAGAAGGTCGACTAAAATAATCTTCTTTGGTTTCGCGGTCGCAAACCCGACTGCTGAGCGTGGAATCCTGGTTACGATTCCCGAACTGTTATTGGGATTTTTTCCATTAGGAATATCTCGGAGTACGGAAGTTGGCGATATGAAACCCTTGTGCCTCGGAGCGCACGTTAATACGTTGGTCCTGCGCCTGATCTCTCTCCGGTCATGTCGGATTGCTGTCCCTGTGGACTATGAAGGCGAGGGTGCACCGGCGCCTGCGCATACACGCCTGCACTATAATATCTCCGGAGCCGATGGCTAATCTCCGCTGAGATTGGTCGCCGTGATCGAAAATGATCAAGCGGACTATTTCATTTTTCTCTAGACAGTTTTACAGTTGCATTTAATTGCGTTATCATTCCCAACTTAAGTTAGTAATTTATCATCACTACATAGTTTAGAACAAAGTCGCTTTCCGCTGTCTGTCCCTATGTATGCTTAGATCTTTAAAACTAGGCAACGGATTTTGATGCGGTTTTTTTAATAGATAGAGTGATTCAAGAGGAAGGTTTATATGTAAAACATTGCACACGTGCGAAGCAGGGGCGGGTCGCTAGTATTAATTATAAGTGGTTCATATACTTGTGTTAGTTAATCCGACGGTTTATGTTTGTGTCATCAATCAATTCGAGACGCTTCTATTTGTTTTTGTAAATGCTTTGCATGCAAACTAGTACATAATGTTATGGTAAACTTTAGTAACACCATTTGTGGCTAAGCTTCAAAACATTATTATAAGCTAATAAAGACTGATATTAGAATATAATATAATTAATGCAATACGACGGTTTATGTGTCATCAATCAATTCGAAACGCATTTGTTTATGTAAATGCTTTGCATGTAAACTGGTACATAATATTATGGTAAACTGTAGTAATACCATGTAACCTGTGTAGTTAAGCATCAAAACATTATAAGCTTCTAAAAACTCGTGTGAAACGTTTAGAGGTCGCATTTGATCAACAATGGCGACAATAATCAGTTCGACACAAACCGGCGATAATAGAACATTATATATCAAAGATGTCTCACAAAAATATTACAGATATCGGTAGAAGTGTGACCGAATCTCGCTGAAATGAGTTTCGTTGATACTTGAGGCAAGGACGCCTAACACTAGTACAAACGCACTAATACAAGCAATGGTAGCCCCCTTGTTATCGGTTGCTGATTGGTTATTTCCAACGGCAATCAAACACGACTATCCTCATGCTTCACAAGTTAAATATAGTTTTCCTTGTGCTAACATATGATTAACTTGCGAGTAAAGCGACTGCTTTAAGCAAAAGGACGTAAAAGGGTACTTTTTTAAACATATTATTATTATATTATACATAAAGGGATATACTGACCTGCTTACTCAACTCCGCCACCTTAGCTTGAAGTTTCTTTTTCTTCTGGTTCGGTGGCAAGTCTGAATAATCCTCCTTTCCATCCATAGACATGTTATTCTGTAACGCAAACCAGCACTTTAATGCTCAGTTTTCACTCTCGGGCAGTGCAAAATGCAACCGTACACCACAAAATCTGCTAACTCTACTAAAATCCCACCATGTGTCAAAATCTTTAGAAAACATATCTAATTAAATTCTGTAAATATATCCTTACTTTATTTTTAACCTTGAATAAATTTTTAAACATGCTTAACGATCTACGACCACTTATAAATCACTGACACTCGGTTATGTACTAAAATATGAATTTATTAACCACATAACTCCGTCGGACTCAGTAGTCAACTGTCCGATATTCACGGTAAACGGTCATTATCCGGTCAAATGCAATCAAATTACTTTTGGCGACCTCATTTAATTCATGTAGAAAACCTAAATATAAATAACATAATAAATATTTGTATTGTAATATAAATTACACAAATAGTCACAACATCTATTAACAAATTAATATAAACATGAAAACATAATGCGAGTGCGCTGAAACCAATGGAAGCCGTGCAGGCATGGATGTTAGAACAAGCGATACACACCAACCAACTGTATGCGACAGAGAAAGTTTATTGGTCATCTCATGAAAGAATCACATTACTCATTAACACTGTTCGTAAACATATCAACATCGTGACATTGAGAGCAATTTGTGAGGAATTTCACGCAAACATTAAACAACAAAGACTGATTTACTGTATTGTTCTCAATTTATGAATCTTTAGTCAGGTTGTAATGACAATGCCTAAATTGTTTGTCAAAGATAAAAACATCTTAGAAAATGCTGGCGATAATTCTACCTCAGCATATTCAAGTTTAATGTTCCGATAGCCATGACATAGTGGTGGAACTTTCATACCAGCCTAAAAGCTTAGCTTGCCCTTATAAACGACTACTCTTCATGATGTTGGGGTTTCTGAACAGTTTGCCTAATGGGCTTGCCGTATTGTTGGCCCTTAGGCACACCACTGCCATGACAATAGCGTAGTCTCCGACCGCAATGACAAAGTGACAATATTCTTACTGAAACATGCTTCACATCTAACATAGGGTTACATACATCACACAATACTCCAATCAAAACAAAACATAGTCGTTGTATACCTTTGATTATAAGTTAAGATGGAGCATCAAATGTGCGAAAACGTGTCATAAATATCAGCCAACTGTTGGCTTATAAGTTCGCACACAGAAGCATAGACGTAAAGTACACTGTACGTCTATAGTCTCTGTACACCGGCCGCACGCACACATGTTTGAAATTGTTGCCTCGTTTTCTTTGTTTTGATTGTAGGGCGACGCTCCATCTAGACATTATACAACATGTAACAGAAAGGGTATAATCATATGGAATACTGTGGTACGGACCATCAAACTGAACAACTTTCTCTATGGGACCACCATCGAAATCGTAAAAAAATAATCAGCTGTCCCATACATTTGGGTCGAGTAGGTATTGAAATTTTGTATAGGACAGCTGATATTTTTTTTACGATTTCGATGGTTGTCCCATAGAAAAAGTTGTTCAGTTTGATGGTCCGTACCACAGTATTCCATATGATTATACCCTTTCTGTTACACGCTGTATAATCAAAGTTGTAAACAAACAACATTAACCAACTATAACTAGTTAACCAATAAACAGTCTCACACACATCACCGAATGCACCACGACACACGAGTCACACCGGACTGACCTTGATCGAGTTGCAGGCCTCGACAATCTTCTGTAGAAGCGTTAGCGGCGCGCGCGGGACGGGGGAGGCAAACAAACAACATTAACATGGGGTTGGTAGAAACACACCGGACGGACGGGCCGACCGACCGGTCGCAACAAGCGATATTATGTATCATGTAGAGGTGTACATGTATATCACGCAACAAAAAAGTGTTCGCTGGATAGTGGTAGACGTGTCGTGAAATTTTGCTTTTCAACGTTATTTTATGAACTACAAGTTGCAGCAGATTATGTACTTTAACCGGTCGTCATTCGTTATTACTTGGACGATAAAAACCGCCCTTACTGCTAAGCAATAAGACAGTGTCACTCGATTAACTGACCAAAATTATTTTATAGGTGGCTATCAATTCATGTCTAGTCATTTCACTCTTAGGATAATCTATAAATCTGTACAAATGAATAAAATTGAAGTTTCTGTTTGTAATACCAAAATAACAGCTATAAACTGAATGCTTATGAAAGTATAGAGTAATAACAAAAAAAAAAAAAATTGTCTCTCTGTTTGTTCCGGCTAATCTCCGAAACGGCTGAACCGATTTAGACGGGACTTTTACCGGCACACAGCTGACATAGGCGACTTTTATATTAGAAAAAATATAAGGGTTCCGTGCAAAAAAATTAAACCCTTGTAATTGGTAACAAAATTCGATTCAAAAAGGAAAGTAATATTTTTTTATCTAATAATTTCACGCGAACGAAGGTCGCGGGCAACAGCTAGTTATTAAATACAGTTAAAGTTATCACCAACTGATCACCATGAAGGAACAGAAAAATGCGGGCTACTAGAAGAAGACCGCGCACGTTTTGAGTCATAAAATAACGTTTATAAATAACTAAAAGATTGGAAAAAAGAAAGTAAAGTAATTGTATGAAACATTGTTTAAGACGGTGTTATTCATAATTGCTTGTTGTTTATCAACATTAACAGAAGCTAGTGATTCATGCTAATGACTTACATCCCCACCACCGCGGGGCGACTTACTTTTTCCACATGACATGGCACCGACGCAGACAGCCAAGATATCAATTGGTTGTTATTTGTACCCATGTTAGGTAGGGATCGAACAGGGATTGAAATATAAAAATAAATTAGTACCTCCAACTTACACAATAAAAAATAAATAAGAACCTCACTGGCGTTTAGTCATTGTTTTCAGTTTTCCTCGTTCAATTTTTTTGATTGTAAAACGATTCATGACTACACGCCAGCTGTGTAAATAAATGAACAAAAGTAATAACATAAAAATGATATAACATCAAATCGTATTCTACAAATTAAATAAATAAATTATAGAACCATACCATGCATTTACGTAGGTAATAATTATTTAAAAATTCAAAT
This sequence comes from Eugnorisma glareosa, assembly GCA_947578425.1. NCBI lineage: Eukaryota > Metazoa > Arthropoda > Insecta > Lepidoptera > Noctuidae > Eugnorisma > Eugnorisma glareosa. Next base: position 15,194,982 of record OX387959.1, read on the forward strand.
ATTAAGCTGATATGAAGCCCATACATAATTTCAAGCACACAGCCCCGAAACCTTATAATTTGCTTCCGAAATAAAATAAATTGAACGTATGTTTGAATACGATAAGATAGCAGCTGTAACAGAATAAAATAATAATAATCCTAACTACGTTGTGAAGTCAGCATTAGATCTCACACATGCGGCACATTTATTATTATTATACAATAACGGTAGATGAATAATCTTGATATAAAACTGTGCGAACATTTATCGGAACAATGCTGTCTTCATAAAACACTGACTATAATATTATATAGAACCATTGACTACAGGAACCTCTATTGAATCTATCCACATGTTTACAAGTAGTAGACAAACATGACCATTTAACCCAAAGCATCTGTCCTTGTCACACCTGGGCTGCATCAATATGTTCATCTCACCTTATTGGAGCTGAAGATGGAGAGGAGGCCTCCTCTCTTCTTGATCTTGTTCCCGGAGACGGTGCCGCGCGCCGCCGTGAGGTGGTTGTGTGGGTGGTGGTGGGTGGTGGCGGCGTCCGTGGTGTCAGCCCCGGACGCCGTCTCGAAAGCAAAGTCTTCGGGAGGTACGAAACCTGACTTATACCTGTCTATAACTAATTTTGTGTCCTGTAAAAACAATTGCATCATTACGTATGGATTTTATTATGAACAAAAATTCAAACGATGCCAAGAATTAATTGGCACTAGTTTTTAGGTCGCTCCAAGCCGTTAGATCTCGAGAGGCTATAAAATTTGCCGTAGGTAACTATTAGTGTAACCCATTTCTTAGTTTAACGATCCTTATAAAATGTTTAATATGCTGCTAATAAACTATTTTCTTTGAATCATTAAAAGGCAAACTATGTATCATAAGAACATCACGACACTCAACTTAAAAGCTATTTTAGTCAGTGTTCGGTTGACTAACAAACCATATACAATATGTGACACCAATTCTAATGTTATGTACACTTGAAAGATGGTGGCGACCAGTAAGCAAAATATACAATATTCACTCCACGTGCATAACATAAGTACCCATTAGCATATTGATACCGAAATGCGACGCAATATAAAGAAGAATGTAATTATCTCGAGTTTCAGATTAAACAATGTCTATGAATCACTATCATTTACTAAAGTCATGAGTATGCGTGTCTAGGAGTATGATCGAGTGAAGCTTCGTGCAGGTTTCACTATTTGACACAAGTCTTAAATTGATCTGAGTTAATTTGATCAAAAACCATTTTAATTGGGTTTTGTCATAGTCGTAATTTGAGCATTATTTTGACAACCTTCTTCTAGATAAATCGAAATTGCTGTACTGGCCAGATACATGCGACCAGCGGCCGGCAAAAGTTGTATGAAAATCCATATCTGTCGTGTTTAGCGGCTAAATTACATAGTAAACTCATATCTGTCGAGTTATTTAAAAATGGAACGATCTTTTACTCTGAAACATGGCAACCAAGGAGGTAACTTATCAAAGGTTTTATTTAAATTTCGAATTGGCTTGCAAATAGAAAGCGGTTTATTGAAAAAAAAAAACAAATGAACTCCTCAACGCGAGTTTTAATTTCCTAGCATTATTTGAGAAAAGTAGGCACAACTAGGCATTGATGGACTTAAGTATATGTGCCTCGGCTTCGCCTCGGCCCACATTTACACGTTTGTCCATCAATGCCTCTGTTGCTGGCCGCTACAGTAATGTACTATATCTTACCTCTTTTTCATTAATACTATTTGCTGCAGTCTCCATACCGTCTAGACACTGCATGATTATCGGAAACACCTTCCTTTCCACGTCCACAGAACTCAACATGAAGTTCTTGATATTTTTTATCCTTTTCTCATCTAAGTCCTGCAAACATAAAGGTTACTTGTTAAAAGAATAAACATATTTCCGCATATAATTATACGAAAATAGTGGACGTGTTTTATGCATGTCTCTCCCAGTTGACCTAGTTGGCGTGCCGCCAGAATGCACCATACAAAGTGGTTGCACTATTGGACCCAACATTTTCGTGAATTTCTTTCTCAAACTCACACAATGACTCATGTTTACGTCCAGGAGAAAGTTACGAATCTTAAGTCATAGAAAATCTCATAATAACAGCGAGCATCTTGTAATCGAACCCATTTACAAGGAACATGACAGATTTTCATTAGTCAACGTGTTAAATTGTCGTGAATTATAATTCAATTTTCTTGACATATGCAATTAAATAAGACAAATAACGATCTTGTAAAATTGGAAGAAAAAAGTGATAAATTGGAAAGGAACTGGGCATATTATTTAAATAAGGTACATTATCGTTCGTGACAGTAAATCATTACAGTCGTAATTTATTGGTCGAGTCGTCGTGCCGGTTGCGTTTCTACAAGATTATTTTAGGATAATACGATAGATGTCGCAGATTGTGTCCCAACGGTATTTGTAACTCGAAACCGAAGTGAGATATCCTAAGCTCAAAAGCGGTCTTAGGTATGAAATATGGTTATTCATTCAGGAAACCTAAAACCGCCGTTGTTTTTGCGCGTGTCTAATAAGAAATTGATATCTTTCGATTACTTTTTTGTCGGATAAAACCTATGTTACGTGTCAATTTTAAAAATTGATATGAAACGTTGATTGAATCATTTAAATTAGACAACCTCATACATAACACAAACGTCATCAGAAATAAATCATTATTGCGAAAATTGATCTTTCTTTCTGTTCATATTTATGCGATACAAACGCGCCTGAATAAACCCGTAATAAAGTCCTGAGCCAGAAGAATTGGTGGAATGGAACAGGTGGTCTACCATGACGTTTTAAAGCAGGGGTAATTCCAGTGTGGGAAAGAGATGGCGCTAGACGACCTGTATAACTCTAACACTGTTTTAAACTTTCACGGTTTACACTTACACATAAACTGTCACTTACGGGATATCTTCCGTGATTGTCTATTATTTTGAGCTCCCGATATTTCGACGCTGTTGCAAGCGCCATGATCGCGGGTTGACAACTCACGGTCGCGGTCGCGGGCTGTATAACTCTGTCTCTTTCCCACATTGGAATTACTCCTGCTATATGACGTCATAGTAACCCCCCAGAACTGATTATTATGACATGTCCAGAAGTAGACGGCTTTCAACTGGACGATGATGAAGAAAAAGTCGTAACTCACCTGTAACTGTTTGAAGACATGCGGCAGCCGCTGCTCATAGTGCTGTCGTTGCGCGTCATTTGTTTTGCGCAGCTGATCCATGTACTCCTGCTTCGCGTCTTCGCACGCTTGACTCCGGAGTTTCATGTTCGCTTTCTGTTTTTCCACCTCTGCTCGACTGCAATTCAATGGAAGAATCGTTAAAGTTTATTCTTCAAATATGAAACACTATAACAACTGCTCTCAAGACCTGATGGCTCGTTGAGTTCCGTCGAAGAAGAGACCATCCCTTGTTCAATAAACGCGTCGTAAAAAGGCGACAACTATAATAAGGCGAGTGGAACGGGCAGCAGCGTCCCCCAGATATTTTAATGGTTGTGTTCATTAACAAACCCATTAAAAACAGTAGACGTTTAGTGGAGCCGATAAAGTAAAGGTTTCCGTCTTTAGTCAGTAAAATATAAATGTTCTCTAGGTTAACCATCTGACCGCAACGGTAACCGGCAGCGGTGTAAGCTGATGGTCTCCATTTGGCTCATATATCAAGTGAATCACCATCTTATGGAGCTATTAAAGTTAGCTTCGTTCAAGCCATATATTTCTATTTATTTAAGAGTATAAAAGAAAAGTTGGCATGAATAGTACACTCACTGGCATCCTCACCCCCATAAGGTTTACCCTGGCTATTGTGCTGTATTAAGTATTGAACCCATGCCAACACGTCATTGTTTACGAGGTCAAGAATACATTATATTTTCTTGTTGCCAACTTACACACATGCTGATAAAATATGTATGTATTAGTATTATTTATCATAAGGAAAAAAAAAATGACCGCAGAACTAATTCAGTTAACAACGAAAGCAATGTTAACATTGAAATAACACAGCATTAAAATTCGATTACCACGGCGTTTACAATTCGCTGTACACTTTACGCACTGTTTAATCAGCTGTACAGTTTGCAGGTCAAGTCAGTAATCGGTGGAGTGAAGTAGTGTATTAGATAATCACCTCAGATTAAGGTCGGCGTCTGCCTTTTGGAAGGTCTCCAGTGCTCGCTCCGATTCCCTGGCCGCTCGCTCGTACGATCTCCGCGCCCGCTCCAAAGAACCTATCGATGAGTTCAGCACTCCCATTTGTTTTGCACCTTCGTTTAAATGTTGCTGTAATTAAACACAACGTTGGTTCATCAAGAGTTTCAAAAGTAAACAACAAAACCGCTTCAAGGAAGACAATCAAGATCAGAGTTATTTGAATCCCAAGATTCGATTTTGAATTATAACTATAAGCGAGGCGGTGTAGTCATGTTTATTTTTAGAAGCCCTGCGTTAAGGTATCGGCCGTGCCATACATACTGTATTGTGGCGTCTCAGAACTCAGAAGTATGTTAAATAAAACGGCTGTGAAATAAAAATTGAGGTCGTTTAAGATTAACCTGCAATAAAACGCAAGTTTGCTTCAGCAAATAAAACCTCGGAATGGTGATAACATCAGGTGATAATTACAGCATAGACACAGATGTCTACGTGACGATTTCCGTTGACATATCCCGAATAAAAACAAACTTGTGGTTTTTCTGTAACTTGCTGCAGTTTTTTTATCATCCTACCAGTCGTATACGTGTTAATTATATTTTTCCTTAATAAACATTAGGTATTATGAATGCAGTTTCTGCACGACTAAGGATACTTTGTTGTAGTTCATGCTGTGCCAATTTCCATTATAATGAAAACAATAGGTAAATACTAGTATCGCGACTTCAACTCGTGTGCCATTTCGCTGGCTCCCCAGTTGCTCTCATGTAGAGGGGCACAAATCTAGACTACACGGTCTAAGTACAGGCATCGTCCTCATCTGCCTAGCCTTTTCCCAACTATGTTAGGGTCGGCTTCCAGTCTAACCAGATGCAGCTGAATACCAGTATTTTACATGGAGCGACAGCCTATCTGACCTCCACCACCCAGTTAGTACAGGGTAATACAATACCTCTTGGTGAGACTGGTTGTCAGACTTTTCGGGCCACTGACTACCTCTAACGACTGTCAAAGATGTACAAATGACAGCCGAGGCCAACGGTTTAACGTGCTTTCCGAGGCACAAAGGAAACTCGGTATGTAATGGGTGGTCACCCATCCACAGACCAACCTAGGCAAGCACGGCTTAACCCAAAGATCGACCCGAGCAGCTGTTATTATTTAGCCACAAGCTCCTACAGGCACGGTCTACCTACAGCCATGCAGGGTCTTATAATTTCCTAGTAGCTAAACTCGGTGAACTAATTTTCTTGCTTCACCAGGGAATTTAACCCAAAACCTCAAATCCTTAGCAAGACGCGCTTTCCACCGCTATAGAACAACCAGTCGAACGTGTTCATTGACATTAACAGAATAAACTAGTAAATGTCTTCCTATAAGGCCAGGACTCAACTAAAGCGGAGGCGAGCGGGACGAAGAGATGTGCAAGAGTCGACCAATCACAGGTGAGATGTAAACATTCAATGTCGGTTGCCACAGATCTCTCCGCCCCACTCGTCTTCGCTTTGGTGGAGTCCGAGCCTAAAGCTCGTTAAACTTTTGACCGCCAGAGCATAAACGCACGCGTGTGCCCACCACGCCGAGCCACAATTTCACCTACCATTTCGTCACATATTTGTATCGTTTGGCGTAAAGGGCACGCGGTTGCTTGTCATATACATATATGACAGTGTGGCAGTGGCGGTCAAAAGGTTAAAATAATTGATGATTTCCTCACCTTCCTCTCTTCTCGCAGCTCTTTGGCGAGAAGATGCAACTCTCGTACTACATTTGACTGTAGGTTTTCCGCGACCACTTCCCGTTGGCCAGCGAAATCGTTTAACTCTTGAAGTAAATGTTTAAATGCTTTACATGCCGTATACCTGAAAATTGCATGACTGTTACTAATTTGTTACAAGATTACAAACATTTAGTGAGTTTTATGGGGCTAAGAAATATTTGTGGCTGAATTTTCCATCAAACAAATTGTGGATAATGCAATATTAAATAAGAAACTCAGAAATTTTGGACTTATCATAATCGACAGCCCCATTTCACCCACTAGGCCTGTCTGTTTGTGCCAATATTAACGCTTCTGTGCCTACGTCATTAGGATTTCCTCGCGATGGCAACAATGTAAGACTAATTGGTACCACTGACTGAAAGTCTTCGAAATATGGATTTTTTGCAGATCGAAATGAATGTATCATTCGTTAAAAAAAAAGTCAACAAAAGTTCCTTGATCTGATTTCGGTCAACAGAAACCAGTTTCTGTAATGTAAAATATTGTGCAACGATATTATAGCGACATAAGTTAAGCGTCATCAAAATACAACCGTAAAAATGCTTGGCCGTACGATTGGCGTGCCAAATTCAGTTTTCCGATAAACTGCCTTAGGTTAACATGACTTATAGTACTTGTATATCATGCATGCTACAGTACAAGGTTTATAGTTCCATGTTTATTTAACTTTTCTTTTATCGTTGACGTTATAAAGTTTAGATTAGCGATGAATCAACGTCCTTGCAAAGGAAAAGTTCAGGTATTTGTGACGCTGGTTGGTAAATAAGGCGTTCTTGGAAAAAACAGCATGATTCATATCCGGCATGGAGTTCAATAAAATTAAAATACTCACTGGTATTCATCTTCTTCCTTTCTTTTTGGTTGATAGTTTTTGACAAGCCTCCTGTAAAAAACAATTTAGTTTGAATAAGACCGAATATACAAAATATAGGTGTTTAATATATAACACTGTTAGGCATGCTATAAACAAATACACGCTGTAATGTTTGCGTAATAATCGCAATCGCAACAGTCATCGTTATTTATAAGATAATTACGATAATACTATTAATACCAGTAAGATAAAAGTAACGTCTTATCGCAGTTTTAACAGCATTGCATCTAAATCACACAACGAGCTGGTTTTGATCTATTATTAGTTTTAGTCATAAAAAAACAACGTTAAGTCGCCTTTTGAAAAATAATTTAAAAACTAATGCCTAAATGGACTAATTTGTATACTTAGTTAATGAGTTCATTCACCTGAGTTTTCCTGCATATTCTAATTCAATAGCACACCTCTCTTTTACGAAGTTTCCATATTTGTCTAAAAAATCAATTCCTTTATGTGTATGGGCGGCTAAGTTATCATACTGATCCTGCGAACAAAGAAAAACAATACTTATAATTACAGTACCGCTAGCTTACACTTTAGTCATAGTTTTAGTAATAACGTTGTATTTTACAAGTGCACAACGAAAACAATGAAATACATAATGATTATAAAAGTCAGAGGAAACGGGTGGCGATAGCCGGCCATCCCAGCGGGAAACTGGCGAGTAACACCGATAACTGCTATTGTTTAACTAAGGTTATTTATTCTCATTACTGAATTTGAAATCATTAATTCCTTATTTTCACTAAAGTTTTCAATTTATTGTGGGACCTATCCCCAGTTTCAGTAAATAATTCAAGTTTTATAAATGTGTGTTTTTGCTAAAGGCCTTCCCATTCTCACAGAGGGCGAGGGTGATGAGACGGACGGGAATATAGGGATCGCGTGCCGTGATGCGCACGCGACGGCACTTCCCAGTCGCCCTTGACTCTTCAGCTACGTACACCGAGTGCAACGACACTGCTCTCACTTTAAACACCTCAAATCTAAAAGCTTATTCCAGTTCACCTCATTAATATTGCATTATGAATGACTCGTGAACAACGTAATATATTATTACTCCAGCTAGTGTTACACGTTCAAACAAATAACGGACGTGATAATATTTGGCGTCTAATAGCATTAATTGAATGCGTAGCGACACTGCTCAGCTGCAATGAACGTTTGGTGGGCACGCATAACATGAAATGTGAATAGAATATTTTTAGACATGACAGTGTCTCGCAAACATTTATATTAAAAAAAAAGTTCTAAAACACTGGAACGGAGACGTATCTCGATCCCGTATGGAGAGAGTCAAACAGTCTGAATAGTTGATGAATTAATAAAAGCGAAGTGGGACACTAAAGAAATAATAGACGAGGAAGAATCTATTGTGTGTTGCTCTGAGCAGACTAAATTGAAATAAATTAATGTGTTTATCTTAGTCTTTGTTCGTACGAAAAATCACCTCCAGTCTTTTAAATTTTCTTGCCCAGTTTTTTCTCAATGGCAAAATAATTTACTGTGTAAGACTCGAGCTGTAGAATGGAATTTGATTAGTTAACCTCAGTTCAGCTATGTATAAATCACTTATAATCGACACGTATCGATTACAAAGAATTTAAACATAGCAGGCGAAATATGGGTACATGTATTATGAGGTACTCTGCATAACCCTTCGGAAATTACAGGCGTGATGATGTTTGTAAGTATCTCTATTATCCGTATTCAGTACAATAATAATCATCACTATCACTACATAGTTTATAACAAAGTCGCTTCCCGCTGTCTGTCCCTATGTATGTCGGATTTTGATGCGGTTTTTTTTAATAGATAGAGTGTTTCAAGAGGAAGGTTTATATGTATGACATTGCATGCACCCGTGCGAAGCCGGGGCGGGTCGCTAGATAACCATTAAAACATTTAAAATGCGCAGTAAACTATTTTATAGTGTCACATATTTGGCAAGGCGGGTTTTTGCGAAACAAACACTCAAAAATATTTATTTGCAGAGCATATCAATGAAGACATTACATTTGCTAATCAATTATCAAATTAAAATGACTGTGCTCGTACCTATAAAGTAACGGCATCAAACTATACGTCTGAGACCCGAGTATCATGGCAGAGAGCATAGACAAAGGTGTTTCTTATGATAATATGCGGTCCATAGACCAAAGAATGTACCGTTGCGGTGAAAAGCCTGCCATTAGCGTTTTACCTTCGAAATATTAAATTAAACGTCAAATATGAATAGCCGATCATTGGCCACACGTTACGTAGCAAATTAAAAAGATATCATATCTGATACTTATGAACTTGACTTGCGGAATGAGGTACTTGACTGGTATTGAGTGAAAATGATTGTGTATTTTATCAATAATAAATTACCAATGTCTCTTTACAGTTAAGAAATGAATGTATGTCGCTGTCGTAGGTACTATAAAAGGTACGCAAAAAAATACAATGGGTATGTCAGTGTGGTGGGTCGGTTCGTTAACCCTGATGCTGGAGCGACATCGCACAACCGCACAACTGCGCGCGCCAGTGCGAGAGTGGCTCGACTGCCTCCACTGGACGTGGGAGAACCTGATTTGTGACAACTGTGATACGTTTGACGTAAGTTTTAGTGCGAAACATACGCCACACCTTGTGCAATTACTTTAGATACTGATAATGACTAGAATAATTTACTTAAGAGGAAATGTCTTTTCTCCATACAAACGCTATCGCCTGTTTTCTTTTTGATAATTATCAACCTTTTCTATGTCCCTATGTTTTCCTTTTTGATGATACTTATTCTGTATCAGCACTAGAACCTTTACAAAATGCCAAAAAAAGGCCAATTTGGACCGCTGTCAACAGAGGCCTAGTGTACAAATTTGACAACTATCAATGAAAAAAGAAAAACATAGGAACACAGTATATATCCTTCTTATTCATTTCATGAAATATCTTTTAAATTGGTTGAATATTGGAGGAGGAAATAGTCGAGAGCCAAACCACGAATTATGATTTTACTCGTCGGATCTGTAGTTGTCCTTATCGCACCAATGTCGAAATCGCGCTCTTATAGGGACAGAGATAGTTTCTTCAAATACCTACCGCATTTCTTTTTAATTGGACAAATGAGTACCTACGTGTTGTACGGTGCAAAAGTAAGATTGTAACAATACTAATTCAAAAGACAGAGAAATAGAAAAGGAACACATGAATATTTGACAAAAAAATATTCACATAAATTAGCCTTGTCGTACGATCTCCTAATGGACTAAGCCTAAAAGCAGTTCTTACGTTCTTAGCCTAGAATACAGGGTCACCTAGTATTTTCAATCTTAGAAATGCGTGAACCAGATAGCAAGTGGCAAATTATCGAGAAGCGTTGGATGGACGTGTGGTTGGTCCTACACACGAGTATGTTCAAAAAGGCGGTTGGTGGGTGGCACCGGGGCAAAGGAATGCGCACACGCAATGTTCAGACCATGATCGCAGTCATCAGTATGCGGAGCACACTCAGCGCGGTTACCGACACGTGTTCTACCGACTACCTTGGCTAATTACTACGATTCAAATTCATATTTGACAGTCGTTACGTGACTATTTGCCATGTATTGTTCATCGTTGTAACATTTTTATTGTTATGATATAAACTAGTCATTGTAACAAATTTATGATTAGTACTACAATAGAGGAACAAAGAAGCAATCCTGCTATCGAGAATTATTCCTTCGTCGTCTTTTAATTGCATTCATATGGAATAATTTACACATAGATTTTATAAGAACAGCCTGTAAACGGGTCTTCTATTTTTCCCGTCTCCTCATGATTCATTAACATTGTGCTATTTTCTTTTCATACGACTATGCGTCGAACAAACCGACGAAGGGGTTTATTGTCTTGGCTTGACTTACTTAGATATGTTTACAATAATTTATTCTAATTCCCATAATATACAATGTACATCATATTTGGCAACCAGGGCGGGTGTGTCAGTGAACCTGTCGTGGTCTTTCGTGCACAACTGCGGCTCGGTCGACGCCATCAATACTCGGTAATTGGCACTCTTTTCACGCGATAACCAAATATTGTCATAGCTACACAATATCAACAACGTCTGCCACACTAATCTGACCCGTTATCGTTATACGCGTCATTATCTATGCATAATTTAACCATCTTGAAAGTTACCAGATCTATTAATTTTTATTGCTTAAAATGAAAAATCATGTTAGGCCGTTAGGCTTTTTAAAAAGCATAACGGTGGACTAGTTTGCAAAAACCGGCTGTATCAATTTCACGAAATGAATTTAATTATTTCAAGTTAATCAAGCCATTTGGTTAGTGTCACTAAGAACATCAAGTTAAAATGTTAAAAATACAATAAAACTGTTAACGGGTATGGCAAATGACCTTGCATTCTAGGTATCTGAACGTCTCACCTGAATGCCAATGTCACGCACACCTCGACAAGTGTATCGTATAACACGAATGGTGGACGAGATTGCATCTCGTATATCTTAGTTGGACAGACGTGTGAAGTACTAAACACACGTATATCATACCTACGTGCAGCGTAGGTATGTTATTGAAGCATGGAGTTGGAGCTTGTAAGTTTTCTCATGCATTTTTCACAATGTTCACTTCCGGTATGTCTCGAACTCATCAACATTGGAAGTGAGTGACGGCGGAGTCACACCGGAACAGTCTGGGTCGGTCGGCGAAACAGATTTGTTTGATCGAATGGTCGTTCGTCGATGAGTCACGGTGGAGGAACGCCCTGGCCCTGTCCTTTGCTGATTAGCACTCATTACTCATCGTTTGTTAATCAGACAACAATGCCCGCACGACTAGATAAGATTACATATGTGAAGTGTATGGAAACAACAATAAGTAAGTTAAATGCACACATTTTTACTCATTATTTCAAAACTAATTGTTTGAAACCGTTGTTATTTTAATAAATGATGTCAAACTCTACTTATTTCATTACAATTATGACAATTCTATGTGCCGGTTGTTCCCAATCCGAACCAAACAAACCATATTTTTCAAACCATGGTTATTTTTATTAGGTTCACCACAAAAACGTAATGCTTGATAGCCAAAAGTGATGCATTTAGGAATTGTACTTAATTTTACCATGACTCAAATTAGTTACCCCTATTTAATGATCAATATCAGAATTCTATAACAATACGCGTAAATGAATTATTATACATAGTTTATGGAGTTATTTACGTCACATGAAAATGGGATTTACTTCTTTATGGCACATTTAGGTAACTAACAAAATGTGTACATTTCAAAGAATCACCATGAGCAAGAATAGTACAACCTGGCTCGTAAAAAAATATGCAAACGAATGTTTGCTATATAAAACCAGATTAACATGTTTAATACCTAGATTATAGGCTTAGACTTAAAAAAAATAACTATCAACTAGCAGCTAAACAAGCTGAAAGCAGGAATGCGAACAAGTGCGCTATAAAAAAAAACTTGTATTTCATTAAAATTGAGACCAGGCAACACTATCAGAGCCTTATTAATTAAAATGCACATGAATTATCAGAAATATACTTCGTATGTTGATCGAAATAATATTTATGATACTCTATCTATAATAAAATCGTTTTTCAGCCGATGTTACTTTCTTAAATCACTTGGCCCCAGTAGGTGGCCGCGTTAATTGCAGCATCAATTCAACATTTTCATTTTTTTTTTCAACATTTTGTTTTAATGTTATTTCAACCATTTTTTGTACTTTTTTTGTATTGGCCTGTGTGAGTCTAATAAATACTTTTTTTTTCTTTTCTTTCATCGGTGTCTATTCGAAGTCACGAGAGTTCTGGTTGAAACTATTTTACCATAGATTTATTATGGGCATCATTAACACGACGAAAAAGAAGCGGCTTTCAGGATTCGTAATTATAAAGATGATTATTTTCTTTGATAATTGTCCGATAATTATCTAACCTGATTCATAACCTGATCTCTTTAAATTTCGACTCAAACCGCTTTTTTTACGCACTCGAATTCAGTCCAAACAGGCTGTTCATTTTTGGGTATTTTCGTAACTTATTACACTCTCCTAAATAGTGAAATAGCAACAAAAACTACTAAAATATCTGTTAGTTGAAAACATATTTTTTTTTATTTTAACTTGTTTACAAATGCGTGGAAACGGCAAATTGCGTTCGTATAAACGTCAAGTGACATTGATGATGTTTTTGTCCAAGATAATTATCAATGATAATTATTACTTTGAAACGGTTAGTTCTCCAAAAGTGCAGGCATAAGGACACTTGGAACACTGCACAGCAAGTGGGTAATTGTATGTTTTAGCTTCACAGCAAAAAAAAAAACAGGAAAATTCCGGAATTGACAAGATGATTAATTAAATCAAATTAACTGTTCAATACATATGGTTGCAATGAATGTTGCATCGACGAAGCATTTGCTTGGGTATGCTATTAATTTAGCATGATTCTAGAATTATATCGTTTTTATCATTAAACGAAATGAAGAATGTGGATTCCGTGTTTGCTGCTTTTCTGTTCCGTCTTTCCAATGATTGATTGGATGAATACAAATGTTCTTGGCATAATTTTAACATTATTGATCCCGTCCAAAACGATAGAAATTATAAGAAAGACATTGAAAGTATTTGAAAGTAGCAAAGTTAAATTATAACTATAACATAGCATATGAATATCATGCACAGCAGTGGACTGTAGTATGGACTGATTTACTATCATTTCACACATTTCGATACTTTGTATAAAATATGGCCGCGGGGTCACATCAATTAGATTCAATTAGATCATTCTCATTAAATTTTGAACGCTATGTCACTAAAACACGATAATAGCTCTAAATCCATAACCGTCCCATATCATATTGCCAATACCCTTGTATTGCTAAATGTAAACCAGCCGCCATATTTTAAGCCAAATAAGGGATTATTTTCCTACTGATAACTCAGTTTCGTCACCGGTTCGTAAACTATAGTTGTGTATGTTAATTGATATTACTATGGCCTATCTATAGCTGGAATAAATATATAAATGGAAATAAATATAAATATACAATGTTACTACGCATCCTTAATAATAATTGTTACTTAGTTAGCTGTACTGTATTGATTTACTTGATCTAGCTTACACCTATCTTTATTTTGTTAATCCTCACTGTCGACGTCAGTCGAATAACTAACGCTAAAGCCATTAGCACCACGACAGTCACGTGTGAAATTAAAAATACTACTTTGTACACAAAAAGTCAGATATGCAGGCCCCCAGTTAAACGAGGAACCCCCGCCCTTTGATACACCTACGGCATACAGGTTCTGCTCGTAGTTTATGTAATTGAAGTAGACTTGCACAACAACCCACTAAGGTGACATAATTTATATACATAATACGACAAATGCCAACCTACCCTAGGCTCCATAATACTTACACTTTCCAATACCAGTTCCGAGTTCGGCTTTGCTATAATTAATCAAGATTGAAAACGTAAACAAATACGTCATATGTTGTAACATTAATTTCTGTGGTTTATGTAAAATATTTAATACGTTCTGGTCATTTATCTTCATGGTCTGCTAACTAACAACATTCACTAAGCCGAATTAAACGGTTATATATCTGAAGAGTTCAGAAACCTCTAACTATATACACCATTTACATTTTGATTAGAATGTCAGCCTAAATACTGATTGTTATTTTATCGCAATAATGTTTTTAAAAACTAATGTGTAAATAAGTTGAGAGACCTAATGGCCGATGACACACTAAGTTTGTTTAACTATAACATGTGACACAGACTTTTGTCTGGCTTACGCTATAGACTGCGGTTTTAATGAAATACCGAATTATAATGAATTTTAACTAAACCAACACGCAAAACTCATCAAAGCAACAATTTGATGATGAAGGTCTTTAGAAAGCTATGAGAATTATAGTTTACGACCATGATCTCAAATTGATACGATATCTGACATTTTCAAGAGGACATTGAATTATAAAATGATATCAGAACTTCGCCGCTTCATTCATATTAAAATTTTAAGCCGTCATCGTCAGCAAGAGTAAACTTAGAAAGGGTGAAATTACAATAAAACCTGTCGACTTCCTTTCAGGGCATTACACATATTTTCATTTGCAATTTAAACTCGGTCCAGTCCAAGCGAGGTTGAATCCTATATTGGTAGGTGTGAGTCACGATTGATGACGTCATGGGGAGTCGGGGCGCGCACCCCGCCTGCGTCACCCTGCGTGACTCAATGTAGCGCTCCCGACCATTCGCCTTGGGCCAGACAACCGCTCAGACACAAATAAATATAAATTGATACCAAAATAGTACGTGACATTTTACTTTGCCCAATATACTAATGTTTGAAGATTATTTTACCAAAAAAAGTCTTCATCAAATATTAAATATTTGATGAAGACTTTTTTGGTACTACAGATAAATTTTCTCTGTAGTCGTGGGCTTAAAGGTTTACTAAATAAATAATGTTATCTCATACTTTCGTCCGATTTCCGGCGTTATCAATCTAGGTTACGGAAGATCTTTATTCTATTTATTTATATTTTTACTCTCTGATAAGCATACAAATACGAAGCATCGTAGTATTTTAATAATATGCTCTTATAAATTTAGGAATGAAATTAATTAGACTGAATCGTATGGCACGAATTGATTAAATCTTGGGTGCGGTATTTGCAGGTTTATGCATTAAACATAACTTATGTGCAGAGCTTTCTTTTTATGAAGGTACGTTCTCCATATAAATAAATGCAAGCCACGTCCCAAAATACTTCGATGCGGACGTAACAATTTCACTTTCATCTTCACTAACAAAATATAAATTAACTTGCACAACAGCAGGAGATTGTTTAGTCGTAAAATCATACAACTCTAATAAGTATTTCCATACAATTTCCGTTTTCCAACACATTTCATCACTCAATTAGGTTAAGGTTTGCACACACCTACGTTTAAATGAATTACACTATATTAAATTTAAAAGTAGATATTTCACCACTACAGGCCTACAAACGTAAACACAGACATTAACAAAATAACATGTAGCAGAAGCAGTGAGACAAACCCTTTACAATGGCTCTCAAAACAAACACCATGGATGAGAAGTTATAAAAGACTTAGAATGATAACAAATCGATACCTGTATCGAATAAAAACCAAGACATTTAATGCTAAATCTTGCAAAAGACTAAACAAAAATTGCCACCATTATGGACCCGCCAGCACCTTCATTAAATATTTCAAACCCAACGAGCACGTACGATCTTTTACGGCCGTAACTTTTGGTACTTTCTACACTACACTGTTTTTGCTGTCTACACGTTTATGCAATGCACTAAAGAAAATTAATTTGCTATCAAAGTTCCGTACAGCCTTGGGGAAAAGTTCAGTATTATTTAATTGGAATATACATTATCATTTATTCAATCTTTAGCTATTGCTAAATAAATAATTTATACGTCCAGCTAAGGATGACCCTTGAAAATCGGCGCAATCAGTTGATTCCATTGGAATAGTAAGTAGCCTCTCACTCACCGAGGTTGAAAAATATTTAGAACCAGAAACCCATGTGAATGTTGACCATGCGTGTAAGGGACCCCCCACAGGTGACGGTAAAAGTGGTGGAAAGCAGCTCTCGCGCCGGTAGAAAGTAAGACGAGGACACCGTTTCTCATTAATAACGATGATACAAAAATTACATATTTTCACACAGTACTGCACTAACTAAATAAATGCTAATATGGTATCAGTCATAGAACTAAATATGGAAAAACAAGAGAATTAACGTGTATTAGTAAATCGTTCACGGTGCATGCACGGACAAGGCCTTCATAACAAAACAGTTAAGTTGTGAAAGTCGCACACGAGATCTGCAAGGTGCAACGACTTGGGCCAAAACTGTGCCAAACACAGCCGCTCCATTACATAAGGTGCGATCGATTTGTTACAAAACTAATACCCACAAAAACGAACTATTACCATATCACAAGTTGGGTTGCCAAGCAATTAATTGGTTACGACGAAGAATCCTATGGTTCAAATGCCATAATGTGCGGTCATAGACGGTCTTTCCTTTCAATGAATTCAGCACTAAACGCGCTCGAATGAAAACCTCTTTACACAGTCATCAACATTAAAACTCTATGGATTTGAAATAATTCAATTTGAAATAATTCACACTTTACCACATGTAAACTTCCGAAATAGTAAAACAGTACTACCATTGTTCATGTAGCCTGAAACTTCATAGACGGTTTTTGAATTCATTCCTACAACAGAGGCTTTAACTTTGTAATAACGCAGTTCCCAGTTTCAAAATAATCCTTGTCTGCAGTTTTATGGTCTGACCACAGGCGAGAAAAGTTAGTCAATTGTAGTTTCGCTAGACCAAGCAAAAAACGATTGAAAATGTTTCTCGTCGGCTGAGCTCTTCCGCAACCGCAATACTTATCTGTAGATGACATCCAATTCTAGCAATCTGTCAAACTGCATCTTTTGAAATATTGTGCCGTTTGGATTTTTTTAAATAGTCTCAATCCTGGGAGCCAAAAATCATCCAGCACGAAAAGTAGTGCAAATTGGGGATCCCTCCCTATTCTTTTCAAGTCCAGGCTTGTCGCATAATGTAGAAACCATTTTCATCTTTTAGGAGATAATTACACGTTAGCAACGTTCTACGATCCTTCCAGTAACCGTATAGAAGCTCGTGGGAAGGCGGACGAAGACAGCCCGCGGGTGCATTGTGCACGCCTGGATACTAAAAGAGTTTTTGTCATTCTATTGCTCATTGTTAAAACACAAAGGGCTTGTTTCCTGTTATTAAGTTTATTCTCTGCACATTACAATAGGTCGAACATTATGATAGTAGCTGTCGGTGACATTTTATTTTAGGATAAACAAAATTGTGGTGTATTCGGCTGGTACTGTCCATTATCCCGAATGAACTACGATATCTAAAGAATATAATTCCGTCGTGAATTCTGTAGTCTATATGGTGAACTGTCTGATTAATCCTGGGAAAAATCCAAATTAAGGTGTGCCGATTGGGCCATAAATCATTCCAAGAACCACCTAGATAATAATATGATGCCAAAATTCTAATAATCGAGTTTAGTTTTCGAAAACCTATGGGTTTTTTTAAAAGCATTTTTAATTGGTTGACCGATGATAGCGGTGCTTTCATTCATTGAGAATGCTGTGGGAAGATTGTACAGAATCAAGGCTTTACTAGAAAGTATCGTAAATATGTTAACGACATCACGATCGACCCTACAAGAGGGATGTGTTATTGGATTAGTAGCCCTAAGATTGTGTACCCCTTCGTTTAAGGGAGAATGCGAAACGAAATCGAAATGCGTAGGTACGGTATCGATTATTTTCGAGCACACTTATCGCAAGCACTCTTATATTTAGATTCCTACAATCGTTTGGGTAAATTCCAACCACTTGAATGGTTAACTAAACACCAGGATTCGTAATAGTTTGGTCCGTTACATTAGTTTGTTTAGAATTCTCCGCTATGTCAATAATAACGTTCCCGAAACGAGCCCCTTCGTCATTTGTAGTAAGTTATCCGTAGTTCTCGGAATAATATACAGTACAGGCGTAGAATGTGGTTCAGCACGAGTCTCGAGCCATTGTTGAGACACGCGCGTTTCCGCTTTCTCGTGGAAAAATGCAAGCGCATAGTTGGCAAGTAAACGTAAGCACCCGACGTGATTTCAAGAACATAAAGAATAAACATACTGTATAATATGTTTATTCCACTTAACATATTGTATGGGTTGCTTGTCGTTTCTTTTGCTGCTGTTATAAGAAGGTCTTGGTGTGATAAGAGCTAGGAGATGAATTGTCTAAGGAATATGTGCTTTCGGTTGTAGTGATTACGGGTGTGCGTCAGACAGGCGCCAGCCAGCCGGTCGGCTACAAGAGCCCACTGTTCTTGACGTTTCAATGTGAGTAGTACAATTACACTAACGTATTTACCCGACCGACCGCCCCGGGTCGATCAACCACGGCCTCAGTTCCCAGCGACACAAACTTTTATGTTTACAATACAACTAAATGACGTAGGGACCTACTTAAAACTCACAGGCACAGCACAGTTGGGAAAACCAAAGTGTATAATCCTCGAATTAAAGGTCAAAATGACATAGAGCATTAAATTCTGTTGACTTCTTTACTTCACAAAAGCCTATTTAAATTGATCGCTGGAAATCAGTGATACTGGTAATTGGATCGTATTGGAGCAACGTGAACTCTCTTCAATCCAGTCCATCATCCAGTACCCAACACTGGATTAGAATAATTATTATATTCCGTATTTTCCGTATTCAGTTCCGTGATAATGGATTGGCCAATCCTAACGCTGTATATAACTAATATCTAATTATGGATAAATAAATCAGCTTAGTCTCAGCATTGACCAATACAAAGGTTTTTTCCAAAAATGCTTTGTTCCAACTTCTCAGAAAATTACTTTTGTAAGCACAAAAAACTGGAAAAAGGATGCACGACCTTGAGAGTTCTATCCAATCATAAAATTGCGTACAAAACGCCACATATAAATGAAAATTAGATACTACAAAGGTTTTGAAGAGCAGATGTGCATAATTTCACAGTAGAACGGACGCGGGACCGGTCAGAGGGGTCTGCTAACCGCAGCAGGTGTAATGGCATCGTCCGACCACGTTGCTAGGGATCGTCAGTGCACACTGACATCACTTTATCATTTACTAGCTGTTGCCCGCGGCTTCGCTCGCGTTTTGGTCGGAAATTAACCCACGAGCACGTTGTAAATATAGCCTATGGCACTTGGGGATAATGTAGCTTCTTATTAGTAAAAGAATTTTCAAAATCGGTTCAGTAGATCCAGAGATTACCCCCTCCAACCTCGCAAACTTTACCTTTTTATAATAATAACTAGCGACCCGCCCGGCTTCGCACGGGCGCAATGTTATAGGTACATATAAACCTTCCTCTTGAATCACTCTATCTATTTAAAAAAACCGCATCAAAATCCGTTGAGTAGTTTTAAAGATCTAAGCATACAGCGGGAAGCGACTTTGTTTTATAGGTACTATGTGGTGATAATATGAAAATCAACCATCATGTCCGTAACTCAGCTTACTCAACTTGTGTTCTCAAGTTTTTTGATACTTGGCTTGTAAATAATGGTAAAATCTTTTAATCTGATGGTTGTGTCGAGCGAGACCTATAAGTATGTGCCTATAAGACAACAGTTCCGTAACATTGTCCAAATGGCCCCGTATGACGTCAGCATTTGCCGAAAACTCGCCGGAGCAGCTATTTTGGTTTCAGCGGCGCCCGTATTATTATGATGACTGAACTGGCAAAAACGTTCGGTATTTCAAGTGGCCAGAATAGAGCGATTAATGAACAATCGAAGCTAAAATTAAACGCAACATTCGTATACACCACAGGCCTCATTAAAATACCTCTATCAAAGCTGATGACGCTTCAAATAAGTGATTTATTGTTTCTTGAACCAAGTACCTACTTGCGTATGGGCTACTGAAACCTTCCCACGAGAAAACATTAAGCTGATTGTGTCATGTATTAAAGCAGACGCGTTAGCTGTGATCGAACGAAACAATGACTCGTTGATAAAAAATAAACGCCTGTTAGGAATAAACGTATATAAATACAATATTCCCATGTTAATTCAGTAGTATTTTTTATACCAAGAAGAAGGGAGCGTTAAAAAAACACTAAATGAAATCAACCCGGAAGAGTATACAAGGAATCGGATGAGCAAGAGTGCGTTCACCCAGACGATGGACGCTGCTCACAATAATATGGACTAAATGTGTAACACGCAGGTTCCCTCGCCACTGAAAGATACCGGAGTAAACAAACCAATTTAAAAAGCGTAAAATATATTTTAAACATTACATCTGCTGCACATAATGAAACACATGAACTTATTGATGAAGTGTTTATGTATCGCAAATAAGAGAACTGCTTTGAGAAGAAGTAAGATTTTTTTTCGATTTTCTAAAAAATATTTAGTGTCAAAAAAGACACCGGTATCTACAATATATCTAGTGTAACATCTGGCTTGTTACTGGGAAGGGCTTCCGATCGCGGTGCATTATAAGCACGTGTCATGCACCAACTGCACACACGACAAAATTATACAAAAAGTCCCAAATAAACCATATGGTTAAAACGACGAAAACGTTTAACCCGCGTTAAATAGTTACACACAACATTATCGTGAATAAAAAGAAAACTAGAGTTTAAACGCTCTTTTCAATCAGGAAAGGTTTTCAATGTACACTATGGCAACATCGATCGATGCAATACCCATTCATTCGGACGGCTGAATCACAAAACAGTACAGGGAGCATGTTACGAACAAGTGACGCATACAAACTTTTCAACCTGCCTCTATGGAACAAGTGTTTTATGAGCCCTTCTATGATAGTGCATTGAAACTATACAATAAACAACGAAGATAACAATAAAAGGGAACCACGGTAATCGGTATTTAAAACAAACAAATGCTGTTTTAACAAAATCTAGTAAAATCAGTTACTTATCCGACGTAGATACCTTTCACAATTGAACCTTGAAAACATATAGTGGTAAGCAGCTGCGCGGATAGACGTTGAGTTGAACCGGCAACATCGTGCGAAGGCAAATTCTCACGCGGAATGCGCGCAATCATAACCTTACAGGGAATTCACATAGTCGTCGACAGCGCCACATAAGGCTATTGTTCACAAGAGCAAGGGGAACTTTTGTATGATGCGTTCCAATATTGACATACATTTGCATCGAAATGAAAATATAATTTTCAGAATATATCTAGTGGGGCAGACGGACACAGAGAACGAATTAATTTCGAACGTGAGGATTTAACTGACAACCAACTTATGAAAGTCATGAGAGCTAACTAAAAACGTCCTTTGCTACTGCAACTATTCTTGTGAGATTAAAAGATAATGAAATTCTGCGTAGCTTCACTGAGCAAATCTAACATTAATCCTGCAGATCACTTCCTCAATCCCGCCTGATACGATAACTGCCTACACGATATAATAGTCCACTTTACCGTTTAACAAGCGCTATAGAGCGGATGGGTTCCAAGTAAGCGTGATGCGAACAACAACAAAGTTAAAAGCCACGTTCACCTGCACTATGGAATGTGAATGCATGAACCTAACACTATGGAGATACTATAGTATAGTCATTTTATTGACATGACCAACAACACAGTTGTTACTGGAACCTTTCACTGAAACATCAAGCGTGACGTAAGAGTACATTCGTACAGCAAAACTTCGATTGTGGAAAGTAAAACAATTTTCAAGAAAATTCGTAGTTAACAATGCGTGGCCAGTAAATTAAGGTGAGTAGCTAATCTCAGTTTGATATCACGGCCGAGTTTGCAATAATAAATATGAGAATTTCTAGGAAAGCGAGTCAGGTGTGACGGCCGTTGTGGAGGTGGAGCGCGACATATCACCCACTTGCGCGAGGGAGGTCCGGTCCGCCGCACCTCACCTCGACACTTTCGCTCACCATCATGACTGTTATATCAGAAGTTGATTAAACAACTCATAGACACTGATTATGCAAAAAATTAAATTAAAAATATTCGCTTTCTACGAGAATAGCCACAACATAAGTCTACAAAAAGTCAAAGCAACAACTGAATCATCAAGAGTCGTTATTTTAAATATCCTGTCTTCATTAAACCAAAGAAACTAAATCTAGACACAAGGCGACGCCACATGACTACAACATCTAGTACGCAACATGACGCTGGAGAAGATCGACGCACTCAAAGGCATTCGTTATAACGATAATATCTTTATAGCAGCCGGTGTTGCGAATAAGAATGAACTGCTACAAGTATCATACTTGTACGTACGCGGTAGGTATGTAGTAATATAGTAACGTGGCCTTGCTGCCGCGGAATATTCTGTTATGACCAGTAAGTATCATGACCTATTTGCTAAGCCTCAGGAAGTATGCAAATTAAACTGACGAGAGCATAATGAACAAAACAAAGATGATTACAATTACAAACGTTGACTCACGAGATTGGATAAATACAAGTGATATCAATATCGATGCGTTTAATCCTCAACAACTGCACAATGCTAGACTACGACAAACCGGTCGTCTATCTTTAACCTCTTGCAGCATTGTAAATATGGAGAAACACTCGAGCGAAATAGCACTCACAGCAACGGTGTGATGAGCTAATACCGCATAATCAACAATAAGTATGAACTAAGCCACGTTGTCGATTTAGCAGATAACTTTTTATCTAATCAAACAAATGTGGTTTATCTAACGAAGATTCTCACGATCAACGAAATGATATTGAAATGTCGATCGTTTCCTTGAACGTGCTATATTTAGTATTCAAGCATGTGGTGATACTAAACAGTTTGACTGATAGGAGATAAAAGATGTTTACTGTTTATTTCTTTGGGTCGTTTCATCGTTTGAACTCGAGTTCATGCAATCATCATAATGTTGCTCCCTATGTAGTGCAGCGCCGGCTGAATTGAAGCAACAGGAAATCGATCTAATGCCAGAGGCTAATGGCTATGTAAACACCAGTAATGGTCGCAGGACGGGCCCTTCGCATCCAGTTACGATCGATAACGAACTTTATACTAGTTCATTTCACTGTGATCTTGATTTTTTTTCTGAATCATAATGGATTCATTGAAGAGCAGCAATGAACAGGTGACGAATAAAATTATCAAATAGGTAACAACTGATAGTTATCTAACATTATGTTATCAAACAAGACCAAAATGCCTTTGAGCATAACATTCAATTCATCGGTCATGTAATGCAACGCATATCAAATAAATATCTGTGAGGTGGACTGTATTGTTTCACAGCACCTAGACTGAATATTTCCGTAGTGGACTGTATATTAAAACATTTACTTGATAATCACTAGTTTTATTTCACTATTAAGTTACATTGTAGAGAGCTTGTAATCGACTGTGCTCTGGCATCGCCTGGTTCGGTCTTTTATACACGAACGCGAAAGCGCACGGGGCGGCGGTGCCCAACATTATTCCCGCCAAATGATCAATAACATGGCGCCGACCAACGGAGGGGTACTGGACAGGTTTCGACCTGTCGGGACTTGAACAGAACATGAATGCCGGTCCGTTGGTCGACCAATCAGAGTGTTTGTTACATTTCAACATGTCAGAACCTGTTGGTTCAAGGGTTTCTGGCTTCTATGTGCCTAATCATTATTATTTATTGATTATACATAAATCTTAACCTACTGGGGACCCGGGGATCGGCGTCTTTATTATTATCGTTTATTATATCTAAGTCTTATTCTACTTAGGACTCGGAGATCGGTGTCTTTATTACTATCTATACATAAGTTTTATGTTGGTCGTGATCCTGAGATCGGCGTCCGCAACAGTCCTCCCCCCGGCGCAGCCTGCGTAGCCTCTTCCTTTTTCATAAGGACGACGAGCTTGCTCACCGGACGTCGGAAGATGCCGGTTCTGGTCCGCACCTCGACGACTCGAATGCTGCCGTCGGTTCCTGTTGGTTGCCTTACGTCGGCAAATGTCAATGAAGGCGAGTGCCCGTGCAGTGGTTCTCACCAGGACTTCGTATTTTGAGAAGCGGGCAGGGTCGGGTAGCCAGCTGTCTCGTCTCGGTTCTTCCCTGGTATGCAGGACCTCGTCGACCTCGTCTTCTACTGTTGTCATGGTGGGCCATTGCGCTTCAGGTTGGTACAGAAAGGCAGGCCCCTGGAACCATCGATCCGTTGTGCTCAGAGGAGTGTCGCTGAGCCTTGTTGCGTCGTCTGCCACGTTGTGTTCTGTGGGCAGCCATCGCCAGTCTTCCTTCTTTGTGAGTTCCGCGATCTCACCCAGTCTGTGCGCGACGAAAGGTGTGTAGCGTCGCATGTCGTGGTGTATCCAGTGTACCACGGTGGATGAGTCGGTCCAGTAGGTCGTTCGACCAATCTTTATGCGGTGTTCTCGTCTGATTGTGTCGGCGAGTCTTGCACCGATGACCGCTGCTTGAAGTTCGAGCCGAGGTATGGTCTGCGCCTGTCTTGGGGCCACCTTGGCTTTGGCGGCCACCAATACCACGGTGATACTCCCGTCGCTGCTTGTGATCCTCCAGTAGGCCACGGTCGCGTAGGCCTGTTCGCTGGCGTCACATAGCACGTGGAGGTCGATGCTCTCGTACTTCTTCTTCGTGTAGCAGCGTGGCAGTCGGAGCTTGGCAATCTCGGCGAGGTGTGCCAACCACGATGCGAAGAGTTCGTTTTCTTCCGTCGGTATCTGTTCGTCCCACGTTGTCTGGAGGCGCCACAAGCTCTGCAGGATGATTTTAGAGCGGATGGTGTAATGGCTCAGCAACCCGAGAGGGTCGTAGATGGACATTACGGCGCTGAGGGCTTCGCGTTTGGTTGGTGCGCGAGCTCGATCTCGTACCTCATTTGGCACTCGGTTCATGGATGTATTGAACCCGAGTTCATCTCGTTCCGCGTTCCAGAACAGGCCGAGGATCTTGCTTTCCGGTTGCTCTCCCCCCAGTTGTGTAGGTGTAGTGGCGTACAGCTCAGGGGGTATGTCGCGCAGCACTGTTTTATCGCTGGCGTTCCATCCCCGCAATGTGAAGCCGGCGTTGGCGTGTACTGTTCTCGTCTCTTCCACCGTCTTCCATGCTTCCGTTGGGTCGTCGTAGCTTGCCACCAGGTCGTCCATGTAATGGCTCTCCTTGATTGCCTCCAGCGCCCGCGGGTACTCCTGCCCGTGAATGTCTGCGTTGTGATTGCGAACATAATGGGCCATGTACGGGGAGCACGCGGCGCCGAAGAGCATACTTATCATCTTGAATTTGAGTGGAGGCGTCTCTCTCTCGTCGCCTCGCCACAGGAACTGCTGCGCTGGTTGGTCTTCCGTTCTTATTTGTATTCTTAAGAACATCTCTTGAATGTCCGCTGTTACTGCCACTGCCCTTTCACGGAATCGGAATAGGATCCCCGGTAATGACAGCAGCAGGTCTGGTCCCTCCAACAGTTCATCGTTCAGGCATGTTCCGTGGCTTCTCGCGGCTGCGTCAAACACTAGCCTGCACTTGCCGGGCTTGTTCGGGTTCTGCACGGCAAAGTGTGGCAGGAACCAGCACACCGGGCTCGCACGTTCTGAGCCGTCGCACGGTGTGGCGTAGCCTTTCTTCAACAGGTTGTCGATCTGGCTGGAGTACTCTTTGGCAAATTTCGGATCGGCGTCCATCCTTTTCTCTATTGTTGTGAGGCGACGGAGTGCTTGGCTGTAACTGGGTGGCATGACGGTGTCGTCTGTTCGCCACGGCAGCCCTACTTCGTACCCTGCTTCGGTCTTCTTTGTGGTCGCCTCGACTATCTTGATGGCACGCTGATCTGCCTCTCGTACTCGTGGCTTCCCTTCTATGCAGAGAGCCTCTATCTTGAAGTGAGCGTCGACCAAGTGGTGGAGCTCCTGATTGCTCACGTTCGACTCTCGGTCGGGCTCGTATATATGCAGCACCCTACCCTTTTGAATGAGGGCGCTGCGTGGTGCGGTTCCGTGCACCACCCATCCCAGCTTCGTTCTCGATGCGGCCGGCTCGTTCGGGTTGCCGGTCCTGAGTTCCCTGGAGACGATGCACTCCCAGTGGTCTGTCCCCACTAAGAGCCCGGGGCGTGCGCGTTCGTAACACAACTCGTTTCTGGGAAGGTCGCTCAGGTGCTCGTGTTGAAGAAGGGTTTCGGAGATGGCCTGCTGATGCAGCTGCAGGTCTTTTATGGTCCTGGCTCTGACCTTGTACCTTTCGGTTTCGTTGACGCCTCTGACGTCTATTGTGACGAGCTGGCTCTCGGTTTCCTCTTGTGACATGTTGACGCCGTTCAAGTGCAGCGGTTGTGATGGCCCTTCTGCCCCGATGCTGGTTGCTAACTCTTTGTCGATGAGAGTTACTGTTGCTCCTTCGTCTAGGAGTGCGTAGGTCTGCACCTCCCCTTGTGGTCCTGACACGATGATCGGACACATCTTCAGCAGTACTGTTCTTTGACTCATAGCTGGTTGCGGCGTGACTGATAGAACGGCCTCCTGCTTCGGCGTCTCTGCCTTCGGCGCTTCTGCTGCTTTGGCCGCCTCTGGTCGTGGCGGCGCCTGGTGCAGGGACGCGTGATGTGGTCGGCGGCATTGGTCCACGCCGCAGGGTCTTGACTTGCATCCGATGCGCCGGTGCTGTCTTTGGGCGCACTTGAAGCAGATTCTCTTTTGTTTGAGAAACTCCCATCGTTGTTGAATCGTTAGTGCCTTGTACTTGGGGCACTGAGGCAGGGCGTGTGCTTGTTCACACCCAGGGCATGGTATCTTCTCGTCATCAGCTGCGGCGACAGTGTTGTAAACTGTTGCTTTCTTCTTTAGGGTTACGGCTGGTCGTGTCTCCTTCTTTTGGCTTGCGGTGGTGCACGTGGATGGGGCATAAGTGTAGCGTAGTGCCCTGTCCGCCTCCCTCATTAGGAATCGGGAGATTACGACGATTTCTGGGTCGGCCGTCCCTTCGTTATCATAGGCGTAGTCACACCAGCGGGAGCGGAGATGTGGACTCAGCTTGTCCAGCACTTCTCTCGTCAGCAGGGGATTGAATAGGTAACCCCTTCGGTCGATGGTCTTCAGTACGCAGATAATGTTCTGTAGTTTCACAGCAAAACTGTTGAGGTCGGCTGCTGATGCTCCAGGTCTAGGGAGCTTCTTCAGATCCTCGAGCGCCCGATCGATGATAATTTCGGGTCGCCCGAAGCACTGCTCCAAGGTCTTCATTATTATGTCAGGGTCTGTGGCCGTGTGTAGTAGTGCGGCCACAGCATCCCGAGCTTCTCCCTTCAGGCAGCTCCTCAGTCTGTGAATGTTCTCTGCTGCTGGAATCTGGTACATGTTGGTTGAGTCTCGAACGGCTGCCTTGAAGGGCAACCACTCGCCGGCGGCTCCAGTGAACGTCGGCAGGTCCGTATATCGTGGACGGGGTCTGGCCATCTTCTCGAGGGTCGTGGCTAGTTGCTCGATGCTATTTCTCGTTCTGGTTGGAGTTGGCGATCGTGCTCTGGGCGCCTCGAACCTTATTTGTCTTGGTTCCTCCCTGGCGTCCTTGGTTGCTTCCTCCCCCCGTGAGTCGAGCGGGTTCGTTCGTAGCCACTCGTCTACCTTTAGATGAGGTTCTTCTGTTATGGGCTCATCATTGATGCTTTCTTCGTCGTTGATGGCGGACACCTCTGCGGCTAGTCTCTTCTTAACTAGGTCCGCTTCCACGTCCATCTGTTTTCTTTGTAGAACCGCCAGTCTCTCTGCGGCGTTTAGTTCCGCTTGTCGTAGTCGCGTCGTGATGCTTGTGGTCGATCGGTGTGACCTCAGCGACCTTGCTGGTGACCTTGCTCGTTGTTGCGTGGTCACCGTTGTTCTGACCCCGGAGGGCCCAGCTGTGCTCGTTTCCGCCAGCCTTGAGAAGGGTGAGGCCGGCGGATCTAAAGATACTCGTCGAAGTCGCTCTTTTTCAATGTTTTCTTGCTCTCGGCGGCGTGCGGCTTCTTTTGTGCGTCGCTGCTCTTCTAATTCGACTAAGTCTGATTGGCTTCTTGTTACGACCATTTTGAAAATGTGCCTAGGGTTGGCACACTTCCTGTTCGGGTCGGCGCGCAGACGGTTCGGGTTGACACGCAAGTGGTTCGGTACAAGCGGTCGAGTCGACACGCAGACGGTCGTTTACAGGCACTGTCTACCTAGTCTAGGTTAGTTCGGTTCGTCACAGACCCAGATAGGTAGGCACAGGCACTCGTTGATTCTGCCTCGATGTTCTTGACTTAGTTGACTCTGGCGCCTTGCCTATATAGGTAGGCGCAGGCACACGTTGATTCTGCCTGACTGGCAGGTACAGGTACTCGCAGATTCTGCCTGGCTAGTAGGCACAGGCACGCACTTATAATTTTTAGCTTATATACTTTTGAACTGTTATATACTTTGTTTATATACTTTTGCACTGTTATATACTTTGTCACTGTTATATACTTTGCGCTTATATACTTTGCGCTTATATACTTAGGCACTGTTATATACTTTGTTTATATACTTTGGCACTGTTATATACTTTGTCACTGTTATATACTTTGTCACTGTTATATACTTTGCGCTTATATACTATGCGCTTATATACTTAGGCAATGTTATATACTTTGTTTATATACTTTGGCACGGTTATATACTTTGTCACTGTTATATACTTGGCGCTTATATACTTGGCGCTTATATACTTTGCGCTTATATACTTTGCGCTTATATACTTAGGCACTGTTATATACTTTGGCACTGTTATATACTTTGTCACTGTTATATACTTGGGCACTGTTACTTACGTAATGTTCATTGTCCAACACAACAGCGTTTATGCCTGGTAACTTGATACACTCACGCGTTAGTTCTCCTAGGTTACAGGCACAGGTACGCACTTGTACGATCTGTCTATCGGTCTATAGACACAGGTACATACTTGTAAGTTCCGTCTGAAGCACTAGGTACGCGCACTCGTTACTATTGCTTAGATAGCAGGCACAGGCGCGCTTGTATTATATACTTTACGCGCACTTGGTTACTAGTTATATACTTTGCACTGTTACTCACGTAATGTTCTTTTTGTTTAACAACGTTTCTGCCTGGTAACTTGATACACTCACGCGTTAGTTCTCCTAGGTTACAGGCACAGGTACGCACTTGTACGATCTGTCTATCGGTCTATAGACACAGGTACATACTTGTAAGTTCCGTCTGAAGCACTAGGTACGCGCACTTGTTACTATTGCCTAGATAGCTAGGCACACAGGCGTTCGGTTTGGATCCGGACGGCGGCACTACTTATTATCTGGCCGACGTTTACCCAGATCCGTGACAGTCGATTCTCTCATTTACACATTACGTTAAGTTCACAAGTATATACTTTACTTTTTCACTGAATTTAATACTTTTCAAATAGCTACACTGGTTTACTTTTTAAACTTATATCACGACTCGATGGACCAAAACTGAGTTTAAAACTTTCATATTCACTGGTTTAGTTTCTAAACTTATTATCACGACTCGAAGGACCAAAACTGAGGTGGACTGTATTGTTTCACAGCACCTAGACTGAATATTTCCGTAGTGGACTGTATATTAAAACATTTACTTGATAATCACTAGTTTTATTTCACTATTAAGTTACATTGTAGAGAGCTTGTAATCGACTGTGCTCTGGCATCGCCTGGTTCGGTCTTTTATACACGAACGCGAAAGCGCACGGGGCGGCGGTGCCCAACATTATTCCCGCCAAATGATCAATAACATGGCGCCGACCAACGGAGGGGTACTGGACAGGTTTCGACCTGTCGGGACTTGAACAGAACATGAATGCCGGTCCGTTGGTCGACCAATCAGAGTGTTTGTTACATTTCAACATGTCAGAACCTGTTGGTTCAAGGGTTTCTGGCTTCTATGTGCCTAATCATTATTATTTATTGATTATACATAAATCTTAACCTACTGGGGACCCGGGGATCGGCGTCTTTATTATTATCGTTTATTATATCTAAGTCTTATTCTACTTAGGACTCGGAGATCGGTGTCTTTATTACTATCTATACATAAGTTTTATGTTGGTCGTGATCCTGAGATCGGCGTCCGCAACAATCTGCCTATCAGTGTTGATCGACATTGATAACTCGCTAATTACGCCAATGATGGTTTAAGTGAATCGTTACCTGTTAAGGGGTAACGTGCATTAAATTACGTAACAATTGCCTTTTCGCGTGAAACAAAAACAAACGCTAATTAGCACGTTTATACAGATTCTAATTGATAGCGGAAAACTTAAGTCTGCAACTCTGCATGGTTAGATCGTTTCCGCAGTTTTTCTGTGTGATCGCATTCGTCCTTCAGAGCAATTTAAGTTTTTAGATGTACTACGTATAAATGAAATACGTTTATTGTTTTTATCGTAAAAATAACAAGAGCTCGTTGATCACGGCACCTGCAAGTGAATAACCTCGAACTTGAACGTGGAAACAGTTGCCACATGTAAACAGAAGCGCGGTGTGGCAGATGAAACTCTTATTGACGAAAGGTGCGGTAGCGGAGCGTGCGTTGACTAGCACGTGCCGAGCGGAGAAACTCTGCTGTACGATACGAACCACACTGACACACACATGCTCGTTGTGCCTATTTCTATTTTACTCTACGAGTCTACGTACAACCATAATTTGTATCCACTTTTTGAAACTCTTTTATTATGTCCGCCTACTCTACGCAGCAATAGTTTTACCGTTCTACGCTTCGACTGCTGCAGCACTATCTGCGTTGAACATGGCAGGAACAATCTTCAGCAGAATCTAGTTTGAAATGCATAACTTTATGAATCAAAAGATAAGCAGCTCATCGAAGGCAGGAAAGCAACACGATCTGTCTTACGAGATGCCGGGATTGCAACGTTGTGAGCTGTGAGATAACCCGAAGTAATATTAACTAGTACTATTAACCCAGCTCGTTAGTTCACGTGTTTGAAACTTCCTGCTCCAAGCTTACCGTGCAATGCAACTAACGGTTTTGCAAGAACTGCTTTTCTTTACTGCGCAACGGCAACATTCCGTTAACCAAAAAATAATGGGATAATTCCTTACCGTACATACAAAATACGAATAAACCAAATACTTGGTAACTTGTCTGAATTTTGAAAATTTTACGGTTCTGAATCATTACCGTAAAATCGGGGTATCATACTAACATAAATACACTGTCTGTGCTTATTTGCTTCACCGTTGATTGGTTTTGAATCTTTAGATTGTCATTTCAATGAAACTGACATTGACCTTCGAATTTTGCTGAAACATTGGCGTGAGAAATTAATTTGCTACCAATTCCTATCGAAGTATAAAATTACTTAATTTAAAGTGTTTTAGATGGTAATCAAAGAACAATATCTAATCGTCATACTATTACTTACTCGAATTAAACTTGACAATAGTATACATTGAGATTAAAGTAACGTAGATTGTAGATGGAACATTCAAGCAGATTTGTTTAATATTGTGTCTTTCAGCCCAAACCTACGAAGAACCTCAGAGGTCTGAAACATTTGAAGAAACGCCAATATTGATTCATCAACACAGCGCGTAAACAGTTAGATCCTTTTAACAGCCTGCTCCAACATAGTTGGGAAAATGTAAGGCAGATATATTTTTATATATCCTTGTAGTTTATATATGTATATAGGTACACCTACCAATGTTTGTCTCTGCATCACCCAAAGGTTGACTGGTAGAAAATACCTATGGCATTAAGTCCGCCTCTGTACTATGTGATTGAAGCGTTAATTAAATAAATATGAAGAAGTTGCTGCAAAAGAGCTAGTTTTTTTTACAAATAAATAGGTCTTCGTTTTTTAAGTAAAAATAAGTCATTGAAATCGAGCCAAGTAGGTAATGTTCTGAGTTCCAAGCTTAGATTAATCATACCAAAACCACAGCGACTGGCAAAATACGTCATTAGTAACTAAATACATACATACGTAAGTACCTAGAGATTCCTTCAGAATGACAGTGTTCACGATACGTTCAAATCAAAACAAGAATGAAACAGTTTAACTCATCAAATGAACGTAGAGAGTCAGACCAGTCTACATCTTACAAATAAATTCGTGCATGATATCACAACGACCCAAAATCACAGCCAAAATGGTGAAAAGCAAAACTTTCGCGCTTCGATTTGGAATTTATTTATTAGAGTTGACATTATGTAACCGATTTTATAATACTATTCGTTCAGTTTTAATTGTTAACGATAACCTCCATTATATTTTTTATGAAATCTAAAATCATTTCCTAATCCACTTTTTTATTGCGTGTGAGTACACCAAAGTTTCTGAATCGCATTTAGCAAGCGATCGGTCACGTCCGGAGATCAACTAGAATTGCTCCGTGGGCTTCTAATTACTCCAACGCCTCACCTCCATCAAACCTCATGGGGCTTGCATTGTTCTTCTCATCGTCTTGTTAACAAGCTGACTTTTGATTCGTAGGCTAACTTACCTTTCTGTGGGAACATTTTGGACTTCGCGTGTTGTCCTTATGTAATGAAGACAACTTTCAATACATTCGTCAAGTATAGTCTTTAGTTCTTCAGTTGCGACATAATTTTATTGCTTTTTATCGTCATCGACAACAAAGCAATGCTATGTAATTTTATGTCTAAGTGTGTTATGGCAACTTGAATAGGTCGTGACATTTACGACTGACTTTGTGACTGCGGATGACGCTTCAAGCTTCACTCTTCTCGTCCCGACTCAGCACGACACCGAAGATTATCTCAACCGATACATTTAGTTACACTTTCTCGTAATTTGCAAATACCATGTGTTTTAACTTTCGCGAAGAACGTAACGGCCCATAAACACCAGTTTCCATATAAAATGAATGGATATTTGATGGGTTTTGAATTTAAAATAGCTCAATTGAATGATTACGTCCATGTTGAAGTAACAAGCCATAATATATTGAAATTGTATCAATTGTATGTGGTAATATACCTCTTATTTAATGAACGAAAACAGCGGATTTACTCACGAGATGTGCTTTTTCACAGTGAGTAAGGTCCTTTTGACTTTTGAGTGTCCTAAATAAAAAATAAAAATTTATGAAGTTGAAGAAGAGTATCCTTATCTATGAAGAAAAGAGTATCGTTAAAAAGCGGTAGTAACCAGGGAGGATACATTCGATTCGAACTTCGAACGTATGGGATCTCAAAAATAACACAGTTCGCAAGATGCTAAAACTACTTGACGTCCGTTGGGTCTGTCATACTTTAGTTATTTGAAACCTTATAATGTCCTGTATAGAACTGTTTTTTGCTTGACTTTATTCACGTTATACTTAGCCATTATTTGGCGCGGTCCTGCTTATTCTGGTCGAACCGGTTCTACGCCTGGCTTTGCGACTGGACCTGCTACCACTCGCCAAATGAGTCGTGCGCGCGCCTACGTCGCAAATATGTTATGGCAGCACGTATTCAACGGATCAGAAACTAAATAAACGCGCAAAACACGAGCTATTCCCTAATGCTAGTAACTAACATCAACAAAAGTCCAAACAACCTTGAAATGTCACTTTGAACTTAGTAAAATAGAACAGCGCAGGTGTGGCCGCCATCAAGATTATTGAGGGTAGTGTTTCTAAAGGTCACCACCTAAATGTAATTCGAACCTGATCCAATTAAGTAGGACCAATACCTATACCGGCTCGCCCTGCTACAAAGAGAAACTTGCATTTAAAAAACCTTGGCTTCAAAGTTAGCACAACTACAACGTAGTATTTATTTTAAAATAGTCTAGTCGACTTTAAAACAGAGATGACTTCTATAAAACTTTATAGGCAGTAGTTTTCATCTGTTTGAACGAATCAAACAAATTGGTTTGAGTTTAACGGTTTCACTTTCAGCATT
This sequence comes from Eugnorisma glareosa, assembly GCA_947578425.1. Taxonomy (NCBI): domain Eukaryota; kingdom Metazoa; phylum Arthropoda; class Insecta; order Lepidoptera; family Noctuidae; genus Eugnorisma; species Eugnorisma glareosa. The sequence goes on from OX387959.1 coordinate 15,229,382, forward strand.
TTTTAACGACGATCATTACTATTGGAGAATTTTAGGTTCTTTTATGATGCATAAAAATATAAAATCTTATTTTGACCATCAGACCAGTTTGAATGAAATACAGAATTAACAACATGTAGGATAAAAAATGTATAGTTTCTTTAATGACAACTATCTTGATTTTTTTTTTATTCAGTGGACTCTCTATCTAGATTGATTGGTAAAATGTTATATCCTTTTAGCCGGAGCGGCATCTAATTCAATTCTATGTCGTCAAACAATCTACGTTTTGTCGTAGTAAACAATATGAAACATTTTTATGATGACATCATCGCCCAATGAGGAACCCATAATAGGTAGGCTCCTTTTTGCGTTTTGGCCAGCCCACAATCGGAAACTCGTTTAATTTTAAATGACTTCGAAAATTGTATTTTTATTTTGAGCAAAATGTTCTCAAATATTGCCAGATAAAGTTTTAAGCACTGCTTTATTTGCCCAATGTAAATAGAATTTTAATTAAATGGTAGAATAAAGCATATATAGTAGTAAGTTACAGTGTATTCTGTCTATCCTAACCTTGGTCCCAGACTTGGTCTTTGACAGAGGTTCAGAAGTCCAAACTCAAGGTTTGGCAAAGAGCGATGGAGCGTAGCATTTTAAAATGATCGATCGAATACGCAACACCACAATACGCTCCGAGACAGGCATCGCCGATGTTGGCGATAAGTCTGCGAGGTTAAAATGGGACTGGACGGGTCACATTTCCAGAATGGATCAGGACAGATGGGCTAGAATCGTCACACAGTGGGTGCCTGAGTACGGTCGTCGTCACCGAGGCAGGCCCAAGAAACGCTGGCGTGACGTTTTGGACTCGTTCCTGACTGGGTGACCAGAGGAGGCAAAACACCGGCAGAGTTGGAAAAGAATGGGGGAGGCCTTTGCCCAGCAGTGGGACAGAAACGGCTAATTAAAAAACGTATTATGTAACTTGTATTTTATTAATAGCTGTAAGTCTTCCATAGTTAATAAATAAATTAATTAATTCAAATATCAAACTATGGACCAAACACCAAATTGAGGAAAGTGTGTATAATCTCAACGTATTAAAATGGTACAGTTGCGTAAATGTGTAGTTGCTGATCAAAAATTGCGTAATAAAGTAAGGAAAACATTGATGTTTTTCAGCGATACGAAAAAAACTTAATGTAATAATAATTTTGCGAAAAAAAAAACTTTATCGTTTTCAACATAAAATATTGTGAGGCAAAACGTTCCAATGCCACTCGTTCGTCCGGCATTTGAAGTTTTTGTAAAAGTCTACAGCCCAAAGATAACTTTAAACGATTTCCGGATGATTGACAACTTTGTATTGAATCTGTAAGTTTGTATTGGTATCCTGAACTAGGATTAGTTGAGGTTCGATTACAATCAGATAAAATCTTTCAATAAAGAATCGTTTAACCTATTTGTTACATGTTTATTGAGCCTTTGGTTTATCATTACAACCCAGTGCCCTAGTAACAACGTGTCAATAGAAGCCAATCAAGCGCAACGTCTCTTACCAGTTACCGAGGACGTAATGACATCAAATTATTCCCCGACAATCTACGCGTAAGTATTGAAAAGATTTTCACTACTGAACTTAAAACCTACATACTTTGCAATAATTAAATGGTATAGAGACACGTCCGCAATAAAAAAGACATTCGAAACTACAATTACATAAAAAAGTAACTGTACCTATTAGAATTATGTAGATTTGCTTAATCATCGGTCATAAAAGTGGGAAGTACTTCGTAGATCATGCCCGAGGTAATCAATGTAACTGTATAAAGAACCTCAAAATCGAAGGGTACAATATTTACGTTTATTCTGATTGATGTCTGGCGGTTAATCAGATAAGTAATCGGTCGAGATAAGATGGGGAACGACTCGTAGGGCACCGAAGCAAATGAAGCAATGCATGTTTACGTGCATAGTTGAAACACTAGTGCTGACGCCTAGTCGTTTAGTTTATGTATACCTATGGGTTAACGCTTACTAATGGTACTGGTACATATTAAACGCAATTACATTTAGCATTACGTTCTAATGGTTCAAGACTTCAAGTATGGACCTCTTTAGAGGCACTGCAGCAAGTGCATACAAACGAGCAATTTGTGTTGTCAGAACTCCTGAACGCAGAAACATAAAGTTCCACAGCTTCTCATAGAAAGTTATAAGTTTACTTTTGTATAATATGAATATGACATAACATTTCTTAAGAAAACGCATACATTATCGGTAAAAATCCTAAGGCGAAAGTTTCTGACTTGAGAGCGTTTGATTATAGTAGAATACGTGACCGGATTACTAAGTAAATATGCAACAACAAACTGAAATATTGATTTTGTGCGGGATTCAAAGCCTGGGCTGTTGAGCAGGGCCGTGCAGGGCTGTCAGATGATATTAACTGGAGAATCCAATATTGTTTAATAGTCTTTCGGGTGTCTAGTGCATTTGATTCGATCTTTTTGGAATAAAAGAAAGATATCGTCGACACACTGACCGCGTAAAAAACGGAAGACATTAGCAAGTTCTTTCTCCAGTTTTTTAAGCAATCTAACAGCCCTGGGCCAATACTGTGCTAGTGTTCGTTGTGTCTGACTGTGGCCGCTATCCAGGTCGCGTTACAAAACGCTTACGAACTAGTTCAGGGACAGCACTGTAATTGAATTGTACATGATACTGGCTACTGACTGCTGACTAATGTCACTTTATCGCTATTTCACTTTTTTATGCTCTATTATTGTTTCAAAACACATTTCGAAAATCTTCAGCTTCGCTACTCGGAACTTAATAAGGAAACATTCATGTTTAACTTAACATGCGGAACTTTCTCTCAAGTAAGAGAGCCACTAAAACGAATATTATTATATTCGTTACCACCTAATTAGCACCAACCTTGCAAGATGACCGTTTTTGTGAATCCGTTTCAAAATACGTAGCAACAAAATATTAAATTCGTTCTTTCGTACTTATGTGAAAAAAATTGTAAGTTGCTCTTTTTTCGCAAAGAGAGACCATCTACATAATGATAGGTAGGTGCAACGAATGGACCATTTCACAACTAGGCAGCAAGTCGAGCGGAATGCGGGCCGCCACCGGCCTTGCAGCTTGCCAACACTGACCACTCTCGCACACTTATAGATCCAAATAGATACACTATCAGAGACACAAAGTGTTGCTGTACGCGTAGAGTGCGATGACCCTAATGTCAATCTTCGCTATTTATTAGAGACTAAACAGTCGGTCGATTAGGCCATTAAAAAAGCTGTCGACCCTAGGCCTATTAAAGTGAGATTCCGAAGCGGTTCGCGGACGTAAATTGTATAAGAATGTTGGCCGAAAAAAGGCGCGTTTCCCACCTGTTTAGCAATTCGAGTAAGATGAAAGCCAAACATTTAAATGTTTTTTAACCTTGATACATAGTTAAATGTATATTCAAGTAGCTGTATATTCTAAATGGCCAGATAATACCTAATGTGCTTAATTCTGCGGCAAGGACTTTTCAACTATATGCCAACATATTGAATGAAATTGATATCAATTAATAAGTGAACACACACACCAATGAGACACTTGAAGTGGTTTTTTTAGGATTTGGTTTTTGAATGTATGACATGGAACCTTGTGAGGCTCTATATGTATGCTGCCAAGATAATTAGCACACAATATACTGGACCGACAGACCATATTTCAACTTCTACAACTACCCATTGTTTGCTTGAGGGATCAATGTAGTCTTTGATATTGTTTGTTTGTTACATTTTCAGTAATCAGCAGAATTAATTAGTTTAATCTCAACTACAACATTGTAATATCTTCAAGTTTGTAAAATAACTTTAAGACAGGGTACTAATTATTTTGTTTTGATAACCTGAATCATAAAAACTGTAGAGATAATGTAAGTAATGCTTCCTTACAAAGGTCTGATAATTTATTGCTATCAAATACATTAAAATTGTGAGTATGAGGCATGGCACAACAACATGATATCATGTCACATCCGAACACTGACCCAGTTATCAAGATGGAATATAACTCAATAATGTGACACTGAAATGGATTGTGTGAGGAATGATATGAAAGAAATAGTTCAGGAGTACATGATATTGTGATGTTAGGCAAGGAGACTGGAAAAAAAAAAATGTGTTGCACCGACCCCAAGTAATGTTGAACAAGGGCAGGAAGTCACTGAAACTCAAGGCGTTTGAATGTACTGAATGCATGATAACTTGGTGACACACAGTGAATCACAATCAAGTATTTTTTTTCTTCTATTTAATTATTCCACTTACACAAAATATAATGGTATCTCTAAGAATGATTGGATGCATGAATCACTATAGTTAATTAAGCAAATTCGTTAGAAAATTAAAAGGAACCATAATTGCCCTAATGATTATTACTTGGGAAAGATGATTTGGATCTCTGGTTTTCGACAATGAAATCAGGTACTTACTTGATCATGTACCTAATTGAGTCAAAAGTGAAGTTCTACCAAACAACTTTTTTAGTACTTTTTTTAAATAGATTGTAACTTAGTTTCAGTATTTATTGACAGATATATTAAAAGGCAATTTTGTACAATAATTTCATTCTGAAATATGTTTCTTACTTGATGTTAACTGTTTCAGCATCATTTTCCTGTCTTGTCTCAATTTATTTGTGGTTGGCGCAGCATGTCTTTCTTCCATAGTTATCCATTACTCGTCATCTCATTAGACACCTCTTAAATGTTAACAGTATATTCTTTAGAACATACTTATTAAATGATACAATTCATTCTAAAATTGTTACAAATAAATTGCAAACTATATTTAATTGATTCCAATTATATCTACTATTTTATTCTTGAAACATGCTGTAATAGAAATATGAAAGTACTCTCTCTATTTAAATGATTTGCAATAATTGAATTTAAGGTGGAAGCGCAAGGGTAGCCCGCGAAATTTAAATTTTCTTAAGTTTATTGCAATTTGCAGGTCAGTGTCAGGTTGTATGTTGATGAAAATATGAATCGCGCCAGTTAAACGTATGGAGTTACAGAATTATAATAATTCAAATCATTAATACAGCCCTCCAAGTTCATATAACCCCATTCAGTAGCTATTTCATGAAAAAGTCACTCAATGGGATTAAATGAACTTGGCGGGTTGTACTGATGATTTGAATGATTATAATTCTGTAACTCCATACATGTTACTGGCGCGATTCATATTTTCATCAACATATAACCTGACACTGACATGCAAATTGCAATAAAAGTAAGAAAACTAAAATTCACAGGCTACCTGCACATCCGCCTTAAGAATTTCAGGTAAACAGTTAATTTTGATTTTGTGTAGGATAGTTACTTTATAGTACACTAGCTGTGCCCGTGACCTTCATCTGCGTAAAATTATTATAAAAATATTACTTCCATACTTGAAACGGATTTTGTTAATAATTTCATGGGTTTAACTTTTTTGTGCGGAACCCTAATCTATTTTCTAAAATAAAGTAGCCTTAGCGACTCCTTATAACATCAGCTATCTGCCAGTAAAAGTCCGGTCAAAATCTGTCCAGGCGTTTCAGAGATTAGCGGGAACTAACAGACAGATGGCCAAAAATGTTTAAGAAAATATCTTCATTTGCATTCAGTGATTTTGAAATTACAACCACTTCAAATAATATATATATTTTTGTTTAGACCTTGGGAGCAGAAAATATAAAGCCTGAATTCGCACTAGTAGGTTTTTAGATGATTATTACTAGCCAATATTTCAACTGCTTTTTTCTGAAGCTAAAATTGTTTCAAGAATGGTTTAAAGCCTGCCCAATACTTTGCTTATCTCAAAACAACATTTTGTTTTTGTTTTTTAAGTTAGTCTTTCAAGTACATAGTTTGTTACCCAATTTATGCCATTTCCCAGTAAAGTCTTGAACAAAGGCTTTTAATCAGTGCTAATAGTTTTGTAGTCGTAAGTGTGTAGTGAGTAATTAAAACAGCTTCTTAGTTACTACCAAAAAACATGAGAATGTATTTTGAAAATTATTTCATCTGCACTTGTAGAAAGTTTGGCAAACTATTTGAACATCATAAAATGAGTAGAAACTAACCAAATTAATAAGAGCCTTTATATTTCGCAATATGGCTAAAAATATAACTTTATAAATCTTTAATTTATGTTAATTTTATTTGCAAAATCAGCGAAACTATTATACTTTCTACTTCTGAATATCTTCCCGGTTGTGCACAAAAAAGTATTATATACAATGTAATAAGTATCTAAAGTCGATAGATTAATATCTAGCGATACGTTATAGTAAATGTTCTAAGTACGTTTACTCCTGACAACAGCAGCTATACAATTTACAATTTGCTGGACAACCGACACGGAATTTTAACGTCGTAGACACTTACCCAAAGCTCAATACCCCAATTCATTTTCACGGCAATAGAATCCACACTTACACAAAAAAACACATTGAAGTTTCACTAAAACACTATAGTTGATAACAAGTAAATTTACGAAAATATTTCCACTAATATGTTGTTTTTTATCACTACCACCATTTCAAAACACATTCTATAGAAATAAACATGGCTGACTGACATGACATTTCGAAAGACTGGCTACATTGCACTGAGCGACTGACGGACGGAAGTCCGAAAAAGAGATATTTTTTGCAGATTCTCTATGGAATATGTTGCCAGCTTTTTAGGATTCCCAACAATAAGAGGAAAATAAAACTCAAAGGTACTTAAAAATTGTTTTAATTTGTTATAATTAAGAAACAAAAATTTTAATATGTCTTTGCGAGTTTGCACTGCGTGGTTGCAATAATGAGCCATCAGACCCTCGACGTACAAGTGCCGTCCGCCGAACTTCCTAAAAAGGTAATATAACAGGTTTATAAAAATATTCTCTTGGAAAATTGTTTTAAGCTCGTACCCATTTTTTACTTGAAATCTACATAAATGAAATTAATGCTTTTCGACTTTGACAATTAATTATAATTTATAGTTATTAACAAAATGCAACTTATTGTGATTAGTTCAAGTAATCACAAAAAATAGCTAGTAACGTTAAGTAAGTTAACGTAAGTTGAATAAAGGTTTGGATTACGAAGTTATCCTCGTAGGGTACGTTTCTCGAATAATAGCTTTAAAAACAAAAGAAATAATTACTTTGACCGGTTCCAAGACACCATGATGACTTGATCTTCGAGAAGAAAGTGGGTCTGTTATCGAAGAAGCCCTTGAAGATGGCAGTAGAGTCTGAAAGAATAGTATTTATAAACAATAAAGTTTTTTCCTTAACTATTGTAGGTAACACTGGTATGGGTATGGTAAATTACCTTCAAAGCCGGTATAAAACCAAAATCGGATGGTAGAGGTTGAGTTTGAATGTTGTGCATTCCTTCTTCCGATGCCACAGATACTATAGAAGGCCGGGCTGATAGCTGCTGTGCCAATAAAAGCGGGTCCGCATCTAAATTATAAATACAAGATTGTTTAATACATAAAAGTTTGTAAGTTGAAAATGCATAATTATTTTTGGTTTTATCGTATCGGATTTATTAGGTTGTTTTGATGGCTCTTATTGCGTCCGACCAGAAGCTTTTTTATTGTTATTTACTTTTTTTTGTTATGAAACACAGTGAAAGATTTTTTATTATTTAAGAAACTTACCAATATTCATGCCTTTTGCAACTCTACTTGCTTGCACAAGTTTTCCTGCACTTCTTCTGAATCTTATTCCTTTTTCAGCTTCTCTTCTTAATCGTTGAGCAGCAGCAGCTGATTCTGCTATAGCTTTAGCCATTGATCCCATTCCAGACCTTTTCAAATTTAAATCTACTATGTAACTTAGACATATAGCATTTGACAATATAGCATCGCTTGGCTGAAATATGGAATAATAAGTTAAAGTAATAAGTTGATGAAGTTTTTTACGTATCAATTTATTTCGACATAAGGTAAATGCGTGAGCATGCTGATGATTACTTTGGACCAAAATAAGCACTATAAATTGTCAAAAGTAAGAAACATAATACGCACGGAACCAATATCATTTACACTTATGTCAAGTGAACGTAAAGGAGTTTTCACTAAACCAATCGCTCTTGCTAATAAATCGCCACAAGTTGGAGGATTTTCTGCACTAGTAGTGGACCATACTCCTGTTGGTGGCTTCAATAAAGGGCCAGGTGTTATTCCACAACCCGATATATTTAAGCTGTAATTTAAAAAAATAATTATATGAAGTAAAAACAATGTCCAGAACAAAATTAAATATAAATATTCATTACCTGGTTAGATTGCATCCTCTTGCAATAGAAACGGCGACATGAGCGATTCCTTCAGAACCAAGTTTTGTGTTAAGTCTTAAGTCTAGCGTCCGAACCCCGCATCCAGAATGATTAAGTGCATGCGATATACTTTCAACACCAGCTGGACCTATATAGTAAGAAGTTTTCAACATGATAATAGCCATTTATCTTTACATAGACGCCAAAATACATCATTAAACACAGCGATTCTGTATTTACTTCAGCCATTTCTTGAGAAAGACGAATGTGAGATGGATACTTAAATCGTTATCGGTCGATAAAGGTCGTTAAAGTGAACTTAGTGTATGTACTGAATTTTTTAGTTCCACCATAATTTGTTGCGGAAAATTTATATTTTGTTGTATAAAATATTACCAAATATGTTATCCGCCAATATGAGAGTTCGCAAAGCATCACGTCTCATAATAAATTTTCCTATTGACGAAGCACCATCATCGCCTATTTTGCAATGACTGAAATCCATTGTTTCTAAATTCATGTTGTCCGAAAGCCCCCGAAGTATATATTTAACTCGTTGACAATTCATATCACTTCTTGTTATTCTGAAGTCATTGATAAAATTTTAGATAAATACGTAAAATACAGTAAAAAAAGGAAATATATATAACCATTGAAGGTGACGGAGTGAGATAGAGAATATTAATTATTACCTTAATATCTTCAATTGCGCACATTTTTCTAACCCACGTGACAACTTTTTTGCATCGTTATTTGTAAATTGAAATTGGTCTGTTCGGTAGTCAACTCCAATAGATCGCAGTTGATATGTTATATGCAATTCTACCAAGTTGGTCAAGCTGCCCAAAGCGGCATGAAGGGATATATGATCTGAAAAATTGAACGTCTTGTGCCATGTATGCATTTGAAACGATAGGAATATTTCAAATGCATACATGGCACAAGACGATTTTTTTTTTATTAAGTTGGGAATGTAATTATAATCCAAAAATTTCAATATCTATGGATTTATTGATTAAACATTTACAAATAAAATAGATGCAAATTATTTTGTTGTGCTATTTTATTAATTCATCACAGTTGTAGCTTAGCTTTTCTTACCTCTCGAGATTACTTCCTTATCTTTTGCTTGCTGTTTATTCCCATTTTGCCGCTGACTTGTAACTAAGTGAGCCAGTTCTGGTGAAGCCATTCTCTGTACTGGAATATCAGTTGGTATCATGCTACGAATTGATAATTTTTGAATGTATGGCCCGCAAAGCTTCACTAAGGTGTTTACCTAAATAATATAAATAAAATTTAAAATTTAAAAAACAGGCCTTATAGTACCTTAGAGCGATGAGAAAATTTAAGATGGATGTAATGTTACTTGATGTATATTATTATGGAAATGTGAAATTCATCATTGTTGCAGTACGAAAAGAAATAGATTTAAATGTTCTCCACCTTCTTAACATCTTACGTTGGGCTTCGTACACACGGCTACACATCAAGCTATACATTTCCAGTTTATGCTGATCTCGCATTGTATAGGATTTCGGTGCAATGCGAGGTCAGCTTATACTGGAATTGTATAGCTTGATGTGTAGCCGTGTGTACATGTGGCTAATTGATTATGTGGAGAGAATGAGCTGCAGCATTTGGCCGCTTTTTACATAATTCTGCGTTAGCAAAACCCTGAAAATGTAATCTGAAAATTGATCACTTCCTACACAAGTACCATCTACACATACACAAGCACAAAGGGTACAAGACCCTTATCGAAGCCGAAAGGCACTTGTTCTCTCAGTCATTGCGATCATTTTTTTGTTCTAGACCATACCTGGGAACCTTCTAGTTACGGAGATATTACGGGTCAAAGTTCCAAATTTTTCACAAGTTTTTTTTAAATACATGTTTCTAATGTAAGGGTTTTTACTTTAAACACCTCCACGACCACCGTACTATTCAATCCATCCACCAACACAATGTTTTGAGTGCGTTACATTGAGTCCTACCGTAAAGCGTGATTTTTCACCTAAAAAAAAAGTCGTTTCCTAGCAATAATTTTTGCATAAAGTTACTTGGTTTGATGTACATAATGCTTGGTAGACGGGGCTTCGTTAGGGGTCTTGTTACACCCTGTATACATGAGCAGCGCTCTAAACTGACCTTTTCAGGATCGTATTGCCTTGGATTCATGTTTTCTAAAATGTCAGCAAAATGCCGTTCCATAAAAACATTAATCCATTTTTTATCTTCCGCCATAAGAGGTGAATCCGAGAATTTTGAATGGTAGCATCTTTTCCAGAATATGTCACTTTTAATATTATCCACTAAAATCTGAAGTGGAACCTCAGTATCCAAGATTTGCAAGAATAGTTCACGATCTTTAGCAATCAATTGTTCTAGCTTGGGGTAGCCTGCAATATAAAAAGTGTTTTTTTTTTTTGTAAATTGGTTGCCTTGTTGGGTAGAAAAGTTATGTGTAATTATATCTTTTTGTTATGGCTATTGTGGTTAATTGAGAATCACTATGATAACCCATAAATGTTCATTTAAGCGTTTAAAGCTTATTGTGTGGATATTGAATCTCATGTAAGAAAACATAAGTCCGTATGGTAAGAATGAGAAAAACAATTATAATAATTAACCAATCAATCAAAAAAGCCGCTAAGTCGAAGTGGGACTAGACAGGCCACGTCTGCCGCATGCCTAACGAGCTGTCAACCAATATAGCCACTTTCTGGGGCCCTGATACAGCCAGAAGCCGTCACGCGCTCGCGACAGACCTCGAAGAAGATGGCGGGATGAGCTGGACAAAACCAACGACCCACTTTAGCCCTAGATAGAAACAACTGGAAGTTATGGGGAGAGGCCTTTGCCCAGCAGTGGGATGACGCAGGCTAACAGTAAAAGTTTAATAACAAAATAAGTATGTCAAATTTAAAGTTTCAAACATTTTCAATTACTAACCCATCCAATTTTCGGATAATTTCTCAATACAAATAGAAACGAGAGACTTTGGAATATTTGAATCCCATTCGAAGTCTTCTGATTGAATTTTTCTTTTAGGTTCTAATATTTTATCATGCTTGTAAGCCAAATAAGTAGTGAGTTTTACACTTTCCGGAAACTTCATAGTTTAATAATCGAGATTTAACCTTTTGATTAAAATTACTAGATCACTCACGAAAGACACTATAGGACTGTATATGATTATTTCAATAAGTATGCAACTATGCAAGTAATCTGTTAGTATTTTTGTAATACCGACGGTATAAACAAAGATTGCAGCCATAGAAACAAAAGTTTTGTTGATTCAATATTCACTAAAGGCGCGGTTTTGAAGGCTTGATTTTCAATAATACAACATATGTTATACCGGAAGTGCTGTTCTATTCATAGACAAATAAAAATGGGGAAATGTGATGATATTCTTGCAACACCGTGTTGCTAATTTTATTAAATATATTTTATTGACATAATTTAATCGTATAATCAGCGTTAATTCATAAAAAAAAAACACAGTGAATTATTAAAATTCATATCAAAACTCCGTAAACTGACAATAATTGACAACAAACATCATTCATATTTCATTCACTTTCAATCAATTCAAATTGACGTTTGTGGAACTACTGTAGGAAATTCTGTCATTATTTATTTTGGTAATTTTATGTTTTGAAAAGGAAAGCTAAAGGATTTGATAGTTTTCTTTCCGTATTCAGGACTAAAACTGTCGTTGACGATGGATAAACACAACAGTTCTGAATTATTAAATTCAGACTTTTCGTTATCAAAGAATGCCAGTTCCGACTCATTGGACTCGGACTCCAAATCGAGTTCATTGAATTCTAAACACGGACAAGACTCCGTAAGTTTCCTAAAAGGATTAATTTATTCTTATTGAATTTTATACCAGCCGCTTCCCTGCTTCCTGTAACTTAGTTTAAGCTTGCGATTAGTCACTGCTGTGCGTTACTGTTTGTTTCTGGAACCAATTGTTTTTTATGTTTCCCTGTTGCAATGAGTAGAAATAGGTCTATTCATATTTGCCTATTTATTAACTGCATCCACAATCATAGGCAACAAGAACTGTCCAAGGCTGGTATCATATTGCTTCACCAAGAATTATTTCTGTTTATTTGTTTCTGTACTTTCAAGTTCGTTTCTTTCCAGCCTCATGTTCTGGGGGACATCCAACTTCTGGATGGTGAGAAAGTGATGAGCCTAGCCCGAGATGTGACATACTTGTGCCCATACAGTGGTCCTTCTCGGGGAGTTCTCAAAGTGACCAACTATCAGCTGCACTTCAGACCTACGGACACGGCTGCACTATTGAGTACCCTCAGTGTTCCTCTTGGTGTTGTAAGTTGTGTTTTTATATAATCTATCATCCTTATTCGGGGTGAATTTTTGAAGTGGGCGTGGATGGGTAAATCCGAAACTATGAGGAATAGCAAAAAATACTCAAAGGAGTTTTGAGCCAGATTTTGATAAAAACCAAAACTGCATCATTGGATTTTTGGAAAATCAATATCTCTAACCAGGAATTAAGCTGTTGATTTTGGAAAAAAAACAGTATTATTACAACATTCAACAATGTCACTAATAGGGATCAAACTCTGGGAAGAAATGATATGCCAGAAAAACACACAATGACAAGTAGACCCAAAGCAAAAGTGATCACAAATGACAAATGTAACTGATTGCAGGTATCTCGTATTGAGAAAGTGGGTGGAGCTTCATCAAAAGGAGAAAACTCATATGGCATTGAAATATTTTGCAAGGTAACAATATATTATTAAAGAAAACAACATGAAACATTTTAAGATTTTTGTCATTGATCATCCTATATTTAATTATTATAGGACATGAGAAACTTGAGGTTTGCACACAAACAAGAGAATCACTCTAGACGCGGAATATTCGAGAAATTGCAGCAGTTAGCGTTCCCGCTGTCCCACAGACTTCCTTTATTTGCATTTAGCTATTCAGAGAGTTTTCCGGAAGATGGATGGCATGTTTATGAACCTATTGCAGAGCTCAGGCGCATGGTAAGGAGATACATTTGTATATTTTATTAAAATTATTGACACTAGAGTAGAAATCATATTTTTTTGCTCTTTGGCGGAATTCCAGAGGGTGACACTTAGTATGTTGTCCACTGTGTAACCTGTGCTTCTCCCCAGACCCGTTACTTGGGACTGGATAATTAGCAATTTATGACTACTTTGTTAGCTTGGGTCTTACCTGTTAAAACAAATGTATGTGATAATAAAATAAATAAAAATCTAGATGAGATTTGAAATAAATAGTTTGTTCATATGAAATAGTTTGTCAACGTGTGAAATACTCGTACAGTACCAAAACAATATTTTACAGGAATACTAAAAGCATTTTAGTGCTATATTATTTTAACTTTTTACTGATTTTCTGAGCACAAACAACAGCTAGATTAATTCAATCAATGTATTATAATACTTCAGATATTGAGCCAAGTACTTAGCACATAACACACATATAACCACTGCACTTGATCAACTAACCTTCACTTTATTTTTCTAGCAAATCCTGATCCCTAGCGATCTCATTACATAGCTTACAAGTGTGCATTGAATTGTATTATTGCATTATACATAATATGTTAAACCATACATAATCCTCCTTATTAAATCTTCTCTTTGGTCTCCAGGGCGTAAACAACGACATGTGGCGGATTGCCCGCATCAATGACAAGTACGAAGTTTGTGACAGCTACCCATCGGTCTGGGCTGTTCCAGCAGCTGCCGGCGAAGACCTTCTGCGCTCTGTGGCCGCTTTCAGGTCGAGGGGAAGAATACCGGTGCTGGCGTGGATACATCCCAGCTCTCAGGCCACTATCACTCGGTGTAGCCAGCCGTTGGTTGGGGTGAGTGATACCATTATTTGTTGAGTAACAGTCTAATGGGTGTAACAATACCCTTAACGAAACCGAAAGGCACTTGTTCTCCCCTCATTGCGACCATTTTTTTGTTAAGGACCATACCCGTGAACCTTCTAGTTACGGAGATATTGGGGGTCAAAGTTCCAACTTTTCTACATTTTTTTTTTAAATACAAGTTTTTAATGTTATAACTTTACTTTAAGTACCTCCACGAAGCTCTTACTATTAATTGCACCCATCAGCACAATGTTTTAAATGCGTAAAATTGAGTCTGTACAGTAAACGCAATTTTTCACCCAAAAAAGAAAGTCGTTTCCCAGCAATTTTTGCGTAGAGTTACTTAGTTTGATGTGCAGAATGCTTGGTTGACTTCTTCGGTCCGTATACACCTAGTATATGAGAAATGAAATATTTCTAAGGATGATAGTAATTAGCAAGGCTGACAGTCTTCCATGACCTACTTGTGAAATAACTTAGGCATAGTTTGGGTATAATTTGTTTAAGAGAACTCAATAGTAATAAAAATACAGCAGGTCTAAAATAAAGTTGCCAACTATGTGCCTAACATGAAAGAAAAATCAAAATAAATCATAGAAAATTAGCTAAAAATAGATTTGGAAAACATCCCTGTAATCTAGTTACGCAATTGCAGGCACATTTACATATTAATTAAAGTGTTATTGTTCACCTAATATAACAATTTTAGTTCTAAAACAGTAGGTCTATTTTTAGTGCAATATTTTGAGAGATTCATGAACAACTGCCCGCGTAGCATGACCACCGTAGAAACGGGTTTTCCCGATGAAGAATCGAAAAAAAATACAGATTGTGGAAAGATTTCTATCGTCGCAAGCATGGCGATGTTAGAGATGAATGACAAGATTGACAAGACATGTCAAGTTGTATAGAAAGTTAGAAAGAGCTATTTGTATATCCACCAGCGCACCTGCTAAGTTCTTAATGTGTATGAGAAATAGCCCCAGAAACGTTTTGTGTTTTTTAGCAATGTTATTCGGAAAAGCATGTATATTATGTATTTCGTTTAATCAGTTGAACACTCGTGCATTCGATAAATATTATACCTACTATGACCAAGCTTAGATTGGAAACAAACTCGGTCATAAATCATTTGTCTAAACATTTTTATTGATGTATGACGTCATCCAGTTTATTACGATATTCTAATACACTAGTCATAAGGGAATTTACCAAAGATCTAAGTAGGTCGATGGGTAATCCTTTAGAGCAGTTATTGAGTAGGTCATTCTTATACAGTGAATTTGAAGTGTCATTCTAGTCTTAGAAAGTTGACACTGGTTTTAACCACATTATGACTGAATGACTAAAAGTGGGTCAGGGATGTTTTTTTCCTAAAGGGCTTTTACATCACCTTGATTGGCCCCGATGTGGCCTGGCCCTGGCTTATCCGATCATTAAAAAAAAAACTGAGATGTTTCATTGCCGATTGCCAGGCAGCCTGACCGACTTGGTGTAGAACCATCCTAAAGTCGATCATCAGTCTAATGGCTCTAGAATAAATTATCATATCATTCATTGATTTACTTATGAGTTCACCGCCAAAACCGTTTCCGGTTTCGTTTATACAGGGTGTAACAGGACCCTTCACGGAGCCGTCAACCAAGCATTCTGTACATCAAACTAAGTAACTTTACGCAAAAATTATTGCTGGACATTTTTGTTTGGGGTGAAAAATCACGTTTTACGGTATGACTCAATGTAACGCACTCAAAACACTGTGCTGATGGATGCATTGAATAGTACGTGGGTCGTAGAGGTGTTTAAAGTAAAAATCTGACATTAAAAACATGAATTAAAAAAAAAACTTGTGAAAAAGTTGGAACTTTGACCCCCAATATCTCCGTAACTAGAAAGTTCCCAGGTATGGTCTAGAACAAAAAAAAATCGCAATGACGGGGATAACAAGTGCCTTTCGGCTTCGTTAAGAGTCTTGTTACACCCTTTATTCCATCTAATTGCAGGATTTCTGTGTAGGTGTAAATAAAAATACCACGGAATTGTAATTGTTGACGTTCATCATTAGTTTTTTTCTTAGTATTCTCGATAAGACGAGCAAACTTACGTCATAGGACTGCAATGATCGTTAGGGTAATTAACACGTGTCTCGTTCGCTGGAGAATATGTGGATTATTTTAATACCCTTCCCCGATATTTTTGTAAACTATGCAAGTCTTCTTCTTCGTCGTGTCGATGATTCTCCTTTTTTAAATTAATTTTGACCACAACTCTGCCACCTCGACGGCGTTCGAGGTGGCCTCGGACAGGTCTCTCAAAGTGCATGTGTAAACGCACATAGTGCAGGACAGGAGGTGAAACATAGTTTGCGTTGAGGCACCACAGCCACACTTGGCTTCATCGGAATACCCCCCCCCGGACCAGGATGTATCTGCAGCGGCCCACCTGGCTTCGCAAACCCCCGGACTATGCAAGTGTTAGCAAAAGACCTTGTACCGCTGCACAAAGTCTAACGGAAAATACTAGTCATATTTAAGTGAAGAAAAACCTCAAAATTGTGAACAACTGTAACAAACACACAGAGCCATCTGTTGTTACTTATCCAAAGCACTATTATGAGCGAGTCAATAACATAGAAGAAGCAACTTTAAACAGTTCCTATAGACCAGTGACCCCTCTACAATCCTCATGTGTATCTGAACAAGCGTCACCCCGGGGGTTATTTTCACTACAACTATATACAGACGACTACATGTTGATATTGTGCACATAATTATGTAAAGCTAAACCGCTCTAGAAGCAGAGCTGTCTTCGAACAAATTGTTGTCAAAGTTTGAATTTGAAGAAATCTAAACAGTTGTTTTACACACGTTCATTTTGTAAATTGCCAACCATTTCGAAATTACCTCCGCCATATATTTCTGGATGCTCTTGCCTTCATTTCTCCACAATATACCACTTATGAGAGGTCTCTTTACTGTTTAACATAAACAAATCAAATCTCTTGCAGGTAAGTGGTAAACGTAGTCGCGAAGATGAGCGCTACATACAACTCATAATGGACGCCAACGCTCAGGCTCATAAGTTGTTCATCATGGATGCTCGACCTACTGCCAATGCTGTCGCCAACAAAGCTAAGGGAGGAGGGTGAGTGGCTCAGTATTGAATACTAATAACCGTATACTGCTTCTGCTTGTCGATTGACTTACACCTAAATGTTGTCGGAACATTATGCAACTACCCGCACAGTTCTGTCAGTTACCTCGTTCAAACCCTGGAAGTAACATAACATCACGCCCGTCATTAATGAAGGGTTAGGCAGTATCCTAGAAGTTAATAAATAATATACTGATAAGCTAAGTTAATAATAAGTTGACCATAGCGGGATCAGACCTAATGGCTTTATTTTTTTTTTACGCGGGTGTTTTTTACGGGTGGTTTTTTACCGGCCAAGGGCCGATGTCTACTTTGAAACATTCAATTTTCCTCTCAGGGCACGTGACACATTTCAGCTTCGCGTTTGGGAGGATTACGCATTTACGATGCTTCTGATATTTCATATATTACGCACGCAGCGGACGGCCCACTTCGAAGTGGTTACCGCAACCACTTGGCAGTGGGCCGTCCGCTTCCTTGCCATCATAACACCAAAAAATATTGTTCACAGATATGAGTCAGAGGACGCGTACCAGAACGCCGACCTTGTCTTCCTAGATATACACAACATTCACGTGATGAGGGAGAGTCTACGCAAACTGAAAGAACTCTGCTTCCCGCAAATAGACCAGACGAGGTGAGCGACCGCCATGTTTTACATTTATTTTAAACAAATATTAAAATTGATTATGTTTATGATACTGTCTGAGAGGTTTATGTTAAATGTGATCAACTCATTAAAGCCGCACAGAAAATTTATTGATGCGGTATCTGTAATTATGTTCTAATCATTCAAAAAGGATCAGTCCCCGCCATAATGTCTGATCAGATTTTTTAACCCTAATGAAAGAATACATCCTGTTGCTAATTAGTAACGGCCGTCGTTCCAAGTTAAATACTGGTATTCAGCTGCTTCGTTCAGGGCATGTGATGCGGAGGAATGAGGAAAATTTCGTGAGGAAAGTTTTGAGAATGATTGTGGATGGGTATAAGAGTAGAATACCAAAGCAGCGATGGATGGACTGTGTGAAGAATGATATGGCTAGAAAGGAGGTGTCTGATGAGATGACGAGTAATAGAGAAGTATGGAAGCAGAAGACATGCTGCGCCGACCCCAAATAGGTTGGGATAAGGGCAGGTGAATGATGACTCAGCTGCTTCAGATTTGACTAGAAGCTGACCTCATTGCAAATGACGATAGAAGTATCTCGAAGGATCCAAAAATCGTCAGTGCTAACGTCGGAGCCAAAAGCCGGAATCATCACATCTTGTAATATTTATGCAGTGTGAAAACGCAATTTATTAAATATCATTTAACTCACAATCAGAGGTCAGAATAGGTTGAGCATTGAAGGATATGGAAACTGCTGGAACTACCGGGAGCACAATTAAACATGGACGTCACAAATAGACGTATTTTCGTAGACTGGCGCGCGCTTTGCAGCGTACAAATGACTTAATATTACCTACCCACTATTACAAATATATGACAAGTATAATTACCTAAACTTCAAAGAAATAGTTAGAAGTAGTTGTATTACGGAACTTGAAAATATGCAGAAATTTTAGAAGGAGGTATTGTCCCCGTTACTAAATTTCATGAAGTTCAGGTAAATATACTCTATAACTATTCCGTTGTCGCAAATAAAAACAAAAAAAAAATTTTTTGCCACAAAAAACCTTTATATACAATACCAATACATTCCACATAGGTACATTGAATTTTAGGAAAAGGCTGTACAAATACATAGTAAATGTTTGTCTAAAATTGTTGATAATTTTCAGATGGTTTAGTGGCATTGAAGCTAGTTGCTGGTTAAAACACATCAAATGTATATTGGCTGGGGCTGTCCGTATAGTTGACAAGGTAATTTTTAAAGTATTAGCATAAATATATTCCTGCCTTTGATCCATTCTATTTGGGGTCGGCGCAACATGTTTTCTTCGTCCATTCTTCCCTGTCAGACGTCCTTTTTCTTACATAACCGTCTTCACACAATCCATCCATATTTTCTTTGGCCTTCCTCTCCCTCTCCATCCATCAACATTCATGACCATCACTCTTTTAGTCACATGCGTTTCATCCCTCCTCATTACATGTCCATACCAAAACAAACCACTTCCTTTCAAAATTTTCTATAGCAGGTGCCACTTTCAACTTCCAACACTTCCTATAATATACAAAAATGGTCAAGGAAGAGCCGTGGTCGCACCCTTATACTTTAAAATCGGTTCAGTAGTTTAGGCGCTACGGTGGAACATAGAAACATACATACATAGACTGCCAAAATCAGTACTCTTCCATTTGGCTTCGCCGTAGCCGGGAAATAAACATTATTTTCTCATTTATGTTACATACAGGTAGAGAATCACAAGACTTCAGTGCTAGTCCATTGTTCGGACGGATGGGACCGCACTGCTCAGCTGACAGCTTTAGCTATGTTGATGCTAGACCCTTACTACAGGACCCTCAGGGGATTTGAAGTGCTCATCGAAAAGGAATGGCTTTCCTTTGGACATAAGTTCCAGCTGGTATGTTTTAATATTATTTGTCTTGTTTCTTTATTGTGGGGTCAGTGCCTAACCTGGTGTCAAAGTTTTTTTGCTGCCCCTACAGGCCTCTGACTTGGCTTTATATGCTGTCAAGAAATAGACTATTCTGGTTTCCTCACGATGTTTTCCTTCACCGAAGCAAGTGATAGTTTTATTATGCTGGCACTGCACATGGGGTATTTGTCAAAATTTTCGCGACATTGGATTAAAACAAAATGTTTATTACGATAAAGTTAATTTTGTTTTAATGATAGAGGCGCCAAGGTCGCCAAGTGTAGTGCCACCATTGCACAATACGCATATGAATCCGAAAAATCAGAGGTGCGAGCTTTGGGTTCCAACTCGAGACCTATGACTTGGCGTTGTGACCGTCACCGTCGGTCACCCCACTAGGCTATCACTGTTACACTACATTATGCTATACTACTATTTGCACAGTATCTGGATGTTTTATGCTACACCCAGTTCTAGGAAAATATTGTCACTGTCAAGGTATATCTGAATGTAGCCTGCACTTGACTATCACAACTCAATATCGACTTTGAAGGAAAATCTGAATTCTTTCGAATTCCGTAGGGAAATTAGTCTGTTCAACAACTCAAATATGTAGGGCAAACCGCAAATGTAAGCCCGTCAACTTGAATAGGAAATACGAGTGTGATACCCTTGTTGATTAGTTTCAGTTGAGTCGCAATTTATAATAATATGTACCTGAATCACTGACGCCGCTCTTTACTTTATCCGATACATAACATTCGCAATGGTCGCAAGCGAGACAGCTGAGCACGAGGTCCTGGGTTCGATTCCAAGGTCGGGCAGTGTTATTGAGTTTTTCCATCAATAATTTCTCTGTAGTAATCACGGAGTCTGGATTAGTGCCCGGCTGATGGCAATAGGCTCGCTCCTTATTGCACGGGACCTAAGCATAACTGGGGAATATTTTCCCCATCGTGATCGTCATCATCTGCCTAGCCTTTTCCCAACTACCTTAGGGTCGGCTTCCAGTCTAACCAGATGCAGCTGAATACCAGTATTTTACATGGAGCGACTGCTTAACTGACCTCCGCAACGCAATTAGTACTGAGTAATACGATACCCCTTAGTAAGTAGGACTGGTTGTCAGACTTTCGGGCAACTACCTTTAACGACTGTCAAAGGTGTGCAAATGACAGCCGGGACCACCGGCTTAACGTGCTTTCCGAGGCACGGAGGAAACTCGGTATGTTATGGGTGGTCACCCATCCACAGACCAACCTAGGCAAGCGCGGCTGAACCTGAAGATCGACCCGACCGATTGTTATTATTTAGCTACGAGCTTCCCATTATATTTGAATGTACGGAAATGATATCGAACGCTTAAAAATAAAGAGTGTAACAAGACCCTTAACGAAGCCGAAAGGCAGTTATTGCGATTTTTTTTTTGTTCTATACCACACCTAATAACCTTCTAGTTACGAAGATATTGGGGTCAAAGTTCCAACTTTCACACAACTTTGTTTTTTAAATACTTGTTGCTGTTAACGTAAGACTTTTTACTGTAAATACCTCCACGCCCCCCGTACTATTCAATCCATCCATCAGCACAATGTTTTGAGTGCGTTACATTAAATTCTACCGTAAAACGTGGTATTTCACTCCAAAAAAAGTAAGGTATAATTTTTGCGTAAAGTAATTAGTTTGATGTACCCAATGCTTGGTTGACGGCTTCGTTAAGGGCCTTGTTACACCCTGTATGCCTACGCTCATTGCAATTTACAATCCAAAATAAAATAAATCACAGTATCAAAATATATTTTGACGGTGACGATATTATTAGCGTAATTAGGTATTAAACAAATGTGCAGCCTCGGAGCTTATCGCTTATCAGGAATTTTGTTATTCAGGATTCAATCCGACAGAACGTTGTATACAGGATGGAAGTTACATCGACGTTAAAATGGTTACTACGTATTCAGTACCCCCCCCCCACACACACACACAGAAATTTTTCGTTGGTTATTAAAAAAAAACCGGCGAAAAAAAAGTGCGACTCGGACTCGCGTGCGAAGACTTCCGAATCATAATCTAAAAAAAAACACGTTTCTTGTATGGGATTGAATATTTATTTTATTCAGTTTTTAGTATTTGTTGTTATAGCGGCAACAAAATACAAAAAATAAACCAACAATAAAAATTCAATCGCAAAATAAAAAATTACAACAACAACAATACATCATCTGTGAAAATTTCAACTGTCTAGCAATCACGGTTCATGAGATACAGCCTGGTGATAGACAGCCAGACAGACATACGGACAGTGGAGTCTTAGTAATGGGGTCCCGTTTTTACCCCTTGGGTGCGAAACCCTAAATTCCAGGTGTTTCCTACAAAACTGCAAAAATACCTACACGGTCAAAATGTTTCATCATCATCATTTCAGCCGAAAGACGTCCACTGCTGGACATAGGCCTCCCCCATGTGTCGCCACATTAACCTCTCCCGTGCGTCTTGCATCCAGCGGATCCCCGCAACCCTCACCAGGTCATCGGTCCACCTAGTGGGATGCCTTCCAACGCAACGTGTTCCTGTTCGCGGTCGCCACTCCATAACTCTTCGGCCCCATCGGCCATCCATTCTGCGAGCAATGTGCCCTGCCCACTGCCACTTAAGTTTGCCAAACCTTCGGGCTACGGCGGTAACCTTAGTTCTGTTGCGGATTTCTTCGTTTCTGATTCAATCATGCAAGGAAACTCCGAGCATAGCCCTCTCCTTAAGCCTTCTTATGACGCCATTGTGAGCGACCACGTTTCGGTCCCGTATGTACTGGCAACACACACTGGTCATAGACTTTCGTCTTGAGACACTGCGGTAAGTTGGACGAGAAGATGCCGCGCAACTTCACAAACGCAAACGCTGCCCAGCTGAGTCGGATTCGACGATTGACCTCTTTTTCGAAGTTAGACATATCTAACTGGACCGTTTGTCCCAGGTAGACATGATCGTTTACAACTTCGAGTGTAGTCTCAGATCTTGTTAGGAGTGAGTGTTACATGGGCATTCAACATGATATTGGTTTTGTCCATGTTTATTTTGAGACCCACTCTTTCGGAAGCTCTTTTGAGGTCATCGAGCATTGTACTGAGGTCCTCCATGGTCTTATAGTCTTAGCCATGACCACTATATCGTCGGCAAACCGAAGGTGAGTGATGTACTCGCTATTGACGTTGATGCCTAGCCCTCTCCAGTCCAGAACCTTGAAGACATCCTCCAGTGCAGCTCTGAACAATTTCGGAGATATGACGTCTCCCTGTCTCACACGAAAAATGAATGAAAATATTCTATATGGGACGGTCAAAATGATGTAGGTACTGAATACGTGGACACTATTTAACCGTCAGTGTCCCTTCCTTTACCTTGTATGTTCACATACAAGGTAAAGGAAGACATAGTAATTTTATTTTTTGACGCTATGATTTATATTTTTTACATTGTTTTTTTTTCACCTTGTCATTTATGTTCCTGGATAACCATTGTTTTTTTGTTATTATAAATAATGCAATTTTTAATGAATCTTAACCAGTCTAAAATTATAAATTAAGATAAGTTTAAATAAATAAATACTTACTTACTTTTCCGTTACAGCGTATCGGTCACGGCGACGAGCGTCATTCAGACGCAGATCGTTCCCCGGTCTTCGTGCAATGGGTGGACTGCGTGTGGCAGTTACAGCAACAGTTCCCGACCGCGTTCGAGTTCACAGAGAGACTGCTGATCACGATCGTGGACCATCTGTACTCTTGCAGATTTGGAACCTTCCTGTTCAATACCGAGAGAGAACGGGTGAAGGAAGGTGGGTGGACAAATGGAAATTATTTTTGAAATAAAACACTAGGTATGCTCCTCTAATAAAGGGTGTAAAAAGACGCATAACGAACCCGGAACTTGCTCTCCCCGTCATTGCGATCAGTTTTTTGGTCTGGGCTATACATGGGAACCTTCTAGTTATGGAGTTATATGAGTAGGAGGTCAAAGTTCCAACATTTCCACAAGTTTTTTTTTAATACTATTTTTTAATGTTATAATTTACCCCCAGGTATTTGCAGTATAATGACCCGATTATTATTCAATGCATCGATCAGCCCAATGTTTTGATTGCGTTACATTGAGATTTTTTCGTAAAACGAAATTTTTCACCCCAAAAACAGGGCATTTCCCAGCAATAATTTTTGCGTAGAGCTATTTAGTTTGTTGTACAGAATGGTTGGTTGGCGGCTTCGTGAAGTGTCTATTTAAACCTTGTATCTTACTTGGGGACTTAGAACTCGTGCGCACGGGAGATTTATAACGCGACGATTTTATGTCGCGCACTGGATTTTTATTGGGGTTCACGCTGAACTAAAAGAAAGGAAAAAAAACACAATCAATTCAATGTAATTTAATTAATAATAATACAAAAATAATAATTTATAAATAAAAATAATTTAAAAACCTTTAAAATATACAATTCAATGCATGATGATTTTCATTTCCACATGTAGGTATATTGATTATTTATAATATTTGCATAATATAACTACACTAAAAAACTGATTATGTAAAAGGTTTTAGTTAATTATTAGGTGTGAAATAAAAGGCTTTTTTATTTTTATTTTTTATTTACTGGATTTTTAACTCGGCAATAACCTTTCAATAAACTTGAAAGGTTTATCGTAGTGCGTGATAAAAAAACAAGGCTTTAGACTAATGTAAGTGTCGGCGATCATCTATTTAGTCGCTTTTGGGAGTTAGTTACAACGATTGGCCGACCTGCAAACGATACTACAGTATCGATAGAAAACGCGCAATTTTGAAACCGCGCTCAAACGGACGCGCGCGCGCTTTATGCTGCGGAGGTGGATGCGGCTCTACGCTGAATATTAATTGTATATTTTTTATGTGTCTGTAACCTACTAACAGGCCTTTTTAGGTCTGAAATAAATACTTTCTAGTCTTTTCTATTCAAACAAATCGAGACGCCTAAATGCAATTCAGCATTACCCGTAGCCGTAATCCATATCGCCGATGCAACAAGCAGCATGGCTACATTCCAACCAACCCTAAAATATATAAAACTAAAACCCACACCTCTCTGCAGAAGTCAAAACCAAGACCGTATCCCTGTGGTCGTACATCAACAGCCGTCAGGACTTGTACCTGAACCCCCTGTACTGGGGCCCGCCGTCATTCGGTGCGAGTTCCCCTCCGTCGCCGTACTCGCGCCCACAAGTCGTGCTCGTACCTGTCGCGTCGCTGAGGGTCATCAAGCTGTGGAAGGCGCTGTACTGTCGGTGGAACCCTACGATGAGGCAGCAGGTTAGTTTTTCGTACAGTCTAAATATGAACACCTTGACCTCGCTTAGAACCTTGTTACATTTATAATATGATGTAAATTACAATATCAGCCTATGAAATTCTGATAGGACTTAGGCCTCTCTGAGAGACTACAAGTTGTAATTCATATGCAGTGTGGATGCAAATATGTTATGTCAAAAATTACCCATCAACACACAACAGTAATAAAGGTCAGCTGTCTAAATTAATTCACATAAAAATATGTGAATTCATTTAGGCAGCTGACCTTTCTTTGAATCTGGTTAAAAAACCAGATTTATATGTTTAACAGACTAAAAGAGATAAATGATTTCGTAAGGTGATCGGGCAGATCTTTTCTTTTGAATGTATCTTGAAAAATATAGGAAAACAGTTGGTAAAATTGGTAAAATTTTTCACATCCTTTGTTAATTACAAGTTTGTTGTGGTCAATTGCTAAACGTTTAAAATAAATTCTCAAACTTAAGAATTAGTTGTAACCATGAGGAACACAATGTGAAAACCATTTTGATCCAGAACCAAATTGTAACACAATTTCCTTTCCCCCTCAAGGACCCCATCTACCAGCGCACCCGCGAACTGGTCGCCATCCGGGCACAACTCGAGGCAGCCGCAGCGGCCGCGGCCGGCGACCACGCGGCCCGGCAGCACCGCCTCGGGCTCACCCCGCCCCGGGTCGCCAGCCCACACCATGTATGAAACGAGGACTTGTACTTCTACGACAGCCATCTGTCTGTCTGAGAAGTCGACTTTACGTCTCGAAAATGGACTTTATAACCTTGTAATACAGATGAATACTTTGTGAACTTAAAACGTCGTGTTTGGTGGTACATATTCGGTATGCCAACCCAATTTCATGTTCGATGGTGCTTAGGCACACAACGCCTTGATTCTTGTCTATGTATTTAACTAGGACTATTCCTAAGACAGGTTGTCTCGGTATACATGCACAAGTTTTGCATTAATAATGTATAATCAACTCTGATAACATTACAGTGACGGAAGGAATTGATTCGTAGTTAGGTCCTGCGAATTTGTACGAATTTGTTTCTTGTCATATATTGGTCAAATTGCGTCTAAAAAAAAAAACTAATATGTAATCTTGTTCCAATATTACCCATGAACCCTGGGATTTAAATCCAGAAGCTTAAATAGTCATTTACGGTAAGTGTAAATGATCTCGAGATTTGAATTTGTGACAATGGCCAATAATGATCCTATAATATTAAATGAGTTCTTTGAAGTGCCGAGCAGGACGTGGAACAGAACTGCTGAGCGGAAAATTGAAATTTGATTATTCGATTGAACAACTTTTGATATTCACAAGTCAAGTAATTTCGATAAAAATATACCAAAAACCATTTCAGTAAATATTATTTTTGAATGTCACATTAATGAGAAAATTGAACTTTTAAACCTTAATTTAAGTATTGTGTATGAGTATTAATGATTTAGATATTTACCTAATGTTATCTTTTAAATCGATAACGACTTTAAAATGTTATTCTCGGGTTACGATTGCCCATACTATTATTATTTTATCATTGTGTAACAAATGACGGTTACTTGCGACGCGACGCCACAACAGGCTTAAATGAACCTTGGACAGTGGTAGCATTTTGGTTAAAAAAGATGCAGACTGCACTTGCTAGGTTCATACACCCTCTGAATTTTATTGAAACATCCGTTCTTCAAATGACACCGAATTATCGTTTTCGCATTGCCAGCTATCATACTACCGTATTTTGTTACGAATGGTGTGTCTGAATTCCTTGGCTGTATAAGTGGCTTCAGTGGTGAATTAGAACATTTTACAGCATGATGGTATGGGTGGAAAACATATTCCATATATTTACTTAATGTAACAATTATATGTGTCGCATAAAGTATGTAGGTAGTTGATATACGAATGATGTGTAATTATGTTAAAGTATTGTAAGTGATGATTATGAAGCATTTAAAATATATATTTCGTGTACTGGTTCGCAAATGTAAAGATATAAGTAAATTATCTTGTAAAAGTTTATATATGTTACTGGCCAAACCCAATTTCAGGTCAAACTAGTTTGTCCTAGGGCTTATGCCAAACCGGTTTACTGGTTTACCCTGACTAAATGGGTTAGGTTAGGTTAGATTGGTGACCAACAACGCGCGAACGGTGTCGCGGCAGCGGCCGGCGAGCGCCACATCAAGATGGGCGCATTGTAATTGTATTTTTGGTTTCGACGCGATAAACCAGTAAACTGGTTTGGCCTGAAATCGGGTTTGGCCGGTAACATATACAGTTGTATATATAGGGTGTAACAAGACCCTTAACGAAGCCGTCAACCAAGCATTCTGTACATCAAACTAAGAAATTTTACGCAAAAATTATTGCTGGGACACGACTTTTTTTTTTTTGGGTGAAATTCACGTTTTACGGTAGGATTCAATGTAGCATAATCAGCCTTTTAATGTTCCCACTGCTGGGACACTCGGCCTCCTCTCAATGAGAGGGAATCAGCTATAATCCACCAAAAGGGGGCCAGTGAGGGTTGATAGATGTCACATGTCTTCGAATTTTTGGTTTTAGGACATGCCAGTTTCCTCACGACGTTTTCCTTCACCGTTTTCAGAGCAGTGGTGATGAAATAAATTACACAAAGTAATGCGCCTGCCTGGGTTCGAACCCACGACTTTCTGTTCGTAAGTCGGGGCTGTCACCACTGGGCCACCGCTGCTCCCCGGATTCAATGTAAAGTATTCAAAATATTGTGCTGATGGATGGATTGAATAGTGCGGGGGTCGTGGAGATGTTTAAAGTAAAAATCTAACATTAAAAACATGTATTTCAATATGGTCTAGAACAAAAAAATGATCGTAATGACGGGGAGAACAAGTGCCTCTCGGCTTCGTTAAGGGTCTTGTTACACCCTTTATACAGTTGTACATAGGTACTACTCAGTGTTTTCAAAGAAGCTGAATGTAGGTATGTATAGCTCTTAGCTACTTGATGTCTTCTGGGCTTTTAAATTGAGATTATCTAGTTATACAGCATGTATTAAAAAGGTGTGGTCATATGTATGGATGTGTTATACTGACTGGACTGGACGTGAACTTATAGATCATCAAACTGAACAACTTTCTCCATGAGACCACAGACGTTACCAAAAATAAAAAAATATCACTACTCAACCCAAATGTATGAGGAAGCTAATTATTTATATACACGAGCTCCACTTTCCATTTGAAGATGTGGATCTTCAAATGGAAAGTGGAGCTCGTGGCGAAATAATGACAACCGCTCGGGTCGGTCTTTAAGTTAAGCCGCGCTTGCCTAGGTTGGTCCGTGGATGGGTGATCACCCATTACATACCGAGTTTCCTCCGTGCCTCGGAAAGCACGTTAAGCCGTTGGTCCCGGCTGTCATTTGTAGATCTTTGACAGTCGTTACAGGTAGTCAGTGGCCCGAAATTCTGACAACCAGTCTTACCAAGGGTATCGTTTTACCCAGTACTAACTGGATTGTGGAGGCCAGATAGGCAGTTGCTCCATGTGAAATACTGGTATTCAGATGCATCCGATTAGACAGGAAGCTGACCCTAACATAATTGGGAAAAGGCTAGGTAGAAGATGATCTTTAAATACGACGACACGTTTCTAATGCACGCATATAAATAGTTATATTGTAAACATTATTAAACTATACCTACATGTTATTATTTGCCAATGTAATGTATAAGCTGTAAAACAAATGTAAATATTTATGAAATAAATGTTTATCATAGCTATTTTCGGTTTTAATAATTCCTCTTTTTTTGTTAATCTGTATGCGCTCGTTCTAAGTGACAAACAAAATAATCATCTTGATGAACCGTTCGAAATAACAGCTTGAACTTTGATAACTTAAGAGCAGATAGGATGTGAGGCGGTTATCAAAACTCCATTGTGTAACTGTAAAGCATTCGTAAATGATCAGTGTTCTAGTCAACATTTATTTCCATAGTAAGTAGTTTAAAAAAAATGTTTAAATTAGTTAGAGATGGAGCCATTCGGCACCAAGCGACGAGTTATTTAAAAAACTTCAGACTTGAAAAGAGGTTGCTCGCCACTAAGCAGGAAGTTGTGTCTTGGGCTGATGTTGTGATCATCGGTAAGTTTTTTTATAATTTTGTAAATGTGTTTTTTTTTATCTCGCTTCTTTTTATTTGTCTAATAATAATAATTTTCCTTTTTCGCCGCGGTTGGCATATGTCGGCTATGCCACCGTCCAGGCGAATCAATCCGTCTCGTTATCTCCGGGTGTTCTCATCTGGCTAACGGAGAGTACTTATATAGACACAACCTTGTAGCCAGGATTATCCATAAGCAAAACTTGCTTTAAAATACAGCCTTGTGGCATCGGAAGAGCCGTACTATAGATATGTACCCGACCCAGTTCTCGAAAATGGCAATTCCACATTGTACTAGGACCATCATCACTGACAGGACTATTGTAGCCAATAAGCCTGATATAGTGGTGGTGGATCGATCAGAGAGGCGCGCAATGATTGTTGACTTAGAGGTCCCGAATGATGAGAACCTCGTGAAAGCTGAGAAAGATAAGCAAATCAAGTATCTTGTGTTGGCTCGCGAAGTTGTCGACATGTGGTATGTAAACTCAGCGATCATTGTGCCGATAGTCGTATCAGCCATGGCTTAATTGCCAAGAGCCTCAATCAATACCTGAGGACGCTCTCGTTACGCAGCTGGGTCAATGGCTTGATTTAGAAAGCGGTACTCCTGGATACGGCTCGTATTGTTAGGAGGTACCTCCCTCTGGAGCCCTGACCGCCGATAGCTTTGACCCTGTTCCCGATAAAAAAAAAAAAGAAATTTGTAATGAAATAAATAAAGGAAATAATAATTTTCCTTTAAATACATTATCAAATATAAAGTGTCACTAATCTTATTATAGTTAAATTATTAGTGTTGTTGACGTCGCGGTAACTCCAATCTCAGGCTTTTTCTTCCCTTACCTATTTCTTAAGAAGGCGGTCAGCGTTTTCTAATTCATTAAGTAGTATTTCTTCTACCTTCTGACAACCTTAAACTGTCATTAGCGTAGGTACATCTTACTACTATTAAAAATTCGAAAGTTTTGATGGATGGATGTTTGTTACTCAATTACGCCAGAACAGCTGTACGCGGCTGTATGAAATTTGGCCCAGAGATTATAGTCTGGAATAGCACATAGGCTAGTTAGCCTATATATTTTTCTCACATATACACTTCTAAATTTCCACGCAAACGATGTAGCTGGCAACAGCTATCACTTCAGCACTCAGTTCGCTTTGGCTGAGGCTGCGATTCCACCAGAGATGAGCGAGGATGCTTAGCGATTCGAGGGATGCGTGTGAAACTGACCAATAATATCGCTTCTTTTTCACAGCTTGAGTTATTCTAGCTATGTGATTGGTTAGTTCCACACACATCCTCGCTACGCATCCTCGCTCATCTGTGGTGGAAACGCAGCCTTAGCCGCGTCATGCCGTAATCGCGTAACAATTGACTGTGGTAACAATTGGTTTGTGTTTTGATGTTCTTAGGAGGAGGTATAGCAGGATGCAACACACTGTACCAACTCAGTAAGCGAGGCGTGAATGCTGTTTTGCTGGAGAGAGCCAAGTTGACCAGTGGGACGACATGGCACACTGCTGGTAAAGTACTCCATCAATTTTAACTAACTGTCTCAATGTGGTTCTTCAAAGATAAGCTATAAGCCCATATTTTCTGTCATTATTGTTCTTGCGCTTTCCAGCGCCGTAAGGCACTGTTCTAATATAAAAGTGTTCGGGCTTATTCGTCATCGTTTTCTATTACGACACTAGGTTACACTCACAAATCCTGCTTATTTGCATGACGCGTCATAGCAGGCCAAGTGGACATCAACCATAGAGGGTTGAAGGGACATCGACGCACAAATGATTACCACGTATTCAGTAAATCAGTATATCATCATTGACTGCCCTGTTGGTCTCGTGGTCGCAAGCGCGACTGCTGAGCGTGGGGTCCCGGGTTTGATTCACGGGTCGGGCAAAAAGTGCTATAGGATTCGGAACTTCTCAGTAGTAGCCGTAGAGTTTGGAAGTTGGCGGTATGATAGCCCAGTGCCTCGGAAAGCACGTTAAGCCGTTGATCCTGCGCCTGATCTCTCTCTGGTCGTGTCGGATTGCAGTCTCTCGGACTGTGCGATTAAAGGAACAGAGAGTGCACCTGTGTCCTGTCTAAATTTTTCATCGGTGGTACAAAAATAAAATCTGCTGTTTCCTACAAAAGTTCAATACCTACAAATCCTGATCAAAATGAATGGCAATGCAGTTTTTTTTTAAATTACCGATGAAAAAGGTGTCCGAATGATGTACTGAATACGTGGTAGCCGCTTGTGCGTCGGTCCCTCCACCCTATATGCTCTTAATCTTCAAACTCTTGAGCTCTAATAGCTTTTCAATATTTTATAGGACTAGTATGGTCACTCAGACCATGCGATTTGGAAGTGAAACTGTTGCGAGATTCGAGAAATGTATACAGTAGCTTAGAACAAGAAATAGGCGACCATGCAGGCTGGACCAACAACGGTGGAATGTTTATATCCCGAAGCAGAGTGAGTAATGCGTCCATATAGCTTAACAACTTGCTTTTTCACAACTTTATAAAAGGTTAAATCAATTTATCTAGAGAAACTCCACAGACGTCTGTGTAGTTTCGCCAGTATATTAAAATAACAATTTTAAAAACAAAACTATTTATTAGAGATGACATTAAAATTCTTTGTTAGTCGTCATAAACAATATTTAAAATGTATTTTCCTTACAGGTTCGAACACAAGAATACATGAGACTCCACACGTTAGGAAAAGCTTTGGATGTTCACAGCGTAGTCATGGACCCACATGAGGCACAGAAGAAGTTCCCACTCCTTGACCCATCAGTATTTGAAATGGCGCTGTATGTTCCTGAAGACGGGACTATTGACCCATCCATGTCGTGTAATGCACTTGTTAAAGTGGCTACGAAAAATGGAGCAAAAGTAAGTCTTGGTCTTTGAAAACTGTTTGTTGTGAGATGGTGTATGCTAGTTATTTTAAAGGGGAACGATCTGAGCGGAATTTTGCATCAGATCGGTTTTCTTGTAAATGCCAGAAAAAAAAGATACGAAACTACATGGATACCGAGATGCCTGAGGCCTGCCCCTGTCTCATTCAATCGTTTTAGACATTTAGTTTTGTATCTTTATAATTCGTCGCTGTTTTTTTGGCATTTCTTATGGTAACAAAAGATTATTCTCATAGGTGTACGAAGATTGCCCAGTGCTGGACATCCATTACACTCACAATTTGCTTGGAAACAAGGAAGTTACAGCGGTGCACACTGATAGGGGAGTAATCAAAACCAAGTGTGTTGTTAACTGTGGAGGTAACATACAATTTTAGATTTTAAGGTTAGGACAAAATTTAAAAAAAATAGGTGTCATCTATTGCTCAGGGGGGAGTGGGGGGACTAGGACGTTCAAACAAGGCAGCTTGGGATTCTTTCGTTTTTTGCGCAATTCCTATCGCAGTTTTCGTGCATATTAGTTACATAATTCTTATATTTGGCCACCTTCCATCTGTCACCGCATACCTGATAACCTGACCCATGACTGCATCAGTAAGCGGAGTTCGCGTAGCTGAATTTAGGGCTAAACATATGTTAACTTTTGCCATTGTGAAAATAGCATGGAGATCGGCCTCTTATGTGACTGCCTGTGTTAATATGTTTCCAAAACCTGAAGTCTACATTCGAAAGTATAGTGTGATGGTCCATACATTATATATACATAAACCTCCGTTTCCCAGGTGGGTAAGCAAAAAGTCTGCAGAACGCCATCTGCTATAAACGATCCTTTTTTTTTCTAATGGGTAATCATCAAATGACTGGGGTCCCACTCTGGGCGAACCGGAAGGGAGTGTCAGACCTGTATTGACTAAAACCCATCCATGTTCCTTCTTTTGCCCTTTGTACGATATACGATTCTTACATACATTTTCTGCTTCATCCACGTTCATTATAAAGTATTTCTTTGTGTAACAGGTGCATGGGGTCCTCGCATTAGCAGATTCGCAGGGGTGCCCAACCTACCACTACTACCGTTCAAGCACGCATACGTAGTGATGGATGCTACGCCCGAAGTTAGGGGTGGTCCCAATATTCGCGACCACGACGTCGACTTGTACATCAAGGTGCAGGGAGAGTCGTGCCAAGTCGGAGGATATGAGAGCAACCCGCATATGCTTGATCAGGTAGGTTTTGAAACGACTTAGATTGGACTAGACAAATAGCTTAGATAACTTTTTACTTTCTATTCAAATCGATTTTGATCTTGGTTTGTTTTACAATTTTACTCGCAAAGTGGTAATGGGGTTGACTGCCCCAGGATTGCCTCTGAGTCTGAGGTCCATGACGATTCGAATTCTATTTGTGACAAATAATTGTAAGACGCTAAGAGAATCTTATTTTAAATTTACGAGGATCCCAATGTTCTGTTATCAACACAGGTTATTGACTTGATAGTGAATGCATTAAAATAACCTCTACGAATGGTGATACCAAAACGTTCGCACGTCATCAGCACAACTTTATAATTTTACCCAAACTTTCGAGCCAGTTATTGAATTTTGAACTTTATTCCAATGAAAGTAATAATTGACTTTAGAACCGCCCTAGTAATATTTAATCTTCTTTACCTCTAGGTGCCAGACAACCTCCAGTTCCACCTATACGAGCTAGACTGGGACGTGTTTGGGGTTCACATGGCCAGCGCCACGTCCCTATGCCCCAAGCTTGGAACAGTCGGCGTCAAGAGCACGGTGTGTGGGCCAGAGTCGTTCACGCCCGACCACAAGCCGCTGCTCGGAGAAGACCCGAATGTCTTCGGTAAGTTTCGAAATATATATATGTATATGTATAGTACATTACTAAATTTTGTTACTTACACCTTTATAATCGGCATGTCCAAGATGGACCGGTGATTTGGTGAAGGTCCTGGGAATCCACTGGATGCGGAAAGCTCAAGAAGGGTCATTGTGGTGTTGATTGTGGGAGGCCTAAGTTCAGCAGTGGACGTCTTTCGGGTCCGGAATAAATATACAGAC
The DNA here is from genome assembly GCA_947578425.1 of Eugnorisma glareosa. Classification (NCBI taxonomy): domain Eukaryota; kingdom Metazoa; phylum Arthropoda; class Insecta; order Lepidoptera; family Noctuidae; genus Eugnorisma; species Eugnorisma glareosa. The sequence goes on from OX387959.1 coordinate 15,263,812, forward strand.
AAACAAAAATTAAAAAAAATGTGTTTTTTGTTGTAAGTACCGTATAATGGGTGTAACAATACCCTTAACGGAGCCGAACGACTTGTTCTCCCCGTCATTGCGATTTTTTTTGTTCTGGAGCATACCTGGGAACCTTCTAGTTACGAAAATATTGGAGGTCAAAGTTCCAACTTTTTCACAAGTTTTTTTTTGTGTACTAGTTTTTAAGGTTATAACTTTACAATATATACCGTCACGACCTCTTTAACTATTCAATGCATACACTAGCACAATGATTTGAGTGCGTTTCATTGAGCTTTACCAAACTTTAAAAAATGAACAATAAAAAACGATTTTGATATGAAATTAACATCTAAATCGTCAATAGGACAGTAGGTCAGCTGGTCAACGTACTTAGATACGTTTCAGTTATAAACAGTGTACGATCTATTTACTTTATTGATCTGACGCAACGCGTAGTGACTGATCATAATATTTTGCTCACGATTTCAATTTTCTGTAACTGCCTCGTTTGAAATCGCTTGCCACACCCAACTAATGAATACGGCCTGAATTAGTTTAGAGTGATCTATGAATATGGCCCGTAAAATCAATAAGATTGTCCGCCCTAACCTGTCCCAAAGGAGGTATTATGGTGATGTGTTATGTCAGGTTTTTATCTGATACCTTAGTTTTTGCCCCCGGCTTCGCTTGCGTTAATTTAAAATTTGACAACCTAACGGTCTGAAATATACTTTACGACCTATTCTCATACCTACCAAATATACATAAAAATTTCATAAAAATCCGTCGAGCCGTTTCGGAGGAATGCGACCACCATGACACGAGATTTTTATATAAAAGATTTCACAGATTTACCAACCACCTCAGTATGGGAGAAAGTCTAGAAATCGATTTACCAATAGTTACCCTGTCCTATTCTGTAATATACAGCGTGTAACAGAAAGGGTATAATCATATAGAATACTGTGGTACGGACCATCAAACTGAACAACTTTCTCTATGGGACTACCATCGAAATCGTAAAAAAATAATCAGTTGTCTCATACATTTGGGTCGAGTAGGTATTGAAATTTTGTATAGGACAGCTGATTATTTTTTTACGATTTCGGTGGTGGTCCCATAGAGAAAGTTGTTCAGTTTGATGGTCCGTACCACAGTATTCCATATGATTATACCCTTTCTGTTACATGCTGTATTATCAGAACACATCACGATAAATTCAAACATTAGTAAACGACAAGTGAATTATGGGTAATTTATACTACTCATCTGATTCAGGTCTGTACCACAATTGCGGCTACAATTCGGCCGGCATGATGTTCTCTGCGGGATGCGGTATACAAATGGCAGAGTGGATCGTCAGTGGAAGGTGAATATCTACTTTATTTATGTATCGTCTCTTTTCACCACTAGCTATTAGATAAACTACAATATTAGAAAGTTTTTCCAGTTTACTTTTACCAGTTCCCTAAACATTTGTCAGTATTAGAGGCCTGTCCAAACTTCTTCAATGTTCTGCTGAATATTCTGCTGGGAATGGGACGCCGTCATCTCCTTCTGCGAAGCAGTCATGCTAGCGAAGGAGGTGGCGGAACGTGAGAGAGAGAAAACCTCACGTCCCAGCCGCCGCGGGAGACGCACCGGGCGTCGGGGGCCACGTGGTGGCCCCCGGCCACCGTAGGCGCGGGCCTGTGGACGGTGAGCTATGGGCTAGCTCGCCGTCCGTCCGTCTTATGACGACAGGCCGTGTCGACGGCGCGTCAGCAAAAGGGCAAGGGCCGTTGCCTGCCGGGGCTGCGGGACTGTTTGAAAGAGATACCGTGGCCCCGGAACACAAAGGGCGATGAAGGAACATGGATGGGTTTTAGCCAGTAAATGTCTAACACTCCCTCCTGCTCCGCCCAGAGCGGGAGGAATCATTTGATGATCCCGAACCCAAAAAAAAGGCCCTTTCTCTCAGTCAAAACAAGTTCAAAATCCAGCATTTTCTCTGTTTGTAAACACAATACAGCTTCTACTACAAACTGGAATGTGAACACATCTGTTTGTTTAAACACAATAATAACTTGAGGTTATCTCCGTTTGACCGTTATCGCTTTTGCACAAAACTCAGTGTAATTATAAATTATTGATAATATTTTTATATACCTATTTTGTATCAGCCTGTTTATTACTAAATTACTATCAATTATTCTCTTTTAATGACGTCGGTTATGAAGTTTATCTAAATATTGACGTGGACCAATGCAAATGACCGTTTCAAAATGATATAATAATAATTAGCAGCCGGGTTAAAGTTTCATCATATCGTCATTCTCCTGCCCTTATCCCAACTTATTTGAGGTCGGCGCAGACTGCGCAGCATGTCTTCATCTTCCATACTTCTCGATTACTCCTCATCTCAGCAGTCACCTCCTTTCTCGCTATATCATCGTTCACACAGTCCATCCATCGTTTCATTGGTCTTCCTCTACTTATAGCCATCTACATTCATACTCAACATTTTCCTCATTCGTCCGCATCACATGTCCTTAAGAGCGGCCATCCCGTCATACTTTTCATACAAACGCTCGTACGTGATTATGCAGTTGTTACACATCTATCTTCGATTTTTTTGAACTAATAGGTATTTTGTGCATTATATCTAGGTTTCTATGGTAGCAAAAATAAAAAATTGTAGAAACAAATTCAGTGTAAGCCTCCAAAAATTAATGTTTTGTACTAATTTTAACTGAACTTTTTCCGTTCATAATGTACTCATAAACTGTAAAAGTAAAGAAAACATCTCGATAGAAACCTTGCACATGTAATGGAGATTCTTAATGACAAATATTTATTTCACACACTTGTAAGACTGATTCAAAAACACGTATTTCCTGGAACAAGTTTAAGAAATTTTCGAACACTATTTTTCGTTCAATGTCATCGTGTTTGGCGGTATGAGGTGCGCGGGAGACGAGATGTGCGGGGTCGGGGCGGATTAAGGCGGGGGAATTGAAAAAAAGCCGCTGGGGCTCTGGATGAAACAACAAGCTTTTCGACCATTCTCGCGTTGACGATAGACGGACCGGGAAGGGCCCTCTTAACACGACGACCGATTACCACACAACTTTTCAGTCACCGGCGCCACTTTCAGACTTCCTCAAAAATTTAAAGTTTCATCATAATTACATACGATTGTATCAGGAAAATTATGTTCGTTTCTAAAGGGGTGACTGTCTCATCTGAGAGAAAGAGGACTACAATCGGCCAGTTTACGATGCATGGAAATATCCTGAAAATATACTAGTTATGTAGATTGCACATTAACAGTGTTCTTTTATTTAGTTTACAAATAATATCCACCCTTAATATTTGGACAGAGTTAAAATCATAGCTATTAATCATAGGCTTCAGGTCTTGTGCTACGCCCCGTTCCACTTCACCACAGTGTAAGTTCATCTATGATCTATGTAGAGTTCTTCAACTTTTACAAATGTCCCCAGACCACACTACAACATGTTCACATTCGACATCCGTCGCTTCACACCGGGTCAGATGTCCCGCGCCCACTGGATGCGCGAGAGCAGTCACGAAGCATACGCACGGAACTACAACGTAGTGTTCCCTAATGACGAGCAATTGGCGGGACGCGACTCTAGCCACGATGCCTTGCATCAGGAGCTGGTGGACGAAGGAGCGGTCATGCAGTCCAGGGCTGGGTGGGAGAGACCAGCCTTCTTCTTACCTGGAGAGAGGGTGGGTTGTTTTTGTCATAGTCCTGCATAGTGTTGCCCAACGACGAACATATGGCTAGACGAGATGCGAGTCAGGATGCCTTGCAAGTAAATAAACTATTGCAATGAGGTTTTTTCTAGGCTAGCTTCCACTAAAAAACGATAGATGGCGCTGTACATGACGCAGTGTAAAAAAAAAAAAAAAAAAAATTGGCTGTATGGAACTGGCGTTCATTGCCTTTTAAAAATAAAATGGTAGCTAGTATATGTCTGCGGCTGCTTTGCAAAATGAATTGTGTTTTTGCAAAATGAATAAAACTAGTTGCAGTGCAACAAAAACCCAAATCAAACGAAGACAGACGAACGCACACAAACTAGGAAGAAACGCTTTTGAAAGACAATGAACGCCAGCTCCATTTTTGTTTTAGTGGTGAGATACTTGGTTTTACAGTGCTTTACATAATGTTTTTAACCACCAACCCGCACTGGGTCTGCGTGGTAGATTATTATAACCTCCTCCTCTCACAGTGCGGAACCCTGTGGAAACATTGTAGGCTTATAATGCTATGTTACGTTTCAGGTAAGAGTGCAGCCGTACGACTGGGGCGGCGCTGACACAGATTATCCCAGGAACGACGATAAGCGCTATGAAGAGATCCTCAAGGGAGACCACTCCTTTGATTTCTCTAAACACCACAATTTGGTAAGATTCGATTTCTGCTATTTTACAACAGTTCCTCGTTAGTTCAGTGGTCGCAAGCGCGACTGCTGAGCATGAGGTCCTGGGTTCGATTCCCGGTTCGGGCAAAGTGTTCGATAGATAGATAGATAGATAGATAGATAAATCATTTATTTAGTGAACACAAAAGACACACACGGAAGTACAATTATATTATAAAATTTACATGAACATTCGTGTTGTGTCGTTCGTCTTCGTTTTTCGTGTTATTGGGTTTTCGATCAGAAATTTCTCAGTAGCCACGGAGTGTTAGACTTGTGCCCGGTTGATGGTAATAGGCTCTCGCCCTCTATTACTTGGAATTTAAAGATAACTGTTGAAACGTAGGTGTACTATTAGGTACAGCTCTGCCTAGCCCTTCGGGGATTACAGGCGTGATTTTATACTATGTTCATTTATTTTGGCACTTTAGTTAATGAAGCCTTCATTCTGTTCCGTATGTTTAACAAAGACAGACAAAGGTTTGTTGAAACTAAAGCGTCGATTCTTTAAAAAAAAGTCCGACAATTAGGGGACTGATTAAAAAAGTAGCATGTGGATGACTTAGAATATGATGCCAACCTTGCCTTGACACAATATAGGGTGTAAAGGACATCGACGCGAAAATTCAGTAAGCACATGATGATTAACCAATGGAGACAAAAAAAAAGCGGTTATTAGAAAAAAACGGCCAAGTCCGCGAGAAAAACTTGTAGGTATTTCCTTTATTCATTAAACTGCATATTATTTACATTTTTAAATATTATAATATAAAACAATATAAAAAACATTTCAAAATATAAAAAATAGGAGCCCGCCGGCATCGGGAACAGGGTCCGAGCTACCGATGGTCAGGGCTCTTGAGAGAGGAACCTCCTAACAATACGCGCCGTGTCCTGAAGTACTGCTTTCTGAATCAAGCCCTATCTAGCTGCCAAGCGAGAGCCTCCGCAGATGTTGTTCTAGGCTATTGGCTATTAAGCCATTTGCCGACACGACTATCGGCACAATGACTGCTGTACTCACGACCCACATGTCGACAACCTCACGAGCCAGATCTAGATACTTGAACTGCTTATCTTGTAGGTATTTTATTATTAAACTATATGTTTACGGTTTTCAGGTTTTTTTCTATACATGTGCTGTAAGAAATCGCTTCTTGCGATTTCATGATTCTAGGTCAACGGGAAGTACCCTATAGGTTTTGATTCCCTTGTGAAATCGCAAAATATGCGACATAAACGGTCATATCTTTTAGTCGCGTTGACTTACAAGTTTGTTTTTTTCACCGTTCCTAGGAATAGCAGACCTGAGTATTTGATATTAATATCAGCTTGATACCTCACTGACAGACGGACAACAAAGTGATCCTAGGGTACCGTTTATGGATCCTCCTCCGGGTACAGATTTATAATCAACCCCTATTATTCACTAACCCTGAACCATCTTTGCCTCCTAGATCGGTCAAGAAGCTCTGCAATGCCGCAACGCAGCTGCCCTGTTCAACTTGTCTTACTACGGCAAGTTCTACCTGACCGGGCCCGACGCACAACGCACTGCCGAACTGGCGTTCACTGCTGACCTCAACAAATCTAATGATAGGTAGGTGTCTACTTTGGCCTCTTTTTCTTCTTCATTTTTCTTGTGTATAGTGCCTAACCTGGGGTCAGAGTTCTTATACCGCCCATGGCCTCTGACTTGGCTTGACATGCTGTCGAGAAATATCTCTCAGGCATGCTGGTTTGGTTTCCTCGCGATGTTTTCCTTCACCAAAGCAATTGATAAAATACGATACGCAAATACATCTGAAAAATCAGAGGTGCGTGTCTTGGGTTCGAACTCGAGACCTATCACTTGGCAGTCCGACTATCACACCACTAGGCTATCACTAGGCTAATAACCTAAACCATATGCTGTTTTAACCTCTAAATAACTGTTGGTACACATTCGTACCACTTTATACTGTTTGAAATTCTATTTGCATATTTTTTGCGGTTGACTTTGACTTATGTGCAGGCCCCTTAAAAGGGTCGAAGCTATTGCTCAAAGAACAGACAGGCATAGAAAAAGTTAAGAAAAAAAAAATGGTTTATCTATCAATATTAAACGCGGACATAAGCTAGTATTTTTATATTTCCAGGGTGATGTACTCTCTGATGTTGAACAAGAAAGGCGGCGTAGAAGCTGACTTGACTGTCAGTATACTAGAAAGCGGCAGTGGCCAGTTACACGAGCCCATCTTTAAGGTATGCAAGCTCCAGAGTTGATTCTGATAATATTCATACTTTGAAACTTATACTTGCATAAGTATATTGATTTCGAATCGTATTCTTACTTTATTCACTACATTTTTAAGATATACCTACCCAAAAAAACCTTACTTTGTCTAAAAAAACTCAAGATGATGCTTAGTTTTAGTAAGCTTAAAAACCCATTAATGGGATATCTTCATCATCATTAAATAATACCAAAAAAAATGGGAAAATGTAACTTCAATCTCGTAAAATGAGGCGACTTCGATGGGCAGGGTGTGGATGTGCCCAAAAACGTGCATAGTGACCTCTTCGCTGCCACAAAGAAGAAAAATGTATCGTTCAATCTCTAACTCGATCCCTGTTCAAATGTTCACTCTGTGTTGTCTCTGTGAGCAGGGCCGCGGCTACTACGTCGTCACCAGCGGGTTCAGCGCGTACCACACTCTGGCGCACCTCCGCCGCATCGTGCAGACGCACAAACTGAGGGCCACCATCACTGACGTCACCAAACAGCTGTGCATCCTTGGCGTACAGGGACCTGACAGGTCAGTAGGAACACTTCTCAGGCTACGACCGAAAGTTTGGACTTGAAAAAGCTGTTTCCAAGATGGCTGCCGCGATTCCTCAAAATAGAACAAAATAGAATATAGTGACGATGTTTCAATAGAGTGTTAGGCGAAGATTCAGGGCATTAAAGCCGACTTTTTGAAAATGGAGTTAAAAGGAGCCTAAGTAGAAACATTTTTTTTTTTTTTTTGTGTTTTCTTAGTTATGCAGAGTTTTTCTGAGACTGCCCTCCTAATACTTCTTAAAACTTCTTTTCATAGCCGACGCATCCTGGAACGCTACACCGACTCTGTTCTGGATAACGATGCATTCCCAGTCAACACGCACCGCAGCATCGACGTGAGTCGGAACCCGAACTCTCCCGAAAATAAACGATACCGCTGCCGAGCACTTCGGGTCACGTGGTCCGGGGAACTGGGCTGGGAGCTCCATATACCGTCCGCTCATGCCATCTCAGTGTACAAGACCTTGAGCCGCGCGAGCGGACTGAAGAACGCTGGCTGGAGGGCTTTGACCTCGTTGAGCGCTGAGAAAGGTAATATTTTTGGTACCGTACAGGGTGGATCGACGACTTTGTGGCCTACTATGACTTCTTGTTCTTTTAATCTAACTTCAGTGAGAGAAAGAGATGGAGTAACACAGGACGTCTAGGTCCATCTCTTTCCCACACTGGAATGACTTTAAAGTAATTCAGCTTTAAGAGATGGTGGTACGGACTCTGGTTATTGAGGACGCAGAAATCCCCAGGCTAGTTTTGAGCGCCACAGGTCCGATTGGGAGAGGACTATGCTGCGAGCAGTACAGTCTTTCGACTGAATGATAATTATGAATCTTTTTGTCTATGGTAGTAATGTCACTTTATAGAATATTGTCAAGCATTCGAATAGTAAGTGGATTTTTATGCCACATTCTTTCAACTGATTCATGTTTCCTAATCAAACAAAGATGTAATGCTAACGTCGAAACCATTCTCTTCTTTTTTTTTAAATATTTTGTTATTTATTTTCAGGATACCATATATGGAACTCCGACTTGAGGGCCGATGACAATCCGATAGAAGCTGGTATGGGCTTCACGTGCAGGAAAGACGGCGACTACATCGGAAATGAACACGTCACTAGAGCGAAAAAAGATGGGGTCACTAAGAAATACGCGTATTTCACACTTGATGAAAAGGTTTGTGTTATCAGTGACGTGCTTAGGGGCCAACCATACGGCAACCCCTTATGGCAAGCAGATTAGGTACTATTCCTAGGGTAGACTAGGTTATAAGGGTAAGCCAGGCCAAAGTACCACCACTAATGTTATACAAATAATAAATTGGATATATTTATTTATTTATTTAATTACAACGGTTGTGTATATAACCAATTACAATACCTAACTAAAATTATAAAAATAGAAGAGACAATTAAAACATATGAAAGTATACAAAATAACAACATAAGCAATATTTTAAATAAAAACAAAATAAAAGGAGACTAAACTTCTGACTTACCAATAAAATCTACATCCATCCATCCGCAAACAGATCGTCTGCTGGATTAGACTGTAAGAGATCATTAAGCGCGGCCAGAGTGCGAAGAATTTGCGACTTAGCACGTACAACATTACGACATGGAGGCACGGCAAACAGCGTGTGCTTTCTGGCAAAAATGGATTATGGGAAAAACGATAACAATAGGATCGGTCTAAAAAATAAGACGACTGAACGAAATGGATGGAATTAAAAGAAGCCAGTGCTAACTACATTAGGTTTTGGAGAAACACATGTCACAATCTGTTTCAATGTCACATCTTCGTCCCAAAGCGATCCTTACTTATCTAACTAGCTAACCCATTTGCTTGATCAAGAATCATGAAATTGTTTTTATGAATGTATTGTATGTATAGCGTGCTGGTTTCCGTAACTCCACGTCTAAGCGTGTATTTTGCGTGCGGGTGGGAAATTTATTCGATCCACCCTAGCTCCCCGAGAAAGGCCAGCAGCGCCTTGATGTTGTTCACGATCTCGCGGAGAGTACCTGGTTTACCGAAGTACTTTGCCTTGTATGTTCCAACCACTGGGCAGTGCAGAAGCACGTGGGCTGCTGTCTCGCCTTCCTCCATGCAGGCTCGGCATAGGGGCAACCCCCTATCTGTGACTCCTATGACAAAGAGGTGTTATTAAAAGAGCCGTGTCCAAATATATAAATGTAATTCATTGATTGCAGGTTGCCGTCTTCGGACAAGAAGCTATATTTAGAAACGGTGAGCCCGTCGGCTACCTAAGGAGAGGAGATTATGCCTTCTACCTGGACAAACCTATTGGTATCGGCTACGTCACTAACAAAGGCTCGCAAGTCACCAAAGAGTTTTTGAAAGAAGGCGTTTACGAGATAGAAGTCTTGGGAAAGAAGCATAAAGCGACTTTACACTTGAAATCTCCCTTCGACCCTAACGGCTTGAGGTTACTTGGCAACTACACAAACCAAGGCATAGAAGACGCTCATCATCAAAATGAAAGGGAAGGTGGTTGTGAATAATTTTTGTGTTTGTGTGATTTGATCTCAATAAATCTTTTTTTTTTGTATTTAATCGAAGTGTTTTATTAGCAAAGTAAGATATTGACCCAATAAGGCCCATGAATCCGAAGAAGTTATGCTACCTATTGTAGATACAAAGCTACTTAATACGTAATAAGTGTACCCAAAACGGAAGATTTCCAGTTTCATTGACACAATTTTCGCGGGAGAACTGTTATGATCATTGGTTTTGAATATCAAACATCATTCTTTGCCTAGCCATAAACCAGTTTATAAGTACTCTACATGGGGTGGCCCCGTTAGGCCAGATGCTGGCTAACATCATTAGCACGATACCCTTTAACTCGTCTGGTTGTCAGACTTTCGGTCTTCTGACCGATTTACAATCTGTTTTGGTTTTTGTATTCTACTCTTTGGTGACAGCCAAATCCAAATCATCGATTGACAGTCGGGAGTTATCCGAGCACAGTTTCCTAGGCATGGAGGGATCTCTCTATGTAATGGTTGATCAACCATCCACGGACCTACCTCAGCCGGCCAGCGGAGCTTAATCTTCGATCGACCCGTGCGGATACTATTACGTAGGCACAAACCCCTGTTCTTTACCTCACATATCTAAAATAATAGGATTTATTCTCCGACTTTCCTTCTGGTTCAACTTTTTCAGTTTTGTTGTAGGGCGTAAAACGAAATGCCAATGAATGACATTGACAGCCTTGACATTGACATATAGTTTGTCACTGTCAGACTTGGCTACGCTGACGCGGAATGAATTTTAGGTTATTTTGCAAGTAGGTAAATAAAATAGTAAACAATAGTGGACTTCAGTGGTTTCTTTAAAAGAAGTTTCTAAGTTGTAAGACAAAATGTCTGTCACATTACATACCGACGTTGGAGATATAAAAATAGAATTATATTGTGAGCAATGCCCAAAAGCTTGTGAGAACTTTCTGGCATTATGTGCTAGCAATTATTACAACGGATCCTTATTTCATAGAAATATTAAGGTAAGCCCTGGTGCCATTCATTTGATGTTAAAATGTAGTATAAGTATACCTTCTAATTTGAAAAGAGAAAAGAAGTCTAAGTGGTGTTGTTATCGTTTTCAGGGCTTCATAGTACAGACAGGCGACCCCACAGGCACTGGAAAAGGAGGCACGTCTATATGGGGACGAAAGTTTGAAGATGAATTTAAGGAAGAGTTAAAGGTAGCAATTTTATTTTGTACCTATCTCAGAGATTAAAGATAATGTTTGATTATATTTGTGAAGGGTCAACAGACTTTCTTGGCTTGGCTTAAGCTTAACTATTTTGTAATATATGTTTTAATTTTACAGCATAATGCAAGAGGTATGGTGAGCATGGCCAATAATGGGCCCAACTCAAATGGTAGCCAATTTTTCTTCACCTATGGAGAACAACCTCATTTAGATTTGAAGTATACACTATTTGGCAGGTAAGATAAGATGCTGTAAAAGCTACTTTAACATAACAAAATAATACTACCTACATACGTATATTTCTAAACTAGAACTAAATCCACTATTGATAAAAACCAAAATTTTGATGGTGATTGCATAAGATTGAGCAACTTGAATGACTTATCTACAGCTATAGGTTGATTTCACCAATTAAATAACTCTCACCGTCTCTACAACCCAGTTACTGGGTATTACAATACCACTTGGTTATAAATAAATGATCAATTCCAAAGTATTTATAATTTATTTATCATCTAACTCCCATAGCTAAATCACAGTCAGATCCTTGTCACAAGTAATCCCTATCTAATGGATGCCATAATCTTGCTGCTCAGTCATACTTACTTACCATTTCCCTAGTTAAATTATGGTATCCTTTGTTTCAGAATCATAGATGGACATGAAGCACTTGATGATTTAGAAAAAATGGCAGTCAACCCAAAAACATACCGGCCGCTCACAGAAGCAAAAATAACTTCAGTTACAATACATGCTAATCCTTTAGCTGGTTAAAACAATAAATATAATGTCGTGTATGTAATTTTGTTTCATTGACTCATCATCTACCTGCCCAGGTGTATGACTAGCTGTGTTTCCTTTGCTTGCAACCACCTTTTCTCTTTACTCAGCTCCCTAGGGCGCGATTTATACAGAAACGGCGTAAGGTGAAAGCGCGGCGCAGGCACGCCGTTCTTTCGTATCGTTATAAATTCCACGCCTGCGCCGCGCCTTCACCTTACGCCGTTTCTGTATAAATCGCGCATTTCTGTATTTAAATTCTTGCCTCAAGCGCAGGCCACACCGCTAGCTGGCGGGCGGGCGAGCGACGCGAACGACACCCTTTTCATACTTTGTTCGTATCTTTCGATAGTTCGCGGTGTGAACGAAAGTATGAAAAGAGGTGAAACGACGCGTCGTTCGCCCGCCCGCAAGCTGGTGGTGTGGCCTGCGCTTAAGGGTCGATAGTGCCTTGGCTACAAAATCCAGAGCTTTTTCAATTCTTTCTGCTAGTTTCAAAGATTAGCCCGTTCAAACTCTTCAGCTTTATTAGTCTGCCCATCAGTATGATAGATTGAGTAAACTATATTTTCTACACAAGACTACTATTGTAAATTGTCATGAGGGAAGTAACAATAAGGTTTTATGTTATAAAAGACAGTAAATAATTTAGTGGACAACATTTATTGCAGTTAAATATTTACATCAACCTATTTTTGCACAACAACATTACTGAATAATTTGCATTTAGTATGTACACAAACGAATGTTCATTTTGATGCTTTATTGAATATTAATATTAATTGAACGAGTGTATTGTTTGTTTTGTGCAATACTGAATGAACCTGCTGAAAGATAGACTTGCTTCTGTAAGTAGATAGAAATTACGATGAACAGGGAGCTTTTTTTTACAACAATAATTTTGTATATTCTAAGATTATTATATAACTACATTTGTAAATAACAGAATTCTAGTTTTCTTAAATGCATTTGCTAAATGGATTTGCTTCTTTGAAATAATATAATATCCTAGGAGCAAGAAACTAAACCACCCTTCCCCGTCTCTTGTAAGAAATTAAACTTAAAGCAAATATATTATCAGGACAAAACTCAATTCAGTATAATTATTATATACTAACTAATTAAACAGTCATCATATGTATTACATTATTATTATTATCTAAAAGTATCTACAGTAAGTTATCACTTGATAGGGACAGTATTTGTGCTTTCTCACCTAGAACACAATTATGTAGGTAAGTCACAATTTTAATACATACATACCTACACAGATAAACAAAAATACTAGACTTAACATAGGTACAATTAAACAGGCCCTTTGGTACATCGTTTGCCAAATTGAATGGGACAAAAGGAGGAGTCATCTGCTGTCTCTTCAGCCCCAATAACTCATCCTTGGCCCCACGGATATTTCATTTCGCAAAATTCACACCAAACACCCTGTATATAATTCTTATCTTTGGATAGACTTAAAGTATTTTGCCCAATAGTATGGCAGTTTTTTGAGGCAGCTATAGCTTCCATAATTTCAGATCTAATTACTACATTAACATATTGACAATTACTTTTACTACTTGTTCAAGTCCATTTTAAAGTCAGGTATCTAAAACCTGAAGATATGGGTGTGTGGCACACCATATTGTTTGTGTAACATGAATGAACAATAATAATCTTGTTAATATACTATATTGCTCGTACCTACCTATTCAATAAAAGATTTCCTTAGAGTAGCAATGATACATAACAAAGTACTAACATAATTTTTGGTTAAATTATTCCTCAATATGAGAAGGTAATAGACATTTAATGCTAGAATTGGATTAGTCGTTATGAAGATTGAAAATGTTCAGATATTTTTTTAATAATCCACATACGGTGGGTGTTTATAGAATGGGACTCAGACCATACTTAGTCAGAAATTTAATATACATAACATTCAATCATCAATCTAAAAAAAACACCACTTTATCCCTCTCTAACATTCCTATATATTAAGTACTAAGCAAGTGAACAATAAGTTACACTGTGGTGCCATGAATTATTCAGATGTAAGTTTAATAACAAGTTCAAAATCTCATGTTTCTAAGTCATAGAAATTATCATCCAAATTAAATTCAGTTTCCTCCTCTTTCTTAATTTCAGCTTCAGATAATTTATCATCAAAATTTTCAGTAAAATGCGATTTTATATGTGCAACTAAATCAGGTTTCTTTTCAAAGGTGGCACCACATTCTATGCAAGGCATATTCACAACCAGGCATTCATGAGTTTGCTCATGTTTATCAAGTTTGTCCTTTTTAGTAAACTTTTTATCACATTGACTGCATGAAAATGGTTTCATACCAGAATGAAGAGCTGCATGACGGTCCAACTCTCTTTTGCGGGGGAACTTTTTAAAGCAAATTTTGCACTGGAACACCCTGGATCCAATATGTGCAATAGACACATGTGTTTTGTAGGAATCTAAGGAGCAGAACCTTTTAGGGCACTGATGACATTTAATATTTTTTGGCCTGTTTTTATTTGCTGCTGCAGCTTTCTGTTTTGGTGGGGAATGGTTGATGGGCTTATTTGAAGCAGAAGTATTTTTCTGTACTTTCATAAAACTGCTCTCTCCCGCAATATGATCTGGGACTCTGGGTAGGTCAAAATCAGCATTTGATGAATCAGGATGGAGCTGGGTAGGCGAAGTCATAAGATTGCTAAAGGGGTTTACATTTACCACCATATCATGAGTATCTTGATCATGGTCAGGCAAAATAAAGGAATTAGGATTTGTTTTGACTGGGCTCGTAGCAGTGTGTCGCATTTCATGTTTTATAAGTTTATCTCTTCTACCAAATGTTAAGTGACATTTTCTACAAGCAAAAGGCTTCATCCCTGAATGAACAAGCACATGGCGTTGTAAGTCTCCTTTTGCAACAAAGCTCCTTGGACAAAGAGGGCACACATGAGGTTTGTGTCCAGCATGTATACGCAGATGTTTGCTAAGATTAGTATTGCGGGAGAAGCTTTTTAAGCAATATTGGCATTGATATGGCCTTATACCAGTGTGGACAATGGAGTGCTTTCTCAGATCAGAGCGTCTCCCAAAACATTTATCACATTCTGG